>JAWZYU010000015.1:46059427-47306740 GCA_038380435.1 Ryuthela nishihirai | reverse complement strand
GAGTCTTCCTTGCACAAGATAGCGCTTAAAGACGACTGATGACTCCTTCGTCAAACCTCATCCTTGTTTTCATAGTCAAACTACCTAATACCCAAGACGTTGTACATAAGAGTCTACAATCAAAAACCTTATTATCTTCACTCATTTGTTTTGCCTTATGCCATCATGAAAAGTATACAGAGTGTTTTTTACATATTAATAAACTAATTTACGCATTTTGAAATTGAGTCATTACAATTTAGCATTAATATAATCTGTTTTTATACGAGACATTGCATTTTACATCCTCAAAATTTAGACATAAAAATAAGGTTTAAGGAAATCAAAATAAAATAAGGTATAAGAAAATTAAATGCACCATATTTTTCAGTTGCCCTGAATAACTAATTAGTTCCAATGTGACATATAATTTATGTGATTCGGAGAAATAGGCGTGACTGTGAAACGTATGACTCTACATTGGTTACGCTAAAAGTAAACCACCCTTGTGATAAAAATGTATGATAAAAAAAAGTAGATGTTCATGGCAGCCATAACTCACCGGGAAATCGTGCTAGAATATTCAAAAACTGGAAGAGTGTTTTCGGTTGTCGTTGCAGTGATCATTTTCAAGTCGATATTCCAAAAGGGATCTTGCTAGAAGTAAAAATATTTACCATGCTATTCCACGGGAAACAGAAATTACTGCCAAATCCGTTGTTGCCATTTTCCAAAATTCAGCATGATTACATCTTTTGGAGTTGACAACACCTCATTTAATTGTTTTTCCTCATCATTCTGATCATAAAGCATTTTTCGAGTTTTTTGAATCTGTGCTGAAGGGTGTGTGGTGGGGAGGGTTATCACTCACAAAATTAAATTATAAGTGATACCCAGCAGCGCCGACTGAAGTTCATCTAGTATGTAATATATATATATTGACAAATTACAATATTGCAAACTAGATACATAAATTATGTAAACTTAATATTTATTTAAAAAATTGAGACGTTTCAATTTGTTCTCCAATTTTGCAGGCATGGGACCAGCCGGAGGAGGCGGGGTGAAATTTATATTGTTTCTTAATGAGATAAAATTTTGATTTCTTTTTACGTTTTGGTTTGCTGTCGGAAGCATATCATTCATTTCCATTAACATAAAAGCAAATTACACGTAAAAACGCTCCCGTGATGCAATTACGCTAAATTAAAACCAGGTAAGGCCTCTAGTAAGGTTTTCTTTCTTTAGTTTTCGGGCATTGTGTGTCGCATTATGGTATGATGTATGCATGATTTTGTATCCGGAACTGCGCTCTTTAATGAACGGTCCGATCTAAATATTTTGATCTTGAAACACTGCTGTTGTTTAGGGACGGGAGTGGCTCATAATCTGTAGTTCCCAGGTTCAAGTCCCGCCTGGGTCAGCATTGAGATTTATTTCCACAAAACTCCCCGCACTGTCCACGATCATTAGAGGACACCGATGGGTTGGAAAGGCCCCTGTCTGTCGGATGGGATGTTAAGCCGTGCCCCCAGTGTTCTGGAGAGCCATACCCTGTGGCCTTGACGGGAGGCTACCATCTGTCTCCAAACAACTGTTCCGTTGGATCCCCTCCCCCAACCTTCTCTGAGCCCTCGGTGTCTTTGTGACCTGGTCATTTAGCCCATTGTGTACGAAAAAGTGCCGCTCAGAGGTAAAACAACCCAATTGGTCTGCTAATGAGTCAAAATGAATGCACACATTATTTCTGCTACTGATACAATATTTCAAAAATCGCTCAAAATACCCAAAACGTTACAGAAAGTTACATCAGTGCCCAAGAGCTTTATCATATTCAAAAAGTATCGAAAAGTAGCATCCAGAGTTACTTTTCAAGAGAAATGATCAATAAATAACATGAATTATAGATGTAGTAAAAAGGAAACATCCTCATAAGAAGAAATATACTGAAAAGTGGGTAAATGATGTCATCACGGGAGCGTTTTTTGTGCGTAGATTACTTCAAAAAATTCTGTTAACAAAATTTCTGCCGTCAAAAAGAATTGCTGGCATTGTTTCCACAACTTTTTTTCCCGAAATTATTATTAAAAGAAATGAGCAGAAATTGTAGATGCAGATGTAATAAATTTAAATTCAGATTGAAAGAATCAGCGAGAAAAAAAGTACTTGAAAATGATTAAATTTGATCGTCGTGGCAATAGTCTTCGAAGACTTATTGCTAATGTCAAAGTAGTACTAACTCATTCGAAAGCTTCAGTCAGTGTTCAGGTAAGAAGACGTGACTTGAATACATTTCCCATCAACTCTGAAACGAGACACAGAAGTAATGTAGGAACGGTAACTTCGTACGTTTAAATTTTCTGCAAAAACCTTACATCGAGAAAAAGTAACAAATTGTTTATGTGAAGCTGTGGTCGCGAAAATTAGCCTTAAAAGTCGCAAAAAAAAATCATAATCCTCTCATACATGGACTCTTAACCTCCCGGATACGTTGTGTGTCACTATTCTTCTGCACAAACCCTACTTCTTAACATTATAAATGAATAAATTGTATGCTAATTTGGTGATGCATTGGCGAGATAATCAAATTTGCATTTCAATAACATGCCGTTCTATGAGAGAATCAGGATAACTGGAATAGGTTCCTGATTTCTCTTTCCAGTGTGTCGCTTTCAAACAAAAACAAAATACGAGAAATGTATAATTTAATGGGAAGGACTTGGTTCTTTGGATTTTTATGGAAGAAGGGCAACTGTGGCATGCTACGCCGTTTAATGGAAGGGAAAACGAGTCAGGGATTCACTTTCAGAAACTAGTAACGGTAATGGAAGCAAAAATTTATTAAACTTATGCATATTTTATGAATTTTACAACAACTTTTAAAGACCTCTAAAATGGAGAAGAAAATGTCATACTAGAATGAAAGCTACTGGAGGCTTTACCTGGCATAGCGGTTATAGTCGCTAGCTGAGGCAGCGGTCAGTAGCAACTTTTATGAGTAAGGCCTGCTTACTAATAATATCTTTCTAGGATTCTTCTCTGTCACAAATGAAGAAAATCCAGTTTTTTGCTGCCCCAATTCCCACGCCACCTTTTACTTTTTTTCACCTCCTTCGAGTCACTTGCTATCTCCTCCCGTTTACTTTTCTCTAGATCCGGACCAGATTTAAGGTCTTAAAATCTATCCTCATATAAGCATATAAAAATTCAACCAACATCATATTTCCTCAAATGCGGACCCAATACATGAAAGTGGGAATGTTAAATAACAATTTGATTTTACTTAAAAGGTATGCGCTTATTTCCTTCAACAAGGTTGGGTTCAGTTGTTTCACCTCTGAGCGTCGCTTTTCTTCACGCAGTGGGCTAAATGACCAAGTCACAAGGACTCCAAAATCCCAGAAAGAGTTTGAGAAGGGGGACCCATTAGACAGTTATTAGGAGCAAATGGGCGTCACTGTCAAAGCCATCCAGCGCATTCTTTAACATACAAGTGTATAGCTCTCTTACACATGGGACCATGCCTGGATCTAGAAATAAATCGAGTGTGTGTGGGGGGGAGGGGGCAAGATACTAAATTACCAACGCAGTATTACATTTCACCCTCCGGTTTACATGTGTTTAAAAATCTCTTAAAATATTCATAAAATGCAAATAAGTTTAATAATTTTTGTCTCTCTTATCCTTACTAGCATTCTGAAAGGGGGATAGGAATGGACCCCCTCCCCCTAAATCTTGTCTTGCATGGGACCATGGCTTAATGTTCCTTCCGACTGACTTCAGCCTGTCCAAGCTCATCGGTTTCTCCTTTCTCGCTGAGGACAGAACAGGGATCAGTGAAGAAAAATCGCTACGCAGTCACATCTGGAACTCGAACCTGGGAACTGCAGTTATGAGCTTGACTCGCTAACGACTGAGAAAAAAAACCTACCTTGTTCTCCAACCGGTCACAGAGCAAGGAATTTCTTTATTTTCGTAGTGATCAATAGATGTAAGAGAAAGCGCGATTTTGTTTTCTGTAACTGGAGTAGCAGTTTGAGTGCAAAACTTTTGATGTTCATAACGAGGACGAGAAAACTTAGAATCCTTCACATCCGGGATTTGGAACCCAGTCTTAGCCCGCATTCAATTGTTAAAGCGGATCAGCACGATACCATTCCACCACCGAGTAAACAACCGATTTTTTTTTGCTTTAGCGAGCATGTGTCAAAGGTAGTTAGAAATTATTAAATGTTCACCTGTTATCCCAGAGTTAGAGTAATTAAATAAAATGAAGTGATGTATAAATATTATGTACTCAAGGCAAACGTAAACTATCTAAAAAGAGCTATTTTTAAAATGTTCGAAAACAAAACGTCATTGTGGAAAACAAAGACAGCAAATATGTGCACTGATGAAATTTAAAAAGCTCTAAATGTCTTTTGAGACTTGTCCCAGAAATATAAAACATGTCACGCTCATTTGAAGCTAAAGACGAAAATACTTACGTTACCTTTTTTCGTTTATTTCAAAACCACTTCGTCGTTATCCTTTACTGTAAAATTTTCCTACCACATTATACAGCAGGGAATAGAAAATGAATAAAATATTACCATTACTTCTGCAGTAATCTAGAGTTTTTCTTATGACTGTTGCGTTTTCTAACTGTTTAGTCAACAACCAAATTATTCTTAATTCCAAGTACACTAACCTAACAGTTAAGAATAAAAGCAAATGTCATTCCAATGAAATCTTCTTGACTTCAAAAGGAAGCCTTTTATGGAAAAATGCGACTGCAGATAGAGATCTGGATTAAATATATATATATATATAAATATATATAATGTAAATATATCAATAATGCCGTTCCATGGCCGAGTGGTTAGCGCGCTTGGCTACTGATCTAAGGGGACCTGGGTTCGAGCCCCGGGTAAGGCATGGATGTGTGTGTTGTTTTTCTGCTGAGGTCCTGCCATCCTCTCAGATCTTCTACTATGGCATATAAACTGACAGGCTCCTGTCATACCTCTGTGGCAAGCAGCTGCTTGAGGGGGTATTTATTACTTTATTTATATCAATAATTCAATAATTCTTGATTTTCACCAATATCTGTTGAATGATCATAGAATTATAAAATTATTTTTCAAAGAGCGCCATTTTTTTTAGATAATTAGAATACCTCTATCATATTTTGTGTCATTTTTATTAACTTTAACTGTTACAAAAAATTTTATATAAATAAAATAATAATCAATATTCTCTCAAGCAACTGCTTGCCACAGAGGTCTGACAGGAGCCCATCAATATATACGCCATAGTAAGTCTGTGAGGATGTCAGGAAATCAGCAGAAAGACAACAAAAACATCCATGCCTTACTATGGGCTCGAACCCAGGCCCCTTTGATCAGTAGCCAAGCACACTAACCACTCGGCCACAGTAATAGTAAAATATATCTAAAAAAATACATTTCAAGAGGAACAATTTCCCCTCTCCCCCCTCTGCGGAAGTCTATGCGCTCAGAGGTAAATCAATCCAAACTACTACTTGTATTGTATCGCACAACGTTAGACAGGTCATTTCTCATTATAAATGATAAATATTCCGATAATTTACCTCATTTCTGGCAACGTTGTTCCCAAGTTACGTTTCTAGAAAACTGCATAAATTGAAACAGTAGCAGCGGTATTAAGCGGTATTAAGTTTGCGGAGAGTATGGCAGTAGAGATCTGTAGAAGGAGATATTATAATATGTTCATTATATAGGGTTGATGCAAAAGTAATGGAAAAACATGAGAAATGCAAGAATGAACGTTCCCATGATTAACCAATGTGATAATTAATCAAGAACGTAATTACCATTTGTAGGTATGACCATGTTCCAACGATCTGTAAGTTTGTACATGAATGATCTGCAAGTTTCTGTAAAAACTCTTGTCCTTCGTGGCAACAAAGTCGGTAATGCACTCTTTCACCTCGTTGTCATTCCCAAACTTCCTATCGGAAAGGGACGGGGGTGGCTCAGTCGGTAGCGGGCCAGGCTCGTAATCTGTAGTTCCCAGGTTCGAGTCCCAGCTGGGTCAGCGTTGAGATTTATCTCCGGAAAATTCCCCGCCCTGCCCACGGTCAGTAGGGGACACCGATGGGCTTGGAAAGGCCGCCGTCCGTCGGATGGGACGTTAAGCCGTGGCCCCGTGTGCGGGAGAGCCATACCCTGTGCACGTTAAAGAACACACTGGATGGCCTTGACGGGAGGCTACCATCTGTCTCCCAACAGCTGTTCCAGTGGGTCTCCTCCCCCAACTTTCTCTGAGCCTTCGGGGTCCATGTGACCTGGCCATTTAGTCCATGGTGTGCAAAAAAGTGCCGCTCAGAGGTAAAACAACCCAAATCCTATCGGAAATGAAATTGTTCAGGGATCGGAACAGATGGAAATATGAGAGAGCCAGATTTAGCAAATATGGAGGATGCATCATTCTTCCATAGCCCAATTTCCGCAGCTTCTGCTGTATCAGTAATTCATTAAGGGGTCTTGCGTTGTCCTGGTGGAATACGACACATTTTATGTTTACCAATGGCAGGGCATTTGGCCTTCAGTGCTGCACTTAAGCGATCCAGTTACTCGACATAGTAGATATTAGAGTTTATGGTTTGGGACCAGTTTAAAAGCTCGTAGTGGATGATATCCCTGCACTCCAACCAACAACAGTGCATCACCTTACAAGAATGCAGTTTTGGTTTTGACGTAGTTTGGGACGATTCTCCTGCTTGACACCATGATCTTTTACAGACTTTATCATAAACGATCCATCGGCCTTCTTTCAAGCAAAGAATGAACCACACGAAGTATAACCCACCACCATGTTCTGCTGTGACAACTGATGTGGGATCCATGCAGTTCGACACATGACCCAACTTTTGCAGTTATCGAAAGACAAAGGGCTGATTAATGTTCAGTAACTGTGCGAATTCCCTGGATGTCCGACATGGATTTTCGTTCATCAATGCCTTTAAATGGTCACAATTCAACTCTATGGGCTGGAAGTTTCGAGGTTCGTTTTACAAGCTGAAAGTCACCTGACACGAACTTGTCATAATACTAATAAGAGGGCATTTAGAGATGACATTATCCCCATAATCTTTGCACAGTTTACACAAACTCTTGGACGCTGACACCATTTCTGAATTCAGCATGATGGAACTAATATACTCATCTTGCATCATCATTGTGAAATGCCTGTTGCCACTTGCACAGACAAAATTTAGGTACAGATCGTCACTAGATATCATGTGTTGTCTTTTACTTTATTTACCCCTCATTAGAGACTAATGGTCTGTAAATGGTAGCTAGGTAGTCACTAGAAGGAGAGCTACGCACCAATCTCCTGTGACGATGCATAGAACCAGCCAGGCCTAGCACCTAATGTCCGACCCCGCCTTCTCGTGGTGCAGATCGTTAGTACCTTTCAAAAGAGATACTCTCTTGTGGAAGTGAAGGGAAGAGGAGGGCTGCCAGATTAGTGTGGCCTACTGATATGGACAACTATGGCTACTTTTCTTTTTTTTTCTACCCTGCTGAGGAGTGGTCAACCACACAGGGCCCTGGTACTGACCATATAAACCCACTGGACTGGACAAATATATGGCTCTGAGCTTGATTATGCATTCTGATTTTCCTGCACTGGTGGGCTTCTGTGGAGAGAAAATCTTCCGCTGTGTTTTCTGTTTGTTTGTGGGTTGACAGCCCCAAGTGAACAGATTCACAGGATGTGTTTATCAGTTGGTGGATAATCCTGAGCAGAGGTCATCGCAGGCACCTGAACTCTTTGCTTCTATTGGCATCGTCAAATTCTACATTGGAGGAAGTCTTCCAGTGTAGACGGTTTCAGACTTTAGTGGTGGGGGAACGGGTCTTTGCCCCATGTCTGCGATTAGGGGGCTGTTTGATATTGTCGGCATTCCCTCTCTCAATAAACATAGTTTCTTTAAACATCCCACTAACCATTTTCTCTCCATAGGTAGTTGGAATGTGAGGACTCTGCATAGAACGTTTTCTCTTGATGTCCTCACACAAGAATTCCACATTATAATTTAGATATTCTCGGCTTGCAAGAGACCAAATGGACAGATAAAGGTCAGATTCTTAAAAATAATCTTAAATTTCTATTTTTCAGGGAGGAACGATAATAAACATCACCAAGGTGTGAGTCTGCTTCTCAACAGAAAAGTTTCTTACAGTAAAATTTCAGACAAGCGTTAAAGTCTTGAATATTATCTGCTGTTATGCCTCCACTGAGGATGGCGATGAGGATGAGAAGGGTAGGTTTTATGGACAACTTCATGATATATTGAATTCTGTCAAGAAAGAAGACATTACCCTTGTTCTTAGTGACTTCAATGCCAAAGTTGGTACTGACTCTGACCTTTGGGGAGGAGTAATAGGTCCTTTTAATATTGGTAGCTGCAATGGGCAACGTCTCCTACAGGTAGGTAAACTCAATGGATTCAGAATAACTAACACTTATTACAAACAACGCGACATACATAAGTACACATGGGTTTCACCCGATAGGTTGCATAAGAATATGATTGATTATATATTAATTAATAGCAAATGGGCTAGTTCTGTTAGGAGTACCAGGTCATATAGGGGAGCTGAAATTGGATCTGACCATTACCTTTTTAAAAGTGTCTTGCAACTTAAACTTAAAAAGTGTTGTGCTAGGGTTAAAAAATTCACTTTTAATACTGAAGCTCTGAAAGACCCAGTTATAGCCAAAGCTTACCATGATAGGTTACTTAGTTATTATGACAGTCATGATATGATTACTACTGAAGTTGAGGAAGAATGGGATCATTTTAAAGAGGCTTTTTTGGACACTAATATTACTCTTTTAGGAAAAAAGGAGCAGAAAAGACAGAATTAATTGAGTGATAAGGCACTTGAGCTTTTTTCGGAAAGAAAGAACTGCAGGAATGTCCTTAATCAATACCCTACTAGTCCTAATAGAAAGCATTACAGAGAACTTAATAAACGTCTAAAAGATCAGTTAGCTGCTGATAAGAATCTTTGGCTTGATGGTTTGGCTGACAAAGCCGAGGAAGCAGTTAGACAACACAACAGCAGAGAGCTGTACCAGATAGTTAATGTTTTGTGTGGTGGAAAAGGGACAGGTATACAGGGATTGAAGGATAAACAAGGTAAGGTTATAGAAGGTGAGGATTCTGTCATGGCTAGGTGGGCTGATCATTTCAGTGATATTCTAAACAATGCGGTTAGTTTTATTCCCATTGTTTGCAATGATGATAGATGCATTGGTGGCTTTAATATTGGCCCTATAACACAATCTGAAGTTATTTTGGCTGTTTCTAAACTTAAACTTCATAAATCCCCTGGGGTAGATGAAATTACTACGGAAATGCTTAGAGCTGGGAATGTTTCGGTTACCACTTGGATGACTGAAATTCTGAATATCTTTTATGATAAAGGCATGGTTCCTAAGGATTTTACCAGAGCTATTGATATCCCTATTTTCAAAAAAGGTGATCGCAGTTCTTGTGATAACTATAGGGGTATCAGCCTACTCTCTGTTCCAGGTAAAGTTCTTTCCATGATTGTGCTTAATAGAATTAAGAATCTGGTTGACAGTCAATTGCGTGATGAGCAATGTGGATTCAGAAGTGGTAGGGGATGTGTGGATCAGATATTTTCACTTAGGCAGATTCTTGAGAAATTTTTATAGTTACAGAAAAGCTTTCGACTCTGTTGATCGTCATAATTTGTGGTTGATTGTGAGATCATATGGTATACCAGACAAGTTAGTTAACGTAATGAAAGCTCTCTATAATAACACTGAGTCATGTGTGAGATTTGGTAAGTCTTGTAGCAATTGGTTTAGCATTACGTCTGGTGTTCGACAAGGGTGCATTTTGTCTCCTTTTCTCTTTAGTTTGGTTGTTGATTATGTTATGCGAAATTCACTTCAAGAGAAAGATTTTGGCCTTAAATGGGCTGGAGATACGAAAATTTCTGATTTAGATTATGCTGATGATTTAGCCCTTTTGGCAAATGATGTTGATGAGACCTCTTTCATTCGAGCTATTGATGAGACTGGTAGTAGAGTAGGTTTGGTTATAAACAGAGAGAAAGCTAAAGTGATGAAAATTGGTCAGGCAGGTTGTGATTCAGTTAATCTGAATGGTTGCAGTCTTGAGCAGGTGTCACAGTTTAATTATCTTGGGAGCTATGTAACAGATAATGGTGACGTGCGGCATGAGATTAACAGACGAATAGGGATTGCTGCCGGGACTTTTAAGAACCGATGGAGATTGTGGAGAAATAGGCGTATACACCTAAAGATTAAAATTAGACTGTATAATAGTTTGGTTCTTTCTAGAGTTAGTTATGGTAGTGAAACCTGGACGCTGTCTAAACAAGATATCAGGAAACTAGATGCTTACGTAGTATCTTGGGTATTAGGTGGTTTAACTTTGTAACTAATGATGAGGTTAGGCAAAGGAGTCTGCAACCTCCTTTAAGCAGCATATTGTGCAGAGAGAGACTCCGCTGGTTTGGCCACGTTGCCCATATGGATAATTATAGATTGGCGAATAGGGTTATGAACAGTGTGCCTAGAGGCCTCAGAAGGAAGGGGAGACCTAGGATGCGGTGGGCAGACAATGTCAAACAGGACCTTGTTAGAATTGGTGTGCAGTGGTCAGATGCAGTAGATGTAGCTCAGGATAGACTTGCTTGGAGAACTAAATTGCACGGTCTTGTTGGATCTCCGTAGCCCATGGCTGCTTGATGACGACGACGACGACGACGATGATGATGATGATGATGATGATGATGATGATGATAATGATGAGACTATTTTCATAATGTCCTTACAAGTCCTTGAACCTTTAACCTTGCTGCACATTTCCTGACAACGACAAAGCGTGAATCAGTTTCTTCCCGTTACTTTTGCATCAATCCTATATAATATATTATATTATCCCAATCCAGCTTAGCTACGAACCAGAACTATATACCTAGGCACCAAGACGTAAGTGAGACCATGACACCAAATTCGAAAGCGATTAATGGACCTGCGATATTACGTGGAGTCGAAAACTTCCGTCACCAGTGATCGCACACGTTCGGAATAAACCTGGAACTTGCTACTCTGAGTCATTTTATTAGCAGCCGAGCAATGCCGAGCAATTCTGTTACTATCTAATGGAACTAATAGAGTCCTTCCAAGTGGGTGTCATACGGGCACTCGCCAATCGCGACATTTCATGTGACTTGGTAGTGTTCTAAGGGGCACCCGAGGGGAAACGAGTGACGCTTTGTTTAATGTTGGAAAAATTTTCTGTATTATTAACAGATGTAAATCCCTAGTAATTCCCTAAATACGTGACTCACCCGGTTCTAAATTTATCCTGCAGATTTCCTCTTTGTCATTGCGGGTTACGTTAAAAAAATCGAGGTTCTCTAAAATCGAGGTTCCTATCGAGGCTCTCTAATGGAGACTGGATATTTGAACGCAATCTCTACCTCTGATAGAGATGAACAGACAGAGAAATTTTTTAAACCTCAAGAGACTTTAAATTTCAACTGGAAAGTTGTTAATAGCCAAGCTAAAAGCGATAGAAAATTTATAACGAGATAAAACGTAAAGCGTAAAAATTAATACCTAGAATTTTGAGGTTATTTCACTGACTGGTTGCGCGGTCATTCAAAAATCTCTTAAACTTAAAATATGCATTTTTGCCAATTCACACCTAAGAAAATAATTAGATCAGCGGTTCTCAACCTTTTATGTTTCACGTACCCCCTGGAAATGTGTATGTAACTGGCGTACTCCTTGTATAGATAGATAAAACTATAGTTATAGTATAACAATGAGAATAAAATAAAACATATATATTGTTGCGGATCACAAAAATATGGTAGCCACTGAGCGTGAGTATTAAAAGCTATATTTCAAAACCAAATTCAATACAAGGTAAATTGTTACAAAGGAAATATGGATGAAGTATCTTATTAACAAATCAACTATTAACATGCACAAGTCATCAATCTTCCTGCGTAGAGCACACAATATCAGCTCTGTGTATTTTACTAAAATACTACCTTTTACTTGATTTACCAGGTCACCCGAAGATCTTCACTCGTAAACCAATTCTCGTCCTGTGCTAATAACTTTTCACACACTAGCCGAACAAAAAGACAGTCCGTGTAGACATTCGAAGTTAGCCATAAAAGTTCCCACTTTTATACTTCCGCGTATACACAACACATCAAGTTACTTCTTGATACTTAACGATAAAAGATCCCACTTTTATCCTTCCGCGTATACACAACACATCAAGTTACTTCTTGATACTTACGCGCACTGTCTCAGAACAGCTCACCGTCCATTTTCGAACTCTCCGACCGTTACAACACAACGACCGTTACAATACAAAACGACCGTTAACTCTCCACTCTTCTTCTCCAAATTCTCCCAACGTTCTTATTCGTTGGCTGAAACTTTTTGCTTTCGGTTGCCAGATTCCTTCTGTCGTAACACTGCCCCCTTCCTAGGTCTTGTTCGTCCCGAACAATTCTGGATTCCAAAGTTTCTTCAGTTCTTCGATGAAACGGAGCCAAACGATCCACGTGAACCACCTTGCACTTTGTAGCTGGACGTCGACGAATGCGATATACCACGTCTGTGTCAAAATGAAAGCGAATCTCATTATGACGTAGATTTCTTTTCTGACTGAAGCCTCGTCCACAAACATAATACGTGTAAGGCCTATAGCCCTTGTGAACACGTTTATGTCTCTGCAGGGAGAAGAATCGACTAAGAGTTTTCGTGCAAAACCTGTAAAAAGTTTTCTTCTTTGTCGAAAGTTTTCTTTTTTGGATTTTTACTTCTATCAAGAGTAACAAGGAATGAAAGTCATTAGTGACATAAAATCTAGGGAGAAGTTTCATCCTCCAGTCTGACCTTTTTGTCAGTTGACTTTCCCTTAATTCAGAACTGTCGTGATGAACCTTCAGCCATATTTCACCTGATTCCATTTGATCCCCAAGGTGCTTCACAAATATAATATCAGCTCCATAATTCTTTTTAGCTCTTCGGTCCATCTCCTCCTTCCATACTCTTGCTAGAACTGCAGCTTCTAATCCGACAACCTTACCTGTTTCTCCTGTATAAGTGAAATTAGTGATGTGTCGGGCTGCTAGCAATATTTTTTCTGTTTTACCTTCACATAGCCAGCTTGCAACATCTTCAGATACTCCTTGTTCTATTAACATGTTACGAAACTTGTTCAAAGCATTGCCGTTATGCAGAACCTTACGGACACGTGATGCTTCATCTACCCTATTATCCACAATGTTCACAAAACGCAGAAGTTCTCCTAACTCCTCGACGAGCTCTTGCAGTTCCAAGGATCCGTTACCAAGGAAACACTGAACAGCTTCCATCACTTCCAGAGAGTTGTCAACAGAGTTTTCAAGAGGTGAATCCATGTTGCTGATAACAGCTGAACAACTCAAACTCTTCATTCCACGAGCTTGTGATGCTGCAACCACTTTCTTAACTAAATCAACAGCAACATCTTCTGTACTGTTGAGATCAATAGCTCCTTTTCCGAATTCAACATCATAAACCAAAGCACACACTCCTTCAGCCAGCTTTTTGGACACAATTGAGCATATCATTAGAGGAACGCTATCTATGGTAGCCATCAGATCCTTGTAGCGGTAAATCTCCTTATCTGTTGGCACCAGCTCCTCTGTCTGTCCTACGATGCAGCATCCGACGTCTTCCATCATCTGCTCGATTTTATCTTTAGTGCAGTCGACTGTGAAGCCAGGGATGGATTCCAATTTGTCCAGAGTATCTCCCGTCAATTGGAGAGCACGACCGAAGATCATAGGGACCTTGAGACCTAAAGCAGCAAGTGCAGGAGCCAAGACAAGACTCACTTTGTTGCCGACACCTCCTGTGCTGTTTTTATCTACCATCCGATGGCGCCACTCGGGTCTCCAGCAAAACACATGACCCGAGGAGATCATAGTTGCTGTTTCTTCGGAATTCACTTTCTTGGAGCTCTCATTGTAATTAGCCAGGGAAACATCAGTCATGATTGCCAAATTGTTCATTCTGGAGATCAGCGACGAGTTTTGTAACATGATATTGTCCACTTTAGAGCTCTTGTAGTCGTGATAAAACTTTTCTATATCCTTATAATCTAAATGGTTATAATGTCCAAATCTGCACATTGACTGTTCAGAAAAGAAATTCAGCGTGGCTACGTTGAAATTATCTGAGGGATTCACTTCTCTCTGATCGTAACTCTGAGGCTTAGTTTCATCCAGAAAGTTAGTCTTTGAAGTACTGTCTCTGCCTGAAGCTCTTTTACTAGCATCACCTGTTATGCTTCTAAGCCATTCTTCGGAATTCCTCTTCCTTAAATCCCCACTTTCTATAAACGATTCAAGTGTGGCTATATGCTTCGGAAAAATCTCCCCGACTTCCCCAGTAACGTCGAATGGCACTTTGTATCTATGATGAATGGACACCTCTTCTTTACTCGGACCACTCTGCGAAACGTAAACTCTGTTTCGTTCCCCCTCATTACCACTCGTTACTCTGCCTTTGCGATAATTGTCCATGACACATTTTGCTGACGGCGAGGAATAGAATACCTTTCGTGTGGATCTCTCTTCAGATCGTGCCAGACTTGTATACCTAGGTATTTTGAAGTGCAAAGCGTACTGTAGACTCTCACAGCTCTCTGATCTGTGTGATTGTTCTTCACAGTTCCTAGACATGTCACCAGCTACATAGACACTCTGCCATGCATCACCAGTAGTTGCGTGGTCAAAGGCATTATCTGCGCTATCTCTACGATTCTTGATTTCCAGTAGCAGATCCACATTTCGAGATTCTCCTTTCTTCCGAAGATTCGATTCTTTTGCAGTCTTCCTCTCGCAGTCCTCTCGCACTTTCTCCATCTCTCTCGAGATCTCTTCAATCAATATGAAGGCTTCATCAGAACGCCGCTGCCCCAGCGAGCTTCTCCTGTCCGTCGAATTTTGTAGAAACGAATTGAATCTACATTGCTTCTTTTTCAGATAGCGAAGAATCCCAGAATGTTTTCTGGTTCCGCATCGTTTCTTAAATTGCTTCTTTTTCAGATAGCAAAGGATCTTGGAATGTTTTCTGGTTCTGCATCGTTTCTTTCCCGCATCAGCATTATGTTCATCTGTACTATAGCTCCCACTGCTGGAGATATATTCACCTTCAACCAATTTCGTTGTCTGAACTGTAACAGTAACAACATCTCTACCAGCTCTCGATTCTTGCATAATTTTGTTCCTATAATTTTTATACTGCTCAACAATATTCTTACGGTTAGCATCTTTAAAACATTGTACATCTGTAATGTTACCTCCAGTGCTGTTAGTTTTGCAAATTTCACCTATTGGTTTTGGATTCACATTTTGATATGCGTTGCCTTTCTCTTTTTCCTTTTCATTATTTTGTGTAGCCATTGCGGCTTTCATTTTACCATTTTGACTGATCATTTCATCTAATGTCCTATTTTGTGCCGCTATTTCGGCTTTCATATCAGTCATCAGCTTTATTAACTCATCCATACTTCTAGTGAAAGGCATTCAATTAAATTATTATCATCCCACTTCTGACACCAAATGTTGCGGATCACAAAAATATGGTAGCCACTGAGCGTGAGTATTAAAAGCTATATTTCAAAACCAAATTCAATACAAGGTAAATTGTTACAAAGGAAATATGGATGAAGTATCTTATTAACAAATCAACTATTAACATGCACAAGTCATCAATCTTCCTGCGTAGAGCACACAATATCAGCTCTGTGTATTTTACTAAAATACTACCTTTTACTTGATTTACCAGGTCACCCGAAGATCTTCACTCGTAAACCAATTCTCGTCCTGTGCTAATAACTTTTCACACACTAGCCGAACAAAAAGACAGTCCGTGTAGACATTCGAAGTTAGCCATAAAAGTTCCCACTTTTATACTTCCGCGTATACACAACACATCAAGTTACTTCTTGATACTTAACGATAAAAGATCCCACTTTTATCCTTCCGCGTATACACAACACATCAAGTTACTTCTTGATACTTACGCGCACTGTCTCAGAACAGCTCACCGTCCATTTTCGAACTCTCCGACCGTTACAACACAACGACCGTTACAATACAAAACGACCGTTAACTCTCCACTCTTCTTCTCCAAATTCTCCCAACGTTCTTATTCGTTGGCTGAAACTTTTTGCTTTCGGTTGCCAGATTCCTTCTGTCGTAACAATATATATAACACATTGAATTTTGTGTTCATAAATTGCATATTTCGATAAACACAAAAAATGACATAAACAATTTAACAAATCTTACAAAATTATAAACATTTTACTGGGTAATCGACTTTTGAGCTGTCACGGCGTACCGAAAAATTTCACGTTGAGAACCCCTGATCTAGACCAAGCTTTAAAAAAAAGCTTTTTGGCATGCAAACAACTAGATCTTTTATTGTTTAAGAAACAATAAAATTTTAATTGTTAAAAATTGTTTTAAAAAACCAAAAATAAAACAGTAAAAAAAAGCCAGTTTTTGATCAAAAATGCCATTGAATTTTACAAGCTAGACTGTTGCAAAAAAAAAAAGCTAGATCTAGCTTGAAAAAAGCTAAGTTTCTAACACTGAAAATAAACACCGCTTAAACTGAAGTACTGATCACAGTGTGCAAAAGCAAATACTTTAAATCAGAATATCTGGAAACCGCGTAATACAGGATTAGACTATGTACTCTTAGCTTACCAGTAACATTCATAAAATTTATTAATATTAAATCTAGTTACGGCTGTTTTGGTAATAGTGTGACCATCCAAAAGAATTTTTCTGAAAATCTCGTGCATGAGCTGTGTTATCCCAATTTAAAGGCTATTCACCTTTGGGAAATCAGAGCAATTCACCATTTGAAAAATATAACCTTCATTTCCGCAGAGTTTATGGCATAAATTTTAATTTAAAAACTGTGTTTTAGTTTTCGATAGACTGACAAACATTCAGATTTAAGTGTTTTTTTTTGTACAGAAAGTTTTTGAAAGGAAACCTCGGGCTGTACTGAATAGCTGTATATGGAAAATAAAAAACATTGAAATGTGGTTGTCTACTTCGCTTTCGAATGCATGGCACATATTTCCCTTCATGCATTAGTCATGATGTCGTTTACATTTGAATTGACTGAGATTTCCGTGATATGCGAATGGTCAATATTTCCACTCTTGTAACAGTCACGATTTTTGATGCGGATGTAGAAAGATAGGCAATAAACTGCAACTTGAAGACACTTTATGTCTCAGCTATTCATAGATCGATCAAAAAATGAGATATTTGAAGTCATGATACATATATATTTTTTAAATAAAAACAATAATCTTCAAACTACTTTCGAATTTTCAAAGAAGTAAATGTCCCCATTGAAAGGAAGAAGCACTTGTTACAATGCAATTGTACCATTCTTCAGAATTTCAGAGAACCTACTCCCTAGGAAAAACGTGAGCTCCGTTTACATTTTTTTTTGGTAATATTTTTGAGACAGAGGTACAACTGATGTCTTTTCTTATAATTTGGGCCGTTACTGTTGCTTTTGTTTTTCATATAGTCGAAGTTTTAGGAGGTATTTTAGTTGCGAATCAGAGAGCTATTTGTTATAATTTGGGCTGTTGCTTTTAAATATTTTATACGTGACTCAAAGTTTCGAAAAATATTTTTAGGTGAGAATCAAAGGTCATTTTCTACGATTTGGGTTTTTATGGGCTTCTTTTTTATATCAGACTCGAAGTTTTGGGAAGTTTTTTAAGATGAGAATCAGAGGTCTATTTCTTATAATTTGGTTTGTTACTGTTGCTTCTTTTTTATATGAAACTCGAAGGCCTTAATGAAAATGAAATATTAAAATATTTCTCTAGATACTTTGCCTACCATAATTTAGACACCACTCTGTTAGACTGTGCAATAGGTTCGTATAGGATAACTGGTTACATTCTCACTGTTGCTTATTAGCTGCAAGCTCGTAGGGTTCTGATATCATTGAAGTAGAGGTAATGTTTAATTCATGATTCTGCTTGTTCTGCTATGGGAAAAAAACCTAAGAATATTTTTATGTCACATTCCTACAGTGCTGAGAAAAAAAAATGGCACCGAAAGAACCGTCAGGAAGCCCAGGGACTCGAGGCCATTACTGACATAGCAAACAGAGTTGTGTGCATTAACCTAAAGCCATCTGAATTGAAAGCCTGATGTCACGTGATATGGACTGTGCCACGGAGTCCTATCAGAGCAGAGGCTCAGTCGAAGCGCGAAGATTATATCTCGCCATGTTGTTTGTTCCTTTGTGTTAAAGGTAGGTGCTATTTCTTTATTCTGCTGTATAGATAAATATTAAAATTGCAATATATATATATGTTGCCGCTAAAGTGCAGAAATCAGTTATTCTACAGATTATCTAGGTATTGTGCAGATTAACTAGGGTGATCCGTTAACGTGCGGAAAATTGTTTCATTTCTGAAATTACCTAGGTAATCTGCAAATTACCTGGATAATCTGCACATTACCTACTAGGCACTCGTTAAAGCGAAAATAAGATCTTTGCTGGAACAACAGGAACGTTTCTGTACGCTTAAATTAACATAATGTTATTTATCTAGTGTCCGAGAGTAGAGTTGAAACCAAGGTCATCCCTCTGTCAACATGAATCAGTCGTCCGAATTATAAAAAACGCCCCCAAAATGAGGAGGCCAAGTGAGAACGAATCATTTTAGTGATTCGTTATCAAGAATGAATCACTTTACCTATTCGTTCTCACTTGGCCTCCGCTCATCCGGGGCGTTTTTTATAACGCGTACGAGTGAATCACGTGACACGAAGATTCATATTCAAGAGATTCACCACTATGAGAGAAACAGACATTTGAACTTTAACGATACGGAAGCCGTTAACGTGCACATTACCTAGGTAAAATGCGGAAAACTCTTGATTCCGCACGTTAACGGAGCAAATCAGTTAATCTGCAGATTAGCCAGGTAATGTGCACATTAACGGCTTTGGAGCTTTAGCGGTAACATATATATTGTTTATATTTAAGTATATTTATAGTAATTATTATTGTTACCATGCCCGTAAATGTGTTCCTGGCTGCCTTAGTAATTATAGTGGATCGCCATATGTTACTATATTTCGTTTATACGTATTTCGTATATTAATTTAACGATAAAAACGGATTTAGTTTTGGATGCCTCAGCAGCTAATTAATATGTGTGTCCGTGGAAGGCTAACTTATCCTACTGAAGTTTCAATAAATGTGTGAATATTATGCTGTGCTATTTTTCAAGCACTGATATCTAGTAATGTAGAGCAACAATTTCTGAACTGCAAAATTCAATTATTGACATATGCTAATAAATGGTAGCTAGGCGTAAACTAGAAGGAGAGCTGTGTACCAATCCCTAGTGATGATACACAGAACCGGCCAGGTCTAGCACCTAATGTCCGAACCTGGCTTCTCGTGGTGCAGGCCATTAGTACCTTTCAAAAGAGATATTCTCTTTTGGAAGGGAAAGGAAGGTGAGGGGTGCCAGTTCAGTTTGGCCTACTGATCTGGTCATGTATGGCCACTTTTTGTCTTTTTTTTCAACCCTTCTGAAGAGTGGTCAACTTCACAGAGTCCTTATGCTGATCATTTATACCTACTAGACTGGACTTGTTTAAGAATTTCAGCTTGATTATGGAACCTGGACTTGCTGCACTGGTCGGCCTCTGTTGAGGGAGAATCTGCTGCTGTGTTTTCTGTTTGCTTCTGGGTTGCCAGCCCTAAGTGAACAGAGGCATGGGATAACTTATATCAGCCGGTGGATAATCCTAATCAGAGGCTATCGCAGGTACCTGAACCTTACTTAGCTAGTTGAGCATCGTCAAGCCTAAACTGGAGTAATGTGTCTCAGGCAGGCCATGTGGCTCTTTAAAAAGTCCACTTGAAAAGGTGGTGCCAGAAGTTCCTACCAGCATCGGTGACTTCAGCCTTTAGCGGAGGAGGAACAGGTCTTTGCCCCATGCCTGCGATCAGGGGGCTGTTTGATATTGTTGGCCCTACCAATCTCAATAAACCTAATTTCTTTAAAAATCCTACTAATCATTTTCTCTCTGCAGGAACGTGGAACGTGAGGACATTACATAGAGATTATTCTCTTGATGTCCTCATGCAGGAATTCCAGCGCTATAACCTAGATATTCTAGGCTTGCAATAGACCAGATGGACAGGTAAAGGTGAGATATTCAAAAATAACTTTAAATTTCTCTTTACTGGGAGGGAGGATGGAAAGCATCACCAAGGCGTGGGTCTGCTGCTCAGCAGACATGCTAGTGATGCTCTTCTAGGATATGAGTGCATTAATGAAAGGATTCTTACAGCAAAATTTCACATGCATTACAAACTTGAATGTTATCTGCTGTTATGCCCCCACCGAGGATGCTGATGAGGATGAGAAGGATAGGTTTTTCGGACAACTTCAGGATATTTTGAATTCTGTCAAGAAAGGAGATATTACCCTTGTTCTAGGTGACTTCAATGCCAAAGTTGGTACTTTGGGAAGGAGTGATAGGTCCTTTTGGTATTGGTAGCTGCAATGGCAATGAGCAACGTCTCCTACAGGTAAGTAAACTAAATGGTTTCAGAATAACTAACACATATTACAAACACCGTGACATACATAAGTACACATGGGTTTCACCTGATGGGCTGAATAGGAATATGATTGATTATATATTAATTAACAGAAAATGGGCTAGTTCTGTTAGAAATACCAGGTCATATAGGGGAGCTAAAATTGGATCTGACCATTACCTTGTTAAAAGTATCTTGCAACTTAAACTTAAAAAGTGTTGTGCTAAATTTAAAAAAATTACCTTTAATACTGAAGCTCTGAAAGACCCAGTTATAGCTAAAGCTTACCATAATAGATTACTTAGTCATTATGACAGTCATGGTTTGCTTAATACTGACGTTGAGGAAGAATGGGGCCATTTTAAACAGGCTTTTTTGGAAACTAACAGTACTCTTTTAGGAAAAAAGGAGCAGAGGAGACAGAATTATTTAAGTAATAAGGCACTTGAGCTTATTTCAGAAAGAAGGAACTGCAGGAATATCCTTAATCAGTACCCTACTAGTCCTAATAGAAAGGATTACAGAGAGCTTAATAAACGTGTAAAGGATCAGTTAGCTACTGATAAGAATCTTTGGCTTGATGGCTTGGCTGACAAAGCTGAGGAAGCAGTTAGGCAGCACAACAGCAGAGAGCTGTACCAGATAGTTAATGTTTTATGTGGTAGAAAACGGACAGGTATACAGGGATTGAAGGATAATCAAGGTAAGGTTATAGAAGGTGAGGATTCTGTCATGGCTAGGTGGGCTGAGCATTTCAGTGATATTCTAAACAATGCGGTTAGTTCTATTCCGATTGTTTGCAATGATGATAGATGCATTGGTGGCTTTAATGTTGGCCCTATAACACAATCTGAAGTTATTTTGGCTATTTCTAAACTTAAACTTCATAAATCCCCTGGGGTAGATGATATTACTACAGAAATGCTCAGGGCTGGGAATCTTTTGGTTACCACTTGGATGACTGAAATTTTGAATAACTTTTATGATAAAGGCATGGTTCCTAAAGATTTTACCAGAGCTATTATTATTCCTAGTTTCAAAAAAGGTGATCGCAGTTCTTGTGATAACTATAGGGGTATCAGCCTACTCTCTGTTCCAGGTAAAGTTCTTTCATGATTGTGCTTAATAGAATTAAGAATCTGGTTCACAGTCAATTGCGTGATGAACAATGCGGATTCAGAAGTGGTAGGGGATGTGTGGATCAGATATTTTCACTTAGGCAGATTCTTGAGAAATGTTTAGAGTTTCAGAAACCTTTGGTTGCTAGCTTCGTTGATTTCAAAAGGCTTTCGACTCTGTTGATCGTCATAATTTGTGGTTGATTGTGAGATCATATGTTATACCAGACAAGTTAGTTAACATAATGAAAGCTCTCTATAATAACACTGAGTCGTGTGTGAGAGTTGGTAAGTTTTTGTAGCAATTGGTTTAGCATTAATTCTGGTGTTCGACAAGGGTGCATTTTATCTCCTTTTATCTTTAGTTTGGTTGTTGATTATGTTATGCGAAATTCACTTCAAGAGAAAGATTTTGGCCTTAAATGGACTGGAGATACGAAAATTTCTGATTTAGATTATGCTGATGATTTATCCCTTTTGGCAAATGATGTTGATGAGATGAACTCTTTCATTCGAGCTGTTGATGACACTGGTAGTAGAGTAGGTTTGGTTATAAACAGAGAGAAAACTAAAGTGATGAAAATTGGTCAGGCAGGTTGTGATTCAGTTCATCTGAATGGTTGCAGTCTTGAGCAGGTGTCACAGTTTAATTACCTTGGGAGCTATGTAACAGATACTGGTGATGTGCGGCATGAGATTAATAGCCGAATATGGATTGCTGCCACGACTTTTAAGAATCTATGGAGATTGTGGAGAAATAGACGTATACACCTAAAGACTAAAATTAGACTGTATAATAGTTTGGTTCTTTCTAGGGTTAGTTATGGTAGTGAAACTTGGACGCTGTGTAAACAAGATAACAGGAAACTAGATGCTTTTGATTCTAGATGCTTGCGTAGTATCTTGGGTATTAGGTGGTTTAACTTTGTAACTAATGATGAGTTTAGGCAAAGGAGTCTGCAACCTCCTTTAAGCAGCATATTGTGCAGAGAGAGACAAGTGAAAATTAATAAGTATACCAATGGGAACCCTATATTATTGCCGTACTGAAATTTCAAACAGAATACATAGTAATAGAGCAGAAATCCCAGAGTTCAGTGCAACAGTGAAGAAAGCTCCATAATAACAAGAAATATAACCCATTTAGCTTGTTAAGGAAAATAATAGCATTGAATACCATATATTGATGATGATAACTACAATAAAAATAATTATTTCAAACCCACGTCAAATATATACCAACCTCTATCATTTTAGACATGACTAGTAGACCAGTAAAATTTAACAATACATATAGATGGCATATGATTAATTATTTCGCCAAAGTGCTTAGTTTACTTTTGGATGATTTCTTTGGTGCATATTTGTATTGGGTGTAATTATGCATATATACATTTCCACATGTTAATATAATTTTATGTAACAAATGAATTATTTTATTCTCACATGGACACTGAAAATCGGTGCCAAACACTGGTTCTCGTGCTTTACAATATTAGCATCATCATCATCATCCTCAAGCAGCCATGGGCTACGGAGGTCCAACCAGACCGTGCAGTTTAATTCTCCAAGCATATCTGTCCTGAGCTACATCTGCTGCATCCGGCCACTGCACACCAATTCTAACAAGGTCCTGAGTAGTATCGTCCCACTCCACCGATTCCCCTTTGCACAGTGCTTTCCCCCCCCTATCACGTCACCGACCGGAAATTGGCCCGTGCTGGTCCACGTTGCCTTCTGAACTCTGAGGCCCTATGTCGCAATCAACAGGAAATTGACCCTGGTGTTGCAACTGTCGTTGGCGCTACTTATTAATAATTAATAATTCATAATTAAAAATTCATAATTAATAATTCATAATTAAAAATTTGTAATTAATGATTCATAATTAAAAATTCCTCTCCCTTTTAACCCCTGGTGCTATCTAGTTTTTAACTCTAATTTTAAGCCCTCCTTCTCGAATAGTCTCGATTTTTCTTTATTTCAGACCCCCCCAATGGTTGACTTATATTTTAAACCCTCCACTTGCAAACCCCCCTGGTTGACCTATATTTTAAGCCATGGATTTTGCAAACCCCCTGGTTGACCTATATTTTAAGCCCTACCTATATTTTAAGCTCCCCTTCTCGAATAGTCTCGATTTTTCTTGATTAGACCCCACCCCTATTTTAAGCCCTCTTCATAGACCCCCTGGTTGACCTATATTTTAAGCCCCCTTCTCGAATAGTCTCGATTTTTCTTGATTAGACCCCTACCCATATTTTAAACCCTCTTCATAGACCCCTGGTTGACCTATATTTTAAGCTCCCCTTCTCGAATAGTCTCGATTTTTCTTTATTTCAGTCTCACCTATATTTTAAACCCTCTACTTGCAAACCCCCATGGTTGAGCTATATTTTAAGCCCTCCTTCTCGAATAGTCTCGATTTTTCTTTATTTCAGACTAACCTTTTATTTTAAAACCTCGATTTTGCAAACCCCCCTGGTTGACCTATATTTTAAGCCCTACCTATATTTTAAGTCATGGATTTTGCAAACCACCTGGTTGACCTATATTTCAGACTAGCCTTTTATTTTAAAACCTCGATTTTGCAAACCCCCTGGTTGAGCTATATTTTAAGCTCCCCTTCTCGAATAGTCTCGATTTTTCTTTATTTCAGACTCACCTATATTTTAAGCCCGGGATTTTGCAGACCCTCCTGGTTGACCTATATTTTAAACCCTACCTATATTTTAAGTCCCCTCCTTCCCTCGGATTACAAGTCTCAGAATAATTCCGCAGAATAGGATGACACAAGTCTCAATTGTAAAAATCAACTCTCAAAGTTGTATTCTTATTAATTAAAACCCTTTCTATTAAAAGTTACCTCTATTAAAAATCTTTTGCTATTCATTTTGCCAGGACTGCTAAACGATTCCCTTTTATTAAATTTCAATTCTTTGGGATTCATTTTTTCCAACCCCGTTAATCGATCCCCTAGTAAATAAAAACTCTCACTCACCTTTATTAAAATCATCCAGCGCTCGTAATAAATCAGTTTACTCTAGATGGGTTTAATCGGAAAAAAAATCATTCCATCGCTAGCGTACCTCCACGTTAATTTCGGAAAAAAAGTCTCATCGGATCCAAGGTCCACGTATTTTACTAGAAGAATGACACAGTAACTGTTCCACAGAAAAATTAATAAAATTTGGTTTACATTATTCGTAGGACTTGTATATAAGATCTAGCTTTAGACGTTCACCAGCCTAAAAGTTTTCAAAGTCCGTTATCAGTGTATCGGAAATCGTACGTTAGCTGTTGACATCCTTCAGATCGTTTATCCGTGGGTAGCAACAGCACTTTCGCCACATCACACGACATGGTGCAATCCTATATCAGCTGGAAGGTCAAAAGGCCAAATGTCCAGCGCTTCACTGTGTCTGCATTTGACACTGATAAGGTTTAAAAATAGATGTTTCCTAGAATCCACATTGTCTTTTCAGATTGGACTTTGACCCCTATGTCGCAACCGACCATATTTTAAGTCCTCTTCATAGACCCCATGGTTGACCTATATTTTAAGTCCCCTTCTCGAATTTTCTTGTTTTTCCCCTGTTTAACTCATATTTTAAGCCCTCCCCTCTTCATAGACCCACCTATTGATCCACCTATATTTTAAGCCCTCCCCTCTTTAAACCAAATCAGTTTTTGCGCATTTAATCGGTGTCATCCAACGTCCATACTATTTTTAGTACGTCTCCTGTATTTAAAAAAAATATATTGGCTTTCGTCGCCGTATTTGAACGCGCTACCTCAGTGCCGACAGCTGAAGTGTCATCGCCAGGGCGCGGATTTTTGCGGAGATAAATCTCAACTCTGGCCCTGCTATCCGCTCGACAATATTTGCTACTGATAAAACGATTTCCTTCATTAAAAATAAAAACTAATTAAATAATGGGGTATCACTGGGAAAATACTGGGAAGAACCCAAACTGATTTCGTGCTAAAACATCTCCAGATTTCAGCTTACTTGAAAAACTATTGTTAGAAATGAACCAGTGACTTGAATCACTCAACTTCCATAAGAATACACAATTATGGTACAGTGTCGGGAAGAAATATGTTTCAACGAAATTCAATTGCATGTATTACGATCAGAACAATAATTTAGTGGACAAAGTTTAAAATAGTTATTAAATGGTACCTTACAGTGCAAGTGCGCTTCAGGCGAAAAGTCTCCCCTTCGAACACTGCACCCCGTTTTTCCGAAGTAACTGTGTCACAAGTCTTCCTACATCATCCCTAAACAGAGAATCGGATTCAATGTGCAAGAAGATCAAGACCTCATTTGAAGGAGCACATAGTGGATACTGTACTCCATAGTGAAATGAACATTGGCCTCTTGCGGGACCTAGTTATATCTCCAAGAGAATTACTAATCAAAACGTGCTATTGTTAATGTATGTAATTCCGACGAAAAATGTTTTGTCTGTTTTAGCTACTTTGTATCCTGCAATAGGAAACACTGAACACCTTAACAACTATATACATTTAGAAGAAAACACATCAGGTCTAATTTTCCCTTTAACAATAAATCAAATATCTAAATTCCAAAAAAATTAACATTTCTGTCTGGATACGAGAAAGAGATGTTCCCACTCTACATCGCACCATTCAGATTTAAAGCGCACGCAAATCTCCTACTGTTATCAGACGATGAAAAGCAGCATTATTGTTCCATTAAGAATTTGTTTCTATGAAATTCAAAGGGAGAATGCTGTTTTCCATATTATAGGGAATGCAATTAATACATTCCTTGCAGATGGATGTCCTTTAGGTTATGAAATAATCTTATTAGAACGCTTAAAATTGAGATGACACACATTAGCTCCTCCGAGAAGCGCTAGGGGGTAGAAGAATATACCCGTGTAATGAAAATATTCATTCGACATAAAAAAAAAACCTACGCCAATATCGCGTACACTGACGTGCTCTTCTTAGCTGATGTGTTTGGTGGCAGATACTGACCCCTGCTATGTTTACGCAGCTCCTGCCTTCATACCTGAAGATGACAAATACTAGAGTTGATAACCTACAATGTACCTTTTTGGAAGGCATACGAGGAGGAATTTCGGTGATATGCAGACAACGAGCATTTAGAATGAAAAACTGATTGCAAGTTTGCTTTACTGTCATACAAACCTGAAAAGAGATGAAATGGGTAATAGTTTACCCATGATACACCCTGTGACTAGGTCGTTAAATAAAATTACATGCATAAACGAAAATTAGAAAAACAACGAAATGGTTGGTAAATTCAATGAGAATCACTAAAATGTAAAGAGTGTTGGAATATCTGTAAATGCACACACATTTCAGTGGATAGGTGAATATTTTCACAATTCTTTGGAAGTGGAAGGCACAATAACTGTAAAACATACTGTGACGAGAGAGAAAGTATAAAAATGTAGTGGGATGGTTGTAAAAAATCGCTTCAAAACAGAAAAATTACAACGCAAATACTGAAAGATAGAAAAAAAATGACTATTCGACGGTTATTCCAAGCTGCTATCTCACGCTCTTTTCAGATTTCCTGGTTCTATAGTTCCCTGGTACGTAGCGCATAAGTGTGGGTGTAGTTGGCTATTTTTCGTTGCAAACGCAAGTTGTTTTCACTATTAGTTATTTTTCCTGCATGAGAATACACATTTCTATACTACATTGCGTACACACGGATGGACGAATATCACAAAATACTTTGCATATAGAAAACATCAGCAAAGAACCACAGAAGTTTGGAAATTTAAAATCTGAAAACTCAGTGTTTATAAGAAAACAACAATATTTTCAGTATTTCTATGAAAAGTTGAGTCCCAGAATCGATCCGCTAGACCTGACTTTGCATTCTCTGACTTCAACCACCAATAAAACGTAATGTAAGCTCTCTCGTCGGTTATCCCAAGCCGCTATCTCTTTTCAGAGTTTCTGGTCCCCTCGCTACGTTTGAATAAGCACATAAGTGTGGGTGAAGATGGCTATTTTTCGCTGCAAACACAAGTTTTTCGACAAAGATAGGGTGTTTCACTACAATCTAACACGGGATTTCATGTGTGTTTAGTTATTTTTCCTGCATGAGAATATTTCTAATCTATCTCATAGACAGCAGGTAAGTTACTTCTGATCTAACAAAGCCAAGGTCTGAGATCCATAGTGAGACATGAACGTTTGGGTTGTTTTCCTACCAAGGTCCCGACATCCTCTCACATGAAATATTACTGTACTAGGAGATTTCATACAAAGAGATACGCACTCTATGCTTCACATTTAAATCTATACAGATAACGATCACTACCCATGGAACACATCTGTGAAAAAACACGCTATGATAGGGTTTGAGAAAGATTTTTAGCCCATGGCAGTGCTGCACTGCAGGAAAGCACATTATCTTTGATATCAGAACCTATATGAAAGTTATACTGTTTCGGTTTGAGAAAGATTCTTTAGTTCACAGGGCACCGCATGAATAAGCGCATAAGTGTGGGTGAAGATGGCTATTTTTCGCTGCAAACACAAGTTTTTCGACAAAGATAGGGTGTTTCACTTCAATCTAACACGGGATTTCATGTTTGTTTAGTTATTTTTCCTGCATGAGAATATTTCTAATCTATCTCATAGACAGCAGGTTAGTTACTTCTGATCTAACAAAGCCAAGGTCTGAGATCCATAGTAAGACATGAACGTTTTTGTTGTTTTCTTACCAAGGTCCCGACATCCTCTCACATGAAATATTACTGTACTAGGATCTAGAAAAATCACTATCCATTACATTAATTTTTTTATTACATTCATGTATTTCACCCATTTTCTTGTCAAGAGCTAAAATTATTTGATGAATGAACGACAAAATATCTTCAAATGCAGTGGACGCATGACAGAATAACTTCAAAATAAGTTCCAATAGCTGAAAAAACAACTGTAAAAAATTAGATAAATACACACCGGGAAAGACAGAATTGCTTTCAAAACATTAAAATACCCTAAATGTGTGGCTGAATCACCTCCAAATATCTCCAGCACACTTTTAAAGGAAATATTGTCTCATTATAAGCGATTTCATACAAAGAGATACGCACTCTATGCTTCACATTTAAATCTATAGAGATAACGATCACTGCCCATGGAACACATCTGTGAAAAAACACGATACGTTTGGGTTTGAGAAAGATTTTTAGCCCATGGGGGTGCTGCACTGCAAGAAGGCACATTATCTTTGATATCAGAACGTACGTGAAAGTTATACTGTTTGGGTTTGAGAAAGATTCTTTAGTTCACAGGGCACCGCATTACACTAAAGCACACTGTCTTGTACGTATGTCTGTCTGTATGTTTGTTTCTCTCTCTCTCTCTGTGTGTGTGTGTGTTTGTGTCTATGTGTAAATATGTATGTTACTACGAAATGTGTGTACGTGTAGATGTGTGCATATATGTCAAGATGTAACTGTGTCTGCATGTTTGTTTCTCTCTAGGTGTGTGTGTGTGTGTTTCAGTGAATCGTGTATGTGTGCGTATGTGAGTGTGTGTATGTTCATGTATGTTAATATGTTTCTTTATATGTATATGTTTTCGTGCGTATGCGTTAAGATGTCTGTGTGCACATAGTCGTTTCTCTGTATGTGTATACGTCTTCATGTTTGTCTCTCTGTGTGTGTGTGTGTTAAAGTGTCTGTATGTGTTTCATCTTTATGTGTATATGTTATCGTATGTGTGTGTGTGTGTGTGTTTGTTCACATGCAAGAATAAGCATATTGTCTTACGGACACTTGCTTGCTACAGAAGAAGCTAACAATTTAAAACGAGACTAGTGGTTATGCAAAATATTTCATGTGTGCGTATGTGAGTGTGTGTATGTTGATGCATGTTAATATGTTTCTTTATATGTTTTCGTGCGTATGTGTTAAGATGTCTGTGTGCACATAGTCGTTTCTCTGTATGTGTATACGTCTTCATGTTTGTTTCTCTCTCTGTGCGTATGTGTGTGTGTGTTGAAGTGTCTGTATGTGTTTCATCTTTATGTGCATATGTTATCGTATGTGTGTGTGTGTGTGTTCACATGCAAGAATAAACATATTGTCTTACGGACACTTGCTTGCTACAGAACAAGCTAACAATTTAAAACGAGACTTGTGGTTATGCAAAATATTTCATGTGTGCGTATGTGAGTGTGTGTATGTTGATGCATGTTAATATGTTTCTTTATATGTTTTCGTGCGTATGTGTTAAGATGTCTGTGTGCACATATTCGTTTCTCTGTATGTCTATATGTCTTCATGTTTGTTTCTCTCTCTGTGCGTGTGTGTGTGTTAAAGTGTCTGTATGTGTTTCATCTTTATGTGCATATGTTATCGTATGTGTGTGTGTGTTCACATGCAAGAATATACATATTGTCTTACGGACACTTGCTTGCTACAGAAGAAGCTAACAATTTAAAATGAGCCTTGTGGCTACGCAAAATATTTCATCACAGATCTTAACTTGAATACTCATATTTCAGGAGATGTAAGGATTTTTCTTCAGCACGTTCGAATATTTTTTGAACACGACTGTCTTACGTTACGTCTTACGTTACGTTTCCTGTCAGATGTCTCGTAACGAACAAAGCGTGTGTGTGTGTGTGTTCTGCTAATACAGAAGAGGACATTCAACCGAGAATATTTCAAACTTAGAATAATACGACATCCTGATGCGTTAAGAACGAAGTGGAGGGATACTAACAGCTGAAACACGAGCTGAAGCGATCGAAATCCTGTTGATTCGCGCAAGGGGACGAAGGGTGATAAAACGCAATACTACTGAAAAAATCCAGTTGTTTCAAAAAAGAGGCCTCTTTTTTGAAACAAGGATTTTACGATAACATACGATCGATTATACGATAACATATACACATAAAGATGAAACACATACAGACACTTTAACTCACACACACACACACAGAGAGACAAACATGAAGACGTATACACATACAGAGAAACGACTATGTGCACACAGACATCTTAACACATACGCACGAAAACATATACATATAAAGAAACATATTAACATACATGAACATACACACACTCACATACGCACACATACACGATTCACTGAAACACACACACACACCTAGAGAGAAACAAACATGCAGACACAGTTACATCTTGACATATATGCACACATCTACACGTACACACATTTCGTAGTAACATACATATTTACACATAGACACAAACACACACACACACAGAGAGAGAGAGAGAGAAACAAACATACAGACAGACATACGTACAAGACAGTGTGCTTTAGTGTAATGCGGTGCCCTGTGAACTAAAGAATCTTTCTCAAACCCAAACAGTATAACTTTCACGTACGTTCTGATATCAAAGATAATGTGCCTTCTTGCAGTGCAGCACCCCCATGGGCTAAAAATCTTTCTCAAACCCAATCGTATCGTGTTTTTTCACAGATGTGTTCCATGGGCAGTGATCGTTATCTCTATAGATTTAAATGTGAAGCATAGAGTGCGTATCTCTTTGTATGAAATCGCTTATAATGAGACAATATTTCCTTTAAAAGTGTGCTGGAGATATTTGGAGGTGATTCAGCCACACATTTAGGGTATTTTAATGTTTTGAAAGCAATTCTGTCTTTCCCGGTGTGTATTTATCTAATTTTTTACAGTTGTTTTTTCAGCTATTGGAACTTATTTTGAAGTTATTCTGTCATGCGTCCACTGCATTTGAAGATATTTTGTCGTTCATTCATCAAATAATTTTAGCTCTTGACAAGAAAATGGGTGAAATACATGAATGTAATAAAAAAATTAATGTAATGGATAGTGATTTTTCTAGATCCTAGTACAGTAATATTTCATGTGAGAGGATGTCGGGACCTTGGTAAGAAAACAACAAAAACGTTCATGTCTTACTATGGATCTCAGACCTTGGCTTTGTTAGATCAGAAGTAACTAACCTGCTGTCTATGAGATAGATTAGAAATATTCTCATGCAGGAAAAATAACTAAACAAACATGAAATCCCGTGTTAGATTGAAGTGAAACACCCTATCTTTGTCGAAAAACTTGTGTTTGCAGCGAAAAATAGCCATCTTCACCCACACTTATGCGCTTATTCATGCGGTGCCCTGTGAACTAAAGAATCTTTCTCAAACCGAAACAGTATAACTTTCATATAGGTTCTGATATCAAAGATAATGTGCTTTCCTGCAGTGCAGCACTGCCATGGGCTAAAAATCTTTCTCAAACCCTATCATAGCGTGTTTTTTCACAGATGTGTTCCATGGGTAGTGATCGTTATCTGTATAGATTTAAATGTGAAGCATAGAGTGCGTATCTCTTTGTATGAAATCTCCTAGTACAGTAATATTTCATGTGAGAGGATGTCGGGACCTTGGTAGGAAAACAACCCAAACGTTCATGTCTCACTATGGATCTCAGACCTTGGCTTTGTTAGATCAGAAGTAACTTACCTGCTGTCTATGAGATAGATTAGAAATATTCTCATGCAGGAAAAATAACTAAACACACATGAAATCCCGTGTTAGATTGTAGTGAAACACCCTATCTTTGTCGAAAAACTTGTGTTTGCAGCGAAAAATAGCCATCTTCACCCACACTTATGTGCTTATTCAAACGTAGCGAGGGGACCAGAAACTCTGAAAAGAGATAGCGGCTTGGGATAACCGACGAGAGAGCTTACATTACGTTTTATTGGTGGTTGAAGTCAGAGAATGCAAAGTCAGGTCTAGCGGATCGATTCTGGGACTCAACTTTTCATAGAAATACTGAAAATATTGTTGTTTTCTTATAAACACTGAGTTTTCAGATTTTAAATTTCCAAACTTCTGTGGTTCTTTGCTGATGTTTTCTATATGCAAAGTATTTTGTGATATTCGTCCATCCGTGTGTACGCAATGTAGTATAGAAATGTGTATTCTCATGCAGGAAAAATAACTAATAGTGAAAACAACTTGCGTTTGCAACGAAAAATAGCCAACTACACCCACACTTATGCGCTACGTACCAGGGAACTATAGAACCAGGAAATCTGAAAAGAGCGTGAGATAGCAGCTTGGAATAACCGTCGAATAGTCATTTTTTTTCTATCTTTCAGTATTTGCGTTGTAATTTTTCTGTTTTGAAGCGATTTTTTACAACCATCCCACTACATTTTTATACTTTCTCTCTCGTCACAGTATGTTTTACAGTTATTGTGCCTTCCACTTCCAAAGAATTGTGAAAATATTCACCTATCCACTGAAATGTGTGTGCATTTACAGATATTCCAACACTCTTTACATTTTAGTGATTCTCATTGAATTTACCAACCATTTCGTTGTTTTTCTAATTTTCGTTTATGCATGTAATTTTATTTAACGACCTAGTCACAGGGTGTATCATGGGTAAACTATTACCCATTTCATCTCTTTTCAGGTTTGTATGACAGTAAAGCAAACTTGCAATCAGTTTTTCATTCTAAATGCTCGTTGTCTGCATATCACCGAAATTCCTCCTCGTATGCCTTCCAAAAAGGTACATTGTAGGTTATCAACTCTAGTATTTGTCATCTTCAGGTATGAAGGCAGGAGCTGCGTAAACATAGCAGGGGTCAGTATCTGCCACCAAACACATCAGCTAAGAAGAGCACGTCAGTGTACGCGATATTGGCGTAGGTTTTTTTTTATGTCGAATGAATATTTTCATTACACGGGTATATTCTTCTACCCCCTAGCGCTTCTCGGAGGAGCTAATGTGTGTCATCTCAATTTTAAGCGTTCTAATAAGATTATTTCATAACCTAAAGGACATCCATCTGCAAGGAATGTATTAATTGCATTCCCTATAATATGGAAAACAGCATTCTCCCTTTGAATTTCATAGAAACAAATTCTTAATGGAACAATAATGCTGCTTTTCATCGTCTGATAACAGTAGGAGATTTGCGTGCGCTTTAAATCTGAATGGTGCGATGTAGAGTGGGAACATCTCTTTCTCGTATCCAGACAGAAATGTTAATTTTTTGGAATTTAGATATTTGATTTATTGTTAAAGGGAAAATTAGACCTGATGTGTTTTCTTCTAAATGTATATAGTTGTTAAGGTGTTCAGTGTTTCCTATTGCAGGATACAAAGTAGCTAAAACAGACAAAACATTTTTCGTCGGAATTACATACATTAACAATAGCACGTTTTGATTAGTAATTCTCTTGGAGATATAACTAGGTCCCGCAAGAGGCCAATGTTCATTTCACTATGGAGTACAGTATCCACTATGTGCTCCTTCAAATGAGGTCTTGATCTTCTTGCACATTGAATCCGATTCTCTGTTTAGGGATGATGTAGGAAGACTTGTGACACAGTTACTTCGGAAAAACGGGGTGCAGTGTTCGAAGGGGAGACTTTTCGCCTGAAGCGCACTTGCACTGTAAGGTACCATTTAATAACTATTTTAAACTTTGTCCACTAAATTATTGTTCTGATCGTAATACATGCAATTGAATTTCGTTGAAACATATTTCTTCCCGACACTGTACCATAATTGTGTATTCTTATGGAAGTTGAGTGATTCAAGTCACTGGTTCATTTCTAACAATAGTTTTTCAAGTAAGCTGAAATCTGGAGATGTTTTAGCACGAAATCAGTTTGGGTTCTTCCCAGTATTTTCCCAGTGATACCCCATTATTTAATTAGTTTTTATTTTTAATGAAGGAAATCGTTTTATCAGTAGCAAATATTGTCGAGCGGATAGCAGGGCCAGAGTTGAGATTTATCTCCGCAAAAATCCGCGCCCTGGCGATGACACTTCAGCTATCGGCACTGAGGTAGCGCGTTCAAATACGGCGACGAAAGCCAATATATTTTTTTTTAAACACAGGAGACGTACTAAAAATAGTATGGACGTTGGATGACACCGATTAAATGCGCAAAAACTGATTTGGTTTAAAGAGGGGAGGGCTTAAAATATAGGTGGATCAATAGGTGGGTCTATGAAGAGGGGAGGGCTTAAAATATGAGTTAAACAGGGGAAAAACAAGAAAATTCGAGAAGGGGACTTAAAATATAGGTCAACCATGGGGTCTATGAAGAGGACTTAAAATATGGTCGGTTGCGACATAGGGGTCAAAGTCCAATCTGAAAAGACAATGTGGATTCTAGGAAACATCTATTTTTAAACCTTATCAGTGTCAATGCAGACACAGTGAAGCGCTGGACATTTGGCCTTTTGACCTTCCAGCTGATATAGGATTGCACCATATCGTGTGATGTGGCGAAAGTGCTGTTGCTACCCACGGATAAACGATCTGAAGGATGTCAACAGCTAACGTACGATTTCCGATACACTGATAACGGACTTTGAAAACTTTTAGGCTGGTGAACGTCTAAAGCTAGATCTTATATACAAGTCCTACGAATAATGCAAACCAAATTTTATTAATTTTTCTGTGGAACAGTTACTGTGTCATTCTTCTAGTAAAATACGTGGACCTTGGATCCGATGAGACTTTTTTTCCGAAATTAACGTGGAGGTACGCTAGCGATGGAATGATTTTTTTTCCGATTAAACCCATCTAGAATAAACTGATTTATTACGAGCGGTGGATGATTTTAATAAAGGTGAGTGAGAGTTTTTATTTACTAGGGGATCGATTAACGGGGTTGGAAAAAATGAATACCAAAGAATTGAAATTTAATAAAAGGGAATCGTTTAGCAGTCCTGGCAAAATGAATAGCAAAAGATTTTTAATAGAGGTAACTTTTAATAGAAAGGATTTTAATTAATAAGAATACAACTTTGAGAGTTGATTTTTACAATTGAGACTTGTGTCATCCTTTTCTGCGGAATTATTCTGAGACTTGTAATCCGAGGGAAGGAGGGGACTTAAAATATAGGTAGGGTTTAAAATATAGGTCAACCAGGAGGGTCTGCAAAATCCCGGGCTTAAAATATAGGTGAGTCTGAAATAAAGAAAAATCGAGACTATTCGAGAAGGGGAGCTTAAAATATAGCTCAACCAGGGGGTTTGCAAAATCGAGGTTTTAAAATAAAAGGTTAGTATGAAATAAAGAAAAATCGAGACTATTCGAGAAGGAGGACTTAAAATATAGCTCAACCAGGGGGGTTTGCAAAATCGAGGTTTTAAAAGAAAAGGTTAGTCTGAAATAAAGAAAAATCGAGACTATTCGAGAAGGAGGGCTTAAAATATAGCTCAACCATGGGGGTTTGCAAGTAGAGGGTTTAAAATATAGGTGAGACTGAAACAAAGAAAAATCGAGACTATTCGAGAAGGGGAGCTTAAAATATAGGTCAACCAGGGGTCTATGAAGAGGGTTTAAAATATGGGTAGGGGTCTAATCAAGAAAAATCGAGACTATTCGAGAAGGGGGCTTAAAATATAGGTCAACCAGGGGGTCTATGAAGAGGGCTTAAAATAGGGGTGGGGTCTAATCAAGAAAAATCGAGACTATTCTAGAAGGGGAGCTTAAAATATAGGTAGGGCTTAAAATATAGGTCAACCAGGGGGTTTGCAAAATCCATGGCTTAAAATATAGGTCAACCAGGGGGGTTTGCAAGTGGAGGGTTTAAAATATAAGTCAACCATTGGGGGGGTCTGAAATAAAGAAAAATCGAGACTATTCGAGAAGGAGGGCTTAAAATTAGAGTTAAAAACTAGATAGCACCAGGGGTTAAAAGGGAAAGGAATTTTTAATTATGAATTATTAATTGCAAATTTTTAATTATGAATTATTAATTATGAATTTTTAATTATGAATTATTAATTATTAATAAGTAGCGCCAACGACAGTTGCAACACCAGGGTCAATTTCCTGTTGATTGCGACATAGGACCTCAGAGTTCAGAAGGCAACGTGGACCAGCACGGGCCAATTTCCGGTCGGTGACGTGATAGGGGGGAAAGCACTGTGCAAAGGGGAATCGGTGGAGTGGGACGATACTACTCAGGACCTTGTTAGAATTGGTGTGCAGTGGCCGGATGCAGCAGATGTAGCTCAGGACAGATATGCTTGGAGAATTAAACTGCGCGGTCTGGTTGGACCTCCGTAGCCCATGGCTGCTTGAGGATGATGATGATGATGCTAATATTGTAAAGCACGAGAACCAGTGTTTGGCACCGATTTTCAGTGTCCATGTGAGAATAAAATAATTCATTTGTTACATAAAATTATATTAACATGTGGAAATGTATATATGCATAATTACACCCAATACAAATATGCACCAAAGAAATCATCCAAAAGTAAACTAAGCACTTTGGCGAAATAATTAATCATATGCCATCTATATGTATTGTTAAATTTTACTGGTCTACTAGTCATGTCTAAAATGATAGAGGTTGGTATATATTTGACGTGGGTTTGAAATAATTATTTTTATTGTAGTTATCATCATCAATATATGGTATTCAATGCTATTATTTTCCTTAACAAGCTAAATGGGTTATATTTCTTGTTATTATGGAGCTTTCTTCACCGTTGCACTGAACTCTGGGATTTCTGCTCTATTACTATGTATTCTGTTTGAAATTTCAGTACGGCAATAATATAGGGTTCCCATTGGTATACTTATTAATTTTCACTTGTCTATTAATATGTCTCAATGACAGATATTGGTTATCATAAACTATTTTTGAAGCATACAGTATGATTAATTTATCATTGATATATTTGATGTAGATTTTAAATATATATTTTTCTTGTAGTTACTATCATCAGTATATGATATTCAGTGTTATCATTTTCCTTAACATGCTGCATAGGTTATATTTCTAGTTATTATGGAACACTCTTTAATATTGCAATGAAATCTGTAATTTTTTTATATTCTTATGTCTCTTACAAACTATGTAAGGCAATAGCAAAGTGGTCACATGTTCTGCTTATTAATTTTCACATGTCTACTGGTATGTCTCAATGATAGACATTAGTTGTCGCAAACTATTTTTTGAAGTTTACAGTATGATTGAGTTATCATTGGTATATTTGATGTGGATTTCAAATATGTATTTGTTTTATAGTTATTATCGTTAGTATATGGCATTCAATGTTATTATTTTCCTTAACAGCTGCATGGGTTATATTTCTGTTATTATGGAACTTTCTTCAAAGTTGCACTGAGATCTGCAATTTTTGTTATATTAATATGAATTCTGTTAAAAACTTCAGTAAGGCAATAATATAGAGTTCCCAGGTGTACTTATTCATTTATGTCTAGTGATATGTTAGTTATTTCAAACTATTTTTTTAAACATACACAGGATTTATTTATCAATGGTATATCTGATGTGGGTTCCAAATAATTATTTTTCTTGTAGTTACTATCATCACTGCTGAGGTCCTGCCATCCTCTCAGACCTTCTACTTTGGCATATAATCTGACAGGCTCCTGTCAGACCTCTGTGGCAAGCAGCTGCTTGAGGGGGTATTTATTTATTTTTTTTACTATCATCAAACCTCATTAAAACCTAGTCAATATTATCATTTTTGTTAATAAACTGTATGGGTTATATTTCTTGTGATTATGAAAAACTGGATGTTGCACTGAATTCTGTACTATTATTTTATACGCTATGTAACTATTATTGTTATGATAAGCTTCAGAAACACAAAAATATAGTGCTTATATATTATTTTATTGAAATTTTCTTGCTCTACTAGTCAGTATCAATGATCAACAAAAAGTATCGCAAACTAATTTTTAAAGCACACATTATGATTAAGTTAAAATTGATATATTTGATGCATATTTCAATGCTAAACTGCAGTATAAGGTAGCTATTTCTAACATTTTTCTTAATGATAACTGTATGGGTTATATTTGTTGGTTATATTGTGGGTTATATCTCCTGGATGTTGCATTGAATTCTTTAATTTTTTCATATGCCAATATATTATGGTACAATAATAAAGTGCTCAATATGTATATATGAATTTGTATATATGAACGAATATATACTTTTCTTAACGCTAAGCTGTATCAGTTATATTTTTTGTGATTATGAAATACTTCTGGATGCTGCAGTGAATTTTGTAAAATTTTTATAGTATAAGTTTCAGTAACGCAATGATATAGTGCTCATTCATTCTATTTCTTGAAATTTCATTGCTCTCCTGGTATGTGTGAATGATAGACATTGGTTGTTTGCCAACCATTTTTTGAAACATACAATATAATTGAGTTATGTTTAGTGTAGATTTCAAATATTTATGTCTCGTACTTACTATCATGAAATCTCAGTCAATAGCATTCAATGTTACCATTTTCTGAATAAGCTGTATGGGTTATATTTCTTGTTATTATGGAACTTCTTCAATGTTACACTGAAATCTGTAATTTTTTACATTTCTTTGTATTCTGTTACAAATTTTAGTAAGGCAATAACATAGCGCTCAAATGTTGGATTATTAAATTCCACTTATCTATTTGTATGTCTCAGTGATAGACATTGGTTGTCACAAACTATTTTCTGAAGCATATCATATGATTGAGTTATATTTTGTATATTTGATGTGGACTTCAAACATTTATTTCTCTTGTTGGAGTATGTGTAATCACTGTTAGCAATATTAATTTTTTATTCATTTAACATTATTTGAAATGATTGTCTTGCAGATTCATAATGACCTCATATCGGAAGGGAAAATCAATTCTTTTGAGGTTTTCAATGTATTCAGTTGTAAATATTTCAATGAAATCTTTGTAATAATGTCTTCATGTCATCATGTTTGTCAATCAAGTTTTGTTTTGGTATTTGTATTGGAGTTTATTTGAATTATGTGATACTGATGATTTTAATTTTAGTAAGAATATAATTCTAGGCTTATTAATAAAATAATTAAATTGCACTAATCATTTCGTCAGCTGTGAATGAAATTCTGATCTCAGTAGCTTTCTACTTAGAACCTAAAGTATGTGAGATTTAAAAGTTTTATATGGAATGTAACAATACTTTTAGTGAGAGACTGTATATGTGATATTTATGATGATTGTTAAACCTTATCTGACGTTAGTATGAATATATTTTGCTAACCTGAGAATAAATAATTTATCTATACCAATATTTATGGTAATGTTGCTCATAGATTACGTTCTAAAAGATTTTGACAAAATGAAAAAAAGTGTTGCTTTAAAATTCAGGTGTATACCGTTTTCTTAGAAATATGGTTTACAATTAAATATAATTAATAAACAATTTTAAGTATTTTTAGATAATATATTTATTGAATATTTTTGATATCGAATAATGAGCTTTTTTATGTCGGTGAAAATAAAATATTTCCTGCAAGAATGAAATGCTTCTCCGCATTTATTATATTTTTGCTTTATAATTGACATTTGATAAAATTCAGTTGAAGAAGTGAAATCATTTAAAAAAACGCACACATTGAAGAGAAACAAATAAGTTCCACTGACGGAAAGCTATGATGCGATCCGCTTCTGACTTCATTAGCTGTGCGGGTCACGTGACATCAGGCTTTCTCTTCAGACGGCTTTGATTAATCCCAATATGACATATATGTCAGTTCAAATCAGTGCTGATTTAGTTTGCTCTTTGAAGACTTCTCATTAGGTAGCATTCGAAGACTACCCAATAAGCCCACGTAGCTACTCAATAGCTATGTCCACACTTGTGCGCTTTTATCTTCAACTTCACTTTCAACTTTCGATTCCGCTTTTCAACACCGAGTTGTCTAGCGCATGCCTTAGATTGAATGCGTTGGATGCATGCCTTCAATTGTCTATACCTGTGCGTCAAATAGTTTTCAATTTTTCACCAGTGTAGACGTGAAGTTGCAATGGACGTAACTGATGCTGCTATGTTAGCGGGTATAAGAATGAATGAACATGAATTACTTTACGTCGGCTGAAGGTTCCATATCACGTCAAAACAAGTATTTGTAGAGTTATTTAACATAGGTAGAATGTATAGTGAAACATTTAGTGAAAATATTATAAATCAAGGTTTTATTTTTATTTTTTGTAATAATATTATTATTTCATTCTAATCTTCAATAAAGGCTAATGTTTGTTCTGACTACATGGTGAACAAAAAACACAAGCTCAGTAATTACAAAAACAGAACGAAACCTTCCAGACAAGCTGCGAAGTTGCACGGAATGTTGAACAAAAATCCACTGTTGGTGGAAGCATGTGCGCGTGCTGAAAGCTGCGTGCGTCACTGAAACCGGCGCCGTTCAACTTATTTGAGGCATACCTTTGCGCATGCGTCTAGCGCACGAAAAACGCACGTGTGGACACATCCAATACTATACTCAGACTTTTCTTTTTGAATTTGATCGCAGAACTAACAGAATTATATACCAGACGTATTGAGAGGGAATTAAGTCTCACCACGTATATCTGTGAATTTTTAGTGCCTAGCAACCGGAAATTTCTCAACTCATTTTTACCAACTTCCTAACGAATTGCAATGGCGTAAAATTCACGAAATCTGATTTTTCAATCAGTTAAATTCTACAAATCTTGCATTTTCGATTATTTAAAGGAGCAGTTTTAAAATATTTTTACATTTATCGGTTTCCTTCCGAAAACTATTTTTTAACTGAATTCGAGCCCCGGGTAAGGCATGGATGTTTGTGTTGTTTATCTGCTGAGGTCCCGCCATCTTTTCAGACCTACTATGGCGTAGAAACTGATAGGTTCCTATCAGACCTCTGTGGCAAACAGCTGCTTGAAAAGAATTTTTTTTCCTCGTCTTGGAAATTTGATGCTTACAACAGTAAGAGGATACTATGGGTATAATAAAGATCCAAGTATTAAAAAAAAAAACATAAATTTTCTCAAAATGGAGACACTAAAGTTTGAACTATGGTAAAAATGATACTGTAGTGAACATACGGGACTTTAGAATGTTCTGAGTTTTAGAAATCAGATTTCTCACTTCGAAATACATCTGTCAGGAAGAAATATTTGCTGAGTAGCATTTACATGACAAAGATGTAATATTCTTTCTTAAATTTCAGTATCTAACTATTCCTATGTAGGTGAATTCCAATAAGTTGAACGTAATGCTTATCTTGAAATATAGCTATAAGTTGAATTACGTGTTACTATAAGAAGCAACTATCAAATCCTTTAATGCTGTCCTTCACACTATGTTACAATATATTTTTCACGTATAAAGGGAATCAATAATTGCGCAGTTAGGATAATCTTCCTCTTTTTTATGCATCCTTTATTTTTTTGTAAAAATCAGGAATTTACTACAGAGAGTAGTCGTGCACATAAGATATGCATATATAATACAGAGATTTCGGAGATAAAATTTGATGCGTTACTATTTGGAAGAATTTCGAAACGGACTCATATCCTTATACGTTAGCAGGACTATACGTAGTAAATCTGCTAAAATTTATCTAGGCTTGAAAACACCAGTTATGATAGATGGGCAGGAGGGGGACATATAATAAATAAAAACTATTTTGCGTTGTTTTGTTTTATTTTGCAGAAAGTAAGCAAATTAACGTCATATTATTTACATATAACTTTGGCACAGCGATTCATTGTTAATCAGTCACGGGAATTCTTGGGTTTTGAAAACATATTTGAAAGATTGTGCTCACATCAATTAGACTTAATTATTTCCAGCACAAGAATTCAAAGATTTCTCATATTGTTTTGCTTTGAAGATATTATAAAAATCAAATTCAAATGTTCCATATCGTTTTTGCGCAGATATTTTTTTTCGACGAGAGTTCCCAGGAAGACGTGGCATCTGAGAACATTTTTAAAAGCTCCAGTGAAATTTTCAAGTCATTTGAAAAGTATCCCAAATATAAAAATTTTCACACCTTTTGCCAAATAATTAAACAAATAAATAAAGATATGATAGCAATAACAATCAATAATATCATATAAAAATATTCTCTCTTTAACAGTCTAATAGTGTAATTTCTTTAATTTTTTGCTTAAGGATTGGTGGTTTCCCAAAGTTTTTAATTATAATTCTGTAGGTTTCCTTAATCAGTTACAGTTTGAAAACTACCGAAGTGATTACTCTACAAAACGTTTTCAAAATATTGTGTTCTGCATTACGATGCACGATACATGCATTGTGCAATAATGACACTAAGCTCAAAATAATTGCTTTTGCAGCCATTAGGTGGCAAATCACCTTTCAATTAAAATATTCGATGAAAAACCAGGTATAATGTTACAGTAATATACACAAACTGCATAAGATGTTTTCTTTACTTTCAGTTATAAACAAAATCTGCTGAAACAATAGATCAAAATTAAACAATATGTATATTTTTTTATGTCATCAGGTAAATTTCTGTGGCTGATAATGGTAGAGCCGTCGTTGTGTGTTTTTGCAGTTCTAGATAATGGCACAATGCTGTAAAGTGAGTGGTTTGTAAAGCTAAACATCAAGCATAGGTCCTGATCTAGAGAAATGAAAATAAAGGGGAAGGTGGACGGGCTGGTTACTGAATCGAGTGGGGAAAAATAAGTACGGATGGGTAAGGGACTGGATCGCCTGGAAAAAAATAAGTAGGGAAGGACAAGTGACTGGATTGCCTGGAAAAAAATAAGTAAGGAAGAGCAAGTGACTGGATCACCTACGGAAAAAAATATGTAGGGAGAGGCAAATGACTGAATCCAACAGGAAAAATAAGAAGGAAGAGGCAAGTGACTGGATCGAATTGGAAAAAACTAAGTAGGGAAGGGAAAGTGACTGGATGGGTATTTCGGGGTAAAATATTTCTCTCCTATTTTATGTCTTTAAAATTTCTTGTTTAATACTTTTCGCTTTCATTTCTGTTACAATCATTTTCGAAGGGAGTGAGGCATAGCTTCCGTACCCCTCTCTCAATAGATCTAGGCCCGATCCAATGTATTTTGGGATAACGAACTTTCACAGTTGAAATTTCAGCTATATCGCAAATGAATTGAAAATAGTTCACACTCCACGTTACCAAAAAAAAAAAAGAAAATTAATACACAAGAAATAAAACTCGAAGAGAAGAAAATGTTTACCTTCAGTCCCTCTTTCAGTTATCGAACCTTCTCCAGGATAATAAAACTTTCCAGTTTTGCGTTTTTTTTTTGTTAAGCCACATCGCAGTTTCTATTGTTTTTGATTGATGGACATAATCATCAAACGCACCCATGCAAACGCTTTTACAAGGGCATGTCTTCCTTACATTCGTCATGCAAATTAAACTCCAATAAATATTGGAAAACACGACAGACTTTCACTTCCGTTCTTCGAAAAAATAGACTTTAAAAAAAACTGGTAAACAATATGATGAAGTTCGTAATGACTTGTGTCGATCAATGGAGACATTCGTATAGGAAAAGAACGTTCCAATTTTCTCTAAAGAGAAGAACGTTTCAGTTTTATTTAAGAAAAAAAATTTCGATCACTTAGAATGCAGCTTATGAAATAAATATTTTTATCGTCTGTTTCTAAAATGTACAGTGTCTTTTAAGCCTAAATTTAGAGACTTGGAGATTAAAATACGAAGCAAAAAAAAACTCGACTTCCACTGTTTCTAAAATTGTGTGTGTTATCATGGGTCGAAATCAATGATTAATACCCGAAACGCTCAGTTGGTAGCGCTCTAGGCTCGTAATCTACAGTGTCTAGGTTCAAATTCCAATCGTGCAGTATCGAGATTTATCTCTGGTAAACCCTATGCATCTCTCACTCAGAGAGAAGACCCGATGGTCTTGGATAGGCCTTTATGTCTGATGGGACATAGAGCCCCATTTTCGACAATAGGGTGCAACTGCCTTTACGACTAACGAGGTTTAGACCGGAGTTCTGAACGTGGGGTACGCGGTAAAAATTTTAGGGGTTCGCTGTGAGAGCTCAAAAGTCGCTAGATCTAGTAACAAAGTCGTTAAGTTGGCATTATTATACTATAACTATAGTTGTATCTATCTATCTAAGGGGTACGCCAGTTACATACACATTTCCAGAGGTTACGTGAAGCATAAAAGTTTGAGAACCACTGCTTTAGACTATTTGAATATTTTGATGACTGATACTAATCTCCAAAGGACTGTGACCTCCCAGATCACCTGATTTGACTCCTTGTGATTTTCGCTATGAGGATTTTTGAAGAAAATTGCATACAGTAGGCATCTTCCGGCCACTGAAAGCTTAAAAAACAATATCACTAATGCTTACCTATATAGTGAAATGACAATATAACGAATGTCGTAGCAAAATGTTCAGCATAACGAAATTTTTCTCCTACCCCGCCCAAATTTATTATGCATTCTATGTAAAAATGTTTCATTTTAACGAATATCAGTATAACGAAATGAAAAATTTATCCCAATTCCAAAAATGACCAGTATAACGAAATTTTTAAACTGAAAACCCCTTAAACAATATTTACAATGTACATTGTAGCATCTGGCGACGCATAATAAATTGAACGCTGTGAAATACCAATCACAAGGCTATTGTATATTTCCTGGAACGCATTTTTTCCCCCTTCTCAATTAGCGTCACGGATGCCTTCCCCACGTGCCGGCATAGTGCCTTAAAGCGGCGTTGCCACAGTTTCCTAGCATAAAAAAAAGATTTTCAAACTTCGGGATCTACGCGATTCTGATTATTCATCGCAAATAACAGCAGCATCAGTGAAACGTTCTTTCAAAACAGTTCCAATCCACGCTTTTTATTTTATCATTCGTTAAATTTATTGTTATATTTGTTCGTTATTATTATTATAGTTAGGTTCCGTTATTAACAAGCAGTATGGTGCGAAGTCTTCGCCGTTTCGTAATGATATGAAAAGATATTCCGGACAATATTTTGGTGAGTTGCAACATCATTTCAGAATTCACGGAGAGATGTTTGTTAGAACAAATTGTTAAAAAAAATTACCGACTTTGTTAAAAAATGAACTAATACACCTAAATTTCTTTCATAATGATTGTTTGTACATAGTATGTAACTATCATAGCATGTTTTTCATTACATTTCAGTGTAGAGTATGTATTTTGGTCACCCTATCAATTTCGTTATACTGACAGTTTATGGGTTGGGTTGTTTTGCCTATGAGCGGCACTTTTTTTTGCACACAATGGACTAAATGGTCAGGCCACAAGGACCCCGAAGGCTCAGATAAGGTTAAGGGAGGGGACCCAATGGAACAGCTTTTGGAAGACAGATGGTAGTCTCGCGTCAAGGCGTTCTTTAACGTACAGAGGGTATGGCTCTCCAACACATGGGGGCACGGCTTAACATCCCATCCGACGGACGACGGTCTTTCCAAGTCCATCGGTGTTCCCTACTGACAGTGAACAGGACGTGTAGTTTTTGTGGAGATAGCAGTTCACGGTATTACATGCTAATCATTAATGCTATTTAAATAATTTCCCCTGCAGTTTTCAGAAATATACCAGCTAACAAAGCTGAAATGAATCAGAAAAGTTTTGTTGCAAACCGATAGCATTCCCAACGCCTCTTGTAATAAATTATGCTGCGATTTCGTAATATGATGAAGTAAAAACTATATGTTTGCTTAAAAAAATTGTATAAGTTTGTTCGGGGTTCGTCTTATTCTTCTCACCCTGTATTAATTTCCCCTTGCTGGTAGAAGGATTAATTTAGCAAAAAAAATCATACTAACATAGATCTGAAATAATAACATACACTACATTTTTTTACGATTTAAGGCTTTGAGACGGAAATGTAACTATTGCAGCTGAAGAATATCGAATGAGATTTCCCATAAATGAGACATCCTTGTCGGATTGTGTTCACCGAAACCTGAGGGAAAGCGGTGCATGTTTTGATAGACGCCACTAGACGTGGTGAGAACAACATAAAAAAACGACAAAGAGAATGCCTCGCTTAGTTGATGCTGAATCGGTTCTCAGTTGACGTTTGGCAGCTTCATCCGGATTCCTCTGCCAGAGCCTGTAGCAGGGCTGGATGTCTAGGGTGGAGGGAAAAAATGCTAATAATCAGAACAGAGGCGAAGAAAGTATTAAACAATAATAATATGAAGGATTTGGAAGACAGGTGAAAAGAGAGGCAAATTTTTTATATCGAAACACTCTTTGTATCCCTCCTTTATTTAGAATCGTATCCCTCTTTTTATTCGTATCCCTCTTTTATTTATTTTCTTATAGATAGGTCATGGTCTGTAAAATGCTGCACAGGGAAGGTATTGCATCCTTGTCAGGCGAGAGTTTTCAGGAAATGGAAGTTGGAGACCCGAAGTAAAGATTGCGTTTCTGCCGTTCACTCTTGCATACCGTTATGGATGACCCAGATTTTTTAAAATTTGTACATTAATATATGAAATTCTGCTTATTAAAACAGTGATCATCAACACTCGTAATTTGCACCATTGAGTTACTGAAAACCTACATAAGATGCGAGAGGCATCTCTTTGGAACTAATTCCTTATAAACGTATCGTGTGGCATTCTCAGCGATCGTCATCTTCGACGGTACATCTTGCCACTCAATTTAGGTGTACATGTGTAGTTTCAGTTCCTTTTAGGATATGCTAACCACTTTCTTGTACAATGCATCTTTGGAAAATATTGTCATGCCCACGTAATTTTATCACGTGGACAAGACTTTATGAAGGGAGGACTGTCAGCCGCCATCGCCTTCCATTTTAATAGTGACATTTTTGACCGATCTCCATATTGTGACATTTATCTGCGTTCAGCTCCTGCTGAGGATGGCCTTCGCCACTTGCATAAAACATTCGCGACGGATCCGTTGGGCCCCTCAGGTATCAAAACAGGAGCTACGTGACCCGGCGTGGAAAGCAGCAAAACAACAGCTGGGTGCATGTTTCGCACCTCGGGCAGTCCAACCAACGGGCAGCGTACACGCCGGGTCAGTGAGGTGACCTCCACGAGGGGGGCCAGCAAAAGAGGAACAAGGGAAAAATTTCAAAAACGGACATTCTCTTATTCTCATCTGGGCTGTGTGGTCGACAGCAATGATCCTCTCCAGTGAGCCAAGCAAATTTCCGAAGTGTGCGCAATAAATGTTCGAGTGAGCGCTAAGCAGCATCGTGCTCCCGGCGACTTGAGGCGGACGGCCCAGTGATTGTCTTCCCAAGGGACATCTGACTTGACGAAGTAGGGGGAACATTCTTACTAAGATCTGGTTTTGCTTTTCCACACGAATGTGCTTCTGTGAAATGCCGTCACGTTGTCCCAAGTGGGACCTTCATAACTGTTAAGGGCTATTAGAGTCACGAGCAAGTACCTCGTTCATCATGGACTTTTTTAGTGAACTGATCTCCACCACGCATAAAGTTTCCCTTGATTGAAAAGGGCCGCGCCAGAGGCTCTGTTGAATTTGTCCCAAAAGTGAGAACTAGTTGTGTGTGAAACGTCTGAACAGTAATTTTGTCAATAAATGTTGTGTTTTGTTAACTGTAAATTTATCTCAGTTTTCATTATTGCAAATGTTTGTTAATTTGGTTGTGGGTCCGGGAATTTGCCGGGGAGGCTACCATCTGTCTCCCAACAGCTGTTCCAGTGGGTCCCCTCCCCCAACCTTCTCTGAGGCTTCGGGGTCCATTGATCTGGCCATTTAGCCCATGGTGTGCAAAAAAGTGCAGCTCAGAGGTAAAACAACCCAAAAGCCTCAGAAAGAAGGAGAGACCTAGGATGCGGTGGGCAGACAATGTCAAACAGGACCTTGTTAGAATTGGTGTGCAGTGGCCAGACGCAGTAGATGTAGCTCAGGACAGACTTGCTTTGAGAACTAAATTGCACGGTCTGGTTGCACCTCCGTAGCCCATGGCTGCTTGAGGATGAGGATGATGATGATGATTAGCGGTGGAAAAAGGTGTCAAGTACCAGTACTTTAAACCAGGGGTGCACAAACATTTCTGGCATTGGGCCGAATGGAAAGTATTATATTTGCCATATTCCAATAGTTGGTTATATAAAGTAAAATAATATAAAGTTATTTTTACGCCAAAATTGAAGTTGGCTTGTCGAAGCAGTATATGAAGGAGAGGAATGGATCCAAGAAATGAGTTCTTCGACTTCAATGACGTTGCAGATAGTTGCATGACATTATTAAAATTTTCGCCTTCTTAGAATAATATTCATTTTAGTACAGCCAGATTAAAAATATTTGTTTAATATTTTCCAATTTTCTAGAGAGCAGAATGGAATTGTTAAAAGAACGGGATTGGCCCACTGACCGGAGTTACTGCACGCCGGCTTTAAAAGAATATTGCGAACGATCTATTTAAAGTAGAAAGTTAATTTATTGATGGTAGAGGATGATGTGAAAGAGTTGAGCATCAGAAACGATGATTTGTTCCCTTACCTCCAGGGAGCATGGGTAAACAAAACTATTTGTTTTAAGGTCTAGATGACGAATTATTTTCGTGTTCTATGCAGAGGTATTGATAAATAATTACTACTTTTCCCCAATCATCCTTTAGTTCGAATTTTCACGGGTAGAGGGTGCTGAACGCGACAAAAGAAGTTCTCTTTGAAAACGAGACCCATATTCACTAGAAGCAATAGGTTATTCTGCTAGTTATTAATCGGTCATATGAAGGAACAGATGTATGCAACTGATGTTCTCACTACGACAATAACTATTCGCATTGATTCATTATAGCACGGGAAATTCGTCACGACCAACGTCAGTTGGCCCTGTTTGCTTGATTCGTACTGACGTCGCTGTCCAGCGTGCATAACAGTTGCAGGTGGTAATTTTGAACATCTGAAGTTCAAACTGTAGATATGTCCCGTTCGATTTGAATACTTCATTGGGTAATAAAGTAACTTTTCTGTTTAGAAGATGTTTCTCCCTTCGCGGAGCGTGACACATTGTTCCTCATAGCTAGCAACCAGGGCCGGATCGATGGAGGAAGGCAAGGGAGCCACGCCCCTTTCCCTTTCAGAATGGGAGTAAGGGCAAAGCGAAAAATTTATTAAACTCACTTATATTTCATGCATTTTTCAAGCAATTTTTTAAAAACCCGTAAAACGAAGGGGGAAATATTATACTATATTGAAAATCGTCTTGCCCTCTCCCCTTTTATATTTTTCCTGCTCGATTGTGTTTCTTGTCCCCCCCCCCCTCAATTTGTTTCTAGATTTCTAGATCCGGGTCTCTTAGCAACTATCACTTTTCTGATCTATGCCTGAATGGAAATTTATGTTCAAAACGACTTAAATTGTCTGAATGGAAATTTATCTTCAAAACGACTTAACTTTAAAATGACAACCACCCCATAACTTCCGAAATACTTGACTTCCCCAACCTAAATTCAACGTACTCAGGGCCAGATATAGGGGGAACATTCCCCTCCCCCCCTAGATACGGTAAAAAGAAGGTGATAATGCTGGTAAGGGTGGTGCAGACCAAAGAGGATTAAACTTGTGCGTATTTCACACATTTTTTCCACTGCAGTAGAAATCCATTCTCTTGTACCCTCCCCCACCCTACCTTTTTACGGCTCGATTCGTTGCTTGGCCCCTCCCTTTATTTTTTCCCCAAATTTGGGCCTGCACGTAGGAGTATTTAGTATGTATATACAGCTCCGACGACCCCACACCTTTCTATGTGCCTGCCACCGGCCAGCTCGATGAGCTTGAATTGATTTGCAGTTGCTAGTTTTATTTTTAAGAATCTGAAACTTTTTTCACACTTTTCCTTTCCTGAGATCCCTTATTTTTTCATTCGTATAAATTTGTTGTCCTTTTCAGTGTCTTACTATGTCTTTTACTTAGAGAAGTCCTGTTGCCGGTTTAGATAGGGGACTAAAGACAAATTTAAATAAATCAATTAGAAGGACAAGGAATGGCGTTTCCTCTCACGTTTTATTAAACAAATATTTTCAGTTACTAACTTGTAGCAACTATTATAAATAAAAAAGGAATTTTTTCCATCCTTTTTGAACAGCAAATCAGAGATCAGAGATCATGATTGACATGTAATAGTGCCGGGCTGAATGCCTTACTTCATCTGATATATTGCCAATGTCAGTGAAAAAGAAAAATATTTTTTTGAAAACGGAATAAATCAATAAGGAGCAAAACAGCTTTGGCAATCACAATCCAATAAAGTTTTAAAGGTTAGAGGATGTTACTTTAGAACTGTCTTCCATCTTTTATGTTTTGTGTTGAAAAGAAGCATCGTAGTTCATGGCACTAGAGATAAGTGTATTCATTCTGATATTTCCTGCTTCTTTGAAAACCAGGCTGCTCGTATTTGGATATATTCGTAAATTGACTCTTTATTGAAGAGTCGGTGAATATTCGTGTTTTTGACAAACCAGACTTCTGCAAAACGCTGATGAAAAATGGGATTCTGGATGGTTTCAAGCTTTTGATATTGGTTTGTAATCAGTTGCCCCAAACTGGAAACGCATAGAGGATGATGGGTTAGAATCATATGACATATAGTCAACTTGTTCTTCATTGGCAGATCAGAATTTTCTGGAAATAATAATACTTGAACTATACTACACGAGACTTACGTAAAGCAGAAGAGATCACCAATTGAAGCGTTTGATCGATCGTAAAGCACAGATACTTCACAGAGTCTTTCAAGACCAATGGACCTCAAGAAATGTTTCTTGTGGAAGCATTAAGAAATTTTAAATAAAATTAATGGTTATCAAATTTTATAGGGCTGTGTATCAAAGATACTTTTTAAAATAAAATAACGAATTATTTAAGTTTGAAAATGTTCCTTCTGCTGAGAATCTGTGTGATAAATTAAAAAATAATCAATGACACTTTTGTTTTAATTTTAAAAATTTGGCTAGTGGCAGCACTTGAGAACCACTATTCTAGACTCTGTTTATCAGATATCATGAGATTAAATACGTGATACGCACGGAGAACTTTGTGATTAGGAGGGTGTGAGATAGATAGAGATATTTGTAATACGTTGAATCATAGTTTAAAAGACAACATTTGTTGCAATAACTAAAATGCAAAACAAAACGTTTTTCATTATGTTTTAACTTTCCAATCAGTCTTTAGTTGTCAGTGCTTTATCAGAATGAATAAACGCATTCAACCTTTGATATTTTTGCACAGGTTTTCTCTCTCTTTCTCATTACCCCTTTGGTTTACATTGACATCTCTCAGAGTGGGGATAGGGGTGGTTCAGTCGGTAGTGCGCCAGGCTCGTAATCTGCAGTTCCCAGGTTCAAGTCCCAGCTGGGTCAGCGTTGAGGTTTATCTCCGCAAAATTCCCCGCCCTGCCCACTGTCAGTAGGGGACACCGATGGGCTTGGAAAGGCCGCCGTCCGTCGGATGGGACGTTAAGCCGTGGCCCCGTGTGCGGGAGAGACATACCCTGTGCACGTTAAAGAACACGCTGGATGGCCTTGACGGGAGGCTACCATCTGTCTCCCAACAGCTGTTCCAGTGGGTCCCCTCCCCCAACCTTCTCTGAGCCTTCGGGGTCCATGTGACCTGGCCATTTAGCCCATGGTGTGCAAAAAAGTGCCGCTCAGAGGTAAAACAACCCAACCCAACTCAGAAGTGTGAGAAATGAAGTCCATTCTTACACAAACATCTCTCAGACGTATGAGGCAGTGAAACCCATTGATAGACAAACGTCTCTCAAAGACGTGTGAGGCAATGAAGCCCATTCATACACTAACGTCTCTCAAAGACGTGTGAGGAAATGAAGCTCATTCACACACAAATGTCTCGGGCGTGTGAGGTAATGAAGCTCATTCATACATAACCATCTCTCAGATATCTGAGAAAATGAAGCCCATACATACACAAACGTCTCTCCGACGTTCGAGCAACTGTAGTCAATATTGCCCTTTCTGTCGATAGATGGTGTGAGGTATCATATACCATTCCACATATGATAGATAAGCCATTTCAGAGTGCTTACAAGGATTGTTTTTACGAATCAGTTGCAATTACCAATGCAATTGTTTTATAAAAATCGTTTAAATCCGGAATATCGCCAGCTAGACTACAGTTGGGTTGGGTTGTTTTACCTCTGAGCGGTACTTTTTTGCACACCATGGTCTAAATGGCCAGGTCACATGGAACCCGAAGGCTCAGAGAAGGTTGGGGGAGGGGACCCACTGGAACAGCTGTTGGGAGACAGATGGTATCCTCCCGTCAAGGCCATCCAGCGTGTTCTTTAACGTGCACAGGGTATGGCTCTCCCACACACGGGCCACGGCTTAACGTCCCATCCGACGGACGGCGGCCTTTTCAAGCCCATCGGTGTCCCCTACTGACCGTGGGCAGGTCGGGGAATTTGGCGCTAGACTACAGTGGGCCCATTTTATTTATAAGATACATTCCATCAGCCCACAGAAAAAAAATCTTCCCAAAACGTGTAGTGTGCGAAACAGGAAAAAAAAAAAGTGAAATTTGTTGGGGTGCCCTGATGCTCTCCTCTATTCTAAGCATTTCATAGCGTTTCATACCAAAAAACTTTTAAATACAAAATAATTTTTTTAATATTATTATCTCTTCAAATGACGAAATTTATGCCTATGGAGCCTTCTATCCCTGAAAGAAAAGACAGAATTTGTAAAGTAGAAAGATTAGAACAGGAAGTAAAAATTGTATATGAACTTCAAAGTTATACAGGCGTGTGGTATTTTGCATAAATTTTCACTTTAGTTTTCCTTTTCTTGTTCGTTGAAGGTGACGAACTTCATTTTCTTTGTAGGACGTTGTTTCTTTTATATGTATGATTTACATTTATTGATATTTGAGTCCATTTCTTTTTTCCATTCCTGCTTTTGTTTGCTTCTATTTTCCGCCGTTTTAAAGTTGATTACTGAGAGCTATTTTGAGCTGTAGTTTTGTTCTGTAGTTGGGGAGGGACGTGATCATTCGGATCTGTAGCTTGTCTGGCTTGAGACATGCAGATGCGGGCTGTAGAGGCAGTGATATCAAGTAGAGGTGGCTCTTGTGTGTTCTGAAGTTGGGAAGTAAACAGTCATTTATTTTTAAATATTTATTTCGCTTTTTCAGTTCTGCTTGTTTTTTCCGAAACCAATATCATTCTAGATAAAAAAAAAATCTGTATTCTGGCTTTCTCATTTATTTCATTGGTTAGGTTTTATAGTTATTCTCTTGGTTTTCCCGTAATAAGTAATTATAGATTGCTTTCTTTGTATGGGAACCTTTAATAATTTCAGCATATTACAAATAAAAATTCAAAGTTCTAGTTGACTTTCTTTTTCATTCCAAAGTTTAGCTCTGATTAAATAAAATTAGATATCATAAAAAATAAGTGAACTGCATATTACAAAATCAGATGAAATTGCATATTTTAATATAAAAATGTGATGAAACTGAATATTGTAAAAATTAGTTGAAATTGCATATCATGTGTACAAGGCGAAATTCCATTTCATAAAATAGTAATTCTGAGCATAATTAGTAAAAAATATTCAAAGGTAATCGGGTTTCATGTACTCTTAGAGTTTACAATAATGATATTCCAGAATTTTCAGTCCTCAGGAATTAATTGCAGCATTTCTCGCGCTAATGGATTAAAAGGTTTTCTTCTCTTCTATAATTATTTTAAGATTTTCAATTGCCTATAATACAAAGAACTGGAAAAAATGGGACGATTTGTTCTGTATATGTTTCACAATTTTTTTTCGGTAACTGGGCTGAAGCTCAATAATTGCAGAAATATTTTCGACTCGGGCTTAAAACTTTGAGGACCGATCTCATATTTAGTCAACATAAAAGTCTTGTTATTGTTGTGCTGACAACATCCCTGTTTTGTTGTTTATCTTCTGTTGTATGGGTTTGTTCAGTGTAAACAGGGTGAATTTTAATTAATTTAATTACGGTCATTCATGAATTTATTAAATAAATAAACTGAAATTAATAACCATGGCTCCTGAAGCGCAAGAATAAAATTTCCATTAAAGTGAGGAGGAAGATAAAGAAAAAAAAAACATGAAGGAGGAGTAAAAATTAGAACATTAATGCGTGAATATGGTTTCTCTCAATTGACCATTTCTACAATAAGCATCAGTATATTCTAAAGAGTGTTCAAGTTAGTGATGTTTTTCAATGTAAAAATCGAAAGTAAGATGTAAGAAATATCTATTTTATGTGATGTTGGGATCGCCTATCAAGGGTTTGGGAAGAATTTAAGGAAATCAATGTATTTTTGACTTCAGCTTACAATATTTTCAACAGAGAGTGTGTTTTGTGAAACGAATTACTGTCGGATAGTAGAGCCCCACTGTAGTCTGTAATGCACAATTTGCAACTCGGTAAAGGTTAAGCAGATTCTTAATATTTTTCGTGTTATAAGAGAGCAGTTGAGCATTAGGCACAATTTTAACGTTATATAGCTGTGTAGCTCATCTATTGGGAGCAACACAGCTTCAATTGGTCTAATAAGTTGACCACACCCTGCCTATAAATTGAATAAATCCCACCTATCCTTAAAAGCTCTCCAGTAAAACAACTCTAATGCATAGTCTGTAACAGTGTTAATGCTACATAGCTGCGTAGCTCACCATTTAGGAGAAACATCCCTCCAATATGTCTAATTCGACAGCCACGCTCTTCCTATAAACTGTATAACTCCAACCTATCCTTAGAAGCTACCTAGAAAAACAACCTAACACACTGTAGAAAACGAAATATAAAGCAATAAATTAGCGAATAATATGTTTGACATAACTTTATTTTTTACAGGAAACTTCTCTGATATAAGCACATCTCTTATGTGCATGCATCATTAATAGGTTAGGTTTACACAGCAGTCGTATTTCACTGATCACATCTCCCTGTGTGGATTCAATGTAAAACATCCTTTCTCTTCAATATTCTGTAATTTCTTTATAGATGAGAAGATTTGTGGTTCAAAATCAATATTCTCTCTCACACATTTGTACACACCCAGTTCCGTCCTTTACATGGCGTTGTTGGTAGAGGTGCTGGATCTGTTGTTACACATGTGGCAGTGAAATATTGATATTCTTGTACTTGACGATGTGAGGAAAGTGATGCGGCAACTTCTAGACTTCGAGGAGCACGTAAAGGTTGTCGTCCTGGCTCCTGGCGGCCACGGTGGAATGAACGGGCTCTGGTCATTGGGACGGCAACAGCAGAGAAGTTTCTGGAAGCAGGAGCGAAATCTGCAATATACATGCAAATGAGAAAGCACTGAAAATAGACAAACAGAGAACGCTGGACTCAGCTCCACAGAGTGGAAAGTGAATCATAACTTATCCCTTTTTGCTCTACTGCGTGTCTGTTCTCTTGTTAAATTAGGCAGAAAATTTCAAAATTTATATTCATTACATTTGTTTAAATTCTCTCAAAGCAAAAATACTTTTCTTTTATGTTTCCAAGATTTAGATATCTCTTTGATAAACAGTTAGGTTTGCCTCCTCAATCATATTTCGTTTTGCTTTCAAATGGAAAAAATCATAAAAATGCATCGCTACTGCGTTCATGCATATCTATCACTAGCAGACAGTGATAATGGTTTTATCCCCTCCCACAATTCATTTGAATATTTTAGTAGTCAGTGGTAATGGTTTTAGCCTCGTGATAAATTTGATTATTATTAGAAGAAATACTTTGATTATAAAACATTACCAATTTGGAGTAGCAGGCTCGAACAAAACTTATTTAGAGTACTAACTCGGAGCGCGAAACCAATTTCGAATAGTAGGTGCAAAGAATGAAACCTCTTTAGAGTACTAGTCGGGGTGAGCGAAACTTATTTGGAGTAGTAGGATCCCAGTAGTAATGGCTTTAGCTCCTCTATAGATTATTTTATGAAGTAGATGGTAATGGGTTTAGCCCGTGGTAATAGCTTTAGCCCTTCGACTCATTGTATTATATTTACTAGTTAGTGGTAATAGTTTTAGACTCCATACTCATTGCTATCACAGGAAAGCAAGTATGTGTCTCAAATGTTACCAGAAATCTTCGTTCTATGACCCTAGACCAGTGTTTGCGTCCCTTTAACCTCCATAGGCAGATCAATGGCAAATCTCTTTCAATGGTATCATGATCACTTAATCTGGAACTGAAAGCAATGAAGTCAGGTCTTGTTCAGGGAGTGAGTCGAGATTTTCTCTGCAATTGAACAGCGGACGTGTGCTGATCTAGAGAAAAGCGGGGACCTGCAACCAATCTCTTAACATCATTAAGAGAAGTGCATTAGGTGGTGGAAGTCTGACTGTGTGTACCCGTTTTCATTAGATAACCGTACCGACTTCATGTGTTTGATGAAGGTTATGTAATTTCTCTGAAATATCGGAATAAGATTCTTGATCCTCTTGTCAAGCTTATATTGCTGCAATAGGTGATGGTTTCTTCCTATTGAACGATAATGACCGTCCACACAGAGCACGAGTGATCAACCAAACTCTTGAGGAAGAAGCCTGAATTTTCTCCAGGTGTCAACACGATAGAACATATGTGGAATGACCTGGGGAGGCGTATTGTAAACTTTAAAACTTCTCCTCAAACCCAGCAAAACCTCCCAGCTTCTCCTGAGGCTCAGCAGGACCAGCAGGACCTTATTGCTTGATGCACTTTTTTTTCCTTTCCGTTCTCTGGACTATCCTATTGAGGGAATGAAACAGCGGTGCTAGGCTTTCCATCAGTGCTCCAAGGGGCCATGTCACCTGTTCATTCTAATTTTGTATTCAAAGCCACACTTCTTTTTCGTATACTTCTCTTTATTACTTTTTTAGAGTATAAGGAAATCATTTTTCTCCAACTTTTTATGACATTTACATAACATTATCTTTGTATCTTACTGCAAAATTTGAATTTGTCCAAATATGTTTCGAAATATTCGCATTTTATTAATTCATGATTAACTTTTAACGAGCACTGTATTTTAAGCTTTGGATAAGTTTTGGACTTTTGTCTCCTGTTCTAAGTAAGTTCGTACCATGCATCTAATGATCTAAATTGATATTGAACTACGAGCTTACTCTATATACCTCATTATGTGAATATGTTCCAAATAGATTACATAACCGAGCCTACTGCAATAAACAGATTTCGCATTTTATGCCTCCTGTTCTAAGTAAATTTCGCATTCCGTTCCTGCTACTCTAAATAGGTCACTTTATAAAACTGTCACGTGCCCATCACTTCATAAAAGTGTATTCAGTGACTACTTATTAAAAAATTTGCTTCGCCATTCCATTTTTCTAAATAGATTTCTTTTACATTCTTTTCATTATATATGTGTTTTGCCATTACATGTCTAATTTGAATATAATCTGTTTTCCGTACCTACTACTCAAATTACTCCGAGCCTAAAATTCTAAATGTAGTTTTGACTACATCTAGAAATAACTTTTGCTGCTCTGAGTGAAAAGCTCTAAGTGAAAAGGTTTAAAGAAGATTTTTGCTGCTCTAAGTGAAAAGCTCTAAGTGAAAAGATTTTTGCTGCTCTAAGTGAAAAGTTTTAAAGAAGATTTTTACTGTTCTGAGTGCTCTAAGTGAAAAGTTCCTGCTGCTCTAAGCGAGTTTCGCATTCCGTGTCAACTGATCTAGGTGTCATTCACATGTCTAAAAATTTAAATAGATTTCGTGTTCCAATACTTATACTCTAAATAGGTTTCGTTCTTCACACCTACTACTCTAAATAGGTTTTGCGATCCGAGACTAGTACACTAAATGAATTTCGTTCTTCTAGTTTGCTATTCTGAATAGGATTCGCGCTCCTATGCTCGGAGCTCATCGGTGTCCCCTTTCTCACTGGGGGCAGAACTGGGTTCGCTGCGACAGTTGGGACTGGAATCTGAAAGCTGAAGTTTCCGTGCCTAGCGCGCTACCGACTGAGCCAATCCCCTTCCCGCCAAACTGAAAGAGGAATAATTTATTGCATAATAAATAGTAATAATTACACCCCAAATATTTAATTTTCAAGAACGCTGTTATCGGCAGAAAATGTTTTTCGATCAATAGCGTACATAGTAGTCTGTTGTGCAATGAAGAAAAAGTCGCTCAAGGGCAGAACTAAGGAAACACATTCTTTGTAACTATCGAAATTTCTTTCTACTCCATTAAACGTTGTCTGTAGTTTTTTCTTCTTTTCTTCCCAATTGCTGGTATGCGTCCTCTGGTTCCTGCAATCTGTTTGGTGTCTGGTGATCTGTTAGATTTCCACAGCAATCGGAGGTCGAATGACAGTGTTGATTATTTTGTAATCTATCGCAATTCCCCATTTACTTTGGTTGCTTAAACAAAGTTTTCCCTTTTCGCTTGTAGGAAATACATAAAAGAACTTTAGGCCTTCACATCTATTGTAAACTATCCTTTTCAAAACTTTTTCCCATATGAGCATTTCATTCCATTTCATTCATGACCATATGAGCCCACATTCGCAAAAAAAATTACGCCAAACATCAGTCCATTGATGACTTTTCCCATCGATTACGTACTACTAAATTCATAAGATAGGCAATGGCAACGTTTCCAGAGATTCCGAACACTTGCAGCGGATTAATCCCGACCCACTAGAGCTAGGAACCCGATCTCTAAACTCTACATAAGAAGACACGAGTGGGGCCCACCACACCAAATTTTTAGACCGATCAGTCAAGTATCCACAGAATTTTAAAGAGCCTAAAACTGCCGCCAGCGACGTAACCACGGAAGCACAACAAATGCGTGCGCACCCCGGTTCCACAATCCGCCGGCTTTTCGAATACCCTTTATAAAATACAAGATAAACCCACGCCAAAAGCTGTGTGAAACATCTCTTCTGCACCAGCGGTGAAATTTATCTCCTCAAACTCTCCGCCCTGCCCTTAGTCAGTAGGGGATACTGATGGGCTTGGAAAGACCGCAGTCCATCGGATAGGTCGTTAAACCATGGCTTTGTGTGCGGGAGAGCCATAGCCTGTGAACGTTAAAGGACACGCTTGATGGCCTTGACGTGATGCTACCATCTGCCTCCTAACAGCTGTCCAGTGGGTCTCCTCCCCCAGTCTACTCTGAGTCCTCGGGATTCTTGAGACCTGGCCATTTAGCCTATTGTATGCAAAAAAAAAGTGCCGCTCAAGGTAAAACAACCCAGCCCAGCCCTGTCAATGATGAACTCGATTTCAAATTATGGACTTTGAATTTTGAACAAATTATGAATGAATTTTGAAATTATGAAAAAAGGCACATGTGTTCTTACAAGAACAACTCTGAGATGTAATTCCGCTAGAGCAAATAGTTTCACACCTTATACGAGAAATAAGCAAATTTTCTAATGCAATCGTACATTATTAATATGTATACTTTATGGAAGTGAACAATTAAAAATGCTGTCTTTAATTTCGGAATATTCCAATGTACGCAATGAAACATAATATTATTTTACACCATTATATTAGCTACTAGTAGAATTGCCCGGTGTTGCTCAGATCGTTGCTGACATTAGCGCGCGCTCTCACAGACGTTGCTTCCGTCTCTACTCAAATGATCGAAAGTTCCGCAAGTTCGAAAGCTATTTCCGTTTCAACAGATTTTAGTGTTCTCTAATTCACGAGATACTTCATCGAATGATCACAAATTTCATAAGCGAGATCCCTCTTTGTGACCCAAATTTGGGTGAAAAAATCAGGTTCCTACCTGCAGTGGTACGCTTTAATACGATAGTATATTTGGTAATGTGAGCGATCTGGAAACGGTTGGTGGGTTGTTTTACCTCTGAGCGGCACTTTTGTGCACACCATGGGCTAAATGGCCAGGTCACAAGGACCCCGAAGGCTCAGAGAAGATTGGGGGAGGGGACCCACTGGAACAGCTGTTGGGAGACAGATGGTAGCCTCCCGTCAAGGCCTTCCAGCGTGTTCTTTAACGTGCACTGGGTATAGCTCTCCCGCACACGGGGCCACGGCTTAACGTCCCATCCGACGGACGGCGGCCTTTCCAAGCCCATCGGTGTCCCCTACTGACCGTGGGCAGGGCGGAGAATTTTGCGGAGATAAATCTCAACGCTGACCCAGCTGGGACTCGAACCTGGGAAGTACAGATTACGAGCCTGGCGCGCTACCGACTGAGCCACCCCCGCCCCAAACGGTTGGTGACTTTCTCGATTAGAATTTGAGAATGAGAAAAAGCTACAAATGGGGAATGGAGTAGAAAGACGTTTTATCCAAAGTAGCGATTTCTAAACACCTATTCACCTATCGAGTTTATATTTTGCACTCTACATTCTCATGATACTTTTAATCTTCAGCTAAAATCCCAGGTTCCTAGCCGTTTTATGTGAAGAGTTTTGACGACCACAGACATATTTTATTTTTATAGATGCAAATCAACATCCGTAGAAGCTCCCTAACGAGTTGAGGATTGGTACATTTTCAGACGTAGGATCTTGCTTTTCATTGGATTTCGCGGTTAAGCAAAATAAGTCATGATTGGACAAAAAATTCTTTGAGGGAGATTTTCCGCTCCCTTCTTTGTGTTAAACGGAGCATAGAAACACTCTTTTCCCAATCTTTTTAGTTTGACCCTTCCAATTTTTTAGCTCTCGATAAATAGTATGCTAATATTTATTTATTTGCAAAAGATGTTTATTTGGATACAAATAACAAGAATGTAGTGCTTCGATCATTGTTAAATTAAATATTAAAAACAGGATTTAAAGGGGGCGGGGGTGGCTCAGTCGGCTGATTTGGTTTTTTGAATAAGTATTTTTTTGAAGGGTCCTAATTATAATTTATGTTTGAATTTACATTATTGCAGTATACAAAATTTGTTTTCTGAAAATGATCAGCTAAATGTATTTATCCCTAACTCTTTGTATGGTTTGTTTCGAAACAAAATGATCAAATCTTGATTAATGACAAAGTTTTAAAATATAATTTTAGTTTTTTATTTGCGAGTGTATCAAACGAAAACATTTTTCCAATTCTCCGACATACGTTCAAAAAATGCAAATCATTAAATCAAAACTTATCAAATCTTTAAAAGTAAGGTTTATTTACAAAGACTTTTCTTTACTAATCAGAAAACAAGCAACAGAATCAACAGAAGCAGAATGAATAGCCGTGAGACAGAAACACATTTCCGGACGGCAATCTTTCATTTTCCTCTGTCATATCTAGGAGACTGTAGACATTTAAAGCAATTACGTAAATGCAAACAATTTATTTGTATGTAGAAAGAGAAATCAAAATATCAGCCTCAAATGGAATTCCGAATAGAATGTAAACACACGAAAGAAATTCGTCGAGGGTACCTGATTGGTTACAACATTTAAATTAAAAGCACAGAAAACAGTTTTTTTTTTTTTTCGGTTTGCAATTGTAGCATCGAGCAAAGAGAAATCCTGAAATTACGCCAAGAAACACAATCTGAAAGTAAAATTACTACATTGAATCAACATCAAGACCAAATACGTTTGCGATTATTTCTAAAGAACTGTAGCTGATTTAAGTATGTAGAAAACATGATTCAGATGAATATTTTGTATCTTAAGAAGGTAAAAAAAATTAAAGAAAGAATAGAGGGAAAAAAATCTTTCACAGATGTGAAGTCACGATTACTGTGTTGTGGGAGTGGGTATCGATTTTTCTTGTTGACTCTTTTCCTGTTTAATACACTAGAAATAACAACTTCTTTTTTTCAGCAATTAGGAATGGAAGAGGTCTTTGAGATGATGTTGATCGCAGATCTTGTCTTTGAATGCCTTTGAATATTACCATGATATTTGTGTTGGGTTTGGTTATCTCTGAGAGGCACTTTTTGCACACAATGGATTAAATGGCCAGATCACAAGGACCCCGAGGGTTCGTAGAAAGGGGGCGGGGGTGGCTCAGTCGGTAGCACACCAGCTTCGTAATCTGTAGTTCCCAGGTTCGAGTCCCAGCTGGGTCAGCGTTGAGATTTATCTCCGCAAAATTCCCCGCCCACGGTCAGTAGGGGACACCGATGGGCTTGGAAAGGCCGCCGTCCGTCGGATGGGACGTTAAGCCGTGGCTCCGTGTGCGGGAGAGCGTTCAAGTTCCTTACTTTTTATTTCTCCAATAAGTGGATTTGTGTCCGTTGTTATTCTCCAATAAGTGGATTTGTGCCCGTTGCTATTCTTCAATGAATGGAGAATAGCATTAATTCTATGGAAACACTCTTGAACATCAAACTGAAAATTAGAGGAAAAATGGTTTTGAACGCGTTTTCCTGTGCGGGAGAGCGTTCATACCCTGTGCACGTTAAAGAACACACTGGATGGCCTTGACGGGAGGCTATCATCTGTCTCCCAACAGCTGTTCCAGTGGGTCCTCTCCCTCAACCTTCTCTGAGCCTTCGGGGTCCATGTGACCTGGCCATTTAGCCCATGGTGTGCAAAAAAGTGCCGCTCAGAAATAAAACAACCCAACAACTTCGTAGAAGGTTGAAAGGAGGGGACCCACTAGACAGCTGTTAGGAAACAGATGATAGCCTCTTCTCAAAACCATCGAGCATGTTCTTTAACGTGTAGAGGGTATGGCTCTCCGGCACACAGAACAAAGCTTAACGTCCGTTTCGACAATCGATGGCCTTTCCACGCCCATCGGTGTCCTCTACTGACCTAGGGAGGGCGAGGAGTTTTGCAGAGATAAATCTCAACACTGGCGCAGGGAGGACTCAAACCTGGAAACTACAGATAACGGGCCTGGAGCGCTACTTTCTGAGCCAGTTATGCCCCAACGAGCACAGGAAGTCATGATTTAACGCCCCCATATGTATAATAATATATAATATCCAAACTCATTTAGCGTCCTGATAATTATAAGTAAAGATCTTACACTATTTGGCTAAATTATTATGAACACTGCACTGTGCGCGAAATACCATGAAACATGCCGATGCCTGCAAATTTTCTTACTGACCTACGTATTCGACTTCAGTAGGGAATCCTATAAAACAATAAAAGAATTAAAAAAAAAGTTCAACGTTTAAAGGCTGATCTGACTGACTCCGAAAGAGGGCTCATTGTTGGAGCTCGTTGGAGCGCCCGTAACGAAGGGGATGGAACTCAGCAGAAAATCACGGGGCACAATATCCAAATTCTCCAATTAAAGGATTTATGCCCCCAAACTATCGAATGAATGTACCAAATTCTCCAATGAGTGTATTTATGCCCGAAATTCTCAAAGAATGTATTATGTACCAAATTTTCCAATGAATGTATTATGCCCCAAAATTTCCATGAATGTATTTTTGCTCCAAATTCTCCATTGAATGTGTTTATGCTCCAAATTCTCCAGTAAGTGGATTTGTGCCCGTTGCTATTCTTCAATGAATGGAGAATAGCAACTGTCTCAAAAACATTCGTTAATCGTTCCAAATGCGGAGGAAAAAGGACGTGACGTACAGGGATAGAGGTTTGCTTTTTCATCAGCTGAGAGAGATGACCACTAATAGTACTTCAAAACGCATTTCAACGAGAATTATGCGCAGACTATTAAACACTTTGAAATTTGTGAACTGTACCATGATAAATACGACGAAGTATTAGGTAGGCGTTCATAATAGTTTTACTAAGTAGTGTATGTTGATTCCATTGAAATTCTATGGAAACACTCTTGAACATCAAACTGAAAATTAGAGGAAAAATGTTTTTGAACCAGGTTTTCACCGAAGCCAAGATGAGAGTTAGCGGAGGGAATCTGAACAGAGTCGCAACTGGAACTTGAACCTGAGAACATCAGATTACCATCCTGGCGTGATACCTAATGAGTATATTCTCTCCTTCCACAACAATCGCTAAAAGCGTTCTCAGGGTTTCTCTTATGTTACTTGGAACTGCGTCAGGTGATCTGCTCAGCTTGTTATAGCTCAAACTCAGAGTAAGCTCTTTTAAAACATTTTCCAAAATAAAATTTGATACAAAAACTTATACAAAAAAAACACCAAATTACAGAGATTTTTTTCTTCTGAGTGTATGTGGACATACGTGGGTTCCTCCCTTTTTTCATCCGTATAAATATAAAGTTTAATTCTTTTCCTTATTTGAGAGGTGTTTTGTTCCCCCATCCTCCCCCCCCCCGACTGTAACAACAAAGTTGTTAGAAGACCATACCTTTCTCTGTCTTTTTTCTTAAAATAGAAGCAGTGAAAAAATTAAATATAACATATAAGCATGATAAAATATATGCGAAAAACGCTTATAAACGGTTAAGGTGTAATGTACACTGAATACGTTTTCCGCTTATATTGTTACATACTGTAATATACAATAAAATATAACCTTAAAATAAATTTAAAAATCCTCATTCAAGTACCTATTTTTTACAGAGGTCTGAGACTAACTCTTAAAAAAAGCACAAATTATTCAAGACTTAAAGGGGCTCGAACCCAGGTCCCTTAAGATAAACTTTACTTGTAATATTTGTTGGGCATATTTATTATTTACCTCTTTATGAATAGATGAAATATGATGAAAAGTGCAATTTTAATCAATCTCTTTGTGACAAATACCTTCAACTCTTGCGTCAGAAGATTATCATTTTGCGCAGGCTATTCTTAATTCTATTTAATTATTTTTTTTTTACTTCTATTTCGGTTAAAGGAAAAATTTCGACTCCATAGCTTGCACAGTTTAGTCATTAAGAGTCCATAGAGACAGAGGATGCTGCGAAAAACTCTTTCCAATTTAGGAACTTATAAAACGTGCTTCGCATCGGAAAAACTGTAGGCCGAATTCTTTTCTGGATCGTAATACTTTCTCGGTACTCATATCAGAACTTCGAAGAACAAACTTGCTTTTTGTCGTCCTAGTGACTTATGTATTGCAGCTATGAAACTATTGCGAACTGAATTCCGCCGAGAGTTTTATCTCATTTCTTCACGAGTCAGAGAGAAAGAAATAACTAACTCAGTGGCGCAGCAAGGTGGCGCGCGAGCCCTAGTGTGAAACTTCTTTTTTTGGAATCTGGTGCGGAACTTGTTTACCGGGACCAAGGGGCGGAATTTGTTTTTCAGAATCTGGTACGGAACTTCTATACGGCCTCCACCCTCCTAATCAAAGAGGATTTTTTGGAAAAAAATTATTTTTTATTTTAAAGCATTTTAAAGAAATAGAAATACCTTTGTTTTCTTGTTTTATTAATTCGATTATACAGTGTACATATAGAAATCAGGAGAAAGCACATTGCATAATTATAAACATGCACATGTTATTTGACAAAAATATATTTCTTCGAGTTTTACTTTCCGCAAATTCTTATAACTGCTGAAGTGTCAAGTTTCATAGTACTCTTCTAAAACAATAAATAAATAAATAAATAAATAACATGTCTTCTACTAACCCTGGTTGAAACTTGAAACCATGGTAGCCACGTCCTGGATTATTTCACTTTTGAAGCAGCTCTCGGAGGGACATTTTCGGGACAGAAATTACAAGTTCCTTTTTTTCATTTATTAGTAGCTGAGTTATAAATAATGTCGAAACTAACCAAACTATAATTTAAAAAAAATTATATATTTATAAATATGGAGGTATGAACGTTGGCATAAATTTTTCCAGGCGATAGGGAAAGGGCAAGACATTTTCGGGGGGGGGGGGGATAAAGATACAAACCAGTTTCAAAAGTGAAATATTTAAGTCACGTTTTTCATTAATGATTGCAGTTGCAAATGCAGCAATCATAGATACATCATACCAGGGCTGGATCTGGGGTGGCAAAGACCCATTCCCCCTCCCCTTTGAGGTTGTTAGTAAAGGAGTAAAGGTAATGGGGGCGAAAATTATTAAATCTGCATGTTTCACACATTTTTAAAATCCTCTAAACGGAAGGCTACGTGTTATATTGCAATACAATCCAGTTTTTTGCCCCCTTTTTTGATTCAACAGCATCACTTCCGACCCTTGCCACCCCCATAAAAGTGTGAATTTTATTTAGCGATTTTATTTAGGGAATTTCATACAGGGATGAATTTTACTTTGTATCCCCCCCATACACACTTATTTATTTACTATATCCGAGCCTTACATCATACCATAATACAATTAAGGATGTCCAAAAACAAAACGAAAAAAGAAAAAGAAATTTATTTTTCTTAGTAGAAATTATTTGTTCTTCTTTGCGGATTTTGAACCTCCGAGGCTTTTCGTTTCAAGCACAATTTGCCACCATTCTCCTTTATACATGGCCTTCGCCTCCTAGTTTCAGATTTTAATTTCATCCAAGTTCCTTTCTATGCAGTCTCCCTGTGTCAAGTTGGGACACCTTCATTATTGAAATTACATATAAACATTTTTTTCTTTATTTTAATAAAAGGAAAAAGATGATGTGCTTCCAAAAACGTAGGAAAACGTAAAAAAAAAGATTTCGTTTCGTTAACAAAAAAAAACACATTAAATTTTGGTATATCTGATATTATTCGACAAAAATTAATCTTCGATCAATTTTTTTCCGACGAGATAACTGCATCTTGCCTATCCTACCAATGTCCATATACAGAGATGTTGAAAAGTCTGGCATCAATAATATATTATTATGCAAATAATAACCTGTACCTTGGCTTTACTCTAACCCCCTGATTGAAATAAATTATTATTATAATATAATTATATTTAAAATACTATATTGTGATTTTCTTTTTATTTACATGAGTTAGTTTTGTAGGGTCACTCAGCATTCAGCTGTAACTTCTATTTCTATTTGTCAAACCCATGATGTCTGCATTAAATTCGTATGGTTATCTCTAATTATTTTAAAAAGGAAAAATGGCGAAAAAAGGTAAATAATTCATCTTCATAAAAAAGGGCAGTCTAACAAAATTATTGCTAATAAAGAAAATTGCAACCATTAGACAGTTGTAAGTGCCACTTGATCGATATACGTAAAGAAACCAACAGAATGAAAGACATGCATCGTACAGGACCACCAACGTTATCACACTTATAGATGACAAAATTTTACTGAGACTCCCAAAATAATAGGAAATTGATGTAAGCAGTTTCTTCAAGAATAGTCTGAAAGTTGTGGTTCAGGCATGTTTAAGTGGGACTATCCGTCGGTGACTGTTTCATGCTGAACTTAGGTACTGTAAAGTCAGTAAAAAAATCCCTTCTGTTCCAAATCTAGAGCTAGTAAAACTATAAAGAGCAAAATGTCACCATTGCTGAATGAGGAAAAAATATTTTCAGGGATGACTTTTATTTTTCAATCACTGCTAACCACTTGTCAGCGAACGATATATTTCAGCCGTTATAGTTCGCCATTTCTCCTGCAGAACAGTATGGGTTGTTTTACCTCTGAGCGGCACTTTTTTTGCACACCATGGGCTAAATGGCCAGGTCACATGGACCCCGAAGGCTCAGAGAAGGTTGGGGGAGGGGACCCACTGGAATAGTTGTTGGGAGACAGATCGTAGCCTCCCGTCAAGGCCATCCAGCGTGTTCTTTAACGTGCACAGGGTATATCTCTCCCATACACGGGGCCACGGCTTAACGTCCCATCCGACGGACGGCGGCCTTTCCAAGCCAATCGGTGTCCCCTACTGACCGTGGGCAGGGCGGGGAATTTTGCGGAGATAAATCTCGACGCTGACCCAGCTGGGACTCGAACCTGGGAACTACAGATTACGAGCCTTGGCGCGCTACCGACTGAGCCACCCCCGCCACCCTGCAGAACAGTAACCAGTTTATTACCGAAGTGAGACTTATTGGTTTGTCCATCAACCGACGTTCGCGTTCATCCTATAGATGCTCGATAGGGTTCATATTCGGATTCCGCGCCGGTCATTACAACTTTTGGACATCCATGTCCATGAATCTTTGTTTAACAGCACCTGCGGTAGGGCATGGGTCTGTCTGTACCAAAGGTCTGCCACATAGTAGGGAGTATGGAATGGTCCAAAATCTTAAGGTGGGATTCGGCGTTTATATTTCGCGGCACAACCAGCAAAGGTCCTAGCAATACCGTAAGAAACAAATGAATAACAACAAGATGTACTATGAAAACAGGGGTTTCGGATGCTTTTTTTTTGGACGATAGTGTTTTTATATATGGAGATTGAGCACTTCAGTGATGAAAATTTGCAGTTTATTATTGTGTAATGAAGTGCAAGACTGATATCACAAATACTCATATGGAAGTATTTTACTTTTCTAATAGTTTGATAGATATTAAGGTCAAAAATGTTCAATGCAACATTGTGTATTGATGCATCAAATGTAAAATTTTCATTGAATGAAAGTTATGCAAAACTTTTGAACACCTATATTTAGGGAGAAGTTGTTACAATCAGTTCTTTCTACCACTTTTAAGCAATAAATAAATGAAACCTACTGTTACCTGTTGTTCATCAGGTAATAGATGAATGGATTGCACATAGAACTTGACATCGCCAACCAGTATATACCCAAATAAATGTGTTGAATTTGCCGGGTATTGACAACATCAGGGAAGTAATAAGTATACAAGAAGTAGACATGATAGGGAAGCCAGCAAATTGCAAAAATAATTACTACAGCAATCAGCATGTGGACCACCTGTAGAGAAAAAAGCAAATTAACTGTAGCTCATTTATGATACAATACGAATTTTTCATGATCAAGCTTAACTTTTAACATGTTATGACACTAATAAGTTGCACATCTTTAGCATGGTTTATTGAATAATCTTATACTCCTTCAACGTTTACGCAAGATTAATCACCAAGGTTTAATAGTTTATACAAACTTAGATGTTTATGGATTCCTAAGCGTTTAACTTCTATGATATACTATAAACCTATATAACGTTTTATTTCGGGAAAATAGGATCTGTAGAAGAATTACATCTGAGAGTTCTTGCAAGAACACTTATGTGAACACACTCTTCTCATAATTTCAAAATTCATTCATAATTTGTTCATAATTTGAAATCGAGTTCCATTATTGACAGAGTTGGTCTGGGTTGTTTTACCTCTGAGCGGCACTTTTTTGCATACAATAGGCTAAAAGGTCAGGCCACAAGGATCCCGAGGGCATAGAGAAGATTGGAAGATTAGACCCACTGGACAGCTGTTAGGAGACGTGGTAGCATCACGTCAAGGCCATCAAGCATGCTCTTTAACGTTCACAGGCTAGCGCCCTTCCGCACACAAAGCTATAGTTTAACGTCCCATCCGATGGACGGCGGCCTTTCCAAGCCCATCAGAAAAAGTGAAAATAAATAACAAATTGGATAAAAAACACTTTGAGGTTTGAATTCGATTTTCCACCAACATAACAGCTATATCATTTATTTTTTCTTGTTAATGCTCAGTCTATAAAATTATGTATGAAATCTAATGGAGAGAGAAAAATTTACCTTCTATAAATCTGAAAGTATAAAGACTGAAGTAAATTTCACAAAAAAATCCAATATTCTTTTTTTAGCAGTGGAGAATTTCTGTTAGTTACATCCTGTAGCAAAAACAGAAGGTAAATGGGAAGAGATTAGCTTCTCTGTGTTGACTTTGATCAGCATTTCCTTGCTGACAAACATAAGACAAAAACAAAGCTTTAGAGAATATGCAAATATATCCAAATATATCTAAAATATTCCAAATATCTACAAAGCGTAAAAATGTAGTGCAAGTTTAATACTGTTGAAAATATACCCGTATCGAATAAAAAATGCACTCATTGCTTATGTCTTTAGTGAAAAGTGTGAAAGTATAACACGAGACTTCTAGAAGGGTTTAAAGAATTTTAGATGTGACATTTATCGTATTCTGTTTTCATGAATGCTTCATTTTGTTGTTGAAAGATTTCCTATTGAATTTTACACGAATGTATTTTTTTATTATTATTCCAGATATGTCTTTGTCTAAGAAAACATAAAAACCGCATGTGCTACTTGTGTTTTGTTTTGTTTGAACTGTTCATGACAATATATTGTCATCAAAAATTGAAAGTAAGTTACGGAATAAATCTGGAAGTAGAGAAAGAGTTTTGTTTATTAAATGACGCCTACAGCTAAACACCAATCATCAAGAGACACTAGCCGCGAACCAATGAGGAATTGTATTTTTTAATCACTGCTTACGACTGGTTTGCTTATATAAGAAGGCTTCTTGATGAAGAGTTCAAGTCAGAGTGAACAACGTGGAGTCGAGTACCAAGCATATTGCAATAATAGAAAGGTCCTGCATGTCTTCAAGAGTTGGCTATATATTTGTTGTTGATTGCACTAGGAATTAACAAAGCTGTATACGGGTTCTTCAAAATCGGACGTTAATGACTTTTAGGAAAATGCATTACATTTCGAAAAGCTTCCAGATACAGGTCTATTTCGCATTGACGTCAATGTCGCCCACTCGAATAATCAATGGTCTATGTTAGGGTTCTCAACGTGGGGTACGAGGTAAAATTTTTTTGGGGTACAGCGTGAGAGCTCAAAAGTTGCTTGATTTTTATTCTCATTGTTTATTCCCTTTGTTATACTATAACTATAGTTTTATCTATCTATACAAGGGATACGTCAGTTACATGCACATTTCCAGGGGGTACGTGAGGAAAACAGGTTGAGAACCACTAGTCTATGCAATTCATCAATGACTGCTTTAGCATTAGAAAGGGTTGTGTAGGCTACTGTATGGAGGCCATATTTTATCCGCCGAAGATGCGTGTCTACATAGCTGTTAGGCTACTACCGATGATTATGATAAACTGCGAAAAATAGTACACGGCTTAAAAAGGTTGAGAACCACTGACGTTCCAATGAGATATAGAAGAAAAAATGTTGTTATAGGTTTTTAATTAATGAAGTGAAAAAAAGTAATTCTGTGTCCAAAACAAATCAAAATCTGTTTGTTGGTTTGTGTGTTTATCGAAACAGTTGTTCCGCCATATCTGGGGCGGGGACGGCTCAGTCGGTAGCGCGCCAGGCTCGTAATCTGTAGTTCCCAGGTTCGAGTCCCAGCTGGGTCAGCGTTGAGATTTATCTCCGCAAAATTCCCCGCCCTGCCCACGGTCAGTAGGGGACACCGATGGGCTTGGAAAGGCCGCCGTCCGTCGGATGGGACGTTAAGCCGTGGCCCCGTGTGCGGGAGAGCCATACCCTGTGCACGTTAAAGAACACGCTGGAGGGCCTTGACGGGGGGCTACCATCTGTCTCCCAACAGCTGTTCCAGTGGGTCCCCTCCCCCAACCTTCTCTGAGCCTTCGGGGTCCATGTGACCTGGCCATTTAGCCCATGGTGTGCAAAAAAAGTGCCGCTCAGAGGTAAAACAACCCAAATCCGCCATATCTTTCGAGCGCGACGGATTATTGATTTATGTCTCAAATGAGAACTTATGAGCGGTGAGTGTCATGTAAATAGTGAAACAAAAATGCTTATTAATCCTACAAATATTAATAATATTGATTTAAAAAAAAGTATATCAAATCTGTGATTTTTCTTTCCATAATTTAACTACATGTAACATAAAAATATATAATTATATTATTCCAATAAAGTCACCTGTCAATAAATTTCAGTTAGTGAGAAATGACAGGGATATATCATTTATACAAGGAGGAGTATATAACATACCAATCATAATAAGAGAAGAATTATTGCTATGTAGGAATGGCATCAAGAACTTATAAGAGAGAATAGAACACAGAGCACATATAAGAAATAATAGAACATTTTCAGCATCTCCTGTAATTAATAAGTGGGTAGTTTGGTATAATTATTCATGTGATAATGATATTTCTGCTTGATATTTATATCATTTTATCTTTATAGGACAGCGCGAACTCCAGTTGAGAAAAGAAATAGTTCAATCAATTGGGATTTATCTTCAATTATTACTTTGGCTCCATCAATGTCATTTATTTCTTGAGCACTTAGAAGGAGATGAAGATGATGAAGATGAAGTATCGTATCCCATTTCTTGTTTAACTAGGACTTAATCTGCTCTCATGCTTTCTTTGCTCTAAAAGAATGAAAAATATGAAACGGTTCTTACCCTTTATCTTCGGAACGTGAGGGTTAAAAATAGCGGGTATTACGTCATATGAAAGTCTGTGACGCAGGAAGTTTTGTGGGCAATAAAACTATACCCCTTTTCTTCCTTCTCCCTTAAGGAGAGGAAATTGGAAAGTCGTTCTTCTACTACATTTTCCGAACGCGAGTGACTACAGCTACGATCTAGGTGTCAACTGAAAGATGATACAAAAAGCTTAACGAGTTGTATCTCAAATTAAAATTTGTGACGTCATTATCATCGGCTACCTCAAACCGATCTCTTCTCCGCAAAAAAAGAGGGAAGAGAAATGTGGTACATTCTTATGAGTCATACATCAAATGAAAGCTGCTCAAGATAGGTATTTTTAGTGACAAAGAAAAATATATCCTAGAGCTTATCGACGGTAGAATCAGTCATTTACTTCGCATTCTCTTCAAGGGAAGATAGGACCCCAGCAGTCTTGCTGAGTAGGTAAATCGGCGCTTACATTCCTTTGAAGTGAATACTAATTCAGTGACTGATTGCACCATCGATTTGCTTCAGGTTTATTTTCCACTTTTCAGAGCGAATATAGGACGATAGGCAATTTTGAAGTGCCTATCGTCTACATGTTAATTTTTTTTTTCCATAGGCTGTAACATAAATGCTCATGACAAATTCAAGGATATTTTCTAAAGTCCAAAAGAAGAAAAAATATCCTATAAACATGTCCCGAAACGTTTTATTTGGAAGTTATGGCTGTCATGTCTCTCTAATTTATTTATTTTTATTTATTATTGTATTTTTTTTTTTGTTTTAAATATATATCAATATTAAGTGTGTTTTTGTAAGTGCTGAGATGGGGATGTGACTCATGAGCTGTTGTTTTTGGGTCTGAGCTCTCTGACTCTGTATGCTCACAAGTCGAAAAGCACTTTTACGACTATTTACGACTAGCCTCTGGCGCGAGTGCTAGGAGACGAGTGCGGCAATAATGACCAACAGTCTTGGCGTCGCTGTCAACCTGGAAGTACGTTTGAACACGCATCAAGGGACGCCGTTCTTGCGCAATAACAAAACTCTTAAGCAGAGGGTCCGGCTCTGTGTGAACCAAGATACGGTTCTGTGTGAACCAGGGTTCAGTTCTGTGTGAACTGAGACACGGTTCTGTGTGAACCAGGTTGTAGGAAGGGATTGAATATCCTTTCGCCGAGTTTGAGGTCAGTAGTGCGAGAATTTGCAAAACGCAGATCTCCACCTCAATGCATGATTATTTTCAGCAGCAAAGGCCCAAGGAATCGAGCGCATCTCCACTACGTAATTGTATATAAATGTAAATAAACTGTGTAGTCCATATAATACTCTCGTGTTTGAATTGTTGGACACTTTTCTACACATCACTTGGCGCAGCAAGTCTGAGATATATGTCGGTACTGTTGTAACAAGCCGCGAACCTGTGATTTCACCTTGGTTGGGTTGTTTGGGTTGTTTTACCTCTGAGCGGCACTTTTTTGCACACCATGGGCTAAATGGCCAGGTCACATGGACCCCGAAGGCTCAGAGAAGGTTGGGGGAGGGGACCCACTGGAACAGCTGTTGGGAGACAGATGGTAGCCTCCCGTCAAGGCCATCCAGCGTGTTCTTTAACGTGCACATGGTATGGCTCTCCCGCACACGGGGCCACGGCTTAACGTCCCATCCGACGGACGGCGGTCTTTCCAAGCCCATCGGTGTCCCTTACTGACCCTGGGCAGGGCGGGGAATTTTGCTGAGATAAATCTCAACGCTGACCCAGCTGGGACTCGAACCTGGGAACTATAGATTACGAGCCTGGCGCGCTACCGACTGAGCCACCCCCGCCCCTTTCACCTTGGTAATAGTGAATGTGATTAAGGGACTAATTGATCGTCCTCTACTATAGAATGGTTAATCGTTTGTCACCTGGCCCAACACGACATTTGGTGCAGTTCATTAGCATACGTAATTACACGTGATTTGATGAAATAAAAATCTGCATCGTTCCTTATCACTGCCCACCACAATGGCATACAAATCATTATGCAACAATTGTTTTATATGGCATCCTTGAACGTGGATGCAGACCTCTGCTCCTCGAAATAATCTCATTGAAAGATTCCTGGAGGGGTCCTAAGGGTTTCGAGGCAACTTCAGTTTCATACACCAGAGAATGCACTCCAGCGATAATTCAGCCGTATCACAATCCAAAATATGCAATAACTTCCAAATGAAGCGTTTCCGAAAGAATGATTATAAGACTTCTTTTGGGCTTTAGAATATATTCCTGAATTTGTACTGTGCACTTATATTACACTCAATGGAATTTAATAACAGAAAGTAAGGGTTTGTTCAGATAATAAATAGTAACACGATTAAATGGCAGATGATGTACAGTAGTCAAATCATTAGATCACAGATGATGAACAGTATTAAATGACAGATAACAGAGGTAGGACTCGAAGCTTTGTCTTGATGCAACTTTAGGGTGTTGACGTCTGTATCACAGAAGGCGAGCATTTCGCAAACCGAGATTATTTCCAGATGAAAAACAATATAAAAATCCAGATGAACGACAGTTTTAGTAGAGCTTTTCATAAGCTTTATTGTTTACCTAAACCTAATTTCTATTATATATCTTGAGAAATACTTAGTCTTATACCGCTTACAAGTGATAATAAAAGTATATTCCCTTACTTTTTGCTTTGACCTTGCAATCTCTTTTTGTCGGTCAGTGCTTTCACCGATCCCTTTGCTAGCCCATAGAACAAATCCCATCCAACTGTAGGTGATCGCCATTGACACCACTGGAACTATATAAGTGAGTACCAGAATTGTAATATTGTACCTGGAAAGGAAAAAAAATGCTAATTACATAAAAATAATGCTCTGTATTAAAGAATTTTCGTTACCAACTTGTTGATATTGACAGTTTTTATGGTTGCCCTAAACCTTCATTTGCTTAACGTCTATCAGAAGTTAGATACATTTGTTCAACCCGAATTTTCTGCTCTAGTCTGGGCTGCCGCAATCATATGTATAAGTATCGTAGATATGCTGAGCTTGATTACGTTACATGGCGCTCATTTCATATGCAAATGTAATTCGCTGACGGGCAACTGACAACGAATAAATTGTAGCTACGGTGTATGAAGCTCAATAGATGTATGCGTACAGTTTTGTGAGCAGAAACGTGAGATGTGCCACCGATTTTGGGTTGTTTTACCTCTGAGCGGCACTTTTTTGCACACCATAGGCTAAATGGCCAGGTCACATGGACCCCGAAGGCTCAGAGAAGGTTGGGGGAGGGGACCCACTGGAAGAGCTGTTGAGAGACAGATGGTAGCCTCCCGTCAAGGCCATCCAGCATGTTCTTTAACGTGCACAGGGTATGGCTCTCCCACACACGGGGCCACGGCTTAACGTCCCATCCGACGGACGGCGCCCTTTCCAAGCCCATCGGTGTCCTCTACTGACCGTGGGCAGGGCGGGGAATTTTGCGGAGATAAATCTGAACGCTGACCCAGCTGGGACTCGAACCTGGGAACTACAGATTACGAGCCTGGCGCGCTACCGACTGAGCCACCCCCGTTCCCCTTGTGCCACCGAGGATCGAAGAGTTTTGGGAGGGTACAGTCGCTCAAAAAAGTATAGGAAACATAATGGTGGATTACAGAATTCAGAAAAAATCTGGCAACTTTTTTTAGAAATTAGTGATCTGGCAACCTTCGTGTCAGATCATTAATTTCTAAAAAAATCGTTGCCAGATATTTTTTCTGAATTCTGTAATCAACCATAGTGTTCAGATACTTTTTTGAGCGATTGTACATGGCGTTTACCGAACGCCCATTATTCCGAGTCACAAATTATAAAGATGTAGAAGACCAGAAGATTTGGTACTTTTCGAAAGGGCATCTATGTAGTGAATCAGCGCATGGGAGACAGAGCCTCGGAAGCGTTTGCAGATACGTAAAAAAAGTAGAACGCCCAGTTGCACACCAGATGTTATTAAGGGTCTGTATAATGGTCAGTGGATAAAACCTTGCCACCTAGAGGACGGTTACCAAATCCATGAAAGTGTCCCAATGATTGATTTGGGCGTAAAGGAATGTATTATACTACGGGCCTCTGGAAACTGCACTATATAACGTAATCAACCTCAGCACAATGAGAAAACAAATTAGTCCAAACATTAGCTTAACTCATTTAATGGATGTAATCTCCACTATGTTCAAAATTTATGCTGTATTACAAGGAATAACTACGAAACATCTTTAAACCTTCATTAGACTTCTAGAAAATTGTAATTGCGGAATTTTCTTCAGTTGTTTGATAGTGATTATTATCAGTTACCTCGAAAACTTGCTTTGTGAACTTATTGGGTATTGCAAGTATATTCACTATATGGCCACATAGCATGATATCAATTAAATCTTTATGGAGAGCAGTATTATAGCAATGGGCGAAACCAGGAAATTAAGAAATAATTTTTTTATGTTTTTGTTGCTTTAATTTAATAAGTAAATGATTTCTTATCAATTAAATTTTCCAAAACGGAATTACATTACACTTTAGAATTCTTTTAAGCACAGAAAGAGTTGTCTGTGTTCTTGGAATGTTTGCAAAGCGTAAACGAGCTTTTAATAGAAGAGATATATAAGAGTTTTTGGCATCTGATCGGAGAGAAAAGCATTATGTTTGCTGTGAGTCAAAAAAATAAAAATATTTACTTTGTTTATTAAATTTTACTTGCGATATGAATAGGTACAGAATAATAATAATAATAAAAAAATGTATACATCTAATAATATAAAGTCAAAATTGAAGTTGGATTGTCGAAGCAGTATGTGAAAGATGGGACTGGATGCCAGAAATGAGCTGCTGAACATTAGCTTCAATGAGAATGTGTCACCTTCATTCTTTTGAATGCGGGTCTGACATGGCCCGAATCCTATGATGGGACAGCGTTATTTTCTTTTCCGACCATCTTCCCTTTTCATTTCGATCTCAGTGAGCATCGAGATTTCTGGAATCGGTTGACGGTCCGTAACAACAGCGATACCACAGATCTGTCGCCCAAAGTAACCAAAGACAGAGTGGTGAAACTTCACCCTTTTAGCCTCGAGGGTTGTGATATGTTTCATACCACCTCAGTCATTTCTTTCCGTTTCCTTCTTTTAAATTGGGTGATGAGAGAAAAATATTTCCGGGTTGGCGGCCACCGACAATAAATAAGCGAACGCCTTGCCACGTCGGAAAACTACGAAGAATGTCCCTGGTCAAAAATCAAGAAAATCTGCAGCACGTGCCGTCCATCCACCCACATCAAAGCAAGGCTAATGCAACTAATTCCCCTGAATCCGATTATATGGAGTCAGGCAAGTCAAGCCATTATTCGGCGAATACAAAGGATCAGGAAGGAAAGGAGATGGAATTAAGCTCGGTACTGCCAATTGGTACTGCTCCTTTTTTATTTTTTCCCCAAGTCACCCTCCCCACGACTGCGCTGGAGAGAAGTGCATGCAGTTGTATGATGTTATTCAAATTTTTGCTTTTCGTCTCCTTGAAACATTTGTCGCTTTTAGTAGAGCCAGATTAAAAACAATTATATTTACCAATTTTTACACGGGGCGGAAAAAATATTTAACGGCCGCAGTTTGTGCACACCTAATGTACAGGAATGTACTTCCTTTTTGGTGAAGTCTATGGATATAATGGAAACTACACAACGATAACTTTGGATATAACTGTGCCTGATACGCAACACGAATTGCTTTGTTATATTTCACAGGAAACATTTGACAAGAACTGTTTTGCTTATTTCAGAAGCGTCATTCATGTGATGTGTTTATCATGACGTATGCATAAAAATTATAATTCTTTTGTTTATATTCCTTTCACTGCTTTCTGAGATTTCAGTATTTTGCAACTTTCGGGACAGAGTCTACATTATAATGAGCATGATAAATTTCAGTGAAACGATGTTAGAAACAATTTTTGCATATTATTCATCCTTTGGTCGCCCAAAGTAACCAAAGACAGAGTGGTGCAACGCTAATTTTTTTTTCTGTAACCAAGCAATCGGGTCGGAAAGGGTTAAACAACCAGTCCCTCTCTTCGTTACACCTCTGTACCACAATAAAATTTTGATCTATTGGTTTTGAAAAGATCATGAAAGAGATGCACGAAGAGTTGGGTAAGTTTTTCACCCCCGAGCGTCACTTTTGGCACACAATGGGTTGGGTTGTTTTACCTCTGAGCGGCACTTTTTTGCACGCCGTGGGCTAAATGGCCAGGTCACATGGACCCCGAAGGCTCAGAGAAGAATGGGGGAGGGGACCCACTGGAACAGCTGTTGGGGAGACAGATGGTAGCCCCCGTCAAGGCCCTCCAGCGTGTTCTTTAACGTGCACAGGGTATGACTCTCCCGCACACGGGGCCACGACTTAACGTCCCATCCGACGGACGGCGGCCTTTCCAAGTCCATCGGTGTCCCCTACTGACCGTGGGCAGGGCGGAGAATTTTGCGGAGATAAATCTCAACGCTGACCCAGCTGGGACTCGAACCTGGGAACTACAGATTACGAGCCTGGCGTGCTACCGACTGAGCCACCCCCGCCCCACACACAATCGGCTAAATGGTCAGATCACAAGGACCCAAGGACTCAGAGAAATTTGGGCAAAGGGACCCAATAGACCGCTGTTAGGGGAGAGACGGAAATTTCCCGTCAAGGCCATCCGGGGTGTTCTTTAAGAGATACGAGGTGTGGATCTGCCGCACACGGGACCATGGCATAACATCCCATCCGACAGACGGCGATCTTTCTAAGCCCATCGCAGATGTACGAAGACAAACGACAGTTGCAGAAAAGAATGAAACAGAAAACACCAGAACAACTCCATGAAAGCGCACCGAAAATCGCACAAAGCATTCAAAATTAATGAATAAAAAAAAATTGGTGTTTTTAATAAATTCTTCTCTGAATGTAAACGAAGAAAAAAATAATTTTTTTTCTTCAAAAGAAACAAAGCTTCATGTCTATTTTCAGGAAATAGACCATGACTCTGGCTGCTTCATTGTAACATAGTGCTTGGAATGGAATTTCTGTTTTCTTTCAATAAAGATTTTTTTTCTATTTCGACAGTAAATCCGAGAAAAATGTTTCAGCAGTTTCGAAAGCAGTACGTACCTTTCTGAACGTTGGGACAAGTTTTGCCTCGAGTAGCGAAAGATTAAACAACTTTGCTTTTAGAACACTGATTACTTGAAAAATTTGTTGCAGCAAAAAATGACTTCTTCGGAGTGCACGTGTGATAAACTCGGCGGTAGGAAACGCCTTTGTTTATGAGATTTGCATACACAACTAGCAGCCCGACAAGAACTGAAAACTCGCAAGCATCATTCGCTATTGGACTGTTTCCGTTGGCCATTTCTGTTTTCCGCTATAATGAGTATTCAGCATTTCTGAAAAACTATTTCGACGAAAATTTGCGACTGAACAAGAATTCTGAACGCTAGAGGGGAAAACTACACTTCGAAAAGGAGTGGTTGGAATGTTTCACCTACTGAGTAGCACTTTTTTTTGCGCAAAATGGGCTAAACGGACAAGTCACAAGGACTCCAAAGGCTCAGAAAAGGTTGGAGAAGTGGACCCACTGGACAGTTGTTAGGGACAGATGAAATTCTATACGCTATCATAGACATTTCCCTTGAAGCCTTCATTCTTTAGGCCAGGGGTTCTCAACGTGGGGTATGAGGTAAAATTTTTTAGGGTGCGCCGTGAGAGCTCAAAAGTCGCTAGATCTAGTAACATAGTTGCTAAGTTGGTAACACTGCTGTGCAAAAATGCCATTTTTTGTGTTTATCGATGTGTGATTTATGAATACAAAATTTAATATATATATATGTTTTATTTTATTCCCATTGTTATACTATAACTATAGTTTTATCTATCTATACAAGGGGTACGCCAGTTATATACACATTTCCAGGGGGTACAGTCGCTCAAAAAAATATCCGAACGCCATGGTTAATTAAAAAATTCAGAAAAAAATATCTGGCAACGATTTTTTCAGAAATTAGTGATCTGGCATCTTTTGTGTACTGTACACGAAGGATGCCAGATCACTAATTTCTGAAAAATCGTTGCCAGATATTTTTTCTGAACTCTGTAATCAACCATAGCGTTCGGATACTTAGCGTTCGGCCTTACCCGGGCTCAAACCCAGGCGTCATCAACCATAGCGTTCGGCCTTACCTTGGGCTCGAACCCAGGTCCCTTAGATCAATAACCAAGCGTCCATAGATCAATAGCCAAGTACCACTCGGAGGCGGGACGATATTTCACTCGTAGAAACACTCCCTTCAATATCATATCCAGAAACGTCTAAGAATTACAGCCTTCTTCTAAAGAATTATGAAGAGGGATCATTACTGAACAGTTCCATGTAGCATTACTGACAGTTCCACGTAAAGAAGTTTCGGTAATCACTCCACGTCCATCTGTTCTTCGGCGGAACTAATTGAACTTAGCTAACTCTAGAAAATTTTTAATAATGCGTAAAACTATTAATTTCACACCGAGACTTGGTAACGTTAATATTTTATTAACGTGTGAAATTATGCTAAGTACAAATGCATTATCCTCCATTAATGGGCATCTCCTACTTTCACTCCATCACTTAAAGTCATGTTTCGTGACTGATTCACACATTGCAATATCTTCAAAGGATGGGGGCGGGGGTGGCTCAGTCGGTAGCGCGCCAGGCTCGTAATCTGTAGTTCCCAGGTTCGAGTCCCAGCTGGGTCAGCGTTGAGATTTATCTCCGCAAAATTCCCCGCCTTCCCCACGGTCAGTAGGGGACACCGATGGGCTTGGAAAGGCCGCCGTCCGTCGGATGGGACGTTAAGCCGTGGCCCCGTGTGCGGGAGAGCCATACCCTGTGCACGTTAAAGAACACGCTGGATGGCCTTGACGGTAGGCTACCATCAGCTGTTCCAGTGGGTCCCCTCCACCAACCTTCTCTGAGCCTTCGGGGTCCATGTGACCTGGCCATTTAGCCCATGGTGTGCAAAAAAGTGCCGCTCAGAGGTAAAACAACCCAACCCAACCCTTCAAAGGATGTGTAACTTCAGAGTGAAGTAAGTAATGAGTTATGTATGGAGTAGATGTATTTCCATCACTGAATAATTTATATAAGTGCTCAAAGTTTTAAAACTTTAAGGTGTCATTGCATCAGCGAACAACCTTTAAAGATCCAAAAGGTTGATGCATAAAAGTTATCGACCAGCTTACTTGCAGATTTTACTTTATATCACAAGCGCCAGATCTAATCGGTACTCGAATTTCTGAAGTACTCTTATAAAATATCTCTGCTAACCCCATCGTACTCTCGGCAAGAAAAGAGATCCAGATGGGCTTCGAAAGGCCGTCGTCCGTCAGATGAAACGTTCAGAGGTGTATCCGTGGGCATGAGAGCCATAACCTATGAACATTAAAGAAAAGGCTGACGGGAGGTTTTCCCCAACTTTTTCTGAGCCTTTCGGATTCTTGTGATCTGTCCATTTAGTTCATTATGCGCAAAAAGAGACCGCTCAGAGGTTAAACAATCCAAGTGAACTTTTATATAACCTGGGTAAGGACCCTGGTAACCCTGGTATATAACCCCGGGTAAGGCATGGATGTTTGTGTTGTCTTTCTACCGAGGTCCCGCAATCCTCGCAGACCTACTACTATGGCGTATAAACTGGCAAGTACCTGTCAGACCTCTGTGGCAAGTAGATGCTTGAGGGGGTGTTTATTTTATTTTTTATTATAATTTATGCATGTGTAGTGTTTTGAACGCCGCCAAGAACTAAAAAGCATCATTCGCTGTTGGTCTGTTCGGTTGGTTGTTTCTATCTTTCACTGTATTATGTAGGGGAGGGGTAGCGGATCGGAGTCGGTAGCGTGCCAGACCCGTAATCTGCAGTTCCCAGGTTCGAGTCCCAGCTGGGTCAGCGTTGATATTTATCTCCGCAAAACTCCCTGTCCTGTGCACGGTAAGTAGTGGATACCGATGGGCTTGGAAAGGCCGTCGTCTGTCGGATGGGACATTAAGCCGTAAGCCCGTATGCGGGAGAGCCATACCTTGTGCACGCTAAAGAACACCCTGGATGGCCTTGACGGGAGGCTACCATCTGTCTCCCAACAGTTCCAGTGGTTCCTCTCCCCCACCTTCTCTGAGCCTTCCAGGTCCTTGTGATTTGGCCATTTAGCCCATTGTACACAAAAAAGTGCCGATCAGAGGTAAAACAACCCAGTATAATAAGTAATCAGTATTTCTTAAAAACTATTTCGACAAACAATTACTAGTGGTTAGAATACTTGGCTGTCACCCAGCAGTCGTGGATTTGATTCACGATATGTGTGTGGGGAGGGAGGAAGGGGATTCCGTAATGTAATGGTTAGCACTCCGAACTTTAAATGCAGGAATCTGAATTCAAATCTCAGTGAACCACCTTTTTTGAGTCCTGGTGTCTGATTGATTAGGGTGCTTGGCTCTTAATTAAAGAGATGCGGGTTCGATCCCGAAAAAGGCGTGGTTGTTTTCATTGTTGGGCCATATTTTTTACTTTCTCTAACGTTATTAAACTGATAAGTACCTGTTAGTCCAGGAGAGCCAAAACCTGCGTTAAAGAACATATTGTATGTCCTTGACGGGCTGTGTTGTTTTGCCTTTGAGCGGGACTTTTTATGCACGCAATGGCTAAATGGACGCGTTAAAAGGACCCCAATTCTCAGAAAAGTTTGGGGTAAGTAGACTGGACGGACAGGTGCTAGGAGACAGATTTTGATAGTAGGCTACCATCTGTCTCCTGACTGGAGACAGGTTTTGATAGTAGGCTACCATGTCTCCTGACTGGAGACAGGTTTTAATAGTAGGCTACCATCTGTCTCCTGACTGGAGACAGGTTTTGATAGTAGGCTCCATCTGTCTCCTGACTGGAGACAGGTTTTGATAGTAGGCTACCATCTGTCTCCTGACTGGAGACAGGTTTTGATAGTAGGCTCCATCTGTCTCCTGACTGGAGACAGGTTTTGATAGTAGGCTACCATGTCTCCTGACTGGAGACAGGTTTTGATAGTAGGCTACCATCTGTCTCCTGAATGGAGACAGGTTTTGATAGTAGGCTACCATCTGTCTCCTGACTGGAAACAGGTTTTGATAGTAGGCTCCATCTGTCTCCTGACTGGAGACAGGTTTTGATAGTAGGCTACCATCTGTCTCCTGACTGGAGACAGGTTTTGATAGTAGGCTACCATCTGTCTCCTGACTGGAGACAGGTTTTGATAGTAGGCTACCGTCTCCTGACTGGAGACAGGTTTTGATAGTAGGCTACCATCTGTCTCCTGACTGGAGACAGGTTTTGATAGTAGGCTCCATCTGTCTCCTGACTGGAGACAGGTTTTGATAGTAGGCTCCATCTGTCTGTAAGTAGCCTGTTCAGTGAGTCCCCTTCTACCAACATCATCTGAGCCTTTGGGTTCAGATAACATTGAAAAAAATATGACCTGGCCATTTATCGCATTGTGTGCAAAAAAAAGTGCCGTTCAGAGGTAAAAACAAAACAATTCTGTGAGACTTCTGTAGCAAGGTGCTCATGAAGGACATTTCTTTGTTGTATACTTTTTTTTAGTGTTAGTGATAGCATAAATGATTTAAATATTCTTGTTGCGGAGTAAATTGTACATATGTACAAACAACTAAACTAGTGACATACAAATAAGCATACTTTCCTAAAAAAAAGAGATAGATAGAAAACAGATCTTCGTATCAGGTTATTTAAGCCAACGGTTCATAAACTTCAGTGTGCTGCGGACCCCAAATTTTAGTCGGTACACAAGGCTCACCAACAAGTAGCAACGACAATTCGTTATAACGCGGTGTTTAAAATATTTTTCCCTATCAGTTGTTTCAAAATAAAAAATAAACTTTTTTCATCCATAGAATTTTTAAACACAGTGTAAACGACACATAGCTGGTAAGTTTCATCTAAGTAATGGAAGAGGCACTTTGCATAATCAATCAGTGTAACAGCTTTATCGGAGGGCACGACTATGACTTCATATGACATCATCATCATCAACCTTCCCACAAAGTTGGAAATTCTAAGACTGGGTCACAGATTGAGTCTTGACTCATCCAGATAGCATTTTCTGCTTGTTTTATCGAAAAGAGAAAAGGTGAGAAAATGAGTTAGATTGTTATAATTCTTCAGTTGTACAGTGAAGAAGAAAGAAAAACAAATAAATAAATTTTGTAATGGATGCTTCATGTTGTGAGTGTATTTGTGTTTTTGTTAGTATTTTCTTCATGTTGTTAGTGCATTTATGTAAGAATGTGTGTAATAAATAGATGTTAAAGAGTGTCTATTAGAGAGCAATCTTAAAAAATGTAATGATGAGTTTATATAAATTAGTTTTTATTTTCTTATTGTCATCGTGCAATATTGTTTTAAAATTTTAATTTGTTATATTATATTTTTTTAAATTATTATAATATTTTATTCTTTGTGTTTGAAAAAATAAATAAATAAATACCCCCTCAAGCAGCTTCTTGCCACAGAGGTCTGACAGGAGCCTGTCAGTTTATATGCCACAGTAGAAGGTCTGAGAGGATGGCAGGACCTTGGCAGAAAAACGACACAAACAGCCATGCCTTACCCGGGTCCCTTGGATCAGTAGCCAAGCGCGCTAACCACTCGGCCATGGGACGGCTTTTGAAAAAATGGACAATCAAAAATATGTGCTATTGCGTGTGAGACATTACAGTGATTACAATTTGGGGAATTTTTTAATTTGAATTTATACAGTGTTGTATTTGTGTAAGCATAGTTGGTTTTGATTTTAATAATGAGGTTGATTTCTTTTTTATTTAGGCCAAAGTCATTAAATTTATGAATCTGATTTGAAATATTAAATCTATGAGTATTTATTGCCTGTGGAGAATAATAAGTTTGTAGTTCAGTTTGCATTAATTTTTTGTTTTCTTGTTTGTGTAGGTAGATGAAAGGGGGAAATTGTATGGAAGTTTGATTTTTTAATGCATCTTTAGCTAATTTATCTACATATTCATTACCTTTTATTCCAGTATGGGAGGGTATCCATTGGATATGTATGTAATTTTTTTGAGATAGGTGATTATGAATAAATATTAAAGAGTCACTTGTAAATATTGGGTATTTGGATTTAAATAAATTTTGATTCATTAAATTAATGGCTGATTTACAATCTGAGAGTATTACAATATATGAGTTATTAAATTGAAGTGCCCATTTGATGGCAAATATAATTGCAGTTGCTTCTGATACAGTTATGGGTGATTTATTGGCAATTTTAAAAGTATCACTTTTATTAAATTGGGGGCAAAAAATGCAAAACCATATTGAAATATGACAGAGTGCATTAAAATGTAGTTGTGAGGCTCACCTGAGGGCAATAAGCAAATATATCCTGAAGGGCCTGATTTAAAGTAGATAGTGGCAAGAAAACCACTTTTGCTACTAAAACCTAGCATTTCTTTAAATAAAAATTAACTTATTTTTGAACTTGTGCAAAATTATAAATTGATAATATCAATATTATGCTTAAAGAAATGTAGTATAAGATCAGGGATTTTACTAATTTACTATTTTATTTATGCTTCATTTCTGAGGGGCGGAGGGGGGGGGGAATATTCAACTGCCTCGGTACCCAGAACTGCTTAATCCGCCTGATATCCTGAACTCCTTTTTTCAAACGAGGCCCATGCCTAGGCCTTTAATTTGATTAAACAACGCTCTCTGAGATAGTTAATGCTGTTATTTTTGTCATGTTTAGTTTTAATTTGGTTTATAGGTAAACATTTTACTAATCTTTAATTACTGTATATGTCTCTGGTATTTATATTTTATGAATTATAATAATTTACTTAGGGTAGCGCGCATACCCTGTCTCATTTAAATACATAATATCCTCACATAACGCGGATTTGCCATGAACGCATCCACGCGTTAAGTAGGCTTCACCTCTACAGTTGCTCAAAAAAGTATCCGAACACTATGGTTGATTGCAGAATTCAGAACTTGACACGAAGGTTGCCAGATCACTAATTTCTAAAAAAATCGTTGCCAGATTTTTTTTCTGAATTCTGTAATCAACCATAGTGTTCGGATACTTTTTTGAGCGACTGTACATTGGTACTTCGTAGGTTTAAGTATCCGTAAGCTTTTCCAAATTGTTTAAAACACGATTTAGTACAGATACAGTAATGATTCGCAGACCCCTGATTTAAGAACGCTTAATTAAAGGAACAAAAAATAATTTCCTTTCTTGAATTTTCTATCTCAACATATAATTTACGTTATTTATCTACCACTCAATTACACAAATGTTTTCCCTTAGTACTTTATTTGTAACAGATCTATGAGATGTTTATGAGCTCACATTTAGAGATAGATATCAATTTAAATAAGCTTTTATGGAAAAATGTATGTAAAATGTATGTAAAAATTAAAAATGTCAGTCAAACCTATCATATACGAATGTCGATTTTTTTTCTCAAATCGATATTCGCATATGATATCACTGTAAACTTGGACTTTAGAGACAACCACATGTTACTAAATTCACGGCAAACTACCTCATTAGAGGAAACCGCATTTCACAAAATTCACTGCGGCAAACTTGATCTATAGTAGTTCTCAACGTGGGGTACGCGGTAAAATTTTTTGGGGTACGCCGTGAGAGCTCAAAAGTCGTTAGACATATGTTTTATATATATGTTTTATTTTATTCCCATTGTTATACTGTAACTATAGCTTTATCTATCTATACAAGGGGTACGCCAGTTACATACACATTTCCAGGGGGTACGTGAAGCAAAAAAGGTTGGGAACCACTGATATATGGGAATAACCACAAAATATATGCATGTTACAACAATATTCTCCAGACAGTCTTAATTATCTGCAGATCACATTTACCAGTCAATTGTTATTACCTGTAAATTTACCAGTTCGATAACGCTTGTGCAAAATATGCTGCACTTTTAGTTTTAAGTTGTTACTTCTTACAACACCAAAGAAATGGCGTGTTTACGTGTTTACTAGAAATTTTCGTGTTTACTACACACGAAGAGATATCTACTATACGATCTCAAAAAACAAGCTCAGTGGTGTCCACGAGGAGCTATAAAAATAAGAAAGAAAAGTGTTACCATACCCAATACACAGCCACAGAAAAATGAGAATATATTGCATTTCTCTTTTGCAAAAATATTACAGCGCATCGGACTGTTGCCCACGAATGCTAAACGTGACGTTTGTATTATCACATGCCCACGTACTGCAAAATGAAAAAGCTTGTGTCATTTCTTTGGGACAAGAGTCAAAGGTAAAGTTTTAAAATGTTTTTGGAATTACAGCTGAAAGTGTCACATAGAAAGAATACTCGAGAGATGTTGCATATACGACAAGTAGTTCAATAAGATGTTTACGTCAAAACACTCAAACACGAAAAACGGCTCTTTACATCAATATAAAGACGTTTTAAAAAAAGGTGGGTCATAGACCAATAGGCCTGAAGTAATATATTTTATTTAGGTAGATATCTTTTTTTCCGCGTCTTTGAACGATGAGGGACGATAGAGTAACAGCAAATATTTTCCCTTTAAAAATTGACACCTTGTTGCATGTCGTTCACTGCCACTAACATTTCTATCTTGTGAGATTTATTTATCTAATTCTCGATGTTCAGATGTGATTTTTTTTTCCTGAAAATGAAAACGATTTATACAATCGTTCAGAAGTCTTTGCGAAACAAGCTCACAATTTCGAAATGTCAAAACGTCAACTGGAATGAAAATTTCTCTGGGTCAGATATTTATTTTTAATATGTTTGCGATGGGAACGGTTTCCTAAGTGTATTTGAGGTGATGCGATTATTGTATCTGGAACATAAGAGGTCTGTTGATAACATGAACATAGTGTCGTGCCGTACCCAACGCATTAGCGGAAGAGATACATCAGAGAAATGTAAGAAGGATAGAGGGGGGACTAAATCGTTGTGAAATCCACGCATGCGCCCCTTGCAGAACTGCGGCGATCACATAGTCGCAATATATTGAATTTCTAATCTTGCTCAGCTTCCGTCAAATGTATATATATTTACTCCAAGCAACGAGGCCACACAAGGTTCTCTTTTAACTATTTAATCATTCTAAGTCAGAATAACACCGATCAGACAGGGTAACATGAATACAAGTGGAACAGTGCAAATCCGAGACCTCTTGGCAAATGTTCCCTTATTCTACCATTAAGAAAATGAGGGGACAGGACCACGAGTACTGGCTGAGCCTACTTGGAGAAAACGAAAACCTCAGAGACCTTAGAAAGACGGTTTCTAACTTGATTTCGACTCAGCCGCCGCACTTAGAACGCAGTATGTGGCGGCCCGAGTTAGGGGCTCTAGGATGTAGGCATTTCATTGATTCTTCACCGTTGAGGAGGAACCCGAAGAGCCGTAGTTACGGCGAGCGCTTTATGATCGTTAACTCGATTGCCGAATATTTCTTTTTCGTTAGAGAGGCAAAGACAGAGTTCACCTTGGCATCGACGGTGAGAAGACGATGTGTCAGTCGGCTTCTGGCTGCAAGGTACAGTCGCTCAAAAAAATATCCGAACACTATGGTTGATTACAGAATTCAGAAAAAAATGTCTGGCAACGATTTTTTTAGAATTTAGTGATCTGGCAACCTTCGTGTACTGTACACGAAGGTTGCCAGATCAACTGTTCGTGTACAGTACACAGATCAACTGTTCGTGTACGTTACCGTTCACAGCAAACTGGAGCGTGTGCAGTAACTGCACACGCTCCAGTTTGCTATGAACGGTAACTGGAGCGTGTACAGTTGCTGTACACGCTCCAGATATTTTTCCTGAATTCTGTAATCACTGACACGAAGGTTGCCAGATCACTAATTTCTACAATTTTTTTCTGAATTCTGTAGTCAACCATAGTGTTCGGATATTTTTTGAGCGACTGTACTTGGCGGAAAACTCCAGAACAAAGGTCGTCACGCATAAAGCACAATTCCACCGTCCTGTCCTATCAGGCAGCTAGTTTGTCGTTTAATCTGCTACGAGTACATTAACGAGAGTTCAGCAGAGGGATTTATTTCTAAGTTATTTTCAATTCGCCCTATCTAACAACCAAACATCGCGGATCCTTTGTTCTCTTAGGGACCGCATCACAGCTCGCAAATGGACGTCAGAGAAAAGTGCAGAAGAGGAACACGGGGGATGATGCGAGCTACTAGATGGCGTAGCGTGCCCGAGGGCTATGCATTTCGCCCCGTGTCACTTGATTGGGAAAGGTTGGTGTCAAGATCTGCTGGCAATGTCGTCTCAGGGGTTCCGTAGCCATTATCTTGGAAGAGCCAAATTTCTCGGGAAGCTGCATCCTGTCTCGGGGTGCCTCCTGACCATATACACAAGCCCAGAAGGAATGGATGGGATGGATAAAAGGAAAATGGCCCAAGAGCCGGAGGTAGAGCCATATCAGATCTGTATTCGCAAGAATACAAGTATGACAATGGCATAACATTGTAATAAACCAACAAAGAAGTTGATAGGATAAGTAATTGCACAAACTGATCTTGGGCGACCATTGGTATAAGGAACCCTTCTTTGTCCTATACGTTACAAATCAAATAAATAAATAAATAAATAAAAATTATATTAATTTTTGAATTCATTTAAGTTTTTCTGATTTTGAAATTTTGTTCAGTGATAACCAAAAATGGGCTGCTGTTTAAAATTTAAATTCATTTTAGTAGTTCATCCAGAAGATCTCATATTTTTAATTCGCACTTCCTCTGGTGAGAAGAGTGATACCAGGGAGCTTATAAAGACCGCTGTCGGTTGATTTGAAGCTAAACAGTGAATTCGCGAACAAGCGAGTGCACATTAAAAAAGCACACGCTGGATGACATTAGTAGGAAGCTTCCATATGTCTTCTTATAGCTCTGCAGTATATCCCTTGGGTTGGGTTGTTTTGCCTCTGAGCGGCACTTTTTGCACACCATGGGCTAAATGGCCAGGTCACATGGACCCCGAAGGCTCAGAGAAGGTTGGGGGGAGGGGACCCACTGGAACAGCTATTGGGAGACAGATGGTAGCCTCCCGTCAAGGTCATCCAGCGTGTTCTTTAACGTGTACAGGGTATGGCTCTCCCGCACACGGGGCCACGGCTTAACGTCCCATCCGACGGACAGCAGCCTTTCCAAGCCCATCGGTGTCCCCTACTGACCGTGGGCAGGGCGGGGAAATTTGCGGAGATAAATCTCAACACTGACCCAGCTGGGACTTGAACCTGGGAACTACAGATTACGAGCCTGGCGCGATACCGACTGAGCCACCCCCGCCCTGCAGTATATCTCCTTCCTCTACCCAGTCATGAGCTTCTGGGGTCCATATGACCTGGCCATTTCCCCGTGTGTGCACCAAATTATTCTCAGAACAAAAACAACCCTCTATTTTTAAACAGATGATTCTTTCATTTTTTTCACGCAAAATTTAATTTTATGAAGAAACTAAACAGCCAGATACGTTTTAAACATTTTAACTTAACTCAGTGCGAAATTCGCATTAATTAGATATTAAACGACGCCTTGCTTAGCAGGTCATCTTTAGCATCCGTTCGTTTACCTATAATACGTAATTAACTTTCTTAATTAAACAGAAATTATCTAATGGTTGATAAGTAGAAATCTAATGCTTTAATATTTATCGTGTCTGGGAATATGTTTAATATGCTCTTTTCGCCAACACGCATCTTTGCTGAATCTCACTTAGAGCTAGAAAATGCGGTGGCATTGTGGATCACGAAAAGAAATAGAAATTGTCAACACTTGCTTAATCACAGCAGCAGTCTTCAGACAACAAGTTTAACGGGTAATCATAAATTCCAATTTACTCAGTGCCAAAATGCTCCTTTAAAAAGATTGAAATTAACAAATGGAGAATGTTTGCCCTTGTGCTTAATACGCCTGTCGCCTCATGAAACTTCTCAGTGAAATGCAATTATTTATCTCAAAACTCAGAGCTGTTGAGATGAAAAGGACCTTGGAAGGATAAATGAGTTCTTCTTTGAATATATGAACAGTAATGCCAATAATTATTTCCAATTGCCTATTTGATTCATCAGCTCTTTGTAAACGGAGTAATTTAGATAATTTTCCATCTTCCATCCTCAGACCTGTTTGAGTCCTTATCTTTTTTCTGCCAACTGCTCTAATGTTACCTGAGCTACAACATCTGTGATTGACTTAGTTTCCTTTTACATCCCGTCCTGATTTATTCTATGTCTCAGAGTCATTTTCCATTAACACGAGAACTATCTAGATTCATTTATTTATACATAAATCGATACAGGAGGAATTTATCGCAAGCTTAGTGCTTCTGTTAATTATTTCTGGCATTGTTAATTACATAAAAAAACTGAATTTACTGAAAAAAAGATCTACAGATGACGTTATTGATAGAGTGACCCTAAAGTCTACCTTTCCAATCTATTTTTCGCTTTTGTTGCTTATTCCAAAATAACACTTTAACATTGTAAAAATCGTTCTCGATTTTAATAAACAATTCTCCATATAAGCATATATATATACCTCAAGGTCGCATCACTATTCATATGCGCATCTAAATTTTGTATCCCTTCATACAGGTGCATTTCAAGTTTACATGTGTGTATCTCAAGATCGTATCTCTTTACATAGGTACATTTCAAGTTCGCATTTCTTTACATGCGCATATTTCGAGGTCGCATCGCTTTACCTATGGGCCCTCGCGACTGTATCTATTTACATATGTGCATCGCACGTTTTTCTTTACATACATTGTATGGGAATTTTAAGGTCGCATTTGCTTACAAGTGTACATCTCACTTTCTAATCTTTTTACATATGTGCACAACAATTTCGCATCTCTTTAGATCAAGTTAACGTCTCTCTGCATACCATGTACATTTCAATTTCGCATCTCTTTAAATATGTGCATCTCACGCTCACTTCTCTTTACATACGTACATGCCAAATTCGCATCTCTTTTACCTACGTACATGCAAGTTCGCATCTCTTTACGTATGTCCATTTTTAAGTTGTATTGTCACGTTCACATCATTTGTGGACAACTCTGGTTCGCATCTCTTTACGTTTGCGTACATCACGTTGGCATCTCTTAACATACCTTTGCATACTATGTGCATGTCAGGGGCGGGGGTGGCTCAGTCGGTAGCGCGCCAGGCTCGTAATCTGTAGTTCCCAGGTTCGAGTCCCAGCTGGGTCAGCGTTGAGATTTATCTCCGCAAAATTCCCCGCCCTGCCCACGGTCAGTAGGGGACACCGATGGGCTTGGAAAGGCCGCCGTCCGTCGGATGGGACGTTAAGCCGTGGCCCCGTGTGCGGGAGAGCCATACCCTGTGCACGTTAAAGAACACGCTGGATGGCCTTGACGGGAGGCTACCATCTGTCTCCCAACAGCTGTTCCAGTTGGTCCCCTCCCCCAATCCCTCTCTGAGCCTTCGGGGTCCATGTAACCTGGCCATTTAGCCCATGGTGTGCAAAAAAATGCCGCTCAGAGATAAAACAACCCAACCAAAAAATGTGCATGTCAACTTCACATCTCTTTACGTACCTGTACCTCTCAATGAGCATCTTAGAGCAGAAATGGAAGCAACAATCGTCCGAATTATTCACTCCATCAAACAGAAAAAAGATAATTTTTTAGTTCTCCGAAAAAGTGACCCCTTCTTTGAAACCGAGCATGACGGCACTCTTTGAAACTATTGTATTTTGGTCACGGCCAACAGAAAAGTATTAAATAAATTTTTAAAAGCAACTGCATTTTTCGCTGTTGTTGTTTCGTTTCTGCACATTTCGTTCAATTAGCATATTTACTAATTACTCATTATTTCCTGCAGATTAAATTGGTAAAGCAATAATAGGATTTGTAGGATACCAAAATTAAGGTATGTGCGTCGATTAATCAGAGGCGCGATGTCTAATTCTTAGCAATCGACTAATGCACTCTGCTAATATCTATCAACTCATAATTCTTCCACTGAGCATCTCATTTAGGAATATACCGATGGGGGGTGGGGGGAACAGAGGAATCGGACCGGCCGAAAATCCGGTCGTCTTATGCAAAATCTGAACGTTGTCTACCTGCTTTGAAATCCAAACCTGTTGTCATTACATCATTTTATTGAAGCCCCATATTTTATGTCCCACAAAAAATAGATTAAAAAAAACCTATAAAATCTTATTCCATAGAGTATGGGTTCTCAACGTGGGGAGCTCAAAAGTCGCTAGATCTAGTAACAAAGTAAAAATAACCATTGTTACACTATAACTATAGTTTTATCTATCTATATAAGGGGTACAGTCGCTCAAAAAAATATCCGAACACTATGGTTGATAACAGAATTCATAAAAAATATCTGGCAACGATTTTTTAGAAAATAGTGATCTCGCAACCTTCGTGTCACGTGACACGAAGGTTGCCAGAACGCTAATTTCTAAACGAATTTCGTGTCACGTGACATGAAGGTTGCCAGAACACTAATTTCTAAAAGAATCGCTGCCAGATATTTTTCCTGAATTCTGTAATCAACCATAGTGTTCGGATATTTTTTGAGCGACTGTACCTTTAAATATTGTTGGGATTTTATAAATAGAATGCTGTGTGTTGGAAGATCACTATAAATAACGTTTTGAAGAAAATTAATTCTACTGTATATCTTTTATATATTGAAAATTTTGTGGATATATTTATATCTGCCTTGATAATATAATTTGGGGGATTAAATCGTATCTATTTTATGGGCTGTTATCTAAGAGGTTGTTTGTGTGTGTATGTGGAGAAAGATATTATTATTATTGTTGTTAAGATAAAACTATCTCCAAAATGCTAGATATACGATTTTTTTTACTCAAATGGAGGTAATTATGTAACAATTTTCTCATAATTTATTGCTATGAAGTTTATAATGTAAAAATATATAAATTGATTAATGTCTCGTTAATGTCGTGTTTGGTGATGTACAGATTCTATCTATGTAATGCCGCATGATATGGGCTTGGAAAGGCCGCCGTCCGTCGGATGGGACGTTAAGCCGTGGCCCGTGTGCGGGAGAGCCGTACCCTGTGCACGTTAAAGAACACGCTGGATGGCCTTGACGGGAGGCTACCACCTGTCTCCCAACAGCTGTCCCAGTGGGTCCCCTCCCCCAACCTTCTCTGAGCCTTCGGGTCCATGTGACCTGGCCATTTAGCCCATGGTGTGCAAAAAAGTGCCGCTCAGAGGTAAAACAACCCAACCCAATGCCGCATGACACATTTTAAAATACCACTAAAATGAAAATAAAAATTATATATCAGAATGGCATTACTACTACATTCAATAACTGGTCCCTCCTTCGGCTGAATTTTTTTCGCAATCAGGACTTGCTTTCAATCAATCCACTTCTACTGACTGACTGTGTGGTATAAGATACATTATTAGCACAAGTATTTGAGCCATTGCTAGAATAAATCTTATTCTGCTGGAGGGAATTCAGCGATAGAGCTTTGGGTTGGGTTGTTTTACCTCTGAGCGGCACTTTTTTGCACACCATGGGCTAAATGGCCAGGTCACAAGGACCCCGAAAGCTCAGAGAAGGTTGGGGGAGGGGACCCACTGGAACAGCTGTTGGGAGACAGATGGTAGCCTCCCGTCAAGGCCATCCAGCGTGTTCTTTAACGTGCACAGGGTATGGCTCTCCCGCACACGGGGCCACGGCTTAACGTCCCATCCGACGGACGGCGGTTTCCAAGCCCATCGGTGTCCCCTACTGACCGTGGGCAGGGCGGGGAATTTTGCGGAGATAAATCTCAACGCTGACCCAGCTGGGACTCGAACCTGGGAAGTACAGATTACGAGCCTGGCGCGCTACCGACTGAGCCACCCCCCTTCCCCCACCCAGCGATAGAGCACCAGGTATGTTATCAGCTGGTCGTGGATTCGTATCCCATCCGAATCAAGAGAACCTTTAACTATATTCGAATTCTATCATTGCTTCTTATTGATGTTAGGGTAGTTTTGTACAATCCGTGGTCTTATAGGGGCTCTGGAGATTAGAAAAGGATTTCTTATTAGTGTATCCTCAAGAATAATCACACCTTTAAGCCCTAAAAACAGGCTCTTTGATATTTCCTTGATTTTTACCTTTTAACCAAACAGTTCTTTTATGAAACTTTCTCTCGTGAAGCCTGGAATCATTCTTAAATTTAACTATGGGGCCAGTGTTGCAAACAAATCAATGTTGTTGTAGTCGAACATTAGTATCTATTTTCATCCCATTATTTTAGCCATGCTCCCTGAAACAAAAAACTCATCAGACCTATTACAACGAAGCTTCGACGAGTTGACAACAGATGACGCTGACTACAAGAATGAATGATCTTGCTTGTAGATAATAATGATATCACGTAATAATATTGTCACGTAATGACATATGCGATGCAGCAACAACGGCAAAGAGCGAGGGCTGCAATCACGTGTTAAAAGACTGACCTCACAGTGCAGTTGCCCAGAGTAGGGAACATCGTAATTAGCTGACCACGCCAAGAACAATAGAACGAGAGCTTTCCTCGGAACTTTCACAGATAAGTAGAGAAAAGTCTTCTTCAAGGACTGGCAGAGTTCTCGGGGAATGGACCCTTAAGACTTCTGAAGTATCTCTGTGCTTGGAAATGCTCGAATATGTTCGTGGTAGAATCCAGCAGTTTTCTGATTCTGTAATTTGCCAGGTAACTAGGTCACGTCTTAGTGATCCTCAGTGTTATACTTTAAGACAGCCAATTTGGGTGAGGAAGTCTGGAGTTGATAACATATTAGGAAGAAGCGACAAGACCGAATCATGATGATCGAAAAATCTGTTTTTGATATATGTTGTTCAGAAATTATTTTTTCCAAATAATGCAATTAATGTTTTTCTCCTTCTATTGTAGTATTCTTTAGAAATAATATTCTTGAAAAATATTGCTAGAACTGCTGGGCATTGCTTGTGCAATAATAAATTGCATACACACAGTAGCAAGTTACCATTTAACATGAAACTCAATAGCATTGATTCCGTGATATTTCTCTTCCCCTTCTTTTGTGGGACAGAAAATAAAAGACGAAATTTGCGTTACATTAAATAATAAATTATTTATACTGAGAGCACATTTTGTTACACGCACCACACCCATCCGCAAACCTACCCTACTCTGCCAAAATAGTGCAGCGAGCCGAAACCCCTTGTGGGCTATAAATAGGTGAGATAGCTGTATAGCGTACCCGCAGTCTTTTGACGTGCAACCGTTGCATGTGTGTACCAGGACTTCATCCAAACCTGCAGCTCCTGGTAAAAATGTGTCCATAATTGAGTCATCGGTGTTCTAAGTGAGTGCCTCCTTTCCATATTTTAATGTCGGATCACAGGGCCACAGTGCAGATGATAATGTTGGCATTACATGATGGGGCAACTATGAAGGTGCGTGAAAACACCAATCAACGTACGATGGCACGACTATGCTATGGCAGCTGACGCCCACATCGAATACCCTTGTTAACAGCATTGGCGCCAGACTATAAGATGAAGTCTGTGGAGGAACATTGCCAACGAACTGTGGAAGACTGGATGGAAACGGGTAGTTTGATCCGACGATTGAGGTTCCAATTGCATCATGCCTACTGTAGGTTGCTATTTGGCGTAGACCATACGAGGCCATGGACCCCAACTGTCAAGTCGGGGTGGTGGAGATATAATGTTCTACGGCATGTTTACATGGGTCACCTTGGGGCCCCTTGTACTTATTGAGACCACCATCACCTCACAAGGTTATGTTAAAATGTACTCGCTGACCACCTACATCAGCTCACGGCTATCCATTTTCAACAGCAGGATGTCTTCTTTCAAAAATACAATGCCTTGTCTCATCGCTTCCGTTTGGCGAAGGACTGGTTGGAGGAGCATTCCAGAGTTCACAACAACTAGAATGGCCCTCCCACTCTCCGGATTTGAATCCTATTGACCCTCTGTGGGATGAAGTGAAGCGATGCATTCAAGTCCGAAACCACCACCGGCAACTATCGGTACTTTACGGATGGTTGTCCTGGAATCATTGGCAGTAATATCATTCGAACATTTCTAACACCTGGTAAAGTCCCTGCCACGACGTGTTGCTGCTGTTGTGAGGGCAAAAGGTGAATCCACATGTTATTAGATGGGTGTGTGTAACAAATTGCTCTTTCAGTACATATTAACTCTGTAATAACTAACTATTTAATTATATTGAACTCACGTAATTTAACTGTTGCGTCAAATTAGGAATCAAATAGTCAAGTATGTGGGAAATAATGGAGACTGGGGTGGCAAAACTGTTAAAATTACATCAATCATTACAATAGTCAATCGATTAATACGTTACTAATGAGCGAGTCCCGTATGAACGTGGGCTAATCGCTACCTCAATGAGCATTGTATTCGTTTGTAGCATATTATGGCTATTATTAAAAACTTTTTAGGCTGGTTTTTTATTATATATAACTCCAGCTTTTTTAAAGCCGGGGGGATACTATTATATTCGGTTTGAAAATAATGGCTATCATTAAGAACATGTTACGTTTGCTTAGCTACATATTAGTCTATTTTGTTCGGGAGAGAGGGTAAATTTTCTAAGTCCAAACCCTTATCTTGATTGCATTACGATGAGATTAAGCTGTATACCAAATTCTTACAGTTACATATTTATTCACTTTTTCTGGGGGGAAGGGTGTAAATACTATTGTAGGCCCCTTATCTTAACCGTGTTGCGATGAGATTAAGTTGTATACCAAATTCTTATCGTTATATATTTATCCACTTTTTTCTGAGGGGAAGGGTGTTTCTTCTATTATAGGCTCCTTATCTTAACCGTATTGCGATGAGATTAAACTGTATACCAAATTCTTATCGTTATATATTTATTCACTTTTTCTGGGGGGAAGGGTGTAAATTCTATTATAGCCCCCTTATCTTGTTTGCATTACGATGAGATTAAGCTGTATACCAAATTCTTATCGTTACATATTTATCCACGTTTCTAGGGGGGAAGGGTGTAAATTCTATTATAGGCCCCTTATCTTAACCGTATTACGATGAGATTAAGCTGTATACGAAATTCTTATCGTTACATCTTTTTTATTACATTTTTATCGTAACACACTTTTTCTGGGGGGAAGGGTGTAAATACTGTTATAGGCATCTTATCTTAACCGTATTGCGATGAGATTAAGCTGTATACCAAATTCTTATCGTTACATATTTATTCACATTTTCTGGGGGGAAAGGGTGTAAATTCTGTTATAGGCCCCTTATCTTAACTGTATTACAATGAGATTAAGCTGTACCAAATTTTATCGTTACATATTTATCCACTTTTCTCGGGGGGGGGGGGGGTGTAAATTCTATTATAGCCCCTTATCTTAACCGTATTACGATGAGATTAAGCAGCATACCAAATTCTTTTCGTTACATATTTATCCACTGTTCTCGGGGGGGGGGGTGTAAATTCTACTATAAGCCCCTGGTCTTAACCGCATTATGATGAGATTAAGCAGTATACCAAACTCTTTTCGTTACATATTTATCCACTTTTTTCTGGGGGGAAGGGTGTAAATTCTATTATAGGCCCCTTATCTTAACCGTATTACGATGAGATTAAGCAGTATACCAAGCTCATTGTTCAGGAAGAGTTCTTGTGCAAGTAAAACGTACAGGCAAACTCTGTAAAATGTTCAGTAGATATACTGTTTATTTGTTTTTGCCTCTGGTCTTTAAATTTATTATAGTGGTTATCTGACTATAAGCAAATGACGCCGAAATATTTATAATACTTATATTAGGGTAGGATCTAAGCGGGAGTGCAAGGGGATCATTCCCCTCTCTCCCTTTGAGAATGCTACTAAGGGTAATGGAGTCCAAAAAAATAATAAACTTGAGCATATTTGATGCATTTTCAAAAAATGCTTCGTAAACATCTAAAACGAAGGGAAACATATTATTCTGCAATGGAAATCCAGTCTCTTTTATCTCGTTTCCTAGTTATTTCAGTTCTTCTAGATCCGGGCCTGACTCGTATTATGCAGTTTCACATGTACTTCACGAAACCGCCAATATTTTGCCTCTTTTACTTAGTTGCCTTGAAATTTTGTTTTGAAATTCTTCAAATCGTTAAAGTGGAAAAAGGCATCATCGAAAAGGAAGATTGTTTGCGAAGACGGTATTTACTAAAGATCAGCTTGCTTTTATTCGACGTTCCAAATTTATATGAAGCAATTGTCAGAAAGAAAAAGCAAGTTTTATGTGGAAACGTTTCAAGATCTTCGTCAATATCAGAAGCAATGCGTATCCGCCACCAGAAAAAGGAGCAGATGTGTTTCCACCCTCCTGGCTGTCTTTCATTTTCTAGGCAAGGCTCCGCATAAAAATGGCGCTCCTTGCTCGCCCTAGTCCAGGGATGGCGAACCTTTTTGAGCTCACGTAAGAAATTACAGAATTAAGAAAACATTTTCAAGCTCACGTGATGAATTACAGAATTAAGATAACATTTTCGAGTTCACGAGAGAAAATTTCAGAGGTAAGAAAACATTTTCAAGTTCACGTGATAAATTACAGAATTAAGAAAACATTCTCGAGCTCACGTGAGAAAGTGCAGAATTAAGAAACATTTTCAAGCTCACGTGATAAATTACAGAATTAAGATAACATTTTCGAGCTCACGTGAGAAAATTTCAGAGGTAAGAAAACATTTTCAAGCTCACGTGATAAATTACAGAATTAAGAAAACATTTTCCTGCTCACGTGAGAAATTACAGAATTAAGAACACACTTTCGAGCTCATGTGAGAAATTACAGAATTAAGAAAACGTTTCGAGCTCACGTAAGAAACTACAGAATTAAGAAAACATTTTCGAACTCACGTGAGAAATTACAGAAATTAGAAAACATTTTCGAGCTCACGTGATAGATTGCTGAATCAAGAAAGCATTTTCAAGCTCACGTGATATATTATAGAATTAAGAAAACATTTTCGAGCTTGCGTGCCAACGTTGAGAAAATGCTTTAAAATGTTATTTATGTAAATAGTTTACATGTAACATATAATAACATACTATTTACACAAATTTTATATTTATGTAAATAGGTTACATATATGTTTATTATACAATACAAATTAAATGACACAAAATGTTAAAGATTTAAATATAATGATAGAAAATACTAAGTTTCAAATTTCGCCACTATAAAAGGCAAAATAAAAAAGAAGTTATTAATTTTAAACAAAATCATTCAATTAACCACAAAACTTTGCATGCGACCTTAGCGCATCACTGACGCTGCCACCCTTATCAGAATGATGTGAATTTTCATTGGCTGAGAGAGGAAAATAGTTCTCTCAAGCGTAGGTATTAAACCGAATCACAACTAAATTTTAAAATATAGAGAAGTGTTTTAAGGAAATAAGTTGACAAATGATAAATTTGTTGCATATTTTTTTTATGATACAGCATATTTTGCAATGTGTAATCGGTTATTTGACGAGATCTTTAAAACTTAAGGACACACAATTAAAGCACTAATTATAGTACCAAAGTCGCCGTCTCGCCACCAAAGGTTCATCCATAAATATGCAATGAATTGTTAGAGCTACTGCTGAAGAAGGCATCTGGTACCAACACGTTCCAAGTCTCTACACTAGCCGCAGATGGGGTGGGGGTGGCTCAGTCGGTAGCGCGCCAGGCTCGTAATCTGTAGTTCCCAGGTTCGAGTCCCAGCTTGGTCTGTGTTGAGATTTATCTCCGCAAAATTCCCGCCCTGCCCACGGTCAGTAGGGGACACCGATGGGCTTGGAAAGGCCGTCGGATGGGACGTTAAGCCGTGGCCCCGTGTGCGGGAGAATCATACCCTGTGCACGTTAAAGAACACGTTGGATGGCCTTGACGGGAGGCTATCATCTGTCTCCCAACAGCTGTTCCAGTGGGTCCCCTTCCATAACCTTCTCTGAGCCTTCGGGGTCCATGTGACCTGGCCATTTTGCCCATGGTGTGCAAAAAAGTGACGCTCAGAGGTAAAACAACCCAACCCAACTAGCCGCAGACATGTATTTCTTTTCACTTCGCAGTGACATGCGAACAAAAATCGTCTCGCAAGCCATAGATTCGTCACCCTTTCCCTAGTCGACCGAGTCACTACATGAATCATTGTAATTTTTAATTAAAATATTGTTTTTAAAGTTCTTCGACGTTTACTATTATTATTAATATAATTAATCGAATCGTTGGTGAGATATCATTGTTGACAATTAGTAGGTAAATGTACATTTTATCAAGACGGAGATTACTAGTTAATTAGGTTTCTGTACTATTTTACCAAAAGTTTGTGAAACACCTGTTTGCAAGTGCACAAAATTTACTTTAAAATACTGATTTAGAGCAGTAGTTCCCAACACTTTTGGCGCCAAGGACTCTCTTATGAGGTCTCCATTCATTCTGCAAACCCCTACTAAGTCTAACTCTTTATGCAGACCCTTTTTTTGTCATTTTCTGATGCAGTTTAATAAAAATATAGATCTTCGTAATGAGGACTTCCAAAAAGACACAAAAATGAATTTTACACCGAAGAGCCAAAATATTATAGCCACCTGCGTAATATGATGTTGGTCCTCCACGTGCCGCCAAAACAGCTCTTACCCGGCGAGGCATGGATGCTACAAGATTTCTAAAGGTGTCTTGTGGTATCTGGTACCAACACGTTACCAGCAGATTAATTAACTCTTGTAAATTACGTGTTTGAGCCCCCACAGATTGGATATGCTGTTCTAACACAAACCACAGATGCTCGATTGGATTGATGTCTGGGGAATTTGGAGGCCAGGGAAATACCTGGAAGACTTCCTCATGTTCCGCGAACCATTCTCGAACAATCTGGGCAGTGTGGTATGGTGCATTACCTGCTGAAAGAAGGCACTACTAGATGGATATACCGTTGCTATGAAAGGATGTACCTGGTCTGCAATGATGTTTAGGTAGGTGGTAGATGTCCTAGTTTCCTGCACATGAATGACTGGACCCAGGGTTTCCCAGCAGAGCATTGCCCGAAGCATTACACTTCCTCCACTGGCTTGTTTTCGTCCCACGGTGCATCCTAGTACCAACACTTCCCCAAGTAAACGAAGCACACGTACCCAGCCGTCCACATGGTGCAATAGGAAACGAGATTCATCGGACTAGACGACCTTCTTACAATCATTGAAGGTCCAGTTTTGATTCTCACGTGCTACATTGTAAGTACTTTCGACAGTGAACCGAGGTTAGCATGGTCACTCGGAGCGGCTTGCGGCTATGCAGCCCCATTTTCAGCAGGGTTCGATATACTCTGTGTTGTGGCACATTACTCTTGTTATCAGATTTCAAATTAAGGGCGAGTTGTACCACAGTATCCCTTCTATTGGCACGTACCATACGGGATAGCCTTCGCTCACCTCTAGCATCAATGAGCCATGGTTGGCCCACACCTTGCTGGCAGTTCGTGGTTTTTCCCTCCTCGGACCACTTTTTGAAGGTACTAACTACGGCTGACCGTGAGCACCACACAAGCCTTGCCGTCTCGGAAATGCTCAGACTCAGTCGTCTGACCATTACAATTTGGCCTTTGTCAAACTCACTTATGTCCGCTGCCTTTCCTATCTGAAGGACAAGAATAACACTGATTAACAGAGCTCAGTATCAGGTGTTATTTATACCGTTTCATGACTTTTAAAAGCGTCGTCGTTTACCGGCTGTTGCTGCGTTTTGCATAAACACGCGCTGGTCATAATGTTTCAGCTCTTCGGTATATATGTGTTAGTTGTTTTTTTACCTCTGAATTGTGCTTTTCTATAAAAAATGAGCTAAATGGCCAGGTCACAAAGACCCCAATGACTCAGAGAAAGTTGGGGGAAAGGAATCAACTGGGCAGCTGTTAAGTAGACAGATGGAAGCTTCTTTCACGGCCATCCAGCTTGTTCTTTAACGTGCACAAGGTGTCTCTGAGAATCGTCGTATTAAGAGATAGCGGACCACGGCTTAATCCGATGAACGGCGACTTTTTCCAGCTCATCGGTGTCGCTTTTCTCACCTAGAACAGAACGGAAGTTAGAGAAAATTCTTATTGCAATTACAGTAGGAACTTAAACCTGGGTACTACGATTATAAGCCTGTCTTTCTATCATTTGAGCCAACCCCTGCCATGTACTCTCTATCTATATATATCTATACTACTTTCTAGAGTTAGATATATATATATAGAGAGAGAGCTAACTATATATATTCACTTAAGTTTACACCGTTAAGCTCAAGATAAATGCAGAGATCGAAAATTTGGACCTCTCCTCGCATATTCTCAAGAGCAAGTAATGAAAAGGAAAGATAAATCTTTTACAAAATATTCCATATTGTGTGTGTGTGTGAAATCGGGAACAAGTCTGAAAGCATTTCTATGCAAGTCCTTTCACGTTCCCAGAATAGCAAAAATGCACAAATAGTGATAATTTCGGAGTTATTTTAGGAAAGAATTGAGTTTGTGAACAGACTACAGATTAGAATTGAATAACATTTGATTTAATGTTTTATCAGTGATTATTAGCGTTATGAAGCAGAGAGGATTAGGAACACTCGGGAATAATGCATCAGTATTAGTTTTGTTTTCCTGCTGAATACTAATGTCAAAAAATATCAATAGTCTGCTGTCAGACATTCGTGGCAAGATGGTTTACCTGATGATTAATTTGCTATTATTAACACACATGTTGACAAAAGATAACATGTTTACGATGACATGCCAATTATTTGTGTTACCGTTAGAAATTTCAAATCTAAGATTTAAATATTTTTTAGTTGATAAAACTTGTTAACAAGTGAAGTTATTTTAGAAAATGTACATCCAGCTTAAAAATCGTTTTCTTTTGATATTTCGTGGTATTTGAAGTTGCCGTTTCGAAAAACATTTTTTTTTTCATAAAGATCAATTTAATCATATAGGGGATATGACTATTTGTGCTTGTTGATGATTTCCGACGTTATCAAAAAAAGTTAATTATAAAACTTTATGAAACGTAGAAAGGAATAGAAAATTAATAGCGTTGGATTAAAAATGTCTGGTGATCTTTTTGTGACCAAATAATAACAACCGTAAATATTTCGCGCTTTAAATTCGTACGCTCTGAAAGTATTTTTATTTTTTTGTATGCTATATTGCTTGCTCTGAAAGTTTTATTTATCTTTTTTGTACGTTTCATTGTTTGTTCTGAATGTATTTTTATCTACCGTCGTTGAATTGGCTAATCATAAAACTAAGATTAATTCATAGAAGTGAAATAAAGGAAATCTTTCCGAAGGAATTCGAAAATGTGATTAATACCTAAGTCAGTGATCGGAGTAAAACTGAACATTCCACTTTATTGTCAATCTGACCTAAAGTCCTCTCAATGCTCTGCTGTTGTGATTTTATGTCCCATATCCTTCGCATCTCGTACTTTTCAAGGGACTTTATTTCACGAGACTTTGTAAGGAACACAATCTTAGACTTTGGATCAAAAGGTTTTGCAAGGGTTGCGTTATTGGACTTCGTTGTTAAGACACTCTTCAAGTGACAAATGTTTGGACTTTGTGTTCTAAGTCTTGTAAATTACATATTATTGGACTTCGTTTCCCAATGTTCTACCAAGGGACACATTGCTAGACTTTGAATCAAAAGGCTTTGCTAGGGAATAACTCTTGGACTTTATGTTCCAAGTCTTACAAATTCACATTATTGAACTTTGTTTACCAATGCTCTGCAAGAGATACATTGCTAGATTTTGAGTCAAAATGCTTTGCAACGGATGCATTGTTGGACTTTAGCTCAACGCTCAACGCTCAAGAGTCAAGACGCTCTTTAAGGGACAAATGGTTGGACTTTGTTGTCAAGACGCTCTTTAGGGGACAAATGGTTGGACTTTGTATTCCAAGTCTTACAAATTACACATTATTAGACTTATTTCACAAGGCTCCGAAAGAAACACATTGTTAGACTTTGTGTACCAAGAATTTGTAAGGGAAACTTTGTTGTATTTTGTTTCCAACGCTCTGAAAGCGACACATTGTTACACTTTGGGTTTTAAGAATTTGCAAATGACACATCGTTGAATTGTTGGATCATAGGAAAAAACACAAGCATCAGAACTAGATATTTTAACCTGGACCATAGTTTACAGAGCGAAAGGACCTTTGCACGATACATTACAAATTACCGAGTCTAGTGTTGTTTTTTTATGTGAGCATTAAAAAGCTCATTTTCCAGACTCTATATTGTTGGGCTAATTAGCAATTATACTTGAACTATTATTATTTATACTATTCCTAATGTAATTCCTATTATTAATTATACTATTCCTAGTAAAATAATGGTAGTAGTAATTATACTATTTTTCCTTTTTTTTCGAGTATTCGTGAATACAAGGGAAAAAAAAAAACCAAGTCGTTAATGAAGCGTAACTTCTACATAAAGGAGATTCCTACGCTACTACTTACACAAAGTTTTTCCTCATGCAGTCAGAACGATGCATCAAATGAAAGAAAAGAACCGCCAATCTGTACTCTAAACTTTCTCTCTTCTGGTAACACGATTTACAAGATGAGAATAAATACCTAGCCTCGTGAGATGATGTCAATTTTTTTACCAGTGGTTGTTCGTTGTTTAAAAAATTTGATTAATTTACACTTCACTATGTTCATTATTATTTGAATAAATTTAATTATACAAAAATTTAATTAATGAAACTTTATTTAATTTGCATTTTATTATGAATCTTTACCGCAATCATTTTATGCGAAAAGTAATCATATTCTATGTAAGATCGTTTCGGGTTATCCAGAACATAACTAGCTGGGAATTTGGATTATGGAAAAACCGTATAATCTAAAAGAAAACCTTGCATACCTTAGATAATTCCTACATTATTTAGGATAGCCAGTAGGAATTCTACGGTAGGTATCTTTATCTCGATATTTAGATAGATTTGATCACGACATGCGATTTAAATATTTCCATTAAATATATATTTTAAACATAATTTTATCCAGGCCTTAAGACTGATGAAGGAGATGGGTGAAATCATAATCTCCGGAACGTAGAGTAGAAGAGAAGGAGTTGCCATTCACATATCTCTTTCACCCCCGGGGGATGTAACTTTCGGTACCTACAGTTGGATGAAAGAATTTACTAAATAAATGTTTTATAATGTATGAGAATCTCTAGCCAAGATAATACAACATGCCTTTTATCGTGTGAGGATAATAGCTACGTTCGTAATGGAATCACGACTCATTCACTGGAGCATTCACTGGAGTCGATGTCTTTCAATGATTATCTTTCTTAACTATATTTTCAGATTAAAAAAAAACACTTCATCCGATAACAAGTAAAATAAGAGATATCAGAAGTCATTGGAAACGCTCTCAGGCAGAAGGGAGCGATTTAATATTCAGCCAATCTTGAACAAAGCCTGAAAAGATCTTTTTGTTGTTGGTTTCGTCACATACCATTCGTGTTGATAAAACAAATCGATGATAAGGAAATTCCAGGTTCCTGTTCGCAGTAATATGCAGGGTAATGGAAGCATTGTCTATTTGAATGTGGTGAAATTGCATGTCGTCTTATGGAAAGAGGAGATTCTCAATTGATTAAAGGTTGTCGCTGCAGTAGGTGATTTATTGAGTTGTTGGTATCTTGCGAGTGCTGGAGTTGCTGCGCTATAATTGATCAGTTGCATTGCATGGGTTAATATCACTGAGCAATGCATAAAAAGGCTTTCAAATGAAAATTGCCAATCTTTACTAATTTCGAGGTGCTGAACAGGAAAATGGCAATAACACTTGTCGATTGGCTCTTGTTTAGGAGAGACAGAGATGGTCATGTATAAACGACTCAGTCCTCATTGAGTACATAGGTAACCATTTCGCAACGCTGTATTTTAAACTCCAGATTGCAACATATTGCGCTGTATTGCATCAGCCCGCCATACACACAACCCACGGAGGTATTGCAAGATTGTCTGATGCAATGTAGTTGTGTCATGATATCGCGGCTTTACGATCGTGGACAACAGATGATGCAATCGTTTGTTGTAAGCGACTTCTCGTAGGGTGAGCAAGTTTTTTCGGCGATCCCCATTTACCACTGAGTTATAAGTACAACACAACTGATCCTTGCAGTTTTAATCCAGCAGTAGTGATACCTCCTAACTGTGTTAATAGTGCAGATATATTTTGTTACATTTGTGGGGAAGTGAAGTTTGCAAGCCAGAAAAGGGTCATCACTCCAATGGTGAAAGCAGCGTATGAGTTTTATTTTGGATGCAAGATCGGGGACCAGGACAAAGCCTGGTCCCGACACATATGCTTCAGTACGTGTGCAAGAAATCTTCTGAAGTGGGTGAAAGGTGAAAAGGTGGCGATGGCATTTGCTGTTCCTATGGTTTGGAAAGAGCCAAGCAATCACGCAAATGACTGATACTTCTGTATGGTTCCACCTGTTTCTGGAGGCATCGCAAAGAAAAAGAAGTGGACAATAGCATACCCGAATATACAATCTGCTCTCCGACCAGTTCTGCACGGCGAAGGCCTTCCCGTTCCCGAACCTCCAAATGAATTTTCCATCGATTCAGACGATGAGGAGGGAGGCGAACCAACGTCTCGTTCTCCACAGTCTTTGGTGTCTAATGATGATCCATACGCTGCCACGGTGTGTCATCTGTACCACACATTGTCACCGAAGAAGAAATGAACGATCATTTTCGCGATCTGGAGCTGTCCAAGGCCAAAGCAGAGTTACTTGGATCAAGACTTAAACAAGGGAATCTTCTCAAGGAAAATGTCCGAGTGACTTCGTTTCGTAATCGTCATGAGTGTGTTCTGCTCCGATGTAGATGGCCTGATGAATGCCCTCGGAATCAAACATGACCCTCAAGAATGGCGACTATTCATGGACTCCTCGAAATTGAGTATCAAGGCGATGTTACTGCATAATGGAAATCGACTTTCATCCATTCCAGTCAGACATGCTGTCTACATGAAAGAAACCTACGGCAACCTAAAACAGCTGTTGAACTGTCTTCAATACAGCAAGTATGGCTGGCATCTCTGTTGTGACTTAAATATAGTGGCTCTGTTGATGGGTCTGCAGCTGGAATATACGAAGTACTGTTGTTTCTTATGTGAATGGGACAGCCGAGCAAAGACTTTGCACTACGTGAAGAGAAAATGATCTCAGAGGAAATCTCTGAAGGTCGGAGAGAAGAATGTGGAACACCCAGCTCTGGTAGAAACGCACAAAATCCTAGTACCGTCCCTACACACCAAACTCGTTGTGATGAAAAACTTCGTAAAAACCATGGACCGGACTGCATCGGCTTTCAAGTACTTGTCTGACAAATTACCTCGACTCAGCGAAGCGAAAATTAAAGATGTAAGTTTTGTGGGTCCTCAGATCCGTGAGTTGTTCAGAGACCAGATGTTCGACAACCTACTTCAGGGTGTCGAGAGAAAGGCTTGGGACGCGTTTCGTCTGATGTCAACTAAATTCCTCGGGAATGTCAGGGCAGACAACTACAAAAATTAGTTAAGGACTTGTCTCTATATGACAAATTTGGCTGCAATATGTCCTTAAAGATCCACTTTTTCCATTCCCACTTAGATTTCTTCCCCGACAACTGTGGCATGTTTGGTGATGAGCACGGTGAACGTTTTCACCAGGGTATTGCAACGATGGATAAGCGATACCAGGGAAACTGGTCCACTTCAATGTTGGCTGACTACTGTTGGACGCTCGCCAGAGATGATCCTGAGCAGCTGTACAAGCGACGGACAAAGCGACTTCGGAAGTAGAAGCGGAGTTTTATCGAGACATCTCATATGTACGTAATATTCTTTTATATAAGAAACTATTGCGGATTTCTCAGAAATCGAAGCAAATTTTGCATTTTCATTGTCATATTCGTATTCAGCGCCTTGAAATCTTTAAGAAATGGCTACTTTTATCTCAGAGGCATGACTTTTATGAAAATTTGTTGTCCTGTGTATGGTAGAGAGAAGAAATTTTGTGCTGTGTTACATTAAATCAAACCACTCGAATGTTTAAATTAATATCCAAAATTACCTGGACCTTGGCTTTACTGTAACCCCCTGCATCGAATAAATTATTATTATTATTATTAACTCTTTGTCTCTGATGTATAATAGAATTTCGCCGATTAAGGGTTTGCGGTTCGCTAAAATATTTTTCGAAGCTCTGAATTGCCGTTCACGGGTTTAGGACTCGACTTAGTCTTTGAACAAATTTTCTTTGACATTATTTTTAAATTATCGGTGAAATTTACTACAATTTTAACAAGCAGATAAATTGTTTACCGCATAAAGCGTTAGATTGTTTTTACCTTGTTTGTTAAAATAATAACCATCAGCCAGTAGCTGGACAAGTCCATAGGAGCTTCTAGTTTCTCTCCGTCCTTTGTGTAGGGGATTACCTACTCCCTTTTTATTAAAAGAAACAGTGGTACGATTAATATCAAGCTTGTTCTATTAATATGGCTGTGAATTATATATTCCTATTATAATTGAAAAATATGATTACCATAGATGGGAAAAGTATCGTATGTTATTGTTATTACATTGCTGTTAGCTACATAAATAATAGCTAAATTCTACCAAACGCAAGGCAGACGATCGCCAATATTTCAACAATGCATATTGACGTAAACTTGGCAATTAGTACAAGGGACACGTTCAACAGAGGGGAACTTTAAGCTTGATTAAGGTTTAAAAATAACTCTCTTTTATAAAACAGATTTGGAGACTCCATAATTTCCCAAATACTTCATCTACAAGTTCCGAATTTCATGCACAGGTTTCTTTATGTTCGAGTCCCACTTACGGCGAAACTTAATATTTTCAGCAAAAATATTTCTTAAATTCAAAGTTTACAGGAAATTTTGGGCCTTCTATTATTAAAGAAATGCAATGATTGAAGCAAGCTTTTAATTGGGCGAAGCTATCTTGTAGCTGAAAGGGTTGTGCTTCTAAACGCAATGCACAAAACTCAATACATGGCATTCAGAGAATTATAATCAATCCAATTTTGGCATAAAAAGTTTCGAGAAAATCCCCGCTCCACGTTTTGGAGACCACTGATGTAAAATAAGCTGAAATGTACAGTGCAATTAACATTAAATAGTTTTCCTGCTGTACATCGTTGATAGCGTATAATGTGACGAATTGGTTCCCAACACTGTTTTTTCCATAGACTTGGAAGGTTGGGAGGGGGGGGGGATTAGCTTAGTCAATAGCGCTCCAGGCTCCTAAAAGGAAGTTTCCAGGTTCGAATCCCACCTGTACCAGAGTTGAGATTTTTCACCGCTGAAGCCCCACCCTCTCCTCGGACAGGAAGAGGACACCGATGGAATTGGAAAGGAAAGGCATACTATCTGCACGTTAAAGAACACGCTAGATTGCCTTGACGAGAGTTTACCATCTGTGTCCTAACAGCTATTTAGTGCAACCCTTCCCCCTCAATCTTTCTCTGAGCCCTTGGGGGTCCTTGTGACCTTGTCATAAAGCCCATTGTTTACAAAAATAAGTATCACTCAGAGAATAAATACCCCAACCTTTCTTTGAGTATAATATTGTCGTTACCAATTTAAAATTTTGTTCAAGTTCAAAAATATGTAAATTTAAAATAATGCTAGGTATTGGTAGCAAAAGAACCTATTTGACTCCTGTCCCTCCCCCAGTCCGACCCTCCCTGAAATTGTTTTGGAACTATAGCTCTTCATTTGCACATGCTTAAAACCGGTTATGCAACGAAACACCAATCAGTTTAAATAATAGCTCTTGGAATTATTGAATGAGCTAAACTCAACGGAAATTATGATAATATAAACAAAGCCGATAATTTTTATCCTCTTGTGAGTTGAGAAGATTTTTTAGCATAAAAATGGCGCTTTTTATCAGACAGTCTTCGCTACAATAGTAGGATCGAAATCTATGCGAAAATTACAGGAAGGAAATTTAACTTTTTATATATATGGCGGTCCAAAAGACCATGGAAAATCTTAAAAACTTAAAAAAAGACATGCAGTATGATGCATTTGATAGTCCGTCTCAAGTTTTTGTCGGTTACGTTAATGCGCTTCTGTGAGCACCCTTATGGTCTGCAAGACATCGACGTATTCAAGTAGTTTTTCCTCCATACTCGCTGTTTTAAAAACTGATCCATTTGACGAAACTAAAGAGTCTCTAGGGTTATAGCAATAAATATAAAAATAGATGAAAAACTTCTTGATTTGAGCTCTCAAATGCCACATGTCTTCTGCAATAAATAGTTATTTCAAAACTCAACTTTCAAATTTAGAGGGACTTTTGGTTCACCTTGTACAAGTCACAATACTGTTTGTGGCTGCAGCTAATCGTTGCTAAATAAATGAGATATCCAGATGAAAGACGATGCTGGTCATTATAGAATACAAATATCGGGATAATCTTATCTAATTAATTCGCTATGTTTTACTGCTCCCTTAAGTAACAAACAGATCACAAGCAACAAAGTGGTAGAAGTTACACTATATAGATCAGTGTCTCGCGCAAATTGTGTGCCGCGAGAGATTTTCAAATTGACACTAGATATTCCAAAGATTTCATTTTGACTTGACTTATGTTATCGACGTGCTTTAATATCGACGTGCTATTGACGTGCTTTAATAAAAATCTTTCAGATTTTATCAACTGGGATCTTGTAAGTATTTATCAAGCTTTTTCAAAATTTTGGTATTAATTTTTGATTATTTCAAGCCATAGAATGGACAAATATTTAAAACAAACACCGAGTTATGATTAATTATATCTGTTATTATATTTATTTTAAATAAATGCATTTAACGAAACTTCAATTTTCCTCTTTTTACGTAACCATCAAAAATTCTTTTATAGGTCTGCCGCGGAAAAATAAATAGATTCAGTGTGCCGCGGAAAAAAAATTAGATTCAGTGTGCCGCAAAATAAAAAGGTTTGCGAGACACTGATATAGATAATAACACTCTGTTGTATATAAACTTTTGTTATATTTCTTACTACCAGCAATAAGTGCAGTATGTAGGAAAAAGAATGAACGTACATGTGGTCCAAGAACGAAGTTCCCCCAGACACGTCAGGCCATAGTAGGAAGCAAAGACTTCTCTTTCCACCGTCTGGGTAGATGTAAGTCACCACTGTGGAGTAGAGGATTGTCGGGATGGAGAGTAGTGAGCCACAGATCCAGATAAAGACGATGGTCAAGCATGTTTTACGCTTTGACAGGCGTCGGTTCAAGGGACGAACGATGGCGAAAAATCTGCCAGAAATATTTAGGATACAAGTTCAGGTTATTTAATGAACAAACTTAAATAAAAACAAACTTAACCAACGGAAGTAAACTTATGCCAATAGCTTTTTCTGAATTGCATTCGTGTTGTTGCTCCTTAAGTTTTATTGTTTGTTAAACAAACACAATTTATATGAGATGACGAACAAGAAATTATAAATATATTCCAGCAATGAAATTAATAGTTTATTCGGAAGTAGGCCATGATTTCGATGACTTTTGTTTATTAGAATTTATTCTCACGAAAAGTTTGGGATATGTACTTTCCCTCCGTTCTAGGGATCTATAAATAAAATAAACTCGTCTACTTATTACTATGTAGTTCCGTCTTCTCCTCCACGTCTCTACATTTCTAACGACTCCTTCCATTCTAAACACTTCTATTCCTCTCGTTTCTGATCACCTTCTCTTTCCTCTCTACTACCTTCCCCTTCTCCCGTCTTTATAATTATCTTATCCCAATCCTTCTTCCCTCTACTTTCGCCTTCTTCTTTCTTCTCCCCTCCTTTCCTCATCATCCTCCCATCTTCTTCTCACTTCTACCCTCTACTGACTCCTTTCTTCTCCTTTTCTTCTTACTTGTACACCCTCGTGACTCCATCATCTCCCTCCTATCATCATTCATCCTCATTTAACTTCTCTTTCATCTCTACCATTCTCTCCTCCTTCCGTCTTTTCAATCATTTTATCCCAACCATATCTCTCTCTACTCCCGCCTTCCTCATTCTTCTTCCTCTTAACTCTTTTCCTCTTCTCAGATCTACTTTCCACTGACTAATTTCCTCTCCTTTTCTTCTCGACTGCACATTCCTCTTGACTTCTTCATCCCCCCATCTTTATCCTTCCCCCTCCTTTCCCTTCTCTTTCCTCCCTACCACTCTACCCTCCCCCCGTCTTCCCAATCATCTTATCGCAATTATACATCTCTTTCCACCGCTTTCCTCTTTCTTCTCCGCAAAATTCCCCGCCCTGCCCACGGTCAGTAGGGGACACCGATGGGCTTGGAAAGGCCGCCGTCCGTCGGATGGGACGTTAAGCCGTGACTCCGTGTGCGGGAGGCTACCATCTGTCTCTCAACAGCTGTTCCAGTGGGTCCCCTCCCCCAACCTTCTCTGAGACTTCGGGGTCCATGTGACCTGGCCATTTAGCCCATGGTGTGCAAAAAAGTGCCTATCAGAGGTAAAACAACCCAACCCAACCTCTTTCTTCTCTCCTCATAATTCCTTTTCCTCACCCTTCTCCCATTTTCTTCTCACTTCTACGCTCTATTGATTTCTTCCTTCCTTTTCCTTTCGCTTGTAAATTCCTCCTGACTCCTTTCCACTCCCTACCATTCTATCCCTTCTGCTTCCCTTTCCGCCCTTACCAGGATTTGCTTGATGCACTACTGCGACTTCCTATACCTGTTTACTTTATCCACACCTTAATGTCATAGAGATGGAAATCGAAAACCTTGAAGTAGTCACCAGGTGGATTCATGATTGCAAATTTTCCATTACGCTAGCAATCAACAACAGTTATCAAGCACTGTACCTACTGTATAAGAACTCAGAAACTAATCATCACTGCAGTTCGCAGCTCTCTCTTTTACTCCCGCTGATGTCAACAAATCGTTAAAATGAAATTGATTGCGGAAAACACGTCTCAGCTTCTCGTATCAGGCGCGGTGGGCATTTCTGACAGCCAGCATCGATTTCAGAATCCTGATTCGACGCAACTTACTACATCGTTGGTGTCAAGTGTCATTAAGCGTTATATCTTTATTCTGTGGTATCCAGTGTATCTCCAGAAGTTATATATCCTATGATAATTCCTCAATGAGAAATAAAGCAATAAGTTCTGATAAGAAATAAAAGAAGACTTTCTCTAAAATGAGATGGGACGAAAGATGTTGTGCAAACTACAGTGAAAAAATAGTCTTAAATCGAAAGTCCTGAGACATGTCCATGAGCACGTCTTAAAAAAAAGAGAGAGATTTTATTCCTTTCCCTTTTTTGGACAGTTTCTCTACGATCTAAGAAATTCCTATGGCAATAAAAGAGCTTTTCAGTCGAACAGGGTAGACCATTGAGAGCTTTAGTGGAGCATAAAACGTGCTTCCTGATTTTCAATTTCACTCAAAGTAACGAACAGATTTCCCTGAATCCCTATATGGAATTCTGGGGAAATTGAGGCTGCATACTGAAGGTATTTGCATCTTCATACAACTATTGCTGCTCAATGGAAATGCTTGGCACAAAGTGGTAAAGTGTAGTAACATGAAAACAAATTCTCCAATTTTCTTTTTTCTTTTCTCAGAAATTCGGTTTCTGTAAAGAATCAGGAGCATCATCTTTGCTGAATTTATGGAAGAAAATAATAAATCCAAAAAACAAAAAAGGATATAATTGTAGCCAGTCCCGAATCTAGGAAAAATAAATGGGGGGGAGGATGTTGATCTATTACTTATATGATATAAATAAGAGACTGAATTTCCATTGCAGCAATAACATTTTCCCCACCTTTTTAAAAATCTTTAAATATTTCTTGAAAACTGAATGAAATATAACCAAATATGCTAATTTTTAACCTTTCCCTTACTAGCATTCTTATAGGAAGCCCTCTCCTCTGTGCATTCTTATAAGATCTCCCTCCGTACGTTCTGTCCTGGTGGGAGTTAAAAATCTGAATGCATTTTCTTCAAGAGAGTACCAGTAAGGTTACCACTGATATCCGTTTCGATAGTTTCTGAATATTCTCCATCTATATTTTTTCCTGAGTAGTACTTTCCTCGCCTGTAAATGGTAGCTAGGCATAAACTGGAAGGAGAGCTGTGTTCCAATCCCTAGTGATGATGCACAGAACCGGCCAGGTCTAGCACCTAATGTCCGATCCCGCCTTCTCGTGATGCAGGCAGTTAGTACCTATCAAAAGAGATATTCTCTTTTGGAAGGGAACGGAAGGTGAGAGCTGCCAGTTCAGTATGTCCTACTGATCTAGTCATCTATGGCCACTTTTTTTTCAACCCTTCTGAAGAGTGGTCAACTTCACAGGGTCCTGGTGCTGACCATTTATACCTACTAGACTGGACTTGTTTAAGGATTTGAGCTTGATTATGGATCCTGGACATGTGCTGCACTGGTGGGACTCTGTTGAGGGAGAATTTGCCGCTGTCTTTTCTTTTGCTTGGGTTGCCAGCCCAAAGTGAACAGAGGCATGGGATAACTTATATCAGCTGGTGGATAATCCTAATCAGAAGCCATCGCAGGTACCTGAACTTTACTTAGCTAGTTGGGCATCGTCAAGCCTAAACTGGAGTAATGTGTCTCAGGCAGGCTATATGGCTATTGAAAAAGTCCACTTGAAAAGGTGGTGCCTGAAGTTCCTACCAGCATCGGTGACTTCAGCCTTTAGCGGAAGAGGAAAAGGTCTTTGCCCCATGCCTGCGATCAGGGGGCTGTTTGATATTGTTGGCCCTACCTATCTCAATAAACATAGTTTCTTTAAAAATCCTACTAATCATTTTCTCTCTGCAGGAACGTGGAACGTGAGGACATTATATAGAGATTATTCTCTTGATGTCCTCACGCAGGAATTTCAGCGCTATAACTTAGATATCCTAGGCTTGCAAAGAGACCAGATGGACAGGTAAAGGTGAGATACTTAAAAATAACTTTAAATTTCTCTTTACAGGGAGGGAAGACAATAAACACCATTAAGGCGTGGGTCTGCTTCTCAGCAGACATGCTAGTAATGCTCTTCTAGGATATGAGTGCATTAATGAAAGGTTTCTTACAGCAAAATTTCAGACAAGCATTAAAAACTTGAGTGTTATCTGCTGTTATGCCCCCATTGAGGATGCCGATAAGGATGAGAAGGATAGGTTTTATGGGCAACTTCAGGATATTTTGAATTCTGTCAAGAAAGGAGATATTACCCTTGTTCTAAGTGACTTTAATGCCAAAGTTGGTACTGACTCTGACCTTTGGGGAGGGGTGATAGACCCTTTTGGTATTGGTAGCTGCAATGGGCAACGTCTCCTACAGGTAAGTAAACTCAATAATTTCAGAATAACTAACACATATTACAAACACCGCGACAAACACGTACACATGGGTTTCACCTGATAGGCTGCATTAGAATATGATTGATTATATATAAATTAACAGCAAATGGTTTAGTTCTGTTAGGAATACCAGGTCATATAGGGGAGCTGAAATTGGATCTGACCATTACCTTGTTAAAAGTGTCTTGCAACTTAAACGTAAAAAGTGTTGTGCTAGGGGTTAAAAAATTTACTTTTAATACTGAAGCTCTGAAAGACCCAGTTATAGCCAAAGCCTACAATGATAGGTTACGTAGTCATTATGACAGTCATGGTTTGCTTACTACTGAAGTTGAGGAAGAATGGTGCCGTTTTAAACAGGCTTTTTTTGGAAACTAACAGTACTCTTTTAGGAAAAAAGGAGCAGAGGAGACAGAATTATTTGAGTGATAAGGCACTTGAGCTAATTTCGGAAAGACGGAACTGCAGGAATGTCCTTAATCAGTACCCTACTAGTCCAAATAGAAAGGATTACAGAGAGCTTAATAAACGTGTAAAGGATCAGTTAGCTACTAATAAGAATCTTTGGCTTGGTGGCTTGGCTGACAAAGCTGAGGAAGCAGTTAGACAGCACAACAGCAGAGAGCTGTACCAGATAGTTAATGTTTTGTGTGGTAGAAAACGAACAGGCATACAGGGATTGAAGGATAAACAAGGTAAGGTTATAGAAGGTGAGGATTGTCATGACTAGGTGGCTGAGCATTTTTAGTGATGTTCTAAACAATGCTGTCAGTTCTACTCCCATAGTTTGTAATGATGATAGATGCATTACTGGCTGTAATGTTGGCCCTGTAACACAATCTGGAGTTATTTTGGTTATTTCTAAACTTAAACTTCATAAATCCCCAGGGGTAGGTGAAATTACTACGGAAATGCTTAGAGCTGGGAATGTTTCGGTTATCACTTGGATGACTGAAATTCTGAATATCTTTTATGATAAAGGCATGGTTCCTAAGGATTTTACCAGAGCTATTATTATCACTATTTTCAAAAAAGGTGATGGCAGTTCTTCTGATAACTATAGAGGTTTCAGCCTACTCTCTGTTCCAGGTAAAGTTCTTTCCATGATTGTGCTTAATAGAATTAATAATCTGGTTGACAGTCAATAATTGAGGGGCAATGTGGATTCCGAAGTGGTAGGGGATGTGTGGATCAGATATTTTCACTTAGGCAGAATCTTGAGAAATGTTTAGTTTCAGAAGTCTTCGGTTGCTAGCTTTGTTGATTCCAAAAAGGCTTCTCGACTCAATTGATCGAATAATTTGTGATTAATTGAGAGATCGTGTGGCATACCAGACAAGTTAGTTAACATAATGAAAGCTCTCTATAATAACACTGAGTCGTGTGTGAGAGTTGGCAAGGCTTGTAGCAATTGGTTTAGCATTACTTCTGGTGTTCGACAAGGGTGCATTTTGTCTCCTTTTCTCTTTAGTTTGGTTATTGATTACTTTATGCGAAATTCATTGCAAGGGAAAGCTTTTGTCCTTAAATGGTCTGGAGATACTAAGATTTCTGATTTAGATTATGCTGATGATTTAGCCCTTTTGGCAAATGATGTTGATGAGACTGGTAGTAGAGTAGGTTTGGTTATAAACAGAGAGAAAACTAAAGTGATGAAAATTGGTCAGGCAGGCTATGATTCGTTAATCTGAATGGTTGCAGTCTTGAGTAGGTGTCACAGTTTAATTATCTTGGGAGCTATGTAACAGATAATGGTGATGTGCGGCATGAGATTAACACACGAATAGGGATTACTGCCGGGACTTTTAAGAATCTAGGGAGAGTGTGGAGAAATAGGAGTATACACCTAAAGACTAAAATTAAACTGTATAACAGTTTGGTTCCTTCTAGGGTTAGTTATGTTAGTGAAACTTGGACACTTTGTAAACAAGATAACAGGAAACTAGATGCTTTTGATTTCAGATGCTTACGTAGTATCTTGACCATTAGGTGGTTGAACTTTGTAACTAATGATGAGGTTAGGCAAAGGAGTTTGCAACCTCCTTTAAGCAGCATATTGTGCAGAGAGAGACTCCGTCGGTTTGGCCATGTTGCCCGTATGAATAATTATAGATTGGCGAATAGGGTTATGAACAGTGTGCCTAAAGTCCTCAGAAAGAAGGGGAGACCTAGGATGCGGTGGGCAGACAATGTGAAACATTACCTTGTTAGAATTGGTGTTCAGTGGCCAGATGCATTAGATGTAGCTCAGGATAAACTAGGTTGGAGAACTAAATTGCACGGTCTGGTTGGACCTCCGTAGCACATGGCTGCTTGAGATGATGATGATGAGTATCTTTCTAGTAGTCGAGCTATAAGACCGTTTATCTGAAAACAAAAAAGTTAGAATTCCCTACGAGTTTTAAAGTTTACATTGTGATTCTGCTGTAGCCTCCTTTGCCTAACAGCCCAACCATATAGCGCATTTTACTGTTAGAATCCTGTCAGACCGTCAGGTGCCTAGGAGAAATATATTTTCATTCTGACGAGATCCAATTACCTTTTAAACATCTATTTATAAAGAATACTAATATCTAAATGAAGTTTATTTACAAGCTTAAAATTTATATAATGGAACGAAGAAAAAATGCTTCTATGCTGATAGTGCCTATTTCCATTATTTTAGTCTTCATATTAAAACCTAAACAATGATATCAACAAGAAAATATTCTTACGCTGATAAGAACCTATTCAATTATTGTATTTTTAAGCATAAAAAAACACATTTCGTTTAGGTATCCATATTAATTAGATGTCTAACACCAGATTGGATCCAGTCGGAATGAAAATGACTTTGCTCTATCCTACAGAAACTACTCGATGATTGCAGTGTTATGCCAAATTCGTAGCTTACAAATTTCTAAAATATGTACTAAAATGATCTAAATTACAATGATCATAAATTTTATGTTTGAAAAACATTGTTTCTAGATTTAAAAGTTCTAAATTTGATTATTTAAAAGCAGATTTTGATTCCAGATGCTTACGCAGTATCTTGAGCATTAGGTGGTTCAACTTTGTAACTAATGATGAGGTTGGCAAAGGAGTTTGCAACCTCCTTTAAGCAGCATATTGTGCAGAGAGAGACTCCGTTGGTTTGGCCATGTTGCTCGTATGAATAATTATAGATTGGTGAATAGGGTTATGAACAGTGTGCCTAAAGGCCTCAGAAAGAGGGGCGGGGTGGCTCAGTCGGTAGTGCGCCAGGCTCGTAATCTGTAGTTCCCAGGTTCGAGTCCCAGCTGGGTCAGCGTTGAGATTTATCTCCGCAAAACTCCCCGCCCTGGCCCATGGTCAGTAGGGGAACCGATGGGCTTGGAAATACCACCGTCCGTCGGATGGGAACCCGTGGCCCTGTGTGCGGGAGAGTCATACTCTGTGCACGTTAAAGAACACGCTGGATAGCCTTGACGGAAAGGCTACCATCTGTCTCCCAAGCTGTTCCAGTGGGTCCCATCCCCCAACCTTCTCTGAGGCTTCGGGGTCCATTGATCTGGCCATTTAGCCCATGGTGTGCAAAAAAGTGCCGCTCAGAGGTAAAACAACCCAAAAGCCTCAGAAAGAAGGGGAGACCTAGGATGCGGTGGGCAGACAATGTCAAACAGGACCTTGTTAGGATTGGTGTGCAGTGGCCAGACGCAGTAGATGTAGCTCAGGACAGACTTGCTTTGAGAACTAAATTGCACGGTCTGGTTGGACCTCCGTAACCCATGGCTGCTTGAGGATGATGATGATGTTTCACTCGAAATAAAGATTCTTTCACAAAAAAATTCTAAAAACTTTAAACATGAATTTTTATTACATGAAATTCTAAAAAAAATATAATGTATAAAAGAAACACTTGAGCACAGTTGTTACTTATGCATTCATTTTAAACATTATCGTAATTTTCGCGTCGTAATAGGCTCATTATTATTAGATTTATAACCTCCTGAATCTTAAAAACTGAAGGAATAGTTTTTAAAATCAATATTTGGAAAAAAATTCATTTAGGTGTCTAAACATTCTGCCCAAACAACTTTTCATAATTATGTTTTGAAAGCTACTGAGCTTCCATTTAGCTGTTTACTGTCAACATACCAATGCACTGTCTACATAATTCTAAACGATTTGAAAATATAAAAATGAAAAAATTGTTGCTTCAGTAAGTTAATATTATCTCTCCCAATTAGTAAAAAATATATATATGAGAAAAAAGGTTATTAAGCATCAGGCGTAGATTAAATTTCTTCTAACTCAATAAACCTGAGCTCCACCAATAATAAAATAAATATATAAAATAAATACCCCCTCAAGCAGCTGCTTGCCACAGAGGTCTGACAGGAGCCTGCCAGTTTATATGCCACAGTAGGAGATCTGAGAGGATGGCAGGACCTCAGGAGAAAAACGACACACACATCCATGCCTTACCCGGGGCTCGAACCCAGGTCCCTTAGATCAGTAGCCATTCCCTAGATAATCTAACATCAAAATAATCACACATTTTCTCCGTATTTTAATATTCTGAAGAATTACTTTTATTTCTTTCAAACACATTATTTTTCCTAATACCACTGTCTGCTTGGGCATTAAAAAAAAACCACCTAACAACTATACAATAAAATGAACAGTCCGTTGTTTTTAGCTAGTTTAAAGAAAGGAGAAATTTTTTCACTTGGCCATCTATTGGTAGAGCTGGATTAGGTTGTTTTAACACTGAGCTGCCCGCTTTTTGGATACAATGTGCTAAATGGCCAGGATTCCATGACCCCGAGGGCTCAGAGAAGGTTGGACCCACTGGATAGTTTTCAGGAGACAGATGATAGCGTCCTGTCAAGGCCATCCGTTGTGTTCTCTAACGTACATAATACCATGGTTTAACATCCCATCCAACAGACAGCCTGTCCAAGCCCATCGATGCTCCCCACTGATAGGGGTAATCAGTGGGGAATGATAGGGGCAGTCAGTAGGGAATGATACGGGCAGGGCAGAGAGTTTACGGAAATAAATCTCAACGCTGGTCCACATGGAACTGGAATCTGGGAACTGCAGATTACAAGCCTATCGTTGTGAACTTTATGAAACGTGAAACTTACGGACTTCGTGAAAAGGCGCCTTCCGTTCTATAAGACGTAAACCCGTGACGAGGAGTTCCATACACTGTGCACATTAAAGAACACGCTGAATGACCTTAACGAGAGGCATTTTCTGTCCTTGAAGTTGTTGTGAGCTGGCCATCTAATCGATTGCACTAAAAATTACCGCTAAGTGATAAAATAATCCATCCTACAATTTAATTGACTGGTTGCTTCATTAATGACTGAACATCACTATGTAATCCCGACTACGTTTTTGTTAGAAGAAATGATGCAAATATTAAAAATCCTATTGAAAATTTTTCACTTTAAAAATTGATTATTGTCATTGGTTCGTTTTCTTTTTCAAGATTTTATTTATGTGTATAACACGATTAATAAAAAATAAGGAAACTTAGTTCACGAAAAACAGTACACTTAGTTCAGAAATTTTTAAAACTTAGTTCACGAAAACAATGCATACTATATCAACGTATTGCATACACTCAGTGGTTACTGAATCATGATTACTCCATCCATATTATGCATATTTAATAAGAAGCTGCTTTCTAAGCTATATAACTCAAAAGTGTTTTTATGGGGAAATGTGATGAATAATACAAATACTTTCAACAATTTTCGTTTAGCATTTAAAAAAATGTACGTTTTAATATTTTTACAACATGAAAGTCAGACATGAGGAGTTAAGTATTATTTCGAACCGTTTAATATAATAAGTGAATATATTAAAAGGTTCTATAATTAATTTAATTCAATACTGTCACTCATTTTATAAGTTTCTTATGACTGGTTTTGCTGCTATTGGGCCTGTATAAGATATACTAGCTTCAGAGTTGTTCTGTTCTCTAGGATAGACAGTTAGACATTAAACTATCTATTGATGATAACACACTATGCAAAATTTGAGTTTAATTGCTTATACGTGTTTACGCAGTGACTAATGATACCCATATTGAACATTTGTAAACATTTTTCTGGAATGTGAAAAAAATCGCAGTTTTCTGTTAAAATATGTATGATGTGTTAATCTAGCAAGTATACTTTACGCCAACTAAAATTTTTAAAGTAGTTTTCTTCATTTGTAATAAATCTATACATTTGAATTTGGTACTTCCCATCTTTCTGTGTATTACTACAGAAGCTCGCAACTTTTAATAGATTAGATTACCTTATAGATTCGCCAGGAAATTTCTTATTACAAAATCGAACTAATTCATTGGAAGAGACAACAGGCTAGCAAACACATATTACTAAATGCACTACTTTTCATTCAGATAAATTAATTTGGACGGGATTCAGCTCAAGATAAAAAACATATATAAATAACACATTTAGTATTGCTTCCTGTTGTTTTCTTTTGAGCTCATTGGTTTCAATTTCTTTTCGGCAACATCCTGTTTGATACTTGGGTTTAGATCTTTCAAGGTTTCCCCTCAAGCTCAGGTATTGTTTTTATTCAATCAGGTTGTCCTCGTTCAATTTATTTTTCTTTATATGAACAATATCATCTTCCCTCACCTTCGATTTTCTGTTTGCGTTGTACTTCAAATTTCTTTCCTCAACTTCTTCTCCAGGAATTCTTTTCAGCTATTTTGTTTCTTTAACCACTTGTGTTTCCTCCCTAGTTATTGTGTGCTTTAATTTTCGATATCAGTAGTTCGGATAGGATTTTTCGTATTGGGGGCCCAGCTCGAACAACATGCTCTAACTAATGCAGTAGTCAGAAATAAATTTGCCATATTAAAAGAGCTCATATTTTTTAAGCCAATACGAAAATCCTTTTTGCATTTAACGAAAATAAACTGTCACCACAAGTCAATAATCTAATGACATTTTAAGATTTCAGTAGCTTTGCGAAATGTTTAAGTAAGCGAATAATACACTAAAGAACTTGTAAGTTTACAAAATTGTCATTTTTTTAAGGATTTCATCGAACGGAGCTTTCAAAAGCATTTCAAAGATATCAGCTTTCAAAAAGACACAAAAACAACAAGCAATTAAAAAAAATATGATATTGTGGTGAATTCTTTCGCTTTTTAGTCGATTTTTTCCGTCGTTTCTTCCATTTCTTTGACATCCATAATCCGGAATACATTTTCCTTCAAACATTTGTTTGCCTTAAAGAAAAAAAGTTCAGACTTTTAATATCATTTCTTTTAACTATGCCTATTTTTTCCTTCAGTTATTATGCTACTAGTACTGAGAAGTGTAAAGAAAAATATTTTTCCACCTTTAAAACAAATTGCATCTTCCCATCCTGAGAGTCTATGGCAATCATTTATATACCGTTTGAAAGTCAAATACCGCTTTGTCAAATTGAACAATGTCAATTGAAATGAACAATTTAAATGTCAAGAAATCATGTTTTTTTATGTATGCTTGTTTGTTTCTGGGTAATCTACTAATTTTTTTAATTGATGGTAATTATTACGTATTGGGAATTTTAGTAAGAGGAACAGAGTCGGGGGAAGAGGTATACTTAAATATTATATATAATTTGCAAAAATATTTTTAAAGACCGCAACAACAGAACAAAATGTATTTTACTTATTTTAGTACATGGTAAAAAGGATTATTTTTAAAGTAAAATTATTTGATGGCGTTCTTATCTGTTTCGCTCAATCTTTTCACTCCCCTTCCCCACTAATTTTTAGCTCGTCGTTTTTAAAAAAATGAGCTGTTTTTTTTTTTTTCAACATTGTCATCTGTAGACATATAACTTTTTTTTTTAGAGATAAATGCAATTTTTTTTTTCTTTAGACTAGTCTGATGAAATATTAGAATCTGATCTTCCACTATTTTCCGAATTCCAGTAGGTCTGATTTTCACAGATAGACGGTTCGGAAAATGCAAACTTTAAATGAAAATTGTAAGCGATCTATTCATGCTAGAGATCTGAAATTTTGATGGCGGAATGTGATGATAAAAGGGCCTACTTGGTAGCAGTGATGTCCTTAGACTATTGGGTAGGGAAACTCTAGATTTCTGCTTTAAAAGCTAAAAGTTTCTCTGATTTGGATAGGAATAACGAAATTCATTATTCACATTTCCCGAATCATCTATTAATTGGAATTTCTAATGTTAGAGGGTGGTAAAGTCATAAAATGACGAACTTCAATTGCTTTGGAAACGAGCGTTACGTATTCGCTAGAGGTAATATGTTATTCTTCAAGTTTCACGCATTTTTAAAGAGCATATAACATGATAGAATGTCAAAATTCTTCACATAATTTTACTCCTTTTCCTTCACACCAGTTCACCTGCAACAACACTGCTCCAGAATGAAAGTTTTGAGTAATAAATATAAGGAGAAACGCTTTTCAGAAAAGAGCACTTAGCTGGCATCCTAACGTTCCTATGTTCGAGTTCACATCATGCATGAGTTCAGATTTCCTCATTCTGCTAACGGGGGAAAAATGGATGCCAATCGGTTTGGAATAGTCATCCTACCATAGGATGAGACATAACATCATGGGTTGGGTTGTTTTATCTCTGTGGGTCACTTTTTTGCACACAATGGGCTGTCTCCAGATCACAAGGTCGCCAAGGGCTCAGAGAAAGTTGTGGTCTGTTAGGAAACAGATGGAAGCTTCTTGTCAAAGTCATCTGTTCTTTAATGTGCACAGGGAATGGCTCTCCTGCACACGAAGCAACGACTTAACGTCCCATCTGATGTACGGCAGCCTTTCCAAGTCCATCAGTGTCGCCTTTCTCACTGAGAGCAGGGTGGTGGTTAACGGAGATAAACTTCAACTCTGAGGCAATTAGGAGTCGAACTTGGGAACTACAGATTACGAGACTGGCTCACTACCGACTGAACCACCTCCACCGTATTATGATATGGCTCCCGTAGCCGAATAGTTAGCGCGCTTGGATCTGATCTAAGGGACCTGGATTCGAGCCCCGGGCAGGGCATGGATGTATGTGTAGTTTTTTTGCTGAGGTTCCTGCCATCCTCTCAGACCTTCTACTTTGGCATATATACTGACAGGCTCCTGTCAGTTTATATGCCAACGTAGAAGGTCTGAGATTCTAAGGACATCACTGCTACCAAAGTAGGCCCTTTGATCATCACATTCTCTGTGGCAAGCAGCTGTTTGAGGGAGTAGTTTGGGTTGGTTGTTTACCTCTGAGTGGCACTTTTTTTGCACACCATGTGCTAAATGGCCAGGTCACATGGATCCCGAAGGCTCAGAGTAGGTTGGGGGAAGGGACCCACTGGAACAGCTGTTGGGACAGATGGTAGCCTCCCGTCAAGGCCATTCTTCGTGTTCTTTAACGTGCACAGGGTATGGCTCTTTCGCACATGGGAACACGGCTTAACGTCCCATCCGACGAACGACTGTCTTTCCAAATCCATCGGTGTCCCCTACTGACTGTGGGCAGGGCGGGGAGTTTTGCGGAGATAAGTCTTAACGCTGATCCAGCTGGGACTCGAACCTGGGAACTGTAGATTACGAGCCTGGCACGCTACTGACTGAGCCACCCCGGCCCACTTGAGGGGGTATTTATTTTTATATTCGTGTGAAAGGGAGATTATATGTTAAAGAACACGCTAAATGGCCTTGATAAGAAGCTTCGACCAAATAACTATTGAGTAGCTTCCCCTAACAAATTCTGAGCTTTCGTTATCTGCCCCCATTTAGCCTATTCTATGCGGAGAGTGTTTTGTCCAATTTTTGTCACGAAAATTGTCTCGGTTTTGACTTTTTTGTTTCTGACTTACAACCTATCTGGACATCTGCAATGATCACAATGCATGCTACCACCTAATCACTCTGATCAAAACCAAAATGGAGACTTCTCTTTCCACACCCTCTGTTATCTTCTTCTCCCTTAACGTATTGTCAGGACATCTGCAGAGGATTTCCCACTACCAAAAATGTGAATGTTACTGCCCTGCGTATCTTCTACGAACATCCTATCTCTAAGGCTCCTATTTCTTCAACTGGAAAAGAGGCCATTTTCTCCAGTCTGACGGAAAAATATGTACATGAGCTGTAGATTCTCTGTTTTCCCAAACTATGCATAGTTACACATATTATCTGGGTTCGTCATTTCATGTTCCAATGTTGGTGTAAATTTATGGAATATTTGCCACAATAATTCCAATATAATATATTACGTGTTTATAAAAATCAGTAGTCTCAGTTTTTATATGTGAAAGAAATTTTGAATTGACTATACAAATTTCATAAAAATTTTATCGTGGAAATTATGGGACATCTCATGGAACATATTTTGTGAAACCATATTTAATAATAATAATAATCTTTGCTTTTGTGTGGGGGGAGGGTGAGAAAGTTAAGGGTAGTTGGGTTGTTTTACCTCTGAGCGGCACTTTTTTGCACATCATGGGCGAAATGGCCAGGTCACATGGACCCCGAAGGCTCAGAGAAGGTTGGGGGAGGGGACCCATTGGAACAGCTGTTGCGAGACAGATGGTAGCGTCCCGTTTAGGCCATCCAGCGTGTTCTTTAAAGTGCACAGGGTATGGCTCTCCCGCACACGGGGCCACGGCTTAACGTTCCATCCGACGGACGGCGGCCTTTCCAAGCCCATCGGTGTCCCCTACTGACCGTGGGCAGGGCGGGGAATTTTGCGGAGATAAATCTCAACGCTGACCCAGCTGGGACTGGAACCTGGGAACTACAGATTACGAGCCTGGCGCGCTACCGACTGAACCACTCCCGCCCCTGTTAAGGGTAGTAATTTAGTTATACTGGCTTAGCAGATGGGAGCTGCGATGTCTCTTTTGGAATAATAATAATAAAACCTTTTGATTAATGGGAGTTTTCAACTATCGACTGAAGCTATTATTGTAAAAAAATAATGACTCAGATAGAGAATTGAAACGCATTTTGACCAAAAGTAAATTTAATTTTTTTGAACTTAATGAAATTCTATATTCGGTCAAATATTTTCTCAGGTTTAAGGGCATTATTACAAAGATCAGAGCAAAGTTAAAATTGTTGAAAACTAATGAGCCCGGAAAGTCAAATCTTCCTGGGTCGTTTATATATTTCTTTTCCCAAACATTCCCTACTTTAGGATTGACTTCATCTAGACCACTCTCTCTCTCTAGGGCAGTCACTGTGGCCACATGGCAATTTAGGCGCCTTCAACAAAAAATTTAAATTGTGAAAAAAATAAAGTTTTAAAATTATTTTGTATTTATTATGCAAATTCTGTTCAAAAAGAACATTTCCCAAACAGGGGCATCAGTATATATTAAAATCTGAAGCATTCGTATTCATTATTTTATTATAAAAGACTGTTGTATCTATTTAACTTGCTACCTAATGAAATTGCAAACTGAGAGGAATTTCTGATGTTAAAGAAAAATTATATGAGTGGCTGATGAAAAATTTATATTTTCAATCGGAAACGTTCATTGTTTTAATAGTTTTTCTATAATTTAATTTCATTTTTTTTTTTCGTTTTTTTATGTCATGATACTGATGTCATCCAACTCATATTAAAGTACTCCTGATCATCGGCTTAATGGGTTTTTTATGTAAAATAAAGGTATAGATGATAATACTTCGGAAATAAATTTGAATTTGAAGAAAAAAAGGATCTGTAAAGTAAGGTTGCCTTAAAGAGTGTGTTTATTTGATAATTAACTGATTATGTATTAAAAATTAAAAATATAACGCTTCTACATTTCACAAAAAACTGCTTTTCTTAATAAGTTTACTTTACAAAGCATTTTCTGCATGTTTCTCTTTTCATGCTGTTTTATTTTTCTTAATGTAGCGATAAAAAAAACATCTGAGGACGAATGGTCTATACAGCACTTCTCTACCCTTCAGTAACATTAGTTTCTTAAACAACAGAATAAAATAATTTCCTTACTTGAAATTATCTTAAAATTTTCAACCCATTCTGTAATCATCATCTGCACCTCTTGTCTATCCATTTTTCTTCTCGAAATCCTTTTATCTTACGCGATCTTTTCAACTTTTCATTTTTAAAGGATTCTGATTTCCATTTTTTTGAGCCATCTTCTTTTATTCATTCTACGCATATGCCCATAATCATATCATCAGCGTTTATCTTCCCATAATCTCTTTAATATTTTTCTTCAATCTAATGACTTTTAATATCCTTATTTTTCCTTTTCTCCATTCTTCTCACATTTTCATCCGGAATCCATTTTAACTGTTGCCAATTGTCGTTCTTCTAATGAGACGAGAAAAATTAATCTATGCATTCATGGGGGAAGAGAACAAAAGGAATAGAAGAAATAAAGTTGAAACGATCTGAACAAAGAAAATGAACAGATACGCAGATTTTATAATAACGAAAAATTATGTTTTGATGAATCTTTTCTGTTAGTTTCAATGTCTTAATCGCTCTATATGTTAATATATCCACGTCTGAAAAATTATTCTTTTGATCTTTCTTGATATATTTATTTTCTACAGAACTAAATTTAATTCTCTTGTAATTATAAAATTTATCATTCTTCTGGATGACAGATCACAGATATTTGAATATTCTCGCTTTCTTACCATTTCTCCATTCACCTCAAGGTCTTAGCTTCTATTGTATCCTGCTACAGATGTTTTAATCCTTCCACAATTTATTTTCATCCCATATTTCGTATATTCTTACTTTAATTTTCTCGTCGCATATTATAAATCAGCTTTAACCTTGCAATCATTGCAAATCATCCTTTCCTATTCATATGCAGAGAAATAAAGATCAGACTCATTCTCCATTCCATTATTTTGATGACAAATGAAAAATTAATAACTCTATGCATCACGAACAAAAAGGAGAAAGAAAAAGGGTAGGAGAAGAACATTTGGAAATATCTGTATAAAACATTTGAAAGGATTAGAAGTAACGAAGAAATTACACGAGTACTGATTATTAATAAGAAAACTACAAAAGAGAACTGTGTATGAAGAAATGTCGATTCTTTGGAGAATTATGGTTATTATGTTCCCATAAAAATATGACTAAGGGCAGTATATTTCAAGGATTTGGACAAAGTGCCCAATCAATTAAAACTAATTCGTCAAGAATGTTGAATGTTCTTGGTCGCGTACTGAGAGAAGAATTGATAAATAGGCTATTTTTAAAAAGAAGTAGCCGGGCACATCCGTGTTATGTGAATAGAAAGCACATTCAAAGCTCTCAAACTTTCAAAATATTTTTTTTAATGACAAACTGTTACTAGAGATAAATTGAAGATCTCAGTCAAGTCTCTCTAAATATCTATTTTTCAGCAGTATTCGTTTAATTTCTAAAGAATTATAGAAGCTTAAACATTTAATTGCAACTTTTGCTACTTAAGGAAATTTACTTCAAAAGATAAAACACAACTATTTGTAAGAAACCGTTCACCAGCATAAACGCACAATTTGAAGTTTGTGTAATGATTTTTTTTTTTCATATTTCTTCAATTTGGGGGAAAAACGTGTTTAGGAAGAGTATGACAGTGGCATGTGCTGTTAAATATACCAACTTTAATAAATCTTTCAAAATTAACAAATATTGTTGAGAAATAAGATTTATAGAGATTGGAGTGAGATCTTCAATGTATTTTTAGTGACATTTTTCCGTAAAACAAAGCTTATTTTCGAAGTTATGGAGCTTTGAATGTGGCTTTCCATTCACAAAACTATGAAAGTATTCAACCACTTTTTTGTAATATAGTATATATTTTCTTCAAGGTAAAATAAGAGCAAAAAAGGATTCTAAAAAAGTGTGTAAATATTCACTAGGATGTTTGAAACAGCGGGGAAATCAAATGGGTACATATATACATGACAGGAAAAAAAGTGCAACTCCTGGCAGGATTAATCTCGTTTTTGAAACGCAGGCAGCTGTTAAAATATACTGAGATGTGTGATTGATCACATTATCAAAACAAAATATGGAAAATCTCCATTTTACCTAACTGGTAAAGTTGTATTATTAGTATGATGCTGAACCGCCCAGCGCAGCAATGCATTCATGAACACGGCGGAGAAGGCTATCGTACAGTTCTATAATATCCTCCTGAGGGATAGAACGCCAAATAGCGCGATATCCCTGTTCCGTTTCAGCGACAGTGGTTGGCGCACCTCTTATGTGTTGTTAGAGCTGTCGGCCGTCATGTCCCAGACATGCTCAACAGGTGAAAGGTCCGGCGAGCGTGCTGGCCATGGCAGTACCTGAACGTTTTGCTTGTGCAGATACTGCAGACTAATGCGGGTTTTGTGGGGACGAGCGTTATTTTGTTGATAAAAGGTTCGGTGCTGCTGAACAAGTGGGACAGCCACTGGCTGCAAAATGTTGGTAACATATCTTTGGGCAGTTAGAGATCCCGTTATGACTAGTTCTAACCGAGATGTTCGACTAATGACACCCACACCAAGACACCAGGTGCTGGAGCTGTGTGACGATGTCTCACGCACTGGGTGTCTTTCCTTTTCCCTGGATGACGGCGTCTACCGTCGTGCTGATCAAGACAAATATGAGATTCGTCACTAAACACCACGGTACTTCACTTTCGTTCGTTCCAGTTCTGTCTGACGCGACACCACTGAAGACGTGATCAGATGTGAGGGGCAAACGCAGTGCCGAACGATAGGTTTGCAACGAAAACTGTAAAAGCCTGTTGTTTACCGTGCGTCTGGTAAGAATTCGATGTGTTACCTGTTGCCAGTCCCTTTGCAATTGCGTTGTAGTCGCGAATCTGTCACCAATGACATGCGTCGCGAATGGCGGTCCTGTCGCTCCATGGTCATACGTTGTTTTCCTGATCCTTGTCGGCGTGTGTTGGATCCTTCTTGAACCCACTGGCGCCTTATGTGTACGATGGTGCTGGGACTGCGGCCAACAAGGTTGGTCACATCTCTGTGCGACAAACCAATTTCTCCAAGGCCGTTGATTCTTCCACGCTCAAAGTTTGTTAACTGTTGGAAAGCTGTCGACGTCTGCGTAAAGGCACCTTTAGCGGTTTAGAACAATTTCCACGACATTTTGTCAACCAGGGAGCTTTGGTTGCCTTTATCTGTGTTTGATTGCTTCGCGCCTGTAAAATTGTTTCGATCATCCTACAAACCGAATCATTTCCATGCATTTTCATATATCACCTCCTCCCTAGATTTCGTCACATTTTCATAACTTCTGGCAAGTGTTTCATTTCTTGTAATGAATTTATATGGTTAAATGCTTTCGTATTCAATAAATATTTCTGAATGAAAGTTTTTAATATAACTTAACTAAGGTGATTCATAATAACAGATAAAAGATTGACGAAGTCGCTTTTCAGGTAACGAATGATATGAAATCAAAAGTAATTATTATTATTTCATTTTCGATTTAAAAAAAATTAAAAGTGAACGGTAAAATGAGTTTTCATAATTCTCAAAAATTATTCACGAAGTTGCTTATGAAATACCCAAGTGACAAATAATATTATTTAATATCATTTATTGCAGCATATTACAGCTTTCGAATATCATTCATGAATGAAATTTGAAGAGTACTTGCGTCTGTAAGTTTTACACCCGTGTATAATAAAAAAATAAATACCTCCTCAAGCAGCTGCTTGCCACAGAGGACTGACACGAGCCTGTCAGTTTATATGTCACAGTAGAAGGTCTGAGAGGATGGCAGGACCTCAGCAGAAAAACGACACATACATCCATGCCTTACCCGGGGCTCGAGCCCAGGTCCCGTAGATTAGTAGCCAAGCGTGCTAACCACTCGGCCACGGGACGGCTCCATTGTATGTAGTTCGAAAACAATTCATCTTCCCTCTTCCGAAATAACGTACGAAATGAAATGATGACTACGAAAGAAATGTATTTTTAGAATCACACACAAAAAAGATGAATTCCGAGTGCTGTAGCAGAAAATCCATTCGATGTTTTAAATAAAGTTTTGAAGACGTTTCTCATGTTGGTCATGAGATTAGAATATGCTGACGTTACTATTCCTTGCCATTTCCGAGTACAAGAAAGACGGAAAAACATCACTCTTAAAGATGGAAATAACCGTCTTAAATTTTAATATCCATTTAAAACTGGAAGAGCTTTTTTCGTGGCAGTTCCTGGGGAAAACTCTGATTTTCAGAATCATCGATCATCGCAACAACTGTTTGCCACAGATGTCTATGGTAAGAATGCATAGAATTTAACTTGATTCAAACTAAAGAATGAAATAATGATTTTCCATATTATTAAAAAGAATGCTTTTCCGTATTATTAAAAAGAATGCTTTGACGGAGCAAGGATCTTTATACAATGATTTGATACTGCCCAAACTGCCGCAAAAATGATCAAAATTTCATTTCTTTCAATTTTTTTTTTCACTAAAGAATTATTTTTTCGCGAAACGCCTTTTAACGTATTGTTACGACAGATGAACTTGCTGCAGTGACTTTACGAAAAACGTGACATGAACGCTCGCCTATGCTTCTGCGTGAGATTTATGTAACAAACGAATTTGAACATAGGACCGATCTGAAAATTAAGAATGATAGAACTACAATGTTAAAAATGTGGAAATATTCCGGAAAGGAGGCATAAATAGCTTTAGTCAGTGCACGATAGTTAAAACGAAGATATAATTTTATGTGATGAGTGCGCGTGTGGTTATTTAGTTTTATTAGTGTAAAAACCAGTGAGATAAAAGGATTGTTTACGTCTGAAGTAAATGTATTCAAGAGACAATAAATTGTTCGAACAGACAGAAAGTAAAGGTATTCAAGAGACAATAATTTGGTCGAACAGACAGAAAGTAAAGGTATGCAAGAGACAATAATTTGGTCGAACAGACAGAAAGTAAAGGTATGCAAGAGACAATAATTTGGTCGAACAGACAGAAAGTAAAGGTATGCAAGAGACAATAATTTGGTCGAACAGACAGAAAGTAAAGGTATGCAAGAGACAATAATTTGTTCGAACAGACAGAAAGTAAAGGTATGCAAGAGACAATAATTTGGTCGAACAGACAGAAAGTAAAGGTATTCAAGAGACAATAATTTGGTCGAGCAGACAGAGCTGGTCTTAACTGTTCTGTAGGAAAAAGTTATTACTTTATGTACGATAGTATTTAGTTTATTTATAAGTTATTTCATCCATGCTTTGTAATAATTTGCATTGTTTTATAATTTGCATTGTAAAATATATATATTTTTATACTCACGCTAAGTGCTCGTCCATTTTAAATTTGCAACAATATCTTGGACCGCAATTTAGGAAACACTGAACAGATGGGGCGGGGGTGGCTCAGTCGGTAGCGCGTCAGGCTCGTAATCTGTAGTTCCCAGGTTCGAGTCCCAGCTGGGTCAGCGTTGAGATTTATCTCCGCAAAATTCCCCGTCCTGCCCACGGTCAGTAGGGGACACTGATGGGCTTGGAAAGGCCGCCGTCCGTCGGATGGGACGTTAAGCAGTGGACCGTGTGCGGGAGAGCCATATCCTGTGCACGTTAAAGAACACGCTGGATGGCCTTGACGGGAGACTACCATCTGTCTCCCAACAGCTGTTCCAGTGGGTCCCCTTCCCCAACCTTCTCTGAGCCTTCGGGGTCCATGTGACCTGGCCATTTAGCCCATGGTGTGCAAAAAAGTGCCGCTCAGAGGTAAAACAACACAACTGAACAGATTGTTAGGAGAAAATCCAATTTTCATTCTGATTTAGAAATACTAGAGCTCTGAAATTTTGCACCTAGGGGTAATCAAAGTGGTACATTTCGGGAACGTTCCGAAATTTGACCTCCGACATTTGCTTCTAGGTTAAATGGAGGTCACGTAGAGGTCAAATCGTTATCTCCAAGTGCTAGAAACGTGAAAATTTGTGTGTAAGGGGCAGATTTCGGAAATGTAAAATTTTAGATGCAATGGGTTCTTCGATGTCAAAGATCAAATTACGATCTATCGCTGCTAGAGAGCTAAAAAACAGGTGCCTGGAGATATTTCGGGTCGTAAAACATAGCAACGTGAAATATTGAATGCATGAGGCCTTCGAGGCCAAAGGTCAAATTTCTCTATAAGCGGTGATAGAAAGCTGAAAACATTGGTGGATAAGGCTATTTTTGGCCGTAGATCTCAGAATTTTTAAGAAATTACAGATCACATGTGGCGTTCAAGGTCTAATAGAGCTCGGAATGACGGTAATTTAAGATACGTTGTTTGATTTCTCCTTTTAACATGTGGATGGATCCGAAACATAAACACTAGTAGAAAAGATTCGTCAACTCATTTGATTTTTTTTTGGGTTATTTCGAAATCTTATGTAATGTTGGCGGGAGAAAATGTGAATCCTCGAACTCATTTTTAATTTTCTCTCTAATTAATTATTCCAAATGATTTTTTTTTCTAAAATAAGTAAAACTTTATTTAACACAACACTCCTGTACAACATAAAACTTATACATGCCCAGTAAAGGGGGGGGGGGGGGGCTCGCATTCTGATGCTCCAAGGTTCGAATCCCACCTCGGTTTGCGTTGAGATTTATCTCCACTAAACCTTTTCCCTGCTCTGGGTCAGAAAGGGGACACCGATGTGCTTCGATAAGCCTCGTCCGTCGAATGGAATGTTAAGCCGTGACACCATGTGCTGTAGAGCTATATTCTCTTCACGTTAAATAACGTTGTAGATGGCCTTGATGGGAAGCTACCTATGTCTGCTAACAACTGTCCAGTAGGGCCCCAACCTTCGCTGAGCCCTTGTGACTCGGCCATTTATCTCATTGTGTGCAAAGCTAGTACAGTCGTCAAAAAAGTTTCCGAACACTATGGTTGATTACAGAATTCATAAAAAATATCTGGCAACGATTTTTTTAGAAATTAGTGATCTGGCAACCTTCGTGTCACGTGACCTGGTTGACACGAAGGTTGACAGATCATTAATTTCTAAAAAAAATCGCTGCCAGATATTTTTTATGAATTCTGTAATCAACCATAGTGTTCGGATACTTTTTTGAACGACTGTACCGCTCAGAGGTAGAACAACCCACCCATGATCAATATTGATGCAGAAATTATTAATATAACTTACCAAATTGTTTTTCCTTACTATTTATATGGAATCTGAAACTTATTTCGTTATTTTGAAATAAACACGATATGGAAATTAGTTTTAAAGTAATGATTCGTTTTACTATCTGCTTAACGAAATCAGATATCTGTCTCAATTAATACGCGTAAGTATGATAATGACACTAGCATTTTAATAGTTAATGTGACTGAGAAATTATTTGACAACCAAAGGGAGCTATTTTTTATCCCAAAATGACAGATGCCTTATACTTTTATTTCTTATGTTACAAGTTATACGATTTTGTTTTTGGAATTCATTTTCAATCGATAAAACATTTCTAACATTTATTCAGTGCTAGTATAAGACTATTAGCTTACTATGTACAAACAGAATGCATGCACAAGTACTGAACAGAAAAATGGAAACATTTCCACCTTATTTCAATAGGAAATCACATTCAGAGTTCAATAAATTCTTCAATATGATTTTTAATGAAAAATATGCCTAAAGATAAATTAAAGGTCTCAATGGAATCTATCTCACTCTCGGTATTTAAATATCATTTGTTCGGTATTCAAAGAGTTATGAACGTTGGGATATTTAGCAGACTGCAAAACAATTGACCCTAAAATTTAATTAAAAAGTTAAAACAGATTAAGAGATCAGAGATCATAGTTGACTCTAGTAGAATACCGGTTTTAACTTTTTAATTAAATTTTGAGGTCAATTTTTGTAGTCAATTAAATATTCCAGCATTCATAACTCTTTGAACACTGACAAAGTTCTTTAAAATCGAGAGTTAGGTAAATTTGCTTGAGATCTTTAATTTATCGTTATACATATTTTTCACTGAAAAACATAATGAAGAAGCTATTGAGCTCTGACTGCGATTTTCTATTGAAATAATATGGAAGTGTTTTTATTTTTCTATCTAGTATCTGCATATCATTTTTATTTATCATAGTTCGACGTTTTATTGTGCCATATACTTTTGTTAAGCAATGTATATAACAGCATTAAAACTCTACTTTGGGTCAAGGGTTGTATGGCTAGGTCGGTAGCTCCCCAGTTATCGTAATCTGTAGTTCTTAGGTTCTGAGTCCCACTTGGGCCAGCTTTGAGATTATCTCCACTAAACCCCCCACCATGTCCCTCGATCAGAAACGGGACACCAAAGAACTTGGAAATGCCGCCGTCCCTCGGATGGACACGTGCACATGTCTTTATACCCTGTACACGTCATAAAAACACGATGGATGGCCAGGATGGGAAGCTTCCATCTGTCTCCTAATAACTCTGCAATGGATTCCCTTCCCCCAATTTTTCCTGAGCCCTTGGGGTCCTTGAGACCTGACTATGTAGACTATTGTGTAAGAGAAAAAGTGCCTTTCAGAGGAAAACCAACAGCAGCTTTACTAAAGAAAAACAATAAATGTTTGGGGTTACTCTATAGTTTCAAAAATAAAAAATACAGTAGCGTTACCACAAACGCCAACAGTTCATGATTAAGAAATCCCCTCTGAACAAATAAGCATCCCAACTGGTTTTATCAACTCAAGATTACGAAAGCCTGATAGATATGCTTTCCGAATCAAATTTCAACGAATTTCCATTAATTAATTTTATAACCCACTCAAATTTCAACGAATTTCCATTAATTAATTTTTGGAGCAACCTAATATAAAGTTGCGAAACGTGTGTTCGTGAGCTCTTTCTCTTTGTTACGACATAGCTTTGGTTTTCATATTTGATTTTCGCCGCAACAAAAGCGAAAGATAAGAACGACCTCAATGATGTACCTAAATATGTACCAGATTATTAAATTGATTTGAGAATAAAAGAGCACGCTTTTCATTAAAATACGAAAAAAAATCACGTCTCCAATAATAGTGATTTTATTTTGCTACTAATCTACTTATATATTTTTCTAGGAAAAACAAATTGTTAAAAGAATAAAAGCAAAATTCAAACACCATTTTTTTTTCATTCCGGCACCTTTGAATTAGAAATACAGATATTTTAAAGTCTTGATAAATTTTTACTGCGCGACTAGAAAAGTTAGAAAAAGCCTGCTTTGAAAAAAAAACGCACCAGTACGAGTATGATGCAAGAGTCACGTCTATCTCTGAATGAGAAGAGCAGAATAGAAATCTTGCAACGTCCCAAAGAACTAGGTAGAATTGTTTTGCAGCATGGTAAAGGACCAGACGGAATTTTTACAAGGTGGTAAAGGTTGTTGGGTTGTTTTACCTCAGAGCAGCACTTTTTTTGCACACAATAGGCGGGCTAAATGGCCATGTCATAAGTACCCCAAGGGCTCAGAGAAGGTTGGGTGGAGGGGACCCACTGGACAGTTTTTGGGAGACAATCCCCCCCCCCCCCCGCAATGCCCAGGAACCAATGTTTAGCTGTATAGCACCGGTAGCTCTAAATGTGACCTTTGACCTCGAAGGACCCTCCGGATCCGACATTTCGTAACGTTTCCGACATCTCCAACCCGATGCACCCCCAGATACCAATTTTCACATTTCCAGCACTTTCAATCAAGGTTTGATATTTATTTGACCTCTATGTGGACTTGAAGGACACGTCGGTGGTCGATATTCGAATTTTTTCCGAGATCAAAACCCGGATTACCCCTCGGTGCAAATTTTCAGAGATCTGCCATTTCTACATCATAGTTAGAATTAGCGTGATCCCCTGTCAGCAGCCAATCATTCACAATCTTCTATATATATTAGATGAACACTTAAACCATTTGTTGAGTATAATTATCTACATAAGAAAACAGGACTCTGTCCCTAAGTAGTTACGAAACATGTTTACCAATCCACAATGCATTAGGTTTGAACATCGTGCCACTTTATTATGATAAAGTACGACGTGACATTGAGATCGATGGTGATTGCTTCCTACCGTTTTCTAGGAATAAACAGAGAATAAAAAAGCTTGTCCATGAAAGATACTTATACTAAAAGCATTGTTATATCTGCAAGGCAAAAAACTGAAGGCCTTCATAATGGATGTGAATCTTAATGAGAAAAATACTACTAAAGAAAATTATCCCACCTCAAGTTCCTACAGCCGTCTCTTGTGATTTTATGAATGATGTCACATTTTATCAAATGCTGATATGATAATGCCACACTTCGTCAAAAGATGAGGCGCCTCTTAGGGCCACAAACTAAGTAAAACTTTTAATATTGGCAGGAAATACACGGCAGTTCTTTATAACATTAGAAACAAGAACCGGAATTCTGGAAAATTAATAATTAAATTATCGTAAATTTTCTTTGGAGAACTTTCCAAAAACAATCCGAAAACCTTACTACACTTTAACAACTAAAGTAGCCGCTACAAAATTTGCAGGTTCTCAGTAGCTCGTTCGAAGACAGATGTTAATATTGTTGCGGAATTCCAGTAGTAAGTATTTGCGATGCTATGCAATGGGTTCTAAATGATTAAACAGATCATAAATGAACTTCAACCGTCCCGTGGCCGAGTGGTTAGCAGGCTTGGCTACTGATCTAAGGGACCTGGGTTCGAACCCCGGGTAAGGCATGGATGTGTGTGTTGTTTTTCTGCTGAGGTCCTGCCATCCTCACAGATCCTTCTGCTATGTCATATAAACTGACAGACTCCTGTCAGACCTCTGTGGATTTCGGTTGGGTTGTTTTACCTCTGAGCGGCACTTTTTTGTACACCATGGGCTAAATGGCCAGGTCAGATGGACCCCGAAGGCTCAGAGAAGGTTGGGAGAGGGGACTAACTGGAACAGGTGTTGGGAGACAGATCGTAGCCTCCCGTCAAGGCCATCCAGCGTGTTCTTTAACGTGCACAGGGTATGTCTCTCCCGCACACGGGGCCACGGCTTAACGTCCCAACCGACGGACGGCGGCCTTTCCAAGCCCATCGGTGTCCCCTACTGACCGTGGGAAGGGAGGGAATTTTGCGGAGATAAATCTCAACGCTGACCCAGCTGGGACTTGAACCTGGGAACTACAGATTATGAGCCTGGCGCGCTGCCGACTGAGCCACTCCGCCCCACCTCTGTGGAACTCAAGCAGTTGCTTGAATAGTTATTTATTTATGTATTATAAATGAACTTCTTTAATAATTAAGACAATTAGTTTAGAAGAAGTATGAAAAATTCAGTTATTTACTGAAATAAACAAATGATCACACTACATATAAGTATACGATAACTATTCTTCTTCATCATCATCATCATCCTCAAGCAGCCATGGGCTACGGAGGACCAACCAGACCGCGCAGTTTAATTCTCCAAGCATATCTGTCCTGAGCTACATCTGCTGCATCCGGCCACTGTACACCAATTCTAACAAGGTCCTGTTTGACATTGTCTGCCCACCGCATCCTAGGTCTCCCCCTCCTTCTGAGGCCTCTAGGCACACTGTTCATAACCCTATTCGCCAATCTATAATTATCCATACGGGCAACATGGCCAAACCAGCGGAGTCTCTCTCTGCACAATATGCTGCTTAAAGGAGGTTGCAGACTCCTTTGCATAACCTCATCATTAGTTACAAAGTTAAACCACCTAATACCCAAGATATTGCGTAAGCATCTAGAATCAAAAGCATCTAGTTTCCTGTTATCGTGCTTACACAGCGTCCACGTTTCACTACCATAACTAACCCTAGAAAGAACCAAACTATTATACAGTCTAATTTTAGTCTTTAGGTGTATACGCCTATTTCTCCACAATCTCCATAGATTCTTAAAAGTCCCGGCAGCAATACCTATTCGTCTGTTAATCTCATGCCGCACATCACCAGTATCAGTTACGCAGCTTCCAAGGTAATTAAACTGTGACACCTGCTCAAGACTGCAACCATTCAGATTAACTGAATCACAACCTGCCTGACCAATTTTCATCACTTTAGTTTTCTCTCTGTTTATAACCAAACCTACTGTACTACCAGTCTCATCAACAGTTCGAATGAAAGAGTTCATCTCATCAACATCATTTGCCAAAAGGGCTAAATCATCAGCATAATCTAAATCAGAAATTTTCGTATCTCCAGCCCATTTAAGGCCAAAAGCTTTCCCTTCAAGTGAATTTCGCATAACATAATCAACAACCAAACTAAAGAGAAAAGGAGACAAAATGCACCCTTGTCGAACACCAGAAGTAATGCTAAACCAATTGCTACAAGACTTTCCAACCCTCACACATGACTCAGTGTTATTATAGAGAGCTTTCATTATGTTAACTAACTTGTCTGGTATACCATATGATCTCACAATCAACCACAAATTATGACGATCAACAGAGTCGAAAGCCTTTTTGAAATCAACAAAGCTAGCAACCAAAGGTTTCTGAAACTCTAAACATTTCTCAAGAATCTGCCTAAGTGAAAATATCTGATCCACACATCCCCTACCACTTCTGAATCCACATTGCTCATCACGCAATTGCCTGTCAACCAGATTCTTAATTCTATTAAGCACAATCATGGAAAGAACTTTACCTGGAACGGAGAGTAGGCTAATTAAACTGTGACACCTGCCCTATAGGTATCACAAGAACTGCGATCACCTTTTTTGAAAATAGGGATAATAATAGCTCTGGTAAAATCTTTAGGAACCATGCCTTTATCATAAAAGTTATTCAAAATTTCAGTCATCCAAATGGTAACTGAAACATTCCCAGCGTTAAGCATTTCCGTAGTAATTTCATCCACCCCTGGGGATTTATGAAGTTTAAGTTTAGAAGCAGCCAAAATAACTTCAGATTGTGTTATAGGGCCAACATTAAAGCCAACAATGCATCTATCATCATTGCAAACAATGGGAATAGAACTAACCACATTGTTTAGAACATCACTGAAATGCTCAGCCCACCTAGCCATGACAGAATCCTCCCCTTCTATAACCTTGCCTTGTTTATCCTTCAATCCCTGTATACCTGTTCGTTTTCTACCACACAAAACATTAACTATCTGGTACAGCTCTCTGCTGTTGTGCTGTCTAACTGCTTCCTCAGCTTTGTCAGCAAGGCCATCAAGCCAAAGATTCTTATCAGTAGCTGACTGATCCTTTACACGTTTATTAAGTTCTTTGTAATGCTTTCTATTAGGACTAGTAGGGTACTGATTAAGGACATTCCTGCAGTTCCTTCTTTCTGAAATAAGCTCAAGTGCCTTATCACTTAAATAATTCTGCCTCCTCTGCTCCTTTTTCCCTAAAAGAGTACTGTTAGTTTCCAAAAAAGCCTGTTTAAAATGGCCCCATTTTTCCTCAACTTCAGTATTAAGCAAACCATGACTGTTATAATGACTAAGTAACCTATCATGGTAAGCTTTAGCTATAACTGGGTCTTTCAGAGCTTCAGTATTAAAGGTATATTTTTTAACCCTAGCACAACACTTTTTAAGTTTAAGTTGCAAGACACTTTTAACAAGGTAATGGTCAGATCCAATTTCAGCTCCCCTATATGACCTGGTATTTCTAACAGAACTAGTCCATTTGCTGTTAATTAATATATAATCAATCATATTCTTATGCAGCCCATCAGGTGAAACCCATGTGTATTTATGTATGTCGCGGTGTTTGTAATATGTGTTAGTTATTCTGAAACCATTTAGTTTACTTACCTGTAGGAGACGTTGCCCATTGCCATTGCAGCTACTAATACCAAAAGGGCCTATTACTCCTCCCCAAAGGTCAGAGTCGGTACCAACTTTGGCATTGAAGTCACCAAGAACAAGGGTAATATCTCCTTTCTTGACAGAATTCAAAATATCCTGAAGTTGTCTGTAAAACCTATCCTTCTCATCCTCATCAAAATCCTCAGTGGGGGCATAACAGCAGATAACATTCAAGTCTTTAATGCTTGTCTGAAATTTTGCTGTAAGAAACCTTTCATTAATGCACTCATATCCTAGAAGAGCATCACTAGCATGTCTGCTGAGCAGCAGACCCACGCCTTGGTGATGCTTTCCATCCTCCCTCCCTGTAAAGAGAAATTTAAAGTTATTTTTAAGTATCTCACCTTTACCTGTCCATCTGGTCTCTTGCATGCCTAGAATATCTAGGTTATAGCGCTGGAATTCCTGCATGAGGACATCAAGAGAATAATCTCTATGTAATGTCCTCACGTTCCACGTTCCTGCAGAGAGAATAATGATTAGTAGGATTTTTAAAGAAATTAGGTTTATTGAGATAGGTAGGGCCAACAATATCAAACAGCCCCCTGATCGCAGGCATGGGGCAAAGACCTGTTTCTCCTCCGCTAAAGGCTGAAGTCACCGATGCTGGTAGGAACTTCAGGCACCACCTTTTCAAGTGGACTTTTTCAAGAACCATATGGCCTGCCTGAGACACATTACTCCAGTTTAGGCTTGACGATGCCCAACTAGCAAATAAGGTTCAGGTACCTGCGATGGCCTCTGATTAGGATTATCCACCAGCTGATATAAGGTATCCCATGCCTCTGTTCACTTAGAGCTGGCAACGCAGAAGCAAACAGAAAACACAGCGGCAGACTCTCCCTCAACAGAGGCCCACCAGTGCAGCAAGTCTAGGATCCATAATCAAGCTGAAATCCATAAACAAGTCCAGTCTAGTAGGTATAAATGGTCAGCACCAGGACCCTGTGAAGTTGACCACTCCTCAGCAGGGTTGAAAAAAAAGAAAAAAGTGGCCATAGATGACCAGATCAGTAGGCCATACTGAACTGGCAGCCCTCCCCTTCCGTTCCCTTCCAAAAGAGAATATCTCTTTTGAAAGGTACTAACGGCCTGCACCACGAGAAGGCGGGGTCGGACATTAGGTGCTAGACCTGACCGGTTCTGTGCATCATCACTGGGGATTAGTACACAGCTCTCCTTCCAGTTTACGCCTAGCTACCATTTACAAGCCCTATTCTTAGTATAGGGCAAACCTATAAATCAATTACATCAGTAGTAAATTTAAGCTTAATCATTTAACAAACACACACTTGATATCTATCAGCATAAACTCTTCCTTAGCACGACACATCAATAAACTAGTCTGACGTTAACCCATAAACCTTTTACACAGGGCAATAAACCTTACCTCCAGCGCACTGCACAAATTCTATACAGAATTTTTACTTTTCAATTAAATCTTAACTCTGTTCCATTAGAGTTATGACGTATTATTCTCAGCATTCATAGTACCTCGTGGTTCAATACGCACGAGTCAAGATGAACAATTAATGTTGCATGTTCACACGTGCTTGCAATGCTTGCCTGAGCGTGAAAAAACTTTTTACTTCAGTTTAACAAAGACTAGAGCCTCTGTAGAAGACTGTACTTCTTGGACGTAATTACTAGATGATGACGTCACCGACAGCAACTGCAACAACGAATGGCAAAAACAATAGAGACAGAAAATTTACCGGTAAAGCTACACTGTTGGGAAGTGGTTGTACCTAGTTTTTGTTCTAGGACACTTCGATGTGTGACCTCATGTTGCGGGTTTAAACATGAACCTTCGAAATTGAATCTGTGAGAACGGACGAAGCCGAGCGTGTCGATTCGCACCAACCCTAAAGTGGATGCATTTTTAACAAAAAAGGGAAACATCTGCAAATTTAAGCTACGAGATCGACGCATAATTTCTAGAACAGAGGTCTCAATTTCAAATCATACAAGGGCCAAATGAATTACATCTCAATGTGTGGTGAGCCGCAGTTCATTTTAAGCAATAATAAGCACAATTGTTTATATTGTTGTTTTTAAATGTTGTCTGAAAGCTACCGTATTCTCCATATTCCGTTTAGATCATCGAAGCCCATTCAGACTAGTAAAGTAGCCACAGTTCGCTACCTTTATTATGATAGACATTATAAATCATAGTCATAAATGCTGAAGAAAACAATGGAAATGATCTACTTTTGGGGTGAAACACCTGATTGATTAATACTGCTATAATGGGCAACAATTTAATTTTTAAGTTTTAAGTTTTGGTTTAAACTGCTGTTTATCATCAATTACTTAATTTTGTTCATCAATGTATTAAAATCACCATAATCACATAAACAAATTTGAATGCATTGGAATGTTTGAGAACTGTAGTTGATCCATATATTTTGTGCTCATTTGTACACTTAAATAAAATTTAAATCAACAGTTTTAACTTGAACCTCTGGGGCCAATTGAGGTATCCTTAGAGGCTACTACAGGTCCGGGGATCAAAATTAATTAAGATACCCTATTTGAGAAAGTAATATTTAATACAGAAAAAAAGACAATTTGAAAAGTGAGAGGAATTTCATCGTATGTGCTGAATCTTTGTAGTTGCTTTTTTCTTGTCACGTCTGTCGACAAAGAGCAGTTGATCTCTAGAGACCAACAAAGTGGATCGTGGGAGTTTCTGTAAATGCTCTTGCTGATAGCTCGAACGCGGCTCAGTGGTCCTGATCACTTTGGTCTTAATTTGACACAAGTGAGGAGACAGAAGTGGGCGCCTGTTGGGATAGCAACTTACTCAGCGAAAAGAAGAGAAAGTACACGTCGTAATGGAAGAAACAAACTTAACCTTACCTAATGGATACATGGCAGTGAGGTTCGTTTTCCATTTATGAAATTAATGCAATTATCTCCTAATATTTTAATATTCATGCAATATTAACTTTGTTAACTTATTCATTAAACCAAGGAAGCATCTTCCAAATCAACATTCTTCCGAAACTCAGAAAGGGGCTTCTTAATATCTTCAAAGGATTATGGAATATATTAGCAATCTTATTTCAGACTTCTCTAACTGAAGACTAAACGATTTCTCTTAGCATTACCGTGTTCCCAAAGTACTTGATTTTATCCATGATCACGACTTCAATTATGATAGAAATGCTCAAGTTTGTGGCGAAACATATGTCAAATCTCCAGAGCATACAATAGCGTTAAACAACTTAGTTAGTAAACAATAAACTTTTCAGAAACTCTCAGCTGAGTGACACCATTAATTAACATTGTCATTAGGCAAAAGTTCTGGAGTGGAATAGAGTTGCGATCATTCCATCTCTTGGAAAATGAAACTTTCAAACAAGAATGAGAACGTCAGAGTTGCAATCATTTCATCTCTTAGACAATGTTAGAAACTTTTAAACAAGGATGTTTTCTCACTTGATTAATTTGATTCAACATATAAAGATAGTTGTTCAGCAAGGGAACGAAATTTAATCCAGAAAGCAGATTCAAAGAGAAAGTGCTAAAATCACGTCTATGCGTTTTAGATGGTATGTGATACTTTGCGTGCCACCGAAAGTAATATCATGGGAGTTTAGGGGGAAGGATAGAAATTCCTAACTCTAATTGTTTCCACATGAAATGCTGAATCTTATTCCCATCAGATGTGCACAAGTGTGCAATAACGAATAGCTGTTGACAAATTCAGAAAAGGCTTAAGAGAAATACGTATTATATAACATGGTTAGCGCGCTTGGCTACTGATCTAAGGGACCTGGGTTCGAGTCCCGGATAAGGCATGGCTGTTTGTGTCGTTTTTCTGCTGAGGTCCTGCCATCCTCTCAGACCCTCTACTGTATGAATTCGTACAAAATTATGTTATTTATATATTTAAACAGTTATTGCTACCTATCCTTCACGACCCTTTATAATTCTAGACAAGTTGGCTCCACAAGTTGTCCATTTCGACATAAAAATATATTATAAAGACATTTTGTTTGCTGGCATCTAAATATTTACAATAATTTTGAGATAAATATTATATATGTGGTATATAAACTGGCAGGCTCCTGTCAGACCTCTGTGGCAAGCAGCTGCTTGAGGGGGTATTTATTTACTTATTATTATTAATTTAATGCCATGCACCAATAAATCTTTAATATTCCTTCCTACTCTGATATACACACCTTAAACATTATACATGTTTACAGCATTAGGCAAATATACACGTACAAAATTATGTTATTTATATATTTAAACAGTTATTGCTACCTATCCTTCACGATCCTTTATAATTCTAGACAAGTTGGCTCCACAAGTTGTCCATTTCGACATAAAAATATATTGTAAAGACATTTTGTTTGTCTGGCATCTAAATATTTACAATAATTTTGAGATAAATATTAGAAATGAAATTAGTTTAGTTGGCTTTAAAAATAAAATAAAAAATATTTTTGATATTGATGATTTGAAACTTTTTCTAAATTTGAATATCTATTTTCTTTTGTTACTTTTGTTTTTGGTGAGTGTCGCTTTCAAATAACTATCAGATTTCAAATTATGATTTTGAATTACACATCCAATGACGTTAATTTAGTTAATAACATTTACCTCTCAAACGTAACAGTAAGTCCCGATAATAACAAAAATGTTTGTCAACTATAACAGATATTTAAAAATTATTCTTAGCTGTAGTGATATCCGTCTGGTGACACTATAATAAAGCAAAGATATCTTATGGGCGAAAGGGAAAGAAAACAGACAAAACAACTCCAGTTGCAGAGAAATTTGAAATTTTCGAATTTGAGTATTTTCGTCGACTACGAAGTATCGGCTTTCAGCAGTTCGCACTCGCAATATGCTCCAGCAGAACGTATGTAGAATAATCATATTTGATTATATCACAGTTAAAATGAATTATTAATATAAAATTCCATTTTATACACATGGTAGTAAGAGAGGATATCAATTTCTTTAACCGTGTGGAATAACCGAAAATCCACCAACATTTATGGACCAAATCCGCAGCAGTCTCAATTACAACCCAAAGCAGCATCCTTTAACTTTCGATTGTTTTCCCCCTGAGTGGTACCTTTTGGCACAAAATGGACGAGATGACCAGGCAACAAGGACACCAAGGGCTCAGAGAAGTTTGGGGGAAGGAAACCTACCTGGACAACTGTTAAGAGACATATGGAAGACTCCTGTGAAGTCTATCCAACGTGTTCTTTAATGTGCGCAGGGTATGGCTCTCATGTACACGGGACCACGGCTTAATGTACCATTCGAAGGACTTTCCAAGCCCATCGGTGTCCCCTTTCTTATCGAAGGCAGGGTGGGTATTATCGGAGATAAATCTGAACACTGGCAGAGTTGGGACTCGAACTTGGGAACTGTAGATTCGAGCATCCTGGGGCGCTACCTACTGAGCCAATCACTACCAGTCAATCAACAGCATAAATTTTAAAGCTTTAAAACGTCAGGGAAACAAAATTTTTATTATGTATATCGAAAAAACTATCGCATTTGGTTCAGCATGTTGGAATCCAAGTATAAGAAAGAATTCTAGTTTTGCGCATAATTGCATTTGTATTCAATAGAATTAACCATTCGTTTATAACATTAATTACTTACACTCTAACTTAATTATTTAAACGAAATTGATTCTATTTGACGATGAACTGCCAACGATTATTGCTAAACCAAACAATTAATCCAATATTTTCCCCCCGGTCTTCACAACCGTATTATTCATAACTTTGTGTATTTTCCAAAGCGGAACGAGTTTATTGGCTTTTCTGATGATACCGATATCCCAGAGACATTACTGATGTAACAATGGCTGCACCAGACAGTTGTATGCGTCGTCATAAAAGCTATATCTAAGAGAAATGTCCTTGGCTAGGCCATTATTTTTACTCTAATGCAGGCTCAACATAAAGCCCCTGATGGATCTATAAACCTATAAAGATCACACATAACACCTCAGTCTGAAAAATGAATGGGTATCGCTATGTTACCACAAATATCCGCATTCTCCTAATCACTATTCTTTTCCCCAAACGACAGAAGAAGAAAAATTTCTTTGTTGTACTATGGCATCTCTCTCTTCGTGTCATCGACAAAACTTTGAGGAAAGTTACTGTTCCAGATGGAAATGTGTGCTCTAGGAAATCGATCGAAAAGGTTGATATATTCTTTGTCAACACTCAAGTTTCATGTACTTTCAGAGTTGTTTATTTTGGCTTTCGCACGTAGAAGTGTATGTGTTTCTTTACTCCAAAGCAGAGTGTTGTCGAGATGAGTCATCTCAGATCTTTCTCTCTGAGAATCCCCATTGAGATCTAGGATGAAACTAGAAGAATAACATATCGTTTCAGGCGGATGTTCGTATGCGAAAGGAATATTTTTTTCCTACTTTAGCGCCATCTAAGAGTGGAAATTCGAACTAATGGATGAGAGTAAAAATTGCTAATAGTAATAATTTATTAAAACCTAACAAGCATTTTTCATTTATATTGACACAAAAAAGTTGCTTCTCCCCTTTCTGATATGTAAGGGGATAATTATTGTTGCCAATGTAAACCATTTGACCAGAGTGGGGAAGAAATTCTGATTGGAAAGACAAAAATTACTCCAACTAGCCTCCATCAGGCTTGGGTTGTTTTACCTGTAAGCGGCACTTTTTTGCACACCATGGGCTAAATGGCCAGGTCACATGGACCCCGAAGGCTCAGAGAAGGTTGGGGGAGGGGACCCACTGGAACAGCTGTTGGGAGACAGATGGTAGCTTCCCGTCAAGGCCATCCAGCGTGTTCTTCAACGTGCACATGGTATGGCTCTCCTGCACACGGAGCCAAGCTTAACGTCCATCCGACTGAGTAGGCCTTTCCAAGCCCATCGGTGTCCTCTACTGACCGTGGGCAGGGCGGAGAGTTCGGAGATAAATCTCAACTCTGACCCAGCTGGTACTCGAACCTAAGAACTGCAGATTACGAGCCTGGCGCGCTACCAACTGAGCCACCCCAGCCCCCTTTGGACAGGACGTTAAGCCATGGCCCCACGTGTAGGAGAGCCATACCCTGTGCACGTTAAAAACACGCTTGATGGGAGGCTACCATCTGTCTCCTAACAATTGTCCAGTGGGTTCCCTCTTCCCAACCTTCTGTGAGCCTTTCGAGTCTATCGGTTTGAATTATAACTATTGGAATGTTCATTAAATACGAATTGTAATATTTGTTTTTACGTATCTAAACCTAAAGGTAATTCGTTTTTTATATCTTAAAACTAAAAACGTTCAATGAGTACAGAATAGATAGATGACTAAGCTTCGAAATTTTGAAACTGAAACTAAATAACTCTAAAGTCTTCGCAAACGAAATAAATTGATACATATCAGAGTATTGAACGTTCTTAAATAAAATTTGGTAAATATCTTGTTCTTAAAACGTTCTCTGCAAACAACAGAAAGCTGCAATAAAAGACATTTGAAACAACGCTATTATCCAGAGAGCATTTCGCTTTGACATAGATAACGCCGACTGCCAAAGTTAAGCTTAAAATATTACATTTGCTCTGAGTTTAGGTCTATTCTCCGAAAGATGTTCAGAAAAGTCTTTACAAATCTACGACACTAGTTTAAAACATATGCGTTCAAAACAATTTTGTATCATCTTCGTTTACCTAACAACACAGGCGTATCTTATAGCTAGGAATAGGATTTAGTCCTCTCATTTGGTCGTCGCTCTCATTTGTCGAAGTGCCATTTGGAGTGTATTTTGGAGTCGCTCTCATTTGGGAAGAGTGTATGTTAGTCATCATATGCATCAATATTTGGGAAGAGTGTATGTTAGTCATCATCATGTAGTCACATAGTAGTGCCATTTGGAGTCGCTCTCATTTGGGAAGAGTGTATGTTAGTCATCTTTAAACTTGTTAGTAAATTCCTCTTTTGTTTTATGTGAAATGTAAGCATTTTCTCTTTTTCTTCTGACGTTTCAGATCATGTATCACCGAGAAAACGATATCATGAGTATTCTTGGAGCAGTACCGAACCAATTTCTGTTGATTGCAATAAATTGCGAATGTTAATGATATTTGCTTTTGATGACATATCTTTCTGATGTGTCTAAAGTACTACCTTCAGATAACACTAAATAAAATATGTGAATTTAATCTTTGAAAAGATTGAGAATTAAGCAATTGCCGAGTTATATGGACAACATAGATATACATAGTACACTGCTTGCTTTAGTAGACGGTTTAACGATTACTAGGAGCATGATAGTTGCTAGAATTTTCATCAAGAAATTCTCCTGAAAAAACCATCAAATTTATCAATCAAAATTTATGTTTCAGCTGTTTATTAATAAATTTAATGGAAATAATGATTCATACATACATCATATTATATTGCAATTAAGGATTCACGAAAATAAAACCCACAAAAAGCTTATGATTGAGAATACACGCAAAAAATATTTTTCTTAATAATAAATAAAAATGAATGTTATTGCAGTTTTGTATTAAGGTAAGCGAAGATAAGTGAATTATTCCGACATTCGGGAAGAAACATAAGGAAACAACCAAGATTTACATTTCTTTAAAGAAAGAAAAAAAAATATTTTTGTCACACTTCACATTATTTAAAAGGAATTTATTTTTCGACCAATTTTTTCAATGGACGGAGAGGGGGGGGGGGACTACCCCTCTTGCTCTCCAGCCGGCGCCATAAAAATGTATATAAATTCCGGAATGATCAAAATCTATGGAAAAGGAGTACAAAGATCACATGCTTGACGAATACGCCTTACCTTAGTGCCATAGCTATAACGGGACTCACGAGAAGATTAAGCGTATGTATAAGTGCATACCAGTGTTCGTGAAGAATATAACTTATTTTTCTATACCCGAACTTGATACCCGTGGCATAGCTGCACTTGTAATGTTCTCTGGTAGCCAGAAATATTGTCTACCGAGTGTTTAAGTTTTATTTAATATCCTGGTTCTTACGACTCAGGGGCGGGGGTGGCTCAGTCGGTAGCGCGCCAGGCTCGTAATCTGTAGTTCCCAGGTTCGAGTCCCAGGTGAATCAGGGTTGATTTATCTCCGCAAAATTCCCCACCCTGCCCACGGTCAGTAGAGGACACCGATGGGCTTGGAAAGGCCGCCGTCCGTCGGATGGAACGTTAAGCCGTGGTCCCGTGTGCGGGAGAGCCATACCCTGTGCACGTTAAAGAACACGCTGGATGGCCTTTACGGAGGCTACCATCTGTCTCCCAACAGCTGTTCCAGTGGGTCCCCTCCCCCAACCTTCTCTGAGTTTTCGGCGTCCTTGTGACCTGGCCATTTAGCCCATGGTGTGCAAAAAAGTGCCGCTCAGACGTAAAACAACCCAACCCAACTTACGACTCACTACTGTCGTAAAATATTCTACCTGCCATAATGGTTTAAATACTGAACCAATAGTACACATACATCAAAGTTTAACAATGACAGTAAATACCAAGCGTGTCCCAAAACAACTGAGAATATTTCTGCTGTAAATTGACAATACTGTTTTTAGAAGCCTCGCGAATATGCCCATTGCTTAATCATAGTTCTCGTAACCATGACGACCGTCTTATAGAATCTCGCGTTGTTCTATTACACATAGATATCGTTTGAAATGCGATGTTTTCGTAGCCGCCTGTTAAACGCATTTTTGTGACTGTTTAAAGTGTTTTACGGTTTGGATATCAAAAATGAACAGAGTTGTGCGATAAAAATTTTGTGTTCGACTTGGAAAAAGCGTTTCGAAACTGTGCAGGTATTGAAAGACTGGTCCTATCGTTACTGCCACTAGTTAAATGTTTTTTTGAACTCGCTGTTTGGAATGACCTTCAAAATATCCCGCGTTTCGTAAACCACTTCCGAATTCCTGCTGAATTTTCGTCCTCTCAAGATGTTTTAAAAGGTGGAAATAACCAGAAGTAACATGGCCACAGATCTGGATCGCACAACGCTGTTCAATTTTGATATTCATAACATAAAAATTTTGAAAGAAACAATTACAAAAATGTGTTTAACAGGCGACTACAAAGATACCTCACTTCAAATGATTCCTATGCGTAACAGAACATCGCGAGAAACTAAACAATGGTATCACGGTTACGAGACAGTATGATTAACCACAGAGAATAACTAGCTAGCGCAGAGAGACGACTCTGCACCACTGCCTGCGGCGCCACCTATACTATCAGATCATAATTCTCATTTTTCCGCCAATTTTCAAAGTATGGGGACTCGTTGCTTTGCTGTCATTTTTATTTTGCAGTTTCGTCTCCGACTCACATATTTGTTTCTTTATTGCATTTCTTCTTCAAGAGCCTTCGGGGTTCTTGTGACCTGGCCATTTAGCCCATTGTGCGCAAAAAAGTGCAGCTCAGAGCTAAAACAAACCAAGCCAAAAGTTAGGAGGATGTTTTTGCTCGGTAGGAGCTCCAGCATCGATTTTTTTTTGTGTCAATGGGAATATATGAAAGTCATCTAGCTGTACAAGCTACTTACTAAATCTTTGGATTAACCAATGGGCACACTCGCAGGGTTTCTAAACAGTGTTGCCAGTTTACAATAAAAACATTCTGTTTGGACACCCTTTATATTAACACACTACACCAGGGGTTCTCAACGAGGGGCACGCGGTAAAATGTTTTGGGGTACGGCGTGAGAGCTCAAAAGTCGGTAGATCTAGTAACAAAGTCGCTAGGTTGGCTACACTGCTGTGCAAAAATGTAATTTTTTGTGTTTATCGATATATGTAATTTATGAATATAAAATTTAATGTGTGTGTGTGTATATATATGTTTTATTTTATTCCCATTGTTATACTATAACTATAGTTTTATCTATCTGTACAAGGGGTACTCCAGTTATATACACATTTCCGGGGGGTACGTGAAGCATAAAAGGTTGAGAATCACTACACAATCAGTTTTTTTAAACTTCTTTTTGCCGAAGCTTTCAGAAATTCAAACACGTTTCCCATTGTGAAGATAACTCTAAATGTTTAGATCTCAGTCTTACGCTAATTATTCCTTTCGTTTCATAAGTTGAGATAAACGGGACCAAGGAAATTCCGCTGAAAAAAAATGTGCTGTTCTAACAACAGCTTTTCTTAGATTACATAATATCTATATCTCTTGATTACCTAAAGTTGAAAAACAAAGCTAATATCGATAATTACCACGTTTCCCTACGACTGCATGTGCTCTCTGATTATTTGCATGTTTGGAAACGGAATTTGTTTGTGCTCTAGATTTTATTTTTAACATTCCTAGTGCATTCCTTAAGACTGTTTTAGTTACCTATATTTAAACTCTGTAATTGTTCTGTATTCTGTTAAACATAATCAAATGAATTAAGCTTGAGAAAGAGAAATTACTAATAAAGAATATTCTTTCAAAATTTGATTTTCTCAGTTTCTCGAAAGGAAGGCTCTTCAAGAACAGTCTGCCTCCTCTCCTCACTAATTTTCTCACTGCCTCAGGATGAAGCGTAAATGATGTTATCAACTTGCTACCAACACAAACTGTTATCGATTTCATCCATTTTCATTGTTTCCTGAACATCAGATGAAGTTTAACAAACACGGAACAGGCAAAAGCTTTTCTTTCAGATTATTTATGGTTTCTGGATGATGCAAATTATATTTCAATAATATCCCTCTGGGAACACATTTATCACAGAAACTGGTAAAGAAGAGACCGAGTTCAAAGCAACATCATTTAATCGCTTCATGACCTTGATATAACGGTGCCTTCGAAATGGAAACGTGTTCTCAGAAGAGGGATTACTTCTAATGTTTAAGGTGTCGATGTTATGTATTGATGCAGTTATGAGAACAATGTTGCTCTCATTCCAAAGGTTAAGCCAATTAAATTCCAGAACTTTTACAAGATTGTTATAGGTGATTGGGTTAAAAGTTCGAGTCAGACACGGATCTACTTGGAGAGCATACCCTTTCCACTTTGAGAAAGCTAGTGTTATTGAATTATGACCCCCCCTTCCCTCCCATGTTATGTCAGTGGAAGTTAACTTCTATGAGTTTTAAATAAACGTTTTATGAGAATATGTGTCTGAAGATAAAGTAATAAAGTATCAAAATCCCGATTTTCAACGTTATTCGTTGTCTCTAAAGAATTATGGAAGTTTGAATATTTAACAACAGCAATGACAAATATTAGCTTTTGCCTCAGAAGTTAATTATAATTTGAATAAGACGCCTTAGAGTAAACCATTTAATAAAATAGATGCAATTTAAAACGGCTGTGTAAATAATTCTTTTGTTCGAGTTAAGCATTCAAACTTCCATAACTTTTTAAATGTAAAGCAAATATTATTAAAAGTCGAGATTTTCAATAGACTTGATTGAGATCTTTAATTTATCTCCAGTCATATATTCTCATAAAACGATTATTTTAGAAGTTATACGGCTTCAAAAATAGCTTCGATTATATAACAAGCGCATAACTATAATTTAATGAGCTTCCACTGAAACGTTTTTATTCAAAATTAAGCAGATTAACTCTCCAAATTGTAATTATTGGAAAACTTTTGAAACTATCAACCATATTTTATTAAATTGTCCAAAATACTCTACATCAAGAGACAAATGTTTAAAGAATTAATTTTATTAGGAATTGATGAATTCACAATATATAATATATTAGATAATCCTAACTTAAAAATTAGAAAAAGAATTTATAAACTAGTAGGACAGTTTCTCTTAGAATCAGATCTCTGGAAAAAAATATAAAAAACGAAAATGTTAAAGATTTGTAAAATAATTATGTATTTATAAAATGAAACTACATAACGCTTTAGCTCCACCTTTTCCATCACGAAAATATTCACGATTTCTGATTGAGAAAGCCGGGAACGGACCTCTCAGAGAGCTTGTAACGTTTAGCCAAGCCAAGCCACTGAAACTTTAAGCTTCCACTGAAATAACAAGGAGCATAATTATAATTTAATGACCACACTGTTTTAATGACTCAAAAATTTAATCTTATCTCTGTTTTCGTATTGTATTAGTGATCTCATTTTTTTAGTAATAATAACTCTTTATTTCCTTTGCATTTACATACACAGAGTTGATCATAGAAGGTCTAAAAGCTTTACTGTAAGAACAAATGGTAAATGATACAAACATATTCCTTACAAATAGCACATAGAGTTAAAGGAGAAAATGGAAGAAACACTTAAATAGAGTAACAACGTTAATAAAATCCCCTCGAAGCTTGATGTAGCTTATCCGCAGGAAAAGTTAAATATATGCAGTTACAAATATTCATCGGTTACAAATTGGCATTCAAACATAAGAAGTCCTGATATATATGTTACCGCTAAAGTGCAGAAATCAGTTATTCTACAGACTATCTAGGTATTGTGCAGATTAACTAGGGTGATCCGTTAACGTGCGGAAAATTGTTTCATTTCTCAAATTACCTAGGCAATCTGCAAATTACCTGGATAATCTGCACATTACCTACTAGGCACTCGTTAAAGTGAAAATAAGATCTTTGCTGGAACAACAGGAACGTTTCTGTACGCTTAAATTAACATAATGTAATTTATCTAGTGTCCGAGAGTAGAGTTGAAACCAGGGTCATCCCTCTGTCAACATGAATCAGTCGTCCGAATTATAAAAAACGCCCCCAAAATGAGGAGGCCAAGTGAGAACGAATCATTTTAGTGATTCGTTATCAAGAATGAATCACTTTACCGATTCGTTCTCACTTGGCCTCCGCTCATCCGGGGCGTTTTTTATAATGCGGACGAGTGAATCACGTGACACGAAGATTCATATTCAAGAGATTCACCACTATGAGAGAAACAAACTTTTGAACTTTAACGATACGGAAGCCGTTAATGTGCACATTACCTAGGTAAAATGCGGAAAACTCTTGATTCCGCACGTTAACGGAGCAAATCAGTTAATCTGCAGATTAGCTAGGTAATGTGCACATTAACGGCTTTCGAGCTTTAGCGGTAACATATACAGGTAACCCCCGTTCATCGCGAAGGATACGTTCTGGGCATGGTCGCGATAAGCGAAATTTCGCGATCAACGGGGGATTTTAAAAAAATATTTTAAAATTCGAAAAAACACTTTGTTAATAAAATAAATATATTAATTCTATTAAAAGATATCCGAACGCTATGGTTGATTACAGAATTCAGAAAAAATATCTGGCAACGATTTTTTTATAAATTAGTGATCTGCCAACCTTCGTGTCACGTGACACGAAGGTTGGCAGATCACTAGTTTATAAAAAAATCGTTGCCAGATATTTTTTCTGAATTTTTTTAATCAACCATAGTGTTCGGATACTTTTTTGAGCGACTGTACATGTGTACGATGTGATTGAGCGAGAAAGAAAGTTAGCACGCACGTGCAACATTGGTTTTGACTTTTCCTGGCATGTTTCAAAGCCACGCAAGTGCCGAGATAAAAAAAGATCGCGATGTAACGAATCCGCACTCGCCGGGGTCGCGATGAACGGGGGGTTACCTGTATATAAATACAAATGCTAATTAATATTAAAATAGGAAAGAGGCACTTTTATACCCTTATCTTTTTAAAAAGACTAGGGTTCACTTCGTGATATCCGAGATTCACATTAAGGTGAATAGTTGGCAGGTTTGCTTCTGTCCTCAGGCACCTGCTTCTAAAAAGAAAGTCGGGCTTGGACTTCGCAGAAATGGCACGGAAATGGAGGCCATAAAATCATTAAGAGGCTAGTCGTCCATTGGTAAGCGACGGACAAAAAAGAGACGCAAGAAGAGATATCGAGACAAAAATAGTGAAACTGGGAAATTGGTAGGGAAAGATTGGGCCGTGCGAGAGAGCACTAACGGACAAGGTCCCGCATGTATGTATCCTTTTTGCGGCACGTGGAGTTGCCGGATACGCCAAAATGAAGGCGTAAGGCAGGAAGCCCTATAAAGAGCAAAAAGAGCGATCTGACAAGGATCCGTTAGTGTTCAAGGGAAGACGTAAAAAGAAAATATTATGTAGCCAACTGTGTGATAAGAAAAATCACGTGAAAAAATAATTGTTGCTCTCTACGAAGTGGAAGTAGAGTGGTGCATCAAAACTAGAGAACAGCTAACAGCCAGGGTCTTAGGCTGCGAAATTCGTTTAATCTCTTCTCTTAATAAGTTCCACATCCCTGAAGAAGTTGAAAAAAAAAAGATTTTTCGCGAGATTTAGATAATTAGTTAGTTTCGTGCTTCTTTAGACTTCTGGAATCGATATTCTTTTTAAAGAATCATGCGGGAAATAAGGAAGCTAGGAAAATATAGAAATTTTCTCAGTTACGTGAAAGAAGAGAGCAATTCATTAATGAAGTAGTGCAATAAAAATGGAATCCATTACAAATTGGCGTAATGTTCGAGGATAAGACAGGATCGTTAACAGATTGGACAATACTTAAATTACACTTTTATTAAAGCGTAATACTGAAATTTTGAAAAAGAAACCTTTTTTTTTATCGCAGCTTCATCCCGCCCCCTGCTGCGTCCCTGGAAAGAAAATGCCAGTTCGCCCCTGTAAAAACAGCAAAAGAAAAAAGTAAACTAAGAAATTTTGAGAACCGCAAATTATAATATTTATTGGGTCCAGGGGCACAACAGGAAAATAAGATGAAATAAAACCATAATTTAAAACAGTTATATTGAATTGCACACAATAAAACTATTGAAAAATAAATATTCCCTCAAACAACTGCTTGCCACAGAAGTCTGACAGTTTATACGCACTAGGAGATCTATGAGGATGGAGGGACCTCAGCAGGAAAACAACACAAACATTCATGCCTTAAATCAGGTCTCTTTGATCAGGAGGCAAGGGCGCTCACCATTCGGCCATGGGACGTCTACTAGTGAAAAGAGTTATTTAAAAATCCGCCATTCTTCAGTGTGACTTTTGAGTGTTCTTGGCCACCTTAATCAAATTTGGACTGTATTGAGAACATTTGAGTTGCATCAATGTTTTCAAACTATCACTGCCAATCCCCTCTAACAACGCCTGTTTCTAATGAAAATCATTAAAAAATTTTTAAAGTTGAATGTTGAACCAAAAAAGCATTTTAAGAGCCATATTTCAGAGTTTTCAGAGCCACTTGTCCCCTGGTCGAAACCAAATGTAAAATGTGGAAGATGTAGACAGCTACATAATATGAATTGAAAAGAAATTCTTAACTCATTATTTCCCAAAATGTGCTCCACGGCCCGATACTGGTACTTAGGGAATATAAAATACAGGTGCTTAGAAAAAAAAACATATAAATAATCTCTTGATCTTATTACTATCACACAATGTTCATGAACAGGAAGACACGAGCGTTACCAACCCATATTTCTTTTTTTCTTCATTGTTTTATATTCCTAGTTATTTATAATAAAGGGCACATGTAAAAAATGACTTATTGGTTTGTGATTAAATAAATAATGCATTTTTTTATGCTATATAAACGTTACTATAATAGAATATAATATTGTTACGACAGATGAAAGTGCTACATTGAACTTATGGTAGATGTGTCATGAATATTCGTGAATGCTTCAGCGTGACAATTACGTTATCAACTGATTAGAACGGAAAGACGCTTTGAATAATAAGTGTGGAGGAAAAAACGAAATATATAGTAGAGTAGTAAAGAAAGAAGTATATAATTTGTGAAATTAGTATTGGGTGCTGTTTCATAAGAAGACTGCTCTTATTTGATTAAGATAAAGCCTGGGTTGTTTTACCTCTGAGCGGCACTTTTTTGCACACCATGGGCTAAATGGCTAGGTCACATGGACCCCGAAGGCTCAGAGAAGGTTGGGGGAGGGGACCCACTGGAACAGCTGTTGGAGGACAGATGGTAGCCTCCAGTCAAGGCAATCCAGCGTGTTCTTTAACGTGCACAGGGTATGGCTCTCCCGCACACGGGGCCACGGTTTAACGTCCCATCCGACGGACGGCGGCCTTTCCAAGCCCATCGGTGTCCCCTACTGACCGTGGGAAGGGCGGGGAATTTTGCGGAGATAAATCTCAACGCTGACCCAGCTGGGACTCGAACCTGGGAACTACAGATTACGAGCCTGGCGCTATACCGACTGAGCCGCCCCCGCCCCAGATAAAGCCTGGTTCCGGTGGTGAAAAGGAATCAATAATAAAGTTTGCTTTTGGAACCTCTATCAGGGGAAATCAATGTTAGATGTTTTGCATCTGTAAAGTATAAAGTATATTTAAGGTATTCTTGTATCGCAAATGAAATTCACCATAAATTAGTTTATTTGCTGGATGTTACAAGTTCTATTTCGTCATAAAAAATATCTTCTCAAGCAGCTGCTTGCCACAGATATCTGACAGAAGCCTGTCAGTTTATACGCCACAGTAGAAGGTATGTCAGGATGGCGAGATTTCAGCAAGGAGGTGAATATTGACATCACTGTAGTTTAAACATTGAAAATTAGTGAAGCATTGTAAACAGTTGTTTTTGTGGTTTGACTTTATATTAAGAGGAAGAGAAATACTTGTATTTAGCTAAGATTGTTTTATTTTTATGATTTTGTACCTTTGTATTAAATTATTTCATTCATACTTTGGTTTGGTAAATATATACTCTTGCGGATTACAAAATGGATTGACACTGGGCGTGAGTGTTAATAACTATATTTTAAAACCAAATTCAATACAAGGCAAATTGTTACAAAGTAAATATGGATGAAGTACTTTATAAACAAATTAACTACTATCATGCATAAGTCATCAACCTTCCTACACAGAGTACACAACATCAGCTCTATCTATTCTACTAAATAACCTCTTCACTTGATTTATCGTGTCAATTGAACATCTTCAGACGTAAACAAATTCTCGTCCTGTGCTAGTTCATTAACTTATCACACTAGCAGAACAAAACGACTGCCCACGCACACATCACATAAAAGATACTTATTTTATACTTAACGCGCACTGTCTCAGACCATCTAACCGTCCTTTTTTCGAACTCACGACCGTTACACACTCACTGTTCTTCTTCAAATTCGTCCAAAGTTCTCATTCGTTGGCTGATACTTTTTGCTTTCGGATGCCAGATTCCTTCTCGTAACAATACTTTAGAACTCACGCTCATTTTCCATCCGTTTATAGCAATGTTACTGTCGCTCTAGCCAAGCATATGTGCAGATTCATGTTAAATATAAAATAGTGTTATTTCTGTAGGATCTTTTAAACATTTAGTTATTTTTAATGCTGACATTGAATTCACACTTTTTTTTAGACTAACCTATTAGTACTTTTGAATAAATGTTTTTGATACACTTAACTTCAATTAAATATTACTATATTTTCTTATCTACCGTAAAATCTGCTTTCATTCCAAAGTCATTGTTTCTAAAGAATAGTTGATTATAGAAACAGGGCCTGGACCAACAGTACAAGCATTCCAAAAAGTCGCTTGCGGCGACAACGACATGCGACATACGAGAAGTAATTGGATGCTTTTAACTCTAATTTCAGCTCGAAATCAAGCTGCCATGAATGTCAAATGCTAAGGTCTTGACATAACTTTTCGAGTATAGTAATTATGGAGTCTTTTTACTAATGGTTTAGCTGCCAATTTCTTACAAATGGTGCTGCATGAAAATATAATTCAGAGTTACAAAAATGGTAAGATCGTTTGAGATAACAAGAAAAGGTACGATCGCTGGAGGCAGAAAAAAAAATCAATATTTATTTTTATTCCTCTCGCTTACATTTGTTAAGATGTCGCTTTCAAATGGTTATCACAGATTGAGTATGATTTTCAATTAAATATTTAATAGCATATAATTACAAATTATTAGCATTTTGCGTTACTAAGAGATAAAATCAGGCCTGGATTTAGGAAAAAATAAAGGGAGGGGGGACGACGAAATCGAGCAGAAAAAAGGTGGGGGTGAAAGGAGAAACTGGATTTCTATTGCAACATTTTCCATTTCAGAGGGTTTTTTTAATTCTTGAAATATGACAAATTTAATAATTTTTGCCTCCATTACTCTTACTATTTTGCCCCCTCCCCCCGCCCCCTAGATCCTGCTCTGGAGAAAATCAATCATCGTATGTGTTGCCACATATTTCAAATCATATATTTCTTCTCAAACCTGGATGGGCATAAAGTGTCACTTGGCTCCTGACACTGCAATTTCAAAAAAATTATTGCCATTACTATTTTTAAAGCCGTCCACCGGCCGAGTAGTTAGCGTACTTGGCTACTGCTCAAAGGGACCATAATTCGAGACCCGAGTAAGGAATGAATGTTTATGTTGCTTTTTCTGCCTGAGGTCCTGCCATCCTTACAGGCCTACTACTATGGCGTATAAACTGTTAGCCCTCTGTGGGAAGCAGCTGCCTGAGGGGCTTTTCTATGTCCAATTTGCGATCGCTATTATTAATTTTTTTTTCACAGCTAACTTTGTTTCCTAAAATACCATTCTAATATAAATAATAATAAATATCCCCTCAAGCAGCTACTTGCCACAGAGGTCTGACAGGAGCCTGTCAATTTATATGCCATAGTGGAAGGTCTGAGAGGATGGCAGGACCTCATTCTAACTCTTTTGAAATATGATTTTAAAGAAAGAAAAATAAAAAAAAAATAAAAGTTTTAATATTTAATGTGAATTCCTTTGAGATGGCAAAAATGAAATTACTTGAGGACGACAAAAATATTTTTCTCTTGGGGTGGTAAAATATATTGTGCTGACACTGTATAGGAGGTATATATTTACGGGCATTCATCAAATAATTATTGCTGATAAATAACTGGATAGACCAATCGCCTTTAGCGTATATGAAATGTCGTTTTGAATGAGAATAAAGTTTGCAATTTCCAAATTTTTGTCATCTTTTAACAGTGGAAATTCGAACTAAAAGAAAGATTTAGAAGATGGGAATGGTGGCACTTTATTAATACCTCTCTACTCCAAAAATAGTTTTTCATTTCTCTCGTAAAACAAGAAAAAAATAATGTCTAAAGAATAAACGGACGGGCAGACAACAGTGAAAACGAAACTCCCTTTTTAAAAAAAAAGAGTTAAATTTTTTAATTAGTAGTAATTATACATATAATATAAATACAAATTCGTTGATTACGTATATAATATAAAAACAAATTCGGGAACTATGCATATGATATTAATGCAAATCCAGTAATTATAAATGCTATAAAAATAAATTCGGTAATCATAAATAATAATATAAATATAAATTTAGTAATTTTACATATAATATAAATACAAATTCATTTCGCCATGATGGGTGGATCGCAAATTAGTCGAGTAGTTGGCCCTGGAAGGTTAAAATTTAGAAAAACTATTAATTACCCCACAAACAAATACACAACTGCTTACCAACGTTTACAGAGGCCTTAAGGACTCTTTCAGTATAATACGCGTTAGACAAGGTCTTGTAGGTAGGCCAGACCTTGTCTAATGTGTCCTGCATGCACTAGGGCGGGGGTGGCTCAGTCGGTAGCGCGCCAGGCTCGTAATCTGCAGTTCCCAGGTTCGAGTCCCAGCTGGGTCAGCGTTGAGATTTATCTCCGCAAAATTCCCCGCCCTGCCCAAGGTCAGTAGAGGACACCGATGGGCTTGGAAAGGCTGCCGTCCGTCGGATGGGACGTTAAGCCGTGGCCCCGTATGCGGGAGAGCCATACCCTGTGCACGTTAAAGAACACGCTGGATGACCTTGACGGTAGGCTACCATCTGTCTCCCAACAGCTGTTCCAGTGGGTCCCCTTCCCCAACCTTCACTGAGCCTTCGTGGTTGGGTTGGGTTGTTTCACCTCTGAGCGGCACTTTTTTGCACACCATGGGCTAAATGGCCAGGTCACATGGACCCCGAAGGCTCAGAGAAGGTTGGGGGAGGGGACCCACTGGAACAGCTGTTGGGAGACAGATGGTAGCCTCCCGTCAAGGCCATCCAGCGTGTTCTTTAACGTGCACAGGGTTTGGCTCTCCCGCACACGGGGTCACGGCTTAACGTTCCATCCGACGGACGGCGGCCTTTCCAAGCCCATCGGTGTCCCCTACTGACCGTGGGCAGGGCGGGGAATTTTGCGGAGATAAATTTCAACGCTGACCCAGCTGGGACTCGAACCTGGGAACTACAGATTACTGGCGCGCTACCGACTGAGCCACCCCCGCCCCTGAGCCTTCGGGGTCCTTGTGACCTGGCCATTTAGCCCATGGTGTGCAAAAAAGTGCTGCTCAGAGGTAAACCAACCCAATCCTGCGTGCACTGATTGTTGGCAATGGATAATTATTACACAAAAATTTACATAGTAAATTATCTATCGCCAACAATCAGGTGTACGCACGACTTCAGAACGCCGTAGAAGAATCGTAGTAACGAAATGTTCAGTGAAGGGAAATTATTTTTCTGTCCCCTGCGAATTTACTATGTATTTTTATGTTAATGTTATAATGAAATTTGCACAAATAAAAACATTTAAACAATACGACGTACACTTTTAGATCATCGCTAGTTTTAGTTTTAAGCATCTGTTCAAGGTATTAATAAGTTTCTTTCGGTACATTTATATTGTAATATATAACCATTGTTTGTAATTTTTTATTGCTTCTCAGTGTATTCAAAATATAAATGAAATTTCATCATAACGAATATGTTTTGGCTGAGGCGGATTTACCTATTGAGGAATCAAAAAACCCTCGGTGGGCCGATGGGATCATATTACAAAGATTTTTGTTTTCTGTTTCATAACAAGTATTATTTTTAAACTACTATTGTAACCAAATGAATCCATAACCTATTTTACTAATATTATAGTAGTATAATAGTTGATATTATTACATTTTTGCACCGATTGATATGACGATTTTTTATTGACTGATTTCTGTAATTGTTTCGGTAAAAATATTCCTGATCAGCAAATAATCGATATTTTAAAAAATAGAAATAAAATATATAGAAGGTTTTTAAAATATATGTGAAAATAATTGAATAAATAGCATTTTATAATATGGGCTGTTTTATTGAAAAACTCCTCAGGGCCAAAAAAAACCTTCAATACACTGCTGTATTTTAGTCACCCGCACGATCTACTTTATAGTGACATTTCACTGCAGATGATTTTGATTAAGCGATAAAATGATCTGTGCTTAGTGAAACAAACATAATTGCTTCATTCAGTTTGTCACTAATGAAAATTAAATGTAAGAAAACCTTTTTTTCCTTATCGATGAGTCAATTATTTATAAAAGTATGAAAAATTGAATTTCTTTTCGTACAGATAAAAAACTAACACAGCAATTAATCAATAGAATTCCAGTAACATTTGTTGTTAAAGTTTCATAAATTTTAAATGGAGATTAAATCCTCTGAAATGAAGAATGAAGTTCTTAAAAACTTGTGTTTTGAAGGTCAATCCATTTTCCTTTATACCTCAAGAACCTTCGCTTTCAATTTTCTTTGTCCCAAAAGGAAGAACTAATATTTAATTAGTCTCAAGATTCCGTTGTTTCCAGATTTCTCCCCAGTTTGCTTTGATCCTTACGCTTCGTTCATTGATCCAAGGCACAACTGAAATATCGATCAAGTTTAGCGCTTCTGCATCTTGTCTCTGCCATGCAAGTCCGGCAGTGCTTTCCTCACTTTCGTAAAATCGATAAAGCCTTACTCATTCAGGATTGTGTGATGTGCTTCCCGAGATCTTTTATGGGTTTAATTACTTTTTCTAAGAAACTGTTCAATCTCGGCTAATTTTTTTTTATCAAATGACATTTATCTCAAACCATCTTTAGGGTAAACTCGTCTATTTATACATAGATAAATTACACTTTTTTTTCATCTACTACGTTAACATCTAATGTAAACGTTGCAGATGTTATTCACTGGATGAATGCCTCATCACTACTGGTTGTAATGATTAATGCGCAACGGTATAGAACCCATTACTTTGCATAAAATACGAAAAAAATGATTGCAAAACATCAATCGACTTACACTGTAAATACAAGGGGGGGGGGGGGGTTACATTACACTAGTTCATGGTCGCAGCTAGGTTACCACCATTTTATGATATAAAGTAATATATTATGGTGTAAGGTTAATCCCAAAAAAAGTGTAATATAACACCAGAAGCAAGTAAAGGCAATATTCAGTTATTGTTAATTACACTTTTTTTTTATATAGACGATTTTTTTTATAACAATAGCGACTGTACGCTATTGTTACAGACATACAGTCGAAAAGCTAAACCTAACATCAGGAAAGGAAGTAAAATAACACTATATTCTAAACCCAGAAACAGATTAAGGTAAACCATACTCAGATAAAAATTTGCGCCTTAAACGCGAAATTGGACAGTATCAACATGTATCTAGTTAATTATGTTCACGAAATGCTTGTTTCTCAATATTCGTATACTGTGCAATGGATTTTTCAAATCGTCAGGTCCATAGTACTCATAATCACCTTCATCAGATACCCTAATCCTTAGAGGTATAAATGACCAAATCGCTTTTTTTATGCTGAACTACACCAATTTGGAACAGATTTTTTTTAATTGTCTAATATGCACAATCTTATCAGAATAATATGACCACCTACCATACATATACTATGGTAGGTGGTCATATTATTCCGATACGATTGTGTATGTGCTGGTAGAGTTGAGTCATCATGAAATAAATAAAAGAGCAATGATAAAACGTTTCACTGTAGTATTTAAAATATTGATAATGATCCTATCATTTTCATATTTCGAATTCTTTAGCGCATTGCAGAATAATGAAATAAAGTTTAAAACCAATTTTATGCATAGAATATTATAAGTTAAATGACAAAATTCTATTCTACAATTTGAATACACCATAACATGGTATTAAGTAAGAAAAGTATACACATTCTTTTTTACAGTTCATTTTTTTCAACTGACAATTTTATGAGTCCCATCTCTGCAGGAACTCCTCCTGTGCTGCTTTACTGTGAAATATTAGTTTTCAAAGCAAATAAAATTCGTCATTTTTCGAACTTTAGCGCCCTGTAATATTACGATATAACTGTAACATATTTACCGATATGGACATCGATTCTAACACAAAGGTTAGTTACTATATCATTTCTATTCTCCGTTTAAGTATATTTTATGAACCGTTGTTTTCCTATTATTAAAATTTTCTTTATTCTGTTGTAATCTAGGTTAAATTACTTTTCTGCATGAAGTTTAATTCTCTGAAGTACCTTGCTGAACTTGTAACAACAATACGCTGATTATAAAACAAAGCAAATTTTTCTTATTTCTCATTGAATGCATTTTATGTTTACTAACCTTAAACAATTCTGCTTTCGAAAATGAGACTTTGGGAATAATAATAGCGGAAATGAGATTCTTGACTTTCGGAAATGTATTGTTGGACTACCAAACGAATTCGAATAGTATGCTGAATAGAACAATGTTTATTTTCGAACAAAACCTGTTGTTTCCTCCTATTGAAACGATATCCCAAATAACGACACGAAATTTTGAATCGTTGCTTCGGTTAGAGCATCTTTTTCAATTATTCTAACACTTTGTTAGAATGAATTCGGTTTATCTTTCAGTCCGGAAGTTCATTCGCAAAGAAAAGGGAAATCATTTCAAATTACGTTCAAGAAACTATACATTTCGTCAGAAACGACACGAAATACTTCTTAGAAGTATATGTTTACCAAGGTTCACAAAGTTCATTTACATCTCACTCATTTATTCGCCTTCGAATAATTACTGTCATACCTGTTTTTCATTAAATTTCTTTGGAGAGCGCTTCTTTCAACCTCGAAAACAACGTTTTCGGAAGACATTAGGTATTGCTACAAACATTATTAAACAGTTGCATCAGGTGTCATGTCTCTGTAATGTATTTATTTTTATTTATTATTGTATTTTTATTGTATTTTTGTTGTTGCAAATATATATATGTATTAAGTGTGTTTTTGGAAGTGCTGTTGTGGGGATGTGACTCATAGTTGTTGTTTTCGGGTCTGAGTTGGCTGCCTGCAAATGCTGACTAGTCGGAAAGCCCTTTTACGACTATTTACAACTAGCCTCATGCGCGAGTGCGAGCGCTGGAGATTAGGCCAGCGATAATAAACAACAGTTTTGGGCATCGCTGATAAAACTGGGAGGACGTTTGAACACGCGTCAAAGGATGCTGCTCTTGCTCAAAGAAGAACTCTTAAGGAGAGGGTTCGTTTTTATGTGAGAACCAAGATACAGTTCTGTGTGAAATGATATACGGTTCTGTGTGAACCAGGTTGTAGGCAAGGAATGGATATCCTTTCGCCAAGTTTGAGGTAGGTAAAGTGAGAATGTGCAAAGTGCAGTTCTCCACCTCATTGCATGATTGTTTGCAGCAGCAAAGGCCTACGGAATCGAGCACATCCACAGCACGTGATTGTATATGAATGTGAATAAACTGTATCGTCCATATACAACTCTCGTGCTTGAATTGTTGGACATACTCTACACATCACTTGGCGCAACAAGTCTGAGGTATACGTCAGTAAAGCTGTAACAACCCGCTAACCTGTTATTTCACCTAAGTAATGGTGAATTTAATTAAGGGACTAATTGATCGTCCTCTACTATAGAGTGGTTAATAGTTCGCCATCACAGCGCACCGCACCAGCTAATAAATAATTCTGAATGGGGAAAAAACCCAACTGGGATGTAAATAATGAAGAAAAACAAATCGCCTCTTTGGGAAATGGGATGCTTGTTTCAAAAGAGTACAAACTGCTTAATATTTCGACCTTTGCAACACAATGGAAATTCGGACTAACGGATGATGGGGAATATGCGAATTGTAATAATTTATTTGTTCCTGTAAAACACAAAAATATTTTTCCGTTTAACTCTTAAAACAAAACTCATACTCTACCACTAAAATTCGAGAAAGTTATATACTAAATCGATCGTTTGCAATATTTTCAGTTTTCCAATATTTACATCTAAAGTGTGCTATGAAACTATTGGGATATGAAAAAGCGAATCCAAATGTTTTTTCAATACCTGTCCAACCAAAAGGATTTTTTTTCTCTATATGTTGGAAGTCTACAGACGACAAAGTGAAAATAACTGTTAATTAATATATAATCAATCATATTCTTATGCAACCCATCGGGTGAAACCCATGTGTACTTATGTATGTTGCGGTGTTTGTAATATGTGTTAGTTATTCTGAAACCATTGAGTTTACTTACCTGTAGGAGACGTTGCCCATTGCCATTGCAGCTACCAATACCAAAAGGGCCTATTACTCCTCCCCAAAGGTCAGAGTCAGTACCAACTTTGACATTGAAGTCACCAAGAACAAGGGTAATATCTCCTTTCTTGACAGAATTCAAAATATCCTGAAGTTGTCCATAAAACCTATCCTTCTCATCCTCATCGGCATCCTCAGTAGGGAATAACAACATATAACATTCAAGTCCTTAACGCTTGTCTGAAATTTTGCTGTAAGAAACCTTTCATTAATGCACTCATATCCTAGAAGAGCATCACTAGCGTGTCTGCTGAGAAGCAGACCCACGCCTTGGTGATGCTTATTGTCGTCCCTCCCTGAAAAGAGAAATTTAAGATTATTTTTAAGAATCTGACCTTTATCTGTCCATCTGGTGTGTTGCAAGCCGAGAATATCTAAATTATAATGGTGGAATTCTTGTGTGAGGACATCAAGAGGAAAAGCTCTGTGCAGAGTCCTCACATTCCAACTACCTATGGAGAGAAAATGGTTAGTGGGAAGTTTAAAGAAACTATGTTTATTGCGAGAGGGAATGCCGACAATATTAAACAGCCCCCTAATCGCAGACATGGAGCAAAGACTCGTTCCCCCACCACTAAAGGCTGAAGCCATCTACACTGGAAGACTTCCTCCAATGTAGAATTTGACGATGCCAATAGAAGCAAAGAGTTCAGGTGCCTGCGATGACCTCTGCTCAGGATTATCCACCAGCTGATGAACATATCCTGTGAATCTATTCACTTGGGGCTGTCAACTCACAAACAAACAGAAAACACAGCGGAAGATTTTCCCTCCACAGAAGCCCACCAGTGCAGCAAAATCAGGATCCATAATCAAGCTCAGAGCCATAATTCCGTTCAGGTTCGTATATATTGCTCAGCCAGGACCCTGTGTGGTTGACCACTCCTCAGCAGGGTAGCTAAAAAAGAAAAGTAGCCATGGTTGTCCAGATCAGTAGGCTACACTAATCTGGCAGCCCTCGCCTTCCGTTCACTTCCACAAGAGAGTATCTCTTTTGAAAGGTACTAACGGTCTGCACCACGAGAAGGCGGGGTCGGACATTAGGTGCTAGGCCTGGCCGGTTCTATGCATCATCACAAGGGATTGGTGCATAGCTCTCCTTCCAGTGAGCTACCATTTACAGACAAAAATCCCTTAGAATAGCATTAAAATATCTACTACCTAATAAAATATGTCTCCCTGTTAACGTTCTAGATGACACAATACTGTGTAACGAAAACTGATTTGATAATCTCGTGTTAATATAGAACGTTATAATTTCTTCTTGTTCTTAATTTTTTTATATACTTGATCACTTGGAATATATATAATTTACGCGCAGTAAGAATTTGCAAATTTTTATAAATTCCGTCAACTTGATCAAATTTTGGCAAATCCATCATTGTCCTAATAAGAAAATTTTGCATATAGTATTGTATTGGCTTAACATATGACATATAAACATCACTCCATAGTATGTTATTGTACACACACATATTTATATATCATCATTATCATCATCATCATCATCCTCAAGCAGCCATGGGCTACGGAGGTCCAACCAGACCGCGCAGTTTAATTCTCCAAGCATATCTGTCCTGAGCTACATCTGCTGCATCCGGCCACTGCACACCAATTCTAACAAGGTCCTGTTTGACATTGTCCGCCCACCGAATCCTAGGTCTCCCCTTCTTTCTGAGTCCTTGAGGCACACTGTTCATAACCCTATTCGCCAATCTATAATCCATACGGGCAATATGGCCAAACCAGCGGAGTCTCTCTCTGCACAATATGCTGCTTAAAGGAGGTTGCAGACTCCTTTGCCTAACCTCATCATTAGTTACAAAGTTAAACCACCTAATACCCAAGATACTGCGTAAGCATCTAGAATAGTTTAATACTCTCTACAATTTGATATGATATGCAAGCGAAACATGTCTTGATGTTTTTACTTCTACATTAATGTGAAACATGATAGATATTAAGAAATTTGGTTTTATAAATCGCTACCATAAATAGGTCATCTAAGGCAACATAGTGTTGCGGATTACAAAAATGGATAGCCACTGAGCGTGAGTATTAAAAGCTATATTTCAAAACCAAATTCAATACAAGGTAAATTGTTACAAAGGAAATATGGATGAAGTATCTTATTAACAAATCAACTATTAACATGCACAAGTCATCAATCTTCCTGCGTAGAGCACACAATATCAGCTCTGTGTATTTTACTAAATACTACCTTTTACTAGATTTACCAGGTCACCCGAAGATCTTCACTCGTAAACCAATTCTCGTCCTGTGCTAATAACTTTTCACACACTAGCCGAACAAAAAGACAGTCCGTGTAGACATTCGAAGTTAGCCATAAAAGTTCCCACTTTTATACTTCCGCGTATACACAACACATCAAGTTACTTCTTGATACTTAACGATAAAAGATCCCACTTTTATCCTTCCGCGTATACACAACACATCAAGTTACTTCTTGATACTTACGCGCACTGTCTCAGAACAGCTCACCGTCCATTTTCGAACTCACCGACCGTTACAATACAACGACCGTTACAATACAAAACGACCGTTAACGCTCCACTCTTCTTCTCCAAATTCTCCCAAAGTTCTTATTCGTTGGCTGAAACTTTTTGCTTTCGGTTGCCAGATTCCTTCTGTCGTAACACTGCCCCCTTCCTAGGTCTTGTTCGTCCCGAACAATTCTGGATTCCAAAGTTTCTTCAGTTCTTCGATGAAACGGGGCCAAACGATCCACGTGAACCACCTTGCACTTTGTAGCTGGACGTCGACGAATGCGATATACCACGTCTGTGTCAAAATGAAAGCGAATCTCATTATGACGTAGATTTCTTTTCTGACTGAAGCCTCGTCCACAAACATAATACGTGTAAGGCCTATAGCCCTTGTGAACACGTTTATGTCTCTGCAGGGAGAAGAATCGACTAAGAGTTTTCGTGCAAAACCTGTAAAAAGTTTTCTTCTTTGGATTTTTACTTCTATCAAGAGTAACAAGGAATGAAAGTCATTAGTGACATAAAATCTAGGGAGAATTTTCATCCTGCAATCTGACCCTTTTGTCAGTTGACTTTCACTTAATTCAGAGCTGTCGTGATGAACCTTCAGCCATATTTCACCTGATTCCATTTGATCCCCAAGGTGCTTCAAAAATATAATATCACCTCCATAATTCTTTTTAGCTCTTTGGTCCATCTCCTCCTTCCATACTCTTGCTAGAACTGCAGCTTCTAATCCGACAACCTTACCTGTTTCTCCTGTATAAGTGAAATCAGTGATGTGTCGGGCTGCTAGCAATATTTTTTCTGTTTTACCTTCACATAGCCAGCTTGCAACATCTTCAGATACTCCTTGTTTTATTAACATGTTACGAAACTTGTTCAAAGCATTGCCGTTATGCAGAACCTTACGGACACGTGATGCTTCATCTACCCTATTATCCACAATGTTCACAAAACGCAGAAGTTCTCCTAACTCTTCGACGAGCTCTTGCAGTTCCAAGGATCCGTTACCAAGGAAACACTGAACAGCTTCCATCACTTCCAGAGAGTTGTCAACAGAGTTTTCAAGAGGTGAATCCATGTTGCTGATAACAGCTGAACAACTCAAACTCTTCATTCCACGAGCTTGTGATGCTGCAACCATTTTCTTAACTAAATCAACAGCAACATCTTCTGTACTGATGAGATCAATAGCTCCTTTTCCGAATTCAACATCATAAACCAAAGCGCACACTCCTTCAGCCAGCTTTTTGGACACAATTGAGCATCTCCTTAGAGGAACGCTATCTACGGTAGCCGTCAGATCCTTGCAGCGGTAAATCTCCTTATCTGTTGGCACCAGCTCCTCTGTCTGTCCTACGATGCAGCATCCGACGTCTTCCATCATCTGCTCGATTTTATCTTTAGTGCAGTCGACTGTGAAGCCAGGGATGGATTCCAATTTGTACAGAGTATCTCCCGTCAATTGGAGAGCACGACCGGAGATCATAGGGACCTTGAGACCTAAAGCAGCAAGTGCAGGAGCCAAGACAAGACTCACTTTGTCGCTGACAACTCTTGTGCTGTGTTTATCCACCATCCGATGGCGCCACTCGGGTCTCCAGCAAAACACATGACCCGAGGAGGTCATATTTGCTGTTTCTTCCGAATTCACTTTCTTGGAGCTCTCATTGTAATTAGCCAGGGAAATATCAGTCATGATTGCCAAATTGTTCATTCTGGAGATCAGCGACGAGTTCTGTAACATGATATTGTCCACTTTAGAGCTCTTGTAGTCGTGATAAAACTTTTCTATATCCTTATAATCTAAATGGTTATAATGTCCAAATCTGCACATTGACTGTTCAGAAAAGAAATTCAGCATGGTTTCGTTGAGATTGTCTGAGGGCTTTACTTCTCTCTGATCGTAACTCTGAGGCTTAGTTTCATCCAGAAAGTTAGTCTTTGAAGTACTGTCTCTGCCTGAAGCTCTTTTACTAGCATCACCTGTTATGCTTCTAAGCCATCCTTCGGAATTCCTCTTCCTTAAATCTCCACTTTCTATAAACGATTCGAGTGTGGCTATATGCTTTGGAAAAATCTCTCCGACTTCCCGGGTAACGTCGAATGGCACTTTGTATCCATGATGAATGGACGCCTCTTCTTTACTCGGACCACTCTGCGAAACGTAAACTCTGTTTCGTTCCCCCTCATTACCACTCGTTACTCTGCCTTTGCGATAATTGTCCAGAACGCATTTTGCTGACGGCGAGGAATAGAATACCTTTCGTGTGGATCTCTCTTCAGATCGTGCCAGACTTGTATACCTAGGTATTTTGAAGTGCAAAGCGTACTGTATAGTCTCACAGCTCTCTGATCTGTGTGATTGTTCTTCACAGTTCCTAGACATGTCACCAGCGACATAGACACTCTGCCATGCATCACCAGTAGTTGCGTGGTCAAAGGCATTATCTGCGCTATCTCTACGATTCTTGATTTCCAGTAGCAGATCCACATTTTGAGATTCTCCTTTCTTGCAAAGATTCGATTCTTTTGTAGTCTTCCTCTCGCAGTCCTCTCGTACTTTCTCTTTTTCTTTTCCATGTTTACAATCTAACTTAACACTATTAAGATCATCTTTTTCACTGACAAATTCAACATTTAAACTATTGCATTGTCTATTGAGTTCGGTTTTATTATCCTTGAACTGATCAATAATCTTACCAACTTGAGAAGCCACTTCAGCTCTCATCTCACTATTTTGTGCGGCCAGGTCACCTCTTTTATTTCTCAACTCATTATTTTGTGCGGCCATTTGGGCTTTCAAATCATCTTTTTGAGAAACTATCTCAGTCCTCAACTCATTATTTCGTGCGGTCATTTCGGCTTTCAAATCAGTCATCAGCGTAGTCATATCGGCTTTCATATCAGTCATCAGCGTAGTCATATCGGCTTTGAAGCTATATATCAACTTTACTAATTCATCCATACTTCTAGTTAACGGCATTCAATTAATTAATCCCACTTCTGACACCAAATGTTGCGGATTACAAAAATGGATAGCCACTGAGCGTGAGTATTAAAAGCTATATTTCAAAACCAAATTCAATACAAGGTAAATTGTTACAAAGGAAATATGGATGAAGTATCTTATTAACAAATCAACTATTAACATGCACAAGTCATCAATCTTCCTGCGTAGAGCACACAATATCAGCTCTGTGTATTTTACTAAATACTACCTTTTACTAGATTTACCAGGTCACCCGAAGATCTTCACTCGTAAACCAATTCTCGTCCTGTGCTAATAACTTTTCACACACTAGCCGAACAAAAAGACAGTCCGTGTAGACATTCGAAGTTAGCCATAAAAGTTCCCACTTTTATACTTCCGCGTATACACAACACATCAAGTTACTTCTTGATACTTAACGATAAAAGATCCCACTTTTATCCTTCCGCGTATACACAACACATCAAGTTACTTCTTGATACTTACGCGCACTGTCTCAGAACAGCTCACCGTCCATTTTCGAACTCACCGACCGTTACAATACAAAACGACCGTTAACGCTCCACTCTTCTTCTCCAAATTCTCCCAAAGTTCTTATTCGTTGGCTGAAACTTTTTGCTTTCGGTTGCCAGATTCCTTCTGTCGTAACAATAGGGAGAAATTACGTTATATCTATTTGTCGTATTGCCCATAAGGACACCGCATCCCTTAAGTTAATTAATAAATGAGTTTTTTGTTCTTCATTCTGCTATTATCTAAACGACATCTAAATGACCTTTCATGCTAATAAATTATTTGAATCAATTTATTTTTATAAATATCCCCTTTTTTGTTGATTACTTTGGTGTATGTTTCAACGATGCGCACAATCAAAGGACTCTAATACCACTTTTGGCACGTGAACTTCAGATTAATCACCTAGGTAACAACGCAACCAAAAAGAAGTAATCCGAACTAATGCGCTTTTACTAAAGGACAACTGCGGTCATTGCTCCTACTTGTTCAATAGCCATTTGTTGAGATATTGCCGACAAACTGCACTGAAAGAGGCAAAGGATGATGACAAGAAGACAATCACAGTCCACCTAATATGATGGATTCTAGAATATCGTACCTGGTCGACATACTGTCGTACTCTTTGTCTCTGTATCTGAAGCTTTGTGGATGGCATGAAGCAAAAGATTTTGTCAATATGCCGGTTCTTGTTGTCAATACGTCATTTATTTCTTAGCGGCGGTCAAGATAGAGTTGATTCCCCAACTCTTACAAATCAGACTCTTATGTCACGGAATAACTCAGGAGAAAGAAGCTTTTTCAATTGAAGTATCGAAAAACATGAGTGGGTGCTTCCGTGATCAAAGTAGATGTTATCTTCTATTATATGGAAAACCATAAGGCTGATTTATTTTTATCAATACAGTTTTCGCTTTTCCGTCTACCGTAAGTTGTCTACTGATACGTAACATCTCTTGGGTTTGTTGTAGTTGTTCTTTATCCTTACTATTGATCGGATAGTCACTTCCTGAGTTTTTCGTTTAGTTTTCAGTCGATGTTTATCTTGGTCAGTGTTACCAGACGTCTGAGTTCCTCTGTTTTTGTGAGGCGGCGACAGTTGGGTTGCTGGTTTACCTCTGAAAAGGTTGGGGGAAGGGGACACACTGGACAGCTGCTGGGATACACATTGTAATCGCTTGCTAAGGCCATCTAGAATGTTCCTTTACACAAATATTCATTTAACGTCCGGTGGCTACGGCTCTCTCCTGCACACGGTACTCGTCGTAACATTCCATCAGAGAAATGGCGGTCTTACCAGCCCATTGCTGTTCCCTTTCTCCCCGAGGACAGGGTAGGGGTTAGGGAACCATTGTGGAAACTTAGTAGGTCCTTTCAAGAATATCATTAAGAGAGTTTTCTTGGAAGTTTTGTCTACAAAATATCAAGTTCAGACATGTCCAGTTACTTAGTCGTCACTACGTGTAAATTTACGCTTCGTTTTCGGCTCCATTACGTTTCCGAAAATTTTCAAGTTCCACCCCATTCCCTAAATATGGAATTGTTTCTAATATATCAGTGTTACGAAAATAAAATAAAAATTGCATGTATGAAATGGTAAATGTTATGGACGTTAGAAGCGATAGAGACCCATAGCATTCAGTGGTACATGGAATAGCTATTCTATATAATATTAGGAGCAATTGATTCAAAGATAATGCACAAAAAAAATGCTCTTTATTAGAATTTCTCTGTTTGAGTTTGGCAGTTTCCTTGACTAGTTCCCGTTCTGCCCTTTGATGAGAAAGGGTGCACCGATGGGCTTGGAAAGTCTGCCGTCCATTGAATGCAAGGATCTAGGATTCAGTTTTGGAGGAGGGGGGGGGGAAGACGAGAATAATGCTTGACTAGGATTTCCCAATTACTAAACTACTGAAAAAATTGAACATGAATTTCCATTGCGTCGTAGTATTTTAAAAAGAATTTTTAAATGTAATTGGCATTCCTGTTGTTGGAATTTCCATTGAACAGGAAAACTTAAAATGATATTCTATATAAGAAAAAGCTTTACAGTTCATTTTTTAAATGTATTTTAATGTTGGGCATATAATATGGGGCTAAAATAAAATAATACAAAGACACGTGTTTTTGATTTCAAAGCAGGTGGACAAGTTTGACATTTCGTATAAGAAGACGGGAATGGGGAAAGGTGTGGGGGTCCACCTGGTCCCTTCCCGGGTACTTCCTTCGTTCATCAGATGGGGGGAAAGGTGGTCCACCTGGTCCCTTCCCGGGTACTTCCTTCGTTCATCAGATGGGGGGAAAGGTGTGGGGGTCCACCTGGTCCCTTCCCGGGTACTTCCTTCGTTCATCAGATGGGGGGAAAGGTGTGGGGGTCCGCCTGGTCCCCGGGTACTTCCTTCGTTCATCAGATGGGGGGAAAGGTGTGGGGGTCCACCTGGTCCCCGGGTACTTCCTTCGTTCATCAGATGGGGGAAAGGTGTGGGGGTCCACCTGGTCCCTTCCCGGGTACTTCCTTCGTTCATCAGATGGGGGGAAAGGTGTGGGGGTCCACCTGGTCCCTTCCCGGGTACTTCCTTCGTTCATCAGATGGGGGAAAGGTGTGGGGGTCCACCTGGTCCCTTCCCGGGTACTTTCTTCGTTCATCAGATTGGGGAAAGGTGTAGGAGTCCACCTGGTCCCTTCCCGGGTACTTCCTTCGTTCATCAGATGGGGAGTGCGTTAAGCCGTGATTCCGTGTACAGGCGAGAGGAGAGGAAGAAGCTTATCCTGTGCTCTAGGCTTCCATCTGTTACCTTCAGCTTTACAGTGGGTCCTTTTTCTTAAGCCATCACTCCATCCCTTGGGATCCTTGTGACCTGCCATTTAACAAATTGAGTGCAAAAATATGCCGCTCACAGGAAAAAACTACCCAATTTCGAAATAAAAGCGTTTTTGTTTTGTTATATCTTTATGTGTTGCAAAATATGTACAGTCGCTCAAAAAAAAATCCGAACAGTTAGTTAGTGTTCTGGCAACCTTCGTATCACGTGACACGAAGGTTGCCAGATCACTAATTTCTAAAAAAATTGTTGCCAGATCACTGATTTCTAAAAAATTGTTACCAGATAGTTTTTCTGAATTCTGTAATCAACCACCATCCTCCTCCTCCTCCTCCTTCTCAAGCAGCCATGGGCTACGGAGGTCCAACCAGACGGTGCAATTTAGTTCTCCAAGCAAGTCTATCCTGAGCTACATCTACTGCATCTGGCCACTGTACACCAATTCTAACAAGGTCCAGTTTGACATTGTCTGCCCACCGCATCCTAGGTCTCCCCTTCTTTCTGAGGCCTTTAGGCACACTGTTCATAACCCTATTCGCCAATCTATAATTATTCATACGGGCAGCATGGCCAAACCAACGGAGTCTCTCTCTGCACAATATGCTGCTTAAAGGAGGTTGCAAACTCCTTTGCCTAACCTCATCATTAGTTACAAAGTTGAACCACCTAATGCACAAGATACTGCGTAAGCATCTGGAATCAAAAGCATCGAGTTTCCTGTTATCTTGTTTACAAAGTGTCCAAGTTTCACTACCATAACTAACCCTAGAAAGAACCAAACTATTGAATCAACCATAGTGTTCGGATATTTTTTTGAGCGACTGTACATCAATATTGAACGAACTCGTAGTGAATCAATGTTCATTTATTCACCACTATGTTTCGTCATTATGAAGCTAGAACATATTTCACTGTGTACACGTCGATCAAAAACTCTCTCTAAAGAAACAGTAACAAAAATGTTTTTCTCGTTCAACATGAATTATATATTCAAATTCCTATCCAGAAAATGTCCATACATTAATGTGAATAAAACATGAGCTTTTCTTGAAAGATTCCGAATTTTTCAGTTTTCTGATTTATAAAAACAATTTAGTTCAAACTGAATAATATATGCGTCGTAGCATTTTAATATTTATACCACTAAAATTTATGTATAACAGCAATGGTGTAGCGCTTCTAAAATTATATTGTGAACCATGAATTTGAATTTCATTTCCATCCACCAATTTCAAAAGATCCAGCTATAAGTAACTCATTAGATTATTTTAATCAGAAAGACCACATTAGTTATTTGTAAAAAAATCTAAATTTTGATGAAATCGAGAATTTTTTAATCATCCCACTAATTAACTTTTAAACGTATTAATATAGATTTTGATGGATACAAAACCTTCAAAGAATATTTTTGCGTTGTTTATAAAGCCTAATGAAAAAAAGTTTTTATGTTAGCTATCTTTACGCTTTATTTAGAATGAATATTAGTTAAAAGCTACTTTTCATGTATAGATCATTCGAAAAAGACGCCGTGCCGTGTTTTTGAAATATCTATAGTTGTTGATGTATTTCAATTACAGCACTTGTTCTGAGGTATTTTATTCACATACTATCTGAGCGGCAACCGGTGTTGTCCGTATTCTGTATATTTTGTTTTTTACTTCACTAAAGAAGCTAATTTTGTGTATTCTGCTCTCACCGCCCCCCGACCCTTTAGCAAGGATTCAACATGAAGAATTTTCCTGCTTTGCTCAGATCGTTGCTGACCTCGGCTCAAGCTCTCAATTATCATTTCTTCGTCTCAAACTGTCGATACTTTTATTTCGACAGTTTTGGGTACTCTGTAATTGCGATGTACTTGACCGAACGGCTCCAAATTTCGTTCGGGGTTCTCCCCTGAGTGATCCCCGTTGGGCTTAAAAAATCAGGTCCCTGTCTGCAATAGGACGCTTTAAAATAATAATGCCTTTGGAAATGTGGGGAATGGGGCAACTTCAGAAGAATTAAATGTTATTACGACTCATACGTTCACAGTTAGGGAACGATAAATGGCAACAATAGATTTAGCAGCGATTGCAGTTTCCCCCTGTAAAGAGCGTGGTAAATATTTTCCCTTGTAGTAAGTCCTCTTTTGTAATTTTGACTTGAAATTTGGAACTCAGACTCGAACAACAACCAGAAACACTCTGAAAATTTTTGAATCTTCTACCCTGATTTCCCGACGGTTGCCACAGACATCAGAAATCTCTTTTATTATTATAGGTAAACGTTTTCGGTATGTGATCCCAGTGCATGCAATACCATTCGTAGAAACCGACAAAAAGTTTCCATAACGGAATCGCGTTTCTCTTGCGATGCCTTCAACGGCAATTGTGATTTCTGCCTTCAATTCTTCAATCGTATGGGGATAATTCCCGAAGACAATCTCTCAGGAATCCCCATAGGAAATAATCACATATATTCGAACTATGGCCAAGGCCATCCAATCTCAAATCGTTTAGGATATAGATTAGATATCTCCAAAAATATTTGTTCAGCAAATGAAGAAATGTATCCGTTATATGAGAATGTATCCGTTATATGAGAATGTATCCGTTATATGAGAATGTATCCGTTATATGAGATCTTGCCTCATTGTATTAAATACGTTTCTTTCATTTATCTCCCATGCCTTGAAGAGTTAATACAGAGTTGTCTTGGAGTTATTTCAGGTAACGTTCAGCATTCACAGCTTCGTCCAAGAAGATTGATTCGACAATTCCGTCCAATGAAACAACACTCCACGTCATGCATTTTTATGGCTGTAAATATATCTCCTTCATTGTGTGGGGATTTTCAAATTCCCTATATATGCATATTCGTTTCGTTGACATCCCGTTGAGCTGAAAGTGCGTTTCGTCGGTCACCCAGTTGTGATTAATATTGCTGATTGTCTTCCAAATAGTGACTAAATAAACAATAGTCGAGTCGCTTGTCATAGTCCGCATTGCTCAGTTATCGTTGCATCTGAATTTTGTAGCGAAATATTTTAAGGGTTTTTTGAAAAGTGGTTAAGGTAGAGCTTTGTTTTAAACCTAACTGTTGATTTATCATTTCACAGATTCGCGAGGGCAGTTAGTTAGCATTTCTTGTACACGTGCAATAATTTCATGGAATCTCACCGACTTCTTTTTACCAACAATACCCTTCTCAATATCCAATATAGCAACAGCCTGTTTGAATTTTATCACTAATCTCTGAAACGATGAACTACTTGCATCTTTTTCTGTGGGACGGGGGGTGGCTCAGACGGTAGCGCACCAGGCTCTTAAATCTGTAGTTCTCAGGTTCGAGTCCCAGCTGGGTCAGCGTCGAGATTTATCTCCGCAAAATTCCCTGCCCACGGTCAGTAGGGGACACCGATGGGCTTGGAAAGGCGGCCGTCCATCGGATGGGACGTTAAGCTGTGGCCCCGTGTGCGGGAGAGAGCCATACCCTGTACACGTTAAAGAAACGCTGGATGGCCTTGACGGGAGACTACCATCTGTCTCCCAACAGCTGTTCCAGTGGGTCCCTTCCCCCAACCTTCTCTGAGCCTTCGGGGTCTTTGTGACCTGGCCATTTAGCCCATGATGTGCAAAAAATTGCCGCTCAGAGGTAAAACAACCCAACACAACATCTTTTTCTGTAGTCAAATCTAACTATAAACTCACGCTACAGCAGTAATAACACTGCTGCTTTGACAAAACCTATTCAAACAAAACATTGTTGAGTAGTACATGCCATATTGAATAAATAAATACTCGAGGTTAGCATTAACCGATACTAAATCCCCAACTGTTATGTGTTCTGTGACATCATATTCATTACTTTCAGTTCAACGCATCAATGAATAAAAAATAATAATGAATTATTTCTCAAGCAGCTGTTTGCCATAAAGGCCTGACAGTCGTGTATGCCATAGAGATCTGTAACGAAAGCGAGTAACCCATCAGGAATACAACACAAGATAGAAACACCCACGCCTTAGCCGGGACTCAACCCGAGGTCCCTTTGATCCGTAGCCAAGCACGCTAACATCTCAACTACCGGAATGGTATCGTGGTTAAAAACTCCAGAGGTATTTCTGATTACTTTTTCTTTCTGTGTTGTTATAGAAGTCAGTGAATCTAAACTTGATATACTTATGTCTTTGTATGATTATGGCTGTTCTATCGCAAACCAGCTTATTCTTTATGCCTCTAAGAAAAGACTACTAGCCGATTCTTAAATGTAAGGTAACCTTTGCATCCTTAATAAGCTCAAAGAATGGCAGATATATACCTAGAACATTTCTTATAATCTTTTTAGAACTAAATAGCGTTCCAACCGATTATATGATTTCCGTCTGCTTTCTACCACAAGACAAATAATCTTGAAACTCCTTCCTTCCCAAGATAATGACGTCACCTCCTGCTTCTTTTATTTTCAGCAAACATAAATGCATCTTAAGCTGATTAAATGTAGCTTAAACCAAAAAAGGAACACAGGGATCTTTGGAATTAAATAATGGTTATACTTAGAAGCGGATTGTGAAAGTAAAAGAAGATATTACAGGTGTATATAAAAATACACTTGTTCTATAGAGGACAGAATACTCTAGATTATCAATCATTAAATCTGACTGCATTTTGCGTTGATTAACAATACGCAAATGCTAGAAAACAGTCGGTGATCTTCGGCAATTCTTAATATAAAGACCGTCCTACGACCCCATCTGACCTTGAATGCAATACTCGAATAAGCATTATTAATTTTTATGAGTTCTATTTTTCGAAGTAGTCCTTTTCACCAATTTGTAGCTCTCTAGCAATGTTATATAAATATTTTACGTTTGACCTCGAAGGACCCATTGTATCCAAAATTTTACGTTTCCGAGATCTACGACCTGAAACTCTCCCATCCACCAATTTTTAGCTCTCTAGCACTGGTAGAACAACACCTAACCTTTGACCTCGAAGGACCCATTGTATCCAAAATTTTACGTTTTCGAGATCTACGAATTGAAACTCTCCCATCCACCAATTTTTAGCTCTCTAGCACTGGTAGAACAAAACCTAACCTTTGACCTCGAAGGACTCCTCAGATCCGAAATTGGTAGCGTGTCCGAGAACTACGATCCCAAATACTCCCAGACACCAATTTTTAGCTCTTCAGCACTGGTGATCTAAATTTGACCTTTGACCTCGAAGGACCCTCCAGATACAAAATTTCGTTAAGGTTTGTAATTATTCGTAATTATTCTTAATTATTCGATTATTTTAAATTTCGTAATTATTCGATATCTACAATCCGGAACACCCCACAGACACCAATTTTCATGTTTCTAACACTCGTAGATCAAGGTCTGATCTCCGCGTGACCTCTATTTGACCTTGAATGACGTCGTAGGTCAAATTTCGGATTTTTTCCCAAGATCTACGATCCGAATTACCGCTAGGTGCGAATTTTCAGAGCTCTACCATTTCTGCATTGTAGTTAGAATAAGCGCGTTATGAGAATTGTTAAAATATCATCTGCGAACTTCTCATAATCTCCCAAGTTGCTATCCAAGCTGTTTCACTGGTAATTGGAAAATCTCTGTTAGTGGGGCAAATCCTTATGTGAGGAAATCATGCAGGAACTGGGAAAGCTAGTAGGATTCTTCTCACTCATCTTCCTAACTCCCTCTTGTCATTGGGGGCGGGGGTGGCTCAGTCGGTAGCGCGCCAGGCTCGTAATCTGTAGTTCCCAGGTTCGAGTCCCAGCTGGGTCAGCGTTGAGATTTATCTCCGCAAAATTCCCGCCCTGCCCACGGTCAGTAGGGGACACCGATGGGCTTGGAAAGGCCGCCGTCCGTCGGATGGGACGTTAAGCCGTGGCCCCGTGTTCGGGAGAGAGCCATATCCTGTGTACGTTAAAGAACACGCTGGATGGTCTTGATGGGAGGCTACCATCTGTATCCCAACAGCTGTTCCAGTGGGTCCCCTCCCCCAACCTTCTCTGAGCCTTCGGGGTCCATGTGACCTGGCCATTCAGCCCATGATGTGCAAAAAAGTGCCGCTCAGAGGTAAAACAACCCAACCTTCTTGTCATATTTGTTTCAAAACTGCATTGCTTATTTATTAGAATTATTAAAGTTAATTATTAATCATCAATCTGTACTTTCTCCACATCTTTTCACTGGAGAATAATACTAAACTTGCTATTTGGTCGATTTAAATAGCAGCAGAATTTTGTTCAAACGTTTAGAGATGCATTGAGGAAGAGTTTCACAATGAAGAGGGAATTTTCTCTATTGTAAACATTACTTTAATAACTTTAATCTCCAGGTAGTTAGCGCAGTGATTATATGAAAGAAAACTTAAAAGGGAAATTTGTTTTCTCACCGAAATGATTATGAGTAAAAGGTTAATGAAAAGCAAACTAATTGTTCGTATAAGCACGGTTAGACATAATGCTTCCAAATATTTTTGCTAAATGATAAAACTGCAAAACTTTGGCCATTATGGATAATTAGCGTTCCTCTTATGGGATCCCACAATGGCATGCTACGTAATCTGATTCCTCTGCTTCCTAGTAGATAAACTATTTTTCTACTTTTCCAAATATTTCGTTAACTTAACGATTAAGGAAGTCGTTGAATTAATGCAGTACGGAAAGCACCACAACTTGGTTTCTGCACAGTGGAAATGAGTTCTGGTTTGGAAAAAGCATTTATGAAAATTGCACCTAACTTTTATGATGATGTGCACAAACAGACCGCTGAATGTCGAAAAGGTTTATTCTCCCAAAATTTCCTAATTTATTTCTCAGTCTTATTTGTAATTACTAACACTGGAAATTAATTACCTAGCGGAACAGAAAATGTCCCAAGGTAACTTGAGAAAAAATAATTTAAGTATTATTATTAATCGATATTAGTACTCGGATCAGTGTTAGTACAGAATTTAAAATACTAAAATCTGTTATAAAAATGCTTAAAATTTGGAACTAAACTTATATTCCAAAAAATGGTCATAGATTATTAACACTTTGAGAGTTGAAAAATATCAGATGTACAAATTAAGATTTCCCTTCGTATTAGAAAGGACCAATACGAAAGCTGTGCTTGTGGTGTGATGCTTCAGAGATAATGTTGTTCAAGACTGCCTGGCTAAACCCAAATTCAAATGAGATCCGATGACATACCGATAAGATTTAATTATTTATTGATTACGGAACAAAGAGACATTAATATTGGAAATAGTAGGAACTTAGCGCAGAGTTTTTTATTTTCTTGCACCATAACTGCGTTTTCTCTTTAATTTACTGTAAGTTATTTGCCAAACTCAATCGCATTAACTACCCAATTCAAATTTGGAAAGCCACCCTTTTTTGGACAAGATTTAGAAGGGATTGGGCTATCAGTCATTTGTCAATCGCTAAGTAATAAACAACATCTTTGAAAGGATTTGATGACATAACTGACACGTGATTGATAGCTCAATCAACAGTGAGGCGCTGAGAATGGTCGATACTTCAGCTTTGCAGTGTCAGTGTACTAATTGGCTCCCTTCAATCTTCGAGACTGTCTTTCACAATTTCCTTAAAGCTTTCTGACTTCTGAATATGTGGTTGTTCTGCCTTGGAGGAGAGTTGGGTTGTTTTACCTCTGAGCGGCACTTTTTTGCACACCATGGGCTAAATGGCCAGGTCACATGGACCCCGAAGGCTCAGAGAAGGTTGGGGGAGGGGACCCACTGCAACAGCTGTTGGGAGACAGATGGTAGCCTCCCGTCAAGCCCATCCAGCGTGTTCTTTAACGTGCACAGGGTATGGCTCTCCCGCACACGGGGCCACGGCTTAACGTCCCATCCGACGGACGGCGGCCTTTCCAAGCCCATCGGTGTCCCCTACTGACCGTGGGCAGGGCAGGGAAACCTTGGAGGAGACATGGAGCGTTTAGTACTGACATGCGATGGTGTAAATTATACTACAGATTCGACACGGAGCTAAATGAATATTGGCCTAGTCTGTTTGAAAAATTTAAGTTAATCAAATATTAGATTTGATTAGACAAAGGCATATCATCTTTGGTGAATATCGGAATATCGTTTTCAAAGAAAATGAAGGTTTTCGTTTAACTGCTTCTGAATACTTTAAAAGTTTTAATTCGAACTAAGAATAATTGAGAAAATGCAAAGAGAAGTGTTTTATTAGTACTTTTACAAAATAAAGAGCATTCAACTTTTATTCCTTAAATTTGAAAAGTTGCTTTTCTCACACCCCCCTTTTAGAAAAGAGGACATATTTTTGCTGTTAGGGGAACATCTTTTGACAATCTACCAGCGAAATGTCAAATTTCTACCAGAAATGAATCACTTGCAACATCGTTAAAATTTTCCCCTTTTCCATAAATAATGCCCTCTAATGACGTAAATTAAAACCACCTAGGGATTTGAAAAATGCGAATTAAAATATTTCATTAGCACAAATCCAACTTAAAAAAGAATTCTCCAATTATCTATTAAAATGCGCAGTTGCATTTTCCACCCACTCTCTGTGTAAGGGGGCAACTTATTGTGTCAAATGCAAGCATGATAACCTTCACATTCTACCATCAAAATTTCAAATTTCTAACATCAATATATCGCTTGAAATATTCGTTTAAAATTTTCCATTTTCAAAATTTTCTGCCGTTAGAGGGCCCAATTTAAACTTTAGGGAGATTCGGAAAATATGAATTGTAATATTTCATCAATATCTTTCCTATATAAATAAATAATACCCCCTCAAGCAGCTGCTTGCCACAGAGGTCTGACAGGAGCCCGTCAGTTATATGCCATAGTAGAAGGTCTTGTGAGGCTGGCAGGACCTCAGCAGAAAAACGACACGGACATCCATGCCTTAACCCGGGGTTCGAACCCAGGTCCCTTAGATCAGTAGCCAAGCGCGCTAACCACTCGGCCATGGCCTACAGAAAAGAAAAAAAAATTTTAAATTATCTCTTAAAACAAAAAACTGCATGTCCCCTACCATGCTGTAAACTTAAAATGCTGCTTAAATATCTAATATTAATATAAATATAATACTTAAATAAATAATAAAATATACTTAAAATGCTACAATCTTAAAACAAAAAAAGTTGCGTATCACCACCACTGTGGTTAAGGGATCAACTCATTATTACCAATTGGAACTGCGTGACCTTCACATTCCCCTACCGAAGTTTAAAATTTTTTAGCAGAAATACATCGTGTGCGATATTCGTTTAAAATTTTGTCCATTTCAACGTTTTCCACAATTATAGCTTTTAGGAGATTCCTCAAGTGTGAATCGTAATATTTCATCAATACCTATTAAACACAAAAATAATTCTAAATTTAGTTCTAAAAACTAAAAAAGTGCGATATCTACAGAAGGACAGATGATAAAATGAAAACTTTTTTTTCCCTTTTGAAAACGAGATAAAAATGAACATAAGGCATTCTTTCATTTTTTAATGTGATTGTGGAAAACATTTGCTTTTCAAAATCTCTAATAATTGGTTAGCTATAACTGAAGTTCTTTAATCGAAAATCTAAAGTTGATTTTCCGTAAATGTATCTGTTAATTTTATTTTAGAATTATTGCAACGGAGTCTCTCCAATGTTAATAACTATTCAGAAAAACGTACTACACCAGACCTCGTATTAAAACAGTAGCACAATCATGGGCTCCGTCAGGAGGATGTAGCAGGGTCTGCAAGAAGGGGCATAGCCATCCACACTGATCCATTGGTAATCAATTAATCTCTGTTAATAGGATTAGCCTTTGTATGAGGAAAGCCTGTAGTGCCTGGGAGCAGCACTACAGGCTTTCCTCATACAAAGAGTTGACTCTTTTCCATACGAATGACTTGACTCTTTCCTACAAGGATTTCCTCTCTGTCTTGTTCTACAGCGAACAAAATCTCACTCTAGATTCATTATAAAATCTGACTATACAGGGTGAATCTGAAAAAGTGGGCAAAACTTTACTGGGTGGTAGAACGCAACTATACGAGCAATATTCGTCATAGAAAGCATGGGCGGAACGCAAACGGCGAGCCACTAGTTGGCGTTGGAAATGGTATAAAAGTGTCGGTCCTCGCACCCAACGGCATTTTTACCGTGGATTGCCGAGAGGATGGCTGGTTATACTAACCACGAAATGGCGGATATGCACTTTGTGTACGGTGCGGCGGACGGGAATGCAAGTGAGGCACAGAGTATCCCCTCTCCTTCTTGTGTTCATTCTTTAAATGTGACAGTGGAAAACTACCTTTTAACTTCTCACCGCTTGCGTTCCGACAATACATTCTATGACGAATATTGCTCGTATAGCTGCGTTCTACCACTCCGTAAAGTTTTGCCCACTTTTTCAGATTCACCCTGTATACTGAACTAATTAATAATATACAAATATAAGAAAATTAGTGCGATACAGAGAAACTAGCTTCCATGGAAAGGGCAGTTCCCTAACGGAAAAAAAATCGATCGAAAAATTAATTTATGTTGAATAATATCAGGTATACAAATTAATATATTTTTCTTTAAAGAATCTATGCATAATACTATATACATGAATCCTTATCGCAACTGCACTCATTAATGAAATGATCGGTATAAATATTTTTATCTTGAAACATTGATCATTTTTTTTTTCTTATTTATCCTCCTTCGGACGGAAATATTTGACCTTCTTTGAAACAAATCACCACCCTCATGGGTCTATTTCTGCCAACGCCTATGAGCACAATATTTGTTTAATGCACACCAAGTTTTATTTACATAGGTAGAATAATGAAACACCATAATATATGCAGAATTCTCGATTTTTGGCAAAAATCATTTTAAATGATATCTACAATGTTAAGTAAAACCAGCAAAGTGTTGTTAATTGTTCCTAAGATCTGTGAAAGATATTTTACAGAAATGTGTAAAAAAAGTGTGTCAGCTCATTGAAGCGATGTAAATTTACTAAACTCTTATTTTAGTTGATGATCTTTCTTACACATACTTGACTAATAAGTTTCTTCACTTGCAATATATTTGTAGCTTTGATAACATTTAGGAAGTGGAAAGCATTTTGAGAGTGTTGAAACATTCGTTAATTTGATAGCTTTCCTCTGGGATTAATTCAATAGTTCCTAAGAAAAGAAATTTTCTAATGACTGGCTGGAATTTTCATGAATTATGCATGATTTCATCTTCAATACTTACAAAGAAAAGGTTTTTTCTTTCAAGAAGAGTCTAACGGATGGAACACCCATTGCAGATATTTGGAACCTTTTAAGTTAATTTCATGTTTTCTTTTCTTGGTGTCTCTGAAATATTGTAGTTTGTTTTCGAATGTTTCATTTAATTATGTATTCAACTTTTGAAGAATGAAATATTAAGATTCCTTTGGTTTACACAAGAATGTATGTCATTAAAAAGTACTTAAAAATCTACCTTCTGAAGTTCGGAAAGGAATATGTTTTACAAAATGGGATTTGTTAATAGACATCGAAAGAATTCTAGAAAACAACGATATTTTGCGAATAGTGTAGCATATTTATGAAAGAAGAGATTATAGAAGAGCATTAGGGCCAACAGCTATTAATTTTGAAGGAAACCACCTCTGATTTCTGCAAATTTTCAATAATAAAAGTGTTATTCACATAGTCTTCTTTTCTTTTTTTCATTTGCCGTATCTCGTATTTTTCCATATCGATGTAGCCCGTCGTCACGTAGTGTATTTAGAACAAGCGAAAATTGAAAAAGATAAAACATGTCAAATGTTTGGGGCGCGAATGTCATGAATGTTCAAGTTTAACCTTGTTTGACGATGTTCTAAAGCAATACTTCTAGATTATATAAGATCTGAAGGTGACGTTATAGCAATATGATCCTGATAGTAGCGAAATACTGTAGTAAAAGGGGCGGGGGTGGCTCAGTCGGTAGCGCTCCAGGCTCGTAATCTGTAGTTCCCAGGTTCGAGTCCCAGCTGGATCAGCGTTGAGATTTATCTCCGCAAAATTCTCCTCCCTGCCCACGGTCAGTAGGGGACACCGATGGGCTTGGAAAGGCCGCTGTCCGTCGGATGGGACGTTAAGCTGTGTCCCCGTGTATGGGAGAGCCATACCCTGTGCACGTTAAAGAACACGCTGGATGGTCTTGACGGGAGGCTACCATCTGTCTCCCAACAGCTGTTCCAGAGGGTCCCCTCCCCCAATCTTCTCTGAGCCTTCGGGGTCCATGTGACCTGGCCATTTAGCCCATGTTGTGCAAAAAAGTGCCGCTCAGAGGTAAAACAACCCAACCCAACTGTAGTAAAAAATAATGAAGATAAAGACAAAAGATGCATGGAATACTGTGTCTTTTGCTATCATGTCTCAGATGGTATGATAAAGATGCATGGAGTACCGTGTGGTGTTTCTATCATGCCTCATGAACATATAATAAAGATGCTCAGTGCTTATTATGAGAAATAAAAGATTGTAAAGAGGTCTTTGCATAAGATCCAAAGAGTGCGCCTATGCAAAAAAAGATGTGCGTTTCAAAAGCGAAGCAAAAATAAAGAGGTTTCACCAATTTCTCTTTTTTTGCCACTGCAGAAAATCTGCGAGTGTATCGAAATAGGAACACACGTTTAAAGGATTTCAAGAGAAAACAGTTATCGGATGAGTTAACCTGAATGGTTACTAACTGGAAAGCGTAAAATAAAAGATGAGAGAGGTGAGATTGCTTGCAGCAGAAAAAGATACAGGAGCCGTATGTCCTAAGAACTTCGACCAAGTCTCGCAAGCACATATTTCTCAGGCGTTGCTTTTATTTTGGAGTAATTTCCTCTTGGTACACACTCTTTGCTTACAATTAAGTTACTCCTTCTCAGAGCTACACTTAATTCTCTCCTCTTGAACTGACTGCGCTTTCTTCACTGCGCTCTTCAATCTTTATTTCTGTCAATTACTTTGATCGCTAATACACTGCTCGCTATTGAAATTGTTACACCCAGAAGGATTGAAAGAGATATTCTGAAACTCAAGACAGACACAGATGCTCAGAAGGGTATCACATGATTTCTTTTACAGCTAAACGCAACGAATTAATTGAATGGCATACAGTAGAATGTATGTCCTTTAGTATAGCATACAGTAGAATGTATAGCATACAGTAGAATACTTTAGAATGGCATACAGTAGAATGTACATCCTTTAGTATATAGCGAAACTGCATTGGTTCGCGAGATATTCACAACACGTCGCAGTTGAGAAGCGTAGAGATTTCTATTGTCGTGAGGAATGTCCCATCATGCCATTTGCACATAGTTCAATGTGGCAGTTGCATTTTGGGCTGGTTGAGGGCTTGTTGGATATGTCCAATCATGTCTTAAACATGCTCGATTGGTGAGAGGGATCGGAGACCAGATGGTGTCGAAATAGTATGGTGCGTTGTAGACACGTCCTGGAGATGACAGCAGTATGAGGAAGCAGGCCGGATCTAATAAAAAAATCAACGGAAACCAAGAAACAGAATTGAACTGAAAATTTTCAATGCTTTATTTCATTTCATACTTCGTTTTACAGGTCTTTAAAAATTTCTTGGGAAATGCATGAAATATGAATAAGTTTAATAAATTTTTGCCTCTATTACACTTACTAGCATTTTGAAAGGATAGGGACATGGCCTATTTGGTCCTTTTCCTAAATCCAGCCTTCTGTGGGAGAGCATTATTTGTTGAAAGATAGCATTAGGAATATCCCCAAAGAATTGTAGTCAGATACGTCGTCTATGTATCACAGGGTGTTCACGTTACCTAGTACACGTACCAGAAGTAACCTGTTGTCATAACTAATGGCTTCCCAAACGAGGATGCCCTGTGGGTAAAGAGTATGATGTTAGTAGAAGGCAGCAGGATCCGTCCTCTTTTTAAGTCATCTCCAGATGGGGATGCGATGTCCCATCCAGAAGGAACCGGGGACTTGGCTCTGAAGATAACGTGTTTCCATTCCTCATTCCAAGTGACTCTAAACTTACACCAGTCTGATTCCAACGGTGCTGTGCAGTCAAGGACAGTTTAGGCAATGAACACTAGGCCATCATTCCTGTATCTTCCAGACCCCTGGTAATGTACCTGGTCGTGAGGTAATTTCCATGATAACAATTATAGTTCATCGAATGACAGCTACAGTTGTGGTAGGGTCTGCTATTGCCTACCAAAGAATCTGGCAAACCACCCGTACTGTTGTGCCTCTGATAGCTCCTGACCCTGTACGACGAATTTGAGTACTTTCTTAGAACCATTGGTACCAACAACGTTCAAGATTCCTTGCATCGCTGCCCATATGTGCGGCGATAAGGTAGATAGATCAATCGTCTTTACATAGTCCCACGATCCGACCATACTCAAATGTGTTTTATCGTCTAGATTAGTTACTGATATATTTGGCGAAAGGGTCGTCGTGGCATCTTCTACACTTCATTCTCACTATCGGCTAGCAACACCTTTTCGTAACTTGTTGCAAAGAACTACAGAAAGAGCGAAGCATTTGGCATCGTCGCTAAATGTTAATCCTGGGATCTCCTTCAGATACCACTTGTCATGGTAACTTTCGGTTGGAAAGTTTTACCTCTCCACAGCACATTGGGGCGGGGGTGGCTCAGACGGTAGCGCGCCAGGCTCGTAATCTGTAGTTCCCAGGTTCGAGTCCCAGCTGGGTCAGCGTTGAGATTTATCTCCGCAAAATTCCCCGCCCTGCCCACGGTCAGTAGGGGACACCGATGGGCTTGGAAAGGCCGCCGTCCGTCGGATGGGACGTTAAGCCGTGGCCCCGTGTGCGGGAGAGCCATACCCTGTGCACGTTAAAGAACACGCTGGATGGCCTTGACGGAAGGCTACCATCTATCTCCCAACAGCTGTTCCAGTCGGTCCCCTCCCCCAACCTTCTCTTAGCCTTCGGGGTCCATGTGACCTGGCCATTTAGCCCATGGTGTGCAAAAAAGTGCCGCTCAGAGGTAAAACAACCCAACCCTCACAGCACTTTTTTGCACACAATGGGCTAAATGGCTAGGTCACAAGGATACCGAGGGCTCAGAGAAGGTTGGGGGAGGGGACCGACAGGAGAGTTGTTGGGAGACAGACGGTAGCCTCATTTGAAGACCGTCAAGCGTGTTCTTTAATGTGCATAGGATATGTCTCTCCAGCACAAGGGGCCACGACTTAACGTCCCATCTGATTGACTGCGGCCTTTCCAAGCCCAGCGGTGTTTTTGATTTTGATTCAGTAGTTTGATATTTGTTACCTGCTTCCTAACACACTTGTATCTTTTAAAATAGACCGGTAAACCAAACGGCTATCCGGAGCACCAAAACATTAAGGGCACATCCTAACAATCTATTTAGTAAATATAATTGTAGCATGTCGTTAAATTATTATTAGCATTACGGGTGTTTACACAAGTAACTTGCTGCGATACCTCGATTCACAGAACGTTTAGCAACCTCGCCTGTTACCAAGTAATCCAAATTAAGAGATCTCAAGATTAAGTGGAAATTCACTCCTAGACACGTGTTTTGATAATACAGATTACAATTCCTCTCCTTTCTTTACGGATGGCAAACAGGAAAGTAATTATTTCTCTCGTCTCATGAAGCCAGTCTTCATTACATCAGAGAGCGATACGATATGCCATAACTCTTAAGGCGATGAATTCTGCTCTTTCACTAACAACAGTAATTATGACTCTTATGTCGATGTTAACAACTGAACTAATTTTATGTACACACAATAGAGTCAACGCTCGTGAACGGGCAAATTATACAATCGGCGACTGAGTTTGGAAAACCAGAATTCGTTTAATTAAATATTAAATTAATATTCTCATAATTTAACATTTGCATTTCCTTAACAAAGACTTTAATATTTATTATTCTTAATTTCATTTGGCAAGGTATTGGAAAAAATGTAGACCACAAAAGAAAAGAAAAATGCTTGGCAATTATATATTTTTTCAATGATAATACTTCCCAAGAATGACATAAGCACCCAATTTTTTATTTTAGAAGATTTCTAAAATCTATCATACTCATGTCACTTTTCTTACTTCTTAGCTTAAGTATATATCAACCATATGGTTTTGGACAATTGTTTTAATAGTAGGTAGTTTTTTAATAATCCCTCTGCTATTAAACAAATGTCATGGAGCCAATATACTGGCAAAAAATATCTGCTTGCATGGTACGGACATCAATAGAATATAGTTACGTCAAGTAAACTCCCAGTAATGCCAGGGCGGGGGTGGCTCAGTCGGTAGCGCGCCAGGCTCGTAATCTGTAGTTCCCAGGTTCGAGTCCCAGCTGGATCAGCTTTGTGATTTATCTCCGCACAATTCCCCGTCCTGCCCACGGTCAGTAGGGGACACCGATGGGCTTGGTAAAGGCCGCCGTCCGTCGGATGGGACGTTAAGCCGTGGCCCCGTGTGCGGGAGAGGCATACCCTGTGCACGTTAACGAACACGCTGGATGGCCTTGACGGGAGGCTACCATCTGTCTCCCAACAGCTGTTCCAGTGGGTCCCCTCCCCCAACCTTCTCTGAGCCTTCGGGGTCCATGTGACCTGGCCATTTAGCCCATGGTGTGCAAAAAAGTGCCGCTCAGAGGTAAAACAACCCAACCCAACGTGCTGGGTAATTTTATCACTTAGTTGCATTTTTCTACACACAATGGGCTCAATGGCCAGGTCACATGGATCCCAAGGCATCACAGATGATTGGATAAGTGGATTCACCAGACAGCTATTAGAAGACAAATGGAAACCTCCCATCAAGTTGTTGGTTGTTTTGTTTTTTTGGGGGTTTTTTGGTGCAAGGGCAACTAAGGCTCTATTGCGCCAAACAAAAAGACATAAAGGGATAAAAGTCAAGTAACCCGCAACCAAAGTTAAAATTTAGAGAGACAAAACAGCACAATAAAGATGAGTATAAAAAGAGAAAAAAAGAAGCAACAAGTGTATATCTCAACAATAAAAATGGGTGTATAGGACGCATTTAAAATCAGAAACAAGTGTAAAATCTAGTTAACAAAGTAAAGAGTTCATAAACGTGTAAAACATCCAGTAAAACGTAAAAATTCAAAGACAGGTGTTAAAAGCGATTCATCGGATAAAAGTTGTCCGAGTGTAAATGGCTCAAAAGTAAAATCGTGAAAGTTTAAATACAGTCGACCTTCAAAGGTAAAAGCGAGACATGAGATTAAAATGTGGTTAACGGTTAAATGGTGTCACAAAACTCGCACTTAGGTTCGTCGTCCGCCTTAAGAGGAAAAGAGTGTGTTAGAAACGAGTGACCTAAACCCTCCCATCAAGACAATCTAGCGTATTTTTAACCTGAACAGATTACTGCTCTCCGGCACACGGACCCAGGTATTACATTCCATCCGACGGACGGCGGACTTTCAAAGCCGTGTGGTGTCTCCTTTCTCACTGAGAACAGAACATGGTTAGCGACCAATCCATGTAAATGGGGACATCAGATTACGAGCCTGGCGTGCTACCCACTGAGACAACCCTCACCTGTTGGAGGTTGAAAGGGGTCGGGACTTGTTCAGCCAAGCTCGTAATCTATAATCCCAGGTTCTGATCTATCAAGGCCAACGTTGATATTTATCTTTGCTAAACCCTCACCATGTCCTCGACAGCAAGGGGATACCAATGGGCTTGGAAAGGTCCCATTCGTCGGATGGGACGTTAAGTTATTTTTCCCGTGCGAAGGAGAGCCATATCTTGTGAATGTTAAAGATTATCCTGGATGGTCTTCCGTATGTCTCCTAAGAGCATCGAGTATTAGACGATCCATGTCTCCTTCCCCAACCCTTTCTGAGCCCTTGGGGTTCTGGCGGCCTGGCCATTTAGCCCATTGTGTGCAAAAACAAAGGGACGTTCAGATATAAAATAACCCATCCTAGACAGACAGAAGTCGGAAAGCAAATTCTGATAATTCAGTTCTGTCGTACGAGTGTCGAAAAACCACTTAAAAATCACTCTTACCACAAGTGGTTTTTCGACACTCGTTCGAGCTCATCTGGGCCAGAGTTGAATTATCAGATTTTGCTTTCCGACTTCTGTCTGTCTAGGATGGGTAATTTTATACCTGAACGTCACTTTTTTTAACACAATGGGCTAAATTATGAAATTTAGCCCATTGTGTTAAATGGGCTAAATTTCATAATTTAGCCCATTGTGTACAAAATAATATTGTGTGCATAAATGTGCATTGTGTGTAAATTCAGTAGGGGACATAGGTGGTCTTGGAAAGGCCGCCGTCCATTGGATGGGACGTTAAGCCGTGACCTCGTGTGCGGGAGAGCCACACCCTGTTCTCCTTAAAGAACACGCTGGATGACAGTGATTGGCGGCTGCTATCTGTCTCCTAACCGCTGTCAAATGAGTTCCCTCCTCCCACCCTCCGCTGAGTCCTGGGGGTCCTTGTGACCTTGTCGTTTACACCGTTGTGTGCAAAAAAAAGGGCCGCTCAGAGGTTAATCAACCCCACTCTTCACTAAATTACGGTTGTTTAGCTCTAAACAAATGGTTTAGGCACAGGACCGTAAGCTTAAAAATTTTAGTGGGGGGAGACATGTGACTGGATTGAAATGGAACTGACCAGTAAGCCGTTCCTTTCAATTTTATTTTTTTTTTTCTTAGAAATTATTGTAGCTAAATTATGTAATATATTTTTTCATAATTTAGCTACAATATGTCATAGTGGTCGTTTGACTGACTTATGTCATAGTGGTCGTTTGAAAAACATTCTTCTAGCACGTGTGTAATGTAGATGTTCCCCTTCTTACTCCCTCTTTGCGGTTATTAAAATTATCGAATGGCATGTGTGTGGGAAGAGAGCCTTTCTCCTCATTACATCCCATTCTTGAGCATAGATAATTGTTATTTTACTTATGTTTCATAAGTATTCGTTTCTTGAGAGAAAGAGGTGAAGTGAGCAGAGAAATGATGGATGATGAAAATGCTGCGAAAGAACCAACAGAATGAGCAAATAGCGAGTACATTAGCAAGCGGAGCTATCGAGATGGAGAAATAAATATTCCAGTGGGAGGCAGAGGGAAGACGTAGTAGTGTAAAGCAAAGAAAAACCTGGAAAGAAGACATTAAAGAGGCTGTGGACGATAATGGAGTGGGAGAGAGAGGGAGGGAGGGATCCGAAATACAGAAAGAAACTTTCTAGTTGCAGATGACCATTTCACAGGAAAATGCACGAAGGAATGCATTGATTTTACCTTCGGAAAAGTAGATATATTTTCTGACATGTTCATCCAGTTTTATTCAGCAATATATTTCAATTTTTGTAGCATTAAATAGATATATTATTTCTTAATATATTCTATTAATAAAAATTCTTGCGATACATGCATATTGATTTCAATATATATATATGTATATCAGGAAATGTGACATTTTATTAGCATTATTTTTCTTACATATTGAAACTAATAATTATTCTAGTTGGATGTTGAAAAAATGGTGTCTTTTATATACAGGAAATATTTTATACTAATCTACAAAATCTAATCAAGAAACTCTCAAAATCAACTACTCTTTAAAATATTTTTTAATCATTTTTGATTTCTGTTTACGCATGTTATTTAAGCTCACGAGTGCTCAGGGCGGGAGTTGCCTCAGTCGGTAGCGCGCCAGATTCATAATCTGCAATTCCCACGTTCGAGCCCATCTGGGCCAGAGTTGAAATTTATCTCCGCTAAATCCCCGTCCTAGCGTAGAAAAGGGTTGTTGGGTTGTTTTACCTCTGAGCGGCACTTTTTTGCACACCATGGGCTAAATGGCCAGGTCACATGGACCCCGAAGGCTCAGAGAAGGTTGGGGGAGGGGACCCACTGGAACAGCTGTTGGGAGACAGATGGTAGCCTCCCGTCAAGGCCATCCAGCGTGTTCTTTAACGTGCACAGGGTATGGCTCTCCCGCACACGGAGCCACGGCTTAACGTCCCATCCGACGGACGACGGCCTTTCCAAGCCCATCGGTGTCACCTACTGACCGTGGGCAGGGCGGGGAATTTTGCGGAGATAAATTTCAACGCTCACCCAGCTGGGACTCGAACCTGGGAACTACAGATTACGAGCCTGGCGCGCTACCGACTGAGCCACCCCCGCCCCATGTAGAAAAGGGACCCCGATGGGCCTGCAAAGGCAGCCATCCGTCGGATGGGTCGTTAAGCTCTGGCACCGCGTGCTGGAGAGCCATATCCTGGCTCTTCTTAAAGAACTCGCTGGATGGTCTTGACTCTGGGAGTCTTGCATCTGTCTCCTAACAACTGTCCAGTTGATTTTATCACTTTCTCTAGGCCCTTGGAGTACTTGTGACCTGGCCATTGTGTGCAAAAAAAGTGCTGCTCAGAGGTAACTAAATTTCTGAGTACGCATAAAGAAATTATAAGGATATTAGATTATTTTGATAATATTTAAGCTAGATTCCATTCGCATGTGAGCAGTCTGGTTGAACCTCCGTAGCCCATGGCTGCTTGAAGATGATGTGAGAAAAAGCATTTGTAAATTGATTGTCAAAAAGTGGAAAAAAATCTTCTATGAATAAGACAAGTTGAATTGAGCAAGGGCATTCCTTTGGTTACCAGAGCAAAAGTTTTGAGTTCAAAATTTCATTTCACTTAATTAGTTGAGAGTTCAATAAATTTATACAAAGTTACTTTTCCATTTCAGATTGCGGATTGTATTATTTCAATTTTCTTGAATAATACTACGAAACAGAGTGAAACTCCACTGAAAAGGTTTACTTCTTTCCAAAACCTTCTCCTTAGATCGGAAATTAACAACTTTTTTTGCAATTTATTTCCGTATTACACGAGTCATTTACTAGCGTGAATTAGCGTAAAGAACAGAATACGTAGGTATTTCAGTTTATGCAGGTAAATAAAGAGTTAAGAAGGTTAGGTATTACTTTGGGGATTTAATTTACAAGATAACAGAAAGTTACTTCTGGGATTTCATTCACAGTTGATTGGATGGTTAATGTAAGATTTTTTAAGACATTGCATAGATTAAGTATTGAATTACATAGAGTTGAAATCAGGACCGGATCTGGGAGGGGGCGAGAAACCCATACACTCTCACCCCCATTGCTAGAATACTAGTAAGAGTAGTGGAGGCAAAAAATTATTAAACTTGAACATTTTGGATTTAAGCTTAGCCTGAATAGAGGCGAAGCTTTAAGTGTATTTGAGATTAAGAACAGGAAGTGATGGATTTTATGATGAAAGTTTCAGTGTAAGCAAAGGCTTGTTTATGCCGTTAAAAGCCGTGTCTTTGTCAAACATGTTAAAAAGTTTGCTTTACATTACATAGGATGCAAAACGAAGGTGAAATATCTCATTTCTGATTCGTCTCCTGTTGCCAAGGGTGTGAATTCCCCGCCGATGTTGTACATATGGTTGCCTAGCTGAAGCAGATTGTGTTTTATAATTGCTTGCCTTTTCTTTTCGTAAGCTACCACTGAAGAACTTGTTTATCTTGTGGAACAAAGGAAGCCTGAATATGACATCTCAATTGAAGAGAGTTCTTGCTAGGTACCATGGCAACCAAACCACTGAATGAGACATTTAAACATTAGGAGGCGTCCGTGTGAACGTGCCGGAAAATGATCCCAGCGTGAAACGTAGCACAGAGACCAATAACATAACATCCAACGCTTATTTTCTTGTCTCCAAATTACGATTTAACGACGAGAGCAACTAAATAAATTTTCATGAATTAATTCGTCCAAAGACAAATGTCAAGTCATCTTTTTAAACGTATCCTAAACTGTGTCTTGTCATTCACATTTTATAAAGGAATCCTCTCCGTATTTAAACTTTTTTTCCCCAAAAATTCCTCTTTTATTTCTCTATTTTAAAAGGGAATATTTAAAAGAACTTTTTAAACACTGATATTATTTACTTTATATGTGTTCTAAACATTGATTTGTTTGCTTAAACAAAATATTAGTTTTAATATCTGTTTAAAAAATGTTACATATCGTATTTTTAGTCAGGAGTGCAACTTCTTATTTTATCATTATTTCTGTGGGAAAGTCGATCTCGACTTGGGTCGTGTGTAATCAAGGCATCGTTTTTGGAATGCTCCCTAACGAAAGTCGGACATTACCTGTGTTGCTGTTCTTTTTATTTTGTTGTCCAGCATTCTGTCCAACCATCTGTGGATATTACACTTTTTTTGCTTTCCGAGACAAATTAAAATTTCTTCTTGTTGAATATGTTTTGATTAAATAGTAGGATTTGTATTTTCCGAATACCCCAATAGTTTTAAAAGGGCAATCTAGAGGTAAAAATTTTGGAAAATGATCAGTTTAAATGAATATTGCAAACGATCTCTTTATGCCAGAAATTTGAAATTTTGATGATCGAATGTCAGGGTCAAGGGTTAACGCTGATAGAGATGATTTGCCTATTTACCTACAAGGTGTGTGTGTGTGTGGCAGGCACATACCAAGAAATTAGTTTTTTGGAGGCGTCCGTGGATTTAGTTTCGTGGGGGTCTGAGAATAACACTTGAGTAGGGTTTACCATTTACTAAAATATTTCGCAAACAGGAAAGATTAAAATGAGATTCTATAGGAAAAAATTATTACAGTTGTTTTTAAATCTTCGTTTGACGTCGAACATATATTATGGCGCTAAAATAAAATTAAACGTAGACAACTGCTTTGGATTTCAAAGCAGAGCAAATTTTAGATTTCGTATAAGACAACCAGATCTTCGGGGGTAGGTGCTAATCCCCTGTCCTCCCCCTCCCCTTGAGTACACCCCTGGTATGTGGTGCGGGGGTGGCTCAGTCGGTAGTGCGTCAGGCTCGTAATCTGTAGTTCCCAGGTTCGAGTCCCAGCTGGGTCAGCGTTGAGATTTATCTCCGCAAAATTCCCCGCCCTGCCCACGGTCAGTAGGGGACACCGATGGGCTTGGAAAGGCCGCCGTCCGTCGGATGGGACGTTAAGCCGTGGCCCCATGTGTGGGAGAGCCATACCCTGTGCACGTTAAAGAACACGCTGGATGGCCTTGACGGGAGACTACCATCTGTCTCCCAACAGCTGTTCCAGTGGGTCCCCTCCCCCAACCTTCTCTGAGCCTTCGGGGTCCATGTGACCTGGCCATTTAGCCCATGGTGTGCAAAAAAGTGCCGCTCAGAGGTAAAACAACCCAACCCAACCCTGGTATGTGGGAAGGGACGCAAGTTTTTTGCGTTAAGAGGTAAATGAAAAATACTTTCCGTGTTTTTATAAGTGCTAATAAAATATTCTATTTTAATTTTTCTAATCGTTCTTTAGTTTTAATTCTCACCGTTCGAACGCAAAAAAATAGGAAACTGAAAAGCTTCTAATTCTTTGACATCGAGCATTCCACATTCGGTAGAAGCGATATGAATTATTCTAGTAATCATTACTAATAACAGTAATTTGAACAAAAATTTGGCACAAGGTTGTTCTGTATCTTAAATACGATCTTGACAGATTCAGGTTGCGGAAAGGGACACGTTTTTAGCGGGAAAATACGAGGGTCGTTAGAATTAGAGGAGCAACTGATTGTTGCTAGTCTGATTTTAACGACCTGAATGACGAAACAATCCCACCTACCTCAAAAAAAAAATAACTCTTAGAAAGGAAACAAAAAAAAAATCCAGATTTTTCCTCTTTCGAATAACACTCGGGAAAAATAATTTAAAATAAAAGAGGTTTATTTTGTTTCATTTTTAAACAACGTGTAAATGATTGCATGTTTACATCTTTACTGTTCAGCAAACCATCCATTAGTGAAGAATTTGTTCAGACACAATAACGAAAGTTTATTGTTACAAAAGATTAAGGCCGTTATTTCCATGAAATCGAAATCGTCGCTTTCACAACACCTCTTTTTTACGTAATTAGAAGCAGTGGCGCAGACACGATTAGTGAAACGTTTGAAAATATTTTACTTCTTTTTTGTGAATTGAAAAAAAAAATGGCTTTTAAGCATAAAAATGTTTTAATGAAGGGTGCGTAACCCTGTCCCTCCTTTTACTTCGTCACTGATTAGAACATTTCGTTAACTGGTGCAGTAGAACGTATATTATGCAGGGCTCCTAATAACACTTGATCGTTAAAATTTCTGGTTGGATTAAAACGTAACAGACCAGTACTTAGCTTAATCGCATATATTACAATTTCTTTTCATGAAAAGGAGCGTTTATCTTTCTTTTGCTTTGTTGTAGCGGCTTTCCCAAACATATTTTTGTAAAATGTTTGTAATATAACTTGTATATATATATGTGTGTGTGTTTACTATTTTTTGGCATATGCTCCAATTATTAAAATTCCACAGGTGGGGGGGGGGGGCTCAGTCGGTAGCGCGCCAGGCTCGTAATCTGTAGTTCCCAGGTTCGAGTCCCAGTTAGGTTAGCGTTGAGATTTATCTCCGCAAAATTCCCCGCCCTGCCCACGGTCAGTAGGGGACACCGATGGGCTTGGAAAGGCAGCCGTCCGTCGGATGGGACGTTAAGCCGTGGTCCCGTGTGCGGGAGAGACATACCCTGAGCACGTTAAAGAACACGCTGGATGGCCTTGACGGGAGGCTACCATCTGTCTCCCAACAGCTGTTCCAGTGGGTCCCCTCCCCCAACCTTCTCTGAGCTTTCGGGGTCCATGTGACCTGGCCATTTAGCCCATGGTGTGCAAAAAAGTGCCGCTCAGAGGTAAAACAACCCAACCCACTGGTGGGGAGAGGGAGAATGACTCCCTTTCTTTATCGGATCCAAAGTGTGTCTTTTTTCACCAGAGTTCAGGAATATCTATGGATAGTTTTCGCATATTCGATTGTTCTACCCCTGAGTGGCACTTTATTGCACACAGTGGAGTAAATAAACAGGTCATAAGGTCTCCAGAGATTAAGAGTTGAGTAGGGGAAGGGAGCCCACTGGACAGCTGTTAGGAGACAGATTGTAGCCTCTCTCGTCAAGGCCATCTAGCGTGTTCTTTAACGTGCAACAGTGTATTCCTCTTCTGCACTCGGGGACATGGATTAACTTCCATCCGAAAGACGCCGGCCTTTCCAAACATGTTGGTTTTCTCATTATCACTGAGTGCATGGTGTGAATTAGCGGAGATAAATCTCAACGTTAGCAAAGTTGGGAATCGACCTTGGGAACATCAGATTACGAGCCTGGCGTGCTATCAATTGAGCTCACTCCCCATCCCGTTTTCGCATTAAACTTCATACAAAGGAAACTTAATATCTAAACTGTATAAACCATAAGATAAGATGAAACAAAAACACTACAAACCTGTCGATGCTCATCACAAAGATGGAAAACACGGATGAAGAAACGGTGAGATTAGCCACAAAATTGTTTATGGTGCAATAAATTTCCCCAAATGGCCAGTGACTATTCAGCATGAAGACGAAGTTGAAAATCGTGTTGCAAGTTGCCATCATCAGGTCTGCTATGGCGAGATTCAGCAAAAAGTAATTGGTGACCGATCGCATGCGTCGATGAGCCAAAATTATCCAAATTACTATGGCATTGCCAGCTGTTGCCAATGCAGCCATCAAACCGAAAGAAATGGTCCACAGAAGCTGCTGCCACCAAGGCAAGAGGTACGGTTGGTGATAAGCGTCGGGAGGAAGAATATTCTGTAAGCAAATTGGAAAGATGCTTGTAAAGTTCAATTCTGCATCATTCACAGAAGTCGCACTTGAAGGCGTTGTATCCTGAATCACCGACGAAGTATCATTGTCACCTTTGATGTAAAACGACAAGCACTGTGTGAAGTTATACTTGAAACTTGGATCCGCAAGGTAGAAAGAGAGAAGGTCCACTACATTGCTTTGTTGGATGCTATCTTCATTCATTTTAATAACGAAATTTATATTATTTTCTCAGGTAATGAATCCATCTGCATCTCAGACAGCTATCGAGCATTGTTGTTTCTTTCTTGTGTTAATTTATGTTTCAAAAACAACTAGTAAAGGAGCAAAAATTATCTTTGAAGCGCATGATTTGACATACTTCCTCAATATAAACTTCTTGTAGAATATTTGCCTCAGTAGCAAATTTCAAAAATGTCTTCTAGATATTGCTTCGAGCGTACTTCAAATAGTTCAAATAGCCTTTTGAATTTGCCATCCGTTTTCGCTGTAATGCACTAAAATGCGAAGTGTTTCGTTCGCTTTATTTGTACTCAATTGTAGCTATTGTGTAAAGCGTTTTCTCTTGAAAAGCGCTGTATCATTCATTGAACTAAGATTTCTTCTATTTATGAGAATATAGCATTTGAATTATTTAGCAAATTATTTATTATTAAACTTTATCAAGAATAATTTGGTCTTGAAATTTATACAATTTCCTCTTTCGTCTTCTATAGTTTTTCTAGAAATAACTGTTAAACTTTTATACATATTTAAAAATATTACATACCTTGATTGTTAAATATGTGTTAGAACAAAAGTTTCTTAATTTCTCTCTATGCAAATAGGAAAAACTTTGTTCACTCTAGAAATTATAAATGTTGATACATGCCAATGACATCGAAGCAAGGATACATCTTCAGTTTCTGGCATTAAAATACTTATTTCAAAAATACTTGTTTCGATATTTCTGAGTTAATATTTCTGAGAGCACAGCTTTCTGTAGTCAAAACCTTTGATCACTTAAACTTCCCTTATTACGTTTTGTAATAAAACTTCTTTCACGGTGTGCATCATTGTTTTCGAGACATTTCTATATCCATCCTGACTTACCTTTTTCGGAAGTAAAAATAATGATTTTCAATATACAGATTACATATTAAACCTCGTTCTTCAACTTTCTCTACTACTTCCTTTCATCGGATGAGTTTGTCCAAAATTTCAGGAAACTTGTTGCACAAGGGCAACTAACATTAGTCGGTTACTATCTGGTGTAATCCTTGAAAGCACGGCTCAGAATCCCTCCCGATCAATAGCGTCACTCACTGGATCTGGGCTCTTTCTGCTGCAACTGCTCCTTGCATCTCCTCCTCTTTCGCTCCCTTCTGACCACGTGCTTCCGTGACGTCGGTGTCAGAAACGGTGCTTCGTAAACGGTCTGGAGTTTCGGTCACCTCAGGGCCGAGAGAATATTACCTGCAAAGGAATCGACCACAGCCCATTGCAGATGGATTTCATGCTAGTAGGAGATGAGACAATTGAGTAAATGACGCAGAAATCTATACACACTGATGCTGAAATCAATCACGGCAAATGATTCGCTAGAAAGTTGATATCAAAATCCATTCCTTCCAGCAAAGAAACGTTTAAAACTAGTGACCTATATACGATAATATTGTAATTTAAAAAGGCAGTTGATACTAAAAATATCCCTAGTTATATATAATTTACTGAAGCGCAAAGGTCTATAAGAGCTAATAATAACTAATATAATTTAATGAAGAGTTAAATTTCAAGTCATAACTGTCATAAAAAGCTAAATTGAGAAATGTTATGATACTTTTCTTTTATAAGTCAATTTTTGTACCTAAATACCTTTGTTATTAAAATTAAAGGTTAATAAATGCTTATAATTACTGGTTACAAAGGTTTACGTGGTCAATAACCCTCTGCAAGAAGCTTTACAGACCCTTCATTAGGTAATGTGTGCCGTACATCATATGGATCTACATGGTATAATTCATTTTCACATTTCTTTCCCATTAAGGAAAGATTAATGTTTTTGTTTTAAGGTTACTCTATCTCTGAGCGGCACTTTTGTGACCACAATTTGCTAAATGTCGTAGTCACAAGGATCCCAACGCTCCGAGTTGTTTAAAGAAAGGGACCCCACCGTACAGCACTTGGGAGATAGATGGTAGTCTCCCATCAAGGCCATTCAACGTGTTCTTTAAAGTGCACAGTTTGTGGTTCTGTGGGCCCAGGCCACGCCTTGGCCTCCCTCCATCGGCCTTTCCGCCATCTTTTCCGTCAAGATGGCGGCCTTTCCAAGCCCAACGGTGAAACCTTTCTCAACGTGAGAGAGTGGGGGTTTAGCGGATATAAATCTCGATGCTAGCACAGTTGGGACTCGAACCTCGGAACCTGCAGACTACGAGCCTGGTGAATTACGACTGAGCCACTCATTTCCCCTGAAAGATTAGTGAGGTGGTTGAATGTGAAGCATTTCAAGATACGATTTATTCGCTGATATCTAACCTAGAGTTTAGGAATAACGATTGAATCAGTTGTCGAAAATGGACAATGGACTCTACTGAAAATTTCTTCCTGACCGCCCAGGGTCCAGGAACTATACTTTGAGAATCCCAGTTTTCCAGTGTAAGAAAGTGAAAGCAAGTTTTCAAAATAGGCTAATAAAGACGTATATTTCTTTGAAGTTATTTTATTATTCAAATGAAATGCGGTTTCTTTTGATACAACCCATCTATGTTAATTACAACTTTCGTTTGATCAATCGGTTTTTCATCAAGTCCTGAGTAAGTTCTCTAGTGACTTCATTCATTTTCTTTTAGTATTCAGAAAAAATAGCGTAATTCTTACAGAGAGTGACGAAGGACTATGGTTGGGTGGGTGGGGGGGGGGGGGTAGGAACAGAACGAAACTTTCAACTCGGTTTTCAGATCTTTGCAAACTGAGAAATTAAGACCTTTACAAAGATTATGTCTCTTATGTCTCTTTCAGGATTGTATCCAGAATTTAGTTACGTGGGGGGCAGCTACCGAAAAATTTACCAAGTGCCTCGGTTTCGCAAAACACAAAACAATTCCCTAATTTTAATCTCAACCGAATATTTTACAACTAATTTCGTATTTTGCCAACTGTCCTTATTTTTACAATTTACCTACATTTTACCAACTGGCTTCGAATTTTGCCAACTTCTCTAGATTTCGCAAAGTTTGCCTTGATTTTGTCAACTCCCCAAGATTTTCCCAAGTTGTCGCGATTTTGCCAACTACCGAAGATTTTCCTAAGTTGTCGCGATTTTGCCAACTACCGAAGATTTTCCCAAGTTGTCGCGATTTTGCCAACTACCGAAGATTTTCCTAAGTTGTCGCGATTTTGCCAACTACCGAAGATTTTTCCCAAGTTGTCGCGATTCTCCCAACTCTACTTCATTTCATAAAACCAATTCCAATTTTCATAACTCGCCTGCATTTTACCAAGTGGCTTTTAATTCTGCCAACTGCCCTATATTTTGCCAACTCGCCATAATATTTCAGAAAAAAAAACAATTTTTACAAATCATTTCGAATTTTGCCAACTTTCCTCGATTTCGCCAACTCTCCTTAATTGAACAAAAAGAATCCCAATTTTCACAACTTGTCTGTATTTTACCAAGTGGCTTCAAATTTTGCCACCTCCCCTAAATTTTGCCAACTTACCATAATTTTACAGCCAAAAATCCTAATTTTTACATCTCACCTGAATTTTACCAAAACACCTCGAATTTTGCCAACTTACCTACATTTTGCCAAGTTGTCTCGATTTTGCCGATCCTCCTTAATTTCACAAACCCAATCCCAATTTTTACAACTCGTCTGTATTTTACCGAGAGGATTCGAATTCTGCCAACTGCCCTAGATTTCGCCAAGTTACCTCAACTCATTCGATTTTACCTCAAAGGCAAAATCGAGACAACTTTTCAAGTTTCCCAACTCCCCTAGATTTTGCCAATTTACCTCTATTTTGCCAACTCGCCATAATTTTACAGAAAAAATCCCCATTTTCACATCTCACCTGAATTTTGCCAACTCCCCAAGATTTTGCCAAGTTGTCTCGATTTTGTTGTGAAATTTTTGTTGTGATAATCGAAAATTGAAAATACGAAATTACTTGTAAAAATTTCACAAAACCAATCCCAATTTTCACAACTCACCTGTATTTTACCAAGTGGCTTCGAATTCTGCCAACTGCCCTAGATTTTGCCAAGTTGCCCCGAATTTAACAACTATCTAATATTTTGCCAAATTGTCTAGATTTTGCTAACTCCTCTTGAAAATTGGAACATAATTCCAATTTTCAGAATTCACCTGGATTTTGCAAAGTCAATTCGAATTTTACCCATCCCCCCATAGCTACACCCCTGAATTCTTACATGATAGTTCTCCAAGATGAAATATTTTGCTTTAATTTTTTACTGCACTCTTATGATGAAAGAAAATATGATCAATTTTATCAATCCTTTCACCCAGTGTTTTTCAACAGCCGGTTTACAATCTTACATCGATAATATATTGTGTGCAAAATTTACAGGATATTTATGTTTAAAAGTTTTTTAATAGCATTTGTTTGCAAAATTATACACTTTATTATATTCAAGTGTCCATTGCTTAGAAATGTTCTTCATTATTTCACAATAAATGTTGAGGAATAGACGAAGGTTTAAAGAGTAATTACAGTAATACCCCGCTTTACGACGTTTCGCTTTACGAAGATCCGCTTAACACGATTTTCAATTACGACCAATGCCCATTTTTAACGAGTCGCATTCGCTCATACAACGGTTTTAGCGACATGACGCTGCCGTGAATCAACCAAAGCTGGGTAATGCGGGATGACTGCATAGTAAAAAATGCGTCACGTTAGTGACAGACAGCAGCGCTACGACCTATATTTCATCGAGCAATACTTTACCATGCTGCTAAGCACGTGTCTGGTGTATAGAGCCCCTCATTGGAGGCTAATTTCACCAAGATCTTACAACACCTTGAACCAACTGGTGCCCAGAGCAGGTGGTCTGTTCTGCATAGGTATTGCACGCGATGTCTTTGCACGTGACTCTTATCATTGGGCAATGTTTTCCGTTTTCTCAGTTTTGGATCAACCGATACGCCGCAGTTTTCGTGGACTCAGTTTGCTTACATCGCGCTTGCTCGCTGCATCTCACTGTGTTTTGGTGTTTCGCTGTGAATTACAGACTATTTATAACTATTATTTTATTGTTAATAGTGGCAGATAAAAACAAAGTAAGGGTACTGTTGCTTCCAGTGAAATGAAGACTCGTGATCCTGATTTTCCTGCACTGGTGGGCTTCTGTGGAGGGAAAATCTTTTGCTGTGTTTTCTGTTTGTTTGTGGGTTGACAGCCCCAAGTGAATATATTCACAGGATATGTTTATCAGCTGGTGGATAATCCTGAGCAGAAGTCATCGCAGGCACCTGAACTCTTTGCTTCTATTGGCATCGTCAAATTCTACATTGGAGGAAGTCTTCCAGTATAGATGGCTTCAGCCTTTAGTAGTGGGGGAATGGGTCTTTGCCCATGTCTGCGATTAAGGGGCTGTTTGATATTGTCGGCATTCCCTTTCTCAATAAACATAGTTTCTTTAAACATCCCACTAACCATTTTCTCTCCATAGGTAGTTGGAATGTGACTCTGCACAGAGCTTTTTCTCTTGATGTCCTCACACAAGAATTCCACCATTATAATTTAGATATTCTTGGTTTGCAAGAGACCAGATGGACAGATAAAGGTCAGATTCTTAAAAATAATCTTAAATTTCTCTTTTCAGGGAGGGATGACAATAAGCATCACCAAGGCGTGGGTCTGCTTCTCAGGAGACACGCTAGCGATGCTCTTCTAGGATATGAGTGCATTAATGAAAGGTTTCTTACAGCAAAATTTCAGACAAGCGTTAAAGACTTGAATGCTATCTGCTGTCATGCCCCCACTGAGGATACCAATGAGGATGAGAAGGATAGGTTTTATGAACAACTTCAGGATATTTTGAATTCTATCAAGAAAGGAGATATTACCCTTGTTCTTGGGGGGAGGAGTAATAAGCCCTTTTGGTATTGGTAGCTGCAATGGCAATGGGCAACGTCTCCTACAGGTAAGTAAACTCATTGGTTTCAGAATAACTAACGCTTATTATAAACACTGCAACATACATAAGTACACATGGCTTTCACCTGATGGGCTGCATAAGAATATGATTGATTACATATTAATTAACAGCAAATGGGCGAGTTCTGTTAGGAATACCAGGGCATATAGGGGAGCTGAAATTGGATCTGAATATTACCATGTTAAAAGTGTGTTGCAACTTCAATTTAAAAAGTGTTGTGCTAGGGTTAAAAAATTTACTTTTAATACTGAAGCTCTGAAAGATCCAGTTATAGCCAAAGCTTACCATGATAGGTTTCTTAGTCATTATGACAGTCATGGTATGCTTACTACTGAAGTTGAGGAAGAATGGGATCATTTTAAACTGGCTTTTTTGGACACTAACAGCACTCTTTTAGGAAAAAAGGAGCAGAAGAGACAGAATTATCTGAGTGATAAGGCACTTGAGCTTATTTCAGAAAGAAAGAACTGCAGGAATGTCCTTAATCAGTACCCTACTAGTCCTAATAGAAAGGATTACAGAGAGCTTAATAAACGTGTAAAGGATCAGTTAGCTACTGATAAGAATCTTTGGCTTGATGGCCTTGCTGACAAAGCTGAGGAAGCAGTTAGACAGCACAACAGCAGAGAGCTGTACCAGATAGTTAATGTTTTGTGTGGTAGAAAACGAACAGGTATACAGGGATTGAAGGATAAACAAGGCAAGGTTATAGAAGGTGAGGATTCTGTCATGGCTAGGTGGGCTGAGCATTTCAGTGATGTTCTAAACAATGTGTTTAGTTCTACTCCCATTGTTTGCAATGATGATAGATGCATTGGTGGCTTTAATGTTGGCCCTATAACACAATCTGAAGTTATTTTGGCTGCTTCTAAACTTAAACTTCATAAATCCCCAGGGGTAGATGAAATTACTACGGAAATGCTTAGAGCTGAGAATGTTTCGGTTACCACTTGGATGACTGAAATTCTGAATATCTTTTTTGATAAAGGCATGGTTCCTAAGGATTTTACCAGAGCTATTGTTATCCCTATTTTCAAAAAAGGTGATCGCAGTTCTTGTGATAACTATAGGGGTATGAGCCTACTCTCTGTTCCAGGTAAAGTTCTTTCCATGATTGTGCTTAATAGAATTAAGAATCTGGTTGACAGTCAATTGCGTGATGAGCAATGTGGATTCAGAAGTGGTAGGGGATGTGTGGATCAGATATTTTCACTTAGCAGATTCTTGAGAAATGTTTAGAGTTTCAGAAACCTTTGGTTGCTAGCTTTGTTTATTTCAAAAAGGCTTTCGACTCTGTTGATCGTCATAATTTGTGGTTGATTGTGAGATCATATGATATACCAGACAAGTTAGTTAACATTATGAAAGCTCTCTATAATAACACTGAGTCGTGTGTGAGAGTTGGTAAGGCTTGTAGCAATTGGTTTAGCATTACTTCTGGTGTTCGACAAGGGTGCATTTTGCCTCCTTTTCTCTTTAGCTTGGTTATTGATTATGTTATGCGAAATTCACTTCAAGGGAAAGATTTTGGCCTTAAATGGGCTGGAGATACGAAAATTTCTGATTTAGATTATGCTGATGATTTAGCTCTTTTGGCAAATGATGTTGATGAGATGAACTCTTTCATTCGAGCCGTTGATGAGACTGGTAGTAGAGTAGGTTTGGTTATAAACAGAGAGAAAACTAAAGTGATGAAAATTGGTCAGGCAGGCTGTGATTCAGTTAATCTGAATGGTTGCAGTCTTGAGCAGGTGTCACAGTTTAATTATCTTGGGAGCTATGTAACAGATAATGGTGATGTGCGGCATGAGATTAACAGACGAATAGGGATTGCTGCCGGGACTTTTAAGAATCTATGGAGAGTGTGGAGAAATAGGCGTATACACCTAAAGACTAAAATTAGACTGTATAATAGTTTGGTTCTTTCTAGGGTTAGTTATGGTAGTGAAACTTGGACGCTGTGTAAACAAGATAACAGGAAACTAGATGCTTTTGATTCCATATGCTTACGTAGTATCTTGGGCATTAGGTGGTTCAGCTTTGTAACTAATGATGAGGTTAGGCAAAGGAGTTTGCAACCTCCTTTAAGCAGCATATTGTGCAGAGAGAGACTCCGTTGGTTTGGCCATGTTGCCCGTATGAATAATTATAAATTGGCGAATAGGGTTATGAACAGTGTGCCTAAAGGTCTGAGAAAGAAGGGGAGACCTAGGATGCGGTGGGCAGACAATGTCAAACAGGACCTTGTTAGAATTGGTGTACAGTGGCCAGATGCAGTAGATGTAGCTCAGGATAGACTTGCTTGGAGAACTAAATTGCACGGTCTGGTTGGACCTCCGTAGCCCATGGCTGCTTGAGGATGATGATGATGATGAAACCTATTGCACTAAGATTTTTAATGTAAAATTTAGTGACGAGTGAGAGTATTTATTTTAATTTTAAATGTTTTATTTACGTTAGTTACGCACGTGTATGACTGCTTAAAACTGTTATTAAACCGTTACACGCAACTGCAAGGAAAAACAAGGCAATGATTCGCTATACGGCGGTGATCTGGAACGTTTCACCGGGTACGCTTGCATAGTTATCGGACCGCTCGAATATATATAATAATATAATATTCCTGTGCAATAGAAGTTTTTTGTGCAAATTTCCAACCAATGATCTGTGCTATATTGAAAACCACTGGCAACCAAATCGTAATTAATTCAAATAAATAAGGCAAAACTTAACCAAAATTGAATTATCAGTGCTTGATATCTGATGACTAACATAGTACCTCCTGTGTAACTGTGGTGTCTTGTTCACGAGGGCCGGGGATGGCTCAGTCGGTAGCGCGTCAGGCTCGTAATCTGCAGTTCACAGGTTCGAGTCCCAGCTGGGTCAGCGTTGAGATTTATCTCCTAAATCTCCCCGCCCTGCCCATGGTCAGTAGGGAAAGGCTGCCGTCCGTCGGATGGAACGTTAAGCCGTTGCTCCGTGTGCGGAGAGCCATACCCTGTGCACGTTAAAGAACACGCTGGATGGCCTTGACGGGAGGCTACCATCTGTCTCCCAACAGCTGTTCCAGTGGGTCCCCTCCCCCAACCTTCTCTGAGCCTTCGGGGTCCATGTGACCTGGCCATTTAGGCCCCTTTTTTAGGCCATTAGGCCCCTTTTTTGGCCATTAGGCCCTTTTTTGGCCATTAGGCCCTTTTTTGGCCATTTTTTTGGCCATTAGGCCCTTTTTTGGCCATTTTTTTGGCCATTTAGGCCCCTTTTTGTTAGCCATTTAGCCCATGGTGTGCAAAAAAGTGCCGCTCAGAGGTACAACTCAACTCTTGCTCACGTTTGGGCCCCTCCCCCAACCTTCTCTGAGCCTTCGGGGTCCATGTGACCTGGCCATTTAGCCCATGGTGTGCAAAAAAGTGCCGCTCAGAGGTACAACTCAACTCTTGCTCACGATAAAAAGTACATCGAAATTTAAACGCAAATCCTGAGTTCAGTGACGCCTTTGCTTTACACTGGCTGAAATTTTTTCTTTGCAGGAACTGGAGGAATTTTTAATCAACTAGAGTGTTTCGTATCTAATATTTGCTCCATCAGGAAGCGCTATTTCACTGGTGAATATTTTCAATTTTACGTTATGCGCTTCTCTTTCATTCTCGCTGTATCACTTACTCCACTTTATGTTAGAAATGAGAAGAGGAAAATCAATATTCTGTTTTCTTAGGATCTTTATTCAACACAGAAACTTTTTTAGATCACTATTAGTCTCAGCCACGTTTTACGCAATACTTCCAAGTGGGATTTTCATGCACTCGCACATCCATTGAAATTAGAAGAAAAGAAGATTTCATCTCTTGAACTTGTTTACAACTCGTTGGGTAACTTGATATCTCTATGACAATGACATGCAGTTTTCCTTCAGGGCAAATTTTCTTTTTCGATTGCGATCTACTAGAATTTTTTTATTTTATTAATTAAAAGTAAATTATTTTTTATCGCACTCTTTACAAATAAGAGCAGGAGTATTGACAAGACAACTTAGCACCCCCCACAGACAGTACTTTCCCCCTATGACGTCACACTTCAGGTCATTTCTCTTTATGTGCCCACACTACTATTCCCCTTATTAATGTTCGTAACCGACTGTGCCCACTTATTAATATTCATAACTCACTTATTAATATCCTCATTCATAAAAAAATACCCCCTCAAGCAGCTGCTTGCCACAGAGGTCTGACAGGAGCCTGTCAGTTTATATGCCACCTTAGGAGATCTGAGAGGATGGCAGGACCTCAGCAGAAAAACGACACACACATCCATGCTTAATCCGGGGCTCGAACCCAGGTCCCTTAGATCAGTAGCTAAGCGTGCTAACCACTCGGCCACAGGACGGCCATTCATAAAACTTTATTAATTAAAAAATTTCCCTATTAAAACACTCATTAAAAGTGCCGCCCCCTTTAGCAAAAGTTACATCACCCCCCTCACTCCTTGACGTCCATCTTGGAGGACTAACCCTTATTCTAAATCCAGAGACTGCCATCTTGGTGATGTCATCGACCGCATTGTCGATCCCCCCCTTTACCCCCTTTTTGTTTCCGTATTGACAGGACGTGTTACAACACAATATGGAAATTCTTCTTTCCCCATATCAAAAGCTCCACCCCCTCCTAACCCATTTGTGGTCATCTTCAATGGCCAACCTATAAACTCGGTAACTTGTCGACTACCTATAAACTCGCTATTCATTAAAATGTCCCCTCAATCCCCTCTATTAAAAATCCTTTATTAATTCAAACTCTTAGCAAAAGTTCCACTCCCGTCGCCCCGGGGCGTCCATCATGGATGGCTAACACTTCTCGAAACTTCCACCGACAGACATCTCGGATCTCGAAAATTTTAAAACATCTATACTGGCGGAAATTGAAAAAAAGAACACCCAGAAGGAATTCCTTTAGGAACGTCATATTATAATATGTTAATAGTTAAGAGCGGCAGAAATCGTGATCAAAGATTGACAATCATTGGATGAAATAATGACGTCACTGAGGACGACAACATGCAAATATACGCAGCTCGTATTTAAGGACTATGGCGTGAAGAAAGAAGTTATTCGTCTTGTGTCGTGTTGTTCAGGGCTCTTTGAAGAAGCTACCATGCCTGGACGATGCAGGCGCCCAACATTTGTTCTGTTAGTGTAGTTTCAGTGAGGTCGCATAGTGAGTATTTGGGAAGAAGACAAATTTTTCGTCAAATTATACACCGTGTTGGACGAGAGGTATCGGTAGTGGTACGATGGTGGCGTCAATGGTTAAAAGAGCATTTGCACACTCACAGACGTGGTTCTGGGCAACACAGAGTTACGGATCGACGTATCAGGAGGAGTAGGTGGTATCGGTGACGTATCAGGAGGAGGAGGTCCTGAGAGGATCGATGTATCAGGAGGGTGTCGGTGGCAGAGCGAACAGCTACGGCATCACGAATTTATTCCTCTGTTGTACCAAGGGTGTCTACAAGCATGATACGCAATTGTCTTTTGGAAGCAGGACTATGGTCACGCATGCCACTGGCACAGCTACCACTGTAACTTCGTCACTGTCGAGTACGTTTACACTGGTGTCAAGAACGAGTTCATTGGAGGAAGAATGACAGTCTGTGGTCATCAGTGATGAAAGCCGATTCCGCTTAGGAGCATCTGATGATCGTTTACGCATCCGAAGGCGACAAGGTGAGTGGCTTCACCAACGTGCATCCACCAGCGACACACAGGGCCCACGCTATCATTGTAAACGTCCATGCCTTGTCCGGGGCTCGAAACCAGGTCCCTTAGATCAATAGCCAAGTGCGCTAACCACTCGGCCAAGGGATGGCTATGTTATATCATATAGGGAATTGGAATTAATAAGTTTTGATAAGAGAATGAAGATTATTTCCAAAACATGCCATAGTCCGCCATATCTGTTGTAATGGCCTGAAACAAAGGGGGGTTTAAGTGAGGGTTGACAAGGCGGGTTGGTAAGTAGGTTTACTGCTAACGGGGCGAACATATGACGTCTCTGGGAGAAATTTGGTCAAGAGTGTGAGGGGGATGGAACTTTCGATAAGGAAGAACTTTTCCAAAACATGTTGTAACGCATCGTGTCTGATGTGCTAGCCTGAAATAAAGGGGGTCAAAAGCGTGGTCAGTGACGTCATCCAATATGACTCTCGGTGGAAATTCGATAAGTGTTGGCCATCCATGATGGCCGCCCATGGATGAGGGGGGTGGAATTTTTCTGAGAGTTTGAATTAATAAACGATATTTAATTAAAGGAAATTGGGGGAATTATAGGTTGCCATCAAAGATGACCACAAATGGGTAGGGGGGGTGGAACTTTTGATATGGGGAATGAAGAGTTTCCAAATTGTGTTGTAATGCGTCCTGTCAATACGGAAACAAAAGGGGTTGAAGGTGGGATCGACAATGTGGCCGATAACATCATCCAAGATGTCCATCTCTGGAAAATTCGAGAAGTGTTAGCCATCCAAGAAGACCGTCAAGTTGTGATGACGGTGGAACTTTCATAAAATGGGTTATAATAAAAGGGGGTGGCACTTTTGATAACTGTTTTAATAAAGGATTTCTTTAATTAATAAAATTTTATTAATTAGGATATTAATGATTATGTTATGAATATTAATAAGTGAGACGCAGTCAGTTATAAATATTAATAAGGGGGAATAGTACTGCGGGGTGCATAAAGGGGCATGGCCGGAAGTGAGATAACCGGAAGTTTGACGTTATAGGGGAAAAGCACTTTTGTGGGGTACTAAGTTGTCTTGCCACACTACTCGCAGTTTATGGCCAGGAAACAGCTGTATACTGCCACGAAATAAACTGCAACTAAAAAAATCGAATAATGAAGCATTACTATAGATAAAAATTTTAATTTAATTAGAAATCTAATGTTACAAAATGAAAAAAAACATTCGCATAAACTTTTAATATGATACTTGATACCGTTTTGCTGCTGCATTCTTTTCGTAACTAAGTGTATATTTCTGAATCGCCAGCCTCGAGCACTGGTTCAGAAACTCTTAATCAATGGCATGACCAACACTGCTCTGTGGTTTACTCAATCGCAGTAAGTTGGACCCGAATTTCGAATACTGATTTTTGCTGGCCAAAAACAAAGATGAAAAACATACACGGGTTAAAGTTAAAAACAACAAAGCAATAGTTTTTTACTGAATAACCACTTCTTTACATACATGAAAACTACTTACCAGCCAAGATCTACAAAAAGAATTTGCATACCGTTTTAGAGGTTTTTTTTTTACAAAATTTCTCGAAAATTGCATGAAAAATACATAAGTTAAATAATTTTTGCTTCTCTTACTCTTACTAGCATTCCCAAAGGAGGGAAGGGGAATATCTCCCAAAAAACGTCCGACTCTTCTACTACTTACCATGAACATTTTTTACTAAACGTACTATGTTCTAGAATATCTCCATTAAACTTTTTTATGTGTATTTTTAGCTAGTTAAAGAAAAAACACGAGTATTGCTTTAATCTTGATATATCTCAGTCCAGCTGTTCAACATTATTGTTATAGACAAAGAATAAACATTCTCTATTGGTTGGATAGATATTGAAGAATATTATATCTGAGGCGAAACCTGCTAGCACATATACTGCCCTACCAAAATACAGGACGTCCGAAAAATAATGGCTGCATTTCGAGAACGAATATGTAAGAAAATAATATATATATTCAAGAAATTGATATTTTAATTGGAAGCGTACCTCAAATGGTTTTAAACGCAACGTTCGTGACTCTGCACATGTCCAATCGACAATCCACTTGTTGTTACACAGGCTGCATCATTTCTCTTGTTACTTGCTCAGTTGTTTCTCATATTATGACTTTCAAATGATTCAGGTCTCGAATTTTGCCCATGTAAACATAATTCATTACAAAGCCCCAAAGGAAAAGTTCTGGGGGGTGCCAAATCAAGGCTCCTTGCTGGCCATAGAATATAACCACCCATGTCAATCCATCTGTCAGGAAATCTGTATATGCAAGAAGTGGAATAACGATTGAACATATGCAGGGTCATGAATGGTGCACATCTGGAAATTCACTAATCATATTCAAAACTGTTTGAGATATGCTTTCAATTAAGATATTACTTTCTTGAATATGTTTATTAGTTTCCTAAATATTGGTTCTCGGAACGCCACCATTATTTTGCAGACACTCTATGAATGTATTCACTATATATTTGCTACCCTGATCCCAAGAGGAGTGAAAATCGCAACATTTTAAGAGATAAACGAAAAATTATTTTTGGATTGGATAGGCACTAAGGAAATATTATGATTAACGTTTTTCAAATTACCACAAGTTTTAATTTTCATCGTTTAGTGGGCGCTTAAATTTGGAAAAATGCTACAATTTTAAACATTGATCATGAATTATTGACTAGCAGAAACAAAGCACGGAGCCTATAGGAAGCCCTTAATCTCCTCAATAGAGGGGCGGGGTTGGCTCAGTCGGTAGCGCGCCAGGCTCGTAATCTGTAGTTCCCAGGTTCGAGTCCCAACTGGGTCAGCGTTGAAATTTATCTCCGCAAAACTCCCCGACCTGCCCACGGTCAGTAGGGGACACCGATGGGCTTGGAAAGGCCGCCGTCCGTCGGATGGGACGTTAAGCCGTGGTCCCGTGTGCGGGAGAGCCATACCCTGTGCACGTTAAAGAACACGCTGGATGGCCTTGACGGGAGGCTACCATCTGTCTCCCAACAGCTGTTCCAGTGGGTCCCCTCCCCCTACCTTCTCTGAGCCTTCGGGATCCATGTGACCTGGCCATTTAGCCCATGGTGTGCAAAAAAGTGCCGCTCAGAGGTAAAACAACCCAACCCAATCCTCAATAGACTGAAATGTAGCAATAATCTTCACAATAGAGTAAAATGTAGTGCGTGCAGTGGCAATGGCAAAACAATTAGGAAGAATCTCTATGAAATGTATGCTGGAGCAAAGTTACAACAATTGTTTAAAACGGAATAGCCCGAAGTCTTTTGAATATTTATTCGGGAATATGTTCATAGTTACACAAATTGGATATAATAGGAAATTGATTTTGCAGCACTTGTTGGAAGAACTGGACTGAAGATTCTTTAATCTTTGTGGAATGCTAAGATACCGATGAACGATAGAATCACGCACGAATCACGGCACTTCAGCTGTTGATCTCAGATATTTATTATCAAAAGACTGAAGTAACTTCACCTGATTAATTTCACAGTAACCAACACAAGTGAGCCATTACATGGGAGAGGTACAAGGTGGTTTTGTACAGCAGAAGCTTATTCTCCAGAGAAAGCGAAGAGTTCTACAAATTCAAAGGTTTAATTTACATATGAAGTCTTATTAACAATTTCTATAATATTGCAGAATATTTATTTATGCTAGAAATCTTAAATTTTAGTAGTAGAACATGATGATCAATGAATGGACTTAACTGACGGCAACTATTTGCTTTTTGAATCCCAAAGCGGTGAGGAAATGCATTTTCCATTTGACAGATAATTGAAAATTCTCTTTATGGTGTATAGATTCTAATAAAATATTATTATTTGCATTTTCCTATTCATCCATTAGCTAGATTTTCCACTGATAGAGGGTTAAAAATTCGGATAAAAAAAACTTCCTTCTCTTTGAAAACGAGCATTCCATATTTGCTAGAGATAATATGTTATTATCTTAGTTACTTTTCCATGTTGTACATAAACTAATGGAATTGAGTTTCAAAGAATCAAAATATAGTTAGTCCCATCGTTTGTTAACCAACTCATCGAAACAAGCAGTAAAATTATTTTCTATAAATATCAACCTTGAATACATGCTTTCACCAATACAAAGGATTATTTATTCAACTAAGTATAAACCACTACTATTTTTTGTTTCACAATATTCACTTCGTTTTATATTTTCTCTTTCTCTTTCTTTCGTTCACTTCGTTTTATATTTTCTCTTTCTTCTTTCTTTCGTTCACTTCGTTTTCACTTCGTCTCATATTTCTCTTGTGAAACCGAAAATATTTCCCTGCCTCGTTTCTATTTTCAGAATTCTCAACAATTCTCTGCTGGTCACAATTTTTTCCGGTAGCAAAAGGTCAGAAAGTGCCAGCCATTTGAGTTGCTCTGATTTGCACTATTCAAATATAAATACACCATTTAAAGATTTTTATCATCATCATCTTCCTTATTATTGAAAAATCAGATACAGTATCTGTGATGTTGGTTCTTCGTTTGTTTGTCTATTGGGACCACTTAGGAATGTCCCCTCGGTTCGATCGCAATACGCGACGGGTGAAAGAGTTTTTCAGATCAAAAATCAAAGATTTTATCACAATTGAAGGGACTCGATACTGAGGCTCCTTCCCAATAAATTGGTTCAACTTAGTCCTTGGTAAAACAATAACTATCCTTTATTGATATGAACTACATTGACTGATGAGGAAAAACACACTCGTCACTCATTTACTATGAATTACAAAACCAGCTTACTATCCCCGTTCAGCTGTTTTCCCGAGAGCCTACATACAGCTAATACCAGTCGGCACTCACCAGCTTTTCAAATCTGCTTCTTTTTCCGCTCGTCCCTCGGGTGGCTCTGTCTTCTCGTCGTTGCCAAACCCTTTTTTTCTTTCGCTCTCTGCTCTGGCCATCTGGCAAGGCCGTTAGCCCTAAGGGACCCGGGTGTCAGCGGACGCTAGCTGTTCCCCGGACACTGCTACTGCAATTAACTTTCCATATGCCGGGACAGAGAGCCTCCCACGTAGCATATGCCTATTTTGGTGAAATCCAAAATAATCTCAAATGATTATTTATTTTTATTAGGCTACTAAGTGACAGTAAACAGTCTTTGTATCCCAGAATTTAATAAGAATGAAAAGTTTACAGTTTTTATAAAACAGAATCTTTTTTTAACTGCAATTTTTGAACACTCAGAAGTTTGCGTATAGATAATTCGCCTTCGATGTAAGTTAGAGAAATTAAGAGAATGTATTTGGGATGCAATATTTTACTTTTCTTTTAATTTTTCCTCGCGTTATTACTTTTATATGACAGCTACATTCGTCTCAATATATTTTGATGCAGGAATTTATATTTTTTATCATATTCATTAAGTATTTTTATTGCGTTATTTTTTATTGGACAGTTTAATGATTAAAATTTATTTTTTAATATTTTATAAGTGAGATATCTATTAAGATAAATTTCATCATCTATGCAATATAGAAATTTAAAATGATACTTGGAAAAACAAAACTTTTCTCCCCTCCTTCTTTGCATCTAGGTAAAAAGCTGAACTAATAAAGAAACATTACACGGAAAAGAAACAATTAGAAAAATATTTAAAGTATTCATACGTCTCAGTATCTCTAATAATTAAAAAAAATCTTCAACTGACTTACTTTAAATGAGCTCATAGCACTTATTCAGCGATAATAACACCATAAAAGTTGAAAAAAAAAAAACTTTATAAACAACGTTAAAAACCAAAGGCGAAATATCCTCATTACACATCATAAGCAGAACGAAAGGTATTTCTTTATAATTATCGCTACTTTTTTGTTTACGTAATATATACTAGTGCTTTTACTCATTTGCAAATTCGCGAAAAAACGACATACAATTTTTATTTTATCGTAATTCAGTTATATGTTATTGTTAATAATTAAAAAAGACTATTTTTTTAACAGAGAAAATTTATTGCTGACGTGACTGCTTCAACAATGAAATTATTATTAAATAAAAAAAAAATTTTTTTCTCCTCTATTTATTTTATTCTTTCTGTTTGTTCCTTGAAGTAACTCAATGAATGATTTCCTTTGACAAGGCTAAATTTTGAATATCGTGTCTCTCGCAAAGTAAGGATCCAGGAAAAGATTTATGGATGCCAAGTGATTTGATTAAGCCAGAGAACGATTGAAATGCCTTTCTGGTTAAAAATTGTTCAAAATTTTGTGTATTTTTTTCCATGTTTTTTGCTACTATTTGTAACATTCATTGTCGCATTATGATCCTTTTTAAAAATAACTCAGTTGATTGTTTTAAGGGTATCGTTGTTTTCTTTAGTGTTTATTACACTATTTCATTTTGCATTATTTTTCTTATTGTACATATCAATCGCTAAGTCACTTGAATTGAATCACTGTAGTGAGCATCATGTATTTTATAAATCATTCTTGACACTTTTTTTATTTTGCCAGACGGATATTAATAGCTTTGATACAATTACTGTTAAAGCAGAATCTTTTTATGCCCGAAAAGGTTATTTTCTTTAATAACGTTGACTAAACCAGAATTTAAGCGGAAACTACAGCTATGAATTCTTCTCCTCTGTGTTTCAGAATTTCTATATTTCAAACTAATGTAGCTCAGTACAGGCCCGGGTCCAGAAAAAATGGGGTGTGCGTGTAAAAGATCCTGTCGTCACATCGCCAATTTGTAACGTTTATCCTGTTATTGCTGCGCCACTTCTATAACGACTGTTATTTTCTTTCATATGACTGCCCCAATTCCCGTATTTTCTTCGCTTTCCTTATTCCCCCCCCCCCCCTGCACCATTCTTTTAACAGAATTCCGATTTCAGAAGATGTTACAAAAAGAGGCACGAAACTAATTCTTTAGATTCTAGTGAAAAATCTTTATTTCAACTTCTTCAGGGATGTGGATCTCGTCAAGAGGTTAAATGAGTCTCACAGCCCGAGACCCTGGCTGCCAGCTGTTTCCCAGTTCTAGGGCACCACTCTACTTCCATGTCGTAGAGAGCACCAATTTCTTATTTCACGTGATTTCTCTTATCACCCAGTTCTTTATTTCATTTTCTTTCTACGTCTTCCCTTGAAGACTAACGGATCTTTGTCCGATCACTTTCTGCTCTTTACAGGGCTTTCTACCATGCACCTTCACTTTGGCTTGCCTGACAACTCCACATGCTGGAAAAGGTTGCATTCATCCCGGACCCACTCCCCCGCTCAACTTCCACTTCTAAAAGGGGCGGGGGTGGCTTAGTCGGTAGAGCGCCAGGCTCGTAATCTGTAGTTCCCAGGTTCGAGTCCCAGCTGGGTCAGCTTTGAGATTTATCTCCGCAAAATTCCCCGCCCTGCCCACGGTCAGTAGGGGACACCGATGGGCTTGGAAAGGCCGCCGTCCGTCGGATGGGACGTTAAGCCGTGGCCCCGTGTGCGGGAGAGCCATACTCTGTGCACGTTAAAGAACACGCTGGATGGCCTTGACGGGAGGCTACCATCTGTCTCCCAACAGCTGTTCCAGTGGGTCCCCTCCCCCAACCTTCTCTGAGCTTTCGGGATCCATGTGACCTGGGCATTTAGCCCATGGTGTGCAAAAAAGTGCCGCTCAGAGGTAAAACAACCCAACCCACTTCTAAATATCTCTGGCTGAACTCCCCTTGGTCTCTTCTCACCTCTTCCTCCTTTGTCCATCCTTTCTAATGGACGACTTTCCTCTTAATAATTTTATGTCTTCCGCTTCCGTGTCATCGCTGAGAAGTCCAAGCCTGACCTTCTTCCTAGAAGCAGGTGCCTGAAAGAAAACACAACTCAGCTAGCTATTCACCTTAATGTGAATCGCGAATATCATGAAGCGAATGCCAATCTTTCGCTACTGATTATATTCTATATCCAAATTAATGCATGACAGGCTATTGAGATTACTAATACAATATAAAAGTAGAAATAAATATTTCTATACTGGGTGGGACATTACGGGGGCGGGGATCAAGACACTGGATTTCTAGTGAGTATAACGTTTTCCTCTCCCTTTAACAGGTTTAAAAAAAATATGAGTGGAATATGCAGAGATTTTATAATTTTTTGCCTCCATTACCCATACTGGCATTTTCAGGGAGGGGCATGACACTTCTTCCCACCCTAGATCCGGCACTTGATCAGTATATAACAAGCTAGTAACTTTTATTTTTCTTCTTTATTTTGCATAATGTTTTACTTTATTCTTTTGTCACTCAATTTCTTTCTTACGCCCAGATTGCTCCAGAGGCTCAGAGCTGCAGTAATATTTTTTTGAGTGAATTACTTATTTTGAAAGACAAAGAATAATTTTTTACTTTCTGCTGTAAAGCAAAGAGTAAACCATTGACTCTGAAGAGCTAGAAATGAATTTGCTTCAATCTGCGAAACTACGAAACCGATTTAACACTTCAAAATTAATTAGGTCAAGGGAAACTGAATGCATCGTTTTCTACTGTTACTTCATTAATTTGATCTCGTGAATAGAAATCAATTCCCAGTTGTTCAATTTCGTTAATTTTGTAAAGGCAAATTCGTTTAGTTATCCGTTTCAAAGAGGAAGGCTGCCAGCTTTGAGGGTTTGAAAACATGTTTTCGTTTCATACTCAAAGAAATAAAAAAAGATGATAGTCTTCATTATCTTTAACCTCTTGGAACGTGTCACGATTTTTTGTTTTCGTTACGCTTGCAGTAACGTGAAGTACATTAAACTTGTTACGCCAGTTATTGGGAAAGTTTTATCTCCGTTTCGATAGATTCGGCATCCTGTAATTTCATAAATACTTCACTGATCGGTCCCAAATTTCATATACAGGTTCTCCATGTGTGACCTCGTGTTGAGTAAAAATATCTGGTCATTACCTACCACTGTACGCGATTAATCCCTTTGCGAATATCAGGAATCTAGCAATGATAAATGATGCTACTATGAAATCTGTGAATGGAGTAGAGAAATAAGCTTCTCGCCAAATCTTTGGGGGAAGTTGTGGAATTTACCAATGGGGAAGGGAGGAGAATCTGGAATAGGATTCTATTGTTTAAATATGTTTATTGGCAACATAACCAAGCCAACACCGTCTCTTTTTGTACAAAAAGCTGTTCAAAATTTACATATGTTTTTTGAGGACCATAATGAAAGCCAATGTGAAAAATTTGAGGTCGATAGGATTAAAAATGGCTGAAATAGAGAACGTTACAGGAAAAACGATCAAATGACACAATTTGCATTTTAGTGGTTTGATTTTTGGTTCTCATGAGATACTAGAATAATATCAAAATAAGTTTCTAAAAGAAGGTCATAAAGTTCGTACGCACGATTTTTCTGTCACGTGGGGTCAGTAGAGAACTTGAAACCCTTTCCTTTCTGCACTGCTCTGGTAGCTAGCGGTTAATAGCAACACAATTTAGAGATTCAAAATTTGTGATTACACGTAATTTTTCTAATTTTAAAGCTGTGTCAGAATACGAAACTCGCTTTATGGAAATCTATTAAAGATAGAATTTTGAACAATGACGACTGTGTTACAAAAAAAAAAAATCCAGTGGGTCCGAAGCATTTTTTTTTCTGAAAAAGTACCTATCTTAATTTCTGTCAGGAATTTGTCGAGCTGGGTGTTTTAAAATTCACTTCGTGAAACTCTATGATATATAATACAAATACGTATTTTGTTTACAGCCATCTATAGAACTTATGACACAATGTACAACTGTCGTCTTTCATTAACTTTGGACTAATCGTGGCCAAAACATATGGGTTGGAGTTTGGTTCAGCCGGTAACGTACCATGCTCCTAATCTAAAATCCGAGGTTCGAGTCCAACTGGACAAGCGTTGAGATTTATTCCCTCTAAGCCCACTCTACCCTCTGAGAAATGGAACATCTATGGGCATAGAAAGGCAGCTTTTCCGTGTTTTGGAACTTCAATCCGTGGCGCCGTGTGCAGGAGAGCAATTATCATGCGCACGTTAAAGAATCATCCCACCACCTTAAATCTTTGAAAGATCAATAATGATAAAACTATTTACAGGCACAGTTCAAAGTTTTTTGGGAAAATATGCCATATATGGCGTGACAAAATTTTTTGAGGCTATTGATAAACAATATATTAGGCTCAGCATACTCCACCACCCTAAAACCATCCTGGATACGTGCCAGTTAAAGAACACGCTGGATGGTTTTAACAGGAAGCTTTCTTCTCTCCTGACAGTTGTCCAGTGGGTCCCCTTCCCCCAACCATCCCTGATCCCTTGGGATCCTTGTGACCTGGCCATTTAACTTATTGTGGGCTAAATAGTTTCACTCGAAGGTAAAACAATTCAACCATGTCTGAAAAATTGTTTCCTCGCAAGAAATCTCTTCCTCGTCGCAGTATATTCGAGCCAGCGGCAAATTTGAGAGCCAAGAATAAAGTCCCTCTTCTCCTCGGCCACGTGATTAATTTACAACGGAGAGCCAATACCGGAACGATACATCGGCCACTCTACGTGCAAAGGGGCGGCTTTATTGCTCTTTTATGGTTCACTCCGCATCCGCTGGAAGAGCGTGCTTCCTGATGATTTCCTGATTCAAAGTGCGCTGTCATCTGACCCTTACAATGATTTTTAGACATAAAATTTTTTTATACTCGATGATTTAATATCTAGGAAATAGTCTTTTTTTTACAAAACATCTAAAATGGTTTATGGGGAATTTTGTATCTTGACATATATGCTTTCGGATATCCGTACCAATTTCATTAGATGTAGGTTACCAGGCTTCTGAAAAAAGAAGACACGTCTTCTTTTCCCTTTCTTCTGTTCTGCAGGGAGTTTAAATTACTTATCCTTGTCTATACTTATATTCCCTCCAAATTATACACGAATATCCTTGATGAACTACTCAGCAGGCAAACATATCTTGACCAAGACGATTACACCTTCCTAATTACACCTTCGATTAACCTTCCTAGTACAAACTGCATAAAAATCACTCGTTGGTCAACTTCACAGGGTCCTGGTGCTGACCATTTATACCTACTAGACTGGACTTGTTTATGGATTTGAGCTTGATTATGGATCCTGGACTTGCTGCACTGGTGGGCCTCTATTGAGGGAGAGTCTGCCGCTGTGTTTTCTGTTTGCTTCTGGGTTGCCAGCTCTAAGTGAACAGAGGCATGGGATACCTTATATCAGCTGGTGGATAATCCTAATCAGAGGCCATCGCAGGTACCTGAACCTTACTTGCTAGTTGGGCATCGTCAAGCCTAAACTGGAGTAATGTGTCTCAGGCAGGCTATATGGCTATTGAAAAAGTCCACTTGAAAAGGTGGTGCCTGAAGTTCCTACCAGCATCGGTGACTTCAGCCTTTAGCGGAGGAGGAACAGGTCTTTGCCCCATGCCTGCGATCAGGGGGCTGTTTGATATTGTTGGCCCTACCTATCTCAATAAACCTAATTTCTTTAAAAATCCTACTAATCATTTTCTCTCTGCAGGAACGTGGAACGTGAGGACATTACATAGAGATTATTCTCTTGATGTCCTCATGCAGGAATTCCAGCGCTATAACCTAGATATTCTAGGCATGCAAGAGACCAGATGGACAGGTAAAGGTGAGATACTTAAAAATAACTTTAAATTTCTCTTTACAGGGAGGGAGGATGGAAAGCATCACCAAGGCGTGGGTCTGCTGCTCAGCAGACATGCTAGTGATGCTCTTCTAGGATATGAGTGCATTAATGAAAGGTTTCTTACAGCAAAATTTCAGACAAGCATTAAAGACTTGAATGTTATCTGCTGTTATGCCCCCACTGAGGATTCTGATGAGGATGAGAAGGATAGGTTTTACGGACAACTTCAGGATATTTTGAATTCTGTCAAGAAAGGAGATATTACCCTTATTCTTGGTGACTTCAATGCCAAAGTTGGTACCGACTCTGACCTTTGGGGAGGAGTAATAGGCCCTTTTGGTATTGGTAGCTGCAATGGCAATGAGCAACGTCTCCTACAGGTAAGTAAACTCAATGGTTTCAGAATAACTAACACATATTACAAACACCGTGACATACATAAATACACATGGGTTTCACCTGATGGGCTGCATAAGAATATGATTGATTATATATTAATTAACAGCAAATGGGCTAGTTCTGTTAGAAATACCAGGGCATATAGGGGAGCTGAAATTGGATCTGACCATTACCTTGTTAAAAGTGTCTTGCAACTTAAACTTAAAAAGTGTTGTGCTAGGGTTAAAAAATTTACCTTTAATACTGAAGCTCTGAAAGACCCAGTTATAGCTAAAGCTTACCATGATAGGTTACTTAGTCATTATGACAGTCATGGTTTGCTTAATACTGAAGTTGAGGAAGAATGGGGCCATTTTAAACAGGCTTTTTTGGAAACTAACAGTACTCTTTTAGTGAAAAAGGAGCAGAGGAGGCAGAATTATTTAAGTGATAAGGCACTTGAGCTTATTTCAGAAAGAAGGAACTGCAGGAATGTCCTTAATCAGTACCCTACTAGTCCTAATAGAAAGGATTACAGAGAGCTTAATAAACGTGTAAAGGATCAGTTAGCTACTGATAAGAATCTTTGGCTTGATGGCCTTGCTGACAAAGCTGAGGAAGCAGTTAGACAGCACAACAGCAGAGAGCTGTACCAGATAGTTAATGTTTTGTGTGGTAGAAAACGAACAGGTATACAGGGATTGAAGGATAAACAAGGCAAGGTTATAGAAGGTGAGGATTCTGTCATGGCTAGGTGGGCTGAGCATTTCAGTGATGTTCTAAACAATGTGTTTAGTTCTACTCCCATTGTTTGCAATGATGATAGATGCATTGGTGGCTTTAATGTTGGCCCTATAACACAATCTGAAGTTATTTTGGCTGCTTCTAAACTTAAACTTCATAAATCCCCAGGGGTAGATGAAATTACTACGGAAATGCTTAGAGCTGGGAATGTTTCAGTTACCATTTGGATGACTGATATTTTGAATAACTTTTATGATAAAGGCATGGTTCCTAAAGATTTTACCAGAGCTATTATTATCCCTATTTTCAAAAAAGATGATCGCAGTTCTTGTGATAACTATAGGGGTATCAGCCTACTCTCCGTTCCAGGTAAAGTTCTTTCCACGATTGTGCTTAATAGAATTAAGAATCTGGTTGACCGGCAATTGCGTGATGAGCAATGTGGATTCAGAAGTGGTAGGGGATCTGTAGATCAGATATTTTCACTTAGGCAGATTCTTGAGAAATGTTGCGAGTTTCAGAAACCTTTGGTTGCTAGCTTTGTTGATTTCAAAAAGGCTTTCGACTCTGTTGATCGTCATAATTTGTGGTTGATTGTGAGATCATATGGTATACCAGACAAGTTAGTTAACATAATGAAAGCTCTCTATAATAACACTGAGTCATGTGTGAGGGTTGGTAAGTCTTGTAGCAATTGGTTAAGCATTACTTCTGGTGTTCGACAAGGGTGCATTTTGTCTCCTTTTCTCTTTAGTTTGGTTGTTGATTATGTTATGCGAAATTCACTTCAAGGGAAAGCTTTTGGCCTTAAATGGGGTGGAGATACGAAAATTTCTGATTTAGATTATGCTGATGATTTAGCCCTTTTGGCAAATGATGTTGATGAGATGAACTCTTTCATTCGAACTGTTGATGAGACTGGTAGTACAGTAGGTTTGGTTATAAACAGAGAGAAAACTGAAGTGATGAAAATTGGTCAGGCAGGTTGTGATTCAGTTAATCTGAATGGTTGCAGTCTTGAGCAGGTGTCACAGTTTAATTACCTTGGGAGCTGCGTAACTGATACTGGTGATGTGCTTCATGAGATTAACAGACGAATAGGTATTGCTGCCGGGACTTTTAAGAATCTATGGAGATTATGGAGAAATAAGCGTATACACCTAAAGACTAAAATTAGACTGTATAATAGTTTGGTTCTTTCTAGGGTTAGTTATGGTAGTGAAACTTGGACGCTGTGTAAGCAAGATAACAGGAAACTAGATGCTTTTGATTCTAGATGCTTACGCAGTATCTTGGGTATTAGGTGGTTTAACTTTGTAACTAATGATGAGGTTAGGCAAAGGAGTCTGCAACCTCCTTTAAGCAGCATATTGTGCAGAGAGAGACTCCGCTGGTTTGGCCATGTTGCCCGTATGGATAATTATAGATTGGCGAATAGGGTTATGAACAGTGTGCCTAGAGGCCTCAGAAGGAGGGGGAGACCTAGGATGCGGTGGGCAGACAATGTCAAACAGGACCTTGTTAGAATTGGTGTACAGTGGCCGGATGCAGCAGATGTAGCTCAGGACAGATATGCTTGGAGAATTAAACTGCGCGGTCTGGTTGGACCTCCGTAGCCCATGGCTGCTTGAGGGTGATGATGATGATGAATAATTTTAAGTTATATTTCATGTGTAATATTGAAAGTTAAATCACGGGATTCACTATGTATGCCCAAGATGCTACGTAAACATTTAGGATCAAATGCATCAAGTTTTCTGTTATCTTGCATACATACGGGCCACGTTTCACCATCATAACTATTATATCGCTTAATATTAGTCTTTAGATGTATATGACTATTTTTCCACAATCTCCATATATTCTTCAAAGTTCCAAAAGCAATCTCTATTCTTCTGTTTATCTAATGCCGCACATCACCAGTGTTTGCTACAAAGCTCCCGAGATAATTAAAATTAGACACTTGCTCAAGAAATCTCCGCAAAAATTCCCCGCTCTGCCCACGGTCAGTAGGGGACACCGATGGGCTTGGAAAGGCCGCCGTCCGTCGGATGGGACGTTAAGCCGTGGCCCCGTGTGCTTGAGAACCATACCCTGTGCACGTTAAAGAACACGCTGGATGGCCTTGACGGGAGGCTACCATCTGTCTCCCAACAGCTGTTCCAGTGGGTCCCCTCCCCCAACCTTCTCTGAGACTTCGGGGTCCATGTGACCTCGACATTTAGCCAATGGTGTGCAAAAAAGTGCCGCTCAGAGGTAAAACAACCCAACTTGCTCAAGAATGCAACCATTCGAACCAACTGATCTAGCCTGACCAATTTTCATCACTTTAGTCTTCTCTCTGTTAATCACCAAACCTACTATATTGCCAGCCTCATCAACGGCTGTAATGAAATAGTTCCTTTCATCTAGATTATTTTTAATGATCATCTCATCTATATCATCGTTTTATTTCATTGACCAAAAGTGCCAAATCATCAACATAATCGAAATCAGTAATTTTCAAATCTCTAGACAGTTCAGGGACAAGACCTTTTAATTGCGGTGATTTCCTCATAACATAAGCAATAGCCAAACTAAGGAGAAAAGGAAACAAAATACATTTTTGTCTAACTCCACCAGCAATGCTAAACCAAGTGCTACAAACCTTACCAACACACACATGACTTGATGTTATACAGTAGATAGCAGTTTAGAAATCAACTAAGTTCGTCCCCATGTGTTTCTAAAACTAAACATTTCTCAAGAATCTTCCACACTGAAAATATTTTATCAATACATCCTCTACCACTTATGAATCCATACTGTTCATCATTTCATCACTGTTTAATATGCACTTGTGGTCGACGACCAATTTTTGTTTCGTATGTCCTCCACTTTTTGGTTTTAACTAACTTTTTTTTTATGAACTGGTGTCTGTTAATAATAATAACGATCGAATAATTATGTTACTGCGCTGCGTACAGCGCAGTAACAGAGCCACTCGGAAAGATGTGTAATTCTGTACACCTGTTCATCATGATCCCTGCCCCAACCATCACGCCACGGCCACCAGAGTAGTTTCTCTGATGTTCGAGGGGCTGTTGCAGGTCCGTGTTTCTCTCCGGATACGAATATTTCGCGAATTAGTACTTAAACGGAATCGTGATACATTTATGAACATAACATGTGACTACTGCTCTGGTCTCTAAGCGTGATGTTGGCGAATCCACGTTAAACGCTCGCCGGGAGGCGGGAGTTAGAAGGTACAAATAACAAATCTCCTGGATAAAGGCATTACTCATAATGTCTCCTGTAAACATTATGCCTTGAAACTCTCGTTCCTTTAACTGCTTACAAGCTCCAAAGACAGATGCGTAGCGGTCATCACTCTGTTCCGTCTGTCAGTAAGGCTCATATAGCGATCGTCTGCAGTAGTTGTGACTCTGTGATGGCCTTATCCTTGACAGGACATTTTGTGGAACATTCAATGCTCTGGAAACTTCCATCTGGGACTGACCTGCTCCCGTTTTTCAAATCGTTTTACACCGCTAAAAATCATCCATACGATGTCTTCGGGACAATATCAGTGCGATGTACCACTCAGATGAAAGCAAGAGTTGCCCAGAACAGCTACAAGCTTTTTAATGTATTCCTAATTTGCATATTCCGGCTTACGTGCGGCAACTGTAAATGCAGGATAATTTTCCGCGTAGCGTATTTTCCATGTTCGCCCATTTTCAGTGCATTATTTTACATATATCGGCAACTATGTACGTTTTTTTCGATAATCCTTTAATTTTGACCATCAGTGTATTTTATTAAATTGAAACACTGTCAGTTATCAAATTATATATATAAAAAAGGTAAAACTAATACAAGCTCTCCCATAAACCATATATAAAGGGTGGTAATGGAAGTCTCTAACTAGAAGAATACCTAGCGAACTGGTAAATTACGGGAAATTACTGATGCATGAACTTAAGAATAAAGAACTTGTCCCTTATGTCTCACACGATTTGAATGTATTTTGTGGAATATTTGAAGGGTTTCTATCACTCAAAAATGCTTTGACAAATTTCTAAAACGTATCAACTTTAAAGATGTAGAACAGGCCAGTCCAACCCCATGGCTCTCTTCAAAAGAATTTACGGCTCATAAAACAAATAATAAAATATATTGAATCTGACTCATTTTTTTAACATTTAGACCAAACATTTTAATATTTCATAACACTCAGGAAACAATGTATCTTTTTGTTTTTGAATCAAGATATTGTTTTAAGACTATAGGCATTTTTTCGAGGCATTTTTCATTAAAAATGTATGTTTTCCATTTCAAGAAAAGAATTTTACCCCGATTTTTTCATAACATATTTTTTTTTCTTAGTAGCTCTTCCTTAAGTTTCATTAGAGGATTTTTGATTTAGTAATAAAAACAAAAAACGCCATTTATTATACAAAAAGAATGAATATTAGAAAAGGGGAAAAACTGGCTTATATTTCGAGAAAGTGAATTCGAAGTGTCTACAGTCAGCTTACCATGCAAGTTTAAATATACAATTATATTTTCTCGCATAACTTATAGCATGGTGGCATCAACCAATATGCTGTAATTAGTAGTCATTCGAGGCTCTCCAATACAGCAGGAGTATTACTAAGTAAACTGGGTTTGAGGCTTCACAAGTGTAATGATAGGCAATTCAAGCAACTGTTGCAGTGATATGTTCTCCAGCCAATTGTCTACCGAGATCGTCAATAGTTTTACAAATAGTTTTCCCTATTAAAATGTTCCTGAAATACGGACGGGTCTAAAATCTGTTTTCACTAAATCAAACACATTCAACAATTTTCTTTGGTCGCCTGCCGCATGACCAAGAGCAACTCATAGCGACTCTTCTGCGCATGTTTCATTATGCCCCTCTCCATTATGCTGCACATACTCTCGTCACAATCTCGATGACAGGGTAGGTTTACAGCAGGTGGAAAGAATATAGATGCGAAGAAAGGCTATAGTCAAATGAAAAGGATGAATCGACTATGATCCATGAAACGTTCATTCATTCAAGCGAACATTTCGTGTGTAAATCTGGGGCTTTGGTTTGGGTTGTTTTACCTCTGAGCGGCGCTTTTTCCCACCATGGGCTAAATGGTCAGGTCACAATGACCAAGGCTCAGAGAAGGTTGGGGGAGGGAGCCCACTGGACAGCTGTCGGGAAACAAATGGTAGCCTCCCGTCAATGTCATCCATCATATTCCTTGACGTTCACATGGTGTGGCTCTCCCGCACACGGGGTCACGGTTTAACGTCCCATCCGAAGGACGGCGGCCCATCAAAGTCCCCTACTGACCGTGGGCATGGCAGGAAGTTTTGCGGAGATAAATCTCAACGCTGACCCAACTGGGGCTGAACCAGGGAACTGCAGATTACGAGTCTGGCGCGCTACCAACTAAGCCATCCCTGCCCCAAAATCTAGGGCAATTCATAATATTGCACGAATATAATTTTTAAATTATCCATATTAATTTTACACCGTGAAGGGCTAGTTTTAAACCAGAGAGTTTTACAACTCTTAGGGTTGCCTACGCTGTCGCAGGTCGCAGAATGTGAAGAAATGGGTCTTCCACCGTATTCCATATTAAATTAATCCTCTTCGAATATGCAGGTTAAAGGCACCATTCAATTTGCATGATCATTATATCTCTATCTATTTACTAGAAATAGTATCTTATATCAATAACTACTCTATTTTATTTTGTTTCTTTAATCGTTTCTGCAGGAATGCGTGATGGGAAGATATTAAGAACATTACAGTTGATATATATTTAAAAACAACTTAGCAACCAAACCAAATACGTCGATAGTTATTTTTACAATAGCTATAACATTTTGACATTTCAAACTACAAATTATATCATAAATTGTACAAAATTAGTTTAATAGCAATTTTATATTTTTATGAGATTATTTCACCCCACGTTGGTCAACTATTGCGCTGATGCTGTTATTATCATTATGAATTTTCCGGTAATCAATAATGAAGATTATGTCTGTTGAACACTCTATTACAGGTGAACTTAACTCCATCAGTTGGCAATATATCGGGGATGACAAGAGTCAAAGATAAATCATTTTGAACCAAAACTTTCGAGAATCCAGGCACGGGGTAACGTCCTCGATACTTATACTTTAGCCGCTGAAAGCAATGGTACAGATCAGGCCCATATCTAGAAAAAAGATGGGGTGGAGAGAGAAACAATTTAATCGAGCAGGAAAAAACTAAAGGGAGGGAAGAAACTGGATTGTTTTTGCAGTAGTACATTTTCCTCTCAGCTTTAGAAGACTTTAAAAACATTTTTGAAAGATACATGAAATACAAATAATTTTGATAATTTTTGCTTCTATTTCCTTACTAGCATTCTGAAACAGGGACATGATCCCTTTGCTATCCTCGCTCCCTTCTTGATCCAGCGCTAGTACGAATGAATTAGGGGTGACTCAGTCGGTAGCGCGCCAGGCTCGTAATCTGTAGTTCCCAGGTTCGAGTCCCAGCTGGGTCAGCGTTGAGATTTATCTCCGCAAAATTTCCCGCCTTGCCCACGGTCAGTAGGGGACACCGATGGGCTTGGAAAGGCCGCCGTCCGTCGGATGGGATGTTAAGCCGTGGCCCCGTGTGCGGGAGAGAGCCATCCCCTGTGCACGTTAAAGAACATGCTGGATGGCGACGGGAGGCTACTATCTGTTCCCAACAGCTGTTCCAGTGGGTCCCTTCCCCCAACCTTCTCTGAGCCTTCGGGGTCCATGTGACCTGGCCATTTAGCCCATGGTGTGCAAAAAAGTGCCGCTCAGAGGTAAAACAACCCAACCCAACGGATGAATTACTTTTCGGTGCAGGATGCTCAGAAGTTTCAGTTGACTAATTTCACCAAATGCACCAAATGATATTTATATTATTTTCGATGGATGGGATAATAGCACAGATTACTCCAATAAAATAGTCTCCGAATCCCCAAACAATTTAAATCTTAAACAGCAGTTTCATTGATTTCACGCCTGAGAAAACTGCAATAAAAATGATTTCCTTTGTATCAAATTGATTCCTAAAAATCAATGACAAACATTTCCCATTTAAAACGGGATCGTGAAAAGTAAATGAGTTCAGGGCGATCTGATGGAACTCATTAGTGTCACTTAAAATGCTTTGAAGGTCAGTCTTCTTATTTCTATTAATTTGTTTTTGTATCCAATATGTGCTCGAAGGCGACTGCCATTGATAACCTCTATTTAAGCCTGTTAAATTAAATTTTGGCCGCCCTGTTTCTAGTCACATCCAAAATCTTTTTTTTTAGAGCGAAATATTATTCCTAAACAAACGATTGCCAACATCTCATTCTGTCTCGAAACACGGAGTGATTACAAAAATGAATGTAACGATTTTGAAAATTCCTTATAAAAAACCTATTCACGGAAATTGAAAAAACATGCATGTTTGAAATGAGAAACACAAAAGTTTGTTTTGAAACTTAAAGAGTTTTCAATTGAAAAATTTAATGGGCTCCTCTACATTTCCTCAGCAACGTAACGGTATTCCTTGATGAAAATCTGGAGCGAAGATGGATTGGGCCGAAGTAACTCAAAATCATACCCCTCACCCCTGGCCACCTTATTTAACGGGTCTTTATATACTTTTTCTTTATCAATTGTGAAAGATCTGAAAAAAAGATTGGATTGGGGTGTTTTATCTTTGAAAGACAATTTTTTGCACACAATGAGCTAAATGGCCAGGTCACAAGGACCTTGAGGGCTCAGAGAAGGTTGGGGAGGGACAGCTGTTAGGAGACAGATGGTAGCCTCCCGTCAGAGACCATCCAGCATGTTCTTTAACTTGGACAGGGTATGGCTCTGCTGACTCAAGTGGGATTCGAACTTGGGAACAAAAAATTACGAGCCTGGCGCACTAATGTCCCCGCCCCCGATCTGAAGGAACGAGTGTGTCTAATAATTGCATAAGTTGACACGGACACACTAAGGAAAATATAGGATGAACTGGAATATAAGGTGACCTATAGTAGCCATATTGATATTTTTAATCGTTTCCTGGTATGTAAAATATCACATAAGCATTTTCTCAACATATGTAGGATTTGATGTTTACACTTATAATTTTTTAAAATAAATATTTCAAATCTTTACATTCATTTGAAATTGCCCTGTATTTTCATTTAATCAAAACTCAGATGTTTTGTAGCTTTTTGCTTTAGCGAATTGCAATGACTTCAATTACTTTAACATAGAAGTAATATTTATAATCGGTCTTAAATAGATTTTCATAGATTTCTTTCATAGATAACCAAAGTTAACTCTTCATAAAATAATAATGTTTTAGCCCAGGGGAGTTCAACCTTGTTCAGTGGTTTTTCAGAAGCTAGAGATAAATCCGAGGACAAGTTGAGAGAAAGAAAGGTTTTTCAGAACCGTAAGCCATCATTCGAAATATTTTTTCTCGTTATCAGAAAAAAAAAACGTTTTCAACTTTATTTTTTTGTTCGTTCGTCAAAATATAGACATTGCACTTTTTTCTTTTAAGAGATAAACGAAAAATTCTTTTCCGATTAGATACATGCTACGAAAATATTAGGATTCACATTTTCCGAGTCGTCGCAGCGGCTGAGTTGGTAGCGCGCCAAGCTCGTAATCTGCAGTTCCCAGGTTCGAGTTCAAGCGTTGAGATTTATCTCCACAAAACTTTCCTCCGAGCCCACGGTCAGTGGGTAACACCGATAGGCTTAGAAAGCCGCCTTCCGTCGGATGGGACGTTAAGCCATGCCCCGTGTGCTGGAGAGCCATACTCTGTGAACGTTAGAGAACACGCTGGATGGCCTTCACGTAAGGTTACTCTCTCCTAACAGCTGTTCAGTGCATCCCCTTTCTCAACCTTCTCTGAGCCCTCGTGGTCCTTGTGGCCTGCCCATTTGTGCTGGAGAGCCATACTCTGTGAACGTTAGAGAACACGCTGGATGGCCTTCACGTAAGGTTACTCTCTCCTAACAGCTGTTCAGTGCATCCCCTTTCTCAACCTTCTCTGAGCCCTCGGGGTGCTTGTGGCCTGCCCATTTGTGCAAAAAAAAAACAGTGACACTGAGAGGTAACCCAACCTACATTTTCCGAATACCTCAATTACAATTTCCAACGTTAGAGAGCGCTAAGGTTAAAAAACTGATAATAATTTTAACGAATACCCTAAGTAATCCATTCACGATAGAAATTTGAAGTTTAGTGGTAGATTCATTGGTACTGAAGGAGTTTGCATTGACCGAAACTATTTGCTATATTACTCTCAGGGCCGTCGGAAAACACATTTTTTTTGTTGAAAGAGATAAATTAAACATTCCTTTTGTGTTTGACAGCTAATGACACAAAATTATCTTGGCATTTCCCAATTCATCCATTAGCTCAAATTTGCACCTAAGAAGCTGTATTTATTTCTCTTTGAATATTTTATTCTCTTTTGAATATTTTATTCTCTTTGAAAACGAAAGTTTCATATTTCCCAGGGGAGCTTTGTTCTTCATCTATTTAGATAATGAAAGCCAAGGAAGCCCAGAAAATCCATGCTTTATGTTGACTAAGCGGAAAAATATCGGCAAAACAAATTTTCAGCAATGCAGCGCAAAATGGAACTTTTTAGAACCAAAAACAAAGGACCTTTGCGTGTGTGATGTATGAATTGAATTCAGACGCATTCCCACAGGTTCTCTCTGAAAATAACAATAAGCTGCTTTAAATTCAATGACACTTTCCGAAACATGTGTAAATATAGTATTAATATCTGTTACATTCATATGTCCGCCAGGACAAACCTGCTTTACGGATCGTTGGTTTCAGATACCAGTCTTTGCATCTAAAAAACTTATTAATAAATTTATACTAAACATTTACATTTAAATCTAGAATACGAAATGTTTATTTTCATATAAAATGAAGTTTGTCTTTAGAATTAAAAAATGATTCATTAAACCAAAAAAAACTCATTTATCTTTAAAAAAACAAGTTGCATTTTCCATTCCTCTGGAGATAAGGGGTCAAAACTCTGCTGTTTTATCCCAGGTGCAAAACCTGGGCTAAAACCCAGGCTATCAAAACCTTGTTATCAATGTAAAACCCTTGATCATCACTCTTTAGCACCCAAATTTCTGTTCTTAGTATGAATAGATCGTTTACAATAGTAGTTTAAAGTTTTGCCCATTTCCAATTTTACATTCCTTTAACTGCAAAAATTAAAACTGTTGGGAGATTCCCTAAGTGCGAATCCATATTTTTCATTAATATCTATCCAGCACAAATATAATTTTTACTCTACCTCTAAAAACGAAAATGTTGAATGTCTACAGATAGACGAAATATGGTTAAGTGGCAATAACGAAATATGGTTAAGTGACAATGAAGGTGGAAATATGGTTAAGTGACTAACAACTAGTTTAACTAAAGGATACATGTTGCATTTGGCGAATAACAGTAGCTCTTTTTTCAAAAAGATAGTTTTCATTTTCTGACCTTCGCACCCTCTCAAGTGGAAATTAGAACAAATGGATGATTCGGGAAAACTCAAATAGTAATATTTTAACGCATAAAATAAATAATGTATCGATAATGGAATTACCTCACTTACAAGGAGTGCTCGTTTTGAGCTTAGCACCAGTGGAATGAAAGACAGCAATGTAGACAAGTGATTATTAATGTGTATCAAATTGAAATCAGAAGTGTTCACTTACGAAAATACTGAGTACATCAATAATAAATACGGAGTACATCAACGATACAAGCGGCCAAATGAATTCGTTATCGTGGTGAACATCGGGCCATGGTTCATGCACCTGTGCTGTGAGCTGGACGACTATGGTAAGGGACCGAGAGGTGGCGGTCAGTGAAGTTCGATCATATTCCAAACGTGTTCTGCGGAAAGTGTGCAGGCCAAAGAAGCATATCCACAGCCACTATCAGGAAAAGAGAGCAGTGTGAGAGCGGGCATTGTGTTGCTGAAAAATAACGTTTGGTATAGAGTGTAGAAAGGGCAGAAGAAATGGTCCCAGTATGATTTCAACATAATTTCTTGCCTTTAACGTGACATCAATAACAACCAGACGTTAACATCCATTTTAACTGAAGCTCTTCATAATATGATCCTAGATATTGGCTTGATAGTAGCCTTTCTCATACAGAGGCTGGATTACCTCTTTTCTCAATACGTCACCAGATGCGCATATGGCCGTCACTGAATCCAAACAGAAACGTCAATCATATTCCAAACGTGTTCTGCGGAATGTGTGCAGGCCAAAGAAGCATATCCACAGCCACTATCAGGAATGCTAAGAGAATCTTCTTACTTTTGGAACAGCAGAAAACTTGCTTTATAATGATCCTATTAGGAACGTATAAAACCTGGATTTTGGCAATTGAAAACTATATCGGGTAATCTATATAATAAAAGAAGGTATCTGTGTGTCTGTGTGTGTGTCTGTGTGCCTGTGGCAGCCATAACTCATCGGGAAATCAACGAATACGCTTCAAATTTTCAGAGAATGTTTCTGGTTGTGGTCCGGATTGCAGTGCCAAATTTCAAGTCGTCTATATAATAAACGAAGGTGTCTGTGTGTTTGTCTGTGTCAGCCATAACTCATCGGGAAATCAACGTATACGCTTCAAATTTTCAGAGAATGTTTCTGGTTGTGGTCCGGATTGCAGTGCCAAATTTCAAGTCGTCTATATAATAAACGAAGGTGTCTGTGTGTTTGTCTGTGTCAGCCATAACTCATCGGGAAATCAACGTATACGCTTCAAATTTTCAGAGAATGTTTCTGGTTGTGGTCCGAATTGCAGTCCCAAATTTCAAGTCGTCTATATAATAAACGAAGGTGTCTGTGTGTTTGTCTGTGTCAGCCATAACTCATCGGGAAATCAACGTATACGCTTCAAATTCCCAGAGAATGTTTCTGGTTGTGGTCCGAATTGCAGTGCCAAAGTTTAAGTCGAAAGTCCAAACGGGGGTCTTGCTAGAAGCAAAAATATTTATCATGCTATTCCTACGGGGAACGAGATTTTTGCCGTCAATTTTATTGTTGCCATTTCCTGTTGCCTAACTGTGAACGTAAAGAGTTAAAATAGCATTTAAATCTGCTGTCGTTGCCAGATTCCCCACATTTGCAAAGGCATTATTTAGGTGTTCCATTGCAGCTAGAGCTCTGTTTTTTTTAATCAAACATGGGGTCGGGCAGGGGGGCACCCGCCTACAAAATTTGGGACCTTTCGGTGAAGTACGTCGGGAGTAACAGAATGCCAAAATCTGACGAAATAAATAACTCGATCGTTTGCCACGGGCTGTGAGAGCGCGCGCCGAGTCAGAATGACCTTTGCAACACCGGGAAATTCTTCGTATTCAAACTGGGTAAAATATCGGGGGGGGGGGATGCTCACAAAACTAACCTTTAGTGCAGGAAACAACAGAATATGCAGATTAAAAGTGAGACACCAGTTGTCACAATTTGTGTAGGAACAAAGCCACGGGCCAAGTGGGAACCTATTTTTTAAACCAATCACTTGGACACACGGGAGACGCTGTGCAGGAAATTTCGACCGTGCCAACGAATCTCACGGGAGCCATATTCTGTGGTAACGGAAATAAAAATCTCGATAGCTCACGCAGAAACTAAGCCACGGGCTATGAGAGAGCTCGCTGACGTCAACAACGATTCAAGCCAACACTGGGCAAATTTCTTCCTGTTGAAATTCTGTGCTAAAGTGTCGGGGTGGGGGGGAGACTTACAAAATTTACCTTTAGTGCAGTGAAAATAAAAATGTACAGATTAAAAGTGACACTCGGGCAGCGCCGGGTACATTCAGCTAGTATAATATATATACCAAAAATGTTTTTTTTTTTGGCAGTAAAGCATTTTTTATGCAAACATTTTTGCAAAGATTCGGTTAATGAAAATCTAGCCGATTTCAGTCAAAATTGATGCTTAAAATGATTAAATAATTAAATATAATTAAAATTGGAATAAATAATGCAAACTGAAATTTTAATTGATTAATTAGAATTTATCATAATTGCCCGGAATGTAAGCTAATAACTCTTCGAAGTAAAATTCCTCCACATTTAAACAATGCAGATTTTAAAAATACTAATATAGAGTAACGGACACGGAATCCAGCGTCCAAAATCGGGAAGAACCTGAAATCCAGAATTTTTTTCACACTACATTCTTGCAAATAATTATGAACAATTTTTGAAAAAGAACTTTAAGAAGGCTGGAAATTCGATTATCCTTATTTGAAATATATATATTTGTTGTGCAATTAATTTAAACGTAATGTTTACCAATTGCAATGAATAATATACAACTTCAGTAGTCTGAAAAATGATACAAGTAAACATCTAAAGTTTCGTATTTTATTGCAATTTTTATTGCTTATTTTGCAAGTAATGTTCCTTTTATGCATAAGGAGCAGAAATCCAAAGAATCCCAAAACCCTTGGGTGCTAATATCGGGTCCCTTACTTTATAAGGCATGGATGCTTTCTTCTTATATTGTCTTTCGGCTGAGGTCTCGTCTTGCACACAGATCTCCATGACGTTTATGCTGAAAAGTTCCTGTCACACCTCTGTGGCAAGATGATGCTTGAGAGGTAATTTATTTATATGTTTCCAGCTCATATGATACCATTAGCAGCAGAAACAATTCAGTTCATTGCTATATTCTCTGTTGCATTTGAAATATTAAGAGCAAAAGCACACAAAATTCATGAAACTTGAATAATTGAGATTTACCTTCTGTACAACGTCTAGCTATTATCTCTGAATGATAAGGTCAACAGCCATCTCAAAGTTTAATAACCTTTCTCGTGTACGAAGAAAAAAATACAGAGTAACAGTAGTAGAACCTCAAGATTGTGTCTCAAGTTACTTCCAAAATGATAGTATATTAACCTTGTGCTATTACCTAAGATGTTCTCTCTGGTTATTGAGTTCCGGTTTCTCTCTTGGGTAAAAATAAGTTATAATGTTCGACGAAAACGTTCGAAGAAAGAGCAAAGGTCCAATAAAATAATTAATATAGATGCTAGTAGTTTCGAATTTCCACTTGGAAGGATTTCTGAATGTTTAAGCTTTCGGAGAAAGTATAAACACTCTGACTAATAATTAATCTGCTTTTAATGGGATGTATTAATGCATAAAACATAATCACAAAGCGAAAAGATCTGAATTGTCTATCGTTAAAGAGAGTAAACTTATAGTTTTATCGTTATAAGTCATTCTTTATAGAATAAATAGTATTTTCCTAGTTTAAATTAAAATTATATTTCGTAAATATAAAATATAAGATAAATAGAAAAACGTTCATTCATATATAGCTACTTAGATGCATATAATGGGCTTCCACAATAACAGATTGGATTGTTTTACCTCTGAGCGGCGTTCTTTGGATTGGGTTGTTGTTGGGTTGTTTTACCTCTGAGCGGCACTTTTTTGCACACCATGGGCTAAATGGCCAGGTCACATGGACCCCGAAGGCTCAGAGAAGGTTGGGGGAAGGGACCCACTGGAACAGCTGTTGGGAGACAGATGGTAGCCTCCCGTCAAGGCCATCCAGCGTGTTCTTTAACGTGCACAGGGTATGGCTCTCCCGCTCACGGGGCCACGGCGTAACGTCCCATCCGACGGACGGCTGCCTTTCCAAGCCCATCGGTGTCCCCTACTGACCTTGAGCAGGGCGGGAAATTTTGCGGAGATAAATCTCAACGCTGACGAAGCTGGGACTCGAACCTGGGAAATACAGATTACGAGCCTGGCGCGCTACCGACTGAGCCACCCCCGCCCCGCGTTCTTTGGAACACAGAAGACTAAATGGCCAGGTTACACCCTGAAGGCTCACAGAAAGGGTGGAGGAAGGGACCCAATGAAACAACTGTTGGGAAACATATGGTAGCTTCCCATCAAGGCCATCCAGCATGTTCTTTAACGTGCACGCTCCCGTACACGGGGCCACGGCTTAATGTCCCATCCGACAGATGGTCGGATGGGATCCCCATCGGTGTCCCCTTCTGACCGTGGCAGTGTGGGGAGTTTTGCGAAAATAAATTTCAACGCTGGCCCAGTTGGGACTCGAACCTGGGAACTGCAGATTACGTAATAATACAACTAGGGTAAATAAAGATTTCAATAAAATTTGTAAAAATTCCGATTCATTTTACGTACACTGCCCGTCACTGAAATTATTCCCCCTAGAATAGTCGGATTTTTCTTGGCTTGCAGGTTACTCAAATAGTCGCCTATTGAAGACGTTTGGAATAGAATGTGATGTTCACTGACCACCACCATTGTTGCCTAGCTCATCATACTGAAGAGGAGATATCATGAAGAGGGATGACCAGTGTGAAGAGGGATGACCAAAATGAAGAGGGACGACCAATTCACGAGGATGAAAATCGCCAATTTTGGATTCTCTACAACGATGTTTGGCTTCTTGAATCGTTGTTGATGGAGGCTACACTTCTTATTGATATACTCGAATTATAGGGGCGTGGGGGAGACTCACTTGCTAACAGTCCAGGCTCTCGTATTCTGCAATTCCCAGGTTCGAGTCCCATGTGGACCAGCATTGAGATTCATCTCCCAGAACTCACCATCTTGCCTTTAGTCCGTAGGGAACAGCGATGGGCTTCGAAAGACTGTCATCCATCCGATAAGAGGTAAGTAAATACATGGCTTCATGTCCGAAAGAGTCATACCCTATGCACAGTAAAGAACACACCGGATTGGCATTGACGGGAGTCTTCCATCTACCTGCTAACAGTTATTTAGTAGGGTTCCTCTCCCTAACCTTCTCCGAGCCCTTGTGGTCCTTGTTACCTGGTCATTTAGTCCCGTTGTGTGCAAAAAAGTGCTGCTCAGAGGTAAAACATCCCCAGCCCAAGTGCTCGCAAATATTGTTCATTTTGTAGACAAACTTAATCATTTCTTCTCTGCATTGCTGTCTGTCACTCCAATTATTCTGAGCTCAAAGCGAGCATTTTTTGTAGATGGGAAAATTTTAATGTTGAGCAGTGTATATAGTTTCAAAATCTTTATTTGGTTTAAAAATAAATTATGCACATAAATGCAGATAATGTGTTTTATCCACTAATTTCCATTCTGCCGTCAATGAAAATGGAGAGCCCACGACAGATTTATAGCACGCGCCAGTCGCATGAGACCTTAAACTGTGTATTCTTGTGAGGAGATCTATACCTAATGCATATTAAAAATGTACTGGGTGATCTTGAATAGAGGTTTCGATCTCTCCTGTAACAGCTATCCAGTGGATCCTCTACTTTATTTTCTCCTATCGTCCTCTAAGTCCTTGGGATCCTTGTGACTTGGCCATTTTGCTCATTGTACACAAAAGAGTGTCGCTCACAGATAGAACAATTTAACCCAAACTAATTCAATTCTATTTGTATTAGCTATATGTTACCAAAATCCTATAACATTCAATAATGACTAACCCTCGAAAATCAAATTCAGTAACAGTCTAACCTTGAGATAAAAAAAAATACGAATCCTTTATTATAAACTACTTATCCATCTTCACGAATTGATGTTGCAGATTCTGCCAAATGTTTCAGGAATGAGAATTTAACCAGTTTGGCTTTCGACCAAAGGGAGAGTGGATCGGATCGAATTTCAGCTAAGAGATATTTTTTCGGAGTGGGGGAGGGAGAGGTTTTGTAGGGAATTCTTAAGATATTGGGGAGGGAAGCTCGAATTTTCGTACCATATGTATGCATCAATGTCATTGCTAATATAGGACTACAAATTTTATTTCATCGTAACCCTGTGATGGCCTCTTGCAATTTTTTTGAGGGATCTTTGCACCACTTCCAGTCGATATCACCCCTTTAAATTTGTGCATTTTTTGTTCAGTTTGCGATCAGATCCTCAGTAATTTTTCCAAAGGCTATGACAGAACAAACGACCATGCTAATCCAGGACTCTAATCCCCCTTTTCTAGCAATGCAGCCAACGCGATACTTTTGCGCCACTAAGAAGAATTTTTTATATGAAAAGTATCCGCCTTGTTTTATTTCATATTTTGGAGAAAAATGTTGCTTTAATAAGATATTACTATTTCACAGGGTCATCCACGGAAACTTATTCCGATGCCACCAACTGTTGTTACAGCCTGGTCTTGCTTAAGACCACGGTGACACACTACAAAGATCAATAAGCTTGCGTCATGGTTGATACTCACCAAACCAGAAAGTTGAGTGACAATTGAAATCCCCGGTGGTAGAATCAGTCTTCTCTATAGTCATTCCTTATTTATCACACAGCAGACGTAACCATCAAATCGACGAAGTAGTCTAGTTTCATAATTGCTGAATAACGTGAAGAAAATGTAAGTGTTTTTGACATAGAGGTGACTGAAAGTTTTCCCCGATATTGAAGCCTAAAAGAATTAGTTCTTGTTGCTAAGTTGTTTTTTATTCCCAAACTTATTCTAAAGCTGGATAACAATGCCCAAAAGACACTGAAATACAATAGTATGAGAAAAGGTATTGACTTTATAGGTTGAATAAATCCATATTTTATGTCATAATTCAACGAGTGGAAACAATTCCGAATGAAACTGTATAATGCAGCTGGGAATAATGTATACGTTGATATATCTTCATAACTAATGCATTAGAGTAGGGAATTTCGTATAGTCCCAATATGATGTTTTCTATCTGTTCTCTAAATAAATGCTTTAGAGATAAATTTTGACTTAGAAGCAGTTAAATCATTTATTCATATATTATTTCTTGCTTTGGGGTAAGAGAATGCACAATAATGCGGCAGGTTCTAAACCATAAGTTCACTGCTCTGGATCCTACATCTGTCAGGGTTTGTATTTTTTTCTACTTATCTCCTCCTGTTCCACGTTGAGAAAGGACCGACGGATTTGGCAAAAACACTGTTTAATAGATGAAGTACTAAGGCCAGGCGTCGGCAACCTATGACCCGCGGGTCACCAAGTGACCCATTTAATAATTTCAAGTGACCCACTTGAGTTCTGCAAATAAAATATAATTTATGTTTATATATTATACTTTATTTGCGGAACTCAAGTGGGTCACTTGAAATCATTAAATGGGTCACTTCGTGACCCGCGGGTCATAGGTTGCCGACGCCTGTAAGCCATGGTTTTCTGTGCAACTACCATTATTCCTAGAATAACACGAGGAAAAATTGTCATTAGCATGGTGAAAAATTGTCATTAACATGACCTCCTGATAATATGTCAGGTGCACTCACGTCAAATGGTTATCAGGAAATTGTGGGTTCAGATACTACCCAGCAAATGACAATTTTTCTTCTATATTATTCTAATTACTACCAGGTGTATCAGAGAAATTCTATTATTGCACCATTCTTCCTCTTTATCATTTTCATCTCATCAGATTTAATATTTTAATGGTAAAATCACAAAAATAAAATATACTAAGCCTACTCCATTCCATCACATGACCAAAAGAGAATTTTAAATAACACTGTTCTACATGGTAAAATTTTCTTTGGTTAACTGATGTGTTCCTAAAGTATTTTGGTGTGGGAAATTGAAATCTGAGATCAGAATTGGCTTATCAGGGAATAGTTTCAGAGTTATGGAGATATAACACATCGATTTCATACATAATACTTGGGGGAATGAAAAATCATGAAATGTTGCATCAAAAAAGTTGGCAACACTGACTTATTTGCAATACTTTATACTCATATGTTGGCAACAATGTCATTCTATTCATAGTTTAGATAACTACTAGTCTGCCTCTGTAAAGTTTATTTTAAAAATGTATAAGTGACAAGATATTTGTGGAATTAATAGCAGTTTTTTAAACTGTATTCTAAGGTATGTAAAGGTATTTCATGACAATATTTGTGTAGTTAACATGACAGGTTTGTGAATACTTCTGTTATTTTTTACTTTTGTATTATGGAAAATGCCCGTCGAAAATGTCAAAATAAGGCAGAAAACTTTTGTTATATTTGCGGAGAGTTCACCTTTGCAAGATACAAGAAAAAAATGTCACCTATAATAAAGAGAGCATACAAACTTTACTTTGGATGTAAAATAGGTCAGGATAAGCAGTGGGCCCTTCACATATGTTGTGCAACTTGCTATGCGAAATTAATAAACTGGTAGAAGCGTAAAGGTAGCGCCATGTTATTTGCTGTACCGATGATATGGAGGGAACAAAAAGACCATTCCACAGATTGCTACTTCTGTATGACTAGTATCCAGGACTACTAAAAGAAAATCGAAGAGACATATCGATTATCCTAACTTCTGCAATACGACCAGTACCACATTCTAAAACTTTGCCAGTTCCACTAACTCCAAGTCAGGAAACAGAAGATGAAGAAAGTACTGATGAAGAGAGTGAGGAACGTGAATCACCTCCAGAAAGAAGTGATCCTACGAGGCTACCATGGATTTAACTCCACATTTTTTAACGCAGGCAGATCTGAACGATTTGGTTCGTGATCTAGGGCTAAGTAAACAAAATGTTGAACTGCTGGGCTTTAGGTTGCAAGAATGGAATCTTCTCCAACCTAGTACAAGTATAATTTTATATAGAAATAGAGAACGGAATTTTGTTGCATTCTTCTCACATGATGGCCCATTGACTTTCTGTAATGATATTGCCTGTTTGATGACAGCTTTAGGATTTATTCATGACCCATAAAATTGGAGGCTCTTTACAGATACATCCAAAACTAGCTTGAAGGCGGTTTTACTATATAATGGTAATTTAATGCCTTCTGTTCCAGTTGACTATGCTAGTATGGCAAAAGAATCATATGAGATTCTAGATATAATGCTCAAATCCATTAAATATACGGATTTAATTAGAAAATATGTGGGGATTTAAAAATCATTGCCATGATATTGGGAATGCAACAAAGGAACACAAAATTTTCTTGTTTCCTTTGTGAATGGGACAGTCGTGACAGAGCATCCCATTACTTGAAGAAAACTTGGCCAATACGTAATTGGAAAGTGGGAGCAAAAAATTTGCAGAAGTAGAGACTTATAGCTTATGAGGACGTGATCCTCCTCTTCATATAAAACTGGGACTTATGAAACAATTTGTCAAGGCAGTGAATAAATATAGTAGAGGATCTGACTACCTAACAACAAAATTCCCCCGTATTTCAGAGGCAAAGAAAAAAAGAGGACTTGTTTGTTTGCCCTCAAATAAGACAGTTGAAGAAAGATGTGAAATTTGACGAATCTCTAAAAGAGAAACAGAAACTTGCTGGGATATGTTTTAAGAAAGTTACAGGCAATTTTCTTGGAAAAAACAGGTCTAAAGATTATAAAGAAATAGTAAACCAGATGCTACATGCATATCGGGATTTAGGATGTAACATGTCTTTGAAAGTGCACTTCCTGCATTCACATCTGGACTACTTTCCGGAAAGCTGCAGTGACGTCTCCGATGAACACGGTGAGAGGTTTTGCAAAGATATTTCGACAATTGAAAAGCGATATGAAGGGAAATGGATGCCGACAATGTTTACATAGCTGATTTTTGTTGGAATCTCAAAAGAGACAGCACAGATAAAAGAAAAAATGATTTACTTTTGGTATTTTTGCAATTTAATTATTCTGTATTCAATCTATATGTGTATAATATTCTGTAAATTTTTCTGTATGAATATATAATCATTTTAATACTAAGGAAGCTAAGAATAATCTCCTATTATTATTCATTGTAAATCTAGGAATAAAACAAAAAATTAAAAATCGCCTAACTAGAAAACTATCCGTGATAGAAACTATCTAAACACAGATCTGAAGTCAGCACTAAAAAACTTTTAAAAATCACACAACTCTTACTTAGAAAAAATAAATTTTTTTTTGTAGAAGAATGTAATATTTCATTTTAAAATAACACACGTAGAATCAACAAGAAAAAAACGACGAAAAAAGGATTCGTCTGGTCACACTATGGAATAGGGTGACCAGACGTACTGATTTTTAGAGAACTGTCCCATAACATATTTTCGGGACGTAAAACTGATATTTATTTAATTTTGGGTGATGATATAGTGTATTCATCCCCTTTCAGTTTACGGGGATTTAATTAACGCGTTTCTGTAATAAATCAGTTACTGTATTTACACTTTTTTGTTATTTAAGTGGACATTTTTTGGAATATCGCGGTTTGCACTGAACACAAAATAATAGACGTAGAGGGTTATCTCTCTATACTTATAATGACAATATTTCTATACTATTTATTTTAATAGAGCAGCGCGCCAGTATGTGGGATTGGAGCAACTTCCACAAAAGAGGCGTTCGATTGAATGTCCTTTTTGAATTTCGCGTATAAATAAATTTGGCGTAATAATAATATGTAAACTACAACTGTAAATTTTAAAAGATGACTATTTGTTTTTAAAAGCTGGCAATTAATTTTAAATTACTGTATTGTATTTTTATATTGATTTTGTATCATATTCCTTTTAAATTGTGTGGATTTTATCAGTTTGTAGCAGTAATCGATAAGACAGGATCGCGACATATAATATTAGTTTCATGCCTTCCACACCCCACTAAAAACTGGGAGTAACTCTCTGCATCGATTGATATGTTGCACTGAGCGCCAAACAGTCGGTGCATACCCATAAGAGTAGTTAGTATTGTCGGCGAGGTTTGCCACAAGCACCTGTATTACGAAGTTTGCCACAAGCATCTGTATTACGAGGTTTGCCACAAGCATCTGTATTACGAGGTTTGCCACAAGCATCTGTGTTACGAGGTTTGCCACAAGCGAATCGTACCACATCGGAAGCGTGTTGGAGTAATAGTAAAAGTTCCACCTCTGTGAAGCGTAGCCTTACCGACAATCTAGTCAGTAACTATGTAGTCTGTACTCGATAGGCTTATATTATTGCCTCTCTCGCCTATTGCAAATTATCCGTCATGCCTATTGCGGCGTTGTACAATTGCCTTAATTAAACTTTCTGTAGAATGTCACTTCCGAGAGAAAATGTTCCAGTTTCAGTAAACTGAAATCGAAATATCCGCTAAACTGTCCCTGTTTCAAACAAGCTGAAACGGGAACATTTACTGAAATGTTCCGGTTTGTTCTCGTCATTCTACTCTGGAATATATTGATGAGAGGGTTCCATCTACCCCTGAAACTTATTCAGTGGTTCTCCCTCCTCCGATCTTGCCTCAGTCTTGGGGTTTCATAAAATAATTATTTAATCAATTGGGCAACAAAAGCTGAACATCGATTAGTTGGATTATTTTACCTCTGATCAGCACTTGTTTTTGCACACAATGGACCAAATGACCATGTCACAAGAGCTCCAAGAGCTCAGAGAAGGTTGAGGGAAGGGGACCCACTGGGCAGCTGTTAGGGGATAGATAATTTCCTCCCGTCAAAGCCATCCAGTATGATCTTTAACGTACACAGGATATAGCTCTCCCGTACACGGACACGGTTTTACGTCTCATCAGAAGGACGGCGTCCTTTTCAGTCCCATTGATGTACCGTACTGACCGAGGGAATGGTTACCGGAGATAAATCTCAGTTCTGGCACAAGTAGAACTTGAGGAACTGCAGATTACGAGCCTGACACACCATCGACTAGAGCGGGAGGGGAGATATATTTTTTTATTAATAGTGCCTCATCGGTTAAAGCTAAGCATGACTTAATTTTATTTACTTTTTTAGTTTGATTTTGGATAATACTAATAAAAAAGATGTTAATCATTTTCGCAGCTTAAGTATGTATATTTATAGTGCCAGTAATTTGAAAAATGAAGCTTTTGTTTAACAACTTTCGTTCTTAAAGCTTCCTAAATTAAAGATCAATATTTTCATTATTGTATATGCTAGTGATGTCTATTGTCAGTCGTGATCACTTTTATCAATCAAGTCAAAATGCATTCAGTTTGATTTACAATATTTTGAGGTTACTATTTTTACACTAATTATTAATTTCTGTACATTTTCATCAATTCCGTCAAAGAGTTGATCGTTATTTTCTTCACTCAATGTCATTGCAGTGCCATTTGCAAAGCGAAATGAATTTATTGTTGTGGGAATGTCATCGTTGTCAACCCAAAGAGTATTAGTAACAGAAAAATGATGTTACATGAATACGTTACGATACATTGACCACACCCCTTTGAGAGAAAAGCTATTGATAGCTGTCCCAATACTTTCTGCTCTTCAATAGACTTTGCCAAAAAGAGCGGATATTTGAAAGAAGTGGCGGTCTCAAGCCAGGGGCAGGGAGGTAAGATAGGGGGTAGGATAGACCTCCCTATAGGCTGAGAGAAAGCATTAGAGGTAACCATTGCGCCGCTCTAATGAGTTTCTCTTTGAGAGATGATCTCTCCCCCACCCAACCCCTAAAAGAAAGGTGTTCTTGGGACCGCCACTTCTTGGAAGTATGTCATACATCGTCTCGGTTGAGCATTTTTCTTCCTAACGTTTTCTTCTATAATTCTACCAATAAAAGTGTCACTTGAGAGCGACTTTTGGAACAAAATAACTTCTAGCCTTCTGAATTCAGGATCAAATCCCTGTTTCTACATTAACTAATATTTCCTCTCTATATTTCTTTCCGACATCCATATTTCATGCCTTTTTTCGCTTTGAAAGGAATCATTTTTAAAAGGAATTAAAGTAACATAAAATACGCAATGCAACAAGGGGCCGGATACAGAAAACCATAAAAGTGACCATAAAGGTAACACCATGACTCGATCGAGACGGAAAAGCAAAAAGGAGGGGCCAAGAGACTGTATTTCCAATTGTAATGTAACATTTTCCTACGTTTTAGAGGTGTTTAAAAATTTTCTTGAAATATGCATGATATACGCATAATTTTTTTAACTATTGGAAATTTTTTAATTATGGAAAGAGTAATATAGGCAAAAGCCTGTATTACTCTTTCCATAATTCTGAAAAAGAGAGGGGCATGGCTCCGTTGACCCTTTCTCCACCTTAGATCTGGCTCTGAATGCGAAAATATCTTTATAATGCAGATTAGAGAGTTTCTCTGTTTTGTTTGATTAAGAATTTCTCCTGAACGTAAGGGCTGGGACCAACAAATTATCACACAGCTTCCTCTTATCATAATTTAAGATAACTTGTCCCTTTCCAAATATTTTTTTTTCTCCAAATCACAGGAAAAATTTATAAGCTACTATCAAGTGTAATGATTTCTTAACCACTTAATGATTATAAATAATGGCTGTAATTCTTTTCGGCCGTCTCATTTCCGTCCTTCAAAACATGTGGATATCACGTTTGGCAGTTTTTCAAAACGATTCACCAAATAGAGATGGGAACCGCTTAATTCATTATTGGAAAAGTTTTCATTTTGTTTAATATATTTGCCATGCACCACGTAATTTCCTAAATCCTTTGTCTCGATCTTAAATTTCGCTCACTGTTTCTTTCTATGATACCCACGTGTTGTTTTAAAGATTCGAGTCTCTATTTATCTGGTTTTCGAACACCATCATAAACTCTCTGGTTTTCGAACACCATCATAACAGTGAACAGCACTGATAATAACATTATCAGACACTCTGTCTTAAGAAATTAAGAAGATATTTGAGGTGAGAGTTTTTACCTGAGAGAGCATGTACATATCGTCATTAAAGCTATCTTTGGACATTTTCAGAACTACAGGTAATCGGCGTATTTACTATGGGCGAAAACATTAGCTCGTCTTTTCTGAAAACGAGCTAAAAATAATATAAGAGCAGCCAAGTAAAAAGGGAAAATGAAAAAACAAATAGTGAAAACATTTGAATAATTTGTAGTCTTAAGAGTTAAAGAGGAGATTGGATTTAGTACGAGAAATCGCTAGTCGGACGGAAAAAATGACGTCACACACGACTGTCATGGTATTAGGTTAACGAAGTTCAAAGGCCAAGCTCAGGCTTTGAGACTTAATTCTGACCCATAAAAAGCAAGGACAGGAATTTCTAATAGGGAAAACGGAGCTGGTTGTTCATGATCTGTTGTTTCGTTCAAAGCTCTAGAATAAAATTCTGGGCAGTTCCTTTGAATAATTATATATCAAGTTTCGCCACATAAATTTGCATGTTGTTTGCAGTGCTCCCGCTCCGCATCGTGGGGGTTGCGGAGCTATCAGTACGCTTCTGAACTCACCCACTGCGCTAAAAAGACTTGTATGTTAATAACAGGTTGCGTTCGGACGTTCTAGATTAGATCCACTCTCCTGTAGATATCATTCAATGGTTGTATGAAATGTACAATCAAATTGTAAATCTCAGTACTGAAGCGTGTGCAAATATTCCATTGACTTCAACTGATTTACCGCTCATTTGCACATAATATTAACAAATCACTTCAAGGCAACGGCGTTTCAGTTTTCCGATTAAATTACTCTTTGACAAGAGTGTGACCTTCAGCTAAAACTAAGGGGCGGGGGTGGCTCAGTCGGTAGCTCGACAGGCTCGTAATCTGTAGTTCCCAGGTTCGAGTCCCAGCTGGGTCAGCGTTGAGATTTATTTCCGCTAAAATTCCCCGCCCTGCCCACGGTCAGTAGGGGACACCGATGAGCTTGGAAAGGCCACCGTCCGTCGGATGGGACGTTAAGCCGTGGCCCCGTGTGAGGGAGAGCCATACCCTGTGCACGTTAAAGAACACGCTGGATGGCCTTGACGGGAGGCTACCATCTGTCTCCCAACAGCTGTTCCAGTGGGTCCCCTCCCCCCCAACCTTCTCTGAGCCTTCGGGGTCCCTGTGACCGGGCCATTTAGCCCTTAGTGTGCAAAAAAGTGCCGCTCAGAGGTAAAACAACCCAACCCAACTCAGATAAAACTAGCAGACAAGTTCATCAAACGAATCCTACAAAGTCAGGTAACGTTTATTTGCATCTCTTTCAACGTCGAGAAAGCTACAGTTAAATTCCTGCCATCGCAGGAAATGAGCAGAAGATTTATCACAAAGAGTGATGAGAAACGGAAAGAGGTGTCAATGTTTGAAAACGGAGTCATAAATCACGTATGCATGGATATCAGTTTTATCTATGCTCAGACTATAATTTCAAAAACATAAAAATGAGAAACATCCCCAAAATATATTAAGGGCATCAATATATAACCATAAGCTAAACAAAGTCAGACACATAATGTAGTTACGATATTTATTACAGCATGTTTAATGGCTTCGACTTTAATGACTAAGAATACCTTTTTAAATTATATTTCACTATCTTTTTGACACTTCAGATAGCGAAGTGATCCAATTAACTAGAAACAGACAGTGTTAAGGGGAAAAAGGATTGGTTATTATTGTTTTTGAATACAGGTTAGAATACCAAAGATGATTCGAAAAATTTGTGTTGTTTCGGCTCTGAGCAACGCTCTTTTGCACACAATGGGATAAATGATCAGCAAAAAGAGTAAATGGTAGTTAGGTAGTCAGTGGAAGGAGAGTTATGCACCAATCCCCTGTGATGATGCAAAGAACCAGTGAAGCTTAGCACCTATTGTCCGAACCCGCCTTCTCGTGGTGCAAGTCGTTAGTACCTTTCAAAACAGATACTCTCTTGTGGAAGTGAACGGAAGGGGAGGGCTGCCAGATGAGTGTGGCCTACTGATCTGGACAACTATGGCTACTTTTCTTTTTTTTCTACCCTGCTGAGGAGTGGTCAAACACACAGGGACCTGGTACTGATCATATATACCAACCTGAATGGAATTATGGCTCTGAGCTTGATTATGGATCCTGATTTTGCTGCAATGGTTTTGCACTGTGTTTTCTGTTTGTTTGTGGGTTGACAGCCCTAATTGAATAGATTCACAGGATATGTTTATCAGCTGGTGTATAATCCTGAGCAGAGGTCATCGCAGACATCTGAACTCTTTGCTTCTATTGGCATCGTCAAATTCTACATTGGAGGAAGTCTTCCAGTGTAGATGGCTTCAGCCTTTAGTGGTGGGGGAACGGGTCTTTGCCCCATGTCTGCGATTAGGGGGCTGTTTGATATTGTCGCCATTCCCTCTCTCAATAAACATAGTTTCTTTAAACATTCCACTAACCATTTTCTCTCCATAGGTAGTTCGAATGTGAGGACTCTGCACAGATATTTATCTCTTGATATCCTCACACAAGAATTCCACCGTTAAAATTTAGATATTCTCGGCTTGCAAGAGACCAGATGGACAGATAAAGGTCAGATTCTTAAAAATAATCCTAAATTTCTCTTTTCAGGGAGGGACGACAATAAGCATCAACAAGGCGTGGGTCTGCTTCTCAGCAGACACGCTAGTGATGCTCCTCTAGGATATGAGTGCATTAATGAAAGGTTTCTTACAGCAAAATTTCAGACAAGCGTTAAAGGCTTGAATCTTATCTGCTGTCATGCCCCCACTGAGGATGCCAATGAGGATGAGAAGGATAGGTTTTATGAACAACTTCAGGATATTTTGAATTCTGTCAAGAAAGGAGATATTACCCTTGTTCTTGGTGACTTCAATGCCAAAGTTGGTACTGACTCTGACCTGTGGGGAGGAGTAATAAGCCCTTTTGGTATTGGTAGCTGCAATGGCAATGGGCAACGTCTCCTACAGGTAAGTAAACTCATTGGTTTCAGAATAACTAACGCTTATTATAAACACTGCAACATACATAAGTACACATGGATTTCAGCTGATGGGCTTCATAAGATTACGATTAATCATATATTAATTAACAGCAAATGGGCTAGTTCTGTTAGGAATACCAGGTCATATAGGGGAGCTGAAATTGGACCTGACCATTAACTTCTTCAAAATGTCTTGCAATGGAAACTTAAAAAGTGTTGTGCTAGGGTTAAAAAATTTACCTTTAATACTGAAGCTCTGAAAAACCCAGTTATAGCCAAAGCTTACCATGATAGGTTACTTAGTTATTATGACAGTCATGGTATGCTTACTACTGAAGTTGAGGAAGAATGGGATCATTTTAAACAGGCTTTTTTGGACACTAGCAATACTCTTTTAGGAAAAAAGGAGCAGAGGAGGCAAAATTATTTGAGTGATAAGGCACTTGAGCTTATTTCAGAAAGAAGGAACTGCAGGAATGTCCTTAATCAGTACCCTACTAGTCCTAATAGAAAGCATTGCATAGAATTTAATAAACTGTAAAGGATCAGTTAGCTGCTGATAAGAATCTTTGGCTTGATGGCTTGGCTGACAAAGCCGTGGAAGCAGTTAGACAGCACAACAGCAGAGAGCTGCACCAGATAGTTAATAATTGTGTGGTAGAAAACGAACAGGTATACAGGGATTGAAGGATAAACAAGGTAACGTTATAGAAGGTGAGGATTCTCTCATGGCTAGGTGGCTGAGAATTTTTAGTGATGTTCTAAACAATGCGGTTAGTTCTTCTCCCATAGTATGTAATGATGATAGATGCATTATTGGCTTTAAGTTTGGCTCTATAATAGAGTCTGTATTTAATATGGCTATTTCTAAATTTAAACTTCATAAATCACCAGTGGTAGATGAAATTACTACGGAAATGCTTAGAGCTGGGAAAGTTTCGGTTACCACATGGATGACTGAAATTTTGAATATCTTTTCTGATAAAGGCCTAAGAACTTTACCAGAACTATATTTATCCCTATTTTTAAAAAAGGTGATCGCAGTTCTTGTGATACCTATAGGGGTATCAGCCTACTCTCCGTTCCAGGTAAAGTTCTTTGCATGATTGTGCTTAACAGAATAAAGAATCTGGTTGACAGTCAAGTGCGTGATGAGCAATGTGGATTCAGAAGTGGTAGGGGATGTGTGGATCAGATATATTTCACTCGGGCAGATTCTTGAGAAATGTCTAGAGTTTCAGAAACATTTGGTTGCTAGCTTTGTTGATTTCAAAAAGGCTTTCGACTCTGTTGATCGTCATAATTTGTGGTTGATTGTGCGATCGTATGGCATACCAGACAAGTTAGTTAACATAATGAAAACTCTCTATAAAAACACTGAGTCGTGTGTGAAAGTTGGTAAGGCCTGAAGCAATTGGTTTAGCATTGGTTCTGGTGTTCGACAAGGGTGCATTTTGTCTCCTTTTCTCTTTAGCTTGGTTATTGATTATGTTATGCAAAATTCACTGCAAGGATAATTCATTTTGGCCTTAAATGGTCTGGAGATAGGAAAATTTCTGATTTAGATAATGCTGATGATTTAACCCTTTTGGCAAATGATGTTGATGAGATGAACTCTTTCATTCGAGCTGTTCATGCGACTGGTAGTAGAGTAGGTTTGGTTATAAACAAAGAGAAAACTAAAATGATGAAAATTGGTCAAGAAGGCTGTGATTAAGTTAATCTGAATGGTTGCAGTCTTGAGCAGGTATCACAGTTTAATTATCTTGGGAGCTATGTAACAGATACTGGTAAAGTGCGTCATGAGATTAACAGACGAATAGGGATTGCTGCCGGGGACGTTTAAGAATCTGTTGAGAATGTGGAGAAATAGGCGTATACACCTAAAGACTAAAATTAGACTTATAATAGTTTGGTTCTTTCTAGGGTTAGTTATGGTAGCGAAACCTGGAGATTTTGTAAGCAAGATAACAGGAAACTAGATGCTTTTGATTCTAGATGCTTACGCGGTATCTTGAGCATTGGTGGTTTCAACTTTGTGACTAATAATGAGGTTAGGCAAAGGAGTCTGCAACCTCCTTTAAGCAGCATATTGTGCAGAGAGAGACTCCGCTGGTTTGGCCATGTTGCCCGTATGGATAATTATAGATTGGCGAATAGGGTTATGAACAGTGTGCCTAAATGCCTCAGAAAGATTGGGAGACCTAGGATGCGGTGGGCAGACAATGTCAAACAGGACCTTGTTAGAATTGGTGTGCAGTTGCCAGATGCAGCAGATGTAGCTCAGAACAGATATGTTTGGAGAATTAAATTACACGATCTGGTTTGACCTCCATAGCCCATGGCTGTTTGAGGATGATGATGGAAAAGAGTCTCAAAGGCTCAGAAAAGGTTGTCGAAGGGGATCCACTGGACAGATCTTAGGAGAAAGATGAAAGTTCCCCCATCAAGAATATTCATATTGTTCTTTAACGTGCACAGGTTATGACTCTACAGCACAAAGAACCACGACAAAGTCTCATCCAATGGACTTTCATTTATATTTCCCAATTCATCGATTACCCTTTCTCATCGAAGGCAGGGTGTGGATTAGCTGAAGAAAATTGTAACGCAGCACAGCTGGGACTCATTTATGGCGAGCAACTGACTGAGCCAATAAGAATCCAATTAACAACATATTTTGGATCGCTTATCATCCAAAAAAAGACCAGAGTTTTCGTTAAAAATAGATGAAATCAATAAATATACTTGATGTGACCTATTTAGTTTCAGGAAATAATTAAGTACTAACCTTTCAAAGAGAAAACACATTAGACCACTTGTCTAGTTTAATGCACTGATATGTACTTATTATTGTGTCTTAAAACAGAAGCCCAACAATGACTCACGATCCGGAGTCCAGTATTCCTACTAAATTCATTTCCAGTAAACTTATTTCTATTAGCCATAATCTCGGCAAATCTGTTTCCATTAGCATTATGCCTAGTAGTCTAAACAGCATATACATTCCCAGTATACAGGGCACTGATCTTTACACACAGTTACTGAAATACATCACATTCATATATGTTCCTGTCCATTCAAGTACCTAAATGGAAGTCTGCTTGTATATACAGTATGTTGCAAAAAATTAAAACACTCAAGTTCACACTCTGGATACTCCACTGGTAAATATGTACCAAAAGTTTAATAATAAAGTGATTCAATGACTAACAGTTTTTGATAGTGCAGCTGTTAAGATACCTGACATATGCATATATATATATTTATATAAGAATACACAATAAAAGGAATAACAATAAAAGTTTTGTGGAATTTGTCGTAATTATGTGTTATTTAGTTGTCATCCGTTGAAAACTTCAGTTAATGTGAAAACCAATAAACAAAACGTGAAATTTTAAAAGTTACTAAATGTCTCTGTGAATATTAATCTTTAAAAAAAAGAAATAGCAGTTGAAACGTAACTACTTTTGCTTCACTGTTTAAATAGGATGCGTTACATCTGAGGAATTTTAAGGTTTAGAGAAATATTGTTAAGTTCAAACAACAATAAGTTCTGTCTTACTGCTCATTCTTGAAATAACAAGAAAAAAAATTAAAAAATACCCACTCAAGCAGCCACAGAGGTCTGACAGGAGCCTGTCAGTCTATATGCCATAATAGAAGGTCTGAGAGGATGGCAGAACCTCAGCAGAAAAACGACAGATACATCCGTGCCTTACCCGGGGCTCAAACCCAGGTCCCTTAGATCAGTAGCCAAGCGCGCTAACCACTCGGCCATGGAAATATGATGTTAAAATGATTGAACTTCAAAATGCTCATTATTACAGTTCGTGACCTTCAACTTTTCTAACACATTGACTCAGTTTAAATATATATAAGTTACCTTTGCATAATTACGAACTGCTTTTGGAGTTTGCCTTTGCATAATTACTAACTGCATTTGGAGTTTGAAGATGACAGCAATTTGTGTCGCTTGCCTGCTGATCTAATCATTATTTACTGACAAATACGGTTGTTGCTTTAATGGCGCAAGCAGCAGGACACTGACATACACAGAAGCCTTATGTTCGCTCTCTTGACGGAAAGAGGTATGTGAGACTGACTTTAGTGCACACCATAATTAAATTAGACAATATTCTGTTGGAATATTTCCGTTGAAATATTTCCGTTGAATATGAAATACTTGCGAAAATTCCCCAGTATGTAGGAATCGCAAAATTGAGAGTAATGTGGTATAACCGAATTCTAATTTAATGTCATTTTCTCTTTGTTACTATTGTTTTTAGGAGGAGCAGATGTCAAATAGTTGTCCCACATTATCTCCCCAATCCACAGAGCGATCGCAATAAATTATATATAAAAAGAAAGCTCATGACATGAGGATGGACATAGCATGTGTAGAAAAAAATTAAACAGCATTAAACGTTTTTGATGGCCAAAAAATCCATATAGGCGAGCATTTTTCCACTGAAATTAATATGAGTAGAATAAATTATTTAATCAATTTGTTTCTTTTATAGCATAAATAGATAGAACGGTTAGGTTGGGATTTTTTACTGCTACGCTTTGTTCACGCAGTGCGCTAAATGATCAGGTAGGTCACAAGGACTCCAAAGTCTCAGAGAAGATTGGGGACCATCTGTTTGGAGACAGGTGGCAGCCTCCCGTCAAGGCCATCCAGAGACTTTAACGTGCAGAGGGTTTGGCTTCTTTGTACAGGGTGTCACAGCTTAATGACCCATGTGACGGACGGCAGTCTTTTCAAATCCATTGGCGTCTCCTTTCTTACCGAGGGGGACACCGATCAACGGTGGAACAGGTGGAACTCGAACTGGGAACTATAGATATCGAACTTGGCACGCTATCAACTGAGCTAACATGACTGAGTCACTAGAACGATTAGGAGGAAGGCGAAAAGGAAGTGACAGGGAAGTCCTTGCAGGTTTTGAGGTAGGGGAGAAAAATTTCTGATTTTATTTTTTTATTTTTATTTTTTGCCCAATTTGGGATTTTGCGATATTTTCTCTATTTCTGCCTGCGCACAGGGCGATAAAACTGGCGCACTATGCTGCATTGGACTATGGGGGAGACAGTAATAGTCACTGACGCACTGCAGTGCACTAAACTATGGGGGCGACAGTAACAGTCATTCGCCCAGTTCGACAAAACTGACGCAGTGCACCGGGCCATAGGGGGACAGTAACAGGCCACTCGCTTCGGGCGGCAAGTTGCTGGTGAGCGCGCCTCAAAAATATTTTAAAACCCATACACTAAGAAGTGAGTAGTGGATGTTGGCTCAGTTGGTAGCTTCCCAGCCTCGTAATCTGTAGTTCCCGGTCCAATTTGGAAAGGACGCTGTCCTTTGGATAGGACGTGGAACTATAGCCCCGTGTGCAGGAGAGCCATACCTTATGCACTTTAAGGAACAGACTGGATCGCCTTGACGGGAGTCTTTCATTTGTTCTAACATCTGTACTAACTTCCATCTGTACTTCTAAGAGCTGTGCAGTGGGTCTCCTCCTAACTTTCTCTGAGCAGTTGAGATCTATGTGACCTATTCATTTCGCTAATTGTGTGCATAAAAAAGTGCCGCTCAGAAGTAAAACAACCCAATTCAAGCCAGATAAGTCATGATTATTTTCTTTTTGATGTAGGCCAACTTTCTGGTGAGGTCTCACCTTACAGACTCATTTTCTGACATATAATAAAAATAGACTCTTTCCAGACCTTCGTGACAAGTGAACCGCCGTGCAGTAATTTTATATTTGACCTTTTTTTTTTGAAGTAAATATTCACCTTGGGTTAAATTCTCATGTCACAGGGCTCAGAACATGAAACCCACCTGGAAGCTATAAAGGACAAATGTACTCTTCACATGAAGGATGGGTTTGTGTGTTTTATCTGTGAGCAGTAGGTTTTTGGATTGGATTGTTTTACCTCTGAGCGACACTTTTTTTCACACCATGGGCTAAATGGCCAAGCCACAAGGACCCGGAAGGCTCAGAGAAGGTTGGGGAGGTTACCCACTGAAACAGCTGTTGGGAGACAGATGGTAGCCTCCCGTCAAGACCATCCAGCGTGTTCTTTAACGTGCACAGGGGATGGCTCTCTACCGCACACTGGGCCACGGCTTAAAGTCCCATCCGAGGGACGGCGGCCTTTCCAAGCCCATCGGTGTCCCCTACTGACCGTGGGCAGGGCGGGGAATTTTGCGGAGATAAATCTCAACGCTGACCCAGCTGGGACTCGAACCTGGGAACTGCAGAATACGAGCCTGGCGCGCTACCGACTGAGCTATCCCCTCCCCATTTGTGAGCAGCAGGTAAAACAAGAAACTTTTTCTGCATATAATGGGCTAAATGACCAGGTTACAAGAACCCCAAGGGTTCACAGAAGAGTGGGGAAGGGGATCCACTGGACAGCAGTTAGGAGACAGATTGAAGCCTCCTGTCAAGGGTATCCAGCGTGTTATTTGACGTATGTGGCTCTCCTAAACATAACGTCCCATTTGACGGACGGCGGCCTTTCCAAGCCCGTCGGTTTCCTATTTCTCACCTAGGCAGAAAGGGAGTTAGCGAAAACAAATCTCAACGCTTCACGTGAAGACCATTACGTGCATTTTTTTTTATGTGCACGGTGCTGCTATACATAGAATCAAGGATTTATCTCACATTCAACGGAATACTCCTCGCTACCTGAGACAATATCTGTGTTCTCTTTCTCACCGATGGTTTCGAAAAGAGCAGGCTAGATGAAAATTGGAAAGAGTGTAATGCAAAGCTCTTAGGATCCGATTGCACCAGTTAAAAATAAATCGAAGGACAGCATAGAAACTGATCATGGCAGTGTAAAGAAATCATCTCTAATGCTTCAGACAGCAATAATTATCTCAATTTGCTTTGCTCTTTCACAGCCTCTCATGTTCATTCGCATGGGCGGGGGTAGCTCAGTCGGTAGCGCGCCGGGCTCGTAATCTGCAGTTCCCAGGTTCGAGTCCTAACTGGGTCAGCGTTGAGATTTTTTCCCGCCTTGTTCACGGTCAGTAGGGGACACCGATGGGCTTGGAAAGGCCGCCGTCCGTCGGATGGGACTTTAAGCCGTGGCCCCGTGTTGGGGAGAGCCATACCCTGTGCACATTAAAGAACACGCTGGATGGCCTTGACGGGAGGCTACCATCTGCGTCCCAACAGCTGTTCCAGTGGGTCCCCTCCCCCAACCTTCTCTCAGCCTTCGGGGTCCTTGTGACCTGGCCCATGGTGTACAAAAACGTGCCGCTCAGAGGTAAAACAACCCAATCCATGTTCATTCGCAGATGGTTGCTAGCTCCTCTTTACTACACTTAAAGGATATTTCGCGACAGAAACTCACGTAAGGCTAATTGGCGTCACAATGATGACGTGCAGACACAAAATGGCAATGGCAAAAAAAACGAATTCAAAAGTGTGAAAAACTCGAACATATTGATGTTTCATTTTCCTCAAAAGTAGAAAGAAAGGAACCTATACGGAAAGAAATATCAACTTTTAGCTTGCCAAACAGAAGGTGATACATGCAGGCCCGGATCTAGAAAAAAAAAACGGCAAGGGGAGGAGCAAGAAGCTAAATTTAGCAGGAAACAAATGAATAAGGAAGTGAGGGAGGGGGGGGGGGGCGAGAGACCGAATTTCTTTGCAATATATCATTTCTCCCACCGTTTTAGAGGCCTTTAGAAATTTTCTTGAAAAATGCGTGAATATATGTAAGTTTAATAATGCTTTGCTTCTATTACCTTTATTAGCTTCTCAGAGGTGAGGATGCTCTGTCTCTTCTTTGATCCATGCAACATTCTATACAATAAAATCGATTATGATACATGGAATATACCTGAACAATTTTTTCTGGCACTCGAAAAATATCTAGGAGCAGGAAAGTGAAGGAAATACTGTTCGGGTATTGTTTTTTCTATTTTCTTTGGAAATTATTCTCGCCAAAGTGTGAAATGTATGTTTTTCCCATCAGTTTTAACTGGCTATTAAATACATATTCCAGCAAAATATGCGAAATATACAAATGTTTACTCTATTTTCTGCATCTGTTTATTGCTATATAATGTATATTATTTATTTTCTGTCAGTTATTGAATTCTCGAAGTGGGGTGAAACAATATCCGCTCCTTGCCCCAGATCCAAACTTGGCAATATGCTTATCGTGTATCACAAATGCAATAAACCCTCGGTACACATGGGGCGGGGGTGGCTCAGTCGGTAGCGCGCCAGGCTCGCAATCTGTAGTTCCCAGGTTCGAGTCCCAGCTGGGTCAGGGTTGAGATTTATCTCCGCAAAAATTCCCCGCCCTGCCCACGGTCAGTAGGGGACACCGATGGGCTTGGAAAGGCCGCCGTCCGTCGGGTGGGACGTTAAGCCGTGGCCCCGTGTGCGAGAGAGCCATACCCTGTGCACGTTAAAGAACACGCTGGATGGCCTTGACGGGAGGCTACCATCTGTCTTCCAACAGCTGTTCCAGTGGGTCCCCTCCCCCAACCTTCTCTGAGCCTTCGGGGTCCATTTAGCCCATTGTGTGCAAAAAAGTGCCGCTCAGAGGTAAAACAACCCAAAAACCCTCGGTACACGAGTAAACGGTTTACGAGTTTCCGCTTATACGAGATGCACAAATTAATACCTGTTTTTCGATTCAATTTCGCTTATACGAATTCCTCCTTTCGTAACCGGATGATTTGCAAAAGAAAAAGGAGCTCGTATTAGCGAAAATTTACTTTAGCTGGAGAAAAAGTGACCAACAATGCACGAATTTACCTTTTTTTATTATGTAATAAATATTTTTTTGGTACTTTTCGGTTAATGGAGCGCCAGTCGCAATTGTGCGTCAATCTTCGTATCCAGTGAATCTGTCGTCCACATTATAAAAACGTCCCGATTGAGCGGAGGCCAAGTGAGAACGAATCAGTAAAGTGTTTTTTATTCGAGGTTGTCCAATTCGAGTTAGAATAGTAGTATTTCACTTTATACCCCCTCAAGCAGCTGCTTGCCACAGAGGTCTGACAGGAGCCCTTCAGTTTATATGCCAGAGTAGAATGTCTGAAAGGATGGCAGGACCTCAGCAGAAAAACAACACGAACACCCATGCCTTACCCGGGGCTCGAACCAAGGTCCCTTAGATCAGTAGCCAAGCGTGCTAACTACTTGTCAAATCCATTTCAGTGAAGTTAACAGATGCCAGTGATATCTAGTTTTTGACGACTTTTTGGAATCTGTTTTTTAACCTTTACTCTCTTTGGTACTTTTCGGTTAACGAATGAAAAACACTTTACTGATTCTTTCTCACTTGGCCTCCGCTCAATCGGGGCGTTTTTTATAATGCGGACGACAGATTCACTGGATACGAAGATTGGCGCACAATTACGGCTGGCGCCCCGTTAACCGAAAAGTACCATTTTTGTTTTCATTTTATACATATATAAAGATTGTACTAATGTTTATGTATTTTCCACACAGCTTTAATGATGTAATTATTGTTTGTGCATATGTGAATGACCAAGAATATCATTTAAATGGAGTTGTTGTTTGGGTTGTTTTACCTCTGAGCGGCACTTTTTTGCACACCATGGGCTAAATGGCCAGGTCACAAGGACCCCGAAGGCTCAGAGAAGGTTGGGGGAGGGGACCCACTGGAACAGCTGTTGGGAGACAGATGGTAGCCTCCCGTCAAGGCCATCCAGCGTGTTCTTTAACGTGCACAGGGTATGACTCTCCCACACACGGGGCCACGGCTTAACGTCCCATCCGACGGACGGCGGCCTTTCCAAGCCCATCGGTGTCCCCTACTGACCGTGGGCAGGGCGGGGAATTTTGCGGAGATAAATCTCAACGCTGACCCAGCTGGGACTCGAACCTGGGAACTACAATTACGAGCCTGGCGCGCTACCGACTGAGCCACCCCCGCCCCATTTAAATGGAGTAATTGACCGTTAGTACCATTTGTTGATATTTAGGAGTCGTCCTGTTTTGTGTTAGGATGAACTTTGTATGTTTGAGATGAAATTTCTTTTACCTCTGGAATCAATTAAAATTTATAATATGGAAGGTAATGGGAAATTTATTCTAGATTTACGAGATTTCGCCTTACGAGCAGTGTTGGAGGAACGAATTAAGCGCGTAAACCGAAAGATTACTGTATATTTCTCATCCCAAATGACAAAATCTACAGATGTTATCCCTCTTCACCTCCATGGGAAATACTCTGCAGATAACTTTAATCACTCGCGATGACAGCATCGTAAATCAGAGCACAATAATCCGTGACTTCACAGATTGAACGATACAATTACAATTCAGATTATTCATGAACTACTCCTCATATGGTGGATTAATGATCGAAATTGTAAGCTAGATTATGGAGGCGTGTTTCTACTTTACATACCGCGAAAATACACTGCACGACATTGAAATTGTCCCTCCCAGAAGGAGTGAGGGGATAGGAGTGAAATGTAGCACACCCATAGCAATACATATTGGCATACCATGATTTAATTGTAGCCATTTACAGCGGTTAGAAGATGAGATAATGCAGCACAATGTGACTGCCTCAGTAGGTGGTTGCACCGCCGTGAACGACAATACAGGCAGCAATATGGCGTGGCATGGAGTCATACAGTCGGCGGATATGGTCCTGAGGAATTGTACACCAAGCAGCGTTGACTTGCTCCCATAATTAGAGACTCCACACCGGCCAGTGTGGGGATTGCACACGTCGTCCAATGTGGTCCCATAGATTTTCTATTGACGATAAATCTGGAGATCGTGTTAGCCATGGCAATACTTGAACATGTTGCAAACATTGTCTGGTTACCCTAGCAGTGTGCACACGGGCGTTGTCATGCTGGAAAATGGGCTGCTGCACGCCTCCCAGGAACGGCAACAAAACGGGCTGCAGAACTGCGCTAACGTATCGTGCAGCTGTCAGTGTTCTCGTGATGTGGACAAGAGGTGACCTGCTGTCATATCCAATAGCACCTCATACCATTATGCCTGGCTGATGGGCGATGTTTCATAAATTCGGCCTCCTTAATTCGACCTCCCTTTTTTTCGTGACGTTGTTCAAAAGACAATATTTTTTATTTATTTTTTATACCCCCTCAAACAGCTGCTTGCCACAGAGGTCTGACAGGAGCCTGTCAGTTTATATGCCATAGTAGAAGGTCTTAGAGGATGGCAGGACCTCAGCAGAATAACGACACCCACATCCATGCCTTACCCGGGGCTCGAACCCAGGTCCCTTAGATCAGTAGCCAAGCGCGCTAACCACTCGGCCACGGGACGGCTAAAAGACAATAACGTTGTTTAAAAGAAACATCAAAATGGCATCCAAAACTGCAATGAAGAATGACTTACTAGCCTCATTCTTTACATCTGAATTCTACAGTAATAGCAAACTAATGCAACAAATCCTTCAGTAATTCCGGCTGATTTCGTCTAACGGCAATCTTTAGCCTTAAGAAATGCGCGCAGTTTACCGAAGCAGTATCCTCGAAACGCTCTGACGTTGACTGTTGACGTATCAGTGACGTAAATGCCAGTTCGACCTTGACCTGAGCTTTTGTTCCGGCAGTCAGGAGTGATCTGTTTCCTTCTCGTATTCCATTTGCGACATCATTTTTAAAGCGCTCACAGCATCAAATCAAAGAGACCTTGAACTTCACGTTCGTAGCATTCATGGAAGATCTACATCTTGTTTTTACGAGAAAAGGCAAGAACCACAACGATAAAGTAATGTGAGGATACGTAAGCAATTTATTATTCAACTGATGATACAACGGTCGAAGGGCATTATTTTCCCAATCTAATAGACGGTTTATAGCAATGAAAGCAACAATGGATTAGTAAAATTTATTTCATGATAATTCTTATTGAAATTAAAACATCTCATTTGTCTAATGCACGCTTCAAATTCAACTACAGGCACTGGACAGAAAAATAGAAACAGTTCCATATTATCTCAATCGAAAATCAAATTCAGAACTCAATAACATCTTAAAAAAATATTTTTAATGAAAAATATGTCTCAAGATAAATTAAAGATCTCAATCAAATGTCTATAAATTTCGACTTTAAACAATATTTGTTCAGTATTCAAAGAGTTATGAACGGTGAAATGTTTAATAGGCTAAAAAACATTGATCCCAAAATTTAATTAAAATATTAAGACAAGTTAAGAGGTCATTACCGGGTACAATGTATCCTTCACACTTACTAGAGTCAACTATGATCTCTGATTTCTTAACCTGTTTAATATTTTAATTAAATTTTGGAGTCAAATGTTTTGTAAACTGTTGAATTCCAGCGTCCATAACTCTTTGAATACTGAACAAATGATGTTTAAAAAACGAGATTTAGATAGATTTGATTGAGGTATTTAATTTATCTTTAGACATCATTTTAATTAAAAATCATATTGAAGAAGTTATTGAGCTCTCAATATGATTTTGCCTTTAGGAAACAAGAAACGGGTTCCATTATTCCTGTCCAGTACCTGTATGTTTCTCGTTTCTACCTTGAATACATCAAAATACTACCGATCTAATGATTTTGTCCAAGCATTAAGCTTTTATTATGAGTTTTTAAAAGCAATTTCTCTCCTTATTTCAGCTGTGTTTTACATTCAAAAACAATTTATTTTCGTTGTGCTCATCAATTACTGAAACCATACTTTTTTTGTTTTACTCATAGTGATGGAGAAAGCAGGTGCATAGAAGAAAGCACTGGTATCGATTGGGAAGAAACCACTGGTATCGTTCCTGTCGAGGAAACGTCCTTTGAAATAATTATTTCGCCTGAAGAATTCAAAATGAATTAAAGCGTAAATTGAACTATACTGTGGAAAAAACCACAGTAGTATTTAGAGTTACAGTTCTTAAACAAAAACACAAGAGTTGCTCTCAAATTATTACAAAACCATTGCTGTTTTTTCTGTATTATTTGTAATACAAAAACTGTTTTGCTTGAAAGCAAATATCTTAACTAACACAGCATTAAAGTTAGAAATTCCGCAATCATGCTGGAAGATTCAGAAATGATTTACTAAATTAAATTTCTGAAAGAGTTAAGTTAACTGAAATTACATAAGACCTGCCATCCTCACAGATCTACTATGGCATATAAACTGACAGGCTCCTGTCAAACCTCTGTGGCAAGCAGATGTTTGAGGGGTGTGAGTCAAACATAAGAATAATTCTTTTAGAGAATGTGAATGGATTGATCGAGAACGGGTTGGGATGTTTTACCTCTGAGCGGCACTTTTTTGCACACCATGGGCTAAATGGCCAGGTCACATGGACCCCGAAGGCTCAGAGAAGGTTGGGGGAGGGGACCCACTGGAACAGCTGTTGGGAGACAGATGGTAGCCTCTCGTCAAGGCCATCCAGCGTGTTCTTTAACGTGCACAGGGTATGGCTCTCCCGCACACGAGCCACGGCCGTAACGTCCCATCCGACGGACGGCGGCCTTTCCAAGCCCATCGGTGTCCCCTACTGACCGTGGGCAGGGCGGAGAATTTTTGCGGAGATAAATCTCAACGCTGACCCAACTAGGACTCGAACCTGGGAACTACAGATTACGCGCCTGGTGCGCTACCGACTGAGCCACCCTAGCCCCAGATCGTGAACGGATTAATAATTTTAATAGCAATATAAGTAAACAAAAAGTGGTCTCATTCGCAATGTCTTCAAATAAAAGTTTATTACAGTTTAATCCTTATACAGTATTTCGTCTAGCCTTAGGATAAAGTGTCTCATTAGGAGTGGCGCAAATATTTATGGAATTAAAACCCCTTTGTTAATTTTGCGAGAAGATGGTAGTTCAATTTTAATTTTCTTACTCAAGTTATTTAGTAAAACAAGACTTTATGTGATGACAAGACATTATTAAGAATGTATTAATTTAAAATTTTGTTCCTGTTGGATTGTTTTCCGTCGGAGTGGCCCTAATATGAACAAATTCATTGGACTCCAAGTCAATATCACATGGAACCCATTGCAAAGCAATATCGTTTCTCTTCTACACATGCTTGGATTGGATTGTTTTACCTCTGAGCGGCACTTTTTTGCACACTATGGGCTAAATGGCCAGGTCACATGGACCCCGAAGGCTCAGAGAAGGTTGGGAGAGGGGACCCACTGGAACAGCTGTTGGGAGACAGATGGTAGCCTCCCGTCAAGGCCATCCAGCGTGTTCTTTAACGTGCACAGGGTATGGCTCTCCCGCACACGGGGCCACGGCTTAACGTCCCATCCGACGGACGGCGACCTTTTCAAGCCCATCGGTGTCCCCTTCTGACCGTGGGCAGGGCGGGGAATTTTGCGGAGATAAATCTCAACGCTGACCCAGCTGGGACTCGAACCTGGGAACTACAGATTACGAGCCTGGCGCGCTACCGACTGAGCCACCCCCGCTCCACACATGCTTGGAATAAGTTTCCAAGAATTCTTGGATAAGCAGAGTAATATCCGAATCTCCAGAGTTTTGTTTAATTGTAAACAGTGCAAAAACGCAATCAGAGAGAATGGCAAATTTCATTTCTTGAAATTTTATTGGGTTGAATTGTTTTGTCTTTGATCAGCACTTTTTGCACACAATGAGCTAAATGGCGGGTCATGAGGATCCCAATGGCTCAGAAAAGATTGGGGAAGAGGATACACTGGACAGCTGTTAGACGGAATATTCTTTAGAGTCCTACAGCGTGTTCTTTAATGTCCACAGGAAATCTGGCACACGGAATCACGGCTTAACGTTCCAGTCACATCTGAGAGACAGCGGCGGCCTTTTCAAGTACATCGTCTTCCCTTTCTCAGGGAGGGCGTTAGCGGAGATAAATATCAAAACTGAAGCAGTTGGGATTCGAACCCGGGAATTACAATTACGAGAATGGAGCACAAAAACCTTCCTCCCCTATTTCTATCATTCTCTTTTGAACACAAGCATTCCATATTCGCCAGAGGCGACATGGCAATCATTTATTTATTTCAAAAGAAAAAAGTTTTAGTTGCAAAAAGCTTTTCATGCATTTCTAATATAAACTAAACAATGACTTCATAAAATGACTCATAACAAAAAAATTTATTCAAAATCCGAAAATTTCCGTCGAAGTTGATATTTATTAACATAAAAAATTTGCATAATGATTTCTGCCATTGTTCACATTGCCTCTTTACTTTTAAGATAGAATTAGAGCGCACGAACTACACCTATAAATATGTAATTTTAAACCAACTGAAGATGGGAATGAGAAATCATAAATAATGCAGTTGAACGGATCCGATACTCATAATGATTAAGATTCTCCATCTTTTGAAGCAGGGAAAAATACCCTGTTTTTTTTCGTTATGTTTAGACCCCTTTAATCCTATACTGTCAGTGGACGAAACGAATCGATCGTCACGATTTAACGAAATCATTCATAATGCATGTACACTATGTTGATAAAAGTGTCCGGACACTTCCATATTATGTGAATGGAAAGCCACTTTCAAAGCTCCCTAACATTGAAAATAAACCCTTTCAAAAACTGTTATTGACGATACATTATAGATGTCATTCAAATCTCTAAATATATTTCCCGCAATATTCGTTTAATATTTTAAGAATAAATGGAACTGAAGCATTTATCTTCAACTTTTAACACTTGTGAAAAAATTCTTCAATAGATAAAACACAACTCTTGTAACAATTTGTTCACTAACATAAATTAAATATCTGAAGTTTGTATGATGATTTTTTAAGATTTCATCAATTTGGAGGCAATGCGACAGTGTCAATTTTCAACAATCTTCGATCAAAAGAGTCTTGAAAAGAGTCATTAAAGAGTCATTGAAGCGGGACCATTTAACCACAGACGGCACTGTCATAGCCTCCAAGTAGATGAAATCTTAAAACAACGTCACACAAACTTCAGTTATTTAATTTATGTTAGTGAACAAATTGTTACAAGAGTTGTGTTTTATCTTTTGAAATATTCAAGTATTTTTATCTATTGAAGTAGCAAGTGTCAAAAGTTGAAGATAAGTGCTTCAGCTTCCATTCATTCTTTAAATAATAAAACGAATATTGCGGCAACTATATTTAGCGAAATTTGAATGACGTCTATAATTTATCGTCAATAAGAGTTTTTGCGTAAAAGATTTATTTTCAATGTTAGAGAGCTTTGAAAGTGGCTTTCCATTCGCATAACATGGAAATGTCCGAAAACTTTTTTCAACATAGTGTACATGCAATATGAATGATTTCGCTAAATCGTGACGATCGGTTGGTTTCGTCCACTGACAGTATAGGATTAAAGGGGTCTAAACACAAAGGTCTGTAAATGGTAGCTAGGTAGTCACTGGAAGAAGAGCTGTGCACCAATCCCCTGTGATGATGCATAAGAACCGGCCAGGCCTAGCACCTAATGTCCGACCCCGCCTTCTCGTGGTGCAGACCGTTAGTACCTTTCAAAACAGATACCCTCTTGTCGAAGCGAACGAAAGTGGAGGGCTGCCAGATTAGTGTGGCCTACTGATCTGGACAACTATGGCTACTTCTCTTTTTTTTTCTACCCTGCTGAGTAGTGGTCAACCACACAGGGTCCTAGTGCTGACCATATAAACCTACTGGACTGGACTGAAATATGGCTCTGAGCTTGATTATGGATCCTGATTTTGCTGCACTGGTGGGCCTCTGTGGAGGGAAAATCTTCCGCTGTGTTTTCTGTTCGTTTGTGGGTTGACAACCCCAAGTGAATAGAATCACAGGATATGTTTATCAGCTGGTGGATAAACCAGAGCAGAGGTCATCACAGGCACCTGAAATCTTTGCTTCTATTGGCATAGTCAAATTCTACATTGGAGGAAGTCTTCCAGTGTAGATGGCTTCAGCCTTTAGTGGTGGGGGAACGAGTCTTTGCCCCATGTCTGCGATTAGGGGGCTGTTTGATATTGTCGGCATTCCCTTTCTCAATAAACATAGTTTCTTTAAACATCCCACTAACCATTTTCTCTCCATAGGTAGTTGGAATGTGAGGACTCTGCACAGAGCTTTTTCTCTTGATGTCCTCACACAAGAATTCCACTGTTATAATTTAGATATTCTCGGCTTGCAAGAGACCAGATGGACAGATAAAGGTCAGATTCTTAAAAATAATCTAAAATTTCTCTTTTCAGGGAGGGATGACAATAAGCATCACCAAGGCGTGGGTCTGCTTCTTAGGAGACACGCTAGCGATGCTCTTCTAGGATATGAGTGCATTAATGAAAGGTTCCTTACAGCAAAATTTCAGACAAGCGTTAAAGACTTGAATGTTATCTGCTGTTATGCACCCACTGAGGATGCTGATGAGGATGAGAAGGATAGGTTTTATGAACAACTTCAGGATATTTTGAATTCTGTCAAGAAAGGAGATATTACCCTTGTTCTTGGTGACTTCAATGCCAAAGTTGGTACTGGCTCTGACCTTTGGGGAGGAGTAATAGGCCCTTTTTGTATTGGTAGCTGCAATGGCAATGGGCAACGTCTCCTACAGGTAAATAAACTCAATGGATTCAGAATAACTAACACTTATTACAAACACCGCGACATACCTAAGTACACATGGATTTCACCTGATGGGCTGCATAAGACTATGATTGATCATATATTAATTAACACAAATGGGCAAGTTCTATTAGGACTACCAGGTGATATAGGGGACCCGAAATTGGATCTGACCATTACCTTGTTAAAAGTGTCTTGCAAATTAAACTTAAAAAGTGTTGTGCTAAAGTTAAAAAATTTACTTTTAATACTGAAGCTCTGAAAGACCCAGTTACAGCTAAAACTTACCATGATAGGTTACTTAGTCATTATGACAGTCATGGTTTGCTTACTACTGAAGTTGAGGATGAATGGGGTCGTTTTAAACAGGCTTTTTTGGAAACTAACAGTATTCTTTTAGGAAAAAAGGAGCAGAGGAGACAGAATTATTTGAGTGATAAGGCACTTGAGCTTATTTCAGAAAGAAGGAACTGCAGGAATGTCCTTAATCAGTATCCTACTAGTCCTAACAGATAGCATTACAGAGAGCTTAATAAACGTGTAAAGGATCAATCAGCTGCTGATAAGAATCTTTGGCTTGATGACTTGTCTGACGAAGACGAGGAAGCAGTTAGACAGCACAACAGCAGAGTGCTGTACCAGATATTTAATGTTTTGTGTGGTAGAAAACGAACAGGTATACAGGGATTGAAGGATAAACAAGGTAAGGTTACAGAAGGTAAGGTTTCTGTCATGGATAGGTGGGCTGACAACAATGTGGTTAGTTCTATTCAAATTTTTCTAATGATGATAGATGCATTGGTAGCTTTAATGTTGGCCCTATAACACAATCTGAAGTTATTTTGGCTATTTCTAAACTTAAACTACATAAATCCCCAGGGGTAGATGTAATTACTACGGAAATGCTTAGAGCTGGGAATGATTCAGTTACCACTTGGAATACTGAAATTCTGAATATATTTTATGATAAAGGCATGGTTCCTAAGGATTTTACCAGAGCTATTGTTATCCCTATTTTCAAAAAAGGTGATCGCAGTTCTTGTGATAACTATAGGGGTATCAGCCTACTCTCTGTTCCAGGAAAAGATATTTCCATGATTGTGCTTAATAGAATTAAGAATCCGGTTGACAGTCAATTGCGTGATGAGCAATGTGGATTCAGAAGTGGTAGGGGATGTGTGGATCAGATATTTTCACTTAGGCAGATTCTTGAGAAATGTTTAGAGTTTCAGAAACCTTTGGTTGCTAGCTTTGTTGATTTCAAAAAGGCTTCCAACTCTGTTGATCGTCATAATTTGTGGTTGATTGTTAGATCATATGGTATACCAGACAAATTAGTTAACATAAAGAAAGCTCTCTATAATAACACTGAGTCGTGTGTGACAGTTGGTAAGGCTTGTAGCAATTGGTTTAGCATTACTTCTGGTGTTCGACAAGGGTGCATTTTGTCTCCTTTTCTCTTTAGCTTGGTTATTGATTACGTTATGCGAAATTCACTTCAAGGGATAGATTTTGGCCTTAAATGGACTGGAGATAAGAAAATTTCTGACTTAGATTATGTTGATGATTTAGCCCTTTTGGCAAATGATGTTGATGAGATGAACTCTTTCATTCCAGCTGTTGATGAAACTGGTAGTAGAGTAGGTTTGGATATAAACAGAGAGAAACCTAAAGTGATGAAAATTGGTCAGGCAGGCTGTGATTCGGCTAACCTGAATGGTTGCAGTCTTGAGGAGGTGTCACAGTTTAATTTTCTTGGGAGCTATGTAAGAGATAGTGGTGATATGCGGCATGAGATTAACAGACGAATAGGGATTGCTGCCGGGACTTTTAAGAATCTATGGAAAGTGTGGAGAAATAGGCGTATGCACCTAAAGACTAAAATTAGACTGTATAATAGTTTGTTTCTCTCTAGAGTTAGTTATGGTAGTGAAACTTGTACACTTTGTAAACAAGATAACAGGAAACTAGATGCTTTTGATTCTAGATGTTTATGCAGTATCTTGGGCATTGGTGGTTCAACTTCGTAAGTAATGATTAGGTTAGGCAACAGAGTTGGCAACTCCTATAAGCAGCATATTGTGCAGAGACTCCGTTGGTTTGGCCATGTTGCCCGTATGGATAATTATAGATTGGCGAATAGGGTTAGGAACAGTGTGCCTAAATGCCTCAGAAGAGGGGGAGACCTTGGATGCGGTGGGCAGACAACGCCAAACAGGACCTGTTAGAATTGGTGTGCAGTGGCCAGATGCAGAAGATTTATATATTTGTTTCCCTGCTTCAAAAGATGGAGAATCTTAATAATTATGAGTACTGTGGAATTCGCTGATCATGATTAAGGGCAGAGCCGGATCTCGTCATCATCATCATCATCATCATCATCATCAAACAGCCATGGGCTATGGAGGTCCAACCAGACTTTGCAATTTAGTTCTCCAAGCAAGTCTGTCCTGAGCTACATCTCCTGCATCTGGCCACCGCACACTAATTCTAATAAGGTCCTGTTTGACATTGTCTGCTCACCGCATGCTAGGTCTCCCCATCTTTCTTAGGCCTAATCGCAATATCATCTGACAAATCTTCGCTTACAACACACGTATAAGTCCCATGTCCACAAGTTGCTGCATCGTAACGAAACAACGTACCAGTTGCCTCAAGCTCTATGAGCTTTATCTGGTGGGCGACAAGAGGCAAGGTGCGGCCACATTGGAAATGGGATACATCTACCTAGACAACTTCAACAATTCCCGGTCAATAAATTATCGACCAGTCGTGTATATTCTCTAAAACACTTGTGATAGACTATCATAACAGTCTATCAGACTGTAGACATGCTGAAAGTTTTCCCAAATGTTTCGTGGTCATTACTGTGTACTGTTATAACGGGAAGTTCCAAATCCGTAGGGTGAAAAAGAAAGCAAGGAAACTCCCTCTGCTATTAAACAAATGTCATGGAGCCAATATACTGGCAAAAAATATCTGCTTGTATGGTACGGACATCAACAGAATATGATTACGTCAAGAAAACTCCCAGTAATACCAGGGCGGGGGCGGCTCAGTCGGTAGCGCGGCAGGCTCGTAATCTGTAGTTCCCAGGTTCGAGTCCCAGCTGGATCAGCGTTGTGATTTATCTCCGCACAATTCCCCGCCCTGCTCACGGTCAGTAGGGGACACCGATGGGCTTGGAAAGTCCGCGGTCTGTCGGATGGGACGTTAAGACATTCTCCCGTGTGCGGGAGAGCCATACCCTGTGCTCGTTAAAGAAAGCGCTGGATGGCCTTGATGGGAGGCTACCATCTGTCTCCCAACAGCTGTTCCAGTGGGTCCCCTCCCCCAACCTTCTCTGAGCTTTTGGAGTCCATGTGACCTGTCCATTTAGCCCATTGTGCACAAAAAATTGCCGCTCAGAGGTAAAACAACCCAGTCATACCTCAGCATTTACGATCAGATATCTTCGACGGAATGCAGAGGAATCCGCGCTTAACTAATCGGAAACATTCCTATGAAGTCACCGTATGCTTCGCCCAAGGACCTTTGAGCATTTGGACTCTTGAAACGGGCTCTTAATAAATGTTGATGCATTATGGAAAACTTGGGAGAGGAATGGGGCCGATTAGATAGTGTTTCGCAGAAGTCTTCTATAAAGAAAGGTAAGTTGTAAAACAATTGTTGCCAAAGGAACGTAATCAGTCTCAACATTTTTCAGTCGATCGCAATTGCTAATATTTATGTGAAAATATTTTAAACTCTATTTTGTAATTCCAACTTTAGCACTGAAGTCACCGAAGTTGCCAGTTAGTATGACCTTTCGGCAGCAGTGATATACCATTTCGACATCAGTAATTTCAATAACATCGGAAAATTCATCCCACAGGTAAGTACACTTTAGGGTTCGACAATAACTACAGAGTTGTTGAATGCTTTATTCGATGAAAGAGTGAAATTAGTTCGCAGTTCTCATAATAGATTGGTTATATCAGATGCAAACTGAAATGCCGCCGAATATATTTGTCACTATTTCCTAACAGCGTATTATGGGATCACTTGACTCGATGGACTAATCCCTAATATAAATATTCATCAAGAATTCTCTGGTGAATAAACTTAGATGGAAACTTATCAAAACGTGAAGCACAGCTTGTTAAATTTAGTGAGATTTCAATTGTATTATTAAATCAGAGTGTAATATTATAATAGTATTATTAAATTAGTATAAAAGACACTTCACTTTCAAATCTACTCCAATCGATATTTTTATGTTTCTCTTAACTACGATACAGTTCCAGTTATCTGGCACTTTTGGGGATTGGGTGATTACGGATAAGTATAGTTTCCTGCTGTTTAAGACTTACTCTTAGAAATGCCCTATTAAGTGTTTACAACTGTAATCTATGACTGCATTTCTTAAAACCACTTCTAACCATTTTTCATGCTAGTAAAAGGAAACTAAAACACACAAAACGAATAAAATTGTGAACATATACAAACGTATACGATAAAAATAACGTAAAACATAATGTATGTACTGTACTTCTCTCACATAAAGATCTTCAGAGCCAGGGTTCATTATTATTATTCCTTGAAATTAAAATCCGCTAATTATTAAATAATTAACTTAAAACAAATTAATTAACTTAAAACTGATACGTGTACGTACACGAAGGTTGAAAGATCACTAATTTCTAAAAAAAATCGTTGCCAGATATTTTTTCTGAATTCTGTAAGCAACTATAGTGTTCGGATTTTTTTTGAGCGACTGTATGTATGTAAACAAAAATGTGTTAGCGGTATTAACGCCCAACCCTCAACTTCTGAAAGTATCCCTTATAGAGAAGTAAAGGCTGAAAAAACAAAACTAATTTTTACCAACTTTGAAGATACGTTGAACTTACCCTACCACTCCATGTCAATCTCTGTCACATGAATATTTTAGAAACACTTCAATACCGTGGGAACGAGAATTCAAAATGAAAGAATCAGAAATTCTTCGAAATATTTATTACATAATTAAATCTATGATCATTTTTAGGCCTTATAATAATTCAGGACGAGATCTAATGAGGGCGGGGAGGGGCCATCATAATCTAAATTACGTGTACTTGAGAATGATAGTAATGGAATGGAGGCTAAAAATTAATAAATTTGAGTATAATTTCTGCATTTTTCAATAAATTTTTAAAGAGCTCTAAAACGAAGGCTGGGTTGTTTTATCTCTGAGCGGCACTTTTGGAACACCATGGGCTAAATGACCAGGTCACATGGACCCTGAAGGCTCAGAGAAGGTTGGGGGAGGGGACCCACTGCAACCGCTGTTGGGAGACAAGTGGCAACCTCCCTTCAAGGCCATCCAGCGTGTTCTTTAATGTGCACAGGGTATGGCTCTCTCGCACACGGAACCACCACTTAACGTCTCATCCGACGGACGGCTGCCTTTTCAAGCCCATCAGGCCCTCTACTGACCGAGGGCGGGGAATTTTGCGGAGATAAATCTCAACGCTGACCCAGCTGGGACTCGAACCTGGGAACTGCAGATTGCGAGCCTGGAGGACTACCGACCGAGCCACCCCCGCCCCTAAAACGAAGGGAAAAGTGTTATACTGCAAAGGAAATTCAATCTCTTGCCCCCTCCCCCTTTTTTTTCTAGATCTGGGCCTATTTTTTGTCAATAATTTTTTGTTCAAAGACTTTTTTCCTTAAGAATAAAAATACGGAAATTAGGAGTCCGGAAAGCAGTCCCCTGTTATCCCGTTCCAACAATCATCATATAATAACCATAATTCCGGGTGAACGAACGAGCGAGCGGACACTGGTGAAGTCATCGCTGGCAGAAATTTTCCGTTTCCTGTGATTCAGCGCGTACTTGAGCGTTTGGTCCCAAATTTAGTAGGGTGGACCCAGTTTGTACTAGCCCTGTTGGAGTAACAGATCGGGTTCCTAGCTGTGTGAGTCGAGAGTGATTTCTCGAAAAGCGTTCAAAACTTTTTGGGGCGCTGCTGTCAGAGTTTGTGAGTTGTTCAGTATTGTGAGTAATATATTTTTCTGCGGAAAGCTGGGTGTGACAGAATTTGTCGAGGCGATGAATTATCAATGGACGTACTTTTCACGCCAAGCTTTTACATGGGTTTAACTAGTTCTTCAATAATGCTCGTGGTTTCTAGGAAGGCTTGCCCGAAATAAGAGAGAGAAATATTTATTTATAAAAATATTTGAATAATGATAGGTGTAAGCAATTTCCAAATGGTGCAGATACTCGTCAAATTCTCCTGGGAGTGAGGGTAGCTCAGTCGGTAGCGCGCCAGGCTGGTAATTTACCGTTCCCAGGTTCGCGTCCCACCTGAGCCATCGTTGAAATTTATCTCCGCACGGTCAGTAGGGGACACCGATGGGCTTCAGATGGGACTTTTAAATCATGACCCTGTGCGTGAGAGCCATACCCTGTGGACGTTAAAGAACACGCTGGATGGCCTTGACGGAAGGCTACCATCTGTCTCCCAACATCTCTTCTAGTGGTATCGTTTCGTATCCTTTTCCTACCTTCTCTGAGCCTTCGGGATTCTTGTGAGTTGGTCATTTGCTCATTGTGCGCAAAAAAGTGCTTCTCAAAGGTAAAACAATCCAACCTAAATTACCTTGATCAGTTAGGCGAGGTTTGTAGCGCGCTAGACTCCTGATCTACAGTTCGCAGGTTCGAGTACCAACTGTGTAAGCGTTGAGCGTTATCTCCATCAATCCCAACCTACCTTCAGATAGAAAGGGGATACTGATAAAATTGGAATATCCGTCGTCCATCGTGACGTTAAAGCCGTGGTTTGTGTACAACTGAGACATACCCTATGCACGTTACCGAACACGCTGGATAGCATTCAAGGGCTCAGAAGGTTGGGGGGAAGGGGACAAAATGGAAAGTTGGTAGCAGAGAGATGATAGCCTTCCTTGAGTCTCCTAACAACTTTCCTTAGTGTTCCCTTCTCTTAATCTTCTCTGAGTCTTTGGAGCCCTTCTAACCTAGCCATTTATCCCTCTACGTACCAACAAAATGACTCTCATGGGTAAAACAACCTACCTCTGCTCAGTGGTTGCTACTGGTAACAGAGCTAACATGACTAAACCGATAATAGAAAATGTAACAAACTAAGTTCTAGTTGTTGCATTCGCTATTATCAATTTAGTCATTTTTATTCCCCATTTCCATCACTAAAAAAATTGGAATATTATTCTTAAAACTGCAGCATCCCGCTTACCTAGAAGAAAATAATGGCAAACACTCGCAACGAAAATATAACAGGAATCTCTAAACTAATAAAGTTAACTAAAGAAAAATTTCTACTCTGTTCACGAAGCGCAAAGTTGTTTAACCTGCTGAAACTCAATTTACTTAAAAGGCGCTTTCTGTGATATAGAGAAATAAAACATTTCCATGAAGATATCCTACTAGAAATCTTGTCATGCAAGAAGAAATTTATATGTAGAACTGAATATAACTTTATCCGAAGAATAAATAATTACTGAAGCTAATTCCTTCTTTACACTTGTCAATCTTCGCTCCGTTAAGGAATTACTTTTACTACTGGAACAATAAACAATATATTTTACATGAAATATAATTTTATCACTGTCTGATAAATTATATTTTCTGAACAACAATTCCTTTATGACGCAGTTCCTTGAATAATTTAGTTATTCCTCCAATTAATTATTGCTGATAAATTAGTAATTAGTAAGTTTTCCTCTTTTGCCCTTTAACCGTACGTGTGAATAAATAATGCTGTTTTGTAAATTTTTACGCATAGACGAGAAATTTTAGTAGTTAACTACGACTTTAATTAAAAATTCGCTTCATCGAGGAGTCATATAGCACTAACACAGACGCTCGGAAAATTTAATTTAGAAAATATTTTAATCGGAGTTTTAAGTCCCATCGAGATTAATTTTCCGAGGGAAAGAATGCCGAGGTTAGAAAAGAGCACTGTGAAAATTATTCTTAAAATAGCTTCAACCGTGAGAGTTAAAACGAAACATTTTCGGGAATGTTAAAAAAAAAGCACTAACGTGAGGCTTTTTCCACTTATTAATCTTCATTACAATGGGTTTAAGCGTTATAAGAGTTCACTTCAAGAATAAGTTCATTGTAATGAATGTGGAGAATTGCGTTGCCAAGAGATTCGTAGAATAAATATATGGAAACTGAAATTATTCTGGGACTGATTTTTTTGTTTCGCAAAAATTAAGATGAGCCTCGAAATTGCGTAGTTAAGTGCAGTTGTGGAAATGAGCTCGAATGCAGAATGTTTAGTTTAAGATACTTCAGTTTCTGCTTAGAGAACTGCTGTAGAAAGTCTGAAAATATTAACCCTAGTAAGAGTTGGGTTGTTTTACCTCTGAATGATATTCTTTGGCGAGCGATGCTCTACGAGATATTCGCTGAACAACTGTCAGGATCTAATGGAAGGCTCTCGTCTCGGGTTTTGTCTCTCAGCGGCGATTTTCTACTTTTGCACACAATGATCTACGTGGCCAGGCCACAAGGGCTCAGAAAACGTTGAGGGAACCCACTGGAACTGTTAGGAGACAGATGGAAACTTCCCATCAAAGCCAGTGTGTTCTTTAACATGAATAGACTCTGTCTCTCCTGCACATGGGGTCACAGCCATCATCCATCCGACAGGCAGCGTCCTTTCCAAGTCTAACGGTGTCCCTTTCTGACCGAGGACATGGTCCTTTCCAAGTCTAACGGTGTCCCTTTCTGACCGAGGACATGGTCCTTTCCAAGTCTAACGTTGTCCCTTTCTGACCGAGGACATGGTCCTTTCCAAGTCTAACGGTGTCCCTTTCTGACCGAGGACAGGGTCCTTTCGAAGTCTAACGATGTCCTCTTTCTGACCGAGGACAGGGTTATTTCCAAGTCTAACGGAATCCTTTTCAAGTTTAACAGTGTTCTCTTCCTGACCGAGGACATGGTCCTTTCCAAGTCTGACGGTGTCCCCTTTCTGACCGAGGACAGGGTCCTTTTCAAGTCTAAAAGTTTTCTCTTCCTGATCGAGGACATGGTCCTTTCCAAGTCTGACGGTGTCCCCTTTCTGACCGAGGACAGGGTCCCATCCAAGTGTAACGGTGTGTTTCTGATCAAGGACAGGGTCCTTTAAAAGTCTAATGGTGTCCCCTTTCTGACCGAGGAAAGAATCTTTTCCAAGTTTAAAAGTGTCCCTTTCTGATCAAGGACAGGGTCCTTTAAAAGTTTAATGGTGTCCCCTTTCTGATCGAGAAATGGGTCCTTTCCCAGTCTAAAGATGTCCCCTTTCTGACCGAGGTCAAGGTCCTTTCCAAGTCTAACGGTGTCCCCTTTCCGATCAAGGACAGCATCGGGGTTAGATAATCTCAACGCTGACACAGGTGGGACTCGAACCTGGACACTTTGTCAGAATAACGCCTCTATTTGAATCTCGCACCATCATTCCCATCTTAATATCAGGTACTAGCATCCTCTGCGGCGCATCTTGGATCCACTTTCCTTCCTCACCTTGCGACTATCGATTCAATTCTTACTTCTGATATACATATCAGGTTCCAAGTATAGCAAAGCCCTCTATCACTCAGTCTGTCCCCCAACCCCTGTATCGGTGGTGGATGATAGAGACGATAATTGAAAACCCACAACTTTTATCTCCCGCCTCATCCACAGCATAATTATCCCCAAAGTTTTCTTTAATCAAGCCAAACAAGTCATTTCCTCCTTACGATAAATGTTCTACAGTTAAAAACCTTTAAAAATTGTTTTTTTTATGCGTTGTTTACACTAACATGCTTCATATGTGTGTGTCGTTTCTAACAAGCATAAATAAAACATTTTCTAATGTTCATAATATAAAAAATAGAAAACAACTTAATGACTTTGCTTTTATGCCAACTGTATTTACATGTATCGATATTGTGAAAAATGCTTTTTTTAGAAGGCTAAGCGACGTTATTAGTTCTACGGTAATTGTGCTGAATTTGCGTGTAAACCTCTGGCGAAAAATACCCCGTTATATGTCGTTTCGCTTTACGTCAGTACTTTACACTTCATAACCTGAGTGGTTAGCGCGCTTGGCTACTGATCTAAGAAACCTGGGTTCGAGCCCCGGGAAAGGCATGGATGTTCGTATTGTTTTGTCCTGCCATCCTCAGACCTACTATGGCATGTAAACTGAGAGGCTCCTGTCACACCTCTGTGGCAGCAGCTTCTTGAAGAGGGGGGGGGGTATTTTTTTTATTATCAACCACGAGATATAAGGAAGGGCCTCCCCGTACCATGAAGCATTCCAATGTATGCAAATTTTCTTATTGACATAAGTATTCCGCGTCACTACGAAGTCCTAAGAAAGCCGTAATGGTATGTTTGAAGTCAAAGTCAAGTGCGGCATAGGTATGACTGACTTCAAAAGCGGCCTCATCGTTGGAGTGCAATAGGCAGAGCATCCGTAACGGAGGTGATGGAACTCAGCGGAAAATCACGTGTCACAATACCCTAAGCATATGGAGAATGGCAAAGGTCTTAAAAACCTCCGCCAATCGTGACAAATGCGGGAGGAAAAATACTCTGACAGGCAGAGACTGTACTGCAAAACAGAGCTGCTACAGGTCATCAGCTGAGAAAGATGACCACTAGCAATATTTCAAAACTCATTCCAATTCGATTTATGAGCAGAGAATTGAAAACTTAGAAATTACCGAGTGGTTAGCATGCTAGGTTACTGATTTAAGAGACCTGGGTTCGATCCCCGGAAAGGCATGGATGTTTGTGTCGTTCTTCTACTGAGGGCTTACCATACTCAAAGATCTTCTGCTATGACGTATTAAACTGACAGGCTCCTGTCAGACCTCTGTGGCAAGAACTGCTTGAGAGGATAGTTATTTATTTATTTTTATTATTACCATGTTACGTATGACAAAGTATTAGACAAATAATATTTTTGTCAGGCAATGTACTTTAGTAATTTTATGTGTTAATTGCACTGACGTTCTAACGCTGTAAACAAGGAGAAAGAAAATCATTTTTTTTTCTCACCCAAACCTTCATAGTGGGGTTGATAAAAACTACTTTTCCTTCCTTAAATTGCCAATAAATTCTATACATTAAAATAATATATACTGTGAATTTAACAACAGTTAATTTCACAGCATATATTATAAAGGGTAGGGGGATTCAACTCCCCCTACCCTTGGAAAAAAGCGATTTATTTATTTTGCCTTTGAATCCTATTAAAAGGCCTTTGGCTTTTAATCCTCCTCCCCTCTCTCCCACAGATTTGTAGTTCCCAGGTCCGAGTCCCAGCTGGGTCAGCGTTGAGATTTATCTCCGCAAAATTCTCCGCCCTGCCCACGGTCAGTAGGGGACACCGATGGGCTTGGAAAGGACGCCGTCCGTCGGATGGGACGTTAAGCCGTGGTCTCATGTGCGGGAGAGTCATACCCTGTGCACGTTAAAGAACACGTTGGATGCCTTGACGGGAGGCTACCATCTGTCTCCCAACAGCTGTTCCAGTGGGTCCCCTCCCCCAACCTTCTCTGAGCCTTCGGGGTCCATGTGACCTGGCCATTTAGCCCATGGTGTGCAAAAAAGTGCCGCTCAGAGGTAAAACAACCCAACCCATCCCACAGATTTCTCGGCCAAAATCTAATTTACTGCCTTGCCTGAAAAGATCTGGATTGGTCAACTATGTAGTAATACTAGTCCACACCAAGATCCTGACCAATGACCCTGACACCAAGATCCTGATCAATGACCCTGACACCAAGATGTGACACCAAAATCCTGACCTATTGAGAATGAGATAGGATTACATATTTGGATGAAACGACAGGACTGTCGTTTGATCCAAATATGTAATTCTATCTCATTCTCAATAGTCATCTATTATCACGGAAAGTGGCCATTATTTGTAACATCTAACTGCAGCTGACCAAATCGGTGTTTGTCCACCAATTCTGCATCACTTTAGACGCTCGTTTGTGGTATTCAGACATCTTGCTCCGTTTCATTTCACTCATATTGTGCGAAGTTGTAAGTGCCAAGTTTAACTATTCATATCTAAGATAATGTCATCCATTCCTCAACTGCTCTTGTATAGTTCTGGTTTCAGGATAGTCTCCACTTTGCTTGCGTTCAGATTTTCTCCGTTAACCCCCAATCCCTCCTTCTATCCTCAGTGAGAAAGATGCCATAAATTGGCTTAGAAAAGCCTCAGGCCATCGAGAGGACATTAGGCTGCCATAGGAGAGCCGTACCCTCTTTAAGCTAAACAACATACTTGATAGCCTTGGGGCGGGGGTGGCTCAGTCGGTAGGGCGCCAGGCTCGTAATCTGCAGTTTCCAGGTTCCAGTCCCGCTGAATCAGCGTTGAGATTTATCTCCGCAAAACTCCCGCCCTGCCCAAGGTCAGTAGGGGACACCGATGGGCTTGGAAAGGTCGCCGTCCGTCGGATGAGACGTAAAGCCGTGGCCCCGTGTGCGGGAGAGCCATACTCTGTGCACGTTAAAGAACACGCCGGATGGCCTTGACGGGAGGCTACCATCTGTCTCCCAACAGCTGTTCCAGTGGGTCTCCTCCCCCAACCTTCTCTGAGCCTTCGGGGTCCATGTGACCTGGCCATTTAGCCCATGGTGTGCAAAAAAGTGCGCTCAGAGATAAAACAACCCAACCTACGATCGAGTCTCCAAGGTGCTTGTGTTCAGATTTTCTCCGCTAACCCTCTCTCCCTCTTTCTATCCTCAGTGAGAAAGAGGAAAAAATGGGCTTAGAAAGGCCTCAAGCCATCGAGAAGACATTAGGCTGCCACAGCAGAGCCGTACCCTCTGCAAGCTAAAGGACATACTTGATGGCCTTGAAGAGAGGTTCCCAGTTGGCACTTAAAAGATGTCCAATCGGCTTCCTTCCCATATTCACCCCTGAGCCAATGAGGTCCTAGCAACCTTTTCTTAATAAGTTGAACTGACTGACTTCAAAAGCGGCCTCATCGTTGGAGTGCAATGGTAAGGAGCATCCGTAACGGCGCAAAAAAGCGCCTTTCATATGGGTGATTCGATGTCAAATCAACACTAAAAAATGACACTTTTGGACGATATTTGATTTTAATTAAATTTAGTACGTTTGTTTTATTTATTTCAAAACCCTTATGCACCAGATTTAATATATTTACGACAAATGGATACCGAGAAATACGATTCAAAAAAACTCAAAACTTACTTTTACTTAAAAATGGGTATCTCTGCACCTAATTACGTTGGACTACTAAATTGGCTTGTTTAACTTCATTACTGAAGGTTAGATTGACCATATTTGCTTGGATTCGAAATTTCTCTGCTAGAGAAACATGCAAATCCTGTGGCTTTTAAAGAATAGAGTTTTTATAATGTTTTCAGCTAAGTTTGCATTGCCTAATCCTGCCATACAGACTACTATTTAAATGAGCAAATTACCTGATGCCTACATGATCTGTCAATGTAATCTGATATTTCGATCTCATCCGATATATGCCTACATACAGTGAGCAATTAAACATTGGCTACTGATCTACGGCACCTGGGTTCGAGCCCCGGGTAAGGCCTGACTGTTTGTGTCGTTTTTCTGCTGAGGTCCCGCCATCCTCTCAGACCTTCTACTGTGGCATATAAACTGACATGCTCCTGTCAGACCTCTGTGGCAAGCAGCTGCTTGAGGGGGTATTTATTATTTTTATTTATCTCTTAATATGAAGTGTTTCTGGAAAAAGGATGCTACATGTACTTTCCAACCATAATTAGGGGAGTAAATTTCGTCGAGATAGATCACACCAACAACGCATGAATCTCCTACTGATATCATTATTATGGTTGTCTTTCACACATCATCATGCGAAGAACGCAGCAGCGTTTATGGAAGGACAAAAATGGAATCTCTAAGCATATTGGAAGGGATTAAAACCTGATGGAAGTTTAGTTATCGTTTAATTCAATCCGTGATCTATAAATCTCTCACGCACTGCACGAGATGTGATGTCATATTGTTCGAGATTTTCAATCATATCAGATCTCCACACAATCAGATATCACGTCGGGCAGACCATCAGTCTTGATCTACCGATTAAAAGGACAGATTGGGATGATTTCTCCGATGGATTGACAGTCTGCGTGGACTTTATTACACTGCGTGGACTTTATTAGCCCTCGGTGAACAAGTGGACACAGATGGATTTGAAAAGGCCACCGTTAACCATAACGTTAATCCATGGTCACACTTAGGGCTGGATCTACTGGGGGAGGAGGGAGAAAAAGTGATCATGCCTACTTTCTTCGGAGCCATGAACTATTAATAACTAGAAGGAATGCGAAAAAATATTAATCCTTTATATATACGTATATATCTCGCATTTTTAAGAAATTTGTTAAAGACCACTGTAGTGGAAAAATTTGTTAAAGACCACTGTAGTGGTGGAAATTTGTTAAAGACCACTGTAGTGGAAAAATTTGTTAAAGACCACTGTAGTGGTGGAAATTTGTTAAAGACCACTGTAGTGGAGGAAAAGAGCTTATATATGAACGGCGTTCCCGCTCTTTTCAATTCAATTATTTTCCTCCGATTATTTTTTCTAGATACGCGCTTGGCCACTAGCGAGGGTAGGCTATTATAACCCTGTAGCACATTAAATAACACGGCTGACGGTATTGATGGGTGACTTCTAATAACTGTATATTGAATCCCTTACACAGCTCTGGACCCTTGGGTTCCTTGTTTGTTTAGTCTGTTGTGTTCAAAAAATGTGTCCTCAAACAACCTAACTTTGAAAACACATTCTACGCTTTAGTTGGGAAAATTCAACCTAATTTCGGTATTACTCATTTTTAAATCATCAAAAGTAATTCGTATTATGTACCATGATACATACGATATTGTACTTTACTTTCACAACGTTTTCGCTACTAGGGGGTAAGGGTTGGTATCGCGCCAGACTCGTAATCTGCGGTTCACAGGTTTGAGTCCCAATTTGGGTATAACCCTGCCCTCGTTGAGAAAGGAGACACTGATTGGCCTGGATAGGTCACCGTCCATCGGATGGAACGTACAGCCGTGGCCTCGTGTGCAGGAGAACCACATCAGATGCACGCTCAAGAACAAGCAATATGGCTTTTATAGGAGGTTTCCATCTGTCAACTAATAGCTGTGAAGTAGATACCCTTCCCCAACCTTGTGTGCCCTTGGGGTCTTTGTGACCTGGCCATTTAGCTCATTGCTAGGAATATATATATAGATTTAAATAACATGTATTATCATATTAAGCATTAAATAATGAAAGATGGTATCGAAACTGTATTTGAATTTGCAATAAAGAATCTCATCGTCAAAAGTATTTTAATGGCCAAAAAATTACCTAACAGAATTCGGAGAAATTGGAAACGTGTGTGCAAAAGTGTCCAAAAGCTCAAAATCTCATTGACCGCTCCGCCGTTTTTCTTTCATAGAAAAGTCAAATAATTAAAATCTCTTTTAGAAATGCACTCGTAACCAGATGTAAAGTAATTAGCCTTAATTTGCTGCATAAATGTCCTGAGGAAGAACAGAACTTAGCAAACTTAGCTATAATCTGAAAATAATTGAGATATTAAACAATCTACTTATCGTTTGGTTAAATTGCCTACATAATTACAAATACCGCCCCCCCCCCCCTCCGACTTATACGATTTCGGATTAATACTGATCAAAAGAAGCGCAAATTGAAACCAAAGCGAAAGCAAAACCCTGAAAATTAGTAAAATTAGTATCATTATAATAGTATACCAAGATATTAAATGAGTATATTATACCGATATTAAAGATATTTTAATGAGCACTACCACAAACTCAATAATGAGAAGAACCGCAATCTGCAAAGAAGTTCCACAGTAACAAAGGAATTGCCGCATGACGAAAAAGTTCCTAAGGGAAGAAGGGGAGCAAATGATCATTCACAAACGATAACTTAAACTGGAAAGCAAGTCAAGAAATAATTGCTTCAATTTTATTTTCATATAAATGTTTTTTTATTAAACTGACTTGCGTATAATAAAAAGAAATAGAAATCATTCATTATTTACTGTATTTAATGTTTTTATTTTACATATGTACATACATATGTACATTCATACACATATGCATTATCTTCATGCAACCATGGTCTACGGAGATAATTCCAGATAATGTAATTTTGTTTTCCAGACATGTCTATCTTGAGCTACAGCTGTTGCATTAGGCCAATTCTACGAAGGTCCTTGTTTGACATTTTCTGCCCCCATCGTGTTCTATGTCTCCCCCTTTTCCTGAAGCCTTTAGACACACTATTCATAATCCTATTTGCCAATCTGCAGCTGTTCATATAAACAACATGCCCAAAGTGTCGCAATTTCCGCACAAAATATTGTTCAAACATGGTTGCAGACTCTTTTGCCAAATGGCTTTTGCCAAATAGCATGATTTCTTACAAAGTCAACCCATGTAATGCATAAGATACTATGTAAGCATTTAGAATCAAAGGCATTAAGTTTACGGTGTTCTTACAAATATACTGTATATGGTCCACATTTCGCTACCATAACTATTATATAACATAATTTTAGTCTTTAGGTACATAAGCCAACTTTTCCACATTATCCATAGATTCCTAAAAGTCCCAACAGCAATCCCTGTTCAAGTTATCTCATGCCGCACATCACAGGTATCTCTTACACAGCTCCCTAGAAAATTAAACTGATAAACTTGTTCAAGGATGCAGTCATTCAAAACAACTAAAGTGCAATCAGCCTGAACAGCTGGGGAGAGGTTGGCTCAGTCGGTAGCGTGCCAGGCTCGTAATCTGCAGTTCTCAGATTAGTCTCACCTGGTCCAAAGTTGGCATTTATCTCCGCAAAATTCCCTGCCCTCGGTCAGTAGGGAACACCGATGGGTTTGGAAAGGCCGTTCGGATGGAACGTTGAGCCACGGTCAGGTGTACGGGAGAGCCATACATTGTACATCTTAAAGAACACGTTGGATGGCCTTGAAGGGAGGCTACCATCTGTCTCCTAACAGCTTTCCAGTGGGTCTCCTTCCTTTAATCTTCTCTGAGCCCTTGGGGTCCTTGTGACCTGGTCATTTCATCATTTTAGTTTTCTCTCTGTTTATCACCAAACCTCGTGTATTACCAGTTTCACTCAACAGCCGCAATGAAAGAATTTATCTTAGAATTTGGCAAAAGAGCCAAATCATCAACATAATCTGTATCAGAAATTTTAAGACGTCCAGACGATTTAAGGACCCAAATATTTTCTTTGCAGTGAATTCCTCATAACTTAATCTATCAAAGAAAAAAGAAACACGCTCTTGTCGTACTCCAGTAGCAATGCTAAAACAATTGCTGCAAGCTTTACTAACTCATCAACTAGTCACACAAGACTTGGTGTTCTATAGAAAGCTTTCATTATGCTAACTAACTTATCTAGTATGCCGTACGATTTCACGATCGACCACAAATTATGACATCAACAGAGTCAAAAGCCTTTTTAAAATCAACGACGCTTGTAACCACAGGTATCTGAAACTCTAAATATTTTTTAAGAATCTGTGTAAGTGGAAATATTTGATCAATATATTCCCATTCAATCCCAATCCAGTAAATAATGAATGAATACTTATTTGATCAATATTGACCACGCTATACTTCTGAATCCATACGGTTCATCACGCAGTTGTCCATCAATCAAATTTTTAAATCTAATAAACACAATAATGCAAAGAACTTTATCTGGAGCAGAAAGTAGACTAATTTCTCTATAATTATCTAATGAACTTATCATAAAAAAATTCTAATTTTCAATCAGCCATGTGACAACAGAAACATTTCCAGCTATCCTTATAAATATGAAAAGGAGTATCACTATAAATATAAAAAAAAACATTACAATTAACATTTTCAGTTGAAATTTCATCTATCCCTGGAGATTTACGTAATTTTAATTCAAACAGCCAAAGTGACTTGAATAATGAAGTCAGTTATGCATCTATCCTCATTACAAACAATGTTCATATGTGTATTTATGAACATAATACGTGTATTTTTATATATGTGTATTTTTTTTTAACATAATGTTCAAAAAATATACAATATATGTGTATTTTTTTAACATAATGTTCATATGTGTATTTATATGTGTCGCGGTGTTTCTAATAAGTATTATTTATTTCCAAACAATTAATTTTTTTGACTTGTAAGTGACGTTCCTAAACTACATTTCCTCATACTTAGATATTACATATCCTTATAATTAGAAACTCTCCATGTTCATAATTAGATACTCTATATGTTCAGAATTCGAAACTATTTCCTTATAATTTTATGCTGATATCAAATGTTCTCCTAACTTTATAGTTTTGACTAATGAATTGTTTATTGTACTCATGCAATAGAGTAACAGTGAGAAATTTGGGAGAATATAGTTTAATTTTAGCTTATGTCCTTGTTAAATGCGCTAACTTCAAAACTGCTCTCCTAATTTCCATTAGTAGTAGTTGTACGTATATACCAAAGGACGCAGATGGCGAATGTTCAGAAGTGTGAATACGAGAGTTCAAATAAGACGGAAATAGAAAAGAAGCTGAAACAAAATTGCTTAAACTTGTCGGGAAAATAAACTTAAAAGACAGATATCCAGAAGAACAGAATCGACAAACCATGAGTATTTCCCACTGCTGCTTAATGCTAGAGTCCGTTTACTACTTAGCCGAGTTTTCAATTTTGTTCCTGGGATGGCGAATCGGAGGAAACTCGTCGCTGTTGGCTACAGCAACAGTGGCTCAACCTGCATATATCGAGAAATTACATTTCATAGACAAACCCTAGGGATGACCCTCAGGTTAAATACGTCACCACGCTGCGTGAACTACACCTGAACTCTAGAATTCCCCACGATGCCGCTCTGCTCGTAGTGACACTTAGATGATGAAAACTATGTAGTTTTTCGAACACGTGATCTGCTTCTAGATTCAATCGATTACTGGAATATTAAAATAATTCTGTAAGAATGAATTTTGATATTTTCTCTTTTACATCGAATAGCGAACATTCTCATATCGTTATTGCATTTTTTCACCAGATATTGCCTTATATTACCAACATGAATTATCAATAAGAATTAATATACCTCTTTTCAGATTTCAGTACCCTGAATCTCGATTGGTTAAGTTGTTTTATCTCTGAGCTGCAACTTTTTAACCAGGTCATAAAAACTCCAAAAGCTCAGGTTCCTTCCACTATGGCGTATAAATTGACAGGCCCCTGTCAGACCTCTGCGTCAAGCAGCTGCTTGAGGGGAGGTATTTATTTATTTTTGATAGAATCAATAGAAATATTTCTTAATAGTGATTGGACTTTGTATAGGCTTCCTTTGAACAAAATGCGGGATAGTTATGGGTTTGCAGTTTCAGTATAAATGTTTTGATTATAGTTTCAGCTGGTGAGATTTTCATTTTTACTTTTGATAGAATCTACAGAAATATTTCTTAAGAGTGATTGGACTTTGCATAAGCTTCTTTGAACTAAGTACATAATACTTATGAGTTTTTAACTTCAAATTCAAAGGATAGTTATGGGTTTTTAACTTCAAGTATAAATGTTTTGATTACAGTTTAACTGGTGAGTATACTATGGTATCGAATACAGCAGTCTATTTTTACAAAACAGAGATTAACAATTAAATAAGTTCTAATGCTCGTAACTACTAGAACTTCTTATTGAAATCAAAAACAAAACTAAAAACATTGTGCATTGAAGAGATATGCACAGTGCGGTTGGAAAGTAACGAGACAAGAATTAAAAAACGAAAGCATATACTCCAAAAAAATATAGTAAGACAATTTCTTTAAACATTCACCATGGTGCTCTATACAATTGTTACACCTCTCAACTGTTGAAAGCATTCTTAAACTTTTTCCAAACTTCTGTCCTTAAGAGGGGCGGGGGTGGCTCAGTCGGTAGCGCGCCAGGCTCGTAATCTGTAGTTCCCAGGTTCGAGTCCCAGCTGGGTCAGCGTTGAGATTTATCTCCGCAAAATTCCCCGCCCTGCCCACGATCAGTAGGGGACACCGATGGGCTTGGAAAGGCCGCCGTCCGTCGGATGGGACGTTAAGCCGTGACCCCGTGTGTGGGATAGCCATACCTTGTGCACGTTAAAGAACACGCTGGATGGCCTTGACGGGAGGCTACCATCTGTCTCCCAACAGCTGTTCCAGTGGGTCCCCTCCCCCAACCTTCTCTGAGCCTTCGGGGTCCATGGGACCTGGCCATTTAGCACATGGTGTGCAAAAAAGTGCCGCTCAGAGGTAAAACAACCCAACCCTGTCCTTAAGATAGTCGATCACATTCTTTTTGGAAAATATATTTTCCTAAAGACCTTTTTTGAGAAACAATATTTCGGAAAATTCGTGGTATTTCGTTGATGCTAGAAAAAATTCTTATCTTTGAATCACTAATTGAAGGAGATAACTTTGGAGGAATTTCAAGAATGTTTTCGACGAATAAAAGATAGGTGTAACCAATGTATAGAGTGCCATGGTGACTATTTCGAATGATATTTCGCAATAAATTGTTTTCCTGAACATTTGCTTCTGTTAGAGAATTTTTATCTCATTACTATTTCAGATACAGTCGTATTCCTCAGGAATTCAATACGCTTCAAAAATAGTTATCGTCGAAATTTTTCGGTTTTGGTGCTTTCTTTATCCAGCAAACTTTATTTACCCTAATGGATACGAGTGACTCTGACAGTTGAAATTTCATTTCCTAAAAATTACAGACTAAGAATATTTTTTTAAAAAATGAATGCTTTTAAACAATGGTGGAGAATTTGAAATCCGAAAAATTGTACTAGATTTCAGTATGAAAATTTTAGGACCAATCTTTTTCGCTATTCTACTGTAAAATCCTTTTCACTATTCTACCGTAATATCTTTTTTCAGAAGTGAAACTATTTGTCTACATTCAAGATTCTTAAGATGATCGCCAGGCTCGTAATCTGCAGATCCCAGTTTCGAGTCCCAGCAGGGTCAGCGTTGAGATTGAATGGTAAGTTAAACCGTGGCACTGTGTGCGGGAGAGCCATATCTTGTGCACGTTAAAGAATACGCTGGATGGTCTTAATGGGAGGCTACCATCTGTCTCCCAACAGCCGTTCCAGTGGGTCCCCTCTCCAAAACCTTCCCTGAGCCTTCGGGGTCCTTGTGACCTGACCATTTAGCCAATTGTGTTCAAAAATTACCGCTCAGAAGTAAAACAACCAACCAACTTAAGATGATGTAATGATATTTAAAAAAAAAGGTTCGTTTCTTAATTTGCGAAATTAGATTATATAATTAAGGATAAAATATAATGTAATGCATTACCTTAAAAATGACAATAGTAGTATAAAATTTAATACTGAAATAGAAACACCTTTTACTGTTAAAAATATTAATTGTCCACTCTCACGTTTAATTGTCATTTTGCTTCTGAAAGCGACCGCAAATGAAACTAGAAGCAAAGATAAAAATGTTTTTTTTCTGAATAACGATTGAAGAATTGAAATAGTTTATTCACTTGAAATATTAAATGATGTTAGCACAACTTTGCGATTGGACAATAACTGAAATTGGTGAACATAAGAAGTCGAGCCTTTTAAAACAGTATTTCGCAAAAAGTATGTAAAATTCTCAATGAGCCATACCGAACTCATACATAAACTACTACAGATTTTTATTTTCTCCTAAGAGAGCTCCTAATGTATATTTCATTAGAAGACTCAAAACATTCCGATTTGCTTACTGATGATATATGGCATACTAAACGAACATTGCTATCAGATCTCTCTGATGTGTTATATATTTATTTCAGAGAATTTGTTTGTCTGCGAGTCTCTCTGTTTGTTCACCAACTCCTCGTAGACAATCAGAGCTAAGATCACCAAACTTTGTGTACAGCTTCATCTCATCGTAGATTACTGCACTGTAAGGATTTCGAACACAAAAAAGTACCCCCCCCCTCCATAAATCGGCCACGAAACGTCTGTCCATTGATAACTTTGTGCATCGATAATATACTAGTTCATTCATAACTTTCAACTGTTCATTCATAAGGTAGGCGATGGTAGCACCCCCAGAGATTTCACACACATGGGGTGAGTTTAATCCCTACCCACCGCAACTAGCAACCCGATCTCTTAACCTTAAGCAGAAAAAGGCAAGTTGGACCACCACACCAAATTTGAGCTCGATCGGTCAAGTATCTGGCCAATTATAGGGAGTCGAAAACTTCTGCCAACAGTGACGTCACCCCTGACGTAAACAAATGTCCTTGCAGCCTGTCGGAATACACCTGGAAACCTGCTACTCTTACTTTGTCATTTACTATTTGTTATGGCCCGAGCAACATTGAGTCTAATATGCAGACAGTATTTTTCAAACTATATGCTGTCACTTAACATCAGGTGTGCGGCATTTATTCCGAAACATTTTTTTAAAAAAAAGTTCGTTAGAAAAATATGTTCTCTGAACTTTGGATTAAATTTTACGTTACATGCTTTCTCACTCTCAGCCATCACTTTGTTATTCAAATCAAAATTAGGCGACGGAATGTATTCAGAGCACAAAGCCTTAATTATGTTGACAGAAGTGCGGTGGTTATCTAAAGCTCGTTTGCATGAATATGTGTAGGAACTTTGGGAAGAGCTCCTAATGTATTTTTCATTAGATGACTCAAAATATTCTGATTTGCTCAATGGCGATATGTGGAAAACTAAACTAGCATTGCTCTCCGATTTCTTTGATCATTTGAATAAATTAAACTTCAGTATCCAAGGAGAGGAGAGCATTCTTTTTGCGCAAGGTAAAATTTTGGCCACGAAGGAACATATTTCGCTCATACACATTGGTGAACAAAATCTGAAACGTTCTCAGTGTCGAGTAGAATCAAGTATGATAGAGCCGTCATTAAAACAGTTTCTTCGTTATTAGAGACATTAACTGAAAAACAAACATTATTTCACATCAATAGCTGTGAAATCGTTTGATTGGGTTGTCAAAATTAAATTGTTAAAAATTCGCCAGAAATTTTAAAATTAATTTGAAAAAAAAAATGCTTAAATGTTATTCTTCATCTTTGTTTTATTGAATTATCCATATGTAGATATATAACTTTTCGAAATTTTTGGATTCAGCTGGTCCTTAGAGATAAAAGGTCAAATTCTTATGTACAGTCGCTCAAAAAAAATCCGAACACTATGGTTGGTTACAGAATTCAACAAAAATATCTGGCAACGATTTTTTTTAGAAATCAGTGATCTGGCAACCTTCGTGTCACGTGACACGAAGGTTGCCAGATCACTAAATTCTAAAAAAATCGTTGCCAGATAATTTTGTTGACTTCTGTAATCAACCATAGTGTTCGGATACTTTTTTGATCGACTGTATCTTCAAGGTCAAAGATCAGATTTCTGTATACTTGTGCTAGAAACCTAAATATTGATGCATAGGATTGTTTCAAGCCGTAGATCACAGAAATATTTAGAAATTTTTCATTCCAGGTCAAATAGAGGTCGAAATGGCGGTCTAGATATCAAGAAGCGTCGATTGATTCGCAGATTAATTATCAGTCTGCATAACAATAAACATTTCAAATAAAACATTTCTCTATTTTCTTCATTAAATTTAAATAATTTTAAAAGAATATTTAAACTTGTAAATAATTTCAATGATGAAATATTATCCTTAATTTTGTCATTCCATTACATTTACTGATATACATTCCTCCTCAAAATAATTGTCCCACCCAAAAGGAATGTGCGTACGACACAAAGCGACGTGATAAACCCTGAATGTTATATTGTTCATTGCCCTGTGGGTGTGGCTCTCCTGCAGAGAGGCTGTTGCTGGGCTTAGGAAGTGATTCAAAAATGTTCCTAATAATGTCTTGGTCTATGGTTCTTCAGATTTGCTGCACTTGCATCTGAAGATCCGTTATGCGGTGGAATCAGTTTTGTTCTCAGAGGCGTTTCATGACGTCCCAGATGTGCTCAATCGTCGAAAGATACGGCAACCGCTATGGCCATGGTAGCACGGGAACGACTTAGACACTGTTGAACAATGCATCCGCATGCATTATGCAACAGTGTCTATACTCCTTCTGAGTTGGGGGGAGCTCAATTGACCCCAAGTAACAGAAAAACAGCACGCAAACGTCTCTGCCGTTTTCTCACTTTAAAAAGGTGTTCCTTTTTGTGTGTGTGTGCGTTTTTTTTTTGCAGGCTATAGCTGATTTGGACTCTAAAACAGTGGTAAGTGATAGTCACTATGTTCGGAGAGGCTTAAGTAGTGCCCTGACAATCGTAGAAATGACTCTAGTTTATGGAGAACAATGCTTGAAACAAAGCGCGATTTATAAGTGATACAAACTTTTCACAGATAGGCGCAATTCCATCCGTGTAAGACGACCCAAGATCTGTGTTATAAGACAACTCCGTGCCCTTAAAAATTTTTGCCATGTATTATAACTCTCCCCGGGTAAGGCATGGATGTTTGTGTTGTTTTTCTGCTGAGGTCCTGCCATCCTCACAGTCCTTCTACTATGGCATATAAACTGGCAGGCACCTGTCAGACCTCTGTGGCAAGCAGCTGCTTGAGGTGGTATTTATTATTTATTTTGTTTTATAACTCATGCGATAAGCTGCTAACTGTTGGCGATATCAGTACACAAATTAAATGATCCGCCTTCGTATTTATATTCAACCAGTGTTTTCTTCAATTCCTTAATTAGTTTTTTTTTTGCATGGATTATTTTTATTATTTTAAACAAGTTGTTTACACATTGTAACGAATTTATTCTACCAAAAGAACTGGCTTCAAAAACCAAAACCCGACATTTAAAAACAATTAAACTGGAGAGGATTTTTTGTCGGAGATTTGGAACGGCAGTCATTAACTGCTGGAAAAGATGGTGCAAGAAATCATTCGAAATCAAATCTTGCAAGTAAATACAATATATGAAATCATCTTATCCAGGTTAATGATGATTGTAGGAGGAGTGTAAACAGATAGAAAAAACATTAAACGTTACTAATTTGCATATAATGTAAAGGCAGAAAGATTAGCAGTGTTCAGCTTTTCTGTAGATTTAAATATGCTTAAAATTAGTCAATTTGGTTTACGCTTCTCATTAGCGCAATCTCATTTCTGAAAAACAAAAACTTTTTTTCGGTAGTGAGATTTTTATTTCTATGACTCATGAATAAACCACTGGTAAGATTCATTGGTAAATTATCAATATATAATCAACAAAACAGTGAGCACTTTAACGATGTTCGCTATAGTATACATCTTCAACGAGAGAATGCATCTTGGAGGGTAAAAATGAGCTTGCATTACCAAGACTTCTTTGTCTAATTCAGGCCTGGGCAAACTATGGCCACCCACCTCTCTTTGTGCCGCCGCGAGCTACTGATGAAAAATAAATAAAATTTGCAGAAGAGAAAAAATGGTACAGAGGACAAGAAATCGATATTCGGAGAAGTGAATTTTTATTAAAATTTCACTATAAAATCTTTTTTTTTTTTTCTTTTTTTTTTTGGTTTGGGTTTTATATGTTATTAATTATATATTTTTGGTGGCACGCTATTTCATTTCAATTTTATTTGCGGCCCTTCAGCAAAAAAGTTTAGGTTTTAAGATATAATAAATGAGTCATAGCAGAAAGCTGTCATCTCTTATATACGAGCTGAACAATACCCGGCCCTGTAAGAATGTCACTTTTGAATGAATTGGTTTATTCACTTAAATATTAAAAGCATTACGTAAATATTTTACAATTTATCAATAAGCGAAATGGGAAAACATAACAAGCCTAAGCTTTTAAAATAACGTTTCCCCAAAACATATGTTAAATTTTCAATACATCAATGACAGCCTGCCATATCAAAATAAAACATGGCATAATATTGATATTCTTTTGTGTAAACAATCGCCGACCTAGTACTGTATTAACATTTCAATTAGCATATTGTTCACTTTTCTGCATTGATAATAAACAAAGTTTATGAAAATATTTAAACTTATAATAATAATTAATGGTTAATATATTACCTGGGTGCCGTCCTGTGGCCGAGTGGTTAGCAAGCTTGGCTACTGATCTAAGGGACCTGGGTTCGAGCCCCGGTATTAGGCATGGATGTGTGTGTCGTTTTTCTGCTGAGGTCCTGCCATCCTCTCAGATCTCCTACTGTATCATAATAAACTGACAGGCTCCTGTCAGACCTCTGTGGCAAGCAGCTGCTTGAGGGGGTATTTATTTTTTTATATTATCTGGAATTTCGTCATTCCACAGTCTGGAACTTAAAAACTTATTCAACGTTGACCAATAGTTTTCGCATTATTATTATTTTTGTTATAGAAAAGTCCCGAAGGTACTCTATCAGAACACAGATACCGCGCAAGAAAAACTGCATTAAAATTTGAAACATTTGAGAAATGGTGATAAGTCAAATCTCTTCAATCTAAAAGTTAAAACATCAATATTTGTGGAAGTGGCAATCTCGCTGGGAAGGAAGTTCCATACTCTTCCAACAGGACACACAAAGGACCGGTACTTATAGTTCTTTCGAGAAAAAGGCACACCTATCGTAAGAGGATGATTTCTTGTTCTTCTGATTTTTTATTGTCTAATGTCATAGTTATGTAGCCGACCTTTATTAAAAAAATCGTACAATTCGATTTGATCCACTACATTATATTTTATAGTGTAAATTATTAATTTTAATCATATATTCTGAATTTCACTGCACTAAAGGCTAGTTTTGTGAGTTGTGAGTCTACTCCCCGCCCCCCTCCCCAAAAATATGCAGTTTCAACACGAAAAATTTCACGGCGTTGCTCAGGTTGTTGCTATCATCAGCTCTCGTTCTCACAGACCTTGGCTTTATTTCTACGGAATAAATCTTGATCATTAAGTTAAAAAAAATTCTAATTATTGGGGAAAATAACATAAAACCAAAACTATCTCAAAATTTCTTTTGGAATAAAACAAATCTAATTGATGCAATTTTTAAATTGTTACAAGTTTGTTCTTGAATATGAAAAATGTAACTTACAATGAAGACAATTATTATATATATTCATTTATCATGGGTTAATAACACTTAAAGAATAAATAAATAATATACAGGGTGAATCTGAATAAGTGGGCAAAACTTTACGGGGTGGTAGAACGCAGCTATACGAGCAATATTCGTCATAGAATGTATAGGCGGAACGCAAACGGCGAGCCGCTAGGTGGCGTTGGAAATGGTATAAAAGGGTCGCCTGGTGTCTTCGCAAATGTGTGTCGGTCCCTATCCCGCAGGTGTGAAGCCTGCATTACAGCTGGCGGCAGCTGTTTTGAGCAATTTCTTTGAGCATGTACCTCAATTACATTCCTGTTAATAAAATGTTTTCTGAAGTATCTCCTCTCCTTCTTGAGTTCATTCTTTAAATGTGACAGTGGAAAACTACCTTTTAACTTCTCACCGCTTGCGTTCCGACCATACATTCTATGACGAATATTGCTCGTATAGCTGCGTTCTACCACTCCGTAAAGTTCTGCCCACTTTTTCAGATTCACCCTGTATAAACAATATATAATTATAAACTGAAACGAAGCGCGATTTTCAATGGGCATAAACGTTTCACAGATCGGCGCGATTCCATGGAGAACCACCAAAGGTCTGGGCAAACGACACCGTTGCCATATGTCATGTATTAATTTAAGACGATTTTCGATTTCAATGAAAAGTTATAAATTGTTGACATCGTCAGTTACACGAATGAAATCATTCATTCTGGTATATACACCAATCAGCCAAAACATTATGACCAGCGCGTCTTTATGCAAATTGAAGCAATTACAGGTAAACGACGGCGCGTATGAAGATCATGAAAAGGTATAAATTACACCTGATACTGAGCTCTGTTCATCAGTGTTATTCTTGTTCTTCAGATGGGAAAGGCAGCGGACCTAACTGAGTTTGACAAAGGCCAAATTATAATGGCCAGACGACTGGGTCAAAGCATTTCTGCGACGGCAAGGCTTGGGGGGTGTTCACAGTCAGCCGTGGTTAGTACCTTCAAAAAGTGGTCCGAGGAAGGAAAAACCACTAACCGCCGGCATGGTGTGGGCTGACCACGGCTCATCGATGCTAGAGGTGAGCTATCCTGTAAAGTACGATCCAATAGAAGGGATACTGTGGTATCAAACCCTGCTGAAAATGGGACTGTGTAGCCTCAGGCCAGTCCAAGTGTCCATGCTAACCTCGGTTCACCGTCGTAAGCGCCTACAATGGGCACACGAGCATCAAAACTGGATCTTCAATGATTGGAAGAAGGTCGTCTGGTCCAATGAATCTCGTTTCCTGTTGCACCATATGGACGACCGGGTACGTATGCATCGTTTATCTGGGGAAGTGTTGGCACCAGGATGCACCATGGGACGAAAACAAGCCATGGAGGAAGTGTAATGCTTTAAATAATGTTCTGCCTGGAAACCTTGGGCCCAGACACTCATGTGCTGGAAACTATGATGTCTAGCACCTACCTAAACATCATTGCAGACCAGGTAATCCTTTCATGGCAACGGTATACTCTCCTAGTAGTGTCTTCTTTCACCAGGATAATGCGCCATGCCACATTGGCCGGATTGTTCGAGAATGGTTTGTGGAATATAAGGAAGATTTCTAGGTATTGCCCTGACTTCCAAATTCCCTAGATATCAATCCAATCAGACATCTGTGGTTTGTGTTGAAACAGCATATCCGATCTGCGGCGGCTCAACCACATAACTTAAAGAATGAAAGGATCTGCTGTTAACGTGTTAGTATCAAATATCACAAGACACCTTTAGAAATCTTGTAGCGTCCATGCCTCGCCGGGTAAGAGCTGTTCTGGCGGCAGAGGACCAACATCATATTAGACAGGTGGTCATAATGTTTTGGCTCTTCAGTGTATATTCAATCAGCGTTTTCAAAGATGGGCGCGATTCCGTCTGTGAACTGAATGTCTAACTTCATGAATAAAAGAAATTAAAATCTCATTACTGAAAAAAAAAAAAGATTTCCAATCGTTGTTATTTTTCATTTTATGCTTAATTTTATGGGTTCGAACCCTTGCAGTGCATTAAGTTACGACGAAGTGAAGCTGTGTTCTCGAACAAACAAACGTAAAAATTGTTTAAAATAGATTAGACATTTTTTTAAATGCTTACATCTACTTGGGGAGGTCTGTCAATACCTTTACAAATGAGCTGATTTGTTTTTCGAAACCCACCAAGGTATTAGAAATATATTCTAGTACATAAAACTATTCAAAATATACGAGTATATTGTTAGGATTTTTGGGTTGGGTTGTTTTACCTCTGAGCGGCACTTTTTTGCACATCTTGGGCTAAATGGCCATGTCACATGGACCCCGAAGGCTCAGAGAAGGTTGGGGGAGGGGGACCCACTGGAACGGCTGTTGGGAGACAGATGGTAGCCTCCCGTCAAGGCCATATATTGTTAGGAGGTCCGGATCAAGAAAATATTTAGGAGGGAGGAGGAGAGGCATAAAAAAAGGGAAAGGGGGGAGGTGAGGGACAAGAAATTGGATTTTCATTATAGTATAACATTCCCCTCCGTTTTAGAGATCTTTACAAAATTTCTTGGAAAATGCGCGAAAAATTAAAAAGTATAATCATTTTCTTTTTGGCACCATTATACAAAATCTTATAGACCATTAGTGACAGTTGGTTAAAGTGTAGGATTCAAAGTGTATATTTTACATAAAACAAATGTGGTACGAGGAATAGGTGATAAACGGAAGTTCTGAAGGGTTCACCGACTTGAACTCAAGGTTAGATAGAACCTTTACGGCTCAGATTATATTTATCCAGATAGTCCTGATCATTTACATTTTTTCTATCACACTTCTATAAGTGTAGATCAATGATTTAAATGTGGCTGAATTGCTTAAATTCTCTACTGAAATTTATTTTTAATATTCTTAGGGAGAATATAATTTGCCCCAAGAACCGCCATTGGTCATATATCGTTGTTTTCTTCCTGGATACGAGCCGAAGTCTTCTGAAGTTATTCTCTTCTTAGATACTAGCCGAAGGGTTCAGAAGTTATTCTCTTCCAGAATACGATCAGAAGTTATTCTCTTCCTGTATACAATTAGAAGTTATTCTCTTCCTGTATACAATTAGAAGTTATCATCTTCCTGGTTACGAGCACAAGTTTTCAGAGGTTATTTTCTTCCTGGATTGGATACAAGCAGAAGTCCTCGGAAGTTATTTTCTTCCTGCATATAAGCAGAAGTCTTCAGAAGAAATACGTAACTTTATAAATCAATCCTTGCAGAACAATTAGATTGTGAAAACTCTATAATTAAAAAATTGCCAGTTCAATTTAACAACTTAGCTGTTTTATTGCAGTATATGCATCGCAAATATTCTGGAGAAATTGAATGGTACACTTTGAAGTACTGCTTCGAAATTTTTTACGGCATCTCCCATTTCACCTTCAATGAGAATGGGGCCTCCGTTGGGCATGGGAAGATACTTCCGTCTTAAAAAAGTTGAGCTGTGATCCGTGAACTGGTGAGAATTCATACTCTGTGCGGTTAAAGAGGCTTAATTGCTTTGACGCGGAACTTACACCTATCTCCTAACAGTTATGGATACTCTTTCCCAAACTAGTCTGAGTCCTTTGGATCTTCTGAAATTCAGCTCTTTTTTTATGCAAAATATCCACTTAGAACCCATTAAAATCCACTCAGGAGCAAAATAACCCAACCGAATTTCTGACACCGGTATACGCTTTTTAATTAATGTTTTTACAACATATTGTGTAGTACATTATTTTTCGCTGAGATGTATTTTTTTGAAACATCCTGTGGCAAACCTTCCTTGAGGGCAACAGAATTAGGGATTTCAATTTTTCGTTATAAATCATTCAAAATCGTTTTCGATTTCCACCACTTGAACACGATATTCGTGGTAATGATTTTTTATCGTTTAATAACGAAACGGTGACAGAGGTTTTTTTTTTTATTACTTTGTTCCAAGAAAAAAAATACCGTACTCTGGTTTAAACTATCTTTTCATCATATGAAGTTATTCAGCTGGAGTTCTATATATATCATCCCTTACCACGACTCAAAAGGAACCAATTTAGAAGCGAGTTTTTTTCTCCTGAAGGAATATATTCAAAATATTCTCTGAAAGCCTTTTTTCCCCTGACAAGATATTTTTCCTAAAATTATTTGAAAGGATTCTTTTATTATATTCCATATATAGCTCCTATTTCTATTTGAAATTTCTGCGGATTCTTCGTGGTGTTTTATAACAGCAGTTCAGTGTCACTCTCATTATTTGAACGGATATTTTTAAGATAGATGTCATAAAGAAAATAAGACCCCTTTTACCTATTTTCATTAGGGGTGTAATTTGGCTCAGTCTGTAGCACACCAGGCTCATAATCTGCAGTTACCAGGTTGAGTCCCAACGATGCATGCGTTGGTATCTATATCCCATAATTCCTATCCTACCCTCAGTCAGAAAGAGGACACCCATGGTCTTGGAAAGGCCTCCGTCCATTGGAAAGGAGGTTAAGCTGTGGTTCCACGTACGGCAGAACCATTCCCTTTGCACGTTACAGAATACTGTTATGGAATTTCGGTAATAATTATTTGACAGTACTGTGTGACTGGTTCGAAATAATCAAACTGATGTTAAATGAACTTATTTAATAGAAATACATATATTTACATGGTTATTTGAAAAATGTCCTGAATTCTACATTTTTAGAAAATTATACCGAATTTTCGGGATTCTAAGGTGATTCCCTGACGAAAATGTACCAAAACATCATCTCACGATTTTGGAGACAATTTTGGAAAACGACAAGGTTTAGTCGTAGACTATAGCAAGCATTGACCTCCTTAGATACCTCCTACATAGCATTGAGACATAAGTTTTGCGTCCCTATGTGCGGGTTTTCAGTGTTTTCGGCTCTGATTTCTTTTTATGAACGATAATGTCCGTAAGATGTCCTCTGGAATGTCGATAAGAAATTCATAACATATCTTATGGATATAATGACTAAAGATGATAGCGCTCATGTGATCAATAATTTCTCTGAAAGTGAAGATATTCGAAAGATGGAGTGTGCAGCCAGATCCCTTGATATGATTCCAATTGAGCATATGTGAGACACCTGAGGAAGAGAAATGCAGAGCATCCCTTTCCCTGTCGCTAAATGCTCATTAAGCTCAGATCTGTCGTCATGAAGGAAGAGGTATTATTACCATAAAACCTTATAAACAACCTCATGAATAATTGCGTAAAATACATGGATATCAGGAATAATCAAAAGCCTTATTAATATTATCTGTTCTCTAATTCCAATACCTTCATTAAAGGATCTCATGCTATCATAAGTAGAGTTCGTGCTTATGGCAAAATTTTCATTTCCCTATTTGTTGTTACAATACAATACCTTTCCATGCATTTAATTTATTTTCTAAAAACTGTTTTATTTTCTGTACAAGTTTTTGTATTATCTCTTAATTTTGAGCGCAGCATATGCACCTACCTACCTACAAACATACATAGTACAGAATCTTTATAATATACATTAAATGATTAAATATCTAAGTAGCCGTAGTTCTACTAAAGTCAACCAATGAATTAAAAATATTAATCTGCATTAATGTTCATAAATATACCCAATTTGTCTCTGTTCTTTTTCCACTAATTAAAATGCATAAAGGTTGGTTAAATATGTAGTGCTTGGTTGATACAAAGTTGTAAATGGTAGAACAACTTTAAAATCCAAGTAGCAATGTTTGCGCTTATGAATAGGAAAAAAACTTTATTTATGATTGTAAGATAAATCACATCGATACAAGGTTGAAAAGCTGAAAAGAATACTTATTAAGAAACAAACATTACTATATAATTAGTTGATTAAGTATTCATTTTCAATCCGCAATCTATATTATTTATATAATAATGAATTGCAATATTTGTAATTAATGTGTGGATGCGTTTTATATAAAGGAATATAAATTTGATAATTAAAATAAAACTAACAATGGCGAGAAATAAACAAAGTTTTGCATTGCCACAGAAGTTTAGAATGCTCGCTGTTAGCTTCTTCGATATGTTGTTGACAGCACTCGGCAACAGTCTTGCAAACTCCTTGATATTTCCCTTCAAGTGGAAACTCAAGACTTCTCGATCATGCCTTAGACTGGTGATTGCCTTTCAATTTGCTTCCCCGCCCTGCCCACGGTCAGTAGGGGACACCGATGGGCTTGGAAAGACCGCCTTCCGTAGGATGGGACGTTAAGCCGTGGCTCCGTGTGCGGGAGAGCCATACCCTGTGCACGTTAAAGAACACGCTGGATGGCCTTGACGGGAGGCTACCATCTGTCTCCTAACAACTGTTCCAGTGGGTTCCCTCCCCCAACCTTCTCTGAGCCTTCGGGGTCCATGTGACCTGGCCATTTAGCCCATGGTGTGCAAAAAAGTGCCGCTTAGAGGTAAAACAACCCAACCCAACCTTTCAATTTGCGGAAAGATCCTATGAATGTTTGAATAATTAAAGCATCAGCATCCTCAGCTGTTGTTGACGCTCGATGTGTCCCACAATTTATTTTGTTCTACTTAATACAGTTTTTAATTTATTTCAAAACTCTACTTATGCATAGCTTATTTAATTTTATTCCTCCATCCACTTTGCACATCGCGCAAGTTCTCGGATTTCCAGTAACGCTTTGCGATGTAGCAAAGTAAAGCGATATGTATGTTATACATACATATTAAAGGATCTCATGCTATCATAAGTAGTGTTCGTGCTTATGGCAAAATTTTCATTTTCCTATTTGTATCGATATGTATGTATAACATCTCACTGGTTGCTCTCTACTTCATGATAACAGTTGCCTAGCAACATACAGTCGTTCACTACATCATCTTCTTGTCACTTTGTCATACCAAACATCGTCTCCTTCCGGACATTTCTTTTAATTTTGAGGCTTATTACAGTGAGAAGCGTCTTGCGGTGCAATCTCGACAGAAACTTTTGCATGAGTTTGTCGTTCTATTACTTTCCATTCTAGACAGTTCCTGGATGCCAACGATGGGCAATCCTAACATCTGTGAGTTGCACACGTAGCGTAAGTCTTGGCTTTCTACGCAAAAGTCTTCCCTCTCTTAATCGTTAACATATACTTTCACATTAGTGAAAAAATCTCATACACTTTTATCCTATGTTTTATCTGTGTTGAATATACAGGGTGTTTCCAAAAAATCTAGTCAAACTTTGGGAACGTGTTCCTACGAACAATGGGCGAATAGCGAGAAACAGGTTCCTACGAACAATGGGCTAAATGCTTCTCTTCTGAGCTATAGCCCATTTTCAGAGTACAAGTAAGGAAGCCAGTCGAAAAGTATGATACTATATAAATTTGCATGTCTGACTGCATAGTAGATGTGTTCAAATGGTGGGCAAAATCCCTCTATTCCTAGGCGATCTCAACAGTACGTATCCTGCCCGTTCGATTGGTAGAAGTGGACCAACTGCATATTCTCCTGATTTGAATCCATCGGATATTTTCTTATGGTGACACATTAAGGTTGACGCTACCCCTTTTCTTAATATACAAGCTATCTGCAAACGAATCATTAGTGGGTGCCAAATACTTCAGAACAACTATTTAAGCAGTCGATGAGAAGACACTATGAGGCGTATATTGCTGTACAAGAAGACCATTACGAACACTTGCTCTGATGTAAACTTATGCAATTTTTCTCAGCGATCACTTACAGTGTGCTGTGTTAACTTGGATAAAAACTAATTAACTTCACAGGCTTTCTCACTTGCATTGTCAAAATGTGCTATAATTCAGAAGGGATGCGTTTTAGTCCCAATGTCCAGTGGAAATTTTTGCGTCACTATGACAGTAGAACATGTTTCGAAAGGCCTTTGAATGGCCACCGTACTTCTGATGGGACTTTAGGCCGAATCTTCTTATGCAGAAGAGCCATCCTTACCCTGTGCACGTTAAATAGCATGTACTTGACGAGAGGCTCTCATCTGTCCTCTACACAGCTGTACATTGTATCCCCAACCTTCTCTGAGTCTTTGGATAAGCCTTGGGTACTTGTGACCTGACTATTTAGCTCACTTTATGCAAAAAATTACTGTTCAAGGGTAAAACAACACAACTCAGTTTTAATATCCAATAGTTTTATAGAACGAAATAATTTTTGACTGCCTTGAATCCTACTTAATTTTCGCAGTAGCTGCCGAATTGTGATCATGGGAGCAAATGCAATCATTGTCACTGGCGTAGAGTGGGTGACAACTCGGAAGTCTATGAGACTGCGCATTTTCTTCTACTGTTTCATACATTATTGACAGTAGACTGATAGCTCATTGAGCTAGGTTGGGTTGTTTTACCACTAAGTAGAACTTTTTGTTCACACAATGAGCTAAATGGCCAGGTCACAAGGACCCAATAGCACAAAGAACGTTGATGGAAAGATATCCACAGGACATCTGTTGAGAGACAAATTAAATAACACAATGGATAGTCTCCCGTCAATGCCATCCAGTGTATTCTTTGACGTGTGGAGAATATGGCTCTTCTGCTCACGAGGTCACGGCTTAACATCTCATACAAAGGACGGCCGTCTTTCCAAGCCCATCGGTATCCCCTTTCTCATCGAGGTAAATTTGGGAGTTAGCTGAGATAAATCTCAATGGAACTCGAACCTGGAAACGATAAATTATGAGACTGGCGAGCTACTAACAGAGTCAACCCCCGACCATATTGACCTAGCATTTGTGAGAACTGTCGAAGAATCAACCATTGTTAAGATATGGGGGGCATCCCATATCTTAACAGTTAACATTCATATTACTATTATTGTACAATTTTCGTATTTGATTTGTAGATAGTATTATCAATACAAAGTTGTACTTCTGTCTTAAGTATGTCTTGCCTTGAAATTAATGTATTTCGCAGTTCCCCAGGTTCGAGTCCCATCTGGACTAGCGTTAAGGTTTATCTCCTCTAAAATCCCCACCGTGTTCTTGGTCAGATAGGGGATCTCAGTGGGGTTGGAAAGGCCGCCATCCGTCCGATTGGATGTAAAGCCGTGATCCCATGTGCAGGAGATCAATATTCTGTACACTTTAAAGAATTGTGACGACAACTTCCGTTTGTCTCCTAACAGCTGTTCACTGTGTCCGCTTCCTCAACCTTCTCTGTGTCCTTGTGACTTGGCTATTTAGTCCATTGTGCGCAGAAAAAGTGCCGCTCAGATGTAAAAAACCAAAATGAGTAAAACTATTCTATAAGAAGAATGGGAATTGCTTGTTTTCTAATGTGTTATTTTTTATTATTCAACATCAATTTACTTAGGAGGAAGATTTTACCAAAACAACAATTTCGTATGAGTAAATTATGAGACTGGCGAGCAAGTGTACAGTCGCTCAAAAAATATCCGAACACTATGGTTGATTACAGAATTCAGAAAAAATATCTGGCAATGATTTTTTAGAAATTAGTGATCTAGCAACCTTTGTGTACGTATACGAAGGTTGCCAGATCACTAATTTCTAAAAAAATCGTTCCCAGATATTTTTTCTGAATTCTGTAATCAACCATATTGTGTTCGGATTTTTTTTTGAGCGACTGAACGTAATGTTTTCCTGAGTAGTCTTATTGCAAATGGATGTTTTTTCGTTTTCCTAATCAGAGCTGGGATGAGACATTCAGGAGATGAGTGTATACGATACCTGTATAGCGATACAGGTTTCGCCATAACAACTATTTTTACTTCCTTCGTGGAGTTGCATTCGTCGTATGCTCTGTTAGATCATCTACTAATGATCGTATCTGGTCTCTGGCGAAATGTGCTGGCAAACACGTTTCAGTCAGAATTCTTTTCATTCTGAGTCAGAGTATATGCAGCCAAGCCCGAATCTACAATAAAATTGAGGGATCAAGAAGCACAACCGAGCCGGGAAGATGTAGGGGGGGAGAGCAAGATACACAAAGGACCAGGGAAATTGTAGGGAGGGAAACGAAGAAACACAATCGAGCCGGGAAAATGTGAAGGTGGGGGGGGGGGGGCAAGAGACTGGCTTTCTAATGCAGTATAGCATTTCTCCCCCCCCCCCCCCCCGTTTTACAGGTCATTAAAACAGTTCTTGAAAAATGCATGAAATAAAAATAAGTTTAATAATTTTTACCTCTATTACTAAATTACTCTATTAGAAAAGAACTAGAATTAGCTTGTGCATGGAGATGCTGGCAATGATTAAACCTAGTGGCCTCAAACGGTTAACAGACTTTACCACAGGTGACGAAACGTGGTTTTATTACTGTACAATTTTCAGAAAAATCGTTAACTTTGTTTGGATTGCGGAAGATGAATCGAATCCAAAATCCTCCAACAAGACTTTCGCTCAAAGGAAGATGACGTTCACAATTTTTTTTATTTCCCAAGGAGTAGTAGCAGTGGACACCATACCTTAAAAATGACTATAAATGGCCAATACTACACCAACATTGTTTTGACCCAAATGGTTAAGAATATGAAGGAGCAGCGTCCAACAATAGGCGTGTCAAGGGTTATCCTTGACACGCGATGACTTGCTGGGAACCCTTTTTCAAGGGTGCAAGACCTTGTAAAATGCGTTCATTCAGAGTTGTGTAGTATTCCCCAATAGGAGTATCACTAAATGTTCCAGGATTGGCGTAAATGTCTGCAACTTTGCATAGATGCTGGAGGGGAGTACTTTTAAGGACAGTAAAAATAGTATTAAGGTAAGTTCAATGGTTTTTGTTCTGCAGATACATGTCAAGAACTTTTTGAACGCCCCTCGTAGCAGCTATCCAGTTTACTGAGGTGCAGTTCAGACTTCCCACATTCAATTCTGAGTATTTGGGTACCTTTTGACTCTGCCATTTTGTTCACTGTGTGCAAAACAGTAGTGCTCAAAGGTAAAAATATTTCTTCTCTATTAATTTTAACTTTTCTGTTTTGCAGTTCAATTTCTTCTAGAGGCTAAAAATCTTCGTACACAATATCATTATTTAACATTGCAACCTAAGGACATTTCGTTTTTAAAATCATTAGCTTCTTCCTTTTCGTTGAAAATAAATAGCGGTTGCACAAACTGTAACGATGTATCTGCTCTGATACCTTTGCTGGTTTGATCACATATGCATGAACAAACTTTCAAACGATAATCAATTTTAAATAAGAGGTGGTTTATTACACACAGATCAAATTATCAAACCCTGAAAAGAAACCTTTAAAGAAACAAAAGTAAAATAACGTAAAAATAAACCAATAATGTGATGTCATTCGTGGAAGGCTATCCAACGTTCAAGATGTAAACTCAGAAGCAATAAAGCTAGAGGTAAATCAATAATTTGTCTTTAGTTCATAAACATGAAATTTAATTAATCTTTCATTAATCTCCGGAGGATCTAGAAAAACAATCTGTTGAAACAAAGCTGAAAAGATTTTTAGCCTCAAGAAAAAATCGAACTGCAAACAGAAAATTTAAAAGCAATAGAAGGAATTTTTTTTCCTTATTAAACTGCAAAAGGAGGAATAGCATCTACGCTAAACTCGTCTATAGATTGTGAAATAAATTATAATCTTCCAGGAAGTTTTTCGAATAGTGAGATTATAAAGAAAAAGTAGATATGGCCTTTTATTTGGGGGGAAAAAAGCACTAGCTCATAAACTAGAAACCATATATTAAAACTATGGAGCATAAATTAAGATATATATTATGCAAAGTTTATCATATAAGGGAAATAACTGACAAATAGTTTTTAATACTCATCTTTCCGTATACAACAGATTATGCTTGCGGCGTGGGTGCTCAGTCGGCAGCGCGCCAGGCTCCTAATCTACAGTTCCCAAGTCCCAAGTTCGAGTCCCGTCTGGACCAGCGTTGAGATTCATCTTTCTAAAACTTCCCACTATGCCCTCAGTCAGTAGGAGATACCGATGGGCTTTGAAAGGCTGCCGTCCATCGGATGGAACGTTAAGCCGTGGCCCTTCCAATGAGTCCCTTCCCCAACCTTCTCTGAGCCCTTGGGGTCCTTGTAGCCTGTCCATTTAGCCCATTGTGGGCAAAAAAGCGGCGATCAGAGGTAACCCAAGACAGAACTATTCTAAAATCACTTGTTACAGATAAAATTAATAATGTCTTACAATTGGGTGAAAACGATGGAACTAAAATTTTATGAGCTATTTGCTTTTAAATTAATGACTATTGAAGAATCTTTTTGGACCTAAATAATGAATTATGTCTTTGGTCATTGCTCTAATTATCAACTAAAAACGCAGGATCTTAATGTGCGAAACAACTCTAAAATCCAAATAACAGCAACAACTCTAATTGAAGCGAAACTTTTCCATAAGCAAGTTACTACTGTACACACAGGGCTGCATCAATGTGCAGGGAGGGGGACAAGGGGGCCATGTCCTATTGAGAAATCCCATCCCCATTGAGAATGCTAGTAAGGGTAATGGAGGCGAAAAATTATTCAACTTGCGAATATTTCACTCAATTTTCAAGAAAACGTTTAAAAACCTGTAAAACGAAGAGGGAAAATCTCACACTACAATGGATATCCAGACCCTTGCCACTACTCCCCCCTCCTCTTTAATTTTTTTTCTAGATCCGGTCTATATACATAAAATACCACAATATTTATTTGACCATCCAACTTCTCACACCCAATGATCCGATCCCTTTCAAATTCCATCAGCTGTAAGCAATTTCGTTAGCTCTACGTTACCGTTATCTTACGTGGATTAAAGCTATTGTACCATCTTCGCAGGTCATTCGCTCGCCATTTTGTTTGTCCTCTGGCGTTTATTCCTGTTTTTATAGCCCCCCACATATTCCCACGTCAGCGAGGTACCGGACATGTTATTGGTCATTCTACTGCTCCGATCGACTCAACATGCAAATCGTTTTCGTTCATTTAAACCTCCAGCTCTGCACGAAAATCGTCAGGTAAATCCGTATATTCTTTCTAAGTGGGTCATTTTCAATGACGAAGAGTGTATAATACACAATATATTATTCTTCTGTACATATCACACTGCGAAATTTTGTTGGTCATTACACAACCCCATCCAACTTTGAGAATGCTAGTGAGGAAAATAGAGACAAAGAATTATTAATCTTATATGCTAGCAAGGAAAATAGAGACAAATAATTATTAACCTCATATGCTAGTAAGGAAAATAGAGACAAAGAATTATTAACCTTATACGCCAGTAAGAAAAATAGAGACAAAGAATTATTAACCTTATATGCTAGCAAGGAAAATAGAGACAAATAATTATTAACTTATATGCTAGTAAGAAAAATAGAGACAAGAATTATTAATTTATATGCCAGTAACGAAAATAGAGACAGAGAATTATTAACCTTATATGCTAGTAAGGAAAATAGAGACAAAGAATTATTAACCTTATATGCCAGTAAGGAAAATAGAGACAAAGAATTATTAACCTTATATGCTAGCAAGGAAAATAGAGACAAATAATTATTAACTTATATGCTAGTAAGAAAAATAGAGACAAAGAATTATTAATTTATATGCCAGTAACGAAAATAGAGACAGAGAATTATTAACCTTATATGCTAGTAAGGAAAATAGAGACAAAGAATTATTAAACTTATATGCCAGTAAGGAAAATAGAGACAAAGAATTATTAACCTTATATGCTAGCAAGGAAAATACAGACAAATAATTATTAACTTATATGCTAGTAAGAAAAATAGAGACAAAGAATTATTAATTTATTTGCCAGTAACGAAAATAGAGACAGAGAATTATTAACCTTATATGCTAGTAGGGAAAATAGAGACAAAGAATTATTAACCTTATATGCCAGTAAGGAAAATAGAGACAAAGAATTATTAACCTTATATGCTAGCAAGGAAAATAGAGACAAATATTTATTAACTTATATGCTAGTAAGAAAAATAGAGACAAAGAATTATTAATTTATATGCCAGTAACGAAAATAGAGACAGAGAATTATTAACCTTATATGCTAGTAAGGAAAATAGAGACAAAGAATTATTAACCTTATATGCCAGTAAGGAAAATAGAGACAAAGAATTATTAACCTTATATGCTAGCAAGGAAAATAGAGACAAATAATTATTAACTTATATGCTAGTAAGAAAAATAGAGACAAAGAATTATTAATTTATATACCAGTAACGAAAATAGAGACAGAGAATTATTAACCTTATATGCTAGTAAGGAAAATAGAGACAAAGAATTATTAACCTTATATGCCAGTAAGGAAAATAGAGACAAAGAATTATTAACCTTATATGCTAGCAAGGAAAATAGAGACAAATAATTATTAACTTATATGCTAGTAAGAAAAATAGAGACAAAGAATTATTAATTTATATACCAGTAACCAAAATAGAGACAAAGAATTATTAACCTTATATGCTAGTAAGGAAAATAGAGACAAAGAATTATTAACCTTATATGCCAGTAAGGAAAATAGAGACAAAGAATTATTAACCTTATATGCTAGCAAGGAAAATAGAGACAAATAATTATTAACTTATATGCTAGTAAGAAAAATAGAGACAAAGAATTATTAATTTATATACCAGTAACCAAAATAGAGACAAAGAATTATTAACCTTATATGCTAGTAAGGAAAATAGAGACAAAGAATTATTAACCTTATATGCTAGCAAGGAAAATAGAGACAAATAATTATTAACTTATATGCTAGTAAGAAAAATAGAGACAAAGAATTATTAATTTATATGCCAGTAACGAAAATAGAGACAGAGAATTATTAACCTTATATGCTAGTAAGGAAAATAGAGACAAAGAATCATTAAACTTATATGCCAGTAAGGAAAATAGAGACAAAGAATTATTAACCTTATATGCTAGCAAGGAAAATACAGACAAATAATTATTAACTTATATGCTAGTAAGAAAAATAGAGACAAAGAATTATTAATTTATTTGCCAGTAACGAAAATAGAGACAGAGAATTATTAACCTTATATGCTAGTAGGGAAAATAGAGACAAAGAATTATTAACCTTATATGCCAGTAAGGAAAATAGAGACAAAGAATTATTAACCTTATATGCTAGCAAGGAAAATAGAGACAAATATTTATTAACTTATATGCTAGTAAGAAAAATAGAGACAAAGAATTATTAATTTATATGCCAGTAACGAAAATAGAGACAGAGAATTATTAACCTTATATGCTAGTAAGGAAAATAGAGACAAAGAATTATTAACCTTATATGCCAGTAAGGAAAATAGAGACAAAGAATTATTAACCTTATATGCTAGCAAGGAAAATAGAGACAAATAATTATTAACTTATATGCTAGTAAGAAAAATAGAGACAAAGAATTATTAATTTATATACCAGTAACGAAAATAGAGACAGAGAATTATTAACCTTATATGCTAGTAAGGAAAATAGAGACAAAGAATTATTAACCTTATATGCTAGTAGGGAAAATAGAGCAAAGAATTATTAACCTTATATGCTAGCAAGGAAAATAGAGACAAATAATTATTAACTTATATGCTAGTAAAGAAAATAGAGAAAAAAGAATTATTAACCTTATATGCTAGCAAGGAAAATAGAAACAAATAATTATTAACTTATATGCTAGTAAGAAAAATAGAGACAAAGAATTATTAATTTATATGCCAGTAACGAAAATAGAGACAGAGAATTATTAACCTTATATGCTAGTAAGGAAAATAGGGACAAAGAATTATTAACCTTATATGCCAGTAAGGAAAATAGAGACAAAGAATTATTAACCTTATATGCTAGCAAGGAAAATAGAGACAAATAATTATTAACTTATATGCTAGTAAGAAAAATAGAGACAAAGAATTATTAATTTATATACCAGTAACCAAAATAGAGACAAAGAATTATTAACCTTATATGCTAGTAAGGAAAATAGAGACAAAGAATTATTAACCTTATATGCTAGTAAGAAAAATAGAGACAAAGAATTATTAATTTATATACCAGTAACCAAAATAGAGACAAAGAATTATTAACTTATGTGCTAGTAAGAAAAATAGAGACAAAGAATTATTAATTTATATACCAGTAACCAAAATAGAGACAAAGAATTATTAACTTATGTGCTAGTAAGAAAAATAGAGACAAAGAATTATTAATTTATATACCAGTAACCAAAATAGAGACAAAGAATTATTAACCTTATATGCTAGTAAGGAAAATAGAGACAAAGAATTATTAACCTTATATGCTAATAGGGAAAATAGAGCAAAGGATTTTCAACCTTATATGCTAGCAAGGAAAATAGAGACAAATAATTATTAACGTATATGCTAGTAAAGAAAATAGAGACAAAGAATTATTAATTTTATATATATATTTCACGCATTTTTCAAGAAATTTTTAAAGCTTTCTAAACCGGAAGGGAAAAATGTTATATTTCAGTGAAAAATCCAGTCCTGCAACGTAAGGATTTTGCTTTGGGTGCTATGGATAATTTCAAGTATTACGTAATGAAACCATGCGTGGTTTCAGAGAGTAACTTTTCAAAAAGCCGTGGTAAGTTCAAAATTATGATGGGAAAACTTGTGTTGCTTCTAAACATAGCAAGCCGATAGACATTATGCAATTTCCTTAATTCAATGAAAGTGATAAGACAGTTGACACTTAGGTTTATAATTAACCAGAAAGACAAAGGAGCATCAGATCTACAACAACTAACTCCATTTCATTGTTCTATGGTACTATATATTTTAGCAGTTTGCATTTGCCCGATTATTTGCGGGGGTGGCTCAATCGGTAGCGCGCCAGGCTCGTAATTTCTAGTTCCCAGGTTCGAGTTACAGCTAGGTCAGCGTTGAGATTTATCTCAGCAAAACTCCCCGCCCTGCCCACGATCAGTAGAGCACACCGATGGGTTTTGAAAGGCCACCGTCCGTCGGATGGGAGTTAAGCCGTGGCTCCGTGTGTGGGAGAACTATACCCTGCACACGTTGAAGAACACACTGGATGGCCTTGACAGGAGGCTACCATCTGTCTCGTAACAGCTGTTCCAGTGGGTCCCCTCTCCCAACCTTCTCTGAGCCTCCGGGGTCCATGTGACCTGGCCATTTAGCCCATGGTGTGCAAAAAAGTGCCGCTCAGAGGTAACCCAACCCGATTATTTGCGAGTTTGTTCCACAGTAATCTACATTGCTTAATACACTAAATTTGAGGCTTTTGATGTGCTTATTTTATCTTAGCAACCAAGTTGTCGTAAGATAGAAAATTAGGATGTACGAGGAATAATACATTGGTGTTCAAAAGTTAAGCATAATTGCCGAGCAAATAAATATCTACAAACGATTGATTTTTTTTTTCTTTTCCAATTTGGTTGATGGGACTTACAGCCAATGTTCGCTTTATGTCCCAATGTGGGATATAAAACTTGTTTTTTTTCCTTCTGCTTTTATGTCTATCTTCTTTTTGTGACATATTTAGTAGTGAATAATTCTTTACTGAGGGACGATCACAACATATTTGGCAGAACAAACGACGGTAGCAAACGCCAAGAACTAGTTCAATTCAGGCCTAGAATTTGAACTCGGACCCCAGGCTGTCGCAGCGTCACCGCAAGCCAATGTCATACCATTGAATACAGCTGTAGGACCAGATCAAATTTCAAATAATTTAATAAAAAATCTACCAATTAAATATATAAAAAAACTACTAAAAGAATTTAACAATTTCTGGGCAACTAATAATTATCCAACAATTTGGCTAGAAAATTACATGATATTTATAAAAAAATCTAATAAACCATATGAAGTACTGGAATCATATCGACCAATCTGTTTAAGTTCAAATTTATTCAAGTTATTCGAAAGAATGATTGTAAACAGATTGAACTGGTTTTTTGAACATGAACGCATTTTTCACAGGAATGTGTTTGGCTTCCGGCATGGAAGGTCAACCAAGGATCTGTTAAACTTCATTTCTGATGTTGAATTTACAAAAAAAAAAGAAAATATTTTTGGTAGTTGTCATAATTGATCTTGAGAAGGCCTTTGATTCGATAGATCACAACGCACTTTTATATAAAATTAGGAAATTAAAAATATGTGGTAACATTTATAATTTTCTTTTACATTTTATTAGAAAGAGATCTTATAAGGTAAAATTAGGAAATAATACTTCTACATCAAATAAATTACTAAATGGTCTTGTACAAGGAGATATATTATCCCCGCTTCTTTTTAACCTATACTTAAATGATATTCAGAAAATTTTTAAACCAGAAATAAAATTTGGAACATATGCAGACGATTTAATCTTCTGGACATTCCATGAAAATATAGATGTAGTACAAAAAAGAATACAAGACACAATTAAAAAAGTAAACAATTACTGTGAAAATTGGAATCTAAAAATTTCAAATGAAGAAACTGTCATTTCATACTTTCACCCTAATAGAAAACTACCAGAAGATTTCATAATTAAAATAAATGAAAAAAATATAAATATCGTAAATCATTTTAAATATCTAGGAATTCACTTTGACTCAAAATTGAACTGGAATAAATTTATTACAGAAGCTAAAAACAAAGCAACCAAGCTTTATCATTTTCTAAGGTTTCTTGGCAACTCAAAATGGTGATGTAATCAAAAAAACCTACTATTATTATACAATTCTATTATTCTACCCAAATTTACTTATGGAATTGAACTGATATATTACTTAACGAAAAGAAATTATAAAACTTTAGAAAATATACAAATAAAAATTTTAAAATTCTGTTTAGGTTTATTACAAAATACAAATAAATTAAATATTTATGCAGAAACATCCATACCTCCATTGGAAATAAAAAAAAATATCTCTTGCATAATCTTTTATTTAGAATAGTATTAAAAAATAATGATCATCCAATCATTGATAAAATAAATGAAAATTTTAATGATAACATTATAAACCTATTTAACGATAAAGAACAATTAAAACATATTATACAAAATAATCTTAGTGGTGACAAACAAATTTTGGCTCCTTTTTGGAAGTTTTGTTTCCCTATTTTGGAAACTGAAGTTAAAGGAATTACATCTAAAAAATATATAGACAAAGAAAACCTAAAAAATTTGGCGGAACTTCACATTGAAGAACAATACAAAGATTTTATACACATATGCACGGAATGGTTCAGTGAATGCTGAAAACAACAATTCATCTGGAGCATATTATTGCCCAATAACAAATTATGAATTTCAATTTAAACTAAATAAATTAAATCCAATAATTATAACAGAACTAACTGCTATAATATTAGCCATTCATTGGGCACTTTACTTTAAAGGGGAAAAGATTGTAATCTTTACTGATTCAAAATCTTCTATTGATACTATATTTCAAAATCCAAATAATAATAATTTTAAAGTTCTAATAAATGATATCCTTATTTCAACAAAACAACACATAGAAAATAATAATAAATTTTATATTCAATGGTTGCCAGCTCACACTGGTATTGAACACAATGAAAGAGTTGATACATTGGCAAAAGATGCAATATATCTTAATAACACTATGGAATCATTAATATTTATAAACATAATTAAAAATAATAATAAAATGAAATTACTAGAAGAAACACAAAAATGGTATGATTTAACTGCTATAGATACTCATAGACATAACATTTCAAATAAAATTACAACCTTTAAAAACTATGGGTTGAGCAAAAAAGAGAACACTATTATACTAAGAATAAAAGTAAATGCTGCAATAACAAAACCATTTTTATTTCACTTGAAAAAGTAAACTCTCCTAACTGCACAATATGTAATCAATATGAAAATATTGAACATTTAATATTTCATTGTAAAAAATATAAAACAGAAAGAGAAAAATACTTCTCCAACTTAAAGAATTATAATGTTAACATGTTTTCATTTAAAACCATTTTGGAACCTGAAAACAAAAATCTGAAAAGAAAGTTCTACGAGCTTTTAATTTCATATCTAAAAGACATTGATATGTTTGATTTCTTATAAAAAAAGGAAAAAAATATATATATATATTTAACTTGTGACTGAATGAGTCTGCATAGTAATTATCTATGTAGGAATATTCATTTGTTGATTCAATTCTACTCTACCAGCCACCACTGTACCAACATTACATTTTGTGTTAAATACGAGTGGCGTTCAAAACGTTCTTGACATGCATCTGCAGAACAAAAACCATTGCACTTACCTCAAGAAAACTCTTACTCTCCTTCAAAGTCTGCTCCAATTCTGGAACGCTTGGTGGTACTCTTGTTGGCAATGCTCTTCAACTCTCATTTTGCAAGGTCTTGCACCCTTGAAAAAGACTTCGCACCAAGTTCCTTTTTAATTTTTGGAAACAACCAAAAATCGCAAAGTGCAACATCGAGTGAATATGAAGGATGGGGTAGCTGTCTGATTTTTTTTCCTGCTCCAGATAGGCCGTAACTTTCCGGGTTTTGTGATCACTGGCATTGTCGTGAAAGAGAACCCTTGACACGCTTATTGCTGGACGCTGCTCCTTCATTCCCTTAACCATTTTGAGCAAAGCAATGTTGGTGGAGTATTCGCCATTTATAGTCATATTTTTTTTCAGTTAAGGTGTCCATGGCTACCACTGTTTTAGAATTGAAAAAAAAAGTGCTAACATCTTGTTCCTTGAGCGAAAGTCTTGTCGGAGGATTTGGGGACACGGTTCCTCTTCCACAACCTAAACATAGTTATCAATCTTTTTGTAAGTTGTATGGTAATAAAATCACGTCTCTTCGTCTGTGACAATGTCTGTTAACCGTTTGGGGCCACCAGGCTCAAACATTGCCAGTAACTCTTTGTACGAATCAACTCTAAGCTTTTTTTGCTGTTCTGTCAGTTTGTGGGGTACTCATTTGGCTCAGATCTTTCGGAGCTTTAAATGTTGACGAATAATTGTTTCCACATTGTCAATCAATATATCGATATCTAAACTTATTTCTTGCACGGTTATGTGTGGGTTTTTATTAATGAACAGCAGCGGTGATTCTCTCGTTCACATCCTCCTTCGGTCTTCCTGTACGAGGGAGGTTTTCGAAACTCTGTCTTCCATATCTGAATTTGCGTATCCATCCCGTAACAGTGCCATATGAACAGGCCATATACTGTGATAAATCTGCATAATTTTTTTCGCGTCTTCCCTAAGCTGCATCCTTGTGAAAATGAAAAATCTTTCCCCATCTTTAGTAGGCTCCATAGCAACAACGCATAGATTTCGCAGACCAAATTTTACGCTCCGCCAGCACAGAGAGAAATGATAATACAGTTTTTTTTTTATTTTAACAGGTAATGACAAGTTTGGGCAAGCTTTCAAACAAGTCGTAGTCCGTTAGCATACGGACCCGAACATATAGATCATGTGTGGGATGCTCTAGGGAAACGCATTGGAGGTCGTCAAGCCCCTTAAAGAACTATCCACGAGTTCCGATCTGCTCTCCGAGGAAACTGGGATGTATTACCAACAATTCTCATGACCAACTAGATAAATAAATTATGAGAAGTGTGTGATTCTTGTGTAGTTGTTCAGGCTCATATAGTCCCGTTAACCTCTCCATTCTGTTGTAACAGGTTTCTTAGCTATGCCACTTCTGCATTCATTTTTTAACCCGAGGAAATCATGGGATTGGTTTGCTTTATACCTAACTGTTCATTGCGTCATGTAACAATCATTTCAATTTTCAGAGCATTTCACTGTCACGTTTTTGAGCTCTTCCAGAATTAACATATAACGCTTAATGTTTCGAAACAGTGTAAACAAAAAAAAGCATAAAAATTGCACATGGCCAAAAAATATCACTTACATTTTCAAGGCTGCCAATATTATTGTTGATCTGGATTTGTTTTGGAGTAACATGCGAAAGCCTACCAGCCAATCAACGAAGGAAATGGCAGCGTTTAAAAGAAACATTTAAAAAAAAAACTCCCCCAGTGAGAGTTCCTTTAATGCTATATGGATACTCCACTTGTATAAGGGGTACAAAAATAGTTCATTTTCTTTTCCATAAAGCTTTCTTTTCTTTCTGTTCAACTACGAAGAAAAGAATTTTTTTCCCGAAATGCTGCGAATTTCAATCAACTATCGAAGGATAATAACTTGGATAAAAATATTATTCACAATCCAATTTAAATAAAAATTTTCTTGAATATAGATTTACCAGTTAACTCCACAATGTACCAGTGGTTGAATATAAAATCAGGAAAAGATAACCTAGGTCATTTCTTTCCTCATTATTATAATTTACATGCATGTAGTTCATAGCACACAAGAGGATAATTGGTTTATTAAGTAGTAAAATTCGTTTGGAAGAAAAGTTTACTTCAATAAAGTGAATTAAGTAAACGACATGAGAGTCAAAAGAAGGAAAAATATTGTCAAGTGTTTAGATTTGCACGTGGATAATAAGAATTTAATCTTATTATGTTGCTATAAAGATTATGGAAATGCATATTTTTAGAACTTGAAAAAAAAAACTTTAGATATCTTTAAAAAATTTAAAGGTATCCAAAATATCTTCATATGGAATATGTATTTTTTTTCTGATTAGTAATACAACGTTTCCTATGTAACACTGATTTTGAGCACAGCATAATAAATTTTACCTTTAAAAGGAATAGTTAATCTTTGGGGGGCTTAGGAGTTTAAACATAAGTTTATTCTCCTTTCAGTCTAGAGATAAAGATTATTTTCAGCATTCTTAATGCAACGTCAGCAGAGTTATCCTATTTCAACGACGCTTATTTATGAAAATGTAAATAGTAGATAAATCCACGTTGTGATTGTCCAGAGTGCAAACTATTAATATCTTTTCACAGTTTTATTTAAAATTAATGCTGCAAAATTTTTATCAGTTCTTCAATTGCTTCATAAATAATTATTTATTTTTACTAAACCCACTTTTACTTTAATAACACGATAACAGTGGTCTAAGGTGAATTTATATCGACGGAGTGCAGATTTTGTTTTTCAGTTTATAGTTTTCTCATTTATTTTTATTTTTATCTTTTAAACTGTGTGTTAAATTTTACGACAGATCAATTTATTTTGAAGCGAGGAATTATACTTGGTTAGAATTTCAATTCAAAAAACCTTTTTTTATCCAGAATACCTTTATATTTCTAGGCTACTATTTTGCTATACAGATTTCTAAGGGAATTGAAGTGAATTAGTAAGAGATTATTCAGAGAATTTTAGTGGAATTTAGGAAGTCCTGCCAATTAACTGAATATTTCAATGCAATGTTTTACTTGTATTCTTTCTTATTTGTTAAATAAGGTTAAATGTTATAGACTTACTCTAGTTGCTAGAAAATTTGCATTTCGATGCCGAGAAATAATTGCGAACAAGGAATATTTTACGGAATAATAATAATCTTTATTTGCCATGTGAAAATTAAAAATTTTAAATACGACGGTAGTATAAAAAAAAGCAAATTTAAAATAAAATTAGTTTCCTCCTTCTTACATTAAAGTTTTAACATTAGTTATTTTTAATTATACCATAAAACTTCTTTGGTTATTTTTCGTTATCGCAATGAAACAATTGCATTTCAAATAAGTTTATTTAACATATAAATTCTGCAAAAGAAATTGAATATTTTCATACAGCAGTTTTCTGTACTTCTATAGTCTTTGAGAGATTAAGGATTAGTCAAATGACCAAACATTATTAAAGATAAATTTGATAAACCTTTCTTAGGAGATTTACATTTTTTAGAAGAATTAAAAAAGCTTTTAATTGTGTGTAATTGCAAATTAATTATAATGGCAATGATTAGAATCGTACACAACTATGAGAGATCGTTCTTTTTTATTCCCCCTTTCTCAGATTATGATATTCTCGGATTATGAAACATTTGTTACACTTTCACTCCTTAATTAAACACGCCTACAGACCTTTTATCATCAGACTATTGCAGATGTCGAGGAATATTTTTTTTATCACCATTAATTTTCTTATAAATTCCCTTTAAATTGCAAAGCAGTGAAAAAGTTAATTCGCAGAAGAGCACTTTCTCAGCGTTTAGAAAGATGCATGTTGTATAAAAGGCAAATATTAAAACTTAACGATCTATTAAATATGGCAAAGTTCTGATAATAGAAGAGTAAAAACTTAGATGATGTTTTGGAAATGGAATAATTTTTTCTTTAGAAATAATATTGAGGATCAAGAAGAGTTTATTCTAGTGTCTGCGAAATACTTTAAGCTTAGAGTGCTTACGTTGGATTAGCCTACTTATTTCCCTAATCAAAATGATACTGTAGCTGCGTTGTTATTGCAAAAAATTAAAAGAAAGCTGAAATCAGGTATTAAGTTTTAAATTTTCCAGGTGCTCTTAGATTTTAAAGGGATTTAGTTGAGTGAAGAATTTCTTTTTTTTTACAGCTAAGGAATATTTATTTTAGGAAATTGCCTAATCCAGGGGAAATCTCTGCTACACTATTTTAAATATGTTAATTAACAATGATCACTTTCAGTTTTTATGTGCATAATTTTCTTATGTATTGAATGTGGAAATTGTAAAATGCTCTCTCTTTATTCCGGAATAAAGAGGTATTATCTGAAAACCCTAATTAGTAAACAGAAAATAATCAGCTAAACAGAGAGTAATTTTCGTTTTAAAAATTAAGTTTTGGAGACTATACCCTGTCTCCAAACAATGTAACCAATTTCGATTTACACGGTCAAAAAATGTCATCAGTTTCACTTTACAGGATTATAAACTAGGTTTTGCACAGTACGGATTGCTTTTTTTTATAGTTGTAGATATAATACATGTTATGAAGTAGCAATGGTAAATTGTGATGGGAGATTATCAGAATGTCATCTCAAAGCAAAAATCAACTAAATGGGTTTTTTTTAACTGATAACATTTATTTTCAGGAATAAATAAATAATAGTAAATTCCTATATTAATAAAATGGTCATGTATAACAAGTTATATTTGTGTTCCGTAGTAAAGAATCACAGGATGTGTCCTGTAGACATGGAACTCAAATAAAAAAGAAGCTGAAAATAATTGGTTTTCCTCTGAAAATCCTGGGGCGGGGGTGGTTCACTCGGTAGCGCGCCAGGCTCGTAATCTGTAGTTCCCAGGTTCGAGTCCCAGCTGGGTCAGCGTTCAGATTTAACTCCGCAAAATTCCCCGCCCTGCCCACGGTCAGTAGGGGACACCGATGGGCTTGGAATGGCCGCCGTCCGTCGGATGGGACGTTAAGCCTTGGCCCCGTGTGCGGGAGAGACATACCCTGTGCACGTTAAAGAACACGCTGGATGGCCTTGACGGGAGGCTACCATCTGTCTCCCAACAGCTGTTCCAGTGGGTCCCCTCCCCCAACCTTCTCTGAGCCTTCGGGATCCATGTGACCTGGCCATTTAGCCCATGGTGTGCAAAAAAAGTGCCGCTCAGAGGTAAAACAACCCAACCTCTGAAAATCCGGAAAGTTTATATGTCACAACAGCTGCAGAAAAAACACTAGACGATGATGGTGTGGTGGTTAGCATGACTGGCATGTTTCCAGGAGACGTGGGTTAGAATCCACTCATGGGAAGATTATTTTCAGCTTATTATATTTATGTTCTGTGGATAAAATTATATTATTGTTGTTGCAATGAAATCTGTCTTCGACATTCTAATGAAGCCTATTTCGAATCGGCAGCGAGATGCTAACTTTTCTAAACTGAACATTCAAGCTAGTGGAAACATTGTTTTATCGCATTTTAGCAACCTTAACTTTATGCTCTTATACAGGCTAACTGCATCGGATTCAAAGGTTTCTCATAAAATGTCATATAAATGCAAATTTCACAAAATAAAGCATTAGGTGTTCGTGAAAATGCTTAATTTCTAATTTATATTCTGTTCATAAATATCCTTCTTTCAAATTTCGTCTTCAGATTCGTTAGTGTACATCGACATTAATGATGAGTATTTTTCGTGACCAAAAAGAAATATATGCAAAATTAATCGAAGCATAACTAAATTATAGCAAATATAGTGCAAAATAATGTTACATTAATGTTTATTATTATTGCTGAACTGGGGGCGGGGGCGGCTCAGTCGGTAGCGTGTCAGGCTCGTAATCTGTAGTTCCCAGGTTCGAGTCCCAGCTGGGTCAGCGTTGAGATTTATCTCCGCAAAATTCCCCGCCCTGCCCACGGTCAGTAGGGGATACCGATGGGCTTGGAAAGGCCGCCGTCCGTCGGATGGGACGTTAAGCCATGGCTCCGTGTGCGGGAGAGCCATACCCTGTGCACGTTAAAGAACACGCTGGATGGCCTTGACGAGAGGCTACCATCTGTCTCCCAACAGCTGTTCCAGTGGGTCCCCAACCTTCTCTGAGCCTTTGGGTCCATGTGACCTGGCCATTTAGCCCATGATTGCAAAAAAAGTGCCGCTCAGAGGTAAAACAACCCAACTGCTGAACTGAAATTTTTCATAAATATGTATAAATAAAACTTTCAACGCACGTTTTATTCACAACAAGAATTATTTCAGAATTTATTCCCCTTTATTCTTATGTGTTGGTTTCGATTTGTACGGTTTCGATTTACACGGTGATTTCCTAGAACCTATCTACCGTGTAAATCGAGGGATAGGTGTAGTTTAAAATTATTTGAATAAAATACGTGTGTTCTTATAGTATATCATCTTTAAAATAATCAGCCGATTTCAAAACATAAAATTGATGGATTAGTCAAGTAGCCATTTAGGTTTGCTGAAAAGACATAATAAGATGTAGACCATATTAGTTATGCTTGCAAGAGGTGTTCGCTTGCTAGTGAAGAATTTAGTTTTAGTTTCTAGGTTGATCTAAAAAAACAGAACTTATGCTTTCGCTTTGTTGTCTGTCTCTTCATCTGTAGACAATCAACTTTTCTTTAGAGATAAATGAAAGCATTTTGGATTACAGCAGTGCTGTTCAACTGGAAATAAACTAAAGTTCTTTGCTGAATTTTACTTCCGTATTTTGTCATTTCTAGTAGAACATTCTGAGGAACCTAAGTCGTATCAACCAACGGTGTATGATTATAGGCATACATCTTACTTTTTTCAATGCAATTAATATTTATTTCATTAGAAATTAATTGTGCACACTTTCAGCTATATGTCCTTTGTTATTGACCGCTTGATTTCAACTTTGTACATGTAGCATGATCATGTTTCAAACACTGTTCACGTTTCAACTCTGTACATGATATGCTCTCATGCTGTAATTATTTTAAACAAAATGCAACTTTAATACGAATAAAAGAAGAAGAGTTATAAGGTTATATTTTCATTAATAAATTTATTTAAATAACTTAATAAATTCCCATAATTTAAGTAAAGAAATTAATCGAATTATAAATTATATTAAAAAGTAGTGTAGTTGATTGCTCATTTCTCTGAAAAATCTGGCAATGTCCAACTGTCGTGAGTCTACAGAATCTGCTCTTTGTGCATGACGTACCGATTATTACGAATTAATGAAAGTTGGTTTTTAAGTATTTGCGTTTGAATAAAATTCCAAAATTATTCTAAATTTCTTCCAAATGCATAAACGCATGTAGCCCACAAACAAACGAAAATGTTTCTAACTAAAAAAAAGAATTATTGAGAGTGAAAATCATGAATTTCAAGAACGACGGGGGAATTGAGTATTTGTTTATCATGTTTAAAGAAAAACGGTGTTGTTTGATTTGTTCTCAGACTGTAGCAATTAACAACGAATATAACCTGAAAAGACATTATACTTCTTTACATAAAACAAATTATTTAAATTATACTGGAGAATGCAGTATCACTTTAATAAACAATTTGAAAAGTCAACTTACAAAGGAATATATTTACACCTGTAACAAAAACTCAAGAGGCATCTGTAATCGCCTAATCTAAAAAAAAAAATGCAAGACGAAGAAATTATTTTCTGATGGAAATTTAATTACAAAACGTGTTAGTGACATGGCTAAAACTTTTGGTGAAGACGACGTAGCTAAAAGGTTTGAAAGTGTTTCGTTTTCGCATCAAACTGTAGATCGCCGCCTGGCAGAGATGTACAGTCGCTCAAAAAAGTATCCGAACACTATGGTTGATTACAGAATTCAGGAAAAATATCTGGCAACGATTTTTTTAGAGATTAGTGATCTGACACGAAGGTTGCCAGATCTTCACGTGACACGAAGGTTGCCAGATCACTAATATCTAAAAAAATCGTTGCCAGATAGGGCTAATAGGCTAAATAGATATTGATGAAATATTAGAAATCGCAAGTTCCAATCTCCCAAAAGTTTTTATTGCAACCTCTAACTGATAAAAAGTTTTAAAACTGCAAACTTTCAAATGAATACTACAAACGAAGGTCATGCCTGATTTTTGTCTCAGACTGTATCAGGCATGAATCGAATCCTTACTCGGAGTGGGAACTTTTTGATTGTAAGAACTAATTGTTTGCTTTTAGAGATAAATTAAAAATCCTTTTAGTCCTCCTTCGATTCATGCCTGATTTTTTTATTTATCAGTGTAATGTGAAGGCCATGAAGTTTAGATTGACAGCAATGAGATGCCCCTTAGCCTCAAGGGGGCGTGAAAACGCACCTTTATATTAAGAGATAATCGGACAATTTTTTTTAAACGGATAGATAGTATTAAATATTATGATTTACATTTTTAAAATCCTCAGGTAGTTTTAATTGCAATTCTTATAGGGCACTAAATGTGGGAAACGCGAAACTTTTCGTGAATAATGCCAGAGACCTGTTTATGGTAGAAATTTGAAATTTCGGTGGGAGAGTATCAAGAGATCCTTTTTTTCAGACACTTTTTCATTTTAAAAGATAAAACTGAAATACTTCATTATGTTTTATTAGTACTAATTAAATATTATTATTTACATTACACAGCCTCAACTGGCATAGTAACTAGGAAGCTAGCTACTGTTCCAGCAAGACAAACTTTGTGTGCTGTGTTAGCTCTAACTGAGGTAGTGGGCAGCAGTGATTTCGGTCCTTAGTAGGACATGGAAACCTAGGAGTAACTTCTAAGATTCTTCTCTGTCCTATGTGTTGAGAAAAAAAATCATCCAGTCCTTAAGTTTGAAATCAAACTTTAAAGAGTGGAAAAATGAGTAAATGAAAAACTTCCTTCTCTTTGTAAACGAGCATCCCATTCATTCTGATTTATTATTTGCTACTGAAATGAGCAATGTTTGGATGGCCGACTCCATTCTTGTGATATTTATTAATTTTACTGACCTTTGATATTAATATGATTTAGCGCTGTCAACGTCTAATCCAGGAGCGTCCACTTTCTTTCAGTGATGTACCACATGATCAGAAATCGATATGTGATCGGGCCGCCTGATTGAAGACTTCATTCACACCTATTTTCAGTTACAGTGATATTTGTAGAGCCAATTACACAGCTGTAGTGACGAGTAGGTGGTTAGGCCCTACTAGTTCAGTTTTTGGTTGTTGTTAAAAATCTCAGGAGGGCCACGTCCGTGGTCAAGCAGACCGCAAGGTTCCGCTCCAGCGATCTATTCTAACTTTGTGAAAAAACTGATAGGCCAAACCGATTTTAATTGCATTCATTAAAAAACGGATCTTTTTTTTCAGATTTACAGTAACGTTTTCTGTTAAGAGTAGCAACTTGAAGAGCAAGGCTTCGCCAAAGAATTTAAGCATAACAATTTATGCTAAATTCCCACTCTGCCCTCGGTCAGAAAGTGGATATCGATGGACTTGGAAGGGCCGTCATCCGTCGGATTGGACGTTAAGCCATGCCCACATATACAGGACAGCCATACCCTATGCATGTTAAAGCACCCTCTGGATGGCCTTGACGAGAGGTTTCCATCGGTCTCCTTTAACAGTATTCAGTGGATCCCCTTCCTCAACCTTATTTGAGCCCTTGGGGTCCTTATGACCTAGACATTTATCACATTGTGTGCAAAAAAAAAAAGTGTCGCTAGAGGTAAAACAACCCACAAAACAACGCACCACAGTTTATGAGAATTAACTAAATGTGTGAAAATCACCGATTTAATTCGAAATGACTTCTTTCTTAATTAATAACTTTAACCAATACGATTATGCGCATTAGTAAAGAATTAACTAAAACCTTCCCCAAACTATAATGCGTTCGCATTAAACTACAATTTAATTTCCTGTAAACAGTTTTAGAAAGAAGGAAAACTATAGCACGGAAGTGATTCAAACAGCAATCATACTTGTCACTAAAACCTTAAGCAGGTTCTCATTACATAACTCGGCTTAATATGTTCGGAGCAGAGAATGTAATATTTACACGAGTTTTACGAAATTACTATTTGCTTTATTAATATTATTAACCTTTTCTAATTGTTCGAACCTCATCATATATCATTGCATTGTAGGTGGAATGCAATGTTCATTGCAGATAATGATGTGTGCATAACTCATTGCTATTCAAAATTATTATTAATTAAAAGCACTTCTTGATAAATCTGGTACATCAACGCAATATTCAGATTTTGTTGAATAATACTATAATAAAAGAATTACATCGTTTTCCATAGAGGATTTATAACTCGTTGTTGATTGTATATAGGTCACTCAGTGCTCACTAATGACCACCTCCTCCATGGGGACAAAATTATGACCACCTCCTCCATGGGGGCGAGGGTGACTCAGTCGGTAGCGCGCCAGGCTCGTAATCTGCAGTTCCCAGGTTCGAGTCCCAGCTGGGTCAGCGTTGAGATTCATCTCCGCAAAATTCCCCGCCCTGCCCACGGTCAGTAGGGGACACCGATGGGATTGGAAAGGCCGCCGTCCGTCGAATGGGACGTTAAGCCGTGGCTCCGTGTGCGGGAGAGCCATACCCTGTGCACGTTAAAGAACACGCTGGATGGCCTTGACGGGAGGCTACCATCTGTCTCCCAACAGCTGTTCCAGTGGGTCCCCTCCCCCAACCTTCTCTGAGCCTTCGGGGTTCATGTGACCTGGCCATTTAGCCCATGGTGTGCAAAAAAGTGCCGCTTAGAGGTAAAACAACCCAACCCAACCTCCTCCATGTTATATAAGTGGAATTAAATTCGAAGCTCTATAACTCTTTAATTCTATGACCCGGTGGGATTTCGAATATATATTATATATAATCACAGAATCTAACCATTTATTTCATTACAGCGACTTCTATTGCTTCCAAGGATGATATTGAACTAAATAATGATTACAGATTCTACTTCCTGTTGCACATATCTGCGTAGAAACTTTCTGAACTTTAAAACTAGCCATAAAGTATAAGCTCTGTGGTGACTAAAATTATGACCACCTTCCTCCATTTTATATAAGTGAAAGCTATCTCCGAAGCTCTTATAACTCTTAAACAAAGCGTTTTATGAGAAAATGTAACGGAAGACAAATATTTCAAACAAATTTATCTAAATCTCGATTTTTAATAATATTCGCTTTGTACTAAAAGAGAATATTTAACAGCAACAATGCAAGTCCTAGGAAAATTAAAAAATATCGAAAACTTATTTACTTCAACTTTCCAGATATACATCTGTTGTATTAAATGGTGTGAAATAATACTTCTTATTCAAATTATAATTCACTTCTGAGTTAAATTCTAACTTTTGGCATTGCTGTTGTTAAATATTCATACTTCCATAACTCTTTAAATCTAATGTCATATTGTTGAAAAACGAGATTTAGATACATTTGCTTGAGATGTTTAATTTACATTCTATCACAAAGCTTTTTCTAGAATCCAATTCTAATCATAATACAATTGAAAATCCAGTCACCTCTGATGAAAATAAAATGCTTGTTTCTAACGACCGTCGGATGGGATGTTAAGCCGTGACCCCATGAAAAGCCAAGTCCGTCGGATGGGATGTTAAGGCTGCACAGGGTATGGCTCTCACGAGAGTCATACCCTGTGCAGGCTTAACTAAATTCTCAATTCTTTTTAACATCTCAATTCTTTTTAATCTGCACAGGGTATGACTCTCACGAGAGTCATACCCTGTGCAGGCTTAACTAAATTCTCAATTCTTTTTAACATCTCAATTCTTTTTAATCTGTACAGGCTCTCAGAAGAGCCATACCCTGTACAGGTTAAAAAACGCAATGGATGGCCTTGACCGGAAATTTCCATATACTTTCTAATAGCTGTTTAGTGGGTCCTCTTCCACCAGCCTTCTCTGAACCTTTGGGGGGTCCTTATGACCAGACCATTTGGTTCAATTTGTGCTAAAAAAGTGCCTCTCAGAGGTAAAACAACCCAACCCCGTCTCTTAGTCATTAAGGATCCTTTCGCCCAAGTCATTTAGCCCTATACGTGAAAAAAATGAGCCACTCATGAAGAAAAGTGAACCACTCAATTCCAGTGATAGTGCAGAGAACTGCTGATCAATTTGAAGGCAGCGTCGTTGAACACGTCAGTATAGCGAAGTCAATAAAAAAATCGAAGATATTTTCCTGCAATATGAATTCCAGAGAAAACGCATTCTTCCTTTTAGTATTTCAGCCGTGAGGGCGTACACATAGCACACATAAACTATATGACAATGGTATGTGGGAAATTCCGATAGATGACCTCAATTCCTGACTTTTCTTAATCTTATCACGTCATCATTTAACCAAAAAGTCCGAAGTCTGGCTTTGGGTAACACTTCACCATCAAATACACTTTATTACAATCTTTTTTATTACGCTTTTCACACAACGAGATTTATTATTTACGTAGAATTTATTTTCTTTTTTATCTTCAGAAATTTTCGCATTATGAGAGGTTAAACAGTAGAATATAGGTCATTGTGTCTTTTTTTTTTCTACATTGTATTCTCTGAAATTTCTCTTCAAGCAAATTGTAATGCTCCAAAAGTCTTCACAGTGAGAAGTTTAATACTTCAATTCGAACTTGAAGATATTAGCGGATTCGAAATTTAACAACTTAGTTGGACTCTATGTTATTATCTAGCAGTAAATGCGAAATTTCATTTTTAAGTCATGTTCCCATTGTAGATAAAAACAGCAAAGTCCTTCATTTGACTTTGATGTCTTCGGAAACTTTTTCAATGACTTTTTATCCTAGTTCAAGTTTGTCAAGTTTCTTCAAAAATCTACAAGTATTATTGTTACATGAGGGAAATTTGTAGCACGTTTGGCTACTGATTAAAGGGGAGTCAGCGCTAATATGTTACTTTGTGCAGATACTTATATTAAGATCTAAAACATTTACGTGTGTCAGCGATAAATTGAATATTCCTCTCTACAACGTACAATTTTTTAATGCAAATATATGTGGATAAGACAATATTTAACAATTATCCTCATCAAGCAATATCGCACATAGCATAACATGTTATCCTTAAATGTATACAAATCGATCTAGAAATAAGAGTTTCATTGTTTTTTCTTCCGTTCGACTTCTGCAAAATAAATGAAAGGTGCTGGAAGATATCGGTTGCATTCTTTATCCCACACCTTATTTAAAATTTTCCTGAATTTTGAGACAGGGAAAATAGGGAAAAAATCTTCTTTTCTTACCCAACCTCAGATATGTTTCAATTTCCCGTGGAAAAAGGAAGCAATAGACAAAATTAACCCTTATATTATCAAGGAAGGGGGGCTGACACTTTATGAACCCCATTTTTTTAAGCCATTTCAAATGGTTAGGTTTCTTTTTTCCCCCAGAAACATCGATATTTACTAAAATAGTATACAGGGTGTCAATGAATTCATGGCCCAAACGTGAGGGGATGGTAGTACACACCGAACCCACCAATATTCGTCAGAGAATATTCGGCCGCAAAAGCAGCCCGGTGCCGGTAGGAGGTGTAGACGAGACGGCACGGTTAAAAGCGCTGGATCGGCCAAACCCCAGAATTCTCAGCGTCGACCGGACACAAGATGGAGCAGTTTACGAACGCAGAGAAAGTCGATATGTACCTGATGTACGGCGTAGCCGAGGGCAATGGTAGAGAGTCACAAAGATCTACCGTAAGCGATATCCTATGCGCCGTGTGCCCGATCATAAAATGTTTGCATGACTGCACCGCCAGCTATCTGAGGTAGGCAACTTCCAGGTCAGTCGACATGATGCCAGACGAGCAAGGACAGTCAGAACACCAGCTATGAGCGAGGACATCTTGCGTATGGTGACAGATAACACAGGTACAAGCACGCGATCCGCCGCCCGGAGCCTGGGTGTGCATCGGAACAGTGTCTGGCGAGTACTGCATAAAGAAGGGCTACACCCCTATCACTTGCAGCGAGTGCATGCATTGACAGCTGTTGATTATTCCCTGCATATGGATTTCGTCCAGTGGTTCCTGCAACAAGTGCCGCACATCCCGATTTCCCCGCTCATGTGCTCTTTACGGATGAATCAGCATTCTCACTTGAAGGCGTAGTGAATGTCCATAATGCGCATTTGTGGGCGGCCCAGAACCCTCATGGTACACGTCCAAATTCGAACCAGCAACAGTTCGCCATCAATGTCTGGGCGGGGATCGTGCATGACTGATCGTTCGACTCAGTCGCCCTACCGACTGAGACAACCTCAGTCCCTCCCTTGTGCAGTAGAACCATACCTGTGCACGTTAAAAAACACGCTGGATGGCTTTGATAGGAGGCAACAATCTGTTTCCTAATAGCTGTCCAATGAGTCCCTTTCCTCGAATCTTCTCTGAGTCCTTGAGGTGCTTCTAAACTGTCCATTTGACCCATCAAATGTAAAAATTCTTAGTAATATCTAGTTTGCTCTTTTTTCAAATCGTTGCTTACTCTTATTGTCCGTCTGGAAAAAAAAAACGTTTAATTCGCAGACCTACACAGAAAAAAATTTCGACTGCCGAAAATGGAACGCGGATTAAATCTATGCAGAAAAACATTGGAACTACCGGGAAAAACTGCGTGGAAAGCAACTAAGCTAACCATCACACCACCATCTCGCGGGGATATATATCGCTTTTTATGTTCAACTATCTTACGTCATACTGGTCATTGGCTTCATCTGATGGCGCGTCATCTCACTCTGCCTTCATTTCTTTGTGATGCCATCAAACCTGTCACGGATGCATTATTAGTGATAAATGATCTTGTTGGCAGCGAGGTATGGCGTAAGTTGTTTCAACGACGAAATCAGAGGTAGAAATCATCGCACGAAATTGATAAATGAAATGCTGGTGTCGGTGAAATGAATGCTTCCCTTTCTTTACCCCCCCCCCCAAAAAAAAAGGGACCACCTTGTCGTGGTGGGGGGGGGGGGGCTTGTTGCCCAGCAACCGGTCGAACACTGCTGACCGGTATGAGCCCCGGTTGGACAGAGCCAAGACCAACCGAGGTCGAAGGCATCGCTGACCGCTTTAGTGGCCCAGTTGGACAGTGCCAAGACCTCAAAATCGGGCGCTCTGTGGAGCAGTTCAAGGGCCCTGCCGAACGGATTGGTCCCCTACTAGGCAAGGGCCCTTTTCAAAGTCTGGGCCCACTAAGAGTCTTCACCCCGGATGCCGAGCGAACTTGGATCTACATATACTTTTTCATGGCCAACCGGGAAACAGAGTAATTTCCAGGTTTTGACCGATGGATGAGCTTTCCTTTTATAGGACTGCTCGCCATAGGATGTCGGGGATGAGATGCATCTATATGGTGTAGCCTTGCCCCCGACGGTAGATAGTCGCGGCTTTCCAGTCAACTTGGTAGGGTCGTGAGACGGAACCGGGGATTGCCGTGGTTGCTGTAACATCTAGCAACAAATAGTACAATTCCCTTTTTTTAAATCTGGCTGTAAAAATTCCTATTCTTACAAAGAGTAGACAATTTTTCAAATTGCAAACAGGTTTCGAGCCATTCAGTCTATTTGGGAAAGTAACGGTACAATAAGAATGAAATAAAGAGTAATAATGACGTAAATTGTGGTTTTGCTAATCCCCCCCCCATGTAAATCCAAGAAAATATTTCCCCCCAAATGGTAAGAGCTGCGATCACCGAATTCGGTGGGGCGGGTGTGGCTCAGTCGGTAGCGCGCCAGGCTCGTAATCTGTAGTTCTCAGGTTCGAGTGCCAGCTGGGTCAGCGTTGAAATTTATCTCCGTAAAATTCCCCTCCCTGCCCACGGTCAGTAGGGGATACCGATGGGCTTGGAAAGACCGCTCTCCGTCGGATGGGACATTAAGCCATGGCTCCGTGCTTGGGAGAGCCATACCCTGTGACGTTAAAGAACACGCTGGATGGCCTTGACAGGAGGCTACCATCTGTCTCCCAACGGCTGTTTCAGTGGGTCCCCTCCCCCAACCTTCTCTGAGACTTCGGGGTCCTTGTGACCTGGCCATTTAGCCCATGGTGTGCAAAAAAGTGCCGCTCAGAGGTAAAAGAACCCAACCGAATTCGGTATAGTGTGTTTTTTCTCATCATGACTTTAAACAACATAAAGGTCCCGCCCCTTAAACCAACCTTCCAATATTTTTTAAATAATTTAATGCAACTCAAAATGTTTAATATTTAATGATTAGCGGGGTGCTCAGTCGGTAGCGCGCCAGGCTCGTAATCTGCAGTTCCCAGGTTCAAGACCAGCCTGGTCCAGCTTTGAGATTTATATCCGCAAAACTCCCTGCCCTCGTTAAGTAGGGAACACCGATGAACTTGGGAAAACCGCCGTCCAGCGGATGGGACGTTAAGCAGTGACCCCGTGTGCAGGAGAGCGATACCTTGTGCACGTTAAAGAACACGATGGATGGCCTTGACAGAAGGCTACCATCTGTCACCGAACAGCTGTCCAATGGGTCCCCTCCCTCACCCTTCTCTGAGGCCTCGGAATTCTTCTCACCGGGCCATTTAGTACATTATGTGCAAAAAAGTGCAGTTCAGAGATAAAAAACTCTACTAACACGAAATTAATGTTTTCCTTTTTATTAAAAGCATTTTAAAGCTACCGCCTGAAAGTTATATATATATATTGTAAAAATTCATTTTCCAATCGTTATAAAGGTATTAAACTAATTCTAAAATCTTGAAAATTTGTTTCAAAATGGTGGAACCTAATATGATAATAAGTATTTAAATGTTTTTAAACGTTTTCGCACTAAGGTCATTGAAAGTTAACGTTGAGAACCAGGAACGTATCTACAAGGTTGGGTTGTTTTACCTCTGAGCGGCACTTTTTTGCACACCGTGGGCTAAATGGCCAGGTCACATGGACCCCGAAGGCTCAGAGAAGGTTGGGGGAGGGGGCCCACTGGAACAGCTGTTGGGAGACAGATGGTAGCCTCCCGTCAAGGCCATCCAGCGTGTTCTTTAACGTGCACATGGTATGGCTCTCCCGCATACGGGTGGAGGGGGTGGCTCAGTCGGTAGCGCGCCAGGCTCGTAATCTGTAGTTCCCAGGTTCGAGTCCCAGCTGGGTCAGCGTTGAGATTTATCTCCGCAAAATTCCCCGCCCTGTCCACGGTCAGTAGGGGACACCGATGGGCTTGGAAAGGCCGCCGTCCGTCGGATGGGACGTTAAGCCGTGGCCCCGTGTGCGGGAGAGCCATACCCTGTGCACGTTAAAGAACACGCTGGATGGCCTTGACGGGAGATTACCATCTGTCTCAAGACAGCTGTTCCAGTGGGTCCCCTCCCCCAACCTTCTCTGAGCCTTCGGGGTCCATGTGACCTGGCCATTTAGCCCATGGTGTGCAAAAAAGTGCCGCTCAGAGGTAAAACAACCCAAACAACAACCCGCATACGGAGCCACGGCTTAACGTCCCATCCGACGGACGGCGGCCTTTCCAAGCCCATCGGTGTCCCCTACTGACCGTGGGCAGGGCTGGGAATTTTTGCGGAGATAAATCTCAACGCTGACCCAGCCGGGACTCGAACCTGGGAACTACAGATTATGAGCCTGGCGCGCTACCGACTGAGCGGGGGGCTCAGTGTATCTACAAGAAAAAAAAGGTATAAGTCATAAAGAGAGGACAACTCCATAGAACTAATATAAGAGCAGCCTCTGACAGTTTGCTTCTCTGCATTAGGGTTCGAAGTGAAAATGGTCAACAGAGGGAGCTCTTTACACATTTAGTGGTTTCTTCCATGTAGTTTTTTCCTATAAATGGATAAGAATGGAAAACTAAACTTTTCAAATATACTATGAAGTGTACATCTGAAATTATGTGCCGTATCTGGAATATAGTTTTAAGAATTAGTTTTTAGTTGGTAACATATCCATTTCAAGGAAACACACAGCAAAAATTCATCTGTAAGCCCATGATGACATGATGGCTCTATTTTGAGAGCTTCTCCAAATCACCTGAATAAAAATAAAGCTGTCTTTTCAACCCTGTTAAACTAATTTATTTTTGATAATTCCCATAAATTAGTTTTTAAAAAAACTGTAAAATAAACGAAACACTGGGGATAAATAACCCTTTGATAAAATGGTTTAATGATACAAGGGTTTCCGAGACTTACCTACACAGCAGAACTTCCTAGTATCGTAACTGGTCTGGATACTGAGGTAAGAGAAAATTTCATTTTCGAATATAAAGAGATTTTTATTACAATTAATTTTAAATATTCATTAATATTTTATTAAGTCGTAAATAATAAATTATTTTATTTAACTCTTTTTAAAACTAAGTGGCTTTAGTTTAATTGTGGAAAAAAAATCACTTTAATTTTGCATATTTCATTTTTTTCTTTTCTCCTTCCCTTTTGTTCAAACGGTTGTCCGGGCCCCGCTGTATCTAGGTGGTTCTAGACACAGTCGGTACAGATATCCCATATGGTTTAGGATTACCAAACATCGACGTAATTCATAACAACATCTCCGGACCCATATTTTGAAAGTATTTCGTGGCCAATAATTACCAATCAATATTGCTTTAGCTTACTGAAGAATTTGCGCAAAAATAATCATGCATTATGATTTTTGAAGTTTTTCTTTTCTACTTCATTTTTAGAAGCGTCCTTTTATCTTTATTATTTTACTTTCAAGAATCAAAATCGCTATAATCCATTTTTGAAGTTTCTGCAAAAGAAAACATAATAGGGTCTTTCGTAGATACCATATCCTCAATAAAAGTTATCCTTTGGTTTATTAAAAAAGTTGTTTTTTCACTAGAACGAGTTCCACATTCTGACGAAGCTTTAAGTATTAAATAAAATGGGATACTCACCTAATATTTAAAGAAAATGTGTTTTAGAGAGTTTAGAATTTCAATGGCATAGGTTAGTTCGGGCTCCGACCAAAATACTACAGAAGCCTTCATGCGTGGGTTGGATTGTTTTACCTTCGAGCGGCATTTTTTTTTGCTCGCAACGAGCTGAATGGCCAGGTCACAAGGCCCACGAGGGCTCAGAGAAGTTTGTGGGGAGGGGACCCACTGGACAATTGTTAGGAGACAGATGGTAGCCTCCCGTCAGGGCCATCCAGACTTTCTTTAACGTGCACAGGGTGTAGCTCTTTCGCACAAGGAGCCACGGCTTTACGTCCCATCCGAGGGACGGCTGCCTTTCGAAGCCCATCGGTGTCCCATACTGACCAAGGACGTGCTTGAGCTAGTTGGAACTCAGACATGAGTTAAGTTTCAAATTTTGCTTTTAATTACCGAAAAGGTAAGTAAACAAAGAAAAATAAAATATGTCTTTTGATGTTTTCAACTTTATTAATAAATATTAAAAAGTAGTATTCATCCTTGGATCTCAAAAGTAAAGATAAAAATATGTAGCAAAATTATAATTTTTGGAAGTACCAGGATAAAAGATCCCATAACCTTCTCCATCTGAGGATATTCAACAAATGGCATGAGTCGCAAAGGACAACACAAAAATCACCAAAAGGCGAGACCCAAGGGGCAGGAAAAAATAAAAAAAATTTGCATCAAACTGATTAACGAAATGTAGGTTATAAATAAATCGCTTGCATTCAGTGTGAAAAAAATTCATTTTCGTATAAATGGGTTGAATAATTCTTCAGATTGGAAATCGCTTTCTAACAATCAAGTCGTATTTATTTACGTTATTTATATATTATTTATATCTAACAACCAATTTCGTAGCCTCATTCGTAGTTTGGATTCTTTTCAACTTTGAAGTTGAAAAGATCCTTGGATCCCGAAAGTAAAGATAAAAATATGTAGCATAATTATGATTTTTCGAAGTACCAGGATAAAAGATCCCATAACCTTCTGTGACACTTTTTTGCACACAATAACTAAACGGTCAGGTCACAAGGACTCCAAAGGTTGCAAAACTGAAAAGCTGTTAGGAGACAGATAATAGTATCCCGCCAAGACCATCTATCATGTTCTTTAGCATGCACAGGGTATGGCTCTCCTACACAAGCGATTTATTTATAACCTACATTTCATTAATTAGTTTGATGTAATGATTTTTATCTTTTCCTGCCCCTTGGGCCTGCCCCTTGCCCCCTGCATATAATGGACTAAACAGCCAGGTAACAAGGACTCCAACCTTTTGGTGATTTTTGTGTTATCCTTTGCGACTCATGCCATTTGTTGAATATCCTCAGATGCAGAAGGTTATGGGATCTTTTATCCTGGTACTTCGAAAAATCATTATTATGTTACATATTTTTATTTTTACTTTCGGGATACAAGGATGAATACTACTTTTTGCTTACACGGCGTAACGTCCCATCAGACAGACGGTTGTCTTTCTAAGCATATCGTTGTTCCATTTCTCACCAAATGCTGGTAGTGGATTAGAGGAGGTAAAACTCAAAGCTGACATAGTTGGGATTCGAAAATGAGAACTGTAGATTACGAGTCCTAACTTCTTGTATTTCTTTGTAGAGAGCGAGTAGATTTGAAATATATCAGACAAGGTTAAAAGAAGAATATGAGAACTAGAGTATGAAAATAAATCATACCAAATCGAAATATATTGAACAGGAGACAATAAAAGATATTTTTTTCGAGAAAGAAGTAAATCGTATTAAAAAAATTCAGAATTTTTTAATATTCAGGATCGGTGATACAAAAGAAGTTAGAAGAGATGTCCGGCTGATTAAGGGTATAGACAGAGCAGATGGGCACAGTATTAGATTTTTACACGCAGTTGCATTTAACAAGACAATTTCTAAGACAAAAAAGGGAATTTCCATTCCGTCATTGAAAGTGTATTAACCTACAGATGAGTAACATGAACAATAAATTAAAAAAAAAAAAAACTGGAAGAAAAGATATGTGGAAATAGGAGAAATACTGTTAATAGGAAAAGAAACGGAAAATATTAGAAATGATGAAATTTTAAAGATTAGGTAATTTGCAGAAATGACGAATAACATGATTGAAAGTAAGAGGCTGAAGTATACTATGGAAAGATAAGAAAAATAACGGTAAATAGATGGGCAATGAAGATTTCGAAATGAAAACTAGAGGGAAGAAGAAACAGGTGAAAACCAAGGGGAAGATGGATAAATAAAAAATTCCTCAAGCAGCTGCTTGCTACGGAGGTCTGACGAGACTGTCAGTTTACACCCCATAGTAGAAGGTCTCTGAGGGTGGCGGGATCTGAGCAGAAAAACGACACATACATCCATGCTTTACCCGGAGCTCGAACCCAGATCCGTTAGATAATTAGCCAAACGCGCTAACCACTCCGCCATTGGACAGCTGAAGATGGATAGAGGGAGTAAAAAGAAGCAGAATTTGAAATGGATTGCTTTATCTCTGAATTGCATATAATGGACTAAACGGCGAGGTAACAAGGACTCCAAGATCTTAGAGAAGATTGGTTACGGATATCCTGATAGCTGTTCGGGACAGATAGATGATTTCCGGTCAAGGCCATCCGGCTTGTTCTTAAACGTCCACAAGGTATAGTTCTGCACACGTGGAAACGTCTTACGTCCTAAGCGACGGCCTTTCCAAGTTCATTGGTGTCCCGTTACTGACAGTGGGCAGGACGAGAGTTAGAAAAGATGACTCTCAGCACATGCAGAATTTTGATTCGATCCTGGGAACAATTAAACAAAAAAAGATTAAGAGCCCGGAGGGGTTACATCTCCTGAGAAAGAATTAAGAAGAGGACTGGAATAATAAAAAATAATGGAGGCATAAAACTTTAATAAGCAAGCAATCCGAATATGCGAAATGAATGAAGATTTATAATGAAACTTTACGCATCGAATGATGGTTCAAAACATAACCCTACACATGCAGTAAATTTCACTTTCTCGGTAAATTAAGACTTTAACTTCCAGCACGTTAACAATGTACGCGCATGAAAAAGTTCACATACGCATGCATTCGGAAGTTTACACAATACTGTGCATTCGGAACGTTTACACAATACTGTATACGTAGATGAGAAAGTTTACACAATACTGTATACGTAGATGAGAAAGTTTACACAATACTGTATACGTAGATGAGAAAGTTTACACAATACTGTATACACAGATGAGAAAGTTTGCCTAATACTGTATACGCGGATGAGAGAGTTACACAATGTACGTATATGATAAAATTTTCACATTGCACCCATGAGAAAATTTAAACAATGTGCGCATGTGAGAAATCTTAAACAATACACGCATATGAAAAAGTTTGCACAATGTACGCATATGGGAAAGTTTACACATTGTAAGCCTATGAGATAATTTATATGATGTAAACAAAAAAGTTTACATAATGCACACCTATGGGAAAGTTTACGCACTGTAAACGTGTGAGAAAGTTTGTTCAATGCACACAGATGAAACTTTATACAATGTATGCACATGAAAATGTTTACACAACGTATGCATATGGGAAGTTCACATAATATAAGTATAGATGGAAAATTGCGCAATATTCGCTGAATCTCTAGTTTTCTTTGCTACCTCATTGACAGCTGACATAAATTGAATATCCTTAACACTGCACCCCACAGAATAAATAACATATTGATCTTTCGTGACACGATTTCTGCATTTCGAGGAAAGAAAAAATCATTGGGGGGGGGGAGTTAGAAAGTTTCATTTGAGTCAGAGAATTCATCGAACAGCTTCAAGGGGAAACAATTTTCCTCAAATCATTACAGCTGGAAAATCCGCATCTAAAGTTATCGACCAAGTTCCAAGGGACTACGAACCGAAGAAGTTGATTCGATTAGAAATCTTTTCCTCTCAGAGATTTAATAGCTACATCCTTTTCTGTTGGTGAGCTCGAAATAGCGTCGGAGATCTCAAATGATAGCTTTCAGTTCCTGGAATTCAAAGGAAAAGTGCTGTGAAGTCGTCAGCTCTTTTTTTTTTCGTTTCGAAAGTGAAATAGCTAAGATATTCGGCGGTTGCCATGGTAATGTTCTAGTAGCTCTCCTCCATATGCTTATTCCGAGATCAAGCAGATTGCAACCAAGACTCAAGGGCATTCACGACCCTACGTGGAGAATAATAAATCTCAAAGCGACAGTTTTCGGAGATGAAATCGAAAGTCGATACCATTGCTTCACAAATTCATTTTCATTTGTATCAATGAACGAAACCTTTTTCTTTTACGTTTGTATATGGTTGCCATTCCGTGGCCGAGTGGTTAGCGCGCTTGGTTACTGATTAAGGGACCTGGGTTCGAGCCCCGGGTAAGGCATGGATGTATGTGTCGTTTTTCTGCTAAGGTCCTGCCATCCTCTCAAACCTTCTCTGGCATATAAACTGTCAGACCTCTGTGGCAAGCAGCTGCTTGAGGGGGTATTTATTTAATTTTTTTATATTGTTTCAGTTGTTAAGTACTTGAAAATTCCTACATTAAAGGGCTGGGGGGAGGGGGGGTCAGTCAGTAGTGCCCCAGGCTCGTAATTTGTAGTTCCCAGGTTCGAGTCCCGCCTGGACCAGTGTAGAGATTTATTTCCGCAAAACTCCCCGCCCTCTCCTCGGTCGGTAGGGAACATCGATGGGCTAGGAAAGGCCGCTGTCCTTCGGATGGGACATTAAGCCATGATCCCGTATGCGGGAGACAGTCATACCCTGCACATTTTAAAGAACACGCTGGATGGCCTTGATGGGAGGCTACCATCTGTCCCAAACAGCTTCCAGTGGGTACCTCACCCAAATCTTTTCTGAGCCATCGAGGTTCTTGTGACCTGGCCATTTAGCCCGTTGTGCGCAAAAAACTGCCATTCAGCTACAAAACAACTCAACCCTACATTAAACAAATGAATTAACAGCCCACCATTGATTTGCTAAGCATTTAACCGCTATTACGTTGTTTCAATAACATAATGTTGGGTTGTTTTACCTCTGAGCGGCACTTTTTTGCACACCATGGGCTAAATGGCCAGGTCACAAGGACTCCGAAGGCTCAGAGAAGGTTGGGGGAGGGGACCCAGTGGAACAGCTGTTGGGAGACAGATGGTAGCCTTCCGTCAAGGCCATCCAGTGTGTTCTTTAACGTGCACGGGGTATGGCTCTCCCGCACACGGGGCCACGGCTTAACGTCCCATCCGACGGACGGCGGCCTTTCGAAGCCCATCGGTGTCCCCTACTGACCGTGGGCAGGATGGGAAATTTTGCGGAGATAAATCTCAACGCTGACCCAACTGGGACTCGAACCTGGGAACTACAGATTACGAGCCTGGCGCGCTACCGACAGAGCCAACCCCGCCCCACCAATAACATAATGAAAATGGGTGTAGAGAAAAAATATTGTCTTGAGCTTGGTGGAATCCGTACCCGCGATCTCGTAATGGCTGGTCGAATGCACCTGCCTGGAATGCCGCTAAAAAGAGTCCCCAAATGCACTTAAAAAGCAGTGACTGACCCGATGGTGTATAGTGTAACATTAATAATACAGGATAGGAGAGATTGATCAGGGTTTGGTAACTCAGTGGCCAGAGCACCTCACATTTCATCGGGCTCAAGAAAATATTTCCTCCACATTCATTTTCATCCTGTTACCTAAACAGCTTAATAGTGATTAAATACTTGATAAATACTTTCTGTAATATCTTAAAATTAAATTATTTCAATTACTAGCAGATTTACCCGGCGTTGCTCGGATCTGAAACTTTATAAAATGTAGAGTAGGTGGCACTCCCCACGTGGCACGCTTTCATTTGGCATAAATATCATTACACTCGGGCCCATTGTGTGTTACTCGTTTAGCCTAATATGTGCAAAAAAGTGCCGCTCAGAGGTAAAACAACCCAATCTCTAGCATCGATGAGCCGTGTTTGGCGCACACCTTGCCGGTGGTTCGTGGTTTTTCCCTCCTCGGACCACTTTTTGAAGGTACTAACTACGGCTGACCGTGGGTTGGGTTGGGTTGTTTTACCTCTGAGCGGCACTTTTTTGCACACCATGGGCTAAATGGCCAGGTCACATGGACCCCGAAGGCTCAGAGAAGTTTGAGGGAGGGGACCCACTGGAACAGCTGTTGGGAGACAAATGGTAGCCTCCCGTCGAGGCCATCCAGCGTGTTCTTTAACGTGCACAGGGTATGGCTCTCCCGCACACGGGGCCACGGCTTAACGTCCCATCCGACGAACGGCGGCCTTTCCAAACCCATCGGTGTCCCCTACTGACCGTGGGCAGGGCGCGGAATTTTTGCGGAGATAAATCTCAACGCTGACCCAGCTGGGACTCGAACCTGAGAACTACAGATTACGAGCCTGGCGCGCTACCGACTGAGCCACCCCCGCCCACGGCTGACCGTGAGCACCCCACAAGCCTTGCCGTCTCGGAAATGCTCTGACCCAGTCGTCGGGACATTACAATTTGGCCTTTGTCAAATTTAAGTCCGCCGCCTTTCCCATCTGAAGAACAAGAATAGCATTGATTATCAGAGCTAAGTATCAAGAGTTCTTTATATCGTTTCATGACTTTAATAGTACCGTCGTTTACCTGCAGTTGCTTCGATATGCAAAAAGACGCGTCGGTCATAACGATTTGGCTCTTCGGTTTATATTATTATTGGATTCATTGTATATTGTTATTTGAATTTCATTTTAATCCCTGTAACTTAACGGGAAACAGCATATTACTATCGTCTAAAATATTTTCTTTTTATGGAAATTACTAAGTGGAGTATTTTAACTTATTGTAATAATCATATTACACAAACCAGTGGGGCGGGGGTGGCTCAGTCGGTAGCGCGCCAGGCTCGTAATCTGTAGTTCCCAGGTTCGAGTCCCAGCTGGGTCAGTGTTGAGATTTATCTCCGCAAAATTCCCCGCCCTGCCCACGGTCAGTAGGGGACACCGATGGGCTTGGAAAAGCCGCCGTCCGTCGGATGGGACGTTAAGCCGTGGCCCCGTGTGCGGGAGAGTCATACCCTGTGCACGTTAAAGAACACGCTGGATGGCCTTGACGGGAGGCTACCATCTGTCTACCCAACAGCTGTTCCAGTGGGTCCCCTCCCCCAACCTTCTCTGAGCCTTCGGGGTCCATGTGACCTGGCCATTTAGCCCATGGTGTGCAGAAAAGTGCCGCTCAGAGGTAAAACAACCCAACACAAACCAGTTTTAAAGCATAGAAATATTCGCCTTCAAGTATTTTTCACTTCAGGCATCCATTTCTTTTTTCTAACATGAGTTCTTTGTCTTATTCTCTCGATTACGTACATATACAGAATTCAAATTTCTTCTTTCTTCGAATCGCACTTCTGTTTACAACAAACGGAAGCCAATTCCATTCTTCGCCGAGCATCACTCAGTCATCATCCCTGACAGAAGGCCGAGCACCACTCAGTCATCATCCCTGACAGAAGGCCGAGCACCTGGTGACCTGAGTCTGTTCATTGTAGTCTAACGAATACCTGCGCCACGTGAGATATCCTTAATCGCAACGATTCCATTTTTGCTTGCTGTCCCAAAGCATTTGCACTGTAGGCAATCGCTTCTGTATATATATACGATTTGCTGTCACAGCACTACAGTCACACAACTCTCACTGGTCAAAGCACAGCGAAACTGACTCAGATTAATCTCTGTCTAGACTTACCAGTTAAATCCATCTTAGGAATATATTCGCTACTGAGAGCTGTTATACAGAACTGCGACATGAGCAAAACTATGTGTCTGTTGAAAACAACAAAAGCAGTACTATATGTCTGTCGAAAATATTTATGAAACTGTTCCAGTAGTAGTTTGTATATTGTATTAGTTTGTACATTCGAGATATGTTTGCTCGGGAGAGAAAATAAAAAAAAAACATTTCAGTTGGGTTGATTTACTCTGAGATGCACCTTTTTTTGCTCACAATGGACTAAATAGACAGATCTCAAGGATCCGAAGGATTCACAAACGGTTGGGGGAGGAGATTCCCTGAACAACTGCTAGGAGACAAATGGAAGCCCCCTTCAAGGCCTTCCAGAGTGTTCTTTAACGTCCACAGGACATGGTTTCCGGCATACGGGTCATGGTTTAATGACCCATCTGATGGAAGGCAACGTTTCCAAGCCCACAGGTGTTTCGTTCTCCCCAAGTGTAGAAGGGGTTAGCGGAGATAAATAATAACAGTTGGGACTCGGGAATCTGGGAACTGAAGATCATGCGCCTAGGGCGCTATCGACTGAGCTAATCTGAAAACCTGTTGTATGTGAAACGGAAGATAAGAGTATATGAACACTATGCACAAGAATAACAGCTGAAAAATGGAATAACACTTTTAATTCCCCAAATTATCTAATATATACATAGACGATAGTGAGTGATCAACTGACGCTGACTGACAGGGGATCACGCTAATTCTAACTATCAAGCAGAAATAGTAGAGCACTAAAAATTTGCACCTACAGGTAATCCGGGTAGTAGACCTCGGGAAAAATCCGAAATATGACCTCCGACGTATCTTTCAAGGTTAAATGGAGGTCATGTAAAGGTCAAACCTTGAAATACGAGTGTTAGAAACGTTAAAACTGGTGTCAGGGGTTATTTCGGGTTGTAGATCTCAGAAATGTTACAAAATTTCAAATCCGAGGGGGTTATTTGAGGTCAAAGGTCTAAATTAGATCTATCAGTGCTAGAGAGCTACAAATTGGTTCCCGGGGCATTTGAATTGTAGATTTCAAAAGTGTTGCGTAATTTGGGATGCAATGGGTCCTTCGAGGTCAAAGGTGAAATATAGATCTACAAGTATTAGGTTGCTAAACATTTGTGTCTGAGGATATTTTGAATCGTAGATCTCAGATATTATGCCAAAGTTTGGATGCAATGAGCCCTTTGAGGTCAAAGATCAAATTTAAATATACCGGCATTGGAGAGCTAAAATTTGGTGAATAGGGCTATTTCAGGCAGTAAAACTCAGAAATGAGAGGGAGTTTAAGATTCGGTGCTACGTTCAAGGTCATATAGGGGTCGGTGTGACGGGCAAATAATCAAGAGGTGCAAAAGGTACCGATTGATTTCTAGTATACTAACACAGCCATATGATAAAATGTTGGAGGGAATTCAACTGAGATGGGCCAAGTTTTTCAATATGGAACATGATCACTTCTTACCGCTGTGCAGGCCTCTCAGCGATGTCTCATGTTGTTGATAAGACTCCAGTAGCAGTGTGACTAGCAGTCCCCCATTGATCCTCCAAAGCACGTCGAAGCTGAGAGAGGCTTGCAGGAGCAAACCCCTGGAACTATAATAAATTTATGTGACGACCTAGAATGATAGAAAAAATTATTCTGCTCCTTCGCTCTTCCCTACAGTGTAAGACCTAAGTATTTAGAATAAAAAAGTCTCTAAAATTACTAGCAAATGTAAAACTATCTCAGCAGAGCTTTTCAACCTATTGCACACACAGTTTGAGAACAACTGTCATAAGGGATCCGTAGGGCCAAAAATATTGGGAACTACTGATCTCAACAACATTTTCGCCACGACTCTTCAACTATCTGCAGTTACTGTTGCAATTATCCAGTTACTAGCGGTTACTATATCTAGTACAGGTGTGTGGATAGAGTATTTCACCAGAAGTTACATCTCTATCTGCTTGCGAGATGTGCCGTCTTTTGTTGAGAAAATGTCGCTATGTGCAATCCAGTTGAAAGATTACTGTCCGGTTACTATTGTTCTCGATAAATAATTATCTGCAGTTCAGACAGATCCTGGTGCATTACCGAATTGAATTGTGTTTCAGGTGTAAAGCCTAAAACACAGTAGTTTATTTACAGCCGCTGTTAAATAACTATTTAGAAGGAAATCAGAAATTATTAAAAAAAAATTCGAACTGTGATTCGGATTATGCTTATCCATCGCATATAAATTTCGTATCATCTCAAGAAGTTTAAATGGACAACGAAAATGCCACACCATGAAGGAATGCCCGAAATGAGACGAAACGTACCACACATGTAGACAAGTAGGTGGGAAAGAAATGACTTAATTTCTGAGGGATTACATGAATGCTATGGGAGAGGAGATAATATAATGTGGTCTGAGTCAGTAAGTCGTATGACCGCCATGCTGGACTACCCATTCGGCAACATGGCTTGATATCGAGTTGTTGGGTTGAGTTGTTTTACCTCTGAGCGGCACTTTTTTGCATACCACGGGCTAAATGGCCAGGTCACATTGACCCCGAAGGCTCAGAGAAGGTTGGGGGAGGAGACCCACTGGAACAGCTGTTGGGAGACAGATGGTAGCCTCCCGTCAAGGCCATCCAGCGTGTTCTTTAACGTGCACAGGGTATGGCTCTCCCGCACACGGGCCACGGCTTAACGTCCCATCCGATGGACGGCGGCCTTTCAAAGCCCATCGGTGTCCCCTACTGACCGTGGGCAGGGCGGTGAATTTTGCGGAGATAAATCTCAACGCTCTTGATATCGAGTGGAAAAGTCACTGAAAGATATCGCGGACCATGCGTCGTTGACCTGGGTCCATATTCATCGACATTGCGAAGGGGTCGTGCAGAGGCATGAGGTCGTCTGCCAATGACATCCCACACGTTCTCTATTAGGGAGAAGTCTGAGGATTGCACTAGCCAAGGTAGCACCTGGACACTGTCTGCTGGTATTAGCAGTGTTTGCGCAGGTTATCGTGTTGAAACTGGTCATCAGGGATACTACGGAGATACGGCAACAAAACGGGGTGCAGAACCTCATCGACGTATCGTCGTGCTGTCATTGTACCCACTATACATACGAGCGGTGAATTGCTGTTGAAATTGATAGCGCCCCAAACCATGACATCATGCTGAGGAGCCGTCTTGCAATATTCTCTCACAAAATGGGACTAATTTGTAGAAAAGTAAATGAGTAATCCTTCTTGTATTCGTTGCTTTTTCAATGATACTAATGCCAGAAGAATGCATCGAGTAATTCTAACTCTCAACAACAAACAAACTTCTCATTTGATTAAATGTGAATTGTGCTTTATGCTTACTACAAATATAACGGTCCTTTGGCATTAAACAATCCGAGAAATAAAAAATTCATTCCAGTTTACAAAACACTTTTTTTTATGTACGTTGCAAGTAATACTCTGTCTAAAGCCTTGTTTATCGCAGCAGCGAAGCATCGTATTGACTCAGTGCAAACAGGTTGAAAACATTTCACTAAAACGGATTACTTGCTGTTTCTCATATTGATTGTCTCTTTACGCGACAGTTGTATCGCATTTACAAATCCGTTTTTCAGCCTTTAGAAAACAAATATAATGGAAGGTATGCGATCCTTGCTTTATGCGTAGCTTAAGAATGTTTGTTCGTTGCAAAACTTGAAATTTCTGCTAAAATCTTCAAAGACAAATTAACAAAATAATTAAGATAAAAGAATTATTCTACTTGTTTTTTTATCATCTTCCATTTCATACTGCGACATTACTTTTACTCCTTTCCAATAAACTGTAACAAAAACTTAATATATCGGAAACATGTCCGAGAATTTGAAAGAGACAGATCTTTCACTCGTGTGGTGTAAACGGATTTAAATCTCTCCATTTAAAATGGGATTTTTTCTTTTCTTCTTAATGACAATAAAATTTAAAAAGAGAGAGAGAGAATGTAATATCCAAGTCTCTGCGTTGTTGTTGGGTTGTTTTACCTCTGAGCGGCACTTTTTTGCACACCAAGGGCTAAATGGCCAGGTCACATGGACCCCGAAGGCTCAGAGAAGGTTGGGGGAGGGGACCCACTGGAACAGCTGTTGGGAGACAGATGGTAGTCTCCCGTCAAGGCCATCCAGCGTGTTCTTTAACGTGCACAGGGTATAGCTCTCCCGCACACGGGGCCACGGCTTAACGTCCCATCCGACGGACGGCGGCCTTTCCAAGTCCATCGGTGTCCCCTACTGACCGTGGGCAGGGCGTGGAATTTTGCGGAGATAGATCTCAACGCTGACCCAGCTGGGACTCGAACCTGGGAACTACAGATTACGAGCCTGGCGCGCTACCGACTGAGCCACCCCCGCCCCAAGTCTCTGCGTAATCTTAATGCATTGGGTAGAAATTTGTTAAACTGTAATTGTTACTAATGGATTGTTTTACTTCTTAACCTACACTTTTATGCACAAAATGCGTTAAATGTGCCGTCACAAAAACCTCACATGGTCAAAGCCAGGAAGGGGAAAGAGAATACATTGGTCAGCTGTTTGTAAATCTTCAGTCAACTCCGATGAAAATAGAAAACACACACACACACATATCAATAGTAAATGCATAGAATCAATCAAGATATGCGGGAAAACAGATACGGCTTCTTGTATTACGTATGAAAATCATTTTCCCTTCTTAATTTATTTTAATGTTTCATGAAAATATATGTAGTTTTTTTTTTATTATGCAAATGCAGACTTTCCGAAACGTATACAATATATTACAGTCATCGATATCATCATTCGAAAAAGGAAAACAAATCTTTCGGAACACGTAGCATATCAAATGCAAAGAATCGTATTATGCGTTACGAAACCAACCGTGAAGGCCTAAAAGCGAATTTGTGGTTTTAAATGCGGTGTATTAAAAAATAAACTTGTGGCGCTGAAATCGACGAAACGTTTGATAAAAAAGATGACACTATAAAAGACGATCATTTGTACTCAAAGATAACTTAGAGTGCAATTTGAAAACAAGGTATTACGCAAAAAAGCAGAAACAGATATGGCTAAACAGAAATGCTCATATCAACTTTCGAGCAAAGAGAAACAGACTCCAATCAGGGACGTATTGTCGTTCAAAATAATATACGAACACTATGGTTGATTACAGAATTCAGAAAAAATATCTGGCAACAATTTTTTTAGAAATTAGTGATCTGGGGTCAACCACGGAGAATGAGAGGAGAGGCCCTAACGCGCTTTCCCTGTCCAAGGAAAATGATGCTGACGCAGCAGGGCGGTAGCCATGTTGTTGCATTCAAAACAAACCGTCTGCCGCTGCAATCAAGCCTACTTTTCACGTGCTATACTCAGTTTTACTGTGCGTTATATACGGGAAGGTTTTTTTTTACGACTAAGAGAAAGCCCATTTAAGCTATTTGGAATTTATATTGCTTTTTTTAATGCAATGAATATTTCCGTACAGAATTACTTTATAGCAGAACTATTTATGTATTTCGTTGAATACGACAATAACAAAAAATTACCAGATTTTGAAAGTTTATTTATAGTGCACTGATAATAGCAGAAAACATTTTATGGATAAAACACTAAACATTTATGCAATAGCAGCATTTAAACTGCAAAAAAATCACATTTGTAAGATTCAGAAAATAGCTGTTTTACGTTAAAAATATTCTCATTCCACAAAAATTAAAAAAATTTGCTTAACAAAACTAAATAAAGCCAATAGTATAGGAAGTAAAAAAAAGAATTAAAAAAATATATATTTATACAAAAAAAGTCCCAGATGGTGGCTCGAACCCACCAGCTCTATGTTTGTACCCTCAGCTTCACATCTCTCCCCCATGTCATGCTCATTCTCCTCCCTCAACCAGAGTTAAAAATCAATACAAAATACACAATTATTACAATCTCTCAAAAAAAAAAATCTCTTAAGGATTGAAATACATCCTTCCTCAGCCACAAAGGAAAATTTCAAAATAATATCTGAAAAAAACTATATGAAAAAAAAAGCAACTAAAAATTATACCAAGCAAAAATAATAAAAATTTTAAAAAAATATAAAAAAAGAAAAAAAATATATCCACAGGGTGAAGGGAATATAATATCCATTTAAAAAAAAGGCAACGTTCCAGACAGTGGCTTGAACCCGACATCTCAGTGCCTGACTCCTCAGTCTCTCATACCTATCTTCATGTACGCCTAACCTACCCCTCAACCAAAGTAAAAATAAAATAACTACAAGCAATAAACTCGCTCTATTTGAAATCCATACAGAATTAAATAAATTCAGCATTCACCTTAAAAGGGACAATTAGAACCCTATCAGAAGAATTAACGAAAAGGAGAAAAGCATTACACTCTCCTCTTTTAACTAAAATTATTTAAACAATTTGAAAAATTTTCACCCTAACTAATGATCGCTGTCACTCACCTATGACAATTTACACCAGATACATTAAATTAATCTAAAAAGGAATTCAAAAATATGTCTCCAATCCAGGAAAAAAAGGGGGCATTTAAACAAAACCCTTAAATGCTATCCAAATTTAAAAAAAAAAAGATTATATTCCTCACCTTATGAAAATACTTTATTGTAATTTACTTTTCCCTTCTTACACTGAACTTATTAAATCATGAAGAGAGAGGAATTTAAACACTGAAACATTTAAACAAAATAATATCTAATACTTCCACCTAAAATAAAATAAAAAACAAAAAAAACTCCTTGATATTTTAATCACCTCTATTTAAAAGTATGTAAATTCATCATCCATTAAATAGAATACACACTAATATTCAATTACAGCCAACAAAATTTTTTAACTGAGAAAGCCTGCAGAAGGAATTCTCAAATAAGTGTAACGTAAAATCAATCAATCAATCAATCAATATAAGAAGTACATCTTCACATTTATCACTGAGTACAATCCGAAGAAAATAAAAAAAAAATCTGGTGAATTTTTTGAGGTATGTAACTCGAAATAAAACCGATTTCATAGCGGCGTAATTTCAAAACGAAGTTGCTTGTATCATTATGTAATTATTTAAACTTTTCTAAAAATGACAAACTTACCGATGAAAGGTAATTCCTGGTATCTTTTTTGAAGGGCGATTCGTGAAGCCGTAAGCTGAACAGGCTGCCATAATACAAATGTCGAAAAAAATTAAATTTTTATAGCGCAACACTTCGTTACTCACCTATACTACTGATCAATGTTTTGAATAGAACAACATGGCTGCCGCGCAGTCGCCGTAGCATCATTTTCAAGTGCTTAGGGCTCCTCCTCTTATCTTCCTACCTCCATGGTGTCAACCTTCGTGTCACGTGACACAAAGGTTGCCAGATCACTAATTTCTAAAAAAAACGTTGCCAGATATTTTTTCTGAATTCTGTAATTAACCATGTGTTTGGATATTTTTTTGAGCGACTGTATCCAGGATTTAGTTTCGAGAGGAAACGGTGATGGGGAGTCCGAGAGTTTAGTTTGTGAAAATAAGACTTGAATCGGATTTACCAGTTACTAAAATATTCCACCGGACAGTAAAGGTTAAAATGATATTCTGCGATAATAAAATTTTTTACTTGATTTCAAAATCTATTTTAAGTGTCGCACTAATCTACTATGGGACAAAAATAAAACTATACAAAGCAACTCTTTTGGATTTCAAAGCAGCTAGACAAGCAAGTTTAAGATTTTTTATAAGCCTACCGGATTTTCGAGGGACGGGGAGGTCCGAATCCCTGATCACCCCCCCCCCCCCCCCCCGGTTGTCCCTATTCCCAAAGTTTGTTATTTTAAGTTATAATGTTTAAAGAAAGCGTGAAACCAGTAAATGTTTGGTGTCATTTACACACAAAATAGGCTGCGGAATTTTTTAGTGTAATATTTGTTCTTGCATCAGTAAACCTAAAAATCATCGAAAGCTTCATACATCGCAAGTCTTCGAGTCACCAAAGGAATAGCCTTACGCTATTGGGAAAAAGTTATAACTCTGAGGCATACCTGCAGTTAAAGAACTTCTTTTTATAATGTGTAGAGAGAAAGCAGATGAGTTTCCGGGGTTGCTGAAGAATAAGACGGAGAAACAAAACGAATAAGAACTGAAAATAGAATAATTGATAATAAGACTTGAATAGGGTTTCCAAATTAGTAGAGGCTGTGGTGGCTCAGTCGGTTGGGCGCCAAGCTCGTAATCTGCAGTTCCTCGGTTGCTGTGTCAGCGGTGAGAGTGCTGGATGGTCTTGACGAAGAGCTATCATCTGTCTCCCAATAGCTGTTCCAGTGGGTCCCCTGCCTTCGGGGTTCTTGTGACCTGGTCATTTAGCTCATTGTGTACAAAAAAGTACCACACAGAGATAAAACAACCCAATTACTAAAATATTAGATCGAATATGAGAAGTTAAAATTATATTCTACATGGAATGAGATTTTATAGTTACTTTTTTAATCTATTTTTAGTGTCGGACATAAAATATGGGGCTAAATTAAAATTATACATAGGCAACTGTTTTGGATTTCAAAGCTGGTAGACAGGTTTGGGATTAGTATATGGTGAGAAGATTTCGTGGGGGGTCAGGACCACCGGAACCATCGAAACCCCTTTGAAAAAGATAAATCAATTGTGAGATTCTTTAAAATACCATTGTGTCAGATAGAATTGAGAAACAAAGAAATTAAATTTCAAGATATTATTCTAAAACGTATGAGAGCCTTGCTTGTGGCAATCCTCTTTTTTTCTTCAGGTATGAGTAGTAAGAAACAATAGAAAATGATATTTGATTCTGTGGTTAATTAGAAACAGCAACCTCTTCCTTTTTTATCAGCTATCAGATCAGTTTGTGAAGAAGCACAGTCCTCCGGAAACTAAAATAAGCGAGCCGCTACAATTTGATTTTTGCAGCAAGGTAAAAAGGAGATTTTTTTTTTTTTTGGGGGGGGGGGGTGGAACTACCGTTATTAACATTCACTCTTAAAATTTAATATACTTCCGCAACTGAGTTTTTAATTTAAAGAATGGAGATTGAAATCCATTACTAAGATATCCAGAAACTGCACCGTCACAGAACTATACTCAAAAAAAAAAGAAAAATCCATGGCATTAAAAAATTTAAAATCTGCATTTTATGACTAATGTATAAAGTTAATTAAAACTCATTGCACACTTTCGATTGAACTTGAAACTAAATTAATTAATAGAATCCGCAATAAATGAATGTATTCAGCATCGTCTCCCCTGTCTGTAGTTAAAGAATATGTTTTGTACACTGGACAACAAAAGTTGTCGCAACTCTATGTTTTATGTAAATGGCAGCTAACGCGAAGCTCTAAAACTTCTAAAATATTATTTTATTTTGAAAAGTGTGATAGCAGATAAAGATCTTAATCAACTATAAAGATCTTTATTTTCAACATTCAGCAGTTAATGAGTTATGAAAGTTTTAACATTTAGCAATATTAATGCCAGTCCTTAGAAATTATATAAAATTGACAAAAATCGCAGAAAGGTAAATTTGCACAAACTTCTAAAATATACACCTTTTTAAAAAATAATCAAATCGTTAGAAATAATAATACTTATTAAGTTTTAGGTCTGAGATAAATTCTTATGACTGGCCTTTTTATTCTTAAATATGTAGTCCATAACTCGTTAAATACTGCATGAATATTGTTGAAAATCGAGATATTGATTTATTTGATTGACCTTTAGCTGCATTCACATTTTTCAAAATCAAATAATATTTTAAAGTTTCAGAGCTTCGATGTTAGATTCCCATTGACGTATCATAGGGTTTTAACTTATTTTTGTCCACCAATGTAGTTTGTAGAGAGAAGGAGGTAAAATAATTAAATTGCGTGTTTTTTCAAATACCGTCCTGTAATACTGAATTGAACAGAACGAAACTAATGTTCAAGGCCTTCTTTTCAAAACAAGTGAGCACTTTGTTGCGGGTAATCTTTTTTTAATCAGGTACGAGTGAAAGAAAACAGGAGAAGAATATATTTGATTTTGTCGCTAAGTGGAAACAGCAGAAGAATATATTTGGTTCTGTCGCTAAGCGGAAACAAGAGAAGAAGGCATTTGGTTCTGTCGCTAAAGAGAAGCTAAGTGGAAACAAGTACTCGAGATAATTTTTTAGTTATCAGATGAGTTTGTGAAAAAACACATTCATTTAGGAATTGAACTTAGTGAGCTGCTGCCGTCTGATTTTTACTGTAAGTTACAAGAGTGGTTTTTTTCCTGGGAAATACCGTTTAATATCAGATTTCAAAATAATTTCGTAATTAAAATTCCAAATTAAACAATGAAGAATATTCAGAATCTGCAACCCAGTTTCACTGAACTAAGAAAAAACTCATCCATCGCATTAAAAATTTTCAAATTCGAAACTAAATTCAAATAGAATCAGCAATAAATGAATCTATTCAGTATCGTCCTACCTGCCTGCAATTAAAAAACTTTGTTTTATAGTTTAGGAGAGGAGACAGCAAACCAATTAAATTGAACGAAACGAAACCAACCTTCAAGACATTCTTCTAAAACTTGTAAGCAAAGAATTTTGCTTTGCAATTAAACGAGTCGACTGGTATCGATGTTGTGACTAATATTCCTTTCTCAAGGTTTGAGGAAGAAAAAACAGTAAAAGATGATATTCAGTTTTGTGGTTAAGTGTAAACTGAAACCGTAAAACCACATTTCCAGTTATTAAAAGAGTTTGTGAAGAAACACAGTCATTTGGATATTTAAATAAGTGAGCTGCTGCCATCTGATATTTCCAGTAAGGCACAAAAGTAGTTTTTGGAACTATCGTGGAATGTAACATTTACGATCAGAATTTAAAACACACTTATAACAGTTTCCAATTCAAAGAACTGTAGAGTATCCGGAATCTGCAGACAAAGTAGTAAGTTCTTCCGATTGCATTTGTTACTACATACCTATGTGGCAATAGGAATTTTCGATCCTATGAATGAGGGGCAATAGGAATTTTCATCGCCTATTGCCCCTCAGGGCCAAATACAGAAGCAGGATGAATGCCGAGTCTGACCGATGATTAAGCTGGTAGACATCGCAACCCGATGTCGCAGAACTGTACTAAAAAGAAAAGCATCTCATTAAAAATTTTCAAATTCAAAATCTGTCTTTATTATTTTTCTAAATAGTATAAAATCGTTGCACACTTCTGATAGGATCTAGAATCTAAATCTAGATCTCAATCGAGTGGGGAAAAAATAGGCAGAAGAGAGGTAAAAAACTGGATTTCCATTGCAGTATAATCAGTTCCCTCTCAGTTTTATAGGTTTTAAAAATTTTCTTTAAAAATGCATGAGACAGTTATGCTTGATTGTTTTGCTTCTATTATACCCTTACTGGTATTTTCAAAGCGGCACTGCCTAGTCGGCCTGCTTCCAACTTAACTCGAAACAAAATTAATTAATAGAATCAGTAATCAATGGATCTATTCAGTATCGTCACACATGACGAGTTGACAGAAAATCAAATCTGTGAAAGACCTCACCGATCAACAAAAGAAAGCGTACGACGAAACTCTCATCAGTTGCTTCATTTGAATAAAGGCAAATCTATGCAATAGAAAATATATAATATACTTATCCACTAGAAAATATTTCGAAGAATACATGGAGGTGTAGCTGGGAAAAACTCACTTTAGTGGTAGACAAATTACTTCGTTGAATTTAGGGTTATCTGCAATGTAAATAAATTACAGAAAATTGCCCATTGACTACAAAAGATTCCGAACCATCGGTATATAAAATAGTTTTGTTTCATATGCGATTCAAATTTCTTTATAGCATCAAAGAGAAGTAGTTTTGCTTCATGTATGACGTACCTTTCTATAACGCATCAAATAGAACTTATTTTGTTTCATATATGACCACAATTTCTTTTAAGCGTCAGACAGCACTTGTTTCATTCATATATGAAACAAATATTTTTAAGAATTTCTATTAAAGAAAATATTATTCAAGTTTCCATTTTAGTCTTTTGAGTACCAGTAAGCACTCAGACGATGGTGCAAACCTTTTTTCTCAGCCACTGTATATGTCCCTGGTGTAAATAAATCATTCCCACTTGGACAGTGTAAAGCACAAGTGTGAAAACAGACCATTTGATTCGGTGCAAATAGTAATGTTTCGTATAAGTTTTGTTGCTGAAAATCAGTGCCTTCTGTCAACGCCATAATTTTGAAACGAAAATTAAATTTCTTTTTAGAATGTTATATCATGTCTATATTTTAGATTTAGTCTTTCCAGTAGAGAAAGTTACTTCCAACTTCAAGGTGCTACGATATTTTACACTTGGGAAATACATGAGAGAATACATTTAAGAAAAATGAAAGCAACTTCTCTCTTTGGAGTTGAATTCTCTTCAGTTATGTTACTAAAAGAATCTATAGGCCTCTGTTGAGATAGTGCAAAGATAAACATAAAAATAAAGTGGAACCCGAAAGATTCCGGTTATAACAAAAAACATTTTTCTCAATAGAATGCTTTCTGTCACTACGATATAGCTTATATTTTATTTATTTCGTTTTGAAATATAATTTTCTTCGAAATCGTTGCTCCTAACAGGCTGAAGAGATGACCGAATGGAGATGAATAGAAATATGAGATACGCAAAAACGGAGGAGAAAAACTTCTCACTATAAACTAAATCGAAACGTTTCGGAACTGCAATCCCTCGGTAAATACGCACGATAAAATAGCAGAGTTTATTTCCATGCAGAAAGGATCCTTAGCCCTCAGAAGCTTTGGAAAAAAACATGGAAATTTTTACAAATATTATTGTAAAATTTCTTACAGAATTGTGAAAGTAAAAATTCACTTTGGAATTTCATTATTTCTTTTCCGGAGAGCAGGCAAGGGTAATTTAGGAAAGTTGTTATAAACAAATGTTTCAAATAGTAGATAATTTAATGTCAACAGTCCTTTTTCCGAACAATGCTGTGAAATATAAGGGTTATTGTAAACGAATATCCAACTTATAAAGTTGTGCTCTATAGTTAAGTAACAAAAGTAAAAGTGTATCCAAATTGTCATGAAACTCTCAAAGTCCTGAATGAGTCAAATTTTCTAAACCCTGGAAAATTTGTAAAACCTGTCAAATTTTCTAAACCCCTGAATTGTCAAATTTTCTAAACCCTGTCAAATTTTCTAAACCCCTGAATTGTGAGATTTGAACTAAAACCAAACTCTCTACGTTTCTGTGGTGGTGAAGGCGGGGACGCAGGTTCTTTATTCAGATCACGTGTGATTACGTATGCTTAAAGAACTGCGCCAAATGTCGTGTTCGGCTAGATGGCATAAATTTCACTCTTTAGAAGAGGAGATCAACTAGTCCCTTAATTACCTTCACCCTTACTTAGATTAAATCACAGGTGATTTTAGAAATTGATATTAAAAGAAATAAAGCGCCAAGTGATATGACAAAGGTGTCCAACAATTTAAGCAGGAGAGTAAGGACGACACAGATTATTCACATTTATATACAATTACGTGCTTGGAATGCACTTGATTCTCTGATCCTTTGCTGCTTTGCTACTGCAAACATTCATATAATGAGGTGAAAAATTGTGCTTCATAGATTCTCTTTACAGACCTCGAACTCGGCGAAAGGATATTCAATCCTTGCCTACAACCTAGTTCACACAGAACCATACCTAAGTTCACACAGAACTGAACCCTTGTTCACACAGAACCGTATCCTGGTTCACACAGAACCGTATTCTGGTTCACAAAGAACCGAACCCTCTCCTTGAGTGTTTCTTTTTTAAGCATGAGCGGCGTCCCTTGACATGTGTTCAAATGTCTTTGTTTATTTTTGCTGCCCTTGTCTCCAGCGTTAGAACTCACACCATAGGCTAGTCATAAAAGTGCTTTCGAATTGTGAGCATGTGCAGTCAACCAGCTCAGACCCGAAAACAACTCGTGAGTCACATCCCCATCTCAGCACTTCCAAAAATACACTTAATACAGATATATATTTAGAAAAATAAAAATAATAAATAAAAAAAATAAATTAGAGGGACATGATAGTTTTCTTATGACAGAGTGCAGTTAGTGTTACATGATGGCCTAGTATCGCATGCAATGCAAGCTATTGTTTCATTAAAACAATAAAATTAATATATTTTATCAATCAATACTGCATGCATGCAGGCTAGGATCTAGGGTAGGTAGGCAAGGGGATAATGGTTCTCGTTTGAAATAATAGTAACTGGAATGAAAGTGAAAAAATATTGAATACATACACTCTGTGCCATTGATATTACACCACCAAAAAAGAAGTATGTGCATCAACCCCTGCTGAAAATGGGGCTGCATAGCCAGGCCGCTCTGAATGCCCATGCTAACCTCGGTTCACCGTCGAAAGTGCCTACAATGGGCACGCGAGCATCAAAACTGGACCTGAATAATTGAAAGAAGTTCATCTGGTCTGATGAATCTCGTTTCCCGTTGAACCATGTGGACGGCCGGGTACGTGAAAGTCGCTTACCTGAGGAAATGTTCGTACCAGAATGAACCATGGGACAAAAACAAGCCATTGAGGAAGTTTGGAAGTGTCCTGCTGGCGAACCCAGGGTCCAGTCAATAATGTGCAGGAAACAATGAGTAACAGTATATCCCTCTAGTAGTGCCTTCTTTCGGCAGGATAATGCGCCATACCACACTGCCCAGATTGTTCGAGAATGGTTCGCGGAACACGAGGAAGACTTCCAGGTATTGCCCTGTGCTCCAAATTCCCCAGACATCAATCCAATCGAGTATCTGTGGATTGTGTTGAACCAGCATATCCGATTTGCGGTGGCTCTACCACTTAACTTACAAGAGTTAATTAATCTGCTGGTAACGTGTTGGTACCAGATACCACAAGACACCTTTAGAAATCTTGTAGCATCCATGCCTCGCCGGGTAAGAGCTGTTTTGGCGGCACGTGGAGGACCAACATCATATTACGCAGATGGCTATAATATTTTGGCTCTTCGGTGTAAAATTCATTTTTGTGTCTTTTTGGAAGTCCTCATTACGAAGATCTATATTTTTATTAAACTGCATCAGAAAATAACAAAAAAAGGGGTCTGCATAAAGAGTTAGACTTATTAGAGGTTTGCAGAATGAATGGAGACCTCATAAGAGAGTCCTTGGCGCCAAAAGTGTTGGGAACTACTGCTCTAAATCAATATTTTAAAGTAAATTTTGTGCACTTGCAAACAGGTGTTTCACAAACTTTTGGTAAAATAGTACAAAAACCTAATTAACTAGTAATCTCCGTCTTGATAAAATGTACATTTACCTACTAATTGTCAACAATGATATCTCACCAACGATTCGATTAATTATATTAATAATAATAGTAAACGTCGAAGAACTTTAAAAACAATATTTTAATTAAAAATTACAATGATTCATGTAGTGACTCGGTCGACTAGGGAAAGGGTGACGAATCTATGGCATGCGAGACGATTTTTGTTCGCACGTCACTGCGAAGTGAAAAGAAATACATGTCTGCGGCTAGTTGGGTTGGATTGTTTTACCTCTGAGCGGCACTTTTTTGCACACCATGGGCTAAATGGCCAGGTCACATGGACCCCGAAGGCTCAGAGAAGGTTGGGGGAGGGGACCCACTGGAACAGCTGTTGGGAGACAGATGATAGCCTCCCGTCAAGGCCATCCAACGTGTTCTTTAACGTGCACAGGGTATGACTCTCCCGCACACGGGGCCACGGCTTAACGTCCCATCCGACGGTCGGCGGCCTTTCCAAGCCCATCGGTGTCCCCTACTGACCGTGGGCAGGGCGGGGAATTTTGCGGAGATAAATCTCAACACAGACCCAGCTGGGACTCGAACCTGGGAACTACAGATTACGAGCCTGGCGCACTACCGACTGAGCCACCCCCACCCCATCTGCGGCTAGTGTTGAGACTTGGAACGTGTTGGTACCAGATGCCTTCTTCAGCAGTAGCTCTAACAATTCATTGCATATTTATGGATGAACCTTTGGTGGCGAGACGGCGACTTTGGTACTATAATTAGTGCTTTAATTGTGTGTCCTTAAGTTTTAAAGATCTCGTCAAATAACCGATTACACATTGCAAAATATGCTGTATCATAAAAAAAATATGCAACAAATTTATCATTTGTCAACTTATTTCCTTAAAACACTTCTCTATATTTTAAAATTTAGTTGTGATTCGGTTTAATACCTACGCTTGAGAGAACTATTTTCCTCTGTCAGCCAATGAAAATTCACTTCATTCTGATAAGGGTGGCAGCGTCAGTGATGCGCTAAGGTCGCATGCAAAGTTTTGTGGTTAATTGAATGATTTTGTTTAAAATTAATAACTTCATTTTTATTTTGCCTTTTATAGTGGCGAAATTTGAAACTTAGTATTTTCTATCATTATATTTAAATCTTTAACATTTTGTGTCATTTAATTTGTATTGTATAATAAACATATATGTAACCTATTTACATAAATATAAAATTTATGTAAATAGTATGTTATTATATGTTACATGTAAACTATTTACATAAATAACATTTTAAAGCATTTTCTCAACGTTGGCACGCAAGCTCGAAAATGTTTTCTTAATTCTATAATATATCACGTGAGCTTGAAAATGTTTTCTTGATTCAGCAATCTATCACGTGAGCTCGAAAATGTTTTCTAATTTCTGTAATTTCTCACGTGAGTTCGAAAATGTTTTCTTAATTCTGTAATTTCTCACGTGAGCTCGAAAGTGTGTTCTTAATTCTGTAATTTCTCACGTGAGCAGGAAAATGTTTTCGTACTTCTGTAATTTATCACGTGAGCTTGAAAATGTTTTCTTACCTCTGAAATTTTCTCACGTCAGCTCGAAAATGTTATCTTAATTCTGTAATTTATCACGTGAGCTTGAAAATGTTTCTTAATTCTGCACTTTCTCACGTGAGCTCGAGAATGTTTTCTTAATTCTGTAATTTATCACGTGAGCCTGAAAATGTTTTCTTAATTCTGTAATTTCTTACGTGAGCTCAAAAATGTTCGCCATCCCTGGACTAGGGCGAGCAAAGAGCGCCATTTTTATGCGGAGCCTTGCCTAGAAAATGAAAGACAGCCAGGCGGGTAGAAACACATATGTGTTTAATCAATTCCTACACTCGGAGTTGCATTCTAGAAACTTCCCCACCAGCTTGGAACGTGGGCGTACCTTACAGTCAGCCTTACCCCCCCCCCATCCAAGCCTCCCGGAAAGCATCATGTGACTGCGACGATGGTATTTCGAATAAAGAAGGTGAAATTCTAAAAAGGCAGTTTATTTGGGACTTTTGCAGACGTCGTCCCGTCGATATTTAATTGTTTTCCTCTGCTTATGTGTTAGGAACGCTAGAAGGTTTTGTGATAGCCTTGTTCGTAGGTTTGAGAATCCTTTTGTCGTGAGGGCGGAGGTGGCTCAGTGGATAAAGCGCCAGATTCGTAATCTGCAATTCCTAGGTTCGAGTCCCAGTTGGTTTAGGGTTGAGATTTATCTCCGCAAAATTCCCCGCCCTCTCCTCGGTCAATAGGAGACACCGATGGGCTTGGAAAGGCCCTTGTCCATCGGATGGGACGTAAAACCTTGGCTTCGCATATGGGAGAGCCATACTCTGTACACGTTAAAGAACACTCTGGAGTGCCTTGATAGGAGGTTACTGTTTCCTAACAGCCATCCAATGGCACCTGCCCCAACCTTCTCTTTGCCTTTGCGTCCATGTGACCTGACTATTTAGTCCATTGTGTGCAAAAACGTTCCACTCAGAGGCAAAGCAACCCAACCCTGCTGTCTTGTTTTTAGTGACTTCCCGGGCGGCAGTTCTTTGTAAATATATGATTGTGCGCTTCATTACTTAAACTTTAAATAGAAGTATTGTTATGTATGTAGTATGCATATGAGTCCATTGTTTTAAGCAAACGAGTAATGTGTTATTCTGACATGATTAGTAGAGAAAGTTGTTCTGAGGTTAACAGTTCACACACACGGAGAGGGAGTGGGGAGAGAGAAAGGATTAGGATCGACTACACTGGATGGAGGGGACTCACTGGAACAGCTGTTGGGAGACAGAGGGTAGCGTCCCATCATGGCCATCCAGGGTGTTCGTTAACGTGCACAGAATATGACTCTCCTGCACACGGTCTACGGCTTAACGTTCCATCCGACAGAGGGCAGTCTTTCCAAGCCCATCGGTGTCCCAAAATGATTGAGGGCAGGACGGGGACTTTTGCAGAGATAAATGGAAAACTGCAGATTACGAGTCTGGTGCGTTACCGACTAAGTCACCCCCGTCCCCTCTCAAAGGAAGGCATAAAAGATCTGAACGGGTTAGGCGGGAGACTTCGGGGTGAGTCAGGTGCCCTTTAAGACGAAAAGCTCCCTATTTGAAATAGTAAGACCTTATGTTGAGTTTATATGGCTTATAGTTAATTGTTTGTCCATGCCATGTTGGTTACACTTATGGGAACAGGGATGGCATGAGCTCATGTCACGAACAGACAAAACTCTACAAATAAGGCATTGAAACCAGTGGGGATTGCCATTGTTAGGGTATAATCGACTATCTTACCGCTCATAACGAGTGTGCTTTGTAATTACTTAGGGAATGGCGCGATTTGCTTTGCGAGATTGCGGCGCAGAGAAGTCAAAGCGATGGAGAGGCCTTGAGAAAAGACAGAAATCGAGCTAAAGGAATCAAGAAATAAGACCCTCAAGGTTTCGGCTGACAATAATCAAGCTTATCGTAGCTTCAAAGCGCAGCCAAGAGATGGTTTCGGATGAGGGGAACCGAATCGCAGGCCAGTGTCAACAGCCAAGCAGAGATATTTTTCTGCTGAAAAAAAGTGTTGATTGTTAAAATAGGCAATGTTTGAGGAGGCGATGTTTTCTGTAGCTGATATCAAAAACCTACGTAAACTGGAAAGTGAGATAAAAAGGGCAAAGCAGTACGAGAAGCAATGCGATGCACAGTGGAAAGCATGGCACTCATGCGAGTACCAAAGAGATTAGGGAGCGCTGGAGAAAAGTTAACAAAATTGATGCAGAGCTCAAAGAAATGAATTGTGAGAGTGAATGGCAAACACAACTACACTGAAGTGCCATTAAATTAGGGTTGGGTTGTTTTACCTCTGAGCGGCACTTTTTTGCACACCATGGGCTAAATGGCCAGGTCACATGGACCCCGAAGGCTCAGAGAAGGTTGGGAGAGGGGGCCCACTGGAACAGCTGTTGGGAGACAGATGGTAGCCTCCCGTCAAGGCCATCCAGCGTGTTCTTTAACGTGCACAGGGTATGGCTCTCCCGCACACGGGGCCACGGCTTAACGTCCCATCCGACGGACGGCGGCCTTTCCAAGCCCATCAGTGTCCCCTACTGACCGTGGGCAGGTCGGGGAATTTTGCGGAGATAAATCTCAACGCTGACCAAGCTGGGACTCGAACCTGGGAACTACAGATTACGAGCCTGGCGAGCTACCGACTGAGCCACCCCCGCCGCAACATTAAATTAGGGATAGGAGGTTATACAAATTCAGTACCGCAAGTCCCGCATTTGCGAGCATGTGTGGTTGAAACTCTGGTCATATATAGCTGTCAACTTTGGCTTCCCCAAATATTCGTCGTGAGAAGCGCAATGGAAAAGGCGCGGGATTTAGATGCATTTGACAGAGGGCAGATCGTAGGTTCCCGACGGATGGGACACTCGATCTCCGAAATTATCAACGAACTTGGATTTTCTCGTACGACAGTTTCAAGAGTGTTCCGGGAATATGAAAATTCCGGCAAAAAATCAAGCAACCGAACAGACTGCAAAGGACAAATAGCCTTGAATGATCGTGGGCTTTGCCGTCTGACCCACATCGTACGGACCGATAAGGACCAGCCATTATCTGAAATCACCTCCCATCTGAACGCGGGTTCCAGCCGGGAAGTCAGTGCATGGACTGTGCAACGCTCACTTCATCGTCTCGGCTTCTGGAGCTGCCGACCTACGAGAGTCCGACTTCTAATGGCACGACAGCGGGCTCAACCCCTTGCCTGGGCTAAAGAACGTTGAAACTAGGCCATCGAAAATTGGCAACAGATAGCCTGGAGTGATGAATCCCGATTTAAACTTCATCACACCGATGAGAGACTGAGGGTATAGCCCCAACCCCACGAAGCCATGGACCCTGCATGTCAGGTCGGAAGAGTACAAGCTGGTGGCGGCTCAGTGATGGCCTGGGGAGTCTTCAGTTCGACATCTGTGGGACCTTTGGTACGTGTACCGACCACTTTCAATGCATCCTGTTACGAAGAAATCATATCTGACCATTCATACCATTTATGGCCATCATGCATCCCTATGGAGTTGGCGTATACCAGCAAGACAACTATTCATCTCAAGGTCCAGGTTGGCTACTGCATGGTTGCATTCTCTCAGTAATAAAATAAAATTTAGGAAATACTCATAGCCATCTTTTTGTATAACCTATCCTATTCTTAGGCAGAGTGTACTCTCTATGCTTTCTTTTCAAATATAAATGAATTTTTATTTTTTCATAATAATGCTACAGGACGATTTACCGTTATCTCTCAAAGCTACATAGCTAGTCTATAGGAAATATAATAGTTACAATATTTATTTCGATTAAATAATTCAAGGGGGGAAAAGAGAATAATTAAAAAAAGTATACTAGAATCATCTAATTACATAAACTCACAAAGCTAATAAATGTACATGATATTAAACTTTTGTGACACATCTATAGGCAGAAATGAATATATCAACTGGCAAGTTATAAAAATAAAACTAATTCGAAAGCGGTTTAAAAACAGCACTAATATTTGATGTCTTCCATAAAACATTGTTAGTAGTAGTAGGTGCCCCACTTTCGGGCCAAATGACCTTTTGACCTTGAAGGTCACGCAGCAGTCAGATGACCCCCAAAAGTCCCGTGATTTTGCCGTTCGTCCGCCATTTTGTATTCTGACGTCATATTCTCGAAAAGTCCCTCGATTTTCCCGCCATTTTGTATACTGACGTCATATTCTCGAAAGGTCCCGTGATTTTGCCGTTCGTCCGCCATTTTGGATTCTTGCATAGTTGAGTCATCCCCCTGTTTGACCACGCCCCTCCAAAAGTCCCGTGATTTTTCCGCCATCTTGGATTCTTGCATAGTTGAGTCATCATCCCCTGGTTGATCCAAACCCATCGTGAAGCAACCGTCCCAAATATTTTTATTGCAGCGCCATCTAGTGTTTCTAGTGTTTAACAATATTTATAAAAAAAAGTCTCCCACCGGTGGATTCGATCCCACAACCTCACGCTTACCAGCGCGTTTTATCCATTACGCCAGCGGTAATATGTGAAAGCGATGCTTAAAGGTAGATGCTGTCAGTGAAGAATCGATCATTTTAACCTACGAATAAATGTATTTCTTGTAAATTAGGAGTATTTTTTTCTTTATAAATGGGAATTGAACATTGGGAACGAATTTTATTATTCCTTGTAAACCACATTGAGAACGAATTTTATTATTCCTTGTAACGCACATTTGTAAGTTTTTTTTTATTTCTTGAATGTCACATCCGAAATTATTTTATTATTCCTTGTAACGCACATTTGTAAGTTATTTTTTTATTTCTTGTATGTCACATCGGAAATTATTTTATTATTCCTTGTAAACCACATTGGGAATTAATTTTATTATTCCTTGTAAATCACATTGGGAATTAATTTTATTATTCCTTGTAAACCACATTGGGAATTAATTTTATTATTCCTTGTAAACCACATGGGGAATTAATTTTATTATTCCTTGTAAATCGCATGGGGAATTAATTTTATTATTCCTTGTAAACCACATGGGGAATTAATTTTATTATTCCTTGTAAACCACATGGGGAATTAATTTTATTATTCCTTGTAAACCACATGGGGAATTAATTTTATTATTCCTTGTAAACCACATGGGAAATAAATTTGATTATTCCTTGTCCACTTAGAAATCAATTTATAAGTACTTTCCCCGTGGACCACGATTTACTGACAGAATCTGAAAAGTCCTGCGAAACAGATTTAAAATACGTATTTAAAAACTCGTCAAAATATTCCTCACTTTTATTAAAATCATTCCACGGTCGAAATAAAAATCAGTTTTCTGTAGATGTGTAAAAAAAAAAAAAATCGTCCCTCGCTGTATGGATTCCAGGACGCATGGGACTATACCGTGTACTTGCTGTGGCTTAGATGCGTGTCAGACATTTCAGATATTAACCTAGCATTCTTTATAACTAGCTTTTTCTATGTGTTTCTTACACCAAAACACGATAGTCCTTTCACATTAATATACGTATTTTTATAACCCCCGTATTTTAAGTCCGTTTCAGTAACACTTATTTCTTTTAACTCCACGACTGTCGCTTACTAGATCTATCCACAGTAACTGTTTTTTAAAAGACTGCCCCGCAGAAAATGCCGATGGGTAAAAAATCTGATTTTATTCGTCGTGATGAAAAATATTGAGGAGTGATAGGATCGACCTAATAGACTCCGTGTTCGGATCCTCACCCCGGACAGCATTTCACTGACGGATGGTTAAGTCCTACGAAAATAAAAAATTCCAAACAGGGGATCAAATTGACGAATGAATCTGTGCTGCTCCCGCATTAGGCACGCTGTCTTACATCATGAAAACTCACTGGCACTCTTTATCGTGGATTTCGGACTCGATATTTTCCCCAAGTCCGGAGACGGTTCTCTGCACAACCCTTTATGATAGGTTTCAACGCACCCCATGTAGACTTTTGAAATGACACGTCCTAAACCTTCAAGAGTTGTGCGTATTAGTCTCCATCGGGTTGGTGCTGTCAGATATCTGTGTTTCCACGTAGTAACGCAACACCGAAGAAAAATCGTCTCTCCCATCGTTTGCGTGCGAGCGTATGTCTCATCACGCTGATGAAATCGGGTAAAAAATAACTATTTTGTACGAGGTGGAATGTTATAGAAAGTAAGAATGCTAAAAAAACTTTCATCATGAATGCATATTAACGGAGTAGGGGAACATTAGTTTAAAACTTCGACTATAAAAATAATACATTGCTTCACGCACCCTCAACTTACCTCCACTAATCCACTGAAATTATATTTGCAACGGGACTGATAGCCAAAATTTAGCAAACGAAACCGCTTAACTGACATATATGCTCTGATCGCGCCTACTGCTTACAAGAGAGACGACCTTCTAACCCGTTTCGATACCTTGTACACTCATCCCCATGTGATCTGACAAGACACAACAAGCGAGTGGTGTGCAAAGGTCACGGGGACCAACGGTGGAATGCGGCGTCTTTGAGAAGAGTGGCGGGTCCGTCCGAAAACCTAATGGGAAAGTTAAATAATTACTGTTTCCTCTCGAAATACAGAAGGAATTCTTCTGCTGATAGACGCACTTAAAAATAGGAATCTATGAAATTCAAAGGGAGATTGTTGTTTTTACATATTATCGGGATTACAATTAATACCGATTCCCTGCCCTTTAGGTTATGAAATATAACTGGAACCTTATTAGATCACTTAAAATTGAGTTGACACACCTTATGACCGACTCCTCGGAGAAGTGCTAAATCTATGTGGCGGAATGCTAAAAATAGAATTCATACGTTTCCGTAAAAAACTTTAGTTCCAATATGAGTTAAAAGGTTATGGTTCGACTCAGGAAAAATAGGATTCGACCTCGGACATTAGAAAAGATGTGCGCCGTATAATTCCGTGGAAAAATACGAAAATCTTTAGCAATATCCCAGGCGTCCTTTGTTAGGCGATAGTATTAACATCCTTATACGTTCTCACTTCAAGCTTGCTTTCTCTATCATAACCCTCGATGCTTGCGAAAATTATCAAAGATGAATAGAGTTCATTTTACTGTAGATGTCTAATTCTGGCAGGATCCCTCTCCACTTTTAAAATTTAGATCTTACACCAAAACCCGATAACCCACGTATTTTAAGTCCGTTTTAATCAATACTTATTCCTTTCAACTCACTCCCTCGTGACTATTACTAGAAGAAGGGTTACCTCACAGTAGCAGCAAATAAAAAATCTGATTTTATTCGTCGTGATGAAAAATATTGAAGGTAATAGGGTCGACCTAAAAGATCCGTGTTCGGATCCTCACCCCGGACGACTTTTAACAAAAGTCGTACGAAATAAAAAAAAAACTCCCCGTTACGGGACGTTGTTTAAAAAAACTTATTATGGCTGTGTCCTCAGTACATGATGCAAACTCTTTCGCAGGAAGTAACGCTATTTGATGTATCCCCCGGTTACATGCTTTTACAGGGTAAAGCCTGTGTGGCAGAATGTTAAAAGTAGAGTTCATACGTTTCCGTAAAGCTTAAGTTCCAACATGCGTTAAAGGAGTATGGTTCGAGTCACTTTGAGAGGAGCAGTAGCTCGGACCAAAAGCCTGATGGGTCTCCTGCCGAATGCTACACTTTATCAGAACACCGTGTGGGGTACCTTTCTAGAAAAGGGAAAATTTTTAATGTCATAAGAAATGTGTGACGTATAATCCGTGGAAAAAATACAAAATCTTTAACATCCGCACTTCAAATTTTCATACGACATTCGGGGGTTAAGTTTCAACCTTTATTTTTTCCATCCCCAATAATACACAGTTTCTGTGGAGCACTGGTGACTTCGACGCAAAGGGTGATCCACACTAAAAAACAAATCCCATAGACAATGAAGAACTAAAAAAGTCATTAAAACAGTGAATGTACAGAGATTGACAGCAGTAATATAGACAGGGACCCATCGCTCACTATCATAGCCCTCGAGAAATTATCAAAGATGAATAGAGTTCTGGTCACGCAATCTTCTGAGTTAATTCTGGACGGATCACAAGGACTTTTTCTCACATTCGTTAATCAAAGTGTCTACGCATCAGACTTGTCATTACCCCGACAAACTATCCATAGACTGAGTAAGCATTTAGAATGAAAAAATTCAGTTTGCTTCAGTGTCACAGCTTTAATTTTCAGATGCACTCCACAGATTCGTAAAACACTCATTAGGTATGCGTTCACAAGATAATTACAGTTCATCACTGATTCACCTTCCCTATCTTCCTAATAAATCATACGCCCAAAGTAGATAATTATATTACGAAAATAAAATCGATTTTAAGTGATTCCGTATTCGTAATTTATTAATGCTAAAGAATCACGACGAAAATCTCACAATAGTCTACCCAATACTTTACCATAACCGATACAGTCACAAGTTACGATAGTCAGCATCTGCTCCCATAGACCAGGGACGGGTGAATAGCGACCCGTGGGTCGCATTCGCCCTGCTAAGAGTTTTTTATTGTCCGCCAAGACAGAAAAATCCTCCCCGTGCGCGACCGAAGATTCGTCTCGTATTTTCCATTAGGACGGCCACGTCAATATGCATACGAAGTGTATGAAAACAATTGCCCACTCCGACCATAGACAGTAGGTTAGTTACTTCTAACAAAGTCAAGGTTTGAGATCCATAGTAAGACACAAATGTTACCGAACACCTATGTAGTGTGAATGCTAACTGTTAAGACAGATAGTTGCCATGCAATCTTACATGCACGAAGCTTCCATTTCCTAATGTGTGAGGGGAAAGCGTGAACAGTCATACAATAAGTCAATGCTGACTGCATGAAATATGATTCGAACGGAAGACAATCTGAACAGGTGCTTTGGTTTGGAAATTTAAAAACTGAAAACTCACTGTTTATAATATTTCCGTGAAAAGTTGGGGGACAGTTCGCGACCTAGCTTTGCGTTCACTGACTTCAACTGGCGATAAAACGTAAGCTCTCTTTTCAGAGTTCCTGCCTACCCCCTTTGTAATCAGGAAAAAACTCTCGAGAGCAAATTATATCTAAAATCAGTTTCACTTGAGTTTTTCGTAACCCCTTGTGCCGTCGAACTAAGATTCAGACACTCAGCTGTCGGGCATAAGGTTAAACTAATTTCTCACCTCGGTACGTTTGAATAAGCACACGCTGCAAACACAAGTTTTTCGACAAAAGATAAGGTGTTTCGCTACAACATAACACGGAGATGTCTGTTTAGTTATTTTTCCCTATTTCAACACTGTCTATGGAACATTACGCCTCTACATACCATAAGCATAATGCCTCGCGATTCCACGGATTATACGTCACATTCCCGGAACCGATATTAATCTTATTTTTGTAGTTCAACGGAGTGCTTTGAGCTTGCTCAACCTCTGTCAAGGGTTGGACCAGTGCTTTCACCGATGGGGCGGACCAGCAGCGATGCTATTTATTAGTGGATTGCTCGTACTAGCAGAGCCGGTACAAGGTGAATGCAAATCGGTTCATATATCGTGTCTGCTTCTTCATATCTCTATTCTTTCGAACACAAATGTTAAAAGATTTCATGTAGCAGCTAAGAAACAGTAAAAAAGTGATTTTCCGCATTTAACTACACCATCTATCGGGTAGAGGAATCCTCAAAACTAAGTAACAATACTAGAAAAATCACTGTCCATAACATATATATTCAGGTATTTCTTTTTCTTGTTGCGAGGCATCTGACCGAAAAAACGTAAGCATTCGGGTTAGCACACGTTTTTGATATGTATCTTGTTTGGCAATCTGAAAGAACACTGTCTATGGAACATTACCCCTGCAAGCTAGTATTAATTACTTCACGATTCTGAGGGACGAAGGTTGTAATCGTTGGCAGATATTTTTCAGAAATATGTAATCAACCATAGTGTTCGGATATTTGATCCATAGTAAGACATGAACGTTGTTTATTTCACATCGACAACCCCTTCTACGGATCGTACGAGAGATAACTGTTACGACTATTAGCTACGTGAGTCGTATTTATTTTTAAAAGCAAAGACACACTAATTACCGACTAGCTAGAGAACGATATGTTAACCTGCTAAAGTTTGATTTTAACGATCAGAGAGTGTATATACCATCACTCTTTTAGTTCATACTAATATTCCAACTTTTAAAGGAAACATTGTCTCGTAATAAGCGATTAAATGCACACTCTACACTTTGAATCTATAAACATTCGGCCCTACACAGCAAGCTATGTTGGGCCGAATGTTTTGTATCGGGTGGGTGTAAAAGAAAGGGATGGGGAACCAAAGCTAGCTTAGTAGAACGATTCAACCGTACGTTAAAAACAAAAATGTGGTGATATTTCACAGATGTGTTCCATGTTTAATGATCGTTGTCTCTATAGATTCAAAGTGTAGAGTGTGCATTTAATCGCTTATAACGAGACAATGTTTCCTTTAAAAGTTGGAATATTAGTATGAACTAAAAGAGTGATGGTATATACACTCTCTGATCGTTAAAATCAAACTTTAGCAGGTTAATATATCGTTCTCTAGCTAGTCGGTAATTAGTGTGTCTTTGCTTTTAAAAATAAATACGACTCACGTAGCTAATTGTCGTAACAGTTATCTCTCATACGATCCGTAGAAGGGGTTGTCGATGGGAAATAAACAACGTTCATGTCTTACTATGGATCAAATATCCGAACACTATGGTTGATTACATATTTCTGAAAAATATCTGCCACGATTACAACCTTCGTCCCTCAGAATCGTGAAGTAATTAATACTAGCTTGCAGGGGTAATGTTCCATAGACAGTGTTCTTTCAGATTGCCAAACAAGATACATATCAAAAACGTGTGCTAACCCGAACCACTTGTTCTAAGACTTCCGCACTAGTGTAGAAATAGGAGGAAAAAATAACTAAACAGACATCTCCGTGTTAGATTGTAGTGAAACACCCTATCTTTTGTGCTCATAAGAAGAGTATATGGAGAGACACAAGAAGTAGGCACGTTTCAGGGAGCTCGCAAAGGTGTTAGTATTCTGAAGTGACTGATTCACATACAGTTAAAATGTAATATTCACATACTCTTCTCAACTGAATGCCTTTTTCACACACGATTGAAATGTAATATTCACACATAAAGTGAATGTGCTGACATGCATCTTTACCAGAAATGAACGTTGTTGCAAGAAATTGTAACATGAACGTCCTAATACTTAAAAAACGAATGGTTAAACCGTGGTTACTAGCCTTCTTGGTGTTTTTCAAGACGGCGCATAGCACCCTCTGTCTTATCTGTTTTGAGGTAATGAATGCTTACGTTTTTTTCGGTCAGATGCCTCGCAACAAGAAAAAGAAATACATGAATATAAATGTTATGGACAGTGATTTTTCTAGTATTGTTACATAGTTTTGAGGATTCCTCTACCCGATAGATGGTTGTAGTTAAATGCGGAAAATCACTTTTTTACTGTTTCTTAGCTGCTACATGAAATCTTTTAACATTTGTGTTCGAAAGAATAGAGATATGAAGAAGCAGACACGATATATGAACCGATTTGCATTCACCTTGTATCGGCTCTGCTAGTACGAGCAATCCACTAATAAATAGCATCGCTGCTGGTCCGCCCCATCGGTGAAAGCACTGGTCCAACCCTTGACAGAGGTTGAGCAAGCTCAAAGCACTCCGTTGAACTACAAAAATAAGATTAATATCGGTTCGGGGAATGCTTAAAATCGCGAGGCATTATGCTTATGGTATGTAGAGCCGTAATGTTCCATAGACAGTGTTGAAATAGGGAAAAATAACTAAACAGACATCTCCGTGTTATGTTGTAGCGAAACACCTTATCTTTTGTCGAAAAACTTGTGTTTGCAGCGTGTGCTTATTCAAACGTACCGAGGTGAGAAATTAGTTTAACCTTATGCCCGACAGCTGAGTGTCTGAATCTTAGTTCGACGGCACAAGGGGTTACGAAAAACTCAAGTGAAACTGATTTTAGATATAATTTGCTCTCGAGAGTTTTTTCCTGATTACAAAGGGGGTAGGCAGGAACTCTGAAAAGAGAGCTTACGTTTTATCGCCAGTTGAAGTCAGTGAACGCAAAGCTAGGTCGCGAACTGTCCCCCAACTTTTCACGGAAATATTATAAACAGTGAGTTTTCAGTTTTTAAATTTCCAAACCAAAGCACCTGTTCAGATTGTCTTCCGTTCGAATCATATTTCATGCAGTCAGCATTGACTTATTGTATGACTGTTCACGCTTTCCCCTCACACATTAGGAAATGGAAGCTTCGTGCATGTAAGAGTGCATGGCAACTATCTGTCTTAACAGTTAGCATTCACACTACATAGGTGTTCGGTAACATTTGTGTCTTACTATGGATCTCAAACCTTGACTTTGTTAGAAGTAACTAACCTACTGTCTATGGTCGGAGTGGGCAATTGTTTTCATACACTTCGTATGCATATTGACGTGGCCGTCCTAATGGAAAATACGAGACGAATCTACGGTCGCGCACGGGGAGGATTTTTCTGTCTTGGCGGACAATAAAAAACTCTTAGCAGGGCGAATGCGACCCACGGGTCGCTATTCACCCGTCCCTGGTCTATGGGAGCAGATGCTGACTATCGTAACTTGTGACTGTATCGGTTATGGTAAAGTATTGGGTAGACTATTGTGAGATTTTCGTCGTGATTCTTTAGCATTAATAAATTACGAATACGGAATCACTTAAAATCGATTTTATTTTCGTAATATAATTATCTACTTTGGGCGTATGATTTATTAGGAAGATAGGGAAGGTGAATCAGTGATGAACTGTAATTATCTTGTGAACGCATACCTAATGAGTGTTTTACGAATCTGTGGAGTGCATCTGAAAATTAAAACTGTGACACTGAAGCAAACTGAATTTTTTCATTCTAAATGCTTACTCAGTCTATGGATAGTTTGTCGGGGTAATGACAAGTCTGATGCGTAGACACTTTGATTAACGAATGTGAGAAAAAGTCCTTGTGATCCGTCCAGAATTAACTCAGAAGATTGCGTGACCAGAACTCTATTCATCTTTGATAATTTCTCGAGGGCTATGATAGTGAGCGATGGGTCCCTGTCTATATTACTGCTGTCAATCTCTGTACATTCACTGTTTTAATGACTTTTTTAGTTCTTCATTGTCTATGGGATTTGTTTTTTAGTGTGGATCACCCTTTGCGTCGAAGTCACCAGTGCTCCACAGAAACTGTGTATTATTGGGGATGGAAAAAATAAAGGTTGAAACTTAACCCCCGAATGTCGTATGAAAATTTGAAGTGCGGATGTTAAAGATTTTGTATTTTTTCCACGGATTATACGTCACACATTTCTTATGACATTAAAAATTTTCCCTTTTCTAGAAGGTACCCCACACGGTGTTCTGATAAAGTGTAGCATTCGGCAGGAGACCCATCAGGCTTTTGGTCCGAGCTACTGCTCCTCTCAAAGTGAGTCGAACCATACTTTTTTAACGCATGTTGGAACTTAAGCTTTACGGAAACGTATGAACTCTACTTTTAACATTCTGCCACACAGGCTTTACCCTGTAAAAGCATGTAACCGGGGGATACATCAAATAGCGTTACTTCCTGGGAAAGAGTTTGCATCATGTACTGAGGACACAGCCATAATAAGTTTTTTTAAACAACGTCCCGTAACGGGGGAGTTTTTTTTTTATTTCGTACGACTTTTGTTAAAAGTCGTCCGGGGTGAGGATCCGAACACGGATCTTTTAGGTCGACCCTATTACCTTCAATATTTTTCATCACGACGAATAAAATCAGATTTTTTATTTGCTGCTACTGTGAGGTAGCCCTTCTTCTAGTAATAGTCACGAGGGAGTGAGTTGAAAGAAATAAGTATTGATTAAAACGGACTTAAAATACGTGGGTTATCGGGTTTTGGTGTAAGATCTAAATTTTAAAAGTGGAGAGGGATCCTGCCAGAATTAGACATCTACAGTAAAATGAACTCTATTCATCTTTGATAATTTTCGCAAGCATCGAGGGTTATGATAGAGAAAGCAAGCTTGAAGTGAGAACGTATAAGGATGTTAATACTATCGCCTAACAAAGGACGCCTGGGATATTGCTAAAGATTTTCGTATTTTTCCATGGAATTATACGGCACACATCTTTTCTAATGTCCGAGGTCGAATCCTATTTTTCCTGAGTCGAACCATAACCTTTTAACTCATATTGGAACTAAAGTTTTTTACGGAAACGTATGAATTCTATTTTTAGCATTCCGCCACATAGATTTAGCACTTCTCCGAGGAGTCGGTCATAAGGTGTGTCAACTCAATTTTAAGTGATCTAATAAGGTTCCAGTTATATTTCATAACCTAAAGGGCAGGGAATCGGTATTAATTGTAATCCCGATAATATGTAAAAACAACAATCTCCCTTTGAATTTCATAGATTCCTATTTTTAAGTGCGTCTATCAGCAGAAGAATTCCTTCTGTATTTCGAGAGGAAACAGTAATTATTTAACTTTCCCATTAGGTTTTCGGACGGACCCGCCACTCTTCTCAAAGACGCCGCATTCCACCGTTGGTCCCCGTGACCTTTGCACACCACTCGCTTGTTGTGTCTTGTCAGATCACATGGGGATGAGTGTACAAGGTATCGAAACGGGTTAGAAGGTCGTCTCTCTTGTAAGCAGTAGGCGCGATCAGAGCATATATGTCAGTTAAGCGGTTTTGTTTGCTAAATTTTGGCTATCAGTCCCGTTGCAAATATAATTTCAGTGGATTAGTGGAGGTAAGTTGAGAGGGTGCGTGAAGCAATGTATTATTTTTATAGTCGAAGTTTTAAACTAATGTTCCCCTACTCCGTTAATATGCATTCATGATGAAAGTTTTTTTAGCATTCTTACTTTCTATAACATTCCACCTCGTACAAAATAGTTATTTTTTACCCGATTTCATCAGCGTGATGAGACATACGCTCGCACGCAAACGATGGGAGAGACGATTTTTCTTCGGTGTTGCGTTACTACGTGGAAACACAGATATCTGACAGCACCAACCCGATGGAGACTAATACGCACAACTCTTGAAGGTTTAGGACGTGTCATTTCAAAAGTCTACATGGGGTGCGTTGAAACCTATCATAAAGGGTTGTGCAGAGAACCGTCTCCGGACTTGGGGAAAATATCGAGTCCGAAATCCACGATAAAGAGTGCCAGTGAGTTTTCATGATGTAAGACAGCGTGCCTAATGCGGGAGCAGCACAGATTCATTCGTCAATTTGATCCCCTGTTTGGAATTTTTTATTTTCGTAGGACTTAACCATCCGTCAGTGAAACGCTGTCCGGGGTGAGGATCCGAACACGGAGTCTATTAGGTCGATCCTATCACTCCTCAATATTTTTCATCACGACGAATAAAATCAGATTTTTTACCCATCGGCATTTTCTGCGGGACAGTCTTTTAAAAAACAGTTACTGTGGATAGATCTCGTAAGCGACAGTCGTGGAGTTAAAAGAAATAAGTGTTACTGAAACGGACTTAAAATACGGGGGTTATAAAAATACGTATATTAATGTGAAAGGACTATCGTGTTTTGGTGTAAGAAACACATAGAAAAAGCTAGTTATAAAGAATGCTAGGTTAATATCTGAAATGTCTGACACGCATCTAAGCCACAGCAAGTACACGGTATAGTCCCATGTGTCCTGGAATCCATACAGCGAGGGACGATTTTTTTTTTTTACACATCTACAGAAAACTGATTTTTATTTCGACCGTGGAATGATTTTAATAAAAGTGAGGAATATTTTGACGAGTTTTTAAATACGTATTTTAAATCTGTTTCGCAGGACTTTTCAGATTCTGTCAGTAAATCGTGGTCCACGGGGAAAGTACTTATAAATTGATTTCTAAGTGGACAAGGAATAATCAAATTTATTTCCCATGTGGTTTACAAGGAATAATAAAATTAATTCCCCATGTGGTTTACAAGGAATAATAAAATTAATTCCCCATGTGGTTTACAAGGAATAATAAAATTAATTCCCCATGTGGTTTACAAGGAATAATAAAATTAATTCCCCATGTGATTTACAAGGAATAATAAAATTAATTCCCCATGTGGTTTACAAGGAATAATAAAATTAATTCCCAATGTGGTTTACAAGGAATAATAAAATTAATTCCCAATGTGATTTACAAGGAATAATAAAATTAATTCCCAATGTGGTTTACAAGGAATAATAAAATAATTTCCGATGTGACATACAAGAAATAAAAAAATAACTTACAAATGTGCGTTACAAGGAATAATAAAATAATTTCGGATGTGACATTCAAGAAATAAAAAAATAACTTACAAATGTGCGTTACAAGGAATAATAAAATTCGTTCTCAATGTGGTTTACAAGGAATAATAAAATTCGTTCCCAATGTTCAATTCCCATTTATAAAGAAAAAAATACTCCTAATTTACAAGAAATACATTTATTCGTAGGTTAAAATGATCGATTCTTCACTGACAGCATCTACCTTTAAGCATCGCTTTCACATATTACCGCTGGCGTAATGGATAAAACGCGCTGGTAAGTGTGAGGTTGTGGGATCGAATCCACCGGTGGGAGACTTTTTTTTATAAATATTGTTAAACACTAGAAACACTAGATGGCGCTGCAATAAAAATATTTGGGACGGTTGCTTCACGATGGGTTTGGGTCAACCAGGGGATGATGACTCAACTATGCAAGAATCCAAGATGGCGGAAAAATCACGGGACTTTTGGAGGGGCGTGGTCAAACAGGGGGATGACTCAACTATGCAAGAATCCAAAATGGCGGACGAACGGCAAAATCACGGGACCTTTCGAGAATATGACGTCAGTATACAAAATGGCGGGAAAATCGAGGGACTTTTCGAGAATATGACGTCAGAATACAAAATGGCGGACGAACGGCAAAATCACGGGACTTTTGGGGGTCATCTGACTGCTGCGTGACCTTCAAGGTCAAAAGGTCATTTGGCCCGAAAGTGGGGCACCTACTACTATTGTTTTAATTATCTCTTCAAAGGCGAAAATCTGCATATGCATAGTATATCTCTAGGTAACGAATTATAGCCGAAAAGTAATTTACAGTCATTTACAGATGTTCACTAATTATTTTTGATATTTGTTACTTTAAAAAAAGTTACTTTTTTAAACTGGTTTCTGTCTTATGTTTTATTTTAATCTTAAAAGAATCGTCAAATAAAGTTTTCAATATAATATTATATTTATATAAATTTAATTAATTAATCTTTTGATCTCGATAATGTTCCGTCCTCTGCACCAAAATGTTTTTCGCATTACCATTTGAAAACAAATAAAGAAATTATTTTGCAAAACTAAATGAACGTAATCCAATTTATTCTGTTAGGGAAGTTTTTAGACTTAAATATATACTGGTTCCCATAAATTAAGGAAAATCCCTATGTTAAGTCAATGGGAAGCAAACGTCAAAGCTCTATAACTTCTAAAACAAGATAATTTTTTTGTTTTGAAAAATGTGATTGCACATAAAGATCTCAATCAAATAAATCAATATCTCGATTTTCACCAATATTCGTTCAATATTTAATGAGTTATGGAAGTTTGAATATTTAGCGATAACAATGCCAGCCAGAAAAATTGACTTCAGAAGTTAATTAATAATAAATAAAAAACCCTCAAGCAGCTGCTTGCCAAAGAGGTCTGACAGGAGCCTATCAGTTTATAAGCCATAGTAAAAGGTATGTGAGGATGGCAGGACCTCAGCAGAAAACAACACATACTTTACCGGGCTCAAAGCCAGGTCCCTTAGATCAGTAGCACAAGCGCGCTAACCACTCGGCCACGGGACGTACTTAGTAATGAATATTGTATCAAAGTTCCTATAAGTTTGTATTTTAGAACTTTGTGTAAATAACTGGTATTGTTATCGCTAAATATTCAAACTTCCATAACTCATTAAATACTGAACGAATATTGTTGAAAATCGAGATATTGATTTATTTGATTGAGATCTTTATCTGCAATCATTTTTTTTTTCAAAACAAAAAAACTTATTTTAGAAGTTATAAGAGCTTTGACGTTAGCTTCCTATTGACTTAACCTAGAGATTCTCCTTATTTTATGGAGACCAGTGTACATTTTAATTTATGCAAAGATAAAAAAGTTCCCACCCACCCCTACACAAAGACAACTTAGAAACTCTATTGGACTTGTCCTCTCTTCTCATACAACCTCACTGGTGTAGTTGTCAGGTGCGTTAACTACTAGAACAGGTATTTGGCATTTATTTCTTTGGCACTTAACAGCAATGGATGCTTCAGTAGATTATTTCCGTTTGCAATCTATTTTCAAAAAACGCTATTTCTATGAAAGGTTTGCTCCGAAAAGGGTGTTCGGCTCGAGCAAAATACGAACCCACGACCTCCTGATAACATGCCAGGTGATCTGCTGTTCAGCTATTAAAATTCATGCGTTACAACTAATTTTGCTTTGTCGTCTATCTGTACATCGGGCATTGATTTTTTTTAGTTTTAAGAGATAAACGAAAAATTATTTTTGCTTTAGATGTGTTATTAATGGCTAATATACATTTTAAAAACAACACTGAAACACACTATCCAGAAAAGCAAACGCTAAAGAATACAGTACTTGTATAGCATTCAAAAACCATTTCAAAATTCAAAAAACCATTTCATACTCTTCTCAGTTGTTGGTCCAACATTGCACTGCGCTGTTGGAATCATAGCACTGGGGGGCGGGGGGGGGGGCTCAGTCGGTAGCGCGCCAGGCTCGTAATCTGTAGTTCCCAGGTTCGAGTCCCAGCTTGGTCAGCGTTGAGATTTATCTCCGCAAAATTCCCCCCCTGCCCACGGTCAGTAGGGGACACCGATGGGCTTGGAAAGGCCGCCATCCGTCGAGTGGGACGTTAAGCCGTGGGCCCCGTGTGCGGGAGAGCCATACCCTGTGCACGTTAAAGAACACGCTGGATGGCCTTGACGGGAGGCTACCATCTGTCTCCCAACAGCTGTTCCAGTGGGTCCCCTCCCCCAACCTTCTCTGAGACTTCGGGGTCCATGTGACCTGGCCATTAGCCCATGGTATGCGAAAAAGTGCACACCATGGGCTAAATGGCCAGGTCACATGGACCCCGAAACATTATAAGATAATTATATAAGCGATACCGATAACATTATAAGCGCCATGCAGTTGAGATTTATCTCAGAGGTAAAACAACCCAACCCAACCCATAGCACTGGAAATAAGATGTTTTCATAATTAATAATAAGTTGAGTTGTTTCATCTCTGAGCAGTACTTTTCACTTTCTGCACATAATGAGCTAAATGGACAGGGTTGGGTTGTTTTACCTCTGAGCGGCACTTTTTTGCACACCATGGGCTAAATGGCCAGGTCACATGGACCCCGAAGGCTCAGAGAAGGTTGTGGGAGGGGACCCACTGGAACAGCTGTTGGGAGACAGATGGTAGCCTCCCATCAAGGCCATCCAGCGGGTTCTTTAACGTGCACAGGGTATGGCTCTCCCGCACACGGGGCCACGGCTTAACGTCCCATTCGACGGACGGCGGCCTTTCCAAGCCCATCGGTGTCCCCTACTGACCGTGGGCAGGGCGTGGAATTTTGCGGAGATAAATCTCAACGCTGACCCAGCTGGGACTCGAACCTGGGAACTACAGATTACGAGCCTGGCGCGCTACCGACTGAGCCACCCCCGCCCCACTAAATGGACAGGACCCCGAAGGCTCAGAGAAGGTTGAAGGATGTGACCCATTGGACAGCTGTTAGGAAACCGTCAAGGTCATCCTATGCACACTATGCATATTAAAGAGCACTCTGGATCAGCGTGCTCTTCAATATACATAGTGTATGACCCTGACGCAAACGGACCATGGTTAAACGTGTCATCCAATGGACGGCGGCCTTTCCAAACTTATCTGTGTCGCCTACTAACCGAGGGCAGGGTGGAGAGTTTTCCGGAAATAAATCTCAACATTGGACAGCTGTTACGAGACAGATGGTATCATCCCTTCAAAGTCGTTAAGTGTGTTCTTTAACGTGCACAGGGTATGGCTCTCCCGCACACGCAGCCAAGGGTCCCATCCGACGGCGGTCGTTCTAAGCCCATTGGTGTCCCCTTTCTCACCTACAACAAAGAGGTAAATTGGCGGGAAAAAATCTCGAATCTGGAAAATGCAGATTGCGAGTCTGGCTCGCTACCGTCTTAGTCAACCTTACGAACTAATTGATTATTGTTGTTGTTTTACCTCTGAGCGGCACTTTTTTGCATACCATGGGCTAAATGGCCAGGCCACAAGGACCCCGAAGGCTCAGAGAAGGTTGGGGGAGGGGACCCACTGGAACAGCTGTTGGGAGACAGATGGTAGTCTCCCGTCAAGGCCATCCAGCGTGTTCTTTAACGTGCACAGGGTATGGCTCTCCCGCACACGGGGCCACGGCTTAACGTCCCATCCGACGGACGGCGGCCTTTTCCAACCCCATCGGTGTCCCCTACTGACCGTGGGAAGGGCGGGGGAATTTTGCGGAGATAAATCTCAATGCTGACCCAGCTGGGACTCGAACCTGGGAACTACAGATTACGAGCCTTGCGCGCTACCGACTGAGCCACCCCGCCCCACGAACTAATTGATACCAGGGAGGCCGGATCTAGAAAAAATTATGGGGGGCCCTCATAAGAAACTCAGTCGGGCGGAAAAATATAAAAGGTGGGCCAAGACACTAGATTTTCTTTGCAATATAATATTTTTCATTTTTAGAGCTCTGTAAAAATTAGTTTAAAAAATGCCTGAAATATACATAAGTTGAATACTTTTTTGCCACTATTACTAGCATTATGAAATGGGAGACATGCCCTCTCCTCTGAGAACCCCTACCCGAGACCCAGTCCTGCTGCCAGAAATAGTCAAGTTGTAGAAACAGCATTTAAAGGGCTTCAGAATTATATTTACATTAATAATTCAAATTATACTACTTTGATCAGCAACTCGTTCTGCCTAATATGTTTTGTCACTGGGAGTGAAAATTTCAGCAAGTAGCACGCCAAGCTCTTAAAGTGAGACTCAAATCTATATCTCACCTTTCCCAGAGTTTAGATATTCCCACTTTCCAATATCTTCACGTAAAGCGAGAAGGTTGACAGCAATTGGCTTTCTGAAGTTGCCTTCGATCTAATGTGACGCAAGTTGATGTGCGTTTGCATCACAACTTGTTCACTTTAATTAGAGAACTTCGTGTATGGCGTTGATGTAACACTCTCATCCAATTTTAACGTGCTGATCAGCGAGCAGAGCATCCCATACTCTAATGTTATTAATCAACACTAGATGCAGTAGAGGATTTCTGCAACTTGAGCAGGGAGCGAAGTGTCTTGCGCAATTCGATCCAAGGAGTCCCGGTGCAGACTCGAAAATGGTTGAGGACAAAATTAATTTAAGAGTAGTGTATGCAAAACCATGGTCACAACAACGTAGAGATAATCACCACTGTAAGCAATATCAGATTCTGAAAATCTAGAGTGTGATCATCAGACTGTGCATCTTGTGCCATCAATAAATAAAATAATAAATTATCCCTCAAGCAGGTGCGGGGGGAGGAGTGCCATGCTCGTAATCTGCAATTCCTAAGTTCGAGTCCCAGCTAGGTCAGCGTTGAGATTTATCTGCGCAAAACTTCCCGCCCTGCTCCCGGTCTGTAGGGGACACCGATGAGTTTGGAAGAGCCGCCGTCCTTCCGATGGGACGTTAAGCCGTGGCCCCGTGTGCGACGTAGCCATACCCTGTGCACATTAAAGAACACGCTGGATGGCCTTGACGGGATTTGGGAGACTACCATTTATACCCAACAGCTGTCCAGTGGGTCCCCTCACTCAACCTTCTCTGTGCCCTCGAGTTCCTTGTGTCCTGGCCATTCAGCCCATTGTGTGCAAAAAAAGTGCCGCTCAAAGTTATAACAACCCAATTAAAATTGCCCCACCTATAAGGAGTACTCGCTTTGAGTTAAACGTAACTTGAGTGACAGAGAGCAATGTAGACAGCGAACGATTAAATTTCCCTAACAAATAGCAGTATATACTTAACAAAATGCGAGTACAGTCGGTCAAAAAAATATCCGAACACTACGGTTGATTACAAAATTCAGAAAAAATATCTGGCAACGTTTTGTTTAGAAATTAGTGATCTGGCAACCTTCGTGTCACGTGACACGAAGGTTGCCAGATCACTAATTTCTAAAAAAAATCGTTGCCAGATATTTTTTCTGAATTCTGTAATCAACCGTAGTGTTCAGATATTTTTTTGACCGACTGTACATCAATAAGAAGCATGGCCTCCATGAACAGCGACATAAGCCGCGAAACGTTGCTGTAGCGCGTTGAGAAAGTAATGAATATCATACTGGTGAACATTGAGCCATAATTCACTCACCTGTGCAGTGAGCTGGACACACATCTGCTGGTGGATATGCCAACTGAAATGATGATAGGGGGCTGACAGCCGGTGGTCAGTGAACGTCTCATCATATCCCAAACGTGTTCGATGGGAGAGAGATTTAGGAAACATGCAGGCCAAGAAATCATATCCACACGAACGGTGATTTGCCATGTTGGCCATCCAGCTTCTGACAACCCACGATCTGGTTCTTTCAATTCACGTAAACTATACATAACATCGTCTTACTCATGGTAAAAGCACTACACACTCTTCGCTCGTCATTTCTTCATCATTGGGTTTGCTCCGCTGACGTTTACACCTTTTTTAATAGTCTGATCTGTTCAATCCGTCTGAAAGAACTAACGGATCTGTTCAATCCGTCCATTCTTTCTAACGTCTTCAAAAGTCTGAATTCAATTTCTGTTCTAAATCTGTTCAATCCGTCCATTCTTTCTAAGTGGGAAACTTCAATGGTGAAAAGTGTATATATGTTTCCAGTATTGTCTTAAATGGGAATGTTTCATAATTTGTTACTCGTGGCCTGACTGTGAAAGCCAACTGCTTGGAGATGTATGGCATTGTCATATGGGCCAGTCAGGTGGAATTCGACAGTGTTGTTTTACCTCTGATCGACACCTTTTTTCACAAAGTGGGTTAAATGTTCAGATCACAAGGACCCCAAAGGCTCACAGAAGGTTATGGGAAGGGGACCCACTGGGAGCTGTTAGGAAATAGATAGTAGCCTCCCGTCAAACTCATCCAGCGTGTTCTTTAACGTGCAGCATAAGTAATTTCTTGCACACTGGGTCACAGCTTTACGTTCCATCCGACTGACGATGACCTTTCTAAGACCATCGGTGTTCCCTATTGATCGAGGGCAGGATGGGGTTTTGCGAAGATAATTCTCGACGCTTCACGGGTGTGACTCGAACTGCAGATTGCGAGGCTCGCGCCCTACAGACTAAGCCACTTTCGCCCCAAATTCGACAATGAGAGTTAATGAGAGACTCTCATACAATCCGTCGTTGCTCTCAGCTCAGTCAGAAGGAAGATGGTTTTCGCAAAGAAAGAGAGCGACAACAGCTCTCGTCCTTCTCACAGAAAGAGAGTGATCCAGGACCCTGGTGCATGATTTCTTTACCGGTCCCCTTTCTTAAAAATAGCTTTCTAAAAAAATAAGAGAATATAAATTGCAATTTTTTTTTGTAAAAAATCCTAAAGAAAGGGTTGAGTTGAGTAGTTTTACCTCTGAGCGGCACTTTTTTGCACATAATAGACTAAACGGCCAAGTCACAAGGACTCCTAGGCTCAGAGAAGGTTGGGGAAGGGGACCCACTGGAACAGCTGTTGGGAGAAATGGTAGCCTCCCTTCAAGGCCATCTAGCCTGTTCTTTAACTTGCACAGGGTATGGCTCTCCCGCACGCGGGACCAAGTTTAACATCCCATCCGACGAGATGGCGGCCTTTCCAAGCCATCGGTGTCTCTACTGACTAAAGAAAGGATTTTGGTGAAACTTTTACCCAGAATAGTAAGATAGGAATCCCTCCTGCCTAAACTTGAGGTCTACTGAGTGAGTACTGTATGAAAAGGGCAGAATTCCTCCTTGTTCGGATGAATGTTGTATGACATAGGACAGTATTCAGTATCTTTGTAAAGCTGACAAAATAAAACATTAAACAACTATTAGACAGCGCCCACACCGCCGGCAATTTGCAACAGCAATGCGACGACGATTACAATTGCTTCTTTAAAATACGTTCTACGAACATTCATAGAACATTCTAAGTACCTTTAGGTGCATTCATAAACCTTTAGAATTCTAAAGAACCTTTAGGTGCATTCATAAACCTTTAGAATTCTAAAGAACCTTTAGGTACATTCATAGAATGCACATTAAAGGAGGATCATTGTCACATTGTTGCTGCAAATCGCGGTGGTATGCCCTCTTCCTCAAAGTATAGTCAGTTGGGTTGGGTTGTTTTACTTCTGAGCGGCACTTTTTTGCACACCATGGGCTAAATGGCCAGGTCACATGGACCCCGAAGGCTCAGAGAAGGTTGGGAGAGGGAGCCCACTGGAACAGCTGTTGGGAGACAGATGGTAGCCTCCCGTCAAGGCCATCCAGCGTATTCTTTAAGGTGAACAGGGTATGGTCTCTCCCGCACACGGGGCCACGGCTTAACGTCCCATCCGACGGACGGCGACCTTTCCAAGCCCATCGGTGTCCCCTACTGACCGTGGGCAGGGCGGGGAATTTTGCAGAGATAAATCTCAACGCTGACCCAGCTGGGACTCGAGCCTAGGAACTACAGATTACGAGCCTGGCGCGTTACCGACTGAGCCACCCCCGCCCCAGTATAGTCAGTGTTCGCAACGTGTCAGACATAGCAAACGCCCACAGAATCTAGAAATACGAGGTAGAAAGAACTGTTTCTTAAAAAATAAATTAGTAGCTGAACGGTTTTAATATTCATTCTGGTTATTTTTACCGGAATTTTTTTATAGCCTCACCCCCCGAAAGTCCGGTCGTATTATACGAAATCTCAAACTCGTCTACCTGCTATTAAATCCAAAACAGTTTTTTGTATAATTTTAGACCCACATTTTGTGTCCAACACTAAAAATAAAGTTAAAAAACAACTATAAAAATTTATTCCATATATAATATCATTTTAAACTCTTCTGCCAGGTGGTATATTTCAGCAATTGGAAAACCCTACTCAAATCTTATTCTCAGACTCTACCCCCAAGAAACTAACTCCTGAGTACGTCACTTCAAATTTTTATAAATCCTAAACCGTGTTAAAATCGCATATAGCTGACGTAACCTCTTAGAATGACCGCACGTTCAGATGGAGGAATAACCTGATACGTGTGAAGATCAAATGTATGATAAAGAAAAATATAATACAATAGACCGAAGAAGAGAAGACGAGACGAAGAAATCTTAGAGAGACCTTTAGGAAACTGGAGAACCAAGAAATTTCTTTCTCCTGGCGCAAAGACAGCATACACGGGAAACGAAAACAAAGACGTGGCTCAGCCAACAGTTACGAAAGACTTACGAAGTCGTTATAAGAAGGACAAGAAGCTTTGGCATGCTTTAAGCTAGCAGAATTAGAACTCTATTTGTCTTGGTAAAGAGACAGACAACGGAGAAATGTTAATCTGACAACGACAAAAGTTATCAGCTGCTGTGTTACGTTAATCCAAAGAATAACAAAAGAAATATTGCGGATGGATTAGATTGCTGTGACTGCCATACACGAGGAATATTTCTGGACCCTAGTCCAGTACAAAATCTCGAGATAGTTGCGTGACAAGGTGATCCTGGACCCTTGTGCAACACTTCTTTACCGGTCCCCCTTCTTAAAAATAGATTTTTGGAAGAAAAAGAATATAAAGGACACGAGGCTCACCCTCAATATATAATAAAGAAATTCTTCTAAAGCAAACAGAAATACTCATCGGGAACTGTGCGTGGTTCAGTTGAATCATATGAGTCCAGTACAAAATCTCGAGATAGTTGCGTGACAAGGTGATCCTGGACCCTTGTGCAACACTTCTTTACCGGTCCCTCTTCTTAAAAATAGATTTTTGGAAGAAAAAGAATATAAAGGACACGAGGCTCACCCTCAATATATAATAAAGAAATTCTTCTAAAGCAAACAGAAATACTCATCGGGAACTGTGCGTGGTTCAGTTGAATCATATGAGTCTTGGTAACTGCAAATTACGAACCTGGCGCCGTACCGAACTGAGCCACCCCAGCTCCCAGGCCCCCAGGTTGTGATATGATTTACGGTGGGCTATTCGCAAGTGTGATATTGTTACGGAAGATTTCTGTGCGTGGTGAGGGAGGACATTATAGAGGGCACTAACTGTAGAAACGTAAAACTTGAACTATTATTGCGAACAATGTATTTATGCTAGAAATGGAAATTCTGGTGGTAGGATCTGTCGATTAAGACACCCAGATAACTTGTTAGCATGAGTATAACTCGTAGATCGTGTGTGGATATGCGACGTTCCAGGTAAAACGTTACCCATTACCATCTCCATCTGAGAATATGCCCAATTAGCATAAGTAAAAACATATAACAAGTAAACCACCCGTGGGTGGATTCCTAGAGGCTAACATAAAACAGAAGCTAAAAAATAGCATATATCATGCACAAGAGACCTAAAACGAGTAGCTTTCCTCAGAGAAATATCTTGCGTATACTCGTGGAGGTGGTATTCGCCCATATACGGGATACATAAGTTATTATCGGACGAATGACCATGTTGTACAATAATCATTTATGGTCAATCAGGACAGCACTGCTCCGAAAAAGAGTGAACATAACTCAATGCATGTGTTATAATTAAAATACTCTTGGTTAAAATTCCACCGGTAACCCTTTAGTTTTAAAAACGTTAATACTTAAATTTAGAAGTTTCAAAAGTATTTTGATAAAAAGATTATATACACTGATTGATTTGCCTCTTAGCATTTTTTTTTCTTTTTAAAAGATAAACGAGAAATTCCTTTTGCGTTGTATAGGACTAATAATATATTAAACTATTTACATTTTCCAATTACCCATTAGTACGAATTACTACTATCAAAAGGTGCAAAATTCGAAAAATGTAAAAACCTTTGAAACGTTGCATCCCATATTCTCCAAAGACTATATGTTAGTCTTCTAGTTTAATAATAATAGCATTCTGACAGTTTCCGACCAATTAAAACAATTAAATCTTCGCTTCCAGAAACATGTTGTCATCGTGTTAACAATGGGGTTCTTTTTTTATTTTGTGTACATGTTTTTCATTGCTGAACTTCTTTACGAATAAGTTTACAAATGAATTTTTTCTAGGAAGTACGGAAACCCCTTGACACTGAACACTTTAATGTAATATATGTAGTTAGCATATAAATTGATCAGAATAAACTGAAGAATATGCACGTTACTTTACTAGAAAGACACACTCATAGCTCGGCAACTTACAAAATCAGCTCAGTTTGGAAGATGTTATTGCTACTGAATTGTGAATTTTAACTATTTCAAAAATCAATATTTGGTTCAGTTAATCCATAGTAAATACACACATATTACCTGTAGATATAGAATTGAATAAATACTTATGTGGGAAAAAAATTATTCCCGACGGTTTTGATGTTACTATAACTCATTATATGAGTTATTTATTTGATGTTACTTAATACTATAACTCAGTATTTTTATAACTGGCATTTAGTGGTTAGAATACTATCGCATGTATCTAGAGAGTCTTGGGTTCGGATCCCACACTTTCGGCAATAATTTTTTCCACATAATAATTTATTTGTTCAGTTGTGGAAGCTGAATCTCAAGTGCAGATTTTCTAGTCATATACATATATACATGCCCAAAGCATAAGTAAAATGTAATACGAAAAAAAAAACATCCTATAACAGAGATTACTAATATAAGTATGTATTTAGAAGTCTGCACAGGGTTTCTTTAAAACCAAAAATAGATTTAAAAGATAAGTATAAGATTTAATTCCATATAGAATATCATTTTAACATTTTCTGTTCTGTGCAATATTTTAGCAATTAGAAATCCTACTCAAGTTCTATTCTGAAACCCAAAAAAATTAGAGCTTCACCCAAAAAAATTTCCTCCACCCACTCTAAAACTAAATCCTGACTTGATGTAACCTATGACATTCGCAGTATCAAACCCTTTCCCCCACCCCATCCCACACCAAAAAATTCACCCACCCACTCTAAAACTAAATCCTGGATCGTACCTGACTTGATGTAACCTATGGCATTCCAAGTATCAAAAACATTCACTGGGAAATAATTGAATTCCTATATTTACTAAACGATTACGCCGTTCATAAATTCCTTCTCCTTCCTCACGTAAAAGCAATAACATTGTTTGTCTCCGAACGACAGAAATATTTTCGTTTTTGAAAGACGCAAAATGATTTCCCTTGATATTTCATATTTGCGTTTGCTTAATACATTAATATGCATTGCCGGAAATAAATAGCGTAGAAGTATAGATTTCTACGTGTTGAATTTGCCTGGGATCCTGAAACATTGGGTCAGTCACGCTTACATTATGCGGCGGTTCGTTGCGAAATCGAAAATGGTAAATAGACACAACTTTTGGAGTCGCTGACACTTGTGCCAACTTACACCTTATTCTATCTCTGGAATATTTTGTCGTTTACGAAAAGGAACTTTAATCCAATATAAGATTTTTTGGTGCGTATTAGAGATGGAGTAGGGCTCTAATTTTTGATCAAGAGGTTCCGAAGCACTGTAAAATGTCTGGCACATTATAAAAGATAATTTTTTTTACATAGATAAATTTTTATTACATACTGAAAAATACATTAACATTGACTCAAATTTTGAATCATTAATAGATTCAGTATCCCACTCGAGTTAATACTTGTCTGTGGGATAATAACACAAATATTTTAATAGTTAAAGTGGATTAAATGAAAATTTACCTTTTAAGTAGAGTCGTCCTAAGTTTTAAACATTAATAATTTTCTAAGATAAACATAGAAGCATTAAAAGTCTTACACTTTGAAATCATAAATGATCCAATTTCTCAAAGCAAAGGAATATACTTTAACATTATGTTTAAGCTTATAAAATTTGGCAATATATTTTACAGTCTATGTTATTGTTGAAAATGGTTTTTTGGGATATTTATCACCCTTGGCTTTTGATACCAATGTTTAACAAGAGTCATGCAATGAGTTCTTCTAGAAGATCAGAAAATGTTCATTATCGCTGAGAAAAAAAACTTTTCAGGAAAAAGGATGCAAGTTTTAAAACTGTGGGATTGTCTGATGAAAAGTTCGATTCGAGGATAAAAAATCTTTGAAGGTAAAGAAAAAATATCATAAATCACATAAAGTGCATTTGCATGTAGTCCGTGTGATCTGAAGTAATTGATCATTGAGGAACGACTTTTGTCATTTAGTTGGCAGCGTAGAAGGAAACGTGAAACTGTTTCATGCTCTCCACATGCTGGACACTTATTGGAATTACTAAGCCGACATCGAAACAGGAAATCTTGTAACGGTACTACATTCAGTCTTCATCAAGTAATAAGAATCTCCATAGCTTTGGTGGAAATATTCATGTCCAAAAGCTGTGGAAATCGAGAGATACGTGGATATATTTCACTCAGAGCTGAGGAGTCCCATTCATCTCTATGGCTGTCAAAGTAAGATTGTTTGAATATACCTAATATTTCTTCTGCATAAAATGGTAAATCCGGATGAACATAAGAAATGTCAAGAGCCTGTTTTGCAAGTGAATCTGCTTCTTCAATGAGAGAAATGCCTCGGTGACCTGGATCCCAAAGTATTGTGATTGACTTCTGCCTGAACAGCAGAAGAGATTGTTTAATGTAAATTTAATATTGCTGTGGGTGATTTGATTTTGGCATTTTATAAAGCTATTAATGTTTATTTGTTGTCACAGAGAATAAAATATTTATCAGAAACTTTGATTACATTTGCAGCAGCCTTATAAATGGCAAATACCTCAGCTGAAAAAAATAGATGCATGATCGTGAAGTTCCAAAAGTTGATAGTAATAATTTTGGCAGGCGATTCTAATTCCCGTGTGGGATCCTGCTCGAGAGGCGTCTATACCAATCCAGATTGCGTCCGCCCACGTAGATAGAATTTCAGAATTAAATATTGATAAAAAGGTCTTTGTCAGATAGAGCAACTCGAAGTTTTCGTTGAAAGTCGAAAGATTCAGTAATGATTTCATAAGGCCTTGGTAGCCAGGGTGTGATATCAAAGAGTTGTTTAATGGCTATTGGTTGGAAATATTGTTTTCTTCCATCCAATTATTAGTCAATGACGAAAAAAGAGTTGTTTGTTTTGACCATTTATAGAATTTTAGAAAAAAAGAGTTGTTTGTTTTGACCTTTTATAGAATTTTAGAAAAAAGAGTTGTTTGTTTTGACCATTTATAGAACTTTAGAAATTCAGGTTCTCTGCAAATTTTTCTGTACATTGAAGAGATAGTGATGCTTTTTCGTTTATTGAAGTTTTGATGGCCAGATGTTTAGCAAACGTTTGAAGTGTAACTGTCCCACTTTCTGCATAAGGTAAAGGAAGAGGTGTAGCTTTAGGTAAAGCTGTAGCTGCTCGAAGCGCCACATGGTCTATTGGAGAGATGGAATTCCAATAACTGGTTGGAGCAGATATTAGAAGTGGAGCACCATAGGTAAAAAGCTGTTTTGATTGGCATTGGCATGCTGCAGTAAAGGATGGCGATGAAGACCTGTGCGTGGTGAAGCTAAATTACGAATTATGTTTAATAGTGGAAGACTGTATTCTGAAGCTGTTGAAAGTGAGTTTGCAGTGAGCCATTGCTCTGAAAATTTATACCGAGTATTTTTATGCTGCCAGTCTAAGGAACCTGTTCTGTTCCAATCTTTAACGTCGTAAGTTTTAAATGTCGGCGACGGTTGATTAAAAGGGCTGAACTCTTTGTGGCTGATGATGTTAGGCCCCAGTCTGTAGATCATTGAGCGATGACATTAAGAGAATGTTTGCACTTTTTAGTAGATATTCAATGTGAGATCCACTGCAGTATAATGTGATGTCATCTGCGTATATAGCAATTTTGCAAGGTGACTTTATGAGACTTGGAAGATTCTGTATATAGATATTGAATAAAAATGGCGACAAAAACTGCCTTGAGGTAAACCAAGTGGTTGATTTTTAATGGAAGATTAAGTGTTTCTCCATCTGACCATGATTGTTCGATTAAAAAGATATATTCTGAATCATGTAATGATTTTTTCTTGAAAACCTATTGCTTGGAGTTTCCTGAATAATGCTTCTAAATCAATTGAATCATATGCTTGCGAAATATCCAGTTTCAATAATATAAAAAAGTCGTCGTTTCAAAGTTTCACTAATCAAAATATGTAGAGGGGCTAAAACATGCATCGTGGTATGATTTTTACCACTCTTCAGTGGTAAAAATCCATGCACTTGTTCAGGAAATATTTTACACTTCAAAACTATTCGCTCAAGTCGATGCCAAATAAGTCGTTCTAGAATCTTTGCTGCATGAATAAAAGAGCAATAGTCCTGAAAGCAGACACTGTGTCATGCTTTAAGCTGTTTTCCAAGAAGGTGAAGTTTCTAATGTCCCATAACTGATTAAGTAACTTAAGAAATTGCATCTGGTAAAGTTCAGGAAGATGTTTTAACATTTCTACTGAAACCTGATCTATTCCACGTGCCATGTTTCTTTGGCGACCGAGTGCTCTCTTTAATTCTGCAAAGGTAAATGGTGGGTCAACATCAGTCGAATAATTAGCCTTTGATGTAGAGATTAAACCTGCTGTTTGTTGTGGAAGTCTTCTTGTGAAATGATTAAGAAACATTTATGCCGGTCCCGTGCGCCAGTGCATGGGTAGAATAGACCATTATTTTACAACACTGAGCATCATGCTCTTGGTTAATCGCTGTCCGAAAATTTCGGTAAATACGATATAAATCAGATGGGGAAGAAATCTTTTCACTACTTCTTGTCCAGTAATAAGATCTTTCAGTGCGAATGGCACGACGGAAAACTGCGCTTGCTTCTCTATAAGCAATACAGTCGTCTATTGCGAGAGCGTGTCTTACGGCGTTTAAAGGGTCGTTTTTTTCTGTAAAGTTTTGCACCACTCTGGAAATCGAGTTGTCGGTAATTGTTGAACTTGAGTAGAAAGTTGCAAAACAGATTATAGTGTTGAAATTAGATCTTATGAATTTTCGGTGAGATTGCAGTCTTGTTGTAGAAGGATATTGGAAAAGTGTTTCCAGTTCGTAAAATCACGTTGGTAAATAGATTTCCAGGTGGTAAGAATTTATTTGTAGTAGGCTTTAATTTGATTAGAATAGGGTAATGGTCGCTCCCCCAGACGGGAGCAGTGGTTTTCCATGAGCACCGACTATGCCAGTTTGGTGTACATAAAGTTTAATCGACAGCAGATCCTGTTGGGGTAGAAAACAGGTAAGGAATCCATCATTGAACAAACACCAATTATTTTGAAGTATCCAATCCTTACATTGGCCGTCAAGTGACCAAGTGGTTAACGCGCTTGGCTACTGATCTAAGAGACCTGGGTTCGAGATCCGGGTAAGGCATAGATGTTCGTGTTGTTTTCTGCTGAGGTCCTGCCATCCTCTCAGATCTTCTACTCTGGCATATAAACTGACAGGCTCCTGTCAGACCTCTGTGGCAAGCAGCTGCTTGAGGGGGTATTTTTTTAATCTGTTACCATCTCTTCTGAGCGGGAAGAACTTACAGATCCCAGGAATGATGGGAATTAAAATCTTCCAAAATAATATCCAAGTTGTGATAAGCAGTAGATAGATAACATAGAATTTTGATAGCATCCTCTCCTTTAGGTGCGTAGCAGTTCGTAACAAATAATTCCCTGTAGGTTGGGAAAAGAGACTACTTGAAGTTGTCCTTTGTTTAAATTAGGAATGGCGTTAGGAGTTAACAATTCACAAGACAAATGTTTGTGTGCAGCAGTAAGTAAACTATCTCCGTCGCCGTCTTATCGATCGGAGCGGAATATTATATATCCCGGAAGGCGAAATCGGAGGCTTTAGCCAGGTTTCTTGAATACAAATGATTGAAGAAGTTTAAGTAGCCATAAGACTTTGGAGAAATTGAGAGTTTGCAGATATGCTACGAGAGTTCCATTGTATGATATGTAAGGGAAAATTTCTTAAAAGTGGTAAGCATTTTTGTGGCTGAAGCTTTTGATTATGGAGCATTTTGAGATTTTATGACTTCGGAAGTAATTTTATTATGTATTTTATTGGTTGAAGTTGATGGAAAATTGTTGTTATATTCCACATTGCTAATTTCCGTTTCTAGAGGTTTCAAGATGCTTTTCTTTTGTTGGGTTAAGTTGTTTTTATTTCTTGACGAATTTATTTGAAGAGTTTCTGGTTCAACACATGAAGAAGGTTTATTTATTAATAACACATCAGAAGTTCCGATTTTAGGTGATGTGTCTGTTACCAGCAATTGTTTCAATGAAAGAATATCTGTTTTGATTTTTTCTTCTGATGGTCGAGCTATTTATCCTGATGCGATGATACCTGCACTAAACAGTTCTGAAATGTTTTTCTACATTCGAGATCGCCTTTGTAATGCTTTCTGTAATAGTTTTCTGAAGTGTTTCAATCCATGATGCGTTAACAATTTTATTAGAATAATCTGGTGTAATCTGATTTTTCACGACAGATGCATATGATGTTTTGTATTTAATAATCTTATTCGTTGCCTCTTGATAAGAAATATGATTTGTTGTTTTGTAGTTTAATATCTCCTTTTCTTGTATCCACAGAGGGCAGTGTTGGTCAGTGGTTGCATGGGGTCCTGTATATAGACAACAATATGAAGTGGGTGCATGGCATAGGTTGTAGGCATGTTCGTCTCCACACTGATTACAACGTCGTTTACTGCGACGAGTTTTAGCTTAATGCCCATAGCGTTGGCAGTTGGTGTAGCGGCGTGGTCTTTCTACGAATATGGATGGTCGTTGTAGCTGTCACCATAAATGAACTTCCGAAGGACAATAGTGTCCTAAAATAGTGGCAAGAACAGATTGTGTTGGGATGTATTGGAAGTCCGTCTCTGCGATAAAAGCGACGTAATTCTACAACTGTCAGATTATCTGAGCTCTTTTTTTTTGCAATTCTTCCATTGTAATAGTATGCTCTACATCTCTTAGGATAAACTGAGTGGTAAGTGTCTCTGTTAATAAAGTATTTGTAACAGCAACAGAAAGCACTTCTGATGGCCTAAAATATCTTGAGCAGATGTGATGGAAGTAGTGTTCAATGCGATATTTTTGGTCTTAGTAATATGTACATCTTTAACTTCATTAGGATTGGAAATGTATACTGATAAAGCTGGTTTAAGTGCTTGTGGTTTTGCAATTGGGATAGGATGAGTTTTTCCCTTAATCATTACACTGAATTTATGAAGGCCAATGTTGTTAGCTAATTCCACTATTTCATTTTCTTTTAAATATTTGGTCCCTGCTGGAGGTAGCTTTAATGGTAGTGGGTCATGTTCTTCCATGCTACGTTTTCTTTTATTATCATTCTGTTCAGCCATTTGCTGTTCTTGAAAGCTATCAAGAACTGAAGAATATTTTGTGAACAAAAAATCAGAAAAGAATTGAATAAAAAAATCTGAAAAGTCTCAAAAAGATAATAAGTCTTTAGACACTGTTGTCTAAAAGTGACAGCAACCTGCACTTCTCAAGATTAGAGAGTGAAAATTAATATTCTGCAGTCGGTAATGTACAGTCGCTCAAAAAAGTATCCGAACACTATGGTTGATTGCAAAATTCAGAAAAAATATCTGGCATTGATTTTTTTTAGAAATTAGTCATCTGGCAACCTTCGTGTCACGTGACACGAAGGTTGCCAGATGACTAATTTCTAAAAAAATCAATGCCAGATATTTTTTTCTGAATTTTGCAATCAACCATAGTGTTCGGATACTTTTTTGAGCGACTGTACAGTATAACGGCACTAAAGAACAAAAGAGAAATTCCTCTTCTTAAAATAGTCTTCAAAAATCGTTGTTTCACCTTACGCTGCTTGCCTTGGCGCCTTTCCACCGCTATCGCCTGTTCCTCATCAGCTAGTTCCTCATCAGCTCATCCTGCTAGAGTCAATTTCTCATTAGTCTATAAACCAAGAAAATATAATGTTTAGTAAAAATATTTTTCTTAACCGATAGTTCAGTTACTAACATGTTTTCAGATAATCTCGTATGGGCAGGAAATTCCCATTTTTATTTAAATATATCAAGAATTTAATGCATATAATTTGCGTAATTCTATAATACCAAGATATCTATAATTGTCACTAACATTTCACCTTCTTTTTTGCTTCAAAATACACCTTTAAATGATTTTGAACAACTTCAATAATATTTATATAAATATATAAAATGATAACATATATCTTACGTAAATACAGAATGTATAACATATATCTTACGTAAATACAGAATGAATATCATTTACGTTACGACTAAACATTTATTACGTACTCCCTAACATACATTACATACACACAAAATAACATAACACAAAATGTGTTATGTCATTTTGTGTTATGTGTTATGTAACACAAAATGTTACAAAAGTACAGAAATGTAAAATGCTAAACCATTTCTTAATTCTTTGTCTTGTGGACTATTGTAAACGTTAAAATAATCATAATTTTTTGTTGACAAAGTTAAAAATTTAATGCTATTTGAAACGAAAAATACTAGAAATGCTTCGCACAAACTGAAAATTCTTGAGTAACACTCATACGAGGATAAGTCAATAAATAAGGTAATTTTAAGTTCAGCATCGTAGCAATTTATTCTAGAAAGATGTACATACGCTCCTCTCTCGATAAATTTAGTCGAACGGCTTGCAAATTTTCTAATTACATCAGGAAAAAGAAAGTTTTTCTTAACCCTTGCAGGACCATAAGGTTTCTAAGAGTAAATATTAGTATGTAACTGTTTACTTTAGTTTGTTTAGACGTAAAATAAATAAAAATCATAAGAAAAATACATAACAATGTGTAGTTTTTTTGGAATTTTATGGGAAATATTTTTCCCAATGGACTATAAAGGTAACACAAATTATAGTTAGGCTTATTATGCAATGTCTTTTATTTATTGGTTTATTATAACAAAATGTTAACTAAAATAATACAAAATTATGAAATAAAATTACTATACAAAATGATGTGCTAATTATGATATTCTGCGAAGCAATTTCTTTTGGTTGTGAAGCAAAGATGGACATTGCACAGATGCAACATTATTGCAAAGATGGACATGGACTAAACGTTCCCGTTTGCGTAATTGCGTTCGGCATACGTTCTATTTTGACATTCTGTATAAAAAAGGCAGATAAGGTTATAATTAAATACGACAATCACCAATTTTAAAATGGGGAAAAATGCTTCCCTTAGTCGTGAAAGGGTTAAAGAGCGTAAGCTATTATGCACGCATTTTGAACTTCTGTATCATCCCTGAACTTTGCGATACAGTAAGCTTGTCAGGCATTATGACATAAGCTATCAAATGGCTAACATTCAATTTAGCACAAATTTCTTCCAAAGTGATGTGTCAGTTCTCCTGAACAAGTTCATTTACACGATTGGTCTAAATAAAAAAAAAAAAATAAATACCCCCTCAAGCAGCTGCTTGCCACAGAGGTCTGACAAGAGCCTGTCAGTTTATATGCCATAGTAGAAGGTCTGAGATGCGTCTATTCCTGTTACTAGCATAGACAAAGGGGGAAGACATGGTATTGGCCTACTATGATTGGTCTACCAGGTCGATATTCATCCATTACACTTGCACGCCGTTTGTGAAACGTTTGCACCACTTGTACACATTTTTTTATCATAAATAACTGTTCCCATATTGTGCACACCTTCTACTGTAAATTTCATTTCTTTACTCTTTCTGACAATAAAAGACGAATGACACTTCACCTTTCAGCTGCGGCTCAATCTGACAGACTTCTTAATACCTGACTGATTAAATATTGCCAACTTCATACGGAAACTACGAATACGACTACACTATGTGTTAGATATGCAGCAAGGAGAGCATGTATTAAAGATTATATATAGATTAGCGAATAGGGTTATGAACAGTGTGTCTAAAGGCCTCAGAAAGAGGAGGAGGCCTAGGATACGGCGGGCAGACAATGTCAAACAGAACCTTGTTAGAATTGGCGTGCTGTCGCCAGATAAAACAGATATAGCTCAGGACAGGTATGCTTGGAGAACTAAATTGCGCAGCCTGGTTGGACCTCCGCAGCCCATGGCTGCTATTCAAAATACACAAAGAGGGGGGAGAGGAATGTACCATGCCTTCACCTTTGTCAATGCTTGTAACAGAAATACATGTTAGTAACTGAAGTACCGGTTAAGTTTTGTAACACATATATATATGTTGAGGATGATGATGACGATTGATTGGACGATGATTGGATACATATGTCTGTGAAAAAAGAAAATGCACCTTATTTATTGAGTTACCCTTTATAACGGCTATGAGCAACTCTATATCGGCATTAATGATAGATATAAAAAATAATTAAACAATGAATGGTGCTTATATTTAATTACTAAAGACTTATTAAAAAGGTAGAAATTTTTAGTTAACAGAAGTTATTTTTTTCATTTTACGTATTTTTTCACCATTGCAAGGAACGTCAGCAATCTAAATTATGACTAACCCGAGCCAGAACTGTTCACTTTCCTTTATAGTACAAATAGTACTTGATTGGTAGATTTCATGAGCTATAGAACCTGAAATATGATTGCATTTGCTTCAAGGGTCATTGAGATATGTATGTAGCATTTTCCCAATTTCTCTTCAATTTTCATTTTTTTTTAATTTCTTTTAGCCATGCAAATCGTTTTGCTTTTAAGTTCTACCACATATTTGACTGATCTTGAATTTTGAATACTGACAAATTTTAATATTAATCTCCAAATATTACATGAAGTATTCAAAGCATATTTTGTTCATAATATAAACGAATTTACCTTTCTTTTCAAGCTGAAAAATGTTTATAAATTCACAGATTAATAAATGTTTAAAATTTCGTTGCTGAAATCAAACCAGATTTCAAAACAACATACTACAGATATCAAAACAATATGAAGTTTTAATATTTAGACACTTTGGGTCTAATTGATTATGATAATAAAATGATGATTATGATAAAAAAAATTATGATGAAAATGATAGCGATATTGTTCTTGTATATTGATAATAGATTAATACATAAATTTTACATGTTAATTTTGAGATTTTGAAGGGCTGTTTTAAATACTAATTTAAGAGTAGTATACTGTTATTTAAAGTTATAGAATTTGCCTTTAATCCCAATCAATCATGGCCAGATCCATAAAAAAAATGAGAAAAATATACGACTGGACTGGCGTTTCAATATAAAAAATTTCTTTCCGTTTTAGTGGTATTTAAAAAGTTTTCTGAAAAATTCCTCTCCTACATATACTTAATTTTTTTTTGCGTCTATTCCTGTTACTAGCATTGACAAAGGGGTATACATGGTACATTCCTCTCCCCCCCCCTCCTCCTCCCCGTTAGATCCGGACCCGGTTGAAATCATCTCAAGAGTAAAACGATTTTTCAATTTTCAAAACGAAAACAGGATTCGGTGCATCTCATGTATGGAAAGAGCTCGTGAAGAAATTCCTGGATTATATCCATATTGTTGTATCTTTGATTCTTAAAAAAAAGACTTGGACAGTTTTAAGATCAATAATATGAATCTTTCGTAGCTGAAAACTGTTGATAATCTGCACTTAGAAAAAACATAGCTTTAGTTATTTAGTGAGAAACGTTTCTGAAAAATACAAATACATATAGACACTGCATTCTAATCTGTTCCTGTACAATTCTATCACTCTCTTCTTTCTGTATGTGTTAGACCAGTGGATTTTAAACTTTTATCCTTCACGTACCCCCTGGAAATGTGTATGTAACTGGAGTACCCCTTGTATAGATAGGGGCGGAAGTGGTTAAGTCAGTAGCGCGCTAGGCTCGTAATCTGCAGTTCCCAGGTTCGAATACTAGCTGGGTCAGCATTCAGACTTATCTCCGCAAAACTCCCTGCCCTCGGTCAGTAGGGGACTTGGAAAGGCCGCCGTCCGTCGGATGGGTCGTTAAGCCGTGACCCGTGTGCAGGTGAGTCATACCCTGTGCAAGCTAAAGAACATGCTAGATGGCCTTGACGGAAGGCTACCACTTGTCTCCCAACAGCTGTTCCAGTGGGTCACCTCTCCAACCATCTCTGAGCCTTCGGGGTCCTTATGATCTGGCCATTTAGCCCATGATGTGCAAAAAAGTGCCGCTCAGAGATAAAACAACACAACCTTGTATAGATAGATAAAACTATAGTTATAGTATAACAATAGGAATAAAATAAAATGCTGACTTTGTTACTAGATCTAGCGACTTTTGAGCTCTCACGGCGTACCCCAAAAAATTGTACCGCGTACCCCAAGTTGAGAACCCCGATGTTAGACCAAATATATTTATTCATAATCATAAATACAGTCAATGGTTATCGAGAAATGGTTAATTTTTGTACTAATATAGCCTACAATATTAACCAGATCGCAATTCAGTAACAGGCCTCTAGCAATCAGGTTATAAACTTTAAAGGTTTTCTAACTATAAAGGAAATATTACAGTAGTAAATAATAAAACATCACCACATCTTGGATTCAGATATGTTTATTTTTTAATCAAATGTCAGACACAAGAATAAGTAACAAATAACACACTTCAGAGTAAATCTCTTTCAGATTACACAAACTCTTCACTAATGTAACAAAGGAGAAAATCTTGTTAGCCAGAAAGGAAATTCTTAACGGTTCAGCTTTCGGAACGAATCTATTCATTCTGCACATCAGACGTTCCTGCTGGATGATATATTTCCTTATTGATTTCTTTTATCTTCTTTTTCTGCTGCACAAAAATGATCGATGCCCAGCGGACTATTCCTCTCACCACTCACTTCTTCATCCATCACTCATTCGTTGCTCCGGACTGAACATTAATTCTCTTCTTGATGATATTGTCGAGAATCTTCATTTTTCATTCTCTGCATATGTGAAGAAGTTTAAGCAACTGTTTCAAAAATGGAATTTATATACTAATTACAATTGTTCAATAATCTGAAAGGGAAAAAAATGAATGATGAGTAGTAATTCTATTCGTAAAACATGTTGTATGATTTGAAAATAAATTGTCAAAACATTTACTTTGGATTGGTGGGGCTGTTTTACCTTTGAGCAGTATTTTTGTTTGTACAATGGGCTAAATGGACAGTCACAACGATCTCCATGTGTTCAGAGAAGGTTAGTTGATAAAATACACAAGGATCACCATCGTAGACATTCTAGCTAGAGTATACTGATCGTTTTCAGGTAAGGAGCAAAAAATGATTGTTCTTTGTTATGTTTTGTCTTAGTCAGATAGTTTCTTTATGATCAAGAGCTTGTCAAATTTTCGTGCCAGGTGGGTGCCAGAAAATAAATTTTTTTTTTCGTACTATACATTATTTTTCCGTAACACGTACCTACGAGCATTGGCAAGAATCTTTCAGAGATCGATGTGGTGCCTTTTTGCTTATTTCCGGAGGTATATACAACGACGTCAGCAGAAACATTTCCAAGAAAAAGAATGTGTGACGGATGCCAGTTTAGAGTTTGAACGGCAAGAGACCAATGTGTAGGAGTTGCCGTATTCATCCGATTGTCACATTCACCCAACTATCGTCCACCCAATTGTCGTCCTCCCAAGTTGACTTCCACACAATTGACTTCCACCCAATTGTGTCGCTCCCGTGTAGGATGTTTGTGTTGGATGATTTTGCTTTTGAGCTTTTTTACACCCAATGGACTAAATGGCTAGGTCACAAGGTCTCAGAGAATATTGGAGAGATGGGACCCACTGATAGGTGTTAGGAGACAGATGGTAGCCTCCCGTCAAAACCATCCAAAGTGATCTTTAACGTGAACAGGGTATGGCTCTTCCTTACAGGGCAAACGTCTTTACTTTCCACCCGACGGCACCATTGGTGTCACTGGTGTCCCCTTTCCAAGCCCACTGGTGTCCCCTTTCTGAAACGTGAAGATTTAGCGTTGATAAATATCAACGCTGGCGCAGGTGGCACAACACCTCCCTCACCAATGCATACACCAGTGGTTAACATCAATTGTAACGTCATTGGTTTAGTACTTATAAATATTTAAATAAAATACATAATCCGAACTTTATACCGAGGAAATGTAATGCATTTAAAATTTTAAATTTTCACAATACGTGTTGGAAAACTAACAGCTAACTGAGATATTTCCAGAGGCTAATGAGAGACTAGAAGTTCGGTTTATTTAAAATTTTACCATAAAATAATGAATTTTAGACTTAAGTACATATTATTTTTATTGGACTTTTAACACTGATAAAAAAATTAATAAATTACCCCTCAAGAAGCTGCTCAACACAGAGGTTTGACAGGAGTCTGTCAGTATACTACACCGTAGAGTTCATGGAAAAGGTGGAAACCTCTGGAGAAAGAAAACCCATGGAAAGAGAAATTTTACTTATGAAAGTGCAGGAGAAAGAAAACCCATAGAAAGAGAAAAGTTAACTTATGAAAGGTATTCAACAAACCGTTCATCAGTTACTATGTTAACAGGAGCATCACCTGTGATTTTGTTCTGCTATTTTTAGGCTTTTTGAGCAGGCTCGCGGAAGTGTTTGAAAATCGTTGCTGTAAAATGTAATTAAATTATTGAAGGACTATCAATTCATTTGCAGTGTAAACAAAGATTCTATACACGGAGACGAGGTTTGCTTATTTCTGTGTTTGAACGGATATTTCAGACATTCTCTTGATTTCCCTTAATCAACGACAAAGTGTTTTTATTGAAAATGAAACAGAGGCGTTAGATGTTTGGAGTCTTAACTTCGGCGTTTAGATGTTTGGAGTCTTAACTTCGGCGTTTAGATGTTTGGAGATAAATCATTTAAAACTAAATATTGAGGATTTTTTTTCCATTTTATTTCAATAACAATTAAGTCTAGAGGTATAACTATTGTGTTCATTGTAACAAAAAACAGATTTTGAAATTTTTGAACAACCAGGGTATAACTCGTACGTGATCAAAGAAATGCCAAAACAATCTTCAAGAAAAGGAGATATTTAGCAATAATAAAATTGCATATAAATATTCAACACTAGCAGATTTACCCGACGTTGCCCGGGTATGAAACTTTCTAAACTGTAGAATAGATGGCACTCCCTTCGCCGTAAGCTTTCATTTGGCTTTGGGTTGGGTTGTTTTACCTCTGAGCGGCACTTTTTTGCACATCATGGGCTAAAATGGCCAGGTCACATGGACCCCGAAGGCTCAGAGAAGATTGGGGGAGGGGACCCACTGGAACAGCTGTTGGGAGACAGATGGTAGCCTCCCGTCAAGGCCATCCAGCGTGTTCTTTAACGTGCACATTGGGGCGGGGGTGGCTCAGTCGGTAGCGCGCCAGGCTCGTAATCTGTAGTTTCCAGGTTCGAGTCCCAGCTGGGTCAGCGTTGAGATTTATCTCCGCAAAATTCCCCGCCCTGCCCACGGTCAGTAGGGGACACCGATGGGCTTGGAAAGGCCGCCGTCCGTCGGATGGGACGTTAAGCCGTGGCCCCGTGTGCGGGAGAGCCATACCCTGTGCACGTTAAAGAACACGCTGGATGGCCTTGACGGGAGGCTACCATCTGTCTCCCAACAGCTGTTCCAGTGGGTCCCCTCCCCCAACCTTCTCTGAGCCTACGGGGTCCTTGTGACCTGGCCATTTAGCCCATGGTGTGCAAAAAAGTGCCGCTCAGAGGTAAAACAACCCAACTAACGTGCACAGGGTATGGCTCTCCCGCACACTTAACATCCCATCCGACGGACGGTGGCCTTTCCAAGCCCATCGATGTCCCCTACTGACCGTGGGCAGGGCGGGGAACTTTGCGGAGATAAATCTCAACGCTGACCCAGCTGGGACTCGAACCTGGGAACTACAGATTACGAGCCTGGCCTTTCATTTGGCATAAATATCATTACAAAATATCACAGACGACTTCGGTCTCGGACTCAGAATAACTTAAATCTGAAATATTTCTTGTAATTGTGAGTACAAAAAAAGTAAAAAGATAACTTTTTTTTAAATTATAATTTCAACCTTTTAATTAGTCTTTAGTAATTAAAAATAAGTACCTTGAAACTTTTGATTATTTTTTACGTATTCTCTATCTTTAATAAATGAATGGCTCTTTGCATTTATAATGATGTTTATAATGACCCACGAACGTCCAATTTCTAATACTAGTGTTTCTAATATTTTTTGTTCCAAAGAGCATTAACATTTTAAAATTATCATACAATTATTATAATTAATACTATAAGAATAAAATAAATGATTAGAGATATGCATTTCTGTTTATATTCATTGTGAAGCGTCAAAGAACTTTTTTTCCTCCAAAATGGGCTCAACAATTGTCGAAATAGTTCGAGCTCAGGCTCAAAGTATTGTCGAAATAGTTCGAGCTCAGGCTCAAAGTATTGTCGAAATAGTTCGAGCTCAGGCTCAAAATGTTGTCGAAATAGTTCGAGCTCAGGCTCAAAATATTGTCGAAATAGTTCGAGCTCAGGCTCAAAATTTTGTCGAAATAGTTCGAGCTCAGGCTCAAAATATTGTCGAAATAGTTCGAGCTCAGGCTCAAAATATTGTCGAAATAGTTCGAGCTCAGTCTCAAAATGTTGTCGAAATAGTTCGAGCTCAGGCTCAAAATGTTGTCGAAATAGTTCGAGCTCAGGCTCAAAATTTTGTCGAAATAGTTCGAGCTCAGGCTCAAAATATTGTCGATATAGTTCGAGCTCAGGCTCAAAATATTGTCGAAATAGTTCGAGCTCGGGTTCAGTAACTTCGGGCTCGAACAATTGAGCCCGAATTTCATATCTAAGATAGATGAAAGCCTCTCTTCAAAGCCATCCAGCATGCTCTTTGACGTGCACATGGTATGGCTCTACTGCATACGGGATCACTGCTTAACGTCACCTTCCTTACAGAGAGCAAAACGAGGATTAGCAAATTGAAATATCCAAGTGGGAACAGTTGGGCATCAGTTGGGCACCTGCGGCATCAGATTGTGAGTCTAGAGTGAATACTGATAGAGCAAACCCTCCCCCCTCCAACCCCGAACTAGAAGAAAATGCATAATTAGTAAAAGCTGAGCCATTCTATTTGTTTGGGGGAAACAACCGCAGGAGTGTGTAGAAGACATAAAATTTAAAGTTTGAGGCAAGGACATGAATTGAAAGGGGACAGTTGGAAATTTGATCTAGATGAAGACCAATAATTTTCGAATAGAAAATTGGATAATTAAAACTTTCGGGTGTTTAATTGTGGCTTTCTGTTAATGAAGTTACGTTCTCACTTAAGACAGCTTTCCATTTTACGTTGCCTCTTCCACCTCTCTATTGAATGAAGCGTTTTAATTTGGCATCCTACCAATGGTAAACAATTTATCATTTGAGAAATGGAAACTGAATGTAGAGTTCCGTGCTAATGAACTCTGAATACGGCAGGCTTCGTGTAAATTTGCTTTAAACCGCGACTTCATTATCGAATTTCAAGTTACAAGTATTCAAACCGTCATAGCATAAGCACACCTCAGTAACAAATGTCCACAAAGTCACGTTGTTTCCCCTACGGAAAGCAGAGGAGTTAATACTATTATTTCCCCTACCTGTACACATACACTTACAGAGGTTACGAATCTGGCATTTCAGCATTCCATTTGTAGTATTAACAGATTTTCCAGAAGCTTTTCGCTTAATAACTGATGCAACAACGTTACACAAGAACTGGCAATATTTTCCTATGGAAGTTTTCTATCGGATATGCGAATGAAAAAAAAGACACGGTTGAGCATATACAATGATGATTTCTGTGTTCAGTTTAATGATCACCGATAACCACATCTGTGGTAGTGGCTCTTCCGGTCTAAAAGGAGGTAATTTCACGGCTTCGTTAAATTCTACATGGAATCAGCTTTCATTCAATATTTGAACAACAGATGTTAAATTTATAATGGACCATCAGAACTCCCGAGATTTAAAATCGTATATCCAGATCCTCTCATTTTCGGACACTTCAAATGGTACTAATGCCTTGCCAACCAGTTCTACGAGCAATGCAGAAATAAGTTCTCAGTTAATGGGGCAAGAATTGATACAGTCGGAAAAGCGAGAAACCGCTAATCCCCCCCCCCCCCTCGGTGATAAACAGGTTGGGTTGTTTTGCCTCTGAGCGGAACTTTTTTGCACACCATGGGCTAAATGGCCAGGTCACATGGACCCCGAAGGCTCAGAGAAGGTTGGGGGAGGGGACCCACTGGAACAGCTGTTGGGAGACAGATGGTAGACTCCCGTCAAGGCCATCCAGCGTGTTCTTTAACGTGCACAGGGTATGGCTCTCCCGCACAAGGGGCCACGGCTTAACGTCCCATCCGACGGACGGCGGCCTTTCCGAGCCCATCGGTGTCCCCTACTGACCGTGGGCAGGGCGGGGAATTTTGCGGAGATAAATCTCAACGCTGACACAGGTGGGACTCGAACCTGGGAACTACAGATTACGAGCCTGGCGCGCTACCGACTGAGCCACCCCCGCCCCAGGTGATAAACGGGACACCCACGAGATTACAAAGGCTGACGTCTATAGGATGTGACGGTAAATTGTAGCACCGTTTGCAAGAGAGCCGTACAACGTGCACGTTTAAGAATTCGCTGGGTGATTTTTACGGGAAGCTTCTGTCACTTAACAGCTCTGCAGTGCGTCGTATTTGTAACCCGTTTTCAAAAAGAAAGCTATTATCGCTTTCACTTTGTTTTAACGTCTGTGCGTTGGTTTTTAACATAAAATGTTTTTAGAATTAAATTTTTAGAATTAAATCGAAAATCCTTTTGGTTTGAATTAAAATTGGCAAAATTTGAATCCACTTGGCAAAATACTGGGTGAGTTGTGAAAATTAGGACTGTTTTTGTGAAATTAAGGACAGTTGACAAAATCGAGAAAACTTGGCAAAATTTTGGAGATTTGGCAAAATCTAGGTTAGTTAGCAAAATTCGAATCCACCTTAAAATACAGGCAAGTTGTGAAAATTGGGATTAGTTTTGTGAAATTAAAGAGAGTTGGCCAAATCGAGATAACTTGGTAAATCTTGGGGAGTTTGAAAAATTTGATGTGCCTTGGCAAAATCACGAGAGATGTAAAGATTGGGATTGGTTTTGTGAAATTAAGGAGAGTTGGCCAATTGAAAGGGAATTGGGAAAATTCAGACTGACTTTTGCTACAATTCAGGCGAGATGTAAATATTGAGATTATTTTTGTGAAGTGGCTGTTGGTTGGTTGGTTGTTTTACCTCTGAGGGGCACTTTTTTGCACACCATGGGCTAAATGGCCAGGTCGCACGGACCCAAAAGGCTCAGAGAACGCTGGGAGAGGGGACCCACTGGAACAGCTGTTGGGAGACAGATGGTAGCTCCCGTCAAGGCCATTCAGTGTGTTCTTTAACGTGCACAGAGTATGACTCTTCCGCACACGGTGCTATAGCTTAACGTCCCATCCGACGGACGGTGGTCTTTCCAAGTCCATCGGTATCCCCTACTGACCGTGGGCAGGACGGGAAATTTTGCGGAGATAAATCTCAACGCTGATCCAGCTGGGACTCGAACTTGGGAACTACAGATTACGAAATTGGCGCGCTACCGACTGAGCCACCCTTTTTTTTTTTAAGTGGCTTTGCAAATTCAGGAGAGATATAAAAATTGAGATTGTTTTTGCGAAATTACGGGGAGGTGGTAAAATCGAGGCATCTTGGCAAATCTAGGGGAGTTGGCAAAATTGGATACTACTTGGTAAATACAGGGGAGTTGTGAAAATTGCGCCTTTTCGTGTCAATTAAGGAGAGTTCATAAAATTCTAAGTGACTTGGCAAATTCAGGGAAAATGTAAAAATTGCGATTTTTCCTGTAAAATTACGTCAAGTTGGGGAAATCGAGGAAACTTAGCAAAATCTAGCGCAGTTGGCAAAATTCGAATCCACTTGGTAAAATACAGGCGAGTTGTGATTGGTTTTGTAAAATTAAGGAGAGTTGACAAAACCGAGAAATCTTGGCAAAATTTTGGGAAGTTTGAAAAATTTTCAGTGACGTAGCAAATTCAGGAGAGATATAAAATTGAGATTGTTTTTGTGAAACTAATGAGAAGTGGTAAAATCGGGGTAACTTGGAAAAATCTAGGGGAGTTGGCAAAATGCAGGTGAGTTGTGAAAATTAGGATTGGTTTTATGAAATTAAGGAGAGTTGGCAAAATTGAGAACTCTTGGCAAAATCTTAGGGATTTGACCAAATCGAGATAACTTGGTAAAATTCGAATCCACTTTAAAATACAGGAAAGTTGTGAAAATTGAGATTAATTTTGCAAAATTAAAGAGAGTTGGCCAAATCGAGATAACTTGGTAAAATCTTGGGGAGTTTGAAAAATTTGATGTGTCTTGGCAAAATCAAGTGAGATGTAAATATTGAGATTATTTCTCTGAAATTATGAACGTTGTCAAAAACGGAAGTTACATGGCAAAATTCAGGATAGTTATGAAAATTGCCTCAACCCGCCCCCCCCCCCCACCACCACCACCACCACCACCCACCCTCCCTACGGAGCGAAAATCTAGGTGTGAACAAGGCAGACATTATATTCTTAGTTGGCAAAATTTATTTTCGAGTTGGAAAATTTTCGATTTCTCCCCTCCCTTAACCATACGCTCCTGGGGGTGGGGGGGAATACTCACAAAACTAACCTTTATTGCACACTAAAAGAAAGAATATGTGATTTTTCTAGAAACGAAGTCACGGGCCAAGTAGGCACTTGATTTTTTAAACCAATCACCGTGACACACGGAGGAACTTTGCAGGAAATTTGGACTATTCGATCAAATATCGCAGGAGACATAGAGCTGTAAAATCTATCGTGACGGAAATAAAAATCTCGATAGTTAAGGTATAAACTAAGCCATGGGCCATGAGAGAGCGTTCTGACGTCAGCAACCACCAACGAAGAAAACGCCGGGAAATATTCTTCGTTGAATCTGCGGAAGGGGGGGGGGGGGAGGGGTAGTACTTTCAAAACTTACCTTTAGTGCGGTGAAAATAAGAATATAAGGATTGAAAGTGACCCCCGGGCAGCGCAGAATCGCCGTTCAGTAGCATATAATAAATCGTGTATATCATTCATGTCACGAAATTACTTTAACTTGTAGTTTTCTAATTGCTTAGGAACAGTTTCTGTATCTCAGTCGGGAGTCATGACCTTTGAGAATAAACGGACAGTTTCCACTTCAAATTCCTGTTGTTGCTAGGAAACTAACTAATCCGAATCTCACTAAATAACTTACTGTTGCCCATCAACAACAAACCAAGCATATAACAAGCTGAACTTCTCAACTTGATTATAACCGTCCTAGAATAACATTTCTCGGGAATCGAAACCCAATAACAAATTTGTACATGATTTAAATGCAAAGTATTAGATTGCATTAAACTTGGCTTGTACTATTAAGTAATGAAAGCATGTAATTTAACCAGAAGCTTGCTGTCTGTTTGTCTTTGACATCAGAATTATATGACAAGAATTAAGTGTTGTTAATGTCAAAAGAATAAAGATTTACATTCTTATTATAAAACATTAGAAGGATGAAAAGATTCCGCTTAAAATAAGAATGGATTAAAAAAAGGCTAATATAACGCTCTTTGATAACTTTTAACACCTGAATAAATATTGTTAAAAATTGGGATTAGATAGAGCGCGAACATTGAGCTGGCAAGTCGTTTCTTTGCTAACAAATATTGTCCCAGATGTTGAGGTTTTTAATTTATCTTCTGTTATATTTTTTTTCATAAAGCGCTTATTTAAGAAATTACCGAGTTCTGAATCTCATTCCTTATCGACATAACGCGACATATTCGCATTTTTTCCGATCAGACCTCTGTGACAAGCAGCTGCTTGAGATAGGGAAAGTATTTTTTTCTGTACGTTGATGTTACGTTTCTTTTTCTTTCGTCTCTATCAGGAAGAAACGAAAATTCAGACAAGGTTACAAAATTCTATCTCCTTCAGATTCACGACATTTCAAGTATCATTACTTCAGCGCAAGAAAACTTTAGAACAGTTCTCAAAAGTTCTTGAAGAGTTCTTCTTTGAACAGTGGAGTTTTCTAGCGAAAGGGGCGGAGATTGGTTCAGTCCGTAGCGCATCAGGTTCGTAATGTGCAGTTCCCGGGTTCGATATCCCAATTGTGCCTGGGGCGGGTGTGGCTCAGTCGGTAGCGCGCCAGGCTCGTAATCTGTAGTTCCCAGGTTCGAGTCCCAGCTGCTTCAGCGTTGAGATTTATCTCCGCAAAATTCCCTACCATGCCCACGGTCAGTAGGGGACACCGATGGGCTTGGAAAGGCTGCCGTCCGTCGGATGGGACATTAAGCCGTGGCTCCGTGTGCGGGAGAGCCATATCCTGCGCACGTTAAAGAACACGCTGGATGGCCTTGACGGGAGGCTACCATCTGTCTCCCAACAGCTGTTCCAGTGGGTCCCCTCCCCCAACCTTCTCTGAGCCTTCGGGGTCCATGTGACCTGGCCATTTAGCCCATGGTGTGCAAAAAGTGCCGCTCAGAGGTAAAACAACCCAACCCAATTGTACCAGCGTTGAGATTTATCTCCGTTAACCTCCACTCTGTGCTCGATCCTAAAGAGAAAGCCGATGAGCTTGAAAGACCGCCGTCCGTCGGAGGACAGGCAGGGCGCATTTTCCTGTTGGTAGACACCATCACCACCAGGGTAAATGTCCAACATGAAGGGATGCATGTGGTCAGCGAGAATGGACTGGTAGCTATTGGCGTTCAGGGACCCATCCATTGATACCAGCGTTCCCAGGAAAACATCTCCCAGATATATACACTGCCACCACCGGCCTGTACTTGACCGACAACCGTGTCCAAGTGTTGATTCTCATGTGCCTGACGCATCATCAACCACTGCCCGTCACTTCTGTGGAGTAGAAACCTCGATTCGTCGGAGAAAGCAACCTTTTTCTACTCTTCCACTATCCAATGACGGTAGTCCCGTGCGAATTGCAGGCGTCGTTGCCGATGGATCTTGGTTAACATGGGCGCCTTTACGCAGCATCGACTCTGGTGACCCATGAGTAACAGAGTTCGCTCTACTATTATCGGAGACACGTACCTGAGTGCCCCAGCGTTCATTTGAGTGGTCAATTGCTGCACTGTTGGGAGTCGACTCCCCTTTACCAGTCGACGTTCTCCTCTGAGGTCGATGGTCTTTGGGGCTCCACAGTTATGACGTCTGGAGGTACTCGGTGTGCCAGCATCTCATTCTTGGTACACCCTTACTGCAGCTCCTCGCGAACAGCCCACAAACTGCTGTTTCCGAGATGCTTCAACCCTTGGTGCGATAGCCGATGATCATTTCTTTTTGAACGTCCATCAAATCAATACCTCTGCCCATTGTTCTGCGCACTATGACTCATCTGTCTAGGCCGGCCGCTTATATCCCCGTGTGGTCGACCTTGCCATGTGAACTCTGTAACGCGCCTGGGTGGATACACTGTGATTTCGTGGGTGGGTATATTATTCTGATACGACTTTGTATAATTCCAGGTCTTTTCTTCTTTTTTATTTTAAAATCAGTTCCATTTCCCTTTTTGTGTGTGCAATATTCCGTACAGCACCGTATCTCGGAGGACAGAAGGAAGGGGAATGTTGATGCAAGGGGTCAATCCCCTCCTCCTGTCCACCCCTTCGAAAATACTACTAAGGGTAATAGAAGCCAAAACTCGTGCATATTTAAGAATTTTCGTGAATTTTTTTAAATCTCTAAAATGAAGGGAAAACTGTTACACTGTTATTTTTTTAGGCTCGATTGTGTCACTTGTCAACCCCCTCCCCAACCCCTTTATTTTTTTATCTATCTGGGCCCGCTTCTGTACGATTCTATATTTCCACCAGAAAATATATTTTTAATGAACGCAGTGCTTACTCAAAGCAAAAGTATTGATAATAACAGTTACGAAACATTTAGAAACCTTCAGAAGTATTTTTTTTCTTTGAACCTTCTGTAATAATGAGAGAAGTTAAATATTTGACTTTGACTACACTTTCAGGCACTCAAAATCACGTAACGAGAAGAAGAAAAACTGTTTTTTCCTGAGTAAACATTGATCTAATATTCAGACAGAAATAAGACCTTCTCTCGAAAACTAGTACGGGCAGTTTTCTGAGCAACGTGTTGTGAAAAAATTAAAAGAAATATTTTCACAAGGTTTCTCTATCTTTTACTACCTTTACTACCTTAAACAACATCAGAATCGTCACAAATCTTAATTGCATACACACTCCAAATTTTAAGCGAAATATCTAATGTTTATTAAATTGTTTTTCCATTAAGCTTCTTAACAAAACATGGAAAAACCTAGAGTCAATTTCCTTGTTTTCTTTCCTACAAAGAGAACAGTAACGGATTGTAACTGAGTTCATCACACCGGATTTAGGATTGGGCTGTTTTACCTCTAATTGGTACAGGACAAATTTTGCAATAAATGTGCTGAATGGCCAAGTCACAAAGACCCCAAGGACTCAGAGAGGGTTAGGAAATGGAATCCACTGAACAGCTGTTAGGAGACAGATGAACTACCCGCCATGGCCATCCAGCCTGTTCTTTAACGTGCATTAAGGACCTCTGCTTAACATCCGACCGACTGACGGTGACTTCTTCAAGCCCGTCGGTATCCTCTTCTCAGCGACGGCAGGGTGAGAAGATAAATCTCAACAGTTGGAATTCAAACCTGGTTTTTTTAGCACTGCGAGCATGGCGCGCTACCGGCTGAGCCAATCCTTGTCCCCTTATAGTTTATTTAAATTTGTAGGAAGGGAGTTATTCTTCCCTTCCCCTTCGACAGTTTTAACAATCGTAAAGGAGGAATAGAAAAATGATGAAAAGACGAGAAAAAGCTGCAGTCCACTACAAAAAAAATACGTTTTTCGATATTCTTGAATCAAGTTGAAAACCAGTATTTCACTCTTACACATCGGAATGAATTTACAGGAAAAAATTATCGTGAGCTTCGATAGAATACGAACAAACGTGAATTCGTATTACATCGGCTCCGGAAAATGCTTCCTCTAAAAATTGTTATCGATGTACAAAAGGGAATTGTTGATAATCCTATATTCCACCATTCCGTGGGAATATTTTCTGGAAAAAAAGAATAAAAGTACCTAAACGGAGTCCTCCTCCTCTAAGAAAACAAGACTGGTTTACAACATTTTTTTTTATTTGGTACTCTGCGCGCAAAAACAAAATCTCATCCGAATCAGGGGGGCGGGGGTGGCTCAGTCGGTAGCGCGCCAGGCTCGTAATCTGCAGTTCCCAGGTTCGAGTCCCAGCTGGGTCAGCGTTGAGATTTATCTCCGCAAAATTCCCCGCCCTGCCCACGGTCAGTAGGGGACACCGATGGGCTTGGAAAGGCCGCCGTCCGTCGGATGGGACGTTAAGCCGTGGCCCCGTGTGCGGGAGAGCCATACCCTGTGCACGTTAAAGAACACGCTGGATGGCCTTGACGGGAGGCTACCATCTGTCTCCCAACAGCTGTTCCAGTGGGTCCCCTCTCCCAACCTTCTCTGAGCCTTCGGGGTCCATGTGACCTGGCCATTTAGCCCATGGTGTGCAAAAAAGTGCCGCTCAGAGGTAAAACAACCCAACCCAACTCATCCGAATCAGGAACTTGTCCAGAAAGTCTAGCAGGACGGGCGCCGTAAACAAGTAGAGGAAAAGATACAAGAAATCGAAGAAAGCGTATATCAACTTTACTTCAGTCTCGAACCAAGTATCCTTTAAATTATCGCAAAACATTTTTTTTTTCGTAATAAAGTGGAAAAGCAAAGGTAAAGGAAAATCTGAAAGTGCCTATCAAGGATCTGAATTAAATGGTTGGTTAACTTTTTTTTCAACCCCTTAAAAATTACTGTATGTGGAGTACAAAATCATTCTATTTTGTTAGTGACTATCTTTTCTGGAAAATCTAAGCATTGATGGGGAGGGGGAGGGTCAAGAGACTTGATTTCCAATGCAATATAACATTTCTCTCTCCGTTTTACGGATTTTTAAAAATATTCTTGAAAAGTGAAATGTAAAGTAATTTATATGAATGAAAGTAAGTAATTTTTTGCCCTTTTCTACCCTTACTCACATTCTATCTTGCTCATATTCTATCTAGGGAGCGGGGCATGCCCCCCCCCCACACACACACACACACCACTCTAGATAGATTAAACCACAGAATATGAGTGTATTCGTGCAATCTAATTCATCTGCTAGTCGTCAAAGAAGTTAAAACAATGCATAAAAATTGTCATCATTGGTATCATTCGGCAGAACACGATTCTTTTTCTTTACTTGCATATATAGGACAGAGAAGGGTCCTAGAAACTACTTCCAGTTTGTGCGTACCTTCCCGTACAAAGACATGGGTTCGGTTGTTTTACCTCTGAGCGGCACTTTTTTGCACACCATGGGCTAAATGGCCAGGTCACATGGACCCCGAAGGCTCAGAGAAGGTTGGGGGAGGGGACTCACTAGAACAGCTGTTGGGAGACAGATGGTAGCCTCCCGTCAAGGCCATCCAGCGTGTTCTTTAACGTGCACAGGGTATGGCTCTCCCGCACAAAGGGCACGGCTTAACGTCCCATCCGACGGACGGCGGCCTTTCCAAGCCCATCGGTGTCCCCTACTGACCGTGGGCAGGGCGGGGAATTTTGCGGAGATAAATCTCAACGCTGACCCAGCTGGCACTCGAACCTGGGAACTACAGATTACGACCTGGCGCGCTACCGACTGCGCCACCCCCGCCCCTTACAAAGACATGCTCCACTAAGGCAAGCGTCACTGTTGACACTGTCTCAGCTAATACCACACAGACAAACATCCATGTCGTCTAACCCGGACCCCAGCAGTTGCAATATACATAACTAACAAAAAGAGCTTTCGCATAGCACCAATAAAGATGATCATGACAGTTAAGAGAGATAAAGGTAAAAAGTTAAACAGTTAGAGAGATAAAGGTAAAAACATTGAACTCATTGAGTTCAATGTTCAATGAGTTCAATGTTTTTACCTTTATCTCAAATTTTATGTACACTATGAGCTCTCTAGATCAGTGGTTCTCAACCTTTTATGCTTCACATACCCCCTGGAAATGTGTATGTAATTGGCGTACCCCTTATATAAATAGATAAAACTATAGTTATAGTATAATAATGCCAACTTAGCGATTTTATTGCTAGATCTAGCGACTTTTGAGCTCTCAGGGCGTACCCCAAAAACTTTTGCCGCGTACCCTACGTTGAGAACCCCTGTTCTAGATGATGATGTACCTGCATGATACATAGTTTCCATGAATGACAGAGGAGACGATCTTATCTGTTATCAGAAAGCTCTCTCTATCATTTTAGGTACGCTAATCGGCATCTAGATGTTTCATTTTCACATTCCTGATGATGTGCAGCTATAAAGAGCAGCACAAAGGACCCAGATTCAATGCTAAAATCTAATAGTTGGAGCAATGCAAAAGGAATCTTCGCTTTCAACAAGGAACTGATAGTTGAGATAAAGATCATTTCATTACAACCGTTACCAGACATTAAAGACATCTCCCGAATTCGAAATCTTTATTAAAGTCCCATTTAACTTTATGGTTTGAACTAAGATGACGGTTTCTGACATTTCTTTGGTTTTTACCTAATTATTTCAATTCGAAAAGTAAATAGTTAATTTAAAGGCTTTATGTCGCTTTCAGTTTAAAACCACGAACTACCAAAAATGAAGCACTTTAAAAAGTACTCCAAAAAAATTTCATATTGGTGTGTTTTTTCTGTCTTTCTGCCGTAACTATAGTTTCAACGTGGATAATGATGTTCTTGGCACGAAGGTGTGACAGGAACCGTCTAGTGTAATACACCACCACAGAAATGATCTTTTAGAAAGGTATCACCTCATCAAAAAGACACAAGAAGAAATAATATCCATTCAGGCCACGAACCCACACTCTTTTGCTTCGCACCCAAAAATGTGATGGCCACTCGGCTACTGCGACATTGAACACAAAAATACGAAATCTCACGAACATTGAGAAAAGTGATCTCACCGTAGCGCTTGGGGCGGGGGTGGCTCAGTCGGTAGCGCGCCAGGCTCGTAATCTGTTGTTCCCAGGTTCGAGTCCCAGCTGGGTCAGCGTTGAGATTTATCTCCGCAAAACTCCCCGCCCTGCCCACGGTTAGTAGGGGACATCGATGGGCTTAAAAAGGCCGCCGTCCGTCGGATGGGACGTTAAGCCGTGGCACCATGTGCGGGAGAGCCATACCCTGTGCACGTTAAAGAACACACTGGATGGACTTGACGGGAGGCTACCATCTGTCTCCCAACAGCTGTTCCAGTGGGTCCCCTCCCCCAACCTTCTCTGAGCCTTAGGGGTCCTTGTGACCTGGCCATGGTGTGCAAAAAAGTGCCGCTCAGAGGTAAAACAACCCAACCCGTAGCGCTTACCAGAAACTGTTTCCCGAGTATTGTCAGAAAATTCCCATATCATATCAGGTCCTGACAGTGCAATAACAGAAAAAATGATTTTCAAATCAATAGTGAATTTAATTAAAGTGTAATTTCTTAAAGTTTAACTGGTAGTTATTTATTTTCAAACTTTGATAATTAATTTTCAAATATTAATAAATATTTTAATGAATTCTTATTGAATATATTATTTCATTTTATACCATTTAAAAATAAATAACTTCTAATTAAAATTTTCATATAAATTAAATAAATTTAATATTTATGCATATTTAATTTCTCTTCTTTCTTTATTTTAACGGCTTATCCGGGCCGTTGTATCTAAGCAGTCCTAATATTGTCCGGGTAACTAAAACTTTCAGTTAGAATGCGCATTGATTTCAGCGGACTAGCATTGCTTCAAAGCCAGGCTCAACAGAGCAGCTTGACAGTTTTTCCTCTGGTTCAGCCATGTTGCACGCACTGCGATACCCTTCCAAGTGTTAACAACAAAAAAAGTGTGTCGAAGACAACTGTATACTGAATAATGTTTTTTGATGAAGACTCCAATTTAATTGAGAGATTCATCTGATTAGTTTTAACTATAAAGAAAGCAAAAAGTAACTTGCAAAACGTATTTAGTACTAGTTACAGTTTGTTCAGTTGTGAATATAATTGCAGACAGCTTTCTTTTTTTCTGCTTATCGTAGTAAGCCTCTTAACGTTTTTAAAAATGCATTATTTGGTCTGATAATTTCCATATCAGTAATCCGATTATTTAGGAATGAAAAATGCAATTATTTGCATTTTTTTTCTCTCATTTCAGATCTAGGCAACTTGCATTTCTTTAAAGGGCAAAGTAGAAATGTATCGCTGATAACATTATGAACATCGATTTAACTGTTTGTTCAAAGTACAATGAGTTGATACAGTTATATAAATAAAGGTTTTATCACTCTCTCGGGCCTCAATATAATTAAGCAGAGTAGTAGGTGTTTTCGTAACAGGTAGCATGCTAGGCTCGTAATCTGTAGTTCTCAGGATCGAGTCCCACCTGGGTCAGTGTTGAGATTTATCTCTGCAAAACACTCGGCCAGTAGGGAACACCGATTGGATTGTAAGTAACTTGCTGTATTCTCATAACAATTGTCCAGTGGAACATTCGGGATCCTTGTGAGCTGTCCATTACTTGCGAAAAAGATGCCGCTCAGAGTTACCTCACTCAGTAACACCAGAAAATAGTCGGTCAAGAGACGGGATTCGCAGGGGGACATTTTAGAAGTTTTTTGAATAATTTAATAATGTGTGAAATGTGCACAAGTTATTAATCTTTTCTTCCATTACCCTTATTAGCATCCTGAAAGGAATGGTCAGCATGGTACCCTTCCCCCCCACCACCACCACCACACTTGGATTCGGCCCTGCACAAGAGTTTTTCTCGCACGTGGGTTCGTGTTCTCTTCATCAAACTGTTAGACACTTTAGCAGATTCAGTATCACACTAAGCAAAAGCTTTCATACTTTTAAAATTAATTTTTAAATTATGTACCAAATATAAGTTTACTGTTTGCTTGCAATCATTGTTAAAGTTTATTTTATGATGCAATTCAAAAAAATTTACGGAATTTAATTACTCGCAGTTGAACATAATAATTCATACACTGGTGCTCAAAATTAGGGGATAATCGACAAAAACGTATATAGCTGCCGATATATGTAAAATAATGCACTAAAAATGGGGGAACATGGAAAATACGCTACGCGGAAAACTATCTCGCATTTACAGTTGCCGCACATAAGTTGGGTTGGGTTGTTTTACCTCTGAGCGGCACTTTTTTGCACACCATAGGCTAAATGGCCAGGTCGCATGGACCCCGAAGGCTCAGAGAAGGTTGGGGGAGGGGACCCACTGGAACAGCTGTTGGGAGACAGATGGTAGCCTCCCGTCAAGGCCATCCAGCGTGTCTTTAACGTGCACAGGGTATGGCTCTCCCGCACACGGGGCCACTGCTTAACGTCCCATCCGACGGACGACGGCATTTCCAAGCCCATCGGTATCCCCTACTGACCGTGGACAGGACGGGGAATTTTTGCGGAGATAAATCTCAACGCTGACCCAGCTGGAACTCGAACCTGGGAACTACAGATTACGAGCCTGGCGCGCTACCAACTGAGCCACCCCCACCCCACACATAAGTTGGAATATGCGAATTAGGAATGCGTTAAAAAGACGCTCGAGTCTAGTCGCAGCTCGTAAGCTGTTCTAGGTTGTTTTGGGTTGTTTTACCTCTGAGCGGCACTTTTTTGCACACCATGGGCTAAATGGCCAGGCCACAAGGACCCCGAAGCTCAGAGAAGGTTGGGGGAGGGGACCCACTGGAACAGCTGTTGGGAGACAGATGGTAGCCTCCCGTCAAGGCCATCCAGCGTGTTCTTTAACGTGCACAGGGTATGTCTGTCTCGCACACGGGGCCACGGCTTAACGTCCCATCCGACGGACGGCGGCCTTTCCAAGACCATCGGTGTCCCCTACTGACCGTGGGCGGGGCGGGGAATTTTTGCGGAGATAAATCTCAACGCTGACCCAGCTGGGACTCGAAACTGGGAACTACAGATTACGAGCCTGGAGCGCTACCGACTGAGCCACCCCCGCCCCCAACTGTTCTAGGCAACTCTTGCTTTCACTTCAATGATACGTCCAGCTATGTCCCGAAGACATCCTATGGGTGATTTTCAGCCGTGGAGAGCGATTGGAAAGATGGAAGCAAGTGAATCCCAGACGGCAGTTTCCAGAACATTAAATGTTCCACAAAATTCCTGTCAAGACTCTAGAGACAGTTTTCAACAGACACGAAATATTCGTCGTCAACCAGGACAAGAACATCCCAGAGCCACAACTGCTGCAGACGATCGCTATATGTCTTACTGTCAGAAGGAACGGAGTGATGACCGCTAGGCAACTGTCTTTGGAGCTAGCAACAGCTAAAGGAACGAGGGTTTCAAGGCATACTGTCTAAGGAGACTTCGTGAATAATGCCTTTATACCAAGAGACCTGGGGGCCGGGGGTGGCTCAGTCGGTAGCGCGCCAGGCTCGTAATCTGTAATTCCCAGATTCGAGTCCCAGCTGGGTCAGCGTTGAGATTTATCTCCGCAAAATTCCCCGCCTTGCCCACGGTCAGTAGGGGACACCGATGGGCTTGGAAAGGCCGCCGTCCGTCGGATGGGACGTTAAGCCGTGGCCCCGTGTGCGGGAGAGCCATACCCTGTGCACGTTAAAGAACACGCTGGAGGCCTTAACGAGAGGCTACCATCTGTCTCCCAACAGGTGTTCCAGTGGGTCCCCTCCCCCCAACCTTCTCTGAGCCTTCGGGGTCCATGTGACCTGGCCATTTAGCCCATTTTGTGCAAAAAAGTGCCGCTCAGAGGTAAAACAACCCAACCCAAGAGACCTGTTATTTGTGTCCCTCTAACTCCCATCGCCCCGGCGAGCTGGTTTAACATGGAGTCGCCATCATCACACTTGGAGTCCAGACCAGTGGGCGCATGTTATGCTCACAGATGAATCGCGATTCAACTTAAATACTGATTCCCGATGAATTCGCATCTGGAAAGACCAGTGACCCACAACAGTAGAACATCAGAGAAAGGGACTTCTCTGGTGACCATGGCGTGATGGTTGGGGCAGGAATCATGACGAAAGGAGGTACAGACCTACACATCTTTCCGAGTGGTTCTGTTACTGCCCTGCGGTACGGAGAGAATTCCTGAACCCATATTCAGGTCATTCCAGGGAGCCGTCGGTTCAGATTTTATTCTTCTGGACGATAACGCATGTCCTCATCGAGCTCATGTGGTCGACGATTCTCTTCTTCGATCGATGTCTTCCTCAAAGAGGAAGATATTCGTCAAATGGATTGGCCATCCAAATCTCCTGAGCTCAATCCCATTGAGCATGTTTGAGATGGTCTAGGGAGATGGGGGCGGAGGTGGCTCAGTCGGTAGCGCGCCAGGCTCGTAATCTGTAGTTCCCAGGTTCGAGTCCCAGCTGGGTCAGCGTTGAGATTTATCTCCGCAAAATTCCCCGCCCTGCCCACGGTCAGTAGGGGACACCGATGGGCTTGGAAAGATGGATGGGACGTTAAGCCGTGGCCCCGTGTGCGGGAGATCCACACCCTGTGCACGCTAAAGAACACGCTGGATGGCCTTGACGGGAGGCTACCATCTGTCTCCCAACAGCTGTTCCAGTGGGTCCCCTCCCCCAACCTTCTCTGAGCCTTCGGGGTCCATGTGACCTGGCCATTTAGCCCATGGTGTGCAAAAAAGTGCCGCTCAGAGGTAAAACAACCCAAACAAATCTAGGGAGACACATTGGAGCTCACCAGCCCCCTGCCAGAACACTCCAAGGACTGAGAACAGCACTTGTCGAGGAGTAGTCACTAATCCCTCAAGACTTCAATATCCTCATAAACAGTATGAGGAGTCGTGGCTTGAGTTGCATGACTGTCAAGGGTGATCGTACTATATATTAATACCGCATGTCGTACGTAACAGACTTTAAGTATTGTTCCATGGACTACTACTATTACTACTACTACTAACACCTTAAGATCAAAATCATGTCAGTTGCATGATTTTGATCTTAAGGCATGCACATTATACGATTATGAATTTCTTCGGCTTAATTTACATTTGTAATGTAATAATAAATCTCTTTATCAAATTTCATTGCATTCCCTTAAAAATGTTTTCAGTTATGTACGAATTTATACATTATACTTTAATTTTGAGTGGCAGTGTATAATCATTACTTCAATTTATTCTTAAAAATCTGCATAGTTTTTTCAGTTTTTATATTTGCATGTAAACTATTAAAAATAACTAGTGCTCTGTAAACAGTCCCGGATGTATAAAAAAAAATAAGGGGAGAAGGGCGGCTAGAATTCGATTGAGCCACCAGAAAAGTAAAAAGGGGAGCATTGCATAGATCTTTGAAAAATTTCTTGAAAAACGATGAAATGTGCATAATTTTAACAATTTTTTGCCTGTATTACCCTTACTAACATTCTTAAAGGGGGAGAGAGCATGGCCCCCATGCCATCACTCCACCACCCACACCCCTTGATCTGGCCATGTCTGTAAATATATATTTTTTACCATTGTTTTCCTTATTATCAGTAAGAAGATATTTTATGTGTTTCCATTTCTGATATTATATTTTATTTCTCTGAATTCTTGTTTTCCCAGTTTGAAAAAATTAATGTTGTCCTAAATGCACAGTTTTCTGACATGCATGATTTATACTTCAACATAACATGCTCTAATTGATTCAAATTTTCTTTTCCACGATGTTGCTTCGTATCACTTTCCATTCTATTATATTAAGTTCTCTAATAAAATGCGACATGTTTTGGGAAACAGTTTCCACGAAGGCTCTTTTCAGTTTACCTTTGAGAACTGAAGGCATAAAATAAAAGTATTTGACTCATTAACATCCACTGTTCGTTCTTTAATGTTTTCGCATGTTTCGCATAGACTAAGTTTTAAGTCTAAATGCCATTTGATTTTCAAACCTCTTACGATGAAGAATGTGCCTACATCATTACCTACTTTTCCATGGGGATTGCGTGTTGTGAGTAAACCCTGTTTGCACTCCACCATGCGAAAAGCTAAGTTGCTCCTTTCCGTTCATGCTGCCTACCAGAATTCAGACTACACGAGAGCAAAGAGCAAGGGTACCGTGTTGCTAAGATAATAAAAGTTATTTGTTTATCCTAAAGGGAAATTTATTTGAAACAAGAAGAAAGAATAATTTGTTGAAACTAAGGAGAAATAAGTGTGAAGAAACATGTAGTTTGTTTTTGTCTGTGCACTAAAGTTTAGAGAAGAAATGATTTTATTTGGAGTGTTCGTAGGAGATTACACAAATATACTCAGCTGCTGATTTAGAGTGTTTGAAGTCTAAATCCTTAGGAAGAAGTCATTTGACGTATAACTGTTTAATCATTTAGGAATTGGAAAGGTTATTTTCGAGACATTGCAAGTATTCACATATAGAATTCTTGTTAGATTAAAAGTTTGTTCACACATAAGACAAGCATTGGTATCTTTAGTTTATTATGTACATGCTTTATCCATACTTTTGTATTAAATCACATTATTTTATATTATTGTTACTAGTTGTTATTTTTTTGAACTCACGCTAAGTTTTTATCTGTTTGAATTAATTCCAATATTATAAAGAGACTACACTTACTTGTTAGTTAAGCTAGGAGCCGGAAAGATTATTTTGTAAATTATAATTATCTGTAGTTAAAATCGTGCTTTTGGTTTCTGAGGAATACTTTGAAATTTGAATCCTTTCAATATCTAAGACGAGATGTTATTAATCAGATTTTCAGAGCGATATTTGAAATCCGAATCCTTTCCTTGCTTTCTGTAATTTTTCAATCTCAGTTTGCAGTGTAATTATGAGAAGAAAGGTTTTATTTTATAAGACTTCCCTGTGTTTGTTATTAATTTTCCATAAGAGAAGACTTGTTTTTTTGAATTTCCTGCAAATTGCACAACTATTATTTCACAATTCTCTCTAAATTTTAATATTTATTAAAGTAATTGAAAACTTCGCCTCTAACAAGTTGTGTCTAGAGCTCAGAAATCATACATTTGGTTGTTGGATTATTTTACTTCTGAACGGAACTTTTTGCACACAATGAAATAAACTACCAGGTCACAAGGACCCAAGTAAGAAGGACCTCAGAGAAGGCTGAGGGGAAGGGGACAGCTGTTAGGAAACAAATGGTAGCCTTCCATCAAGGCCATCCAGAAAACTCTTTAACGTATGGCTCTCCTGCAAAGGGAGCCACGTCGTAACGTTTCCATCCGACTAACGGTGGTTTTTCGAAGTCCATCGGGTCTCCTTTCACACCGAGGACAGGGTAGGGGTTAGCGGACAGAAATCGTGTCTAGTTAGTTGTGTGATGTCGGGTTGAAGCAAGCAAATAGCGATCCAACCTCGTTATCTGATGTTCACAGGTTCGAGTCCCAACAGTGCTTATGCTAAGAACTATTCTTTCTCTCTGTCGCCCCGCTCTCTTGAGAAAGGAGAAAATATTAATATTATAAAGGCCAACAGTAGTAAGGCTTCATCTTAGTTGTAGTGTGAGCGTTACTTTTGTCCCATTGGAAATCAAGGACAGAAAACGTTTTCTCGTGTGCTCAGTCATATACTGACCTATATCTTCAGCATATACTCTGCCCTCAGTCAATACTGACATATATCCTCAGTCAATACTGACATATATCCTCAGTCAATACTGACATATATCCTCAGTCAATACTGACATATATCCTCAGTCAATACTGACATATATCCTCAGTCAATACTGACATATATCCTCAGTCAATACTGACACATATCCTCAGTCAATACTGACATATATCCTCAGTCAATACTGACATAAATCCTCAGTCAATACTGACATATATCCTCAGTTAATATTGACTATGTCTATCACATATGTTCATCAATTACTGTGTCACAGCCATATACTAACATATGTGTTCACATATTAGATCAGTCTAACCAATGGCATAGCATAAAGAGCAAATGAAGAAACTATAATTTGACTATGATACGTTTTCTAATATAGTGTATGTATTGAATCATTTTTTTCTCCATCCTAGGGGGCGGGCGGTAGCGCGCCAGGCTCGTAATCTGTAGTTCCCAGGTTCGAGTCCCAGCTGGGTCAGCGTTGAGATTTATCTCCGCAAAATTCCCCGCCCTGCCCACGGTCAGTAGGGGACACCGATGAGCTTGGAAAGGCCGCCGTCCGTCGGATGGGACGTTAAGCCGTGGTCCCGTGTTTGGGAGAGGACGCTGGATGGCCTTGACGGGAGACTACCATCTGTCTCCAAACAGCTGTTCCAGTGGGTCCCCTCCCCCAACCTTCTCTGAGCCTTCGGGGTCCATGTGACCTGGCCGTTTAGCCCATGGTGTGCAAAAAAAGTGCCGCTCAGAGGTAAAACAACCCAACCCAACTCCATTTTAGTTAGTAGCATTCTCAGAGAGAATGGAGAGGGATGCATAACTCGCATGCACCACCCCAACACCCCAACTCCCTAACGGTGGCCCTTAATGAGAAGCTGCTTAGTATCCAAAATCTCAGGATTGTAGTCGAAACACCCATTTCGGAATTAGTAACCGAAATGGACAAGTTAGTAAGGAAATCTAATGATTGGTAGCTGAAATCTTTGTGTTAGTAGTCTAAACCTACAGAACAGCGTCCTAGATATCGGAACTAATGAAAATCACAGTTAAAAACAGTCAAGGTCGGCTAAAATTATTCAGATTAGTATACCCGAAATATCCCGGCTTGTACTTAAGCTCTGTTGTTAGCAGAAATTCTTTAGTATCTAAAATTTCCGTGCTATTTGTTCGAAGCAGTGGGTATAGTCAAAATTTTTGGCAATACTATTTATCACCCATTAACTACTCAAAAAAACATGTTATAAGCAACAAATCGATTTTAACCTTTCCTAAGACTCTGCATCCCCTTAGCTCTGTCTCTGCCACCTACGCTACCTAAAATACTTCCGTAACCCCACCTCGTCTATCATCTGAAATCCGTCCAATTTCCTGCATTTCTACAGATAACTTTTATGACAGAAGCAGTCAACGGATCCTTTTTCTAACTTGGCTCTTCCGTATTTATCTTGAGAGAGCTTTATATCATTTCGTTTTCCTTCCATTCACAAGTGACGTTTCGCATTTGGTTTTCGAGAGCAGTGGATGTTTTCAGAGTGATTGGTACGAACTTTCCGAATTCGAAAGGTTGATGATTATTTTAGATTTCAATCTGTGAAGTGGGCTTTCGATGTTTGGTCAGATGATAAGGTCAGACGGCCGTGCTTTGTACTTAGAGGCGTGTTTCTATTCATCGTTGATCTCGAATCTAACGCGCGAACACAGATGATTACTTTTGTGTTTCGCTTTTTTCACGGAAAGAACGTTGTATGCGGAAATCGACAGCTCAGCAGATGCCAGTTCCAGAATAGGAACATGCCAGGGTCTTCACAGTCTTGGAGGTTCCGAAATAACAGGGTTAGAAAGAAAAGTTCGTACGCCTCAAACTGTTGTTTCCTAACCTTTCACTGTTTGCAATTGTCGTTCAATCCTTAAATTAACTTTTGTTGATTTATACTAGAAAAATAATTGAAATCTAATAATTGTTAGTCTATTACACAGGGTTCAAAGTCCTAAAACAGCCAAATAACTTTTTAACGAAGAGTCCTAGAGGTCCAAATGTTAGATCTGTCTGTACGAAAATGATCATGTCCGATCTAATGATGGCGATTGTAGCAATCCTAGCGTCAGATTTATGAAATTAACAAACCTAACTCAAGCAAACAAAGAGAGATAGGGAAAAATGTAAATTATAAAGAAAGAGAGAATCTTCAAATTAGTAGGAAACGACATATGGTGCACTCTAAATGAATGGATGGAAGTCTATAAACACCGATCACTCGAAATCGGATACTCAATGATTAGCCACCGCAAAATCCTGTACAACGCCGCAGAAAGATTCACAAAGTTAGGCACATGATGAGAATGACGGATCACCCGCCCGGCGAGATAAAAAAACAAATAGGTGTAGTAGTACATAATACAGCGCTTGTAGATGAGTAGGTATATCAGTTAGATGTTAGTTGTAGATGAGTAGTGTCTGAGATGTCTGAGAAGTAGCAAATAGAGAGAACTGATGTACTCAGAAGCAGGGCCGCCGACAGGGGGGAGCAAGGGGGACTAGTGCATAGGGGTCCGTCAGCAATAAAGGGCCCGTCAGATTAAGTGACTCTTTACTTTTTCTTGCAAAAATTATTCTTATTTAGGCTATATATCGATCCTATAAAATTCCATAAGAACATTATTTGTTATAATATGCTTTTAAAAAGAAACACTAGTTGGATTATGACATATTATCTCATTAATAGTAGTTGAACGAACCATTTCTTAACATCTTCTTTTGTCCGCGTTAACTTACAGCATTTGCTTGTATTTTCCCTCTTAACCACCCCACCCCTGCAGCAGTAGCAACAGTTGGACTCTCCCAAACCCAACCCGTGCGATCAGGTATATTACATTGTTCATGTTTCGAGATTCCAGTAACATCGTCTGTGGTCTGTGTGTCAGTGTTACAAATTATAACAGTTTAAAAGTCTCTTGTCGGCTCATTTGTTTCACCATTTCGTTGTCATTTGTTTAGTAAAATGATATATTCATTGGTGCTATAGTCTAACTGAACAATGGACAAGTATCAGCATAAGTCAGGAGCTGAGAAGCGAAAGGAGAGAAATAAAAGATTGGAAGTTATTAAGAAAGGGAGTAAAACTTTGTTTGAAGTCGGTGTAAAAGTGAATGTGGACAGTGAAGGTGCAAAAAATGCATGCTTGACTGCGCAACAGGCTTTTTTTCCTCTGAATGTCATCATTGTGTCCAGAATAATTGCTATTAATGATTTATAAAGATAAAAAGTTTTCAAGGGGGGGGGGGGGCGAGCATAATATTACATAGGGGCCCATAAATTCTCTCGGCGGCCCTGCTCAGAAGTAGCAAGTGGAGTAGTTCGAAATGTCTGAGAAGCTGCAAAGACGATATGCGATACGTTTTACGGCTTTGGTTTGGTTTGTTTTACCTCTGAGTAGCACTTTTTTTTGCACACAATGAGCTAAATAGCCAGGTAACAAGGACCCCGAAGGTTCAGAGAAGGTTGGAGGAGGTGACCCACTGGAACAGCTGTTGGAAGACAGATGGTAGCCTCCCGTCAAGGCCATCCAATGTGTTCTTTAACGTGCACGGGGTATGACTCTCTCGAACACGGGGACACGGTTTAACTTCCCATCCGATGGACGGTGAACTTTTCAAGTCCACTGACCAGTCCTACTGACCGTGGACAGGGCTGGGAATTTTGCGGAGATAAATCTCAACGCAAAATGATCGAGACCCAACTGGGACTCGAACCTGGGAACTGGAGATTACGAGCCTAGAGCGCTACCGACTAAGCCACCTCCGCCCCACCGTTTTACGACTGGTACACTCCAGCGACCATTTGCTGTGTTGTTTGGCGGGAAAGACGGCAGCATAATTGCTCATCCACGATTGCGGAAACAAAAAGAATCGGCTTTTCGAGTGCATCCTGTGTCCATCCTGGGATATGTCCTCGCCCACCCAGTATTACAGGGTCTTCTCAATCCATCCCTTGGACGAGCAACGAGACATCTAGTACGCTGGTCAACTAACATCTAACGCGGTATTTGGAACAACACACGTGTTGGAACGGTATTCTACAATGGTACATTAACAATTCGGAGGTATCTCCAACTGTTACGGAACACGGTACCTGACTATATGATCTGTATCTACAAAAAAATTAATAAGGGAGAAAAGTGGCACAATTGAAGTGGAAAAATATTTAAAAGGGAGTGGAGAGACTTGATGTCCATTACAGTGTGTAACCTTTTATAGGTTATAAAAATATCTTGAAAATATCTTGAAAAATGCGTGAAATATAAACAATTTTAATAATTTTTGGCTACCATTATCCTTACTAGCATTTTCAAAGGGGGGAAGGGGCATTGACCCCTACCGCTCCCCTCCCCTGATCCTGCCCTGGTTTGGACGACCTTCCCGTTAGGAATGTACAATGCCTGTGATACCACATGTGTTGCCACTGCAAAATGCAAGTTGTACAGCATTTTGCAGTGACTAACCATCGAACGTCTGATTTCGAATAATCGAAGTTTATAGCCTTCCATCCATTCATTTCGTGTGTACGTTCCTACCATATGTCGTATGTATGTTGCATATGTCGTTTCCTACTAATTGGAAGATGTTCTCTTTCTAGCCAAATTAGATTTGTTAACTTCCTAAAGTTACCACTAGGGGCGCTACTATCGTTCGATCGAGCATGATCATTTTCATATACGTAGACCTAACATTTGGACCTCTAAAACTCATTTTTAAATAATTATTTGAGTGTTTTAGGACTCTCCTTTGAACCTTGTATAGCTTAGAGTTTGTGTGTTTGTGTGTCTGTTCATTTTTTCGACAACTCTTTGTAGGCGATCATAGCAAGGTCCACCAAGCTTGTTTACAACTTCAACCCACAGTAACTTAGTGCACTCTGAGGTCTCCAGCCCTAGAAAATTAGTCCCTCCCACAAAATTCGGCCGCGAAACATTTGTTCATTGATAACTTTCCCCTCGATAATGTACTGTTCCATTCATAACCATCATTTTTCCATTCTTAAGGTAGATGAGTGCAGCACCCCCGAGAGAAATCGAATATCTGCGGTTGATTTAATACCGACTCATAGCAGCTAGGGCCCCTCTGCACACACCAAGACGTAAGTTGGACCACATCACTAAATTAGGAACTGATTGGTCGAGTACCTGCGGAATTTCTGGGAGCCGTTAGACTTTGAAAGACTGCCATCAGTCTGATGGGAGATTAAGCCGTGGCTCCCTGTGCATGATAGCCACATACTGTACACGTTAAAGAACATGCTGGATAGCATTGACAGAAGGCTACTATTTGTCTCCTAAAAACTATCAGTAGATCAGCTTTCTACAACTATCTTTGAGTTCTAGGGGTCCTTGTGACCAGGCAATTTAGCTCATGTGCGTAAAAAAGTCCCGCTCAGTGGTAAAGCAATCCAATGACTTCACTAGGATCTTCCTCGGGAATATTATTAACTGAGGATTTGATCTGTACTTTTCATTCAATGATATTAATATAAGATCTATTTCATATAAGATCTGATACAGAGGAAGAGAGTTTTCTAGCCTTTAGGTTTACAGAGATTTGATTCCCTAGTGGTAGCTTAACCAGTGGCATAGCATAAAGTGCAAATGAAGAAACTACAATTTCACTATAATACATTTTAGGGGCGGGGGTGGCTCAGTCGGTAGCGCGTCAGGCTCATAATCTGCAGTTCCCAGGTTCGAGTCCCAGATGGGTGAGCGTTGAGATTTATCTCCGCAAAACTCCCCACCCTGCCCACGGTCAGTAGGGGACACCGGTGAGCTTGTAAAGGCCGTCGACCCTCGGATGGGGCGTTATAGCCGTGGTCCCGTGTGGGTGAGCCATACGCTGTGCACGTTAAGGAATACGCTGGATGGCCTTGACGGGAGGCTACCATCAGTCTCCCAACAGCTGTTCCACTGGGTCCCCTCCCCCAACCTTCTCTGAACCTTCGGGGTCCTTGTGACTTTGGCCATTTAGCCCATGGTGTGTAAAAAAGTGCCGCTCATAGGTAAAACAACCCAACTATTGATATTGAACAACCCAACTATTGGCCTTTCCTTAAAAATGATTTTTTTCCAGTTTTGTGAAGCTTCCATTAGTTTTACCACTAATACCCCTTATATATCACTAACTGAATTGTAATCGGTGGTGTCCTGGTCTTAATCTTAAGACACAATCTCTATATTCTGATTTTTCACTGTACTAATGGTTAGCTTTGTAAGTACCACCCCGGCACCTCCTCCAACCCCTTAGTATATTTTCGACGCGTATAAATGTTACAGTTGCATAACGATTAAATGCAGTGTTGTCAACACCGAAAGATGAAATTCTGTTAAACTATTGAAGGCAAATCGTTGATAACTGCTTAATAGGTCATAATAACTATCAGAAAAAAGCAATAACACTAAATTTTATCTACATCTTTTACGCGACTTTAGCTGCGAAAGAAATTGTGTATTACCAGAGTTACTTTTCAATGCATTACATAACTGTGACCAAATGAAGTAAAAGGGGAAAGGAAAATGGAAAGTTATTAATCCTAAACTTCAGAAAATCCCAAACCCAAATCCCAATGAGTTATGGCTGTCATAGGCTCACAGACATCTCCTTTTACTACTCTAAAGTCTCTGTTTTGAGCACTACATTAAGAAAAGCTTATGGGCAAACTTTTAACCAATTCCTCTGTCCTGTTTAGGTTAATTCCGTTTTAAATGTTAGGCAGGGTTTCATATTCACTTCGAGTGATTGGACTTTCTAGTTTGTTTAATTTTTTCTCAATCTGTCATGCGTTCTGGTTGACAAACGATTTTTATAAAGCATACGAAAGATAACAGGACTGGATTTCATGTGATACATGCATCGATACATTGATGGCATTAAGTCGTAATTAACCCTATCAACATTCTAGCAGAGATGTTTACCTAACATTACTAAGCAATTTCATACCTACGTGTAATATATAATAAAGAGTTAAAAATCTTATACATAAACTCCGAAGACCTTATTTCTTGTCTTATCATCCAAAAAATGCTCTCTAAAATTCTAAAAGGCGTCAATTAAGAGGGAAAAAAATCTCACAAGGAACACTTATATTGTAAACAAGAAAACATGAAATGACTAGAAGGCATTCTCTTTAAGAAGGAAACTTTCCTCATCCTCTCAGTTTAAGTTCAACAGAGTCATGGTCTCTTTTTAATTGTTTTATCGCTCCTTTTTTTTTACTGTTACTAAATTCTTTTTATCTAGACAATACTGTGGCTCAAGTTCGATTAATAAAATTCTTTAGATTTTTTAATACTCAGGTTCATTTTTTTTCTTATTCGAATAAAGCGTTAAGTTTCATAAAATAACTCCAATTTGCATTTCCCCCTCATTTAAGAATTTTTTTCTTTAACGTTCTAAAGGTTAATGTGAAAGCTAAGAAGGAAAGAACGTGAACTGCAAACGAATAAAAATGATTGGAATCCTTGATAAAATATCTTTCAGAAGAGAAAATGGACTAAGAAAAAAATATAGCATTTTTGTTGGAATTTTTTCTCTAATTATGCGTTATTCCATTTTTGAAAACATCGCTCTTTACGAGGAAAAAAAAACTATATGCTATGACTAAGATAACTATTTTAAAGAAAGGAAGATAAAAAGGCTTACGATGGGAAAAAAATATTTAAACCAGTACAGTTTTTAACGAAAAATAATGTTGCAATTTTAGAATTACTGTATGTTTTATTCATGAAATGAATTTTTTGCTCCACAATATAATGGCCAATTACAAAGACCTCAAAGCTCTGAGCAAGTTTATAAAAGAAAAACACTCTGGATAGTTGTCATTAGCATATAACAGTCTTCCGTCAAGACTGTCCAGAGTGATTTTAATAATCCCAAAAGGGCCGGATCTGTGTCTGGGGAGGTTCAGAATGCTCCTTATCAGAGCCTCCCTATCAGAGTGCTAGTAAGGGTAAGAGATGCAAAAAATTACTAAACTTAACTATATTTCATGCACTTTTCAAGAAAATTTTTAAAGATCTTTAAAACAATGGTGAAAATGTTATATTGTACTGGAAATCCACTCTCTTGCGGCCTCTTTACATTTTTTCTGCTCGACTGTGTTTCCTGTCCTCCTCCCTTTCGATATTTTTCTAGACCTGGGCCTGTTCCCAAGATATACTCTCCTGTATTTGACTAATAGAAGAGTAACAAGGACCAGAAAATTATGAACAATTTAGAGAAAATAACCCATTGAACAGACCCGGATCTTGAAAAAAAATTGAGGGAGGGGTGGGAGGGTGGAGTCAAGAAAACACCATCGAGCCGGAAAAATGTAAAAGAAGGGAGGGTAACAAGATGCTGGATTTCCAATGCAGAGTAATATTTCCTTCCTCTGCTTTACAGGTCTTTTAAAAATTTCTGGAAAAAGGCACGAAATAAAAACAAGTTTAATAAGTTGTTGCCTCTATTATCCTTACTAGCATTCCGAAAGTGGGGGGGCTTGGACCCTCGCCCCCTACCCCTAAATCAGGCGCTGCTAATGGATTGAATCAGATGATAAGTCTTCCATCGATGCTATCCAGAGTGTTTTAAAAGTTCAAAATGTGTAGCTCTCTTGCACACTGTTTCATTGATTAAATGGAAAGGTCACAAAAACCCAAAACTCTGAATAAGGTTGCATAACGAAACGAAATATACAGTTGTTAGAAACAGATGAGAGTCTTCGTCAAGACTATGCAGAATTTTTTTAATGTTCACAAGGTATAATTGTTCCGCAGAGAGCCACACAACGCATAATTTTCCGCATAGAGAGTGAATGCAAAGGTCATAAGGACCCCCCAAATATCAACACAGCTGGAGAAAAAAAATCAACTGAAGGATCAACTGCCGGAAAAAAATGAGAGTCTACTCTAAAGGCTACCCAGAGTTTTCTTTTTTAAGTTCACAAGATGTGGTTTTCCTGCACACTGATTTATTGGTTAAATGGATAAGGAACCCAAAACTCAGAACAAATTAGGAAAATGAAAATATGTTCTATCCGACAGGCTGAAGTCGCCTTTTCAAGCACATGGGTGTCCCTTTCTGACCAAAGCTAGGATTGGTAAATCATAATTATGTTATTCAATTTCTATGTATAGCAAAAATATACCAAGTTATTCCCAATGCCAAGCATCCCAGCAAATTAAACAATAGGCCAAATGAAGTCACTCCCCCTCATTCCAATCTGTTGCGTATCGCTTAAAAACTGACGAAACACATTGGTGACAATAATGCTCTACGAACAAAAAAATGACACAATAATTACTCTCTCATAACTAAAACCTCAATAAATAGCCCATAGGCTCGGACCATTTAGTCAGATAGATTTCAGGTGTTGCAACAAAAATAGGGACGGTGCATGAACTGTTCCTGAGTTTTGAATCATTAGCTCCTTTGCACTTGTCTCGTTAAATTTCAAGAATCCTCAACACTTTATCTGTTTGTTTTACGCTCACCAAGCGGTGAGGGCTTTGAAATTGTGCTCGGCACGTTTGATATGTCACTCGATATGATCTAATTTCGAGGTTTATTCCGGATATATTTGCATATATATATATCCCAATAATCCTACTTGTAGGTCGAGGGTTGATTCGTTAATACTGAAGCGAATGTACTGCCGCTGAATCGAGGGCCATATTAGTTGCCATTTATACTTCGAAAACATGTCCTTATTGCCGTTTACCGGAAAGCGAACTTAGCTACTACGGACACAGTGCTTTTTCAATGCGAAACGAAGTTTTTTATTGAAATTGCCAGTCATTCAGAGCGATATGTAGTTTGCGATTTACGGTTACGGCTTTACCCATAAGCACTGCGAAGGCACAGTTTTGAAGTCGATGCGTAATATTGGACTTTAAAGTTTTTTGTTTGTTTTTTTAAAGTGTAGGAATTACAATCTGGTAAAATAAACTTATACAGTCTCCGGTTATCATTTTAATGCCACTTAATTTTCTCACGCTTCGTATATTCCGTCTTTCAAAAATAAGCGATAAATCGAAATAATTTGCGATAATTGAAGATGCAGGATGTTTCAAAAAGGACGTGCGTCGCTATTGTAATTTTCTATTTAAACTTGACAAAAGACACAAATCTCAAAAAATGAAAATTAGATATATATCTACCTTTACAACAGATGCTGAAAGTGATTTCCTGCAAACTGAATGCAGGTTCGTACCCGTTTCATGACATTTGGAGCCACCTTTCGTAATGTTTGTTTTCTTATGTTTAAAATCTTTTTTTCAATGTTAGCTTTCAAGTCTTCAAGTGTATGAGTACTGTTTTGAAACACTACACATTTGAGATATCCCCAAAGGAAAAAATCTGTAGGAGTAAAATCTGGGGATCTTGGGGGGGGGTCATAAAAAATTTTTGAAATCAAATGATTAGTAAAATATTCCTGCAACATGACCATTGTGTCATTTGCAGTATGAGCTGTCGTGCCATCTTTTTGAAACCAACACTCTCGTTCATTCACATCCAATAGTGCAATAAACTGTTGGATGAGGTCACGATAAACTTCACCAGTTACAGTTGAGTCAAAAAATAAAGGTCCTATCACACGATGACGAGAAATTGCAAACTAAATACCAATTCTCTACGCGTGTAATGGTCGTTCGTGAAAAGTATGAGGATTTTCACTGCTCCATATTCGATTGTTTTGACTGTTCACACACCATCCAAGTGAAACCAAGCCTCGTCACTGAAATAAACACGGTTCAACACCTCAATTCCATTTTCATCAACAAAAGAACGAAATCAACTATAGTACCGTAAACGCTTTTCATGGTCTGGTTCTTTCAGTTCATGAACGATACCAATGCAATAGTCATGAAATTTTAACTTCTTTGTAGCCCTGAAAACAGTAGCTGGTGACAGTCCAACCTGTGAAGATAACTTTCTAAGAGATTTTCTGGGTCAGCGAATTAAACGCTGAGACACATCATCAAGAACTTCGACAGTTAATAATAATGGCCGGCCTGGGCTCTTTCGATCCTGTTCAGACCCAGTGTCACGAAATTTATCAATCAAACGAGATATTGTCTACTTGTTGGGAACGGCAGACTGAAGAAACTTCAACTCAAAATCCTCTCTCACACGTTTGTAAGATTTGTATGCACAATAAGTCTGAACAATATATACACGTTCGTTTTTGGAAAACGACATAGCTGACACAACACAAAGGAATGAATGCTTGAATGAGAATAGCGCATGACAAGGTCATTTCAACTGCTAAAGGCTGTTAACCTTGAGTACAGTAATGCCAACTAACTAATATTATGGCATAAAATGTACATGCGCGTAAGTTCTACTCTCTGATATTTAAGGTTGCATCCTTTTTGAAACACCCTGTATAAGAATTAGGAGAGATAAGAGATGGGAGAAATAAGAATTTGCGATCTTCGAAGAATTGAGAATAAGATATCTGAAACAAAATAATCCATGGATCCATGAATTATGGGCCAGCTAAGCCCGTAATTCCTATTCGAAATTGAAGCAAATGGCATTGGTGAGTCAAAGACTACGGGAATGCAAGAAATGAAACTGAAAATTTTAATCTGAGAGTTAAAACTTTCAGTTTCAAACGAAAATGAAAAGTGAAGTCGCATTTAGAAAATCTTTCAGGTAAAAGATAGGTTATCTGTACATATCTTAGGTTACAGAAAACACACTACGTGGTTTCTAAACGAAGTTGCCTGCTCTCAGCATCATTATTCTGAAGGTAAATAGATTTTATTTCAATGGATATGAAATGAATATTCAAACTTTCTGCTTCACGAGAAGTAAACGTTTTTTTTTCTTCTTCATAACATGCAGGGATTTCATATCTTAAAAATTCAATATACCAAGCTTTTCAGCATTCGGTTCACGTTATCTAAAAGGAGAAAACTACATCTTCCTAATGCAGACTTGCTTCTGAAACAGCACGAAGGCTGAAATATTACATATTCTTTTATTTCAATGCCAGTTAGAGTTGCATGTGTAGAGTATGTAACTACCACTGAATGAGAAAAAGTATCTCAACAAACTCTAAGCCAAATCTGCGCAATATAAATAATTCATATTTTTATAAGTTCTTTTACTTATTTTGCTTGTTATGTATTTCATTTGATTGAAAAAAAACAAAAGTTTAAGATAGGTTTTTCCCCAAACATTTTTTGCTTACTGGAGCTCTTTAGGTTTATTCGCGATTTTCAAAAGCCTTCATAAGAATGATTACATACAAAAAATAGTTTTTATCAAAATATTACGTTTTTTTTTACAATTAACTGATGTAATGTAAAAAAATGATATTTATAAAAATGATAAAATATCAAAATTTATGATTTATGTATATACGATGTCTATTGGATATACATGTATATCAGATTCTTGATATAAGTCGCATAATTCTACAAAAATAAGAATTAATCCTTTTATGCGTCTTAACTGAATATTGCAATTATATTAATTAAAATAGTCATGTTCAGTTCGCAGCCTCCTCCTATTAGCAACGCGTATTGGTTATAATATTAAATTTAATTTAATTAAAAGGTTTGACTAGAAAAGTATAAATAGCATAAAGTAATGAGCTGTACAACCACGTACTGCTTTCTTTACCTTAAATACTTTAATACACTTGGTTTTTATTTTAAAAAATGCTGACGATTGAGTTGTGCTTAGTGAAAAAAAACAATTAAACAACAAAAGTCGTTTTCGGTATTTAATATGTCAATATAAAATTCAATTACTCAGCAGGCTCTGAATGGTTTGAATTGCGATTTGCAATGGCGACTGCAAAATCAGTAACTTGCCAAAGAGGACGGTGAGTGGCTCAGTCGGTAGTGCGTCAGGCTCGTAATCTGCAGTTCCCTGGTTCGAGTCCAACAGCTGGGTCAGCGTTGATATTTATCTCCACAAAACTCCCCACCCTGCCCATGGTCAGTAGGGGATACCGATGGGCTTGGAATGGCAGCCGTCTGTCGGAATGGGACGTTAAGCCGTGGCCCCGTGAGCGAGAGAATCATAACCTGTGCACTTTAAAGAACACACTGGATGGTCTTGACCGGAGGTTACCATTTGTCTCCCAAAAACTGTTCCAGTGGATCTCCTTCCCCAACCTTCTCTGAGCAATTGGGGTCCTTGTGATCTGGCCATTTACCCACTCTGTGCAAAAAAGTGCCGCTCAGAGGTAAAGCAACCCAATTTGCCAAAGAACGACAGAAAAGGCAATTGCCATATACTAAAGTAAAGAATTAAAATGGTAAACTAGCAACAACAAAAGCTTATTCCCACTATTTTTGGGCTTGGGTGTAATCAAGCTTCTGCAAAATTCTATCCTTGTGTTTTCGCAAGTTTAAACGAAACCAGAGAAAAGTAGTTCACTCCATAGCAAATGAGAGAAAAGTAGTTCACTCCATAGCAAGTTTGCAAATGAGTAATACTATCTGTGGCTAGTTATAGCAGAAAAAGAATTCCCGACTCTAGTTTCAGCTTTCTTTCAGTTTTAGAAAAACGTGAGACTCCCCTTTGATCACTTTGCATTCGGAATTCTATTTAATAATGCACAACTTAATAAATAAAATTTACGTTATTAAAATTATTGCCTTTATATGCATATACGTTTATATTAGCAGTTTCGTGGAAGAGTGGTTAGCCTGCTTGCCTGCTGATCAGAGGGCCCCGGGTAAAGCTTTCTTTCTTCTTATGTTGTGCTTCTGCTGAGTTTCGCTTTCTTTGCAAATCTTCTCTCTGGCGTATTATACTGAAAGGCTCCTGTCAGATCTCTTTGTCAAGCACCTACTTGAAGTGTACTTTCCTTTTTATCATTATACATATTGTTGCGAATTTTAAAATGGATAGGCACTGAGCGTGAATATTAATAACTAAATTTTCAAACCAATTACAATGCAAATTGTTACAAAAATATGGATGAAGTATCTTATAAACAAATTAACTACTATCATACATAAGTCATTAACCTTTTTGTATAGACCATACAATATCAGCTCTGTCTGTTGTAATAAAATACTACTTCTTCACTTTGTTTACCATGTCACTTGAATACCTTCAGACCTAAACAAACTCTCGTCCTGTGCTAGTTCACTAAACTTTTATTATTAACAACAGAAAACAAACATCCGCGCACACACACTAATAAATGTACTAATTATATTCATTTAACGCGCAGTGACTCATATTATCTGAACGTCCTTTCAAATCTCACAACTTTAACACACTGCACTGCTATTTTTTTTTATTCTTCCGAATCGTTCTAAGTTCCAATTCGTTGGCTAAATTGAATCTCGCGTAGAAACACACACGAGTGTTCAAATCACGTTAAGTCATGAAGTCACTGTCGCTCGTTCTTCTGTCGTAACAATATATACAAGCATCTACGCCGATGTTTTGTAGTGAGAGATCCTCTTAAAGTGGTAGGAAGAGAATTCGTGGATTTAGTCTTTTTGAGCTTTACGTAGATTGCATCATTATTTTATTTGTTACCTTTCTTGGGTTAGGGGCGGGGGTGGCTCAGTCAGTAGCGCGCCAGTCTCGCAATCTGCTAATTCCCAGGTTCGAATCCCAGCTGGGTCAGCGTTGAGATTTATCTCCGCAAAATTCCCCGCCCTGCCCACGGCCAGTAGGGGACACCGATGGGCTTGGAAAGGCCGCCGTCCGTTGGATGGGACGCTAACCCGTGGGCCCCTGTGCGGAGAGTCATACCCTATGCACGTCAAAGAACACGCTGGATGGCGTTGACGGGAGGCTACCATCTGTCTCCCAACAGCTGTTCCAGTGGGTCTCCTCCCCCAACCTTCTCTGAGCCTTCTGAGTCCATGTGACCTGGCTATTTAGCCCATGGTTTGCAAAAAAGTGCCGCTCAGAGATAAAACAACCCAACTCAACATTCTTGTGTTAGGTTTCACTTTTCGGGTGTATCCCCTTATCAGAATATGATATTACCTACACTTGTTTCTGATGCTAGATTATGGTTTCTGGGTGTAATCTTTCACCAGAATATAGTGTTACTTTACACCATAAAATGGTGCTAACCTAGCTGTCACCATAAACTGGTGTAACACTGTTTTTTAACAGTATATTCGATATCTGTAAACAAATCGAAAACACTTTAATTCGGCCTCTCGGCTGCTCTAAATTATATTTATATATTATCCACATAATATATTATCTATATTTTATAAATATATTATCTATATTTTATAATTGTACAGGAATGTTTTCCCTGTAACTGCGATCGGTGGACTCTAGAGGACTCGGTTTCAAAAAATTGAGTCCTACTTCATTTCTGTTGCGCACCACTGCTATAAATACTTTGCTATATTCTTGTAAACTTCAAATCTCGAAATAGAATGAAACAACTTAAATTTTAATGACATTACACAGCTGTAAACAGGACACTGTATATTTTTAATCTAGCGGTCGCACAAGTGATTACTTTAGACGAATATTTAATCACGATAGTGACGCGATTATATTTTACATCCTTATAGATCGTCAAGAGTACATCAATTTTGATTTCAAGATTAGAGTTGGAAATAAATAGCATATCTAGTTGACCTGACTCTCTGAGTACTTTGCCTTTGTACTTAATTAATTACTTCATCTGAGCAGACGTGTACTTGAGGCCATGCATATTTAATTGCATAACGACATTCAATAAACTCTTCAGTCAACCTTTACTGTCAGCATAAGCAGAGTAGAAAGTATTTTAATGAACAGTTTAATTAATCATCAGTAACACGGTCTTTAGTTTGTTGAAGGTCGCCAAACTATTGCTTCTAGAGGCTTTCGTAGAATTCATTTCCTTAATTATTTGCTTCTTAGTTGTAAAACAGACAAAATATAACGCTCATTACTATCAACGATTAGCATAACACTTAAGACATAACTCTTATAAAATGAATCACTTGCGAATAAAGAAGATAATTATTTGAAAGTTATGTTTCTAAGATATCTATTATATACTTTAGAGTTTATCTCTGTCTTTTTGCTCGACAACTCATCCTAAACAGTGAGAGCTAGGACCACCAAACTTCGTTTACATCTTCATCTCATATTAACTTACAGCACTGAAAAGATTTCGGCCCCACTACATTATGATCTCCCGCAAACATTGGGCGCAAAACATTTTTTTTATTATAATTTCTTTATTCCCTTTGTATTTACATACACAGAATTGATCATAGAAGCTATAAGAGCTTTACTGTATAAACAAATGGTAAATGATGCAAACATACTCCTTACAAATAGCACATACAGTTAATAGAGAAAATAGAAGAAACACTTAAATAGAATAACAACGTTAATAAAATCCCCGCGAAGATTGATGTAGCTTATCCGCAGGAAACGTTAAATATATGTAGTTACAAATAGTTGCTCTAAATCCTTCACAAATTGACATTCAAACATAAAACGTTATGATCTATATATATATAAATGCAAATTCTAATTAATAATAAAATAGGAAAGAGGTACTTTTATATTCTGAACATTTTAAAAGCTAATTTTTGGTCTCAGATTTAAGTTTTGTTAGCCTAAGAATGGATAATAATTCTCCTATGCAAAGAGTTAAAAATAAAAGGAACTGTATAGTTCCTGATGCGTTTATCGTAGTTATTGCTAAAATTTGAGATTTGGTAGTAATAATTCCTACTTAGTCGGATGTTGATCGTGTGATCTAAGTTTATTTTATAATCACTTTTAAAAAGGCATTTAAGAATTATAGCATATCCGTACATATCTTCCACAGGTGATATTCTGTGGAAGTGATTCTATTCATATCTTCTTCAGGTGATATTCTCCATCAAATCTCATTGTGGTGTACAAATCTGTTTTTATTGGAAGATAAAGTAGTTCTTTTAACTGTCAGCGAAATTGATCTTAGTATTGAATTTTGCAAGTTGCTGACTTTTCTTAAATGTGTTTTGAAAGTATTGCCATATGCAGTAATCCCATACCTTATGATAGATTCATAAATTGTTTTATATATCAATATGCTGATATGAGAGGGTATGAAGTAGTTTATATAGTAAATTTTTGTTGCACAAATTCTTATTCGATCATATAAGTTCGAAATGTGTGTTGTCGGTTTGAAATTCGAATCAATGATTAGGCCTAAATAGTTCTATCGCTTAGCGATTTCCAGAGGAACACACGAGCATCCAGAGTAATCAGAGACCTCTTGGTTAAAACATCGAATCGTATGGGCTTTGATTTCAGGTAAAAGTCGATTATTAATTCTTGCAGAGTAAACGTACATTAATTTAGTTTTATTGGCATTTCGTATTAATGAGTTACAGTTAAGCCACCTAATAATATTGTTGAAATCAGTTTGCAATTCACTTAAAGTTATTTTGTAATCCCTGTTACTATTTACAAGAACAATATTATCAGCATCTAGATATATATTGTTCTTTGTTACAACGTTTGTTATGTCATCAATATATGTTAAAAATAGAATTGTCCCCAATCACCCCTTCAGAATACGACTGAAAACTTGCTACTCTGAAATTATAAAAATATTTTAGAGTAATTTAAAATTTATTGCTAGCTTTTTAAAAGTAAATGGCTCTCCGTAGAAGTTTAAAATCGTTATATCTATATTAATATTACGTCAAGTTTATTTGTACACGAAATGAATAAAGGATATGCAGTCATATGTTGTTTCTGTTGGAGTAAGTTCGTTGCTCACATGCTGGAGCACTGCTCTGTGAGGATGCTCTAGCATGTGCAAAAGTTACCATTAAAGGTAAAGGGAGACTATACTCAGTGGACCAAAGCAACGGCGGGAAATTCTGCTATTAGTTTATAACGGTCGAATTATCACTAATATTTTATAGATTTCGTGTTGATTTGGATTTGTATCTTGCAATGACAACAAATATTTTGTCGCATCGTTCTCAGCACGAATAGCAAGGAGGAAATCTCTCTTTCTCGGTTTCTTAGCTTTCACATGCTTCATATAAGAGACACAAGAGAAAATGTCGCCCATTTGGATTCAAAGCATAGCACAAAGAATAGTACCCACCAAGACATCCCGAAATTAACATCTTAGGTTTACGTTTCGTATAAGATATAATTTAAATCTTTAAACTCTTTATCTGCTAAACACCAAACCATTTAAAAATGCAATAAAAGCAAATACACTCTCTCAGGTACAGTCGCTCAAAAAAATATCCGAACACTATGGTTGATTACAGAATTCAGAAAAAATATCTAGCAGCAATTTTTTTAAAAATTAGTAATCTGGCAACCTTCATGTACGAACCGGAGGAGGAGGAGCCTCCCGCCCACCGATCCGAAAATGCTGTCGTCTTATACGAAATATCATGCTTGTCTACCCGCTTTGAAATTCAAAACATTTGTATTTGCATAATTTTATTTTAGCGCCATATTTTGTGTTCGGCACTAAGAATAGATTTTAAAAAACCAACTATAAAATTTTATGCCGTATTGAATATCGATTTGTCAATGAACCGAAGTGGTTTTATTGCTCTATGAACCTAATTTTCAAACTCCAGTGCAAAGTGGACGGCACGACGTCTCATACAACGAGGATGACCCCAAAAACAAGTTTACCAGTTTCGCAACAACATTTTGTGAACCATTTCATTTCTAAGCGAATTGACTATCCGTGTACTCCTCATTCACCGAATCTGACCTATGGGAATCGTCAACAAGGAACAATAAGTTCGTGATCTCGTACCGAGAGCTTTGCACAATATGCATGAAAATATAACCCGTGTCATTCACAGCATACCATTACACATCATTCAAAAGATTTTTCAAACCTGGAAAAAATGTCTTACATTTAAACTTCTCACCCTGAGCATATAACGATAATTAGATAATCTGTACAGTCGCTCAAAAAGGTATCCGAACACACTATGGTTGACTACAGTATTCAGAAAAAAAGTATCTGGCAACGATTTTTTAGAAATTAGTGGTCTGGCTAATTTTTGGTTGTGTCACGTGACACGAAGGTGCCAGATCACTAATTTCTGGCAAATTTCTGGCAAAATTTCTAATTAAAAAATTATGGATGGCTTTTAAACATCTAATGCATCAGTACGCACACAAACACCCATTTCTTTTCATTTTCCTTTCACGTGACACGAAGGTTGCCAGATTGCTAATTTCTAAAAATATCGTTGCCAGATATTTTTTCTGAATTCTGTAGTCAACCATAGTGTTCGGATACTTTTTTGAGCGACTATACTTATATGCAGTCAGTGATCACTGAATTATAACCATTCCTCTATATGTTATGTCAATGTGAAACTAAATTTTAAGTTCTATATCTTTTAAAATAAGCATTTTATGAGCAATTGTGACTGATAATAAATTATACTTTTCAACAAAGCCTAATTATCGATTTTCAACAATATTCGCTTAGTAATTAAAGAGGAATATTTAGTAGCAACGATGACAAACAGAAATGTACCGCAGAAGTTAATTATAATTTGAATAAGTATTTTTTCAAACCGTTTAATACAAAGTTGTATATTTTAAAGATTTACAAATAATTCTTTCAATTTTTTTTAATTTTCTTATGACTTCCATTGTTGCTGCTAAATATTCAAACTTTCAAAACTCTCTAAATTATAAGAGAATATTTTTGAAAATCTAGAATTAGGTAGACTTGCTACAGAACTTTAATTTATAATCAGTCATAATTTCTCATAAAAATTTATTTTTCCATCTGCATAACATGGAAGGTCATTATTCAATAATCACTGAGTGTATGTAGCCAGGTACAGTTCTATACAACATCCATATCGGGGTATTTTATTCTGGTATTTAATGTTATTACAGGTCGTAAAAATTATGGATGACTTTTAAACATCTAATGCATCAGCACGCACACAAACACCCATTTCTTTTCATTTTCCTTTATTTTAACAACAGCGAATTGCGATGATTAATCTGGTACTAACGATCTCATGGTCATTTGATGTTTTTGCAATCTCGGATTACGTTTTGTAATATCTGATATGAATCCACGTTTCATCTTCAAGTTGAGATATTTTAGAAGTAGTAAGTAAATAAAAGTTAATTAAAAACTCTATTTTTCTTCTGTGGCGGAATAATAATAATCCTTTTAGGTAAATAAATTAAATGCAGACTATAATCCGTACTTTTAATATTAATTTCCAAATAATTTTAAAATGCTTTCTAATGATTAACCTTTTTAAGTAAGTAATGCTGTTCTAACAAATAATTAGAAAATCTCAACATTTTTTAATTAATGAATAGGAAGTGAAATTCTACGTTGAATTTTTTTTTTTTTGAAATATTTATTGTAAAATGAGACTGTAAATGAATATTTCAATATTTGAAACATATTTATATGAATATGAAACCTAGGTATTTTTAAATAATCAACGAATATTTTGAACATTTAAAAACATTATGGCATTGGGATAATCAACGACAGTTATACTAGACAAAATGTTTTTTTTTTTAAATTGATAAAACTAAAAAAATTATTAATCAAGCAGCTAAAAAATGCAACTTAGGTTTATAGGTTAGAACCAGGGGCGATTTAAGTTTTTTTAACCTTTCTGAAAGAAAAGACCGCCTAGTGATCTGGCAACATTCGTGTCACGTGACACGAATGTTGCCAGATCACTAATTTAAAAAAAATCGTTGCCAGATTTTTTTTGAATTCTGTAATCAACCGTAATGTTCGGATACTTTTTTGAGCGACTGTACGTTGCTGATGTAAATTTATTGCTTCAATTATTAAATCAATTTATTTAGTATCTGTTTGTTTATTTCGAATTCTCCCACGGTTGTCAAATAAAAAAATGCAATTAAAAAACTGCACCAATATTTACGATATTTATTGCTAAGGAATTAGAAATAAAAACCAAAAATATTTGCATAAAGTCTGAAGAATTGGAATGAGCGGTAAATGACAAATAACTTACTGCTTTAATGACCCAATTAACGGATTCTGGGGTGCAGAGAAATTTCGCTTTCGCATTCTACCGAAATTATCTGAGAGCGTTTCAAGATCTGCCTTCCATTTCATACGTTGCTTAGTTTAAAAAAATGCGAAGAGCAATAAATTTACACTGACAGATTACCATAACTAATTTGAAACTCGCAAGAGACTTACCTTCTTTTTCCGTTGTTGTGAAAATGGCTTATAATAACAACCAAAACTCTACGGCTTAATTTTTTTCTACATAAATCCTACATTTCTTAAGGTTATCGAAAGCAAATTTTAATTTATAAACTACCGGTGCAAAGTTCTATTCATTTTTAATTAAGGTTAATTGCATATTTCGTAGAAAATGCAAGTTTACGAAAGTAGGCAGTTAATTCCTTATTTTTATTTGCGTCATTAAAAGCTATTAACGAAGCCTACCAAAATGTCCAGTGGGATGTCGCAAACCATAAAGAGGATTGCTAGAAAAAATAGCATGGTAGTAAAGAGAATGTATTTTTACAGCAAAGAAAACCGGGAGATTTCAGTAATAACTAAAAAAAACTAACTGTATTTAGCTTTTCATTTAAGTAGTACTAGTTTGCGACAACACTGAATATAGTGGACGGCCACATTTTGAGAATCTTTAAGGAAGGGATAGTGTTTTTTTTCCTCCGAGCGACGCTTTTTTTTTGCACATGGACTAAACAACCAGAAAGCAAGGGCTCAGAGAAGGTTAAGAAAGAGAAACCACTGGACAGCTTTTAGGAGAAAGATGGACGCCTCGTATCAAGGCCACACATAATGTGTTCTCTAAGGTAAAAAAGATATGGCTTTCCTGCACACAGGGACATGGTTTTACGACAGACAACAGCCTTTCTAAGCCCATCGGTGTCCCATATGTGACCAAAGACAAGGCGGGGTTTAAGCGGAGATAAATCTCAACGCTGGGTCGGGTGGGACTCGAAACTGGAAAAATGTGGAAGAAATTATGTTAACTTACACGAGTTTATAGTTGGGAATATCTTGTTTTACCTCTTACAGGACTTTTTTGCACACAATGGACTTAATGGCCAGGTCATAAAGACGCCGAGGGCTCAGAGAAGGTTTGGAGGAGGAGACTCACTGGACAGCTGTAAGGAGACAGATGGTTGCCTCCCATCAAGGCCATCCAACATGTTCTTTAACATTCATGGGGTATATATCTCTCCCGCACACGGGGCCACAGCTTAACCACAGCTTAACGTCCCCATCCGACGGACGGCGGTCATTTGAAACCCATCGATGTCCCCTACGGACCGAGGGTAGGGCGGGCGTTTTACAGAGATAAATCTCAACGATGGCCAGCTGGGACTCGAACCTGGGAAACGAAGATTACGACTTTATGGTGGGCACTAGGTTACCACCATTTTATGATGAAAAGCAGCACTATATTTTGATATAACATTTCACCTAAAAAGCGTAATCTAATACCATTCTTGTGTTGTAGCCATACACTAGAATAGCGAAACCCTAACATCATTAAAGGGAGTAAGATAACACTACATTTTATCTAATACGAAACTGGTGTAGTAACACCACATTAAGGTGAAAGCTTACTCTTTAAAATCAAGCATCCAGTTAATAACGTTATTTAACAATTGGTACAAAGGATAACTCCATGATATATATTAATATTATTCTATATCAGGGCTGGTAAATTTGAATCATCACTAAATACTTACTTAAAAAAATAAAATTTTAGAATAAATAAAGTTTTATAAAGTTTTAAGTTAAACAAAGGAGAAATAATTTAAAATATTGAAACCAATTCGATCATTTTTATAATTTAAATATTTTTAATCATTATCTTCTCGGGAGTATAAACCCATAGAAAATTTAACTAAATGCGACTAAGGCAGTTGTAGAACGGTGTAATAGACAGCGTAGCCGTCCCATGGCCGAGTGGTTAGCGCGCTTAGCTACTGATCTAAGGAACCTGGGTTCGAACCCCGGGTAAGGCATGGATATATGTGTGTGTGTTATTTTTCTGCTGAGGTCCTGCCATCCCCTCAGACCTTCTACTATTGCATATAAATTGACAGGATACTGTCAGACCTCTGTGGCAAGCAGCTGCTTGAGGGGGTATTTATTTTTTATTTTAATAGACAGCACACATGCATGGCAGACAAGTCTCAGTAAGTAGAAGAAGCAATAGTTCGCCCACTCTCAGCTCGCAAGCGTAGATGGCATGGGGATTCTGCATACTTATCACAGTTTGGCTCTCACTGGAAATCGTGTTATTCCAAGCAAAATTTGTAGTGAAACAATGAAAATATTAAATACCAAATTCAAAACGAGATATTATAAGTTCAGTGCAAAATTCTAGAATTCGATTTGCTTCAAAGTTGGTATTATGTTACACCACAATACGGTGTTAAATGAAAAAAACTGTGCAAAATCCTAACCTTACACCATTTTGTGATGTAAGGTCACACCTATAAACTGGTGTAATATTACACATTCTTTTTACAGTGTACTGATTATGAACCAAACCCCTCTTTCCTCCTAGGCTTTTATTTTCATAGTTATTTACATAAAAATCCGAAATGTCCTTCAAGGTCAAATGGAGATCACGTAGAGGTCAACCTGTGATCTACGAGTGCTAGAAACGTGAAAATTAGTGTCCTAGAGTGTTTCGGATTGCAGATGTCGGAGACGTTACGAAATTTTGAATTTGGACGGTACTTCAAGGATCTACCAGTGCTAGAGGGCAAAAATTGGCGCCTAGGGGTCTTTTGAGTCATAGATCTCAGAAATTATGCCAAATTGTTGGATGCGATGGTATCCTTCGAGGTCAAAGGTCAGATGTAGATCTACAGGCGGTAGAGGGCTAAAAATTGATGCCTGGGGATATTTTGAGTCGTAGATCTTAGAAATTATGTTATATTTTGAAAGCTATGGGACTTTCTTGGTCAAAGGCCAAAGTTCGATATACCGTTGCTGGAGAGGTAAAAATTGGTGAATAGAACAATTCCAGGCAGTAGAGCTGAGAAATAAGAGGAATTATCAGTTCCGGTGTTGCATTCAAGGTCAAATAGGGGTCGGAGTGACGGACCTGGAAGCAAGAGGTGCTTATAGGATATACATACATAAGTGAAAAGAAGCAGCTATTGAAGAAATCGCAAAATACCGCATAGAGAAAAAATATCTGAAATGTTTTTTTTGTTGTGAGTACATTTAAGTGTCTCTGTGTGATATTTATCGTCATAAAGGTTTTCCACAATTGTAAGTGGAATAGAGATTGGATCTGTCAATAGCACGCCAGACTCGTAATCTGTAGTTCCCGGTTAAAGTCCCACCTGGGCCAGAGTTAAGATTTATCTCCGCTAACTCCCACCCAGCCCTCGGTGAGAAAGGGGACGCCGATGGGCTTTGAAAGACCGCCGTCCATTGTATTGGACGTAAAGCCGTGGCCCCGTGTGCAGGATAGCCATACCCTGTGCACGTTAAAGGATTAACCACAAGCTGGATGACTTTCATGGTACACTTCCAACTGTTTCCTCACAACTGTCCAGTATTTCCCATTCCCCCACTTTCTCTGAGCCTTTGGGTTCTGGTGATTTGGCCATTTAGCCCATCATATGCGAAGCAGTGTCGCTCAGAGGTAACCTATATTTGTAAGAGTAAAGCTGATTATTTTATTTTCAAAATTTCCATGGTTAAAAATACCTTTTAGATGATAAACAAAAAGCGAAATTTGCTTCTAGAAAGTGCTGTACTCTGATAACATATTCAGAGCAGAGAGTAGTTACGAAGAGTTGCACCGTTAGAACTACTATGACGATAAATAAACCTTTTAGCACTTTAGGCAAACTAAATAAATATGTTCGAAAAGACGCTAGTTTTAAAAGACAATTTTACGTTTAAGTACAAGGACAACACATCGCCTCTGAAGAATATGGGATGCTCGTTTTCAAAAAGAATGAAGTTTAAATTTTACGCCCTTCACACCTTCTAACAATGGAATGTCGAACAAATTCATGATTGCAAAAATGGAAATAACAATCTTTTATTGGTATTGTTACGACAGAAGGAATCTGGCAACCGAAAGCAAAAAGTTTCAGCCAACGAATAAGAACGTTGGGAGAATTTGGAGAAGAAGAGTGGAGCGTTAACGGTCGTTTTGTATTGTAACGGTCGTTGTGTGTTGTAACGGTCGGAGAGTTCGAAAATGGACGGTGAGCTGTTCCTGAGACAGTGCGCGTAAGTGTCAAGAAGTAACTTGATGTGTTGTGTATACGCGGAAGGATAAAAGTGGGATCTTTTATCGTTAAGTATCAAGAAGTAACTTGATGTGTTGTGTATACGCGGAAGTATAAAAGTGGAAACTTTTATGGCTAACTTCGAATGTCTACACGGACTGTCTTTTTGTTCGGCTAGTGTGTGAAAAGTTATTAGCACAGGACGAGAATTGGTTTACGAGTGAAGATCTTCGGGTGACCTGGTAAATCAAGTAAAAGGTAGTATTTAGTAAAATACACAGAGCTGATATTGTGTGCTCTACGCAGGAAGATTGATGACTTGTGCATGTTAATAGTTGATTTGTTAATAAGATACTTCATCCATATTTCCTTTGTAACAATTTACCTTGTATTGAATTTGGTTTTGAAATATAGCTTTTAATACTCACGCTCAGTGGCTATCCATTTTTGTAATCCGCAACATTTGGTGTCAGGAGTGGGATGATAATTATTTAATTGAATGCCTTTCACTAGAAGTATGGATGAGTTAATAAAGCTGATGACTGATATGAAAGCCGATATGGCTAATAAAATAGGTGAACTTTCTAGTGACCTAAATAATAAAATAGGTGACCTGGCCGCACAAAATACTGAGATGAAAGCCGATATGAAAGCCGATATAGCTGCCCAAAGCGATAAAATAGGTGACTTGAAAGCCGATATGGCTACGCAGATGACTGATATGGCTACACAGATGAATGACATTAAAAGTCAAAATAGCGAAATGGCCGCACAAAATACTGAGATGAGAGCTGAAGTGGCTTCTCAAATTGATAAGATTACTGATCAGTGTAAGGACATTAAAACCGAACTTAATAAACAATGTGATTGTTTAAAGGTTGAAATTGACAGTGTAAAATATGATCTTGATAGTGTTAAGTTAGATTATAAACATGAAATAGAAATTGTAAAAACTGATTGTGAACGCCAGTTTCAGATATTGAGAAATGAAATGGTACCTTCTGCTTTTGATAATAATAATTCTAGTGGAAATAATGTTATTACACATATCGCTAAAAATACAACTAAACCTTCTACATATGATGGTCAATCGTCTTGGACAGTATTTAAAACACAATTCGAAGTTATCGCTACAGCCAATGAGTGGAATGAATTCCAAAAGGCCAGTTTTCTTGCAGCTTCCTTAAGAAATTCTGCTGCGGAAGTTTTGCAGTCTGTTCCAGAAGAAAAACGACTTGATTATCAAAGTCTAGTTTCTGCATTAGAACTAAGGTTTGGTGATAGTTATTTAAAACAATATTACGTGACTCAATTTAAACATCGCATGCAGAAAAGTGGTGAAACTTTGCAAGAGCTTGCTAGTGATATTGAGCGTCTAGCTAGATTGGCTTATAGTAACTGTCCACCAGAAATTCAAGATAATTTAGCTCAATTACAATTTATTGATGCTATTGCTGACCCTGACACTCAGCAATCTCTGAGGATGTTGGAAGGTGAATCCTTAAAGTCAGCTGTGGTACATGCTATGAAATACGAGTGCTCCAGGCTTTCCTCCCGAGCGAACAAACGTGCAGTGAGATTTGTGAGTGCAGAAGAAACTGTAGAAAAGGATAATGAAATGAAAGAACTAACCAAAGCCATACTATCCGTTTTGAAAGATATAAAAGGTTCTTCTTCAAAACCTACAACAGACCTCCAGTGTTGGAATTGTGGCAAGACAGGACACATTCGTACCAACTGCACTAGGAAACGAATGAGGAGTCCAAGTACATCAACTAGACAACAGGATCAGAGAAACAGAAAATTTATCAATCTTGCGAGGCAAAGGCTGGTTGTTGATTGGTTGGCCCCAGGGGAAGTCGCCCACGTTTCAACATTGCATGGTGATAATAATGGATTAGTAGCTGATGGAGCCATAAATGGAATACCTTGCCGTATGATAGTCGACACTGGTGCAAATGTAACTTTACTCAGAACGGATATAATAAAGAAAATAATACCTCACCCAAACTTGAATAATACACAGTCTAGAATAAGCCTACAAACGGCCACTGGAGATCGTGCAAAGGTTCATGGAAAAATAGAACTTAATATTCGAGTTGGTAGCTGTCTGGTTCGCCATCCTGTTTACATCGCTGACATCTACGACGAATGCATATTAGGCCTTGATTTTCTTAAGAAACATGGATTCAACATTAGACCCAGTGATAACCTACTCATCTATGAGACAGAAGAGATTCCTCTGCTTAGCCGGACGACTGATTCTTTATCAAGCGTAACTCCAATATTAGTGACGGAAGACACAGAGATCCCAGCACAAAGTGAAGTTATAGTCCGTGGACATCGGGCGGAGACTTCTGGGGCCTTCCGATTGGCAGTTACTGATGCCTCTGGTAAAGGAGCTTTGGCTCATAATATCCTGGTTGCAAGGACTTTAGTCAGAATAGATAAAGAACAGATCCCTATCAGAGTGATGAACTGTAACAAATCCAGTAGAATGTTAAAAAAAGGTGAGGAATTAGCAATATGTGAAGCTGTTACCTGTGTAACAAGTATAAATAAAATAGAAGTTACCGATTCATATCAAAATCATACAGACATCCCGTCTCATCTTACTGAATTATGGAGAGAAACAAGACAAATATTAACTGAAAACCAAGCTGTTAAGGCCGAGAACCTATTAAAAGAATTTTCTGACATTTTTTCTGCCACATCAAATGATTATGGCCGTACGAACCTGACAGAACATAAAATCAACACTGGTGATTCTCCTCCAGTCCATCTGCCGGCAAGAAGGCTTCCATTGGCAAAAAGAGAGGAGACGGAACAACTCATAAAGGACATGGAAACTCAGGGCATTATAGAACCATCACAGAGTCCCTGGACATCACCAGTAGTTCTTGTCAAGAAGAAGGATGGATCTACACGATTTTGTGTAGATTATCGCAGATTAAATGACGTAACAAAGAAAGATTCCTTTCCTTTACCCAGGATTGACGATACACTAGACACTTTATCTGGGTCAGAATGGTTCTCAACATTAGATTTAAAGAGCGGCTATTGGCAAGTTGGTATACGTCCTGAAGACCGTGAGAAAACAGCTTTCAGTACAGGGAATGGACTTTGGCAGTTTAAGGTGATGCCATTTGGACTTTGTAATGCACCTGCCACATTTGAGCGACTAATGGAGTCAGTGCTCAAAGGTTTGTCTTTGGAGGTCTGCCTGGTTTACTTGGACGACATCATAGTTCTTGGAAGAACTTTTGAAGAACATTTGAGAAATCTTCGTCAAGTATTTGAAAAACTTAAGGCAGCCAAGTTAAAATTGGGACCGACAAAGTGTAAACTGTTCCAGCAAGAAGTTCATTACCTTGGTCATGTGATCACTACAGCAGGGATTAAGACTGATCCTAGTAAGATAGAAGCTGTAAGAGACTGGCCTCCACCACAAGATGTTCATCAACTTCGTAGTTTTATTGGACTTTGCACCTACTATAGAAGATTTGTCAAAGGTTTCTCCAACATCGCAAGGCCATTACATCGTCTGACAGAAGAGGGCCAGCGGTTTATGTGGACCACCGAATGCGATATAGCCTTTCAACAGCTGAAGAAAACTCTTTCCACAGCACCAGTGCTAGCGTACCCACAAACTGGAAAACAATTCGCAATAGATACTGACGCAAGTAACACAGGAGTTGGTGCTGTGCTTTCACAAGAACAAGACGGACAGGAGAGAGTTATTGCATACTTTAGTAAAACTTTATCCAAACCAGAGCGGAATTACTGTGTAACACGCAAAGAACTGTTAGCAATAGTAAAAGCAATAGAACATTTTCATCACTATCTCTATGGCCAGAAATTCCTTATACGTACTGATCATGCTGCACTTAGATGGTTATTAAACTTCAAAAACCCTGAAGGACAAATCGCTAGGTGGATACAACGGTTACAAGAATACGATTTCTCCATCGAACATCGAAGTGGTAAAATGCATAAGAATGCAGATGCTCTTTCCAGGCGCCCACGTATTGACAACTGTAAACATTGCTATAATGCAGAACTGAAATTTGGAACTAAAGAGATAATGCCCATAAGACAAATAGTATCGACACAAACAAACAGTGACACCCCTAACATCTGGAATCCAATTGAAATCAGGAAGGCTCAACTAGATGATGAAGACATAAAACCAATAATGGAATTGATTGAAAAATCTGATGCAAGACCTAATTGGGAACAAATCTCGAGGTATAGTCCAACTACTAAAAGTTACTGGGCACAGTGGGACTCCTTAAAAATGGAAGACGGAGTATTATACAGAAGATGGGAGAATCCCACTGGACGGCTGATCCGTTGGCAGATAATCCTTCCTCGATCCCGAGTGGAACTTGTGATGAAAGATGTACATGATAGTGCCACTGGAGGACACTTCGGTGTTAATAAGACATTAGCCAAAGCCAGGGAACGATTTCATTGGTTAAAAAGTAGGGCAGACGTTGAGAGATGGTGTAGGCAATGTGAAGCCTGTGCAGCAAAGAAAGGCCCTAAGACTAGGAGTCGGGGTAAGCTGCAGACGTATAACGTTGGTGCCCCTTTTGAAAGAATAGCCATTGATGTAATGGGTCCGTTTCCTAGAACTGATGATGGAAATCGATATTTATTAGTGGTAATGGATTATTTCACAAAGTGGCCTGAGGTATATCCCATCCAAGACCAGGAAGCAACAACAGTGGCTGAGATGATAGTTAATAACTTCATTAGTAGGTATGGAGTACCTTTACAACTCCACTCTGATCAAGGACGGAATTTTGAATCCAATGTGTTTAAAGGCATCTGTCAACTATTAGGTATTCAGAAAACCAGAACAACTCCCTTACACCCTCAGTCGGATGGTATGGTTGAAAGGTTCAATAGAACAATTGCTCAGCATTTAGCATTATTTGTGAACGACCACCAACGTGACTGGGATCGCCATGTACCACTCCTTTTGCTGGCATATAGAACGGCAGTGCATGAGACAACTGGACAGACACCTTCCATGATGATTTTTGGAAGAGAGTTACGTCTTCCCTGTGACCTTTTATATGGTCGGCCCGAAGCAATGCCTGTGTCCACTCCACAATACGTACAAGAATTGCAACAACGACTAGAAGAAATCCATCACTCTGTTAGACATAACATCGACATAACAAGTGACAGATCCAAAACAAGATATGACAGTAAAATAAATGGAACTATTTTCAATCAAGGAGATCTTGTCTGGCTATACAGTCCACATAGAAAGAAAGGACTATCTCCAAAACTTCAGAAACCTTGGGAAGGTCCATATACAATAGTTAACAGGATTAATGACGTGGTGTATCGCATTCGTCGACGTCCAGCTACAAAGTGCAAGGTGGTTCACGTGGATCGTTTGGCTCCGTTTCATCGAAGAACTGAAGAAACTTTGGAATCCAGAATTGTTCGGGACGAACAAGACCTAGGAAGGGGGCAGTGTTACGACAGAAGGAATCTGGCAACCGAAAGCAAAAAGTTTCAGCCAACGAATAAGAACGTTGGGAGAATTTGGAGAAGAAGAGTGGAGCGTTAACGGTCGTTTTGTATTGTAACGGTCGTTGTGTGTTGTAACGGTCGGAGAGTTCGAAAATGGACGGTGAGCTGTTCTGAGACAGTGCGCGTAAGTGTCAAGAAGTAACTTGATGTGTTGTGTATACGCGGAAGGATAAAAGTGGGATCTTTTATCGTTAAGTATCAAGAAGTAACTTGATGTGTTGTGTATACGCGGAAGTATAAAAGTGGAAACTTTTATGGCTAACTTCGAATGTCTACACGGACTGTCTTTTTGTTCGGCTAGTGTGTGAAAAGTTATTAGCACAGGACGAGAATTGGTTTACGAGTGAAGATCTTCGGGTGACCTGGTAAATCAAGTAAAAGGTAGTATTTAGTAAAATACACAGAGCTGATATTGTGTGCTCTACGCAGGAAGATTGATGACTTGTGCATGTTAATAGTTGATTTGTTAATAAGATACTTCATCCATATTTCCTTTGTAACAATTTACCTTGTATTGAATTTGGTTTTGAAATATAGCTTTTAATACTCACGCTCAGTGGCTATCCATTTTTGTAATCCGCAACAGTATCAATATAGCACAATTTTTTTTTTAGTTATCTCATAGAAACTTTTGCATTCCTTTCCTCTCCTCTGGTTGCACGGTCCAATCCTTCTATAGTCGCTCGAAAAAATATCCAAACACTATGGTTGATTACAGAATTCAGGAATAATATCTGGCAACGATTTTTTTAGAAATTAGTGATCTGGCAACCTTCGTGTCACGTGATACTTTTTAGTGTTCGGATACTTTTTTGAGCGACTGTACATTTTGGCCAATATTACTGAGCACAATAGCATCAAAAGAATAAGTTGTATTTTTTTCCGTTAATTTAAATAATTAGTTTCGTAAAAAAAACGGTTTTTAAGAAACATGTTTAAATTCATTAACCTCTATTAATTTAATGCATAAAATCATTAGTTTCCATTAATTTGAAGAGCTATTTCAAATTCATGTGAAAATCTAATTGATCACAAAAGCTCCAAAACTTTAATTAAATTTAAACCGTAAAAACAGTTAGATAATTGCATTGTCACCGAAAAAACAAAATAAAGGAAAAAGAGAGCGTGGCAGGGGGGGATGAAGTCGGCAGAAAGTCTTTCGATATGAACACTGCTTAAGGCAAAAAAACAGAAATGACTATTTCTTTGTTAAGCACAGAACCAGAATGTTCTCCTTTTGAATATCAAGTCCATTAAAAAGAAAAGCGAACAATAGAAAACTTTCGCAATCTATCTTTCTTTTTAAAACCAAAAAGATCAATGCGCCGAAGGCGACATTAAAATCAATACTACGCTCTTTTCTTAGAAGAACAAATTTATTTACAAGAAAAATTTAAAAGTTCTGACCGCTCAGAATGTTCAAAAACACAAAAAAATAACAATGAAATTGAAACCTTTCATTGTTATTTTTTTGTGTTTTTGAACATTCTGAGCGGTCAGAACTTTTAACTTTTTCTTGGAATATTATATAATTACAAGGAATATTATACAATTACAAGGAATATTATATAATTACAATCTCATCGAAATTATAGAAATTTAAAGGAATATTATATTAAAAAAATAATGAAAGGAATATTATATAATTACGCCGTCCCATGGCCGAGTGGTTAGCGCGCTTGGCTACTGATCTAAGGGACCTGGGTTCGATCCCGGGTAAGGCATGGATGTATGTGTCGTTTTTCTGCTGAGGTCCTGCCATCCTCTCAGACCTTCTACTGTGGCATATAAACTGACAGGCTCCTGTCAGACCTCCGTGGCAAGCAGCTGCTTGAGGGGGTATTTATTTATTTTTTTTTATTTATATAATTACAATCTCATCGAAACCAAATGTTAATGAAATTTTTATTCATCCATCTTCTTCTTGCGCTGATCATCGTATCTGTTTCAGTATTTCGTTCCTTTTATTCCATTCTACGCAAGTGATTGGTCAATTTATTTCCAGAGAAGTTTATCTGATGCTCCCTGGTTCGAGTCTCTCCTATGTTGAGATTCATGTTCTCTTAATGCCTACTCTAGGTCAGACAAGGGATATCGATGGGTTTAGTAAAGTCACCTTCCGCCGAATGGAACTTTAAACCATGATTCGTGTGTATGAAAGACATCCCTTTTGCTCACTGAAGATAAATCTGGCTGTTCCAGTCACACCAAGGTTGTTTAACATCGCCAAAGACGTCCATTGTGGAGGTTACAGATTATTTACATACCTGTTTGTAAATATATTTTATGTAAAAACAACAGATATCGTTATCCATGGCTGATAAGAAGTAGCAATTTCATAAAAAAAATTCAAAGCTTCTCTAAGTTACCATAAATAGAAAGTTTTTTTGTGTTATTGTCACCATCTGGTTTTCTCAAGAAAAAATTTCCTTGTTTACACCATACATGTGCGAAATTATTAAAATTATTTAATTGTTAAACATTGATTAAAAGGTTGAGATTTTAACCAAAGAATTATTCAACTTTTTTTCCAGTTACGAGAAACATCTGAAATTTAAATTCTGACTGACGCCGAAGTTCTCCGTGCTGCTTTGTTTCAGTTTCTAGATGGGTTGGGTTGTTTTACCTCTGAGCGGCACTTTTTTGCACACCATGGGCTAAATGGCCAGGTCACAAGGACCCCGAAGGCTCAGAGAAGGTTGGGGGAGGGGACCCACTGGAACAGCTGTTGGGAGACAGATGGTAGCCTCCCGTCAAGGCCATCCAGCGTGTTCTTTAACGTGCACAGCGTATGGCTCTCCCGCACACGGGGGCCACGGCTTAACGTCCCATCCGACGGACGGCGGCCTTTCCAAGCCCATCGGTGTCCCCCTACTGACCGTAGGCAGGGCGGGGAATTTTGCGGAGATAAATCTCAACGCTGACCCAGCTGGGATTCGAACCTGGGAACTACAGATTACGAGCCTGGCGCGCTACCGACTGAGCCTCCCCAGCCCCCATTGTTTCAGTTCGGATAAACTCAAACTTAGGACGACGAAGCCCAGGCCCCAATTCAACTGTTTGATTTTGAAAAATTCAGAATTTTGAAAACAAAATATTTTGCATTCCTTACTATGTAACAATATTTATTTTGTTTCCGTCTTCTACATTTTCCTACAGCTTTTATCTTCACTTAAACATATGCTTCAGGAGCTCAAATGCGAATCCCAAGTAATTTGCGACAAGTCAAAAACATCCCAGTATCTCTATTCGTAACAGCTGTCATATATTGGCTTTGCCGCACAGCTTCAAAGGAAGCCTTTAATCCTTTGAATAAATTTACATATTTTTTTTATATAACATAATTTAAGTATAACATAAAATGCTTATAAACATTGAAATCTATAGACAGAAGCGAGAGGTTTTTTTTTTGATACCTCATGGGTCTCTAACGTTAGCATATTTCATTATTTTTTTCGCTCACTTTTCAAATGTAAATCTCAGTTTTTTGCTGCAACTTCAGAGCAGAAAAGTAATTAAAAGACTTAATGTTTCGATGACTGAAATATAAAACCTCGCATGCAATTTTGTGGAGAGTTTCATTAAAAAATGCTCATGATTTCACTAAATTCAGACAAATTTGAGAAATAAAAACTGTGTAAAAATTTATACTGGAAAGCATTCGTCAGTCCAAAAAAGAGTCAAATTCCATTAGGAAATAAAAAAAAGTTCTTAAAAATGTTATTCGAATTCAGAAACGAATTCAGAAATGAACTCCTATGTTTGTAAATGCCAAGAGCGGCATGTAAATCTTAAAGAACATAAAAAATGCGAATTTTAATTAGATAAAGAAAAATCTAAGACGAAGGGTTTCTGTAAAAATGAAATTATCGGGGACTGAGTAAAGGAACTAATTCCCCGTTAAATTTTGGTTTGTTTCACCTCTGAACGATACTTTTTGCACACAATAGCAGGTCACAAGGAGCACAATAGCAGGACTCCCAAAGGCTCAGAGAAGATTGGGAGAAGGGAACCTACTGGACAGCTGTTCGGAGACAGATCCCCCTCAAGGCCATCCATCAAGGCCATCCATCTACGATATCTGTGCGTTGTTCCTATGGAGCCTGCCAAAGACAGGGAAAGATTTTACATTTTTACAAGGATGCAGCTTGTGGGACGACAGTATATGGGGACCATGCCTGTTCATATGGCACTGTTACGGGATGGATGCGCAAATTCAGAGGACGGCAGAGCTTCAAATACCTCCCTCCCTCCTGCAGGAAGATAAAGGAGCTCGTGAGCGAGAAAACCATCGCTGCTGTTCGTGAACTCATTAAGGGAAACCCACAGAATCACCGTTCAGGTAATACGTTTAGATACCATTCTGTCGATTGTCAGTTTGGAAACAATTATTCATCAACATTTAAAGTTCCGAAAGATATGTGCCAAATCGGTACCCACAACTGACAAAACAACAAAATAGGGGGCTAGAGTCGACACGTGCAAGGAGATTCTGGTAATGTTTGAATTTAGTGGCCCCAAATGGTTAACAGATATTGTCACGGGTGATGAGACGTGGTTTTATTACTATACAATTCTCAGAAAGATTGATAATTGTGTTTGGTTTCGGAAGAGAATCGCGTCCCCAAATCCTCCGACAAGACTTTCACTCAACAAATCATCATGCAGCCATGGACTCAACGAAGATGATATTCACAATTTATTTAATTCCCAAGTAGTGGTAGCGTGGATACCTTGCCTGTAAAAATGATTATAAATGGCCAATACTACACCAATATTGCTTTGCCCAAATTGGCTAAGCAGATGAAGAAGCAGCGTCCAACAAAAGGCGTGTCAAGAGTTCTAATTTTTAATTCCAAATTTTGAAGTTATGTTTATAGCTTTGCTGGGGATAGGTAAAGCCTGTTTTTAAAATTCATAATATGGATGAATATTGAAAATTTTCTGTAACACTGTAGATTTCTGGAGGGTTGGCTCAGTCGGTAGCGCATCAGGATCGTAATTTGCTGTTCCCAGGCCGATTCCGATCTAGGCCAGCGTTAAAATTTATCTTCGCAACCCCCCCTCTCTCTCTCTCTCTCGGTCAATACGGGCACAAATGGGCTTGGAAAGGTCGTTTGTGCCGGGACGTTAAGTCGGACCCCGTGTGCGGGGAGGGCCATACCCTGTACACGTTAAAGAACACGCTGGATGGCCTGGTTGGACTTGATGGGAGGCTTCTATCTGTCTCCTAACAGCTGTCCAGTAGGTTTCCTTACCTCAACCTTCACTGAGTCCTTGAGGTTCTTGTGACCTGGTCGTTTAGCCCACTGTGTAGGAAAAAGTAGCGCTCAGAGGTAAAGCAACTCAACAAGTAGATTTATAAATTTTCAGTACATTTTGTCCAGTCTTGAATTATACTTAAATACTCCTCCCACATCTAATCATACCAGAAACATGTCTCCCTCGTCATGTGATTTTTCTATCTTTAGAAAAAGAGCTTACCCACGAGAGACTGGTGCAGAAATTGCTTTGCTATATGAGAAAGAAGACTCTTCCGATTCTTGTGTAGACGTCAGAGATGGATCAGGTACACAACTAAAGGAAGATCTGTTTCTGGGCTAACGAGCATAATAACCGTTGGGCTGGCTAGCTGGCCACTAGGAAGCATCGACTTGTAATGGATACTCCACGGTATCGTCCGAAAATATCAAAATCGATCTAGTTTCTGAACGAAAGGGAAATAACGGATGATGCTCTCGTTTAATATTGGATCCAAAACATGATGAGGAGTTTCCGTGATTTATATCTTGAACAGTTCTTTTACAAAACCTAAGGGGATTTTATTTCACATTGATGATAATAAAAGCTTTTGGTAGCGAGAGCATATACATTCTGTATGTCCATCATATAATCTGTATGCCACTGTTTCAAACCTGGAACTTGAAACAAATCTAGAGGACTTGGGGGTGAAAGAGAACGTGGCTGGTTTGAACAAGAGCAAGACACAGTGGACTTTATATATATATTTATTTGGAAGTTACTATTTATAAATAGGGAGATTACATTTTGCCCTAAGTTTTAGTGGGGCGGGGGTGGCTCAGTCGGTAGTTTTTAGTGGGGCGGAGGTGGCTCAGTCGGTAGCGCGCCAGGCTCGTAAGCTGCAGTTCCCAGGTTCGAGTCCCAGCTGGGTTAGCGTTGAGATTTATCTCCGCAAAACTCCCCGCCCTACCCACGATTACTAGGGGACAGCGATGAGCTTGGAAAGACCGCCGTCCATCGGATGGGATGTTAAGCAGTGGGCCTGTGTATGGGAGAGCTGTGTACGTTAAAGAACACACTCGTTAAAGATCGCCTTAATGGGTGACTACCATCTGTCTCCCAACAGCTGTTCCAGTGAGTCCCCTCCCTAACCTTCTCTGAGCCTTCGGGGTCCTTATGACCTGACCATTTAGCCCATTGTATGCAAAAAGTGCCGCTCAGAGGTAAAACAACCAACCAACCTAAGTTTTAGTGATTTTTAAAAAAATATATATTTTTGTGTATTTTCCCCTTCCTCCTAGATAAAGTCCTGCATTAACTACTTAAATATAAATTAATATTCAGTGATGTATATACTACTAAAATGTCTACTCTTTAAAACTGTTTTATAGCAGTAAAATACGAAGAAATTGCCAAAAATGCGAAACATATTTGTTGAATTTAAGATTAATGGTTAGTGTCGTGTGCGCCAAGAGGAAAAGAAGAGAAAGCGATACTTCTTAGGGGACGATCAATTAGTCCACTTGATTAATATTCACCATTATCCTAGATCAATGTTTCCCAAAGTGGGCGATACTGCCCCCTGGGGGCAACTGGAACGATCCAGGGGGTCGGTAGTAGCCTCGGGTGCAATTGGGGGGCGGTGGAAGCATAAAGAAAGAAGGGAAGATAAGAAAATTTTGAAACACCGTTCGTACATGTTTCATCTGTTGTGTAACATAGAGTTAAAGTCGTAGTGATTACTTTATTTTCCAAATAAACACATAAAATTATCCTTCGTTATCTTAATTTTCTGTGTGTAATGCGAATGTTACTATAGTTGATTTTAATAAATAATTTTATAATTTCAAGCTCCTAGGTGTCTTATTTACAACAACATCTTTCTTTACTATGTTGTAGGACGTAGGTAGAAATATAGATACATAAAAGAACGCAAATTTGTCACTGCATCTTTCTGTTTCTTCGCTTAAAGAAGATAGATTTCCAGGGGGGGGGGGGGCTAAGTATTTTTTTTTTTCTGAAAAGGGGGCGGTAGGACAAATAAGTTTGGGAACCTCTGTCCTAGATAAAACACAGTTTCGCGGATTTTTACACCCGTGCTGAGGTGTGCCTCCGATGTACTGTGCTAAACGCAGTGTAGAAAGATGAAATAAGCCAAGGCACCATAATAAAGGATAGCACATGTTATTCACATTCACACACATATATATACATATGGGATGTTCTCGATTCCGTGGTCCTCATGATCAGAATGAAATAGCTTTGCAGATGTTCTGGTAAGACTTCCTCTACTCAGCTTTCTCTAATTCCAGTGCTGCTTTTCTACTGCAAGCATTCATATTGTTACGACAGATGAACGTGCTGCAGCGAGTTTATGATAAACGTGACATGAACGCTCGTGTATGCTTCTGCGAGAGATTTATATAACAAACGAATTGGAACATAGAACCGATCTAAAAATTGAGGGGGCGGGGGTGGCTTAGTCGGTTGCGCGCCAGGCTCGTAATCTGTAGTTCCCAGGCTCGAGTCCCAGCTGGGTCAGCGTTGAGATTTATCTCCGCAAAATTCCCCGCCCTGCCCACGGTCAGTAGGGGACACCGATGGGCTGGGAAAGGCCGCCGTCCGTCGGATGGAACGTTAAGCCGCGGCCCCGTGTGCGGGAGAGACATACCCTGTGCACGTTAAAGAACACGTTGGATGACCTTGACGGGAGGCTACCATCTGTCTCCCAACAGCTGTTCCAGTGGGTCCCCCTCCCCAATCTTCTCTGAGCCTTCGGGGTCCATGTGACCTGGCCATTTAGCCCATGGTGTGCAAAAAAGTGCCGCTCAGAGGTAACTCAACACAACTAAAAATTGAGAATAAAAGAATTACAATGTTAAAGCGTGGATTCCGGAAAGGAGGCATAAAATAATCTTAGTGCACGATAGACAGATTAGAAAAGCAGATATATTTTTGTGTGGTGACTGCGCGGGTGGCTGTTTAGTTTTATTAGTGTTAAATCCAGTGACATAAAAGGATTATTTACGCCTAAAGTAGAGATATCCAAAAGACATGACAATGAAAGTGAAGAAGCAATAATTTGGTCGAGCAGACAGAACTGATCTTAATTGTTCTGTAGGAAAAAGTTATTACTTTATGTACGATAGTATTTAGTTCATTTATAAGTCGAGTGGTTAGCACGCTTGGCTACTGATCTACAGGACCTGGGTTCGAGTCCCGGGTAAGGCATGGATGTATGTGTTGTTTTTCTGCTGAGGTCCTGCCATCCTCTCAGACCTTCTACTATGGCATATAAACTGGCAGGCTCCTGTCAGACCTCTGTGGCAAGCAGCTGCTTGAGGGGGTATTTATTTTTTTATTTATAAGTTATTTCATTCATACTTTTGCAATTATTTACATTGTAATGTAATTTGTATTTTAAAAATATACTTATTTATATTCACCTTCAGTGCTCATCCATTTTAAATTTGCAACAATATGATGAGGTGGGAATCTGTACTTTGCATAAATATCTTTACCGACTTCAGAATTCGGCGAGAGGATCCTTAATCCTTGCCTAAACCTCCTGGTTGACACAGAACCGAAACCTTGCTCCTTTAAGGTCCCTTTTGAGAAAGAGCCACGTCTCTTTGACGCGCTTAACAAACGACCTTCCTATTTGACAGCAATACTCCGTCTGAAGTTTACTGTTTACTCGCTCCTCTCCGTCACCTGCACTAGAGCCTTCGGCTAATGATAGCAGAATAATAAAAGTGCTTTTGCTGCTTCTCAGTTCCAAAGTATGTGGAAAACAGCCTTGCTCGGCCCGGATGACAACTCATGAGCCACATTCCCATTTCAGACACTTAAAATACATCTAACATTTTACATACAACAACTATAAAATGCAATAATAAAATAAATTAGAGGGACATGACAGTTAGGAACCCATAAATAAAATATTTATGGATGCTATATTTTCTATCAGACAAAGAAAATAGCAATGAAAGAATTTTTTTTTCTGATTCAACAGGTTACTCTCTTGAACAGAAGTTTCTTTTACATTGAATTAGCATCTATTTACAAAGACGTTACTGAATGTATAGATACATAATTAGTACTGTATTCATTGCAGACATTAATGAATTTAGAGTTGGGTTTTCTTTAGACCAATGGTTCTCAACCTATTATACTTCACCTACCCTCTGGAAATGTAGGGGCGGGGGTGGCTCAGTCGGTAGCGCGCCAGGCTCGTAATCTGTAGTTCCCAGGTTCGAGTCCCAGCTGGATCAGCGTTGAGATTTATCTCCGCAAAATTCCTCCGCCCTGCCCACGGTCAGTAGGGGACACCGATGGGCTTGGAAAGGCCGCCATCCGTTGGATGGGACGTTAAGCCGTGGCCCCGTGTGCAGGAGAGCCATACCCTGTGCACGTTAAAGAACACGCTGGATGGCCTTGTCGGGAGGCTACCATCTGTCTCCCAACAGCTGTTCCAGTGGGTCCCCTCCCCCAACCTTCTCTATGCCTTCGGGGTCCATGTGACCTGGCCATTTAGCCCATGGTGTGCAAAAAAGTGCCGCTCAGAGGTAAAACAACACAACACAACCTGGAAATGTAACTGGCAAACCCTTGTATAGATAGATAAAACTATAGTTATATTTTAACAATGGGAATAAAATAAAACATATATATATATACATTAAATTTTGTATTCATAAATTACATATATCGAAAAACACAAAAAAAGACATAAACAATTTAACAAATCTTATAAAACTGTAAACATTTTACTGGGTAATCAGTGAAATGGTTCCACAGTTCATCAATGGTTGGGGTTATCTTGCTAAGTTAGAGTCGCAAGTCATCTTCAACATCCAGCCTGTTCCTATATTTATTTTTAAAGCAGTTAAAGATGAAAAACCAGTTTCACATAAATAAGTTGTTTTGAAATGGAACAAATGTTTGACTGCAATTCTTGACAAAGTCGGATATTCCTTCTCCACTCCAATCCGAAAACTAATCAATGGCTTTTTGGGATGAATGCTTTTTAAACTATTGTCACAAGATATCTCAATCGACTCTTTATTATACAATGGAAGATCTAGCGACTTTTGAGCTCTCACGGCGTACCCCAAAACTTTTACCACATACCCCACGTTGAGAATCCCTAGTTTCGACTATTCCTGGCCAATCCTCGGTTCATAAAACAAATAATCAATGTACTGAATCTGCCTCGCCTCTTCCATTTTTTTGACCAAACGTTTTTAGATACACAACAAATTTGTTAACTGAAAAAACTCATTAAAAATGTATATATTTGTTTTTAATTCATCTCTTTTTCTTAAAATTATATTTTTTTTTCAATTCATTCCTCATTATGTTTTCTTTCTTTAAATAAAGAATTCTCCCTGCGATTCTTCAAGAATATAATCATTTTAGTGGCTCTTCGATAAGTTCAGGTTCTCCACCGTTGATTTCAAATATATTCTAGTGCTTTCTTTAGATCATTCTTAAGCATAATACAGTTCAAGAGTTGTTATTTGTCAGTGTTTTAATGCCTATTTAGACATAATATTTAAGAAAAGGTGTATAGAAAGAAATGATACATTAATTACAACAGAAAAAAAAATTGTGAGGTGAAGAAACACTGAGATTCCGTTATTTCCATTAGAAAAAGAAAAGTTTCTTTTTTATTACCCCTGTTATCACCGACTGCATTTTGATCTTTCAAGTTAGCGAAGGATCAAGTTTCTTAATTTCCTGTGTCCCTCTTGGAAATCCGAGTTCGCCACTTCCAGAAATCCGGGAAAAGTACTTCGGTGCAATCAGAGTCGACGGAATGAATTGTTTCATTGCAAGCTCCTCTTTCCTCTGACTTCGCATCTTTTATCTTCTTCTAAAAACAGAAAAAGACATTTTAACCATTGTATAAGGCGTCCAGGACTGCACAATAAAAAGAAACACAGAATGCAAGAGTGTTTTAACCCGTGGCCGAGTGGTTAGCGCGCTTGGCTACTGATCTACGGAACCTGGGTTCGAGCCCCGGGTAAGGCATGGCTGTTTGTGTCGATTTTCTGCTGAGGTCCTGCCATCCTCTCAGACCTTCTACTGTGGCATATAAACTGACAGGCTCCTGTCAGACCTCTGTGGCAAGCAGCTGCTTGAGGGGGTATTTATTATTTTTAAACTTCCACCCTGACGTAGGTTAGAAAGCGGACACCAATGGGCTTGGAAAGGCAGCCTTCGTCGGATGTGAAATAAAGCCGTGTTCCCGTGTGCAAGAGGACCATACCTGATATACGTTAAAGAACACGCTGGATGACATCGACTGGTAGTTTCTATCTGTCTCCTAACAGCTGTCCAATGATTCCCCTTCCCCCCTACCTTCTTTGAACCCTTCGGTTCATTGTGACCTAGCCATTTAGTCCATTGCGTGAAAAAAAAGTGCAGCTCAGTGGTAAAAACAGTCAGTTTGGAGCCTTGAAAGATCTAAGGAGAATACTGTAGCAACCTAAGCAGCGCCCCTGAATTCGCGCCTGGCTTGAAGATAAACAAGAAGCTTTAAGGTGTGTTGCAACCATCGCAGATTATTATGTGACAGATTTGAATGATAGACTTCGGAGTGCTATCTGGTCTCGGCTGATGAATACGTAATTAGGATCTAATAATAGGATTCGGATTTCGTTATTTGCTCAGCTGAGCAAACACGTTTAAGCTGAATGTTCCAGACGAGTATTTGCGAAATTGATTGAAGAGTTTATCATTACCAAACTGGGAACGTGCGGACATAACCAATGATATATTCCAGGAAGCAATTCTGAAAGCCAAACATTTTTTAATGTAGCGAATGATAATCTTCAAAACCAAAAAGTACATTCATATGAAATGAGTGTGGAATGCTCTCTTTCAAGTGCGGAAAACTGTTGATTTCGATCAAACTTAGCACGCTCTAAGATAAAAAAAAAATTCAAACCTACAGAGGATTTGAAAACTATGAATAGCAATATTTTATTAGTGAATCTGACGAACCAAGAAAGATTGGAAATACCAATGATATATTTTCCCACCTCTGGAAGGGGGAAAATCTATGCTGTCATATAAAATAGTTGCACATTATGCAAATTCTACCATCCTCTACCAGCAAAATTTCAGATTTCTAGTTGGAATCATAATAAATAATAGGGGCGTTGGTGGCTCAGTTGGTAGCGCGCCAGGCTCGTAATCTGTAGTTCCCAGGTTCGAATCCCAGCTGGGTCAGCGTTGAGATTTATCTCCGCAAAATTCCCGGCCCTGCCCACGATCAGTAGGGGACACCGATGGGCTTGAAAAGGCCGCCGTTCGTCGGATGGGACGTTAAGCCGTGGTCCCGTGTGCGGGAGAGCCATACACTGTGCACGTTAAAGAACACGCTGGATGGCCTTGACGGGAGGCTACCATCTGTCTCCCAACAGCTATTCCAGTGGGTCCCCTCACCCAACCTTCTCTGAGCCTTCGGGATCCATGTGACCTGGCTATTTAGCCCATGGTGTGCAAAAAAGTGCCGCTCAGAGGTAAAACAACCCATAATAAATAATAGGCAGCCGAGTGAGTGGTGGGCGGGAACAGAGACAAAGAAGACATTTATATCTTCTAAGGCAGTGATGTCAAACATGCGGCCCTCGACATTCTCGACAGCGGCCCGCGCCAACATTTGGCAAATATTTATCAAATTGTAAAAAAAAATATAATTTTTAAAATTAAAATTCATAAATTTTCTTTTAACCTTAATTATTTAATTTAGATTAGAAATATTATAATATCTGTTGTCCATACAATCAAACACGACGTAATGTATTTATTTATCATTATTTTGTCCACCAAAAACAATAGTTAATACCGTTTTATGATTACATACGCGTGTATTTTACTACGTTTATTAAATCTCACTTGTCAGCGTCTTTTAATATGGCGAAAGATACAAAATAATAATTGCTCTCTCTTTTTTATAGTATCTTTGCGGCCCGCGTTCCTAATTGAGTTTGACACCACTGTTCTAAGGCATGCTGACGTCATAGCGTGTACTAGCTTAGATTTCACAAAGTTTTTAGAACAGTTGTATATCGACAGGTTTTGGTACTCTGTAATTAACCAGATGCTTGATCGATTGGTCCCAAATTTCATCCGCTAGTTCGCCTTGTGTGAACTAGTGGATGAAAATTTATTGATTAATTGATTTGGTGATTTATTGATTTTATTGATATTGAAAATTTATTGATTGATTTATGATTTTGTTTAAAAAATTGGGCTCCAGGTTGTCGTGGGAGGAGGATTATTATTTCGAATGTCGTGACGAATCTGGGGATCTGGCAACGGTGGGTAACTCTGACGTCCCTCGGCTACTAGAAAGTGGGAAAATTATGAATGGAAGAGAAATACGTTTGGCGCCAAACTTTTGGTGAGGCTGTAGCTAGTAATAATAAAATATAAAATAAATACCCCCTCAAGCAGCTGCTTGCCACAGAGGTCTGACAGGAGCCTGTCAGTTTATATGCCATAATAGAAGGTCTGAGAAGATGGCAGAAACTCAGTAGAAAAACAACACATACATCCATGCTTTACCCGAGGCTCGAACCCAGGTCCCTTAGAATAGTAGCCAAGCGTGCTAACCACTCGGCCATTGTTTATAATATTCGTTCGTAAATATTCTACAAAGATTTTCCACTATCGAACTTTAGAGTCCACTAGCAATGGAATGCTATGATGTTTTCAATTGAAATTGTTTCTTAATGGAAATCTCACGAACTCTTGTGAGACCTCAAAAGTGTTTGTATACTGTAAAACATTATCTGAAATAAATATTATCTATCTAACTGCAAACTAGAAGATTTCAGAAAATGCAATTGTAATATTTTATTAATATATTATCCGTCACAAAAATAATTTATAACTTATCTCTAAAAAACGAACAAATTGAATATCTTCAGAAGTACAGACGACAGAATGAAAGCAAAAGTTCATTTTTTTTACTTTCCTAAAACGAGCTAAAATAGATTTTGAGTTGTTGGGTTGTTTTACCTCTGAACGGCACTTTTTTTGCACACCATGGGCTAAATGGCCACGTCACATGGACCACGAAGGCTCAGAGAAGGTTGGGAGAGGGGACCCACTGGAAAAGCTGTTGGGAGACAGATGGTAGCCTCCCGTCAAGGCCATCCAGCGTGTTCTTTAACGTGCACAGGGTATGGCGCTCCCGCACACGGGGCCACGGCTTAACGTCCCATCCGACGGACGGCGGCCTTTACCAAGCCCATCGGTGTCCCCTACTGACCGTGGGCAGGGCGGAGAATTTTGCGGAGATAAATCTCAACGCTGACCCAGCTGGGACCCGAACATGGGAACTACAGATTACGAGCCTGGCGCGCTACCGACTGAGCCACTCCCGCCCCATAGATTTTGAGACAATATTGATTGTTTGACGAATTGTAAAGAAATGGATTTTGATTGTATTGCAAATTTAAGCAAGTTAAAAGCAGTAGACTACAGTGAGTAAAAATTGGGATGTCTAAGCCTGATTTTGAGATTTTATAGTTGTCGCTTCGGTCGTTATTATTGATCATAGATACGGTAAAGGACGTAAACGGGAGGGGGGAGATCAGAAGACTCTTAATCCCATCGTCTTATGCGAACTCTAGAACTTATATATTATCTTTATATGATTTTAACCTCATGTTAGATGTCCGGAATTAAAAATAAATTTTAAAAATAAATAACTGTAAAATTTTCTCCCATGTAGAAAATCATTTTAACTTTTCCTGTCCGATAGAGAATTTAGTATTTGCGAAACTCTACTCAAGTCTTTTTCTCGGACCTCTCCCCCCCCCCCCCCCAAGCACTAATTCGCGGGCACGTTCCTGGATAGGGTGCCAATGTAGCAAAGACAGAGAAAATGTTCCTCTTTTTACAACAAAAAGGAGAACTTTCTGTTCTTCGTTTTTTTCCAGAAAAAACTTGCAAAAACTTCCCAAGAAACTTTTGTTTTAAAAAAAAGCTAATGATAAGTAATAAATTGGATCATTATCAAAGAGAATTTATGTTCTTAAAACTTGTGTCTTTTTACAGCTCATATATTTTAGGTAGTCTTCGTCAAAAGATTTGTATTCAATATTAAATAATCACAGGTAAATCAAGAATCACTGTGCACAATCGAATAAACGTAATTTGATAATTTGGGTACCATTCAAATTTTCGGGTATTCTATTCGATTAATATTTGTTCAATGATTTTTAATTTTTACATTTTTTCATTTTTTCCTAAAATAATAACAGAGTTTTGTATTGTTAAATGTTTCATAAATAATACATTTTGTTAGTAGTTAAAAAAAGAATATTTGGTGTATAAAAAAAAGATTGAAAAGAGATCCGAAATATATAAAAAATTTTAATATAACTGTTCCCTGAAAATTTCTCTTACTCAGCTGCAACCTGAAGATTCTTGCATGTGATCGTCACCAGTAAAATTTCTTTAAAAAGTAGCAGCTGAGAATTAGCCCTATGGAACAGAGATTGCAAATCCACTCGGTAAGAATCCCAACTAAATTCAAGAACGAATTTATACTTCCGATATTACTTTGAAACTTATAAGATAGAGAAGCATTCTAGAAACTACTCCTAGTTCTATAGGTCTTCTCAAAAATAAAAAGGGGAGGGACATGCCGTACTAAGATCAAAGTCACTGCCTCAGTTAGAACTAACACAACTCCCCAAGTTGACCTATTAGAAAGGAAGCTAGTTCGCTTATCACTCAGTATCCAGTTTGGTATTATACTTCGATTTATTTTTTCATTATAATATACCACTAATTGCAGACTTTTTCCTCCATTTCCAAGATCAGCTCAGTCGGCATCACGCTAGGCTCGTAATCTGCAGTTCCCAAGTTCGAGCCCCACCTGTACCAGAGTTGAGATTTATCTCCAATAAATTCCCACCTTGCCTTTGGTAAGAAAGGGGACATCGATGGGTTTAGGAAAAACGCCGTCCGTTGGATGGGACGTAAAGCCATGGTTCAGTGTGCAGAATGGCAGCAAAAGGCCTCGATGGCCTTGGCGGGAAGCTACCATCTGTTTCTTGTCCAATTGTTCCCCTTCCGCAATCAACTCTATACTCTCGTGGTCCTTGTGACCTGGCAATTGTGTGCAAAAAATGTGCCGCTCTGTGGTAAAACAATCCAACCTTGTCCCAAGTAATTTACAGTAAACTCAATACTCTATTTCTTCTAGATTCCCTTAATTTCAACAACTTTTTCTGTAATCAATATTCAAATAAACATTCCGAAACAGAGCATTTATTCGAAACACTCTTTAGTTGTCTAGTTATAATATCATCATAAGATAATCTTCAACTAAAACTTTGCAATCATCGCTTTCGTATATATGCGTCCATTAACACTAGCTAACGACTCATAATATTTCAACTGTGAAATTCAAGTGAAACGAAGAACTATTTTTAACTTTCAGTTTAATAGTAATTAATACTCTTCCGGTAATTTCTGCAAGATTCAATGCAAGGAAATGAGAACAAGTACATCATCCAGGCGTGAATATTAATTACTTTCTTAAAGGAAATGCTGCTCAAGTAAACAAACTCTGGAATAATTACCTTCAACTATTTATAATAGAGTCGGAACTGCAAAGGCTATCTTGAGAGAAGCGAGAAGAATTACACTATGACAACTGCATTAACAGTAATAAATAGGTTTTTACTCTCATTCCAATCAAAAGGTTTTTTTATTGGAATGACAGCAAAAAAACTCTTGACTTAAGTGAAGAAGAGAACATTTTTGGAATAGGACTAAGATGTTTCTCACATTTCGAGTGAATGGGATATTAATATGGGAACCAATTAACATTTCTCTTACTCCAAACAAATTAACGAGAGGTTTACTCCATGAAGAATGGAAGATAACAGATTAGACTTCGGACGCAAAATTGTTACAGGAGGAAGAAAGAAGCAGTTACGATCTGGTGATGAGGATTGAAAGATGATATTTCAGGATGCGAAAAATTGAGTGCCTTTTAAGATTACTGGTAATTGAAGAGGACAAGGAAAAGAATTTGCGACATGTCCTTGCGCTATATGAAAGCAAACCATTCTTCACACAATTAAGTAGCATGCTGCGTAAAAGAAAAAAAAACGCACGATTCTTCCCATAATCCCTAGAAAGTTCCGCTAACATAAATTACACTTCACTTCTTGGCAACGTAAATCTCACTTGAGCTGCATGTAATCTCTAGAGAAATGCAAGAGGAGAAAAATTAAAATTCTTTCTTTCCAACTTGCTCACAAAGGATGGTGTAAGAAAGAAAAATGTATAACAATAGCTAATAGATTTATTTATTAAGTAATAACTATATATATACAAATAGTTTGGTTCTTTCTAGAGTTAGTTATGGTAGTGAAACTTGGACACTTTGTAAACAAGATAACAGGAAACTAGATGCTTTTGATCCTAGATGCTTACGTAATATCTTGGCTATTAGGTGGTTCAACTTTGTAACTAATGATGAGGTTAGGCAAAGGAGTCTGCAACCTCCTTTAAGCAGCATATTGTGCAGAGAGAGACTCCGCTGGTTTGGCCATGTTGCCCGTATGGATAATTATAGATTGGCGAATAGGGTTATGAACAGTGTACCTAAAGGCCTCAGAAAGAGGGGGAGACCTAGGGTGCTGTGGGCAGACAATGTCAAATAGGACCTTGTTAAAATTGGTGTGCAGTGGCCGGATGCAGCAGATGTAGCTCAGGACAGATATGCTTGGAGAATTAAACCGCACTGTCTGGTTGAACCTCCGTATCCCATGGCTGCTTGAGGATGATAATGATGATGATATATATAAATATATATACAAATTCGAGCCTTTTTGAATGCATCATATATCTATAGATTAATAAAAATGAGATGCTCGAAAAAACTTTCTATTGAAGAACTTTGAACTCCATCAAAACTATGATTTCAATGTGCAATTTTTAAATGATAATTCCATATTCTTCTTAAACAAGCTATATTTACTGTGTTTCGTTTTTTGGTCTGAAATAAACTTTAAATTTACAAACATCGATTTAACAATCGATGTTTGTAAATTTTCATGATAAGCATCGTATGCATCCCTTGTTGAACAATATTCATCGTATATACATATCTATTTTATCTATTCTCTCTTTCAGTTTGTTCTACAGCTTCTCCTAACGGTCAGAACTAGGACCAACAAATTTCGTCTATAGCTACATCTCGTCAATGCTTAATGCACAGTAAGGGTTTGGACTCCATAACATTAGACTCTTCCCTAAAGGTTTGGTACGAAGCGATTTTCCATTAATTACTTTTTGCATCGATAACATACTACTCCATTCATAACTTTTAATTCTTCATTCATAAGGGTGGCGATATCAGCGCCCCCAGAGATTTCGGACACTTGCAGCGGATATAATCCCAACTCAACGCAGTTAGGAACCCGATCTCTGAACCCTAGGCAACAGGATGAAAGTGGGACTACCATACCAAATTTGGCGCCGATCGATCAAGTGCCTGTGGAATTACAGGGAGCCGAAAATTTCTGCCACCAGTGACGTCTTAGTGTACATCTAGAAAAGCCTGTCCGTGCACCTGTTCCGAATGCATCTTGAAGCTTGCTACTCTGAGTCAGTAAATGAAAGTCCGAACAACGCGGGGAAATTCACCTAGTTAATATATATATTCAGAAAGAAATATGCCATTAATACATATGTTCAGAAAAAAATGTACGAAAATTCCTAAATTTTCGTTCTTCAAGATACAAATAGCATTATGAAAGTCATGAGTATATTTATTTTACGAGACATTCGAGTATGTATGGATACAAAAAAAACCTTGACAATAGCAGCTGAGATGTGTTTTTACTGTCGAGGAAAAAAATTTTCCATTAACTGTCATTGCATTTTGTCAGTTCTGCAGAAATTTCACAATCTCGCTGCGATCCGCTCCGTGATGCCTCAACCAACTAAGCATGTGAGTAGCCAACAAGCAGGTGAATAAGCCCATCGTTTTCAAAGTGCTGGCTGATATGTCAAATAGTTTTTCAATAGTCCAAAAGGATAATAGTCTGAAAGTGCCAGTTTCAGACTACAGTGTGCGTGGTGATTTTTCTCCTTCCCAAGGAATTCAATCAGTTCCCATTGTTCAAATGAATTGCCATTGGATTATTTCTAAAGGTATGCTCAGATACTCATAAGGGCACATAAGTCAGGCTGTGTTTATACACTGAAGTGCCATTGAATTAGGGATAGGAGGCGTTATCAAATTCAGTACCGCAAGTCTCGCATTTGCTCGCATGCGTGGCTGAAACTCTGGTCATATATTGCTGTCAGCTTTGGCTTCCCCAAGCATTTGTCATGAGAAGTGTCATGGGAAATGCGAGGGATTTAGATGCATTTGACAGAGGGCAGATCGTAGGTGCCCGACGGATGGGACACTCCATCTCCGAAACTCTCAACGAACCTGGATTTTCTCGTACGACAGTTTCAAAGTGTTCCGGGAATATGAAAATTTTGGCAAAAAGAAAGCACCCGGACAAACTGCAAAGAACAACCAGCTTTGAATGATCGTGGGCTTAGCCGTCTGACCCGCATCATACGGACCGATAGGGCCAGACGTTATCTGAAATCATCTCCCATCTGAATGCAGGTTCCAGCCAGAAAGTCAGTGCACGGACCGTCAAACACTCACTTCATCGTCTCGGCTTCGGGAGCCGTCGACCTACGAGAGTCCCACTTCTAATGGCACGACACAGGGCTCAACGCCTTGCCTGCGCTAAAGAATATCGAAACTAGACCATCGAAAGTTGTCAACAGATAGACTGGAGTGATGAATCCCGATTTAAACTTCATCACGCCAATGAGAGACTGAAGGTATGGCGCCAACCCCATGAAGCCATGGATCTTGCATGTCAGGTCGGAACAGTACAAACTGGTGGTGGCTCAGTGATGGCCTGGGGTGTCTTCAGTTGGACGTCTGTGGGACCTTTGGTACATGTACCGACGACTCTCAATGCATCCAGGTACGTAGAACTCATGGCTGACCATTTATACCCATTTATGGCCATCATGCATCCCAATGGAGATGGCGTCTACTAGCAAGACAACTATTCATCTCACAGGTCCAGGTTGGCTACTGCATGGTTGCAGGAGCATCTGCTGACTTTGAAATAATGAATTGGCCACCATCGAAAATCATTGGGATACCATCGAACAGAGTGTTCGGGCCCATGTCTCATCAGCGACGACCTTGAGAGAATTGTGGAACATTTACGCAAGCTTGTGGAGTCCTTGTCTCGTCGTGTGGCGGCCGTTATAAGGGCCAGAGAGGGTCCAACAGGTTACTAGGTTGCTATCCCTAATTCAATGGCACTTCAGTGTATTGTAACTAATACTAATAGATATCACTACTCTCTTGGTATATCTCAGATGTAATAGCAATTAGCATAAGCGTGCATAACCCATAAACAAAATTATAAAAACAAAAGTCGTGTTCATGACTTTGGATACGATTCTCACATTATACGAGGGTTGTTCAAAAAGTAAGTTAGCTTGGTGAGTTACCAGTGCATCACATAGAGTACAAAAATTGTATTATTTTATTTATTTCATTATTAATATTGTTTATATTATATTATAACATTTCGTTTATCGTTCATTGGTAGTATAATACTTAATTAGGTCATTGTGGTAACACTGTTAGATCGATAGGCTCTAAGTGTGACTTGACTTGGAGTATCCTAAGTTGAAATTGACTTCTCTTCTAGATATATAGACACCAGAAGAAATGCATGTTGTTATTCCGATTTGGAAATGAAACGTTTTCTCTACACTAATTAACAGGTTAGTAAGAGGGGTCCCTCCCCCTTCACTCACACGTAACTCATCAACTACGCTCTATAAGAAACGACAACAGACAGAGAGATAGATATGAATATATCATAAAATATCTAAAAATGTATGTGTGTGTGTGTATATATATATTGTTGCGAATTTTAAAATGGATAGGCACTGAGCGTGAGTACTAATAACTATATTTTAAAACCAATTATAATACAATGCAAATTGTTACAAAAATATGGATGAAGTATCTTATAAACAAATTAACTACTATCATACATAAGTCATTAACCTTTTGGTATAATCATCATCATCCTCAAGCAGCCATAGGCTACGGAGGTCCTTCCAGACCGCGCAGTTTAATTCTCTAAGCATATCTGTCCTGAGCTACATCTGCTGCATCCGGCCACTGCACACCAATTCTAACAAGGTCCTGTTTGACACTGTCTGCCCACCGCATCCTAGGTCTCCCCCTCCTTTTGAGGCCTCTACGCACACTGTTCATAACCCTATTCGCCAATCTATAATTATTCATACGGGCGACATGGCCGAACCAGTGGAATCTCTCTCTGCACAATATGCTACTTAAAGGAGGTTGCAGACTCCTTTGCCTAACCTCATCATTAGTTACAAAGCTAAACCACCTAATACCCAAGATACTATGTAAGCATCTAGAATCAAAAGCATCTAGTTTCCTGTTATCTTGTTTACACAGCGTCCAAGTTTCACTACCATAACTAACCCTAGAAAGAACCAAACTATTATACAGTCTAATTTTAGTCTTTAGGTGTATACGCCTATTTCTCCACAATCTCCATAGATTCTTAAAAGTCCCGGCAGCAATACCTATTCGTCTGTTAATCTCATGTCGCACATCACCAGTATCTGTTACGTAGCTCCCAAGGTAATTAAACTGTGACACCTGCTCAAGACTGCAACCATTCAGATTAACTGAATCACAGCCTGCCTGACAAATTTTCATCACTTTACTTTTCTCTCTGTTTATAACCAAACCTACTCTACTACCAGTCTCATCAACAGCTGGAATGAAAGAGTTCATCTCATCAACATCATTTGCCAAAAAACTGCTAAATCATCATCATAATCTAAATCAGAAATTTTTCTATCTCCAGTCCATTTAAGGCCAAAAGCTTTCCCTTGAAGTGAATTTCGCATAACATAATCAACAACCAAACTAAAGAGAAAAGGAGACAAAATGCACCCTTGTCGAACACCAGAAGTAATGCTAAATCAATTGCTACAAGACTTACCAACTCTCACACATGACTCAGTGTTATTATAGAGAGCTTTCATTATGTTAACTAACTTGCCTGGTATACCATATGATCTCACAATCAACCACAAATTATGACGATCAACAGAGTCGAAAGCCTTTTTGAAATCAACAAAGCTAGCAACCAAAGGTTTCTGAAACTCTAAACATTTCTCAAGAATCTGCCGAAGTGAAAATATCTGATCTACACATCCCCTACCACTTCTGAATCCACATTGCTCATCACGCAATTGCCTGTCAACCAGATTCTTAATTCTATTAAGCACAATCATGGAAAGAACTTTACCTGGAACAGAGAGTAGGCTGATACCCCTATAGTTATCACAAGAACTGCGATCACCTTTTTTGAAAATAGGGATAATAATAGCTCTGGTAAAATCTTTAGGAACCATGCCTTTATCGTAAAAGTTATTCAAAATTTCAGTCATCCAAGTGGTAACTGAAACATTCCCAGCCCTAAGCATTTCAATAGTAATTTCATCCACCCCTGGGGATTTATGAAGTTTAAGTTTAGAAATAGCCAAACTAACTTCAGATTGTGTTATAGGGCCAACATTAAAGCCAACAATGCATCTATCATCATTGCAAACAATGGGAGTAGAATTAACCACATTGTTTAGAACATCACTTAAATGCTCACCCACCTAGCCATAACAGAATCCTCACCTTCTATAACCTTACCTTGTTTATCCTTCAATCCCTGTATACTTGTTCGTTTTCTACCACACAAAATATTAACTATCTGGTACAGCTCTCTGTTGTTGTGCTGTCTAACTGCTTCCTCAACTTTGTCAGCCAGGCCATCAAGCCAAAGATTCTTATCAGTAGCTAACTGATCCTTTACACGTTTATTAAGTTCTTTGTAATGCTTTCTATTAGGACTAGTAGGGTACTGATTAAGGACATTCCTGCAGTTCCTTCTTTCTGAAATAAGCTCAAGTGCCTTATCACTTAAATAATTCTGTCTCCTCTGCTCCTTTTTCCCTAGAAGAGTACTGTTAGTTTCCAAAAAAGCCTGTTTAAAATGGCCCCATTCTTCCTCAACTTTAGAATTAAGCAAACCATAACTGTCATAATGACTAAGTAACCTATCATGGTAAGCTTTAGCTATAACTGGGTCTTTCAGAGCTTCAGTATTAAAGGTAAATTTTTTAACCCTAGCACAACACTTTTTAAGTTTAAGTTGCAAGACACTTTTAACAAGGTAATGGTCAGATCCAATTTCAGCTCCCCTATATGCCCTGCTATTTCTAACAGAACTAGCCCATTTGCTGTTAATTAATATATAATCAATCATATTCCTATGCAGCCCATCAGGTGAAACCCATGTGTATTTATGTATGTCGCGGTGTTTGTAATATGTGTTAGTTATTCTGAAACCATTGAGTTTACTTACCTGTAGGAGACGTTGCCCATTGCCATTGCAGCTACCAATACCAAAAGGGCCTATTACTCCTCCCCAAAGGTCAGAGTCAGTACCAACTTTGGCATTGAAGTCACCAAGAACAAGGGTAATATCTCCTTTCTTGACAGAATTCAAAATATCCTGAAGTTGTCCGTAAAACCTATCCTTCTCATCCTCATCAGAATCCTCAGTGGGGACATAACAGCAGATAACATTCAAGACTTTAATGCTTGTCTGAAATTTTGCTGTAAGAAACCTTTCATTAATGCACTCATATCCTAGAAGAGCATCACTAGCATGTCTGCTGAGCAGCAGACCCACGCCTTGGTGATGCTTTTCATCCTCCCTCCCTGTAAAGAGAAATTTAAAGTTATTTTTAAGTATCTCACCTTTACCTGTCCATCTGGTCTCTTGCAAGCCTAGAATATCTAGGTTATAGCGCTAGAATTCCTGCATGAGGACATCAAGAGAATAATCTCTTTGTAATGTCCTCACATTCCACGTTCGTGCAGAGAGAAAATGATTAGTAGGATTTTTAGAGAAATTAGGTTTATTGAGATTGGTAGGGCCAACAATATCAAACAGCCCCCTGATCGCAGGCATGGGGCAAAGACCTGTTCCACCTCCGCTAAAGGCTGAAGTCACCAATGCTGGTAGGAACTTCAGGCACCACCTTTTCAAGTGGACTTTTTCAAGAGCCATATGGCCTGCCTGAGACACATTACTCCAGTTTAGGCTTGACGATGCCCAACTAGCTAAGTAAGGTTCAGGTACCTGCGATGGCCTCTGATTAGGATTATCCACCAGCTGATATAAGGTATCCCATGCCTCTGTTCACTTAGAGCTGGCAACCCAGAAGCAAACAGAAAACACAGCAGCAGACTCTCCCTCAACATAGGCCCACCAGTGCAGCAAGTCCAGGATCCATAATCAAGCTCAAATCCATAAACAAGTCCAGTCTAGTAGGTATAGATGGTCAGCACCAGGCCCTGTGAAGTTGACCACTCCTCAGCAGGGTTGAAAAAAAAGAAAAAAGTGGCCATAGATGACCAGATCAGTAGGCCATACTGAACTGGCAGCCCTCCCCTTTCGTTCCCTTCCAAAAGAGAATATCTCTTTTGAAAGGTACTAACGGCCTGCACCACGATAAGTCGTGGTCGGACATTAGGTGCTAGACCTGGCCGGTTCTGTGCATCATCACTAGGGATTGGTACACAGCTCTCATTCCAGTTTACGCCTAGCTACCATTTACAAGCCTTTTTGTATAGACCATACAATATCAACTCTGTCTGTTGTAATAAAATACTACCTCTTCACTTTGTTTACCATGTCACTTGAATACCTTCAGACGTAAACAAACTCTCGTCCTGTGCTAGTTCACTAAACTTTTGTTACTAACAACAGAAAACAAATCCCGCGCACACACTAATAAATATACTAATTATTTTCACTTAACGCGCACTGAATCAGACCATCTGAACGTCCTTTCAGATCTTACAACTTTAACACACTTAACGCGTAAATACTCAGATGAACTTCTTCATCTTTCACAATACCACGCACTACTGCATTACATTTCTCCCATTTTCATTCTTCCGAACTGTTCTAAGTTCCAATTCTTTGGCTAAATTGAATCTCACGTAAACACACACACGAGGGTTCAAGTCATGTTAAGTCATGAAGTCACTGTTGCTCGTTCATCTTTCGTAACACTGCCCCCTCCTTAGGTCTTGTTCGTCCCGAACAATTCTGGATTCAGAAGCTTCTTCAGTTCTTCGATGAAACGGGGCCAAACGATCCACGTGAACCACCTTGCACTTTGTAGTTGAACGTCGACGAATGCGATACATCACGTCGTTAATCATGTTAACTACTGTATAAGGACCTCCCCAAGGTTTCTGAAGTCTCGGTGAAAGTCTCCTCTTTCCATGTGGAGTAGTTGGACGTCGACGAATGAGATACATCACGTCATTAATCCTGTTAACTACTGTATATGGACCTTCTTAAGGTCTCTGAGTCTCTGAGTCTTCCCAAGGTCTCTGAAGTTTTGGAGAAAGCTTCTTCCTATGTGGATTTGTTTTCTCTACAGCAGTAGGTGAACACCTATTTTGTTCCACTGTATTCAAAATACGGAAGGCTGTCTTCTTTAGGAAGGTGACGAGTTTATTGCTTTTGTTTTGCTTCTGGCGATAAAAAGAACATTTCATTCTCACGTGTTTCCTCAGTTTATCCCACATGTTTGTGTCAAAATGGAAGCAAATCACATTATGACGTAGATTTCTCTTTTCACGGAAGCCTCGTCCACAAACAGAATACGTGTAAGGCTTATAGCCCATGTGAACACGTTTATGTCTCTGCAGGGAGAAGAATCGACTAAGAGTTTTCGTTCAAAACCTGTACTCGAAAGTTTTCTTCTTTGGATTTTTACTTATGGCTCGTCTTGACTTTGGTTCTGATTTCACATCTCCTACCATTTTGCTACGCTGTTCATAGTGAGGAATATCGGAGGCTGATTCACTTGACGACGCAATAGGACACGCAGTTTTACGAAGAAGAATCTCTGCTAATTGGAACTGCTCCGAGCTCAGGGTTGTAGCTGTACCGTCAGGAGGATGAGGAAACGAAGCAATTTCCATTAAGGACATCCATGTTATTCGACTTTGCTTTAGAATTCTGCCAAGTCAATTTTGTTTCTATGGATACTGTTTCTCTACTGTGTCCGTTCACTGAATCGATATTTCCTGGACACTGAAACTCTGATAAAGACAATTTTTCCTTATTATTCTTCTTACCAAGTTTAAGGGGATATGGGATCATTTCTCATTTGAGCCATTTTCTACCCTATGCTGTAGGCTTCTTCATCGACTTTCTTTCTAACCGTTGTGTCTTCCTCCGAATTCACATTCTTGGAGCTCTCATTGTAATTTGCCAGGGAAATATCAGTCATGATTGCCAATGTTCATTCTGGAGATCAGCGACGAGTTTTGTAACATGATATTGTCCACTTTAGAGCTCTTGTAGTCATGATAAAACTTTTCTATATCCTTATAATCTAAATGGAGCCGTCCCGTGGCCGAGTGGTTAGCACGCTTGGCTACTGATCTAAGGGACCTGAGTTCGAGCCCCGGATTAGGTATGGATGTGTGTGTCGTTTTCCTGCTGAGACCTGCCATCCTCTCAGATCTCCTACTGTGGCATATAAACTGACAGGCTCCTGTCAGACCTCTGTGGCAAGCAGCTGCTTGAGGGGGTATTTATTTTTTTTATAATCTAAATTATTATAATGTCCAAATCTGCGCATTGACTGTTCAGAAAAGAAATTCAGCATTGCTACGTTGAGGAGATTATCTGAGGGCTTAACTTCTCTCTGACCGTAACTCTGAGGCTTAGTTTCATCCAGAAAGTTACTGTTATCCGAGCACAATTTATTACTCATAGAAAAAGGAATATCTAAGCCAGCCTTTGAAATACCGTCTCTGCCTGAAGCTCCTTTACTAGCATCACTTGTTACGCTTCTATGCCATTCTTCGGAATTCCTCTTTCTTACATCCCCACTTTCTACAAACGATTCGAGTGTGGCTATAGCTTCGGAAAAATCTCTCCGACTTCCCCGGTAACGTCGAATGTCACTTAGTTTCTATGATGAATGGACGCCTCTTCTTTTTGATTGTCGACGATACGATCTGACGACTCTACTCGGACCACTCTGCGAAATGTAAATTCTGTTTCGTTCCCCCTCACTACCACTCTTTACTCTGCCTTTGGGAGAATTGTCCATGACGCATTTTGCTGACGGCGAGGAATAGAATACCTTTCGTGTGGATCTCTCTTCAGAACATGCCAGACTTGTATACTTAGGTATTTGGAAGTGCAAAGTGTATTGTGTAGTCTCACAGCTCTCTGATCTGTGTGATTGTTCCTCAGAGTTCCTAGACATGTCACCAGCGACATAGACACTCTGCCATGCATCACCAGCGACATAGACACTCTGCCATGCATCACCAGCGACATAGACACTCTGCCATGCATCACCAGCGACATAGACACTCTGCCATGCATCACCAGCGACATAGACACTCTGCCATGCATCACCAGTAGTTGCGTGGTCAAAGGCATTATCTGCGCTATCTCTACGTTTCTTGATTTCCCGTAGCAGATTCACATTTCGAGATTCTCCTTTCTTGCAAAGATCCGATTCTTCTGTAATCTCCCTCTCGCAGTTCTCTCGCACCTTCCCCAACTCTCTCGAGTTCTCTTCAATCCATATGAAGGCTTCATCAGGACGTCGCTGCCCCAGTGAGCTTCTCCTGTCCGTCGAATTTTGTAAAAACGAATTGAATCTAAATTGCTTCTTTTTCAGATAGCGAAGTTTTCTGGTTCCGCATTGTTTCTTTCCCGCACCAGCACTATGTTCATCTGTACTATAGCTCCCACTGCTGAAGATATATTCACCTTCAACCAATTTCGTTGTCTTAACTGTAACTGTAACAACATCTCTCTTCCTGCATAATTCTTCTTGCATAAACAGCTCTCACTTCTTGCATAATTTTGTTCCTATAATTTTTATACTGCTCAACAATATTCTTATGGTTAACATCTTTAAAACATTGGTCATCTGTAATGTTACCTCCAGTTCTGTTAGTTTCGTAAATTTCACCTATTGGTTTGGGATTCACATTTTGGTATGCGTTGCCTTTCTCTTTTTCTTTTTCATTATTTTGTGTAGCCATTTCGGCTTTTATTTTATCATTTTGACTGATTATTTCATCTAGTTTACTATTTTGTGTCGCTATTTCGGCTTTAATATCAGTTATCATCTTTATTAACTCATCCATAATTCTAGTGAAAGGCATTTAATAAATTATCCATACTCCTAGACACCAAATGTTGCGAATTTTAAAATGGATACGCACTGAGCGTGAGTACTAATAACTATATTTTAAAACCAATTACAATACAATGCAAATTGTTACAAAAACATGGATGAAGTATTTTATAAACAAATTAACTACTATCATACATAAGTCATTAACTTTTTTGTATAGACCATACAATATCAACTCTGTCTGTTGTAATAAAATACTACCTCTTCACTTTGTTTACCATGTCACTTGAATGCCTTCAGACGTAAACAAACTCTCGTCCTGTGCTAGTTCACTAAACTTTTGTTACTAACAACAGAAAACAAACACCCGCACACACACTAATAAATATACTAATTATTTTCACTTAACGCGCACTGAATCAGACCATCTGAACGTCCTTTCAGATCTCACAACTTTAACACACTTAACGCGTAAATACTCAGATGAACTTCTTCATCTTCTTTCACAATACCACGCACTACTGCATTACATATCTCCCATTTTCATTCTTCCGAACTGTTCTAAGTTCCAATTCGTTGGCTAAATTGAATCTCCCGTAGAAGCACACACGAGGGTTCAAGTCACGTTAAGTCATGAAGTCACTGTTGCTCGTTCATCTGTCGTAACAATATATATATATAAATATAGCGATTGATATATTCTAGATGTACATTTATCCTCTTGAACAGTGTCCCCTTAATTGGCGTGGGAAAAAATGTTTTCGAGAGGGTGGACAAAAAAAAGGGGGTTCCAAAACAGAAAAATTTAAGTTGAGCCATTGATATGACAACAGACACGAAAACATTAATCATGCATACATTATACTGTAATACTAAGGGGGAGTTGTATCAGTAGATAACGCACCAGGCTCATAATCTACAGTTCCCAGGTTCGAGTCCTACTTGGGCCAACGTTCAGAATTTCCGCCAAACCCCTCTTCTCGGTCAGTAGGAGACACCGATAGTCTTTGAAAGGACTCCGTCTGTGATAGGACATTAAGCCGTGACCCCAAGTGCAGGAGAGCCATACCCTGTGGACGTTAAAGAACGTGCTGGACGGCCTTGACGGGAGGTTTCCGTCTCTCTTCCAACAATTCTCCAGTGAATCCCCTGGCATGTGAGCCCTTGTGACTGGACATTTAACCCACTGTATTCAGAAAAGTGCTATCCAGAGGTATTCCAACGGCTACTTCTATATTAACGCACTTCAAACTCCAAAAGTAGTTATTAAGCGAATATCCAATTATATTTGAAAGCAGGAAAGAATATGAATTTTGATTCTTAATCCCCACACCTTTAATAAATTTCCTTGTCACAGCAGATTAAAACGCTTTAGATTCCTCTTACCGTTCAGTAAATGTTAAAGATGTACACTGAATTACTTAAGAAACTCTTCTGAAAAGACTGGGATTATTTTTTTTTGTCTCTTAAGTAAACTTTTCCTATGTAAAGGGATAAATGGCAGTGGCTTATCAAAGATACAGCCACTGCCATTTATCCCTTTACATAGTTTTGTTTACGTCTGATTTTTTTTATTATCCATTTATCTAATTAAGTTTACTTAAGAGACAAAAAAAATAATCCCAGTCTTTTCAGTAGCGTTTTTTAAGTAATTCAATGTACAATCACTCAAAAAAGTATCCGAACACTATGATTGATTACAGAATTCAGAAAAAATATCTGGCAACAATTTTTTTAGAAATTAGTGATCTGGCAACCTTCGTGTCACGTGACACGAAGGTGCCAGATCAGGTTTACGTGACACGAAGGTTGCCAGATCACTAATTTCTAAAAAAATTGTTGCCAGATATTTTTTCTGAATTCTGTAATCAACCATAGTGTTCGGATACTTTTTTGAGCGACTGTACATCTTTAACACTTACTGAACGGTAAAGTATCACTTACTGAATGGTTACTGTATCAAAGATACAACCACTGCTATCTCACATTGTTATACACTTCTATACACCATTCTACATACGAATTCAGAAGAATTAGATTTTCTTTTACCATTCATTTTTCTTGCATTAAATACCAATACGTCCATAGATTCCCAACGGGGGCGATACCGCCCCCCAGTGGGCGCTGGAGCCTTCCATGGGGGCGGTAGCGGATCCAGAGGCAAATGGGGGGCGTTGAGGCAGCCAAGAGGGGCGGTCAAATAAATAAATAAATTTAATGGAATTTTCTGTGACAACCTTTTTATCTCTTCTATTCTGTGGTGTCTTCCTGGTGATTATAGTCATCAAGTTACACATCACTGAACGTGGCGATCTGCGATTGATGTTAACGAAATTGGAACCCGACATTAACAAATTGTTAACACTCTACCAGCCTCAACCATCTCATTAATTTTTTTATTTATTATTAATTTTGTGTTTATCTCATTATTTTTTATTTCTTATTGATTCTGTGTTTATTTTTAAAATTTTAATAAACAATTTTATTGTACATTTGGTTGTCGTTTTATTAATTTCTGCTTTATGATTTTTAATAGATAAATAAACAGATAAATTAGGTACAGATAATATGCAACAATATTTTAATATTTCATATAAAATTAACTATTATGGACTAAGGGGGCGTTGAAATTTTTGTTCTCTTCTAAAGGGGGCAATGGTCCAGAAAAGATTGGGAATCACTGGGCATCCATTACAACAGTAAGGACTAATTTTTTTTCTCTTCTAAAGGGGGCAATGGTCCAGAAAAGATTGGGAATCACTGGGCATCCATTACAACAGTAAGGACTAATTTTTGTTCTCTTCTATAGGGGGCAATGGTCCAGAAAAGATTGGGAATCACTGGGCATCCATTACAACAGTAAGGACTAATTTTTTTTCTCTTCTAAAGGGGGCAATGGTCCAGAAAAGATTGGGAATCACTGGGCATCCATTACAACAGTAAGGACTAATTTTTGTTCTCTTCTATAGGGGGCAATGGTCCAGAAAAGATTGGGAATCACTGGGCATCCATTACAACAGTAAGGACTAATTTTTTTTCTCTTCTAAAGGGGGCAATGGTCCAGAAAAGATTGGGAATCACTGGGCATCCATTACAACAGTAAGGACTAATTTTTTTCTCTTCTAAAGGGGGCAATGGTCCAGAAAAGATTGGGAATCACTGGGCATCCATTACAACAGTAAGGACTAATTTTTTCTTGAGGCTATCTATCAGTAACGGACATAAAGAGAAATTCAACGTCAGAATCAATTGGATCGTGCGAACCAGTATAATCACATAGAACAGACCTTTTGGGAACTCTTCTGGTCGTTCTCTTCTTTGACATCACAGTCTTTGTTGATTGAACTGTAAAGAGGGTGAGGAGAAGGAAGACGCGAAAAGAGGTGAGAGGATTAATCCATATGTCGATAGCAGCTGAATCCACATTCTAAATACTTGACTGTTTCCTCTTAACATGGAGTAAATGAGCATCAACCCACACAGAAATCAATAACCTTGCGAAATATTTCTCTAAATGTTTCGTCAATATGAGAAATTTATTTCATTTATTGAAAAATGAAATATTTAAATGCTATATTATTTTTATATTTACATATTAGTTTAGATATCTAATCAGTATTTCCTCTGGAAATTAAAATCGTAGGGATGAATTGGGTTCACGTGTTTTACGAAAGAAAACATTATACATACTCGAGTGGATTCTTGAACTTCTCGACTACCATTGACAAAAATGAGCAACTTTTAGTACCAGTTAATACATGATATATGGCAAAGCAGTGACTCTTCGAGGGAACGGAGTAATAGATGCAAGGTGCAAGCTTTGCGACGTGGTTGGGTTGGTTGTTTTACCTCTGAGCGGCACTTTTTTTGCACACCATGGGCTAAATGGCCAGGTCACATGGACCCCGAAGGCTCAGAGAAGGTTGGGGGAGGGGACCCACTGGAACAGCTGTTGGGAGACAGATGGTAGCCTCCTGTCAAGGCCATCCAGCGTGTTCTTTAACGTGCACAGGGTATGGCTCTCCCGCACACTGGGCCACGGCTTAACGTCCCATCCGACGGACGGCGGCCTTTCCAAGCCCATCAGTGTCCCCTACTGACCGTGGGCAGGGCGGGGAATTTTGCGGAGATAAATCTCAACGCTGACCCAGCTGGGACTCGAACCTGGGAACTACAGATTACGAGCCTGGCGCGCTACCGACTGAGCCACCCCCGCCTCATTGCGATGTGGTCGCAAGTAATAGCAGAACAGTACGGAGTCAGTCTCTATAGTTTTCTCGCTTTGGAAAAGTGTTCCTTTTTGTGTGTCTGATTTTTATCAGGCTACGGCTCATCTGGAAACTGAGCAGCCATATATGATATGGTGTAGTGTTCAGCGAGGCATAAGTAATGCCTAGACGGTGGCAGAAATGATTCAAGAATAGGGAGAGCAGTGTTTGGTTGTCCAGATTTTGGGTCGTCCTCCACGGAATGCTGCTCGTCTGCACCACTAGATTTTCGCTTTAAGCGCTTTAAGCCCAGAAAAAATATCTGGGATTCGCTTTAAGCACTGTTCTCCATACATTTGAGTCTTTTCTGCAACTGTCTGTGTGCATCACTTAAGCCTCGTCGAACACAGTAAACTAACACATACAGCTGCTGAGTTTCCAGATCTGCCATAACTTACAAAAAATCACACACAGAGAACGATCATCTTGCCAAAGCGAGAAAACGACAGACTGAGTGCGTACTGTTCTTCTGTTACTTGCGATCGTATCGTATTTCAACTTCCACACATTGCTCCGATGCCCTTGAAGAGTGTGAAGCCCTCTGTGTCACATGTCGTGTATTAACTCGTACGAAAAGCTGCTAATTGTTGGCGACGGTAGTCCACGAATTAGCATACGAATCCACGACCTACTGATAATACATCAGGTGCTCTGGACCACGGAGCTACCGGCCGCCGATCAAGATCTCCTCTAATTAATGCTATGAACTTTCCACCCACGTGTTCATATCATCAATTAGAAGGGATCTTGATCGGCGGCCGGTAGTTAAGTAGTCCAGAGTACCTGACATGTTATCAGAAGATCGTGTGTTCACATCCCACCCGACTCAAGACAATAATTGTTCCTCTAAAACTGATCGGCGTTGAATTCAGAGTAATATATCCCTTAATAGACGAATAAATACGTAGGAAAAATCTCTTCAATATAAAGTGCTTTATATTTACAACTCTACCGCCCAATACTGAAAGAAGTTCAAATTAATTGGAAATACATATCCGGGCGTAAATGCAGAGAGTCGTTTTTTTATTAACGCCTATTCAACTCAAAAACAATGTTACTTATGATAAGCTATGCCACTCTTCACAATTTTACTACTTTTAAATGATGCAAATTCCAAATATAAAAATATTCGAATAGTATTATTTTATTGGTATTTATCCAATTTGAAAAGTTTTTTTTTTTCTTTATCGCTTAATGCAAAACAGTTGACTATCTAATAGCACTGATTCCTAGCAGGTGAGTTGGGTTATTTTACCTCTGAGCGGCACTTTTTTTTGCACACAATGAGCTAAATGGCCAGGTCACAATGGTCTTGAAGGCTCAGAGATGTTTGGGGGAGGGAACCCACTGGAACCGCCGTTGGGATGGTTTCCTTCAGTCAAGGCCATCCAACGTATTCTTTAACGTGCACAGGGTATAGCTCTCCCGTACACAATCAACGATTTAGCATCCGATCCGACGGAAGGCGGCCTTTCCAAGACCATCGGTGTCCCCTACTGACCATGAGCAGGGTGGGGAGTTTTGTGGAGATAAATATCAACGTTGACCCAGCTGTGGGACTCGAACCTGGGAACTGCAGATACGGACACTTGGAAAGGCCACTGTCTCCATGTTCAAGAGAGCCATACCCTGTGCATGTTAAAGAACACGCTAGATAGCCTTAGCGGGAGACTCCCATCTGTTTCCTAACAGCTGTCCAGTGGGTACAGGAGGGCCCTCTAATAATTAGTACAGGAAAAATGCCATAATTAGTACTCCAATAATTAGTACAGGAAAAATGCTCGGTTAAAAGAGAATCTCCTTTAACCGAGGAATTTTCGCCCATGAAGAATAATGTAAGCAGGGGTTAATGAGACTAAAATCACCTGATTATACATTTTTTTAATAAAATACCTGGACAAATTACCTTCCTATCAATTTATCTTAAAAATAAGACGCCAATTTAACATTCTGTGTGTGTTTCTATGTGCATGAATTATTTATATGGGTACGTCTTTGTTTTTCTTTTGAAATATTAATTAGACTTGAACAATTTGTTTTAATAAATTGTTTTAACATATCAGTGATTTTTTTTACGTTCAAAAATATAAGTGTTAGGCTTGATTGGATTTGGGGAGATTGATGTTGGCAGAGAATTAAGCTGGATATGCAGAATTATTAATGAGGAGGGGGCCATCGACTTCCAAGTTCTGATCCCTTCCTCGGGATGTTGGGTGCAAACTGGAAGGACCTTGAAATAAAAATAATACTTCTACCTTCGTAAGGTTCAGATGCCTCAGTGATAGGTTTGTGTTTTGCAAAGAATGAGTCCAAAGTTGTTTGGGTTTCCATCTTGCATTTTTACTTGTAGAATTGCTTTGTAGCATGACAAACCATCTCGTAGCTCACATTCAACTTTGGCAGTACGAGTTGGGTTGCTTTACCTCTGAGCGGCACTTTTTTGTACACCATGGGCTAAATGGCCAGGTCGCATGGACCCCGAAGGCTCAGAGAAGGTTGGGGGAGAGGACCCACTGGAACACCTATTGCGAGACAGATGATAGTCTACCGTTGTTGGGTTGTTTTACCTCTGAGCGGCACTTTTTTGCACACCATGGGCTAAATGGCCAGGTCACATGGACCCCGAAGGCTCAGAGATGGTTGGGGGAGGGGACCCACTGGAACAGCTGTTGGGAGACAGATGGTAGCCTCCCGTCAAGGCCATCCAGCGTGTTCTTTAACGTGCACAGAGTATGGCTCTCTCCCGCACACGGGGCCACGGATTAACGTCCCATCCGACGGACGGCGGCCTTTCCAAGCTCATCGGTGTCCCCTACTGACCGTGGGCAGGGCGGGGAATTTTTGCGGAGATAAATGTCAACGCTGACCTAGCTGGGACTCGAACCTGGGAACTACAGATTACGAGCCTGGCGCGCTACCGACTGAGCCACCCCCGCCCCTTGGCAGTACGATGATAGACAGGATTATGGTTGCTAAAATAATCCACAGTTTCATCAATTTTGCTGAAGTCTTTTCTTAAAGCTCTAATTATTAATCTCTTCTGAAATTATGTTGCCGACGTCGTTTGCGGTCCACGGATGCGATCTCGAAAGTACAGTGAAATTTTACATGGGGTTCCTCAATAATTTGTCCATATATGCTGGGAAATGAATAACGAGGATCTACTGTAAAACAACCTAAACAACCCGGAGTCTTTGTGACGTGGCCATTTAGCCTATTGTGTGCAGAAAAGTATCGCTCAAAGGTAAAACTACCCAACCCAATCCTTTCTTTAGCGTTTGTAAAAAAATTGAAATTTACACTCTCTTATTTTTTCCCATAAAACTATTTTTGAGAAGGGCAACTGGTAAAGAAGTCTTACACAAGGATCCAGCATCACCTTGTTACGCTCAGAATTTTTGACGCTCTAGATGAAATTCTTACTATCAGTTTTTCAGCCACAACTTTTCTACTGTTCTCGCTCTTTTTCTTTGCAAAGACCATATCCCCCCTTCCTTTGACTGAGCTGTGGACAACGACGGATTGCATCTTAGACTCTCATTAACTCTCACTGTCGAATTTGGGGCCGAAGTTGCTTAGTCTGTAAGGCGCGAGGCTCGCATTCTGCAGTGACCAAGTTCGAGTACTACCTGGGCAGGGTCGAGAATTATCTCCGCAAAATCTACCTGCCCTCGATCAGTAGGGAACACCGATGGTCTCAGAAAAGTCAACGTCAGTCGGAGAGCTATCCTGTGCACTGTAAAGAACACGCTAGAGTGCTTTGACGGGAGACACTCATATGCCTCCTAACAGCTTTGCAATGGGTCCCCTTCCCCAACCTCCTCCTGATCCCTTGGGGGTCTTGTGACCTGGCTATTTACCACATGGTATACACAATAGCCTCTCAGAGTTAAAACAACATCAGTTATTGATATATGCCTATCACTACTTTTTCTGTCACGTATATTTTTTTAAATATGACTCATGGTCGTGCAAAACTTTTGCTTCATTGAGAGCAATAAAAAATCGAAACTCAGTCTGCTACCCTAAACAACAACTAGAAGAAACTGTGTTGAAATTCGAATTGTTTGATGCCGAGAAAACCAAAGAAACTGAACTGCCTAAAAAGCAACAGATACGAATATTAAAATTCACATTTGAATGGAAAAGCAAAATAAATATTGTGTTAGGGGACTTTCTTTGTTTGTCTCACAGTAGACTACATATAGGACATTCTACGATATCATCACAAAAGGGAAACAAGATTTTCCAACCTAAACACTTGACTGCGTCGTATTATTCTCCGAGTGAGAGTTATTTTATGAATAATTTCGATATATCTTCCAGCTTCTTTGGTTTCTGAAGGCGATGCGTTTTTATTTTAAGACTTGCATGCGTCTTACCATTTGGTTTAAATACTGATTCCAATATCGTTTTCTTTTATGCAATTTTAGAAAACAAAAGTACTGAAATGTTTTTAGAATTTCTAAAAAATTTATTTTCAATCCGATATTTTTGCCACGCTTGTAATCTGCAGTTCCCTGGCTAAGGTCTTAGTGGTGTCGGCGATTAGATTTATCTCCGCTTCAACTTCAACCCTGTCTTGGGTGAAAAAGTGGGCACCGATAGAGTTGAGAAGACCCCGTTCGTCGCATGAGACATTAAGCCATAGCTCCTTCTGCAGGAAATATTTATTCTGTGCGCACTGAAGAACACAATTGATGGCCATGACAGGAGCCTACCATCTGTCTCCTAACATCTGTCCAGTGAGTTCTCTTCCACAATCTTCTCTGAATCCTTAGGGTCCTTGTGACCTGTCCATTTAACCAACTGCGTGCACAAAACTACCATTAATAGGTGAAACATCCCAACCTAACTCATTGAATCTCCAGTTTCTACCTGTACGGGAGTGGCTCAGTCGATAGTGCACCAGGCTCGTAATCTGTAATTCCCAGGTTCGAGTCCCAGCTGAGTCAGCGTTGATATTTATCTCTGTAAAATTCGCCGCCCTGCCCACGGTCAGTAGGGGACACCGATGGGCTTGGAAAAGCCGCCGTTTGTCGGATGGGACGTTAAGCCGTGGCTCCGTGTGCGGGAGAGCCATACCCTGTGCACGTTAAAGAACACGCTGGATGGCCTTGATGGGAGACTACCATCTGTTGTTGACGGAGGCTACCATCGTTGACGGAGGCTACCATCTGTCTCCCAACAGCTGTTCCAGTGGGTCCCCACCCCCAACCTTCTCTGAGTTTTCGGCGTCCTTGTGACCTGGCCATTTAGCCCATGGTGTGCAAAAAAGTACTGCTCAGAGGTAAAACAACCAACCCAAAATCGAAAAAGTAGTTACAAAAAGCAATGAACTTTAAAAAATGTGTAAAGGGATAAATCCCGAAGGGGTCACAGAGGCAAAAATGTTGTGTCAAAATAAACTCACCTAGAAACTGAAAAACAATTCTTCGTCAGAACTATTCAAGGTAATTTTTTTTCACTCGAGATTAAAATTTCATGCGTTCAAATTGAACGAAGGAGTTCAAATTAAACGAAGGAGCTTTAACTGCCACCGAGATCGGAAAATTCGTCTGGCAAATCAGCACAAGTGAGGGATGTAACAGAGGAAATGTCAATTCCTAGTGGCAATGCGGTGTGGCAATGCGGTGTGGCCATTGCTGACCAGTGAACAGCTACCCTTACCATAGACGTATGTTTTCCTACTGGAAATCTGTCGTACTCTACAATATTTTATTCACCTGCAGTTCCCAGGTTCGAGTCCCAACTGTGCTTCCGTTGAGATTTATCTCCGCTAACCATCATTCTGCCTTGGTTGGGCTGGGGAAGGCAACCGTCCATCGGATGGGACATTGAGCCATGGTTCCGCGTTCAAGAGAGCAATAACCTTTGCACTCTAAAATACACGCTTGATGGCCTTGACGGAATGTTGGCAGCAGATTCTCTTCCCCAAACTTATCTGAGCCCTCGTGGTCATTGCGTCCTGGCCATTTAGCCATTTGTTTGCCCAAAAATGGCGTTCAGAGACTAAGATATCCAACTGATTGTTGTATAATCGTTATCGAATTCTAGATCAATTGCTCAGTCGGTAGTGCGCCAGGCTCGTAATCTGTAGTTCCCAGGTTCGAGTCCCAGCTGGGTCAGCGTTGAGATTTATCTCCGCAAAATTCCCCGCCCTGCCCACGGTCAGTAGTGGACACCGATGGGCTTGGAAAGGCCGCCGTCCGTCGGATGGAACGTTAAGCCGTGGCCCCGTGTGCGGGAGAGCCATACCCTGTGCACGTTAAAGAACACGCTGGATGGCCTTGACGGGAGGCTACCATCTGTCTCCCAACAGCTGTTCCAGTGGGTCCCCTCTCCCAACCTTCTCTGAGCCTTCGGGGTCCATGTGACCTGGCCATTTAGCCCATGGTGTGCAAAAAAGTGCCGCTCAGAGGTAAAACAACTCAACCCAACCTAGATCAATTGAAAAGCCATTCTCATCATTTATTTAGTAAGCAACACAAGTACAATAAAACAAATAAGTTTCATTTTTTTTAATGCAAATTAAGATTAAAATTGTATCTCCCTTGCAAATGTTCCATGGCAGCTCCCAGTTTCAGAAACACTACTGAGACGGTCGGCAGTCTTCAAATATTCTCATATACATTTATTTTAATATTGATAAGAAAACCGTCAAATCACACAGAATACAGAATTTTCTGCCATTCTGCTCCGATGCGAAATAATTGAATATTTCAAAGATATTTCTTTGAACATAGCAGAGAATTCAAAGAATGTAATTTCACGACTGAAAACAAACTGATCTGGCTTTCAAGAATAATATTCTCTCTCATAGAAATTCCATTTACAAAGCGGAAAAAAAATTAAAGGCTTGTCGAACAATTTTAAAGTCATTCCATCTCTTATTAATAATTCATAAAGAATATTACTGTAAAAAGGGAAAAATATGAGCATTGAACTGCTGAAAACATTGCCTTTATACATAATTGACATTCTCATTATGGTAACCTTTACGACTCATATGAAAAAGGTTTTGTCGTGAATGGTTAATTTTTCTTAGAATGCGAGACAGTCTTTATATAAAAAATTAATTTTTTGCAGTGGATGTCACCTGAACAATACGTTGAATTTTCCCTTTTATAAGACCTCGGATCGTAAGGTTTGGTATTAAAAAAATTATGCTTTTAAAATATAGACTTCTACATGATGGATAGCATCTTTATTATTTCACGTGAAAACCATTTATTCAGCCACGTCAAATTAATAACCTATGTCAGTTCGATTCTCTTTAAAAAAAAAGAATTAAGGCAAGTCGCGGATGCAAGACCAGAGATTTTTTAGCTCGCTTTTAAGCAACGAGATGTTTGCTGTCCTTCCATCTGTACACATTCAACTTTTTTTTTATTTTTATCAAAAAAATTCCGTTTCACTTAAATTATGAAGAGGTAAATCCCCTTCAAAGAGTTTCTTGTGCAATCCTGGTTTATTACATTTAACCATGAAAGCCAATGAAAAGTAAAATGCTACGCCTGAAAATGTACGAAACAGTGATGCCTAGGCCCTGTTGCCTTATTACAGTGCCGGTCAGACTTCTGCCCTGTTACAGTGGCGGTCAGATTTCCGCCCTGTTACAGTGCCGGTCAGACTTCTGCCCTATTGTCCTGTTACAGTGCTTGTCAGGCTTTTGCCCTGTTGTCCTGTTACAGTGCCTGTCAGGCTTTTGCCCTGTTGTCCTGTTACAGTGCCTGTCAGGCTTTTGCCCTGTTGTCCTGTTACAGTGCTTGTCAGGCTTTTGCCCTGTTGCCCTGTTACAGTGCCTGTCAGGCTTTTGCCCTGTTATCCTGTTACAGTGCCTGTCAGGCTTTTGCCCTGTTGTCCTGTTACAGTGCCTGTCAGGCTTTTGCCCTGTTGTCCTGTTACAGTGCCTGTCAGGCTTTTGCCCTGTTGTCCTGTTACAGTGCCTGTCAGGCTTTTGCCCTGTTGTCCTGTTACAGTGCCTGTCAGGCTTTTGCCCTGTTGTCCTGTTACAGTGCCTGTCAGGCTTTTGCCCTGTTGTCCTGTTACAGTGCTTGTCAGGCTTTTGCCCTGTTGTCCTGTTACAGTGCCTGTCAGGCTTTTGCCCTGTTGTCCTGTTACAGTGCCTGTCAGGCTTTTGCCCTGTTGTCCTGTTACAGTGCTTGTCAGGCTTTTGCCCTGTTGCCCTGTTACAGTGCCAGTCATACTTCTGCCCTGTTAAGTGCCGGTCAGACTTCTGCCCTGTTACAGTGCCGGTCAGACTTCCGCCCTATTACAGTGCCAGTCAGACTTCTGCCCTGTTACAGTGCCGGTCAGACTTCTGCCCTGTTGTCCTGTTACAGTGCCTGTCAGGCTTTTGCCCTGTTGTCCTGTTACAGTGCCTGTCAGGCTTTTGCCCTGTTGTCCTGTTACAGTGCCTGTCAGGCTTTTGCCCTGTTGTCCTGTTACAGTGCTTGTCAGGCTTTTGCCCTGTTGTCCTGTTACAGTGCCTGTCAGGCTTTTGCCCTGTTGTCCTGTTACAGTGCCTGTCAGGCTTTTGCCCTGTTGTCCTGTTACAGTGCCTGTCAGGCTTTTGCCCTGTTGTCCTGTTACAGTGCCTGTCAGGCTTTTGCCCTGTTGCCCTGTTACAGTGCCAGTCATACTTCTGCCCTGTTACAGTGCCGGTCAGACTTCCGCCCTATTACAGTGCCAGTCAGACTTCTGCCCTGTTACAGTGCCGGTCAGACTTCTGCCCTGTTGTCCTGTTACAGTGCCTGTCAGGCTTTTGCCCTGTTGTCCTGTTACAGTGCCTGTCAGGCTTTTGCCCTGTTGTCCTGTTACAGTGCCTGTCAGGCTTTTGCCCTGTTGTCCTGTTACAGTGCCTGTCAGGCTTTTGCCCTGTTGTCCTGTTACAGTGCCGGTCAGACTTCTGCCCTGTTGTCCTGTTACAGTGCCTGTCAGGCTTTTGCCCTGTTGTCCTGTTACAGTGCCTGTCAGGCTTTTGCCCTGTTGTCCTGTTACAGTGCCTGTCAGGCTTTTGCCCTGTTGTCCTGTTACAGTGCTTGTCAGGCTTTTGCCCTGTTGTCCTGTTACAGTGCCTGTCAGGCTTTTGCCCTGTTGTCCTGTTACAGTGCCTGTCAGGCTTTTGCCCTGTTGTCCTGTTACAGTGCTTGTCAGGCTTTTGCCCTGTTGTCCTGTTACAGTGCCTGTCAGGCTTTTGCCCTGTTGTCCTGTTACAGTGCTTGTCAGGCTTTTGCCCTGTTGTCCTGTTACAGTGCCTGTCAGGCTTTTGCCCTGTTGCCTTGTTACAGTGCCAGTCATACTTCTGCCCTGTTACAGTGCCGGTCAGACTTCCGCCCTATTACAGTGCCAGTCAGACTTCTGCCCTGTTACAGTGCTGGTCAGACTTCTGCCCTGTTACAGTGCCGGTCAGACTTCTGCCCTGTTAAAGTGCTGGTCAGACTTCTGCCCTGTTAAAGTGCCGGTCAGACTTCCGCCCTATTACAGTGCCAGTCAGACTTCCGCCCTATTACAGTGCCAGTCAGACTTCTGCCCTGTTACAGTGCCGGTCAGACTTCTGCCCTGTTAAAGTGCTGGTCAGACTTCTGCCCTGTTAAAGTGCCAGTCAGACTTCCGCCCTATTACAGTGCCAGTCAGACTTCTGCCCTGTTACAGTGCCGGTCAGACTTCTGCCCTGTTAAAGTGCTGGTCAGACTTCTGCCCTGTTAAAGTGCCGGTCAGACTTCCACCCTATTACAGTGCCAGTCAGACTTCTGCCCTGTTACAGTGCCGGTCAGACTTCTGCCCTGTTAAAGTGCCGGTCAGACTTCTGCCCTGTTACAGTGCCGGTCAGACTTCCGCCCTATTACAGTGCCAGTCAGACTTCTGCCCTGTTACAGTGCCGGTCAGACTTCTGCCCTGTTGTCCTGTTACAGTGCCTGTCAGGCTTTTGCCCTGTTGTCCTGTTACAGTGCCTGTCAGGCTTTTGCCCTGTTGTCCTGTTACAGTGCCTGTCAGGCTTTTGCCCTGTTGTCCTGTTACAGTGCCTGTCAGGCTTTTGCCCTGTTGTCCTGTTACAGTGCTTGTCAGGCTTTTGCCCTGTTGTCCTGTTACAGTGCCTGTCAGGCTTTTGCCCTGTTGTCCTGTTACAGTGCCTGTCAGGCTTTTGCCCTGTTGTCCTGTTACAGTGCCTGTCAGGCTTTTGCCCTGTTGCCCTGTTACAGTGCCAGTCATACTTCTGCCCTGTTACAGTGCCGGTCAGACTTCCGCCCTATTACAGTGCCAGTCAGACTTCTGCCCTGTTACAGTGCCGGTCAGACTTCTGCCCTGTTGTCCTGTTACAGTGCCTGTCAGGCTTTTGCCCTGTTGTCCTGTTACAGTGCCTGTCAGGCTTTTGCCCTGTTGTCCTGTTACAGTGCCTGTCAGGCTTTTGCCCTGTTGTCCTGTTACAGTGCCGGTCAGACTTCTGCCCTGTTGTCCTGTTACAGTGCCTGTCAGGCTTTTGCCCTGTTGTCCTGTTACAGTGCCTGTCAGGCTTTTGCCCTGTTGTCCTGTTACAGTGCTTGTCAGGCTTTTGCCCTGTTGTCCTGTTACAGTGCCTGTCAGGCTTTTGCCCTGTTGTCCTGTTACAGTGCTTGTCAGGCTTTTGCCCTGTTGTCCTGTTACAGTGCCTGTCAGGCTTTTGCCCTGTTGCCCTGTTACAGTGCCAGTCATACTTCTGCCCTGTTACAGTGCCGGTCAGACTTCCGCCCTATTACAGTGCCAGTCAGACTTCTGCCCTGTTACAGTGCCGGTCAGACTTCTGCCCTGTTAAAGTGCTGGTCAGACTTCTGCCCTGTTAAAGTGCCGGTCAGACTTCCGCCCTATTACAGTGCCAGTCAGACTTCTGCCCTGTTACAGTGCCGGTCAGACTTCTGCCCTGTTAAAGTGCTGGTCAGACTTCTGCCCTGTTACAGTGCCGGTCAGACTTCCGCCCTATTACAGTGCCAGTCAGACTTCTGCCCTGTTACAGTGCCGGTCAGACTTCTGCCCTGTTGTCCTGTTACAGTGCCTGTCAGGCTTTTGCCCTGTTGCCCTGTTACAGTGCCAGTCATACTTCTGCCCTGTTACAGTGCCGGTCAGACTTCCGCCCTATTACAGTGCCAGTCAGACTTCTGCCCTGTTACAGTGCCGGTCAGACTTCTGCCCTGTTAAAGTGCTGGTCAGACTTCTGCCCTGTTAAAGTGCCGGTCAGACTTCCGCCCTATTACAGTGCCAGTCAGACTTCTGCCCTGTTACAGTGCCGGTCAGACTTCTGCCCTGTTAAAGTGCTGGTCAGACTTCTGCCCTGTTAAAGTGCCGGTCAGACTTCCACCCTATTACAGTGCCAGTCAGACTTCTGCCCTGTTACAGTGCCGGTCAGACTTCTGCCCTGTTAAAGTGCCGGTCAGACTTCTGCCCTGTTACAGTGCCGGTCAGACTTCCGCCCTATTACAGTGCCAGTCAGACTTCTGCCCTGTTACAGTGCCGGTCAGACTTCTGCCCTGTTGTCCTGTTACAGTGCCTGTCAGGCTTTTGCCCTGTTGTCCTGTTACAGTGCCTGTCAGGCTTTTGCCCTGTTGTCCTGTTACAGTGCCTGTCAGGCTTTTGCCCTGTTGTCCTGTTACAGTGCCTGTCAGGCTTTTGCCCTGTTGTCCTGTTACAGTGCTTGTCAGGCTTTTGCCCTGTTGTCCTGTTACAGTGCCTGTCAGGCTTTTGCCCTGTTGTCCTGTTACAGTGCCTGTCAGGCTTTTGCCCTGTTGTCCTGTTACAGTGCCTGTCAGGCTTTTGCCCTGTTGCCCTGTTACAGTGCCAGTCATACTTCTGCCCTGTTACAGTGCCGGTCAGACTTCCGCCCTATTACAGTGCCAGTCAGACTTCTGCCCTGTTGAGATTTATCTCCGCAAAATTCCCCGCCCTGCCCACGGTCAGTAGTGGACACCGATGGGCTTGGAAAGGCCGCCGTCCGTCGGATGGAACGTTAAGCCGTGGCCCCGTGTGCGGGAGAGCCATACCCTGTGCACGTTAAAGAACACGCTGGATGGCCTTGACGGGAGGCTACCATCTGTCTCCCAACAGCTGTTCCAGTGGGTCCCCTCTCCCAACCTTCTCTGAGCCTTCGGGGTCCATGTGACCTGGCCATTTAGCCCATGGTGTGCAAAAAAGTGCCGCTCAGAGGTAAAACAACTCAACCCAACCTAGATCAATTGAAAAGCCATTCTCATCATTTATTTAGTAAGCAACACAAGTACAATAAAACAAATAAGTTTCATTTTTTTTAATGCAAATTAAGATTAAAATTGTATCTCCCTTGCAAATGTTCCATGGCAGCTCCCAGTTTCAGAAACACTACTGAGACGGTCGGCAGTCTTCAAATATTCTCATATACATTTATTTTAATATTGATAAGAAAACCGTCAAATCACACAGAATACAGAATTTTCTGCCATTCTGCTCCGATGCGAAATAATTGAATATTTCAAAGATATTTCTTTGAACATAGCAGAGAATTCAAAGAATGTAATTTCACGACTGAAAACAAACTGATCTGGCTTTCAAGAATAATATTCTCTCTCATAGAAATTCCATTTACAAAGCGGAAAAAAAATTAAAGGCTTGTCGAACAATTTTAAAGTCATTCCATCTCTTATTAATAATTCATAAAGAATATTACTGTAAAAAGGGAAAAATATGAGCATTGAACTGCTGAAAACATTGCCTTTATACATAATTGACATTCTCATTATGGTAACCTTTACGACTCATATGAAAAAGGTTTTGTCGTGAATGGTTAATTTTTCTTAGAATGCGAGACAGTCTTTATATAAAAAATTAATTTTTTGCAGTGGATGTCACCTGAACAATACGTTGAATTTTCCCTTTTATAAGACCTCGGATCGTAAGGTTTGGTATTAAAAAAATTATACTTTTAAAATATAGACTTCTACATGATGGATAGCATCTTTATTATTTCACGTGAAAACCATTTATTCAGCCACGTCAAATTAATAACCTATGTCAGTTCGATTCTCTTTAAAAAAAAAGAATTAAGGCAAGTCGCGGATGCAAGACCAGAGATTTTTTAGCTCGCTTTTAAGCAAACGAGATGTTTGCTGTCCTTCCATCTGTACACATTCAACTTTTTTTTTTATTTTTATCAAAAAAAATTCCGTTTCACTTAAATTATGAAGAGGTAAATCCCCTTCAAAGAGTTTCTTGTGCAATCCTGGTTTATTACATTTAACCATGAAAGCCAATGAAAAGTAAAATGCTACGTCTGAAAATGTACGAAACAGTGATGCCTAGGCCCTGTTCCCTTATTACAGTGCCGGTCAGACTTCTGCCCTGTTACAGTGCCGGTCAGACTTCTGCCCTGTTACAGTGCCAGTCAGACTTCTGCCCTGTTACAGTGCTGGTCAGACTTCTGCCCTGTTACAGTGCCGGTCAGACTTCTGCCCTGTTACAGTGCCGGTCAGACTTCTGCCCTGTTACAGTGCCGATCAGACTTCTGCCCTGTTACAGTGCCAGTCAGACTTCTGCCCTGTTACATTGCTGGTCAGACTTCTGCCCTGTTACAGTGCCGGTCAGACTTCCGCCCTGTTACAGTGCAGGTCAGACTTCTGCCCTGTTACATTGCTGGTCAGACTTCTGCCCTGTTACATTGCTGGTCAGACTTCTGCCCTGTTACAGTGCCGGTCAGACTTCTGCCCTGTTACATTGCTGGTCAGACTTCTGCCCTGTTACAGTGCCGATCAGACTTCTGCCCTGTTACAGTGCCAGTCAGACTTCTGCCCTGTTACAGTGCCGGTCAGACTTCTGCCCTGTTACAGTGCCGGTCAGACTTCTGCCCTGTTACATTGCTGGTCAGACTTCTGCCCTGTTACAGTGCCGGTCAGACTTCCGCCCTGTTACAGTGCAGGTCAGACTTCTGCCCTGTTACATTGCTGGTCAGACTTCTGCCCTGTTACAGTGCCGATCAGACTTCTGCCCTGTTACATTGCTGGTCAGACTTCTGCCCTGTTACAGTGCCGGTCAGACTTCCGCCCTGTTACAGTGCAGGTCAGACTTCTGCCCTGTTACATTGCTGGTCAGACTTCTGCCCTGTTACAGTGCCGATCAGACTTCTGCCCTGTTACATTGCTGGTCAGACTTCTGCCCTGTTACAGTGCCGGTCAGACTTCCGCCCTGTTACAGTGCAGGTCAGACTTCTGCCCTGTTACATTGCTGGTCAGACTTCTGCCCTGTTACAGTGCCGGTCAGACTTCCGCCCTGTTACAGTGCAGGTCAGACTTCTGCCCTGTTACATTGCTGGTCAGACTTCTGCCCTGTTACAGTGCCGATCAGACTTCTGCCCTGTTACAGTGCCAGTCAGACTTCTGCCCTGTTACAGTGCAGGTCAGACTTCTGCCCTGTTACAGTGCCAGTCAGACTTCTGCCCTGTTACAGTGCTGGTCAGACTTCTGCCCTGTTACAGTGCCGGTCAGACTTCTGCCCTGTTACAGTGCCGGTCTGACTTCTGCCCTGTTACAGTGCTGGTCAGACTTCTGCCCTGTTAACAGTGCCGGTCAGACTTCCGCTCTATTACAGTGCCAGTCAGACTTCTGCCCTGTTACAGTGCAAGTCAGACTTCTGCACTGTTACAGTGCCTCTCAGACTTCTGCCCTGTTACAGTGCCGGTCAGACTTTTGCCCTGTTGTCCTGTTACAGTGCCTGTCAGGCTTTTGTCCTGTTGCCCTGTTACAGTGCCTGTCAGATTTCTGCCCTGTTGTCTCCTTCATCAGTTCGGCAAACCACACACCTCAACAAATTTTTAAAATGCTCTCGTTGTGAATCACAGTTTTAAGAGAGCAATGAAAAATCCTTTTTCGGTTGGATAGGCAATTACTAAATATTTCTGTTCTCATTTTCCGAATCATCGTTAGAATTTTCCCCGTTAGCGTGCGTAAAATTCGGATGATGACAAACTATTTTTTTGCATCGAGCACTCTGTATTTTGTCAGAAACGATTTGTCTTTCCAGTTTGAATATTTCTTTTATTCTGAATACTATATGCATAAGACAATCATCTTAGAATCTATCAAAAGAGAGTAAATAATAGCTATCTCAAATGTATTAGCATCAAAGCTTTACTGACGATGTATATATATATACTATTATGAATGAAAATATTTGCTTTGATTTAAATATTGAACTGCCATTGAATATGAAAGTTATAAACAATAATATGGGACAAAAATCAATTCAATTTTCAGAATAATATAATCTACTGTACCAAAATGGCAGGGATTGGCTCTATCGGTAGCGCTCCAGGCTCGTAATCTTCAGTTCCCAGGTTCGAGTCCCCTCTGGGAGAGTTTTGAGATATATCCCCGCTAAGCCCTACCCTCAGCGAGAAAGGGGACAACGATTAGCTTGAAAAGTCCTCTGTCCGCCGAATGGGACAAAAATCCGTGGCTTCGTATACAGGAGAGCCATATCTTGTGCACGTTAAAGAACACACTGGATGGCATTGATGGGAGGCATATGTCTTTCTCCTAACAACTGTCCAGTGGATTCACTTCTCCCAACCTTCTTGGGTCTTTGTGACCTGATCGTTTACCCGTTGTACGCAAAAATGTTCCACTCAGAGATAAAACATCCCAAGCCCAAATCATCTCCCAAAATCCAATCCCCTTGAACTTCAGGTTTAGTCGCAAAAAGTTCTATTAATGAAAGACACTGAAGATTCGGGGGAATAGTTTCTAACACTAAACTGAAATTAGGAGGCTTTCTTCGAACCATTATTTTATTTAAGTTTTTTATGGGGGGAGGGAAATCAGCAACTTTTAAAAACTTTCGTTGGAACTGTTCAATGTTTGTCTGTGACTCCTCTTAGCTTTGAGGGAGACGATAGCCCCTGCCGCTATTTTTTCCCTTTGAGACCGCCACTGTCTGAAATACATAAGTCCTCGCACAATACAGTATAGCTTAGGAACTAAATGAAATGCCAGCATTATGAGGTTTGCTAGTAAATATGTTCTTCAATATTGGGACTGTCTGGAATATCCTGATACCTCATGACGTTACAGGCATATGGATTTGGTTTGAAAAGGAAGTGCAGCTTGTTTTGAGATATTTGCATACTTATTAAAGTTCAAAGATGAAATCAATAAGTTCTAGACGCTGCGCGCTCTTTCTGAAACACAGCGCGATATTACTTCACTAAACTCAAGTGCTATTCAAATGCTAAAAGAGTGTTAAAACTTGTTTCAACTATTTGAGATTCTACGTTAAATGTTCAAGTAGCCACGCTCTATCCAAAGTAATCTAATAATCGCGTGACGTTAAACATGATCATTGATCTTTTGTGCAACACTATAGCTCAAGCCCTTCTTTGTCCCATAATAGCGTAACTGGGTACAAGTTCTCATATTTCCTTTGTAGTAAATGCCTGTTAAGTTATTACAGAGCAAAACGCTGTTTCTTTCAGAAATGGTCATGGTAACAGTTATTTTAGAGCATCACTGCTATTTTTCATAAATGCTGTAATTCTTCACTTCAAAATGAAGCAGAGATCTGTTGACATTCAGGTTCATTTGGTCTGTATACTTCACAATGATCCAGAATCATTTCTACTGAATAAAAATCGTTTGTTTGAATTCTAGCCGAAATTTCTTAATAAGCAGTCTCTATACAAAGTGTGTAAACTCTTCTGGATGATTAATTTTTTCCAACATATTTCAATAGATAGATAGATAGATCTTTATTAACTTTATAAAACACAAAAAAACACAACAGATCCATGTGGATTCAATTTTATAGTAATATAATTCACTCAAACCTATATTTCCAATATTTCCAACTATAAAACTAGATTATTGTGCAAGAATCTAATTCATAATACAAAATTAATGTTAATTAAATTAACCAAATTTTAAATTTTCTTTAAAGAACTGATGGTCCCAAAACTTTAAGATCAGATTCTTGGAATAACATTAAAATATCTACTAGCAAAGTAAATATAATGCCTTTCTGTTAATGTTCTAGATCTTACAATATTGTGTAACAATAATTGATTTGATATTCTTGTGTAATTGATTCCAAAATTTTGACATGCATTCTATATGAACTCAGAATACTCCAGGACCTCGAATCTGGTATGGCTCAATCGGTAGCGCGCCAGGCTCGTAATCTGAAGTTCCAAGCTTCGAGGAACACTTGTTCCAGCTTTCCGATTTATCTCCGCAAAACAATTATCCTGGCCTTTTGCAGAAAGGGGACACCGATGGACTTGGAAAAACTGTCGTCCGTCTAATAGGGGGTTAAGGTGTGGACATAAGCAGGAGAGTGTAAGAAATTCATACCCTCTGCACGCTAAAGAACATGCTGAATGGCCTTGATGAAAGGTTACCATCTGTTTCCTATAAGCTGTACAATGGGTCCCATACACTCAACATTTTCTGAACCTTCGGGGTAGTTGTGACCAGGCCATTTTGCTCACTGTGCGCAAAAAAGGGCTGCTTAGATATAAAATAACCCAATCCAGAAGCTTCCAATAACAGTGAGGGGTTTTGACAGGTTTATATTTCAAGTAACTTACTTTAAGTCTCGAAGACTGCTTTACAAAATATATGCTATTAAAACCTTCAAGACGGTCTTTGGGCATGCCCAATGAAAACGTACATTTAACAACTGGTTAATCATGTTTCTGTAAGGAGATTCACTACACAGAATTTTAGGGACTGTGTGAATTTACTGTGAGCTGGTTACTTTCAGAGTTTTATACGGTAATTTTTAAGACATATTCAAATAAGAGTGTAAAGTGGTTCACTCCACAGATCTTTAGGAAAGATTGAGCTTAAGAGGTTCTACCCACAGCCTTTTTAGGGCACTCTACACAGTACTTTAAAATTTATTAAACCTTCCATCATGAACACTAGGCATGTTGTTACATGCTCATAGGATTTGTTTCCTGAATGCAGAATCATAGGGGCGGGGGTATCTCAGTCGGTAGCGCGCCAGGCTCGTAATCTGTAGTTCCCAGATTCGAGTCCCAGCTGGGTCAGCGTTGAGATTTATCTCCGCAAAATTCCCCGCCCTGCCCACGGTCAGTAGGGGACACCGATGGGCTTGGAAAGGCCGCCGTCCGTCGGATGGGACGTTAAGCCGTGGCCCCGTGTGTGGGAGAGTCATACCCTGTGCACGTTAAAGAACACGCTGGATGGCCTTGACGGGAGGCTACCATCTGTCTCCCAACAGCTGTTCCAGTGGGTCCCCTCCCCCAACCTTCTCTGAGCCTTCGGGGTCCTTGTGACCTGGCCATTTAGCCCATGGTATGCAAAAAAGTGCCGCTCAGAGGTAAAACAACCCAACCCAACAACGCAGAATCATAACTCCAAGTGTTGTCTAGTGGCAGATGATAAACTGTGCAGACAAAACAAAGTAGAGAATTATTATTCTATATCAAAGACACGCTAAATTCCCTAACTAACGATAAAAATTTTCTAGGAATTAGATTTTTTTTACTTCTGATCGGCATTTTTTTGCACATCTTGGGCTAAACGGCCAGGTCATGGAAAGGCCGCCGTCCGTCGGATGGGACGTTAAGCCGTGGCTCCGTGTGTGGGAGAGCCCATACCCTGTGCACGTTAAAGAACACGCTGGATGGCCTTGACGGGAGGCTACCATCTGTCTCCCAACAGCTGTTCCAGTGGGTCCCCTCCCCAAACCTTCTCTGAGCCTTCGGGGTCCTTGTGACCTGGCCATTTAGCCCATGGTGTGCAAAAAAGTGCCGCTCAGAGGTAAAACAACCCAACCCAACGGCCAGGTCACAAGGACCCCGAAAGCTCAGGGAATGTTGGGGGAGGGGATCCACTGGAACAATTGTTGGGAGACAGATGGAAACATACTATCAAAGCCATACAGCATGTTCTTTAACGTGCATAGGGTATGGCTCTCCCGCAACGGGCCATAGCTTAACGTCCCATGGGCTACCTTTGACAGCCCATCGGTAATGAACATTTATATTTTTTTATATTTTTTTTTATTTCAGTTAACTTTTTAAATAAATTCTTATGACACCAGCACAGCTGTCAGACAATCTAGCTTCCATGAGGCCATGATTAAACATCGAGCGGCTTTAATAGAAATAAAGTCTTGTAGACATAGCTTCAATTATTTTACTAATAATTAATCATTCGTCGTATTTTTATTAAATCTGCGGTTCATACAGTGGCGGAAATTGAAAAAAACACACAATTAACAATTGAAGCGTAATCTATGAGATTTATTTAGTAGAAACAACTTGTTGAGAAAGGACAGTGATCACACGTGGGAAGTGACTCAATGTTTAATGAGCATTACATTTTACAGAAAGCACATTTTAATAAGGTGTTTGAACCTCCTCAAGTAGCAATACAAGCTGTCAATCTGGCATGCAATCGGTCGTACAAATGCTGGATATCACGCTGGGGGATACCATTCCATGCACTTTCAACTTGGACGCGTAATTCAGCGATGATCGTTGCCTGCCGCGGTCCGCGGAAGAGTCTTTGTCCGAACCAGTCCCAGACATGCTTGATTGAGAGCAGGCCAAGGGAGTTGGTGCACTGCCTGAAGAGCATGTTGAGTTGCCTAGGCGGTGTGTGGGCGGACGTTATCCTGCTGGAATATCGCATTTGGGATTATACTCAAATATGGCAAGACGACCGGCTGTACAAAGTCACTGACGTACGTACTGCTATTCAGTGTACCCTGTACAAACACCAGAAACGTACGAGAGTGATAGCTAATCGCTCCCCACATCATGATGCTTGTCGTGGACCCTGTGTGTCGCTGGAGGATGCACGATGGAAGAAGCCGCTTAACTTGTCGACTTTCGACGAGTAAACGACCATCAGACGCTCCTAAGCAAAATCGGCTTTCATCACTGAAGACCACAGACTGCCATCCTTCCCTCCACAGAACTTGTTCTTGACACCACTGCAAACGTGCTTGACAGTGACGAGGTGACACTGGTAGCCATTCCAGCGGCACTCTTGCCTACAGTCCTGCTTCCAAAAGCCGATTGCGTATCGTACTTGCAGACATCCTTGGTACGACAGAGGATTGCATAAGACGAATAACTTCTTTTTTCGTGCCCTAGCCCTTAAATACGCGCTGCTTACATTTGCATGTTGTCATTATTTCATCCAATGACTTTCAATCTTGGATCACGGTTTCTGCTGCCCTTAACTATTAGCATATTATAGTATGACGTTCCTAAAGGAATTCCTTCTGGGTGTTCTTTTTTCAATATCCGCCAGTGTATTTCTATGAAATGCATATTTTAGAAGTTCTGAACCATTAGCGAAATAAAGTACTCTTTATACAAAATTAACTCTAATTCTATAAATCGCAGTAGAGCCGATAGTGACATGACACCTTAACGGAAAAATAGTCAATACTTTAGGAAAAGTCTTCCCTAGGAGGGCGGGGGTGGCTCAGTCGGTAGCGCACCAGGCTCGTAATCTGTAGTTCCCAGGTTCGAGTCCCAGCTGGGTCAGCGTTGAGATTTATCTCCACAAAATTCCCCGCCCTGCCCACGGTCAGTAGGGGACACCGATGGGCTTGGAAAGGCCGCCGTCCGTCTGATGGGACGTTAAGCCGTGGCCCCGTGTGCTGGAGAGCCATACCCTGTGCACATTAAAGAACACGCTGGATGGCCTTGACGGGAGGCTACCATCTGTCTCCCAACAGCTGATCCAGTGGATCCCCTCCCCCAACCTTCTCTGAGCCTTTGGGGTCCATGTGACCTGGCCATTTAGCCCATGGTGTGCAAAAAGTGCCGCTCAGAGGTAAAACAACCCAACCCTTCCCTAGGAACTTGAACCCAAGTGTCGATTGCAACCAAATACAATCATCTCTCTCAGACGCTGGGGAAGTAATCAAGGTGAAATCAGATCAAAAGCAGATTGCAGAACACCCCAAGCCCAAAAGCCAAATCTTTTTTTTGCTTTGAAGTCTTTAGATGTGGCCCGCGAGAAGAAAGAATCTGATGAATTATTATCGGTGTTTACTTAATAAAACGCAAATGTATTTAAAATTCATTTAATTCTGCGTGAAAAACAAATGAATAACGAAATATTCCCACTGAAAACGATAACATAAATATTTAGACCTGTCTTTAATTTGAAGGAATGTTGTTGCTGATGCAAGACGGTGATGTCATCTAGCAGATTCACACCGGTTCAGTCGTCCAGTTGATTACAAACAATATTGATTTATAATTAGTAGTATAAGAATGAAAAATAATTAGCAATATAAACAATTATTAATAAACAATGCGTAAACATGCATAGGCAAAGAATCTTTTTGTGGTTACTCATGCTTTATTGACTGTTTGAAAAAGTGTTTTGCTTAATTATTTTTCGTGTTGGTATTTCAGAAGTAATACTAAGATTTACAAGAGAAACATTGGGTTGTTTTTCCTCTAAGAGGCACTTTTTTCACCTCACAGTAGTCTAGATGGCGAGGTTACAAGCACTCGAAGGGTTCAGAGAACGTTGGGGAATTCACTGGACAGCTGTTAGGTGACAGATGAAAGCCTCCAGTCAAAATCCATCCAGCATCTGTTGTTAACGCATGGGACCATGTCCCCTTTCTGACCCAGGGCACATGAGTGTTTAACGGATGTTAATCTCAACCCTCGCGCAGGTGAGATTCGAAGCTGGGAATTGCAGATTATGACTCTGAACAGGTGGATTCGGCACAGGAGGGTTGGGTTGTTTTACCTCTGAGCGGCACTTTTTTGCACACCATGGGCTAAGTGGCCAGGTCACATGGACCCCGAAGGCTCAGAGAAGGTTGGGGGAGGGGACCCACTGGAACAGCTGTTGGGAGACAGATGGTAGCTTCCCGTCAAGGCCATCCAACGTGTTCTTTAACGTGCACAGGGTATGGCTCTCCCGCACACGGGGCCACGGCTTAACGTCCCATCCGACGGACGGCGGCCTTTCCAAGCCCATCGGTGTCCCCTACTGACCGTGGGCAGGGCGGGGAATTTTACGGAGATAAATCTCAACGCTGACCCAGCTGGGACTCGAACCTGGGAACTACAGATTACGAGCCTGGCGCGCTACCGACTGAGCCACCCCTACCCCCGGCACAGGAGGAATTGCAGATTACAAGCCTAGCGCGCTATCGGCTGAGAACACCCAGCTCTTAAAAGTGAAGAGAATAGATGGATGACATCACAGGATATAAGTAAGAGCTCATAGATGGCTGAAATAAGGCTGAAAATACACTACAGGAAATATAAAATGCAACACTTGCAAGAAGTTATGTAAATGTGACGAAATTTAGGGAGGCGGTAGTATATGGAAATTCATGGAAATGATCAGGTTTGCAGGACGATCGAAACGATTGGACAGGTACGAGCTGATATTACAGGTGCGGAGCAGTCAAACACAGATAAAGGCCACCAAATCTCCCTGGTCGGCAAAACGTTGTGGAAACTGTTCTAAATCGCTAAAGATGCTCTTACGCAGACGTCGACAGCCGTTCCATCAGTTAACAGACTTTGAGCCTGGAAGAATCATCGGACTTAGAGAAGCTGGTTTGTCTACAGAGATGTGGCCAATCTTGTTGGCCACAATCCCACCACCATCGTACACATATGGCGCCAGTGGGTTCAAGAAGGATTCAGCGCACGCCGACAAGGATCAGGAAGACAACAGGACCGCCATTTGCGACGCATTTGATTGCGTGGATGATTCGCAACTATAACGCAACTGCAAAGGAACTGGCAACAGGTTTTTACATCGAATACCTACCAGGTAGACGGTAAACAACAGGTTTTTACAGCTTTTATTGCTAGACTATTGTCCGGCACTGCGTTTTCCCCTCACATCAGCCCACATGCAAGCACGTCTTCAGTGGTGTCGCCTAAGACAGAACTGGAACGAACAATTTCAAATTTCGTATATAATTTTACCCCGTGTTTCTTTAAAGTCTCTACCTATAATAGAATCTTATTTGAAACCTATAAATACCTCCCCTCCTACCTTTTTTATGATTTATTGGTTGAAATTTTAATTTACCACATTTGGGACTCTCTCAGTAACTTTCCGTTTAATTTCACACTTTTTGAACTCCCCCAGTAACTTTCCGTATACTTAACTGTAGCCGTCCCATGGCCGAGTGGTTAGCGCGCTTGGCTACTGATCTAAGGGATCTGGGTATCGAGCCCCGGGTAAGGCATGGCTGTTTGTGTCGTTTTTCTGCTGAGGGCCTGCCATCTTTTCAGACCTTCTACTATGGCATATGAACTGACAGGCTCCTGTCAGACCTCTGTGGCAAGCAGCTGCTTGAGAGGGTATTTATTTTTTTATTTTTATACTTAACTGTTAAGGCTGTCCCGTGGGCGAGTGGCTAGTGCCCTTGAGTACTGATCTAAGGGACCTGGGTTTCGAGCCCAGGGTAAGGCATGAATGTATGTGTCGTTTTTCTACTGAGGTCCTGCCATTCTCTCAGATCTTCTACTATGATTGATGACTAACTGACAGGCTCCTGTCAGACCTCTGTGACAAGCATCTGCTTTGAGGGGGTATTAATTTATATTTTTTATTTAACTGATAAGTCCCAAATTTCTCATAAGAGTTTCCTCCTTGCCGCTCCATTTTTAGAGGAGTGTGGGACGTTAAACAAACCAATTAAACTTCAACAACAAATCTGTTCTCTTAAAATTTCAAGTCTCTTGAAGCACTTTTTTTCCTATTCTTTTTTAGTTCGTCATTTGCAATTTCCATTTTCCGACAGACTGCTTATAATAGTATATTTCAATACCAGATAATTTGTGTTGTTAAACAAAAAACTTCATGATTTTTAATTTCGATCCTTAGCATAATATTAACTCCAATTTAGCAATTTTTTTCCCCATTTCAATAGTTATCTAACTGTTTTCCCTGAGCTTAGAATGCATGCGTAGGAAATCCATTGAGAATAAAAAGTACAGGAAAAAAAACTATCTGTTTCAAATCAATGGAAATTTGAGGGATAAATTGTGCAAATGCTTTTTAAATGTCACACGCGCCACTAGGGAGCCAAGCAAGTCTACGCACAAAATCAGATTAAAATGTGCCTAGTTGTTTTGGTAGCTAATAAGAGATGTCTCTGCATTCGTTCATGATATTTTGTAAGCACAAATTATTAGTACATTTTTTAAAGAGCGAATCAAAAGCCTGTTCTAACATAAAGGATCTTTTCTTTTATCTAGCCTTCTGAAAATATTTCTAGAAATATCAGATAATTGAAGCACTAACCTTTATTTAGAACATTTTTTACTGTTACTCACAAAAAAGAGAAAAAAAAAAGAAGTGGGCAGTGAAAAACATAAAAATCTTCTCCACTTATAAAAATAATTCCCTATTCCATTGGGGCGGGGGTGGCGGCTCAGTCGGTAGCGAGCCAGGCTCGTAATCTGTAGTTCCCAGGTTCGAGTCCCAGCTGGGTCAGCGTTGAGATTTATCTCCGCAAAATTCCCCACACGGTCAGTAGGGGACACCGATGGGCTTCGAAAGGCCGCCGTCCGTCGGATGGGACGTTAAGCCGTGTCCCCGTGTACGGGAGAGCCATACCCTGTGCACGTTAAAGAACACGCTGGATGGCCTTGACGTGAGGCTACCATGTCAAGTGGGTCCCTTCCCCCAAAACTTCTCTGAGCCTTACGGGTCCATGTGACCTGGCCATTTAGCCCATGGTGTGCAAAAAAGTGCCGCTTAGAGGTAAAACAACCCAACCCTATTCCATTCTTAACATTTCGTCGTGTAGATGGTAACCGTACGGACCCAAGTCAAAAATAATCACGATTTTTATTAATCTATTTTTTTCTCCAATCCAAATAAAATATTATTTTCCGCATTCCTACCATCTACATCTTCGAGGAAAAAAATTCGTGAATTTATAAAGAAAAATATTTATTAAAATTAATTGCGATCTCTTGGACCTAACCCCTTTAACGAGTAAATATGTGTTCTGGTTTCACCTGGACTCCAAGAGGTAAAAATAAATTTTTATGAATATAAATTATGAGTTCTTAGGTTAATTTAGTAACCATTAAAACTGTATTAGCATGGCAATTGCCAGATGTTTTTAGTTTTGGTTTTTGTGACTTATTTTCATAAGTGATTAGTTTTTCTTCCACAGGGGCTACATAGTTAAAAGTCCTGAATATAAAAATAAACTTCAGTTTACGTTCGTATTTACTTCACGATTTTGTGGGACGTCGAAATAAGCTCTATCAACGGTTACTTAATAAGCCTTATCAACGATGCTGACATATCGGGATATTTTAATTCACAAATTAATGAATGGAGTTCGTGTCCCCATTCAGAAATTAAATTGGGCTAAAAGAAGACATTAATTTTGAAAAAGAGTTTTCTATCTTCAAATGTTTGAGTGTCTTTAAATATTTTTCTTACATTATCAGCTTATGTTTGATGATATCACTTAATAACATTTTTATTTGAATTGCTTTTCTTTAAATCTACACTGGTTTTCATAAATTGAGGAAAGTCCCTATGTTAAGTCAATGGGCAGCTAACGTCAAAGCTCAATAAGTTCAAAAATATTTTTTTTTTTGAAAAATATCATTGCAGACAAAAATCTCAATCACATAAATCAATATCTCGATTTTCAACAGTATTCGTTCAGTATTTAACGAGTTATGGAAGTTTGAATATTTAGCGATAACAATGCCAGCCACAAAAATGACTTCAGAAGTTAATTAAAACTTATTACTAAGTATTGTATCAAAGTGTTTAATAAAATAAGTTTGTATTTTAGAACTTTGTGTAAAGAATTCTTCCACTATTCTTCAGTTTTGTAGACTGGCATTTCTATTGTTAAATATACTCATTAAATGCAGAAAAAATATTGTTGAAAATCCATATATTGATTTATTTGATTGGGAGCTTTATCTGCAATCACATTTTTCAAAACAAAAAAAACTTATTTTAGAAGTTATAGAGCTTTGACGTTAACTTCCCATTCACTTAAAGATTTTCCTTAATTTATGGCAACTAGTGTAATTATTCAGATTTATTTCACTAACAGCAATTTTTAAACTTTGTTTCTACATAACAGGATCCTACTAGCGTTAATGTCCGATAAAATTTCACCCATTTAGTTCTTGTTCCCATGCTGGTAGATGACAGCATTTAATTCGCCTGTAATTATGTTATTTTTCTTGCTTTCATTTCATGTAAATGGCTTTATTTTACGTTTATTGGTTCCTGATAAAATCTTAATTCTTCGTGCCTGTTATTTAATGAGACGTGTAATTCGAAACATTTTTCCAACACGTTGATAGATGGCAGCACTAGCTAACGAAACAGTTTCGTTTTCAAAACTTTCGCTGAAGCGACACTTACTTTGTGAAAAAAATACCCCCTCAAGCAGCTGCTTGCCACAGAGGTCTGACAGGAGTCTGTCAGTTTATATGCCACAGTAGAAGGTCTGTGAGGATGGCTGGACCTCAGCAGAAAACAACACCAACATCCATGCCTTACCCGGGGCCGAAGCTACACATAAAGTTTCCTCATAAGCAGTGGTGAAAGTAGATATTATTTCTTAGCGGTATGCTTCGTATCATAGCTATGTGTGGAAAATCACACACAGGCGATCACTCCAGTGAAGTCGTCTTATAGGGGTTAATAAATTCAAGTGTGTGGCGAGGAAAGTATAGTGCTCTTTAGATTTTCTCATTTTCAATATGTTTTCCGCAAATAGTGAATGATTCAGGGATTTTTAATGTGAAATAAATATTAATATATTTAAATACTTGCTGATTCCGTTGTATTCTTGGATTTCAGTCTTACTGAAAAAAATAATAATATGATTTAGATGTTTTAAAATTATTTTAGTACTTAAAAAAATTTTTTAAATCAACATTTTACTCGTATTGTAATTTTGAATACTCAACTTCCATATTTTAAATTCAGAAGCCAAATGTAGCATTTTTTTAGAATGACATTTATCGGAGATTTGGAAGGCCTTTAAAATTTATAAAGCTTAATCAATGATTATATGACATACGGAAATTTCGCCTCTGACTTATCCCCGATAATAGATGCGAAATTGCAGAGTTTCCGCATCCAAATTGAGGTAGAAAAAGAGTGACTTTTGCCAAAAAAAAGTTGCGAGATGATTTTATTGAGCTCTCTTGTGTGCCAAAAAATCATCTAACTTTCCACTCTTGTCACGGGTACTATGGGTTGGGTTGTTTTACCTCTGAGCGGCACTTTTTTGCACACCATGGGCTAAATGGCCAGGTCACATGGACCCCGAAGGCTCAGAGAAGGTTGGGGGAGGGGATCCACTGGAACAGCTGTTGGGAGACAGATGGTAGCCTCCCGTCAAGGCCTTCCAGCGTGTTCTTTAACGTGCACAGGGTATAGCTCTCCCGCACACAGGACCACGGCTTAACGTCCCATCCGACGGACGGCGGCCTTTCCAAGCCCATCGGTGTCCCCTACTGACCGTGGGCAGGGCAGGGAAATTTTGCGGAGATAAATCTCGGCGCTGACCCAGCTGGGACTCGAACCTGGGAACCGCAGATTACGAGCCTGGCACGCTACCGACTGAGCCACCCCCGCCCCCACGAGTACTATAGGTTGGCATTTCCTGCAGTAGAAAAATTAATCGTTTCACTTTTACACCTGATATATGTATTTGTTGGCAAGCTCAACTTTACATATCATTTGACCTCAATATAGACCTTGTCTTCACCTTAATGAGAAATGTTTAGAGATTCAGCAATGCTTATACCACAGAGTGAAAATGGCAACTATTAGGTTGGCCGTGCGTGCATGTTTTTACCGTTTGGTTACCATCGTACCCCGATATGCAGAAGACCAATGCATCCCAAACCCTCCTCATCTCTCATGCTTGCTTCCTTTCCCCATTAAGAGGTAGCCGCTAATTGTAAACTGCGACGCCATTCTTCTAGTGGACCTGGCAGAATTCTTTCTGTTCTCTCCTAACATTAATCCACTCTGATAAAAGGTTCCAAGAAAAGTAATCTCGCTTTTCTTTAATACAAAACTGCTGCGCTTTTTCTTTCAGTTCCACAGCATTGTTCGTTAAAGCAGAACCCAAATCATGCTATAGCATTTTTTTTATATCAAATTTATTGTTTGGTGTAATTAAAAAGTTGATAATAATGTTATCAATGTTTCTAAGGAAAAAACATCTTTATCACAAGTTGATAATCATAATTTCTTTTTATTATAATGATTCTGATATTTGGAATCTGAAACGGCTCGACGTATCTATTATGTATAATAAAAAAATATAAATACCTCCTCAAGCAGCCTCTCCAACACGCGGTGCCATAGCTTAACGTCTCATCCGGACGGACTGCTGCTTTTTTCAAGCAATCATCCCCTACTGTCCGAGAGTAGGTTGAGGTTTTGGGTTGTTTTACCTCTGAGCGGCATTTTTTGCATACCATGGGTTAAATGGCCAGGTCACATGGACCCCGTAAGGCTCAGAGAAGTTTGGGGGAAGGGACCCACTTGACGGGAGACAGATGGTAGCCTCACGTCAAGGCCATCCAGCGTGTTCTTTAACGTGCACAGAGTATGGCTCTCCCGCACACTGCTTAACGTCCCATCCGACGGACGGTGGCCTATTCCAAGCCCATCGCTGTTCCCTACTGACCGTGGGCAGGGCGGGGAATTTTGCGGAGATAAATCTCAACGCTGACCCAGCTGGGACTCGAACCTGGGAACTACAGATTACGAGCCTGGCACGCTACCGACTGAGAGTCCGGTACCGACTACTGTCCGAGAGTAGGTTGAGGAGATTGGTGGAGATAAATCTACAACCTTGGTACAAGTGGGACTCGTACCCGGGAAATGCAGATTACGAGACTGGAGCACTAATGACTGAGCTACCTACCCTGCCCCTTGGGGGAGGGGGGATTTAATCGGTTCCGCGCCAAGCTTGTAATCGACAGTTTAGATCTCAATTAAAGATGCATATTTCCAAAACTATTATATTATACTTGAACAAGTAATAATTTTTTAATCAGCATTTGCCGATAAATTCAAAAGCATAAATTACATATTTCATCTAAGAAAAGAACAAATTTCGAAATTTCGTTTCAAAACTCGAATCTACAAAGTATTATTGCTATAATGTGGCGCCATCTTTAGGGTAGTTTATGAACAGTTAAGCACCTCGTATTTATAACGGATTCCCTAACACTTCGGAATCACCCCCCCCCCTCCCCTTACCATCATCACCTCTCATTTATCATCAGTTAATCCCTCTGTTAACAACAATTTCAATTTAAAATACAAAAATTAAAAAAAAATAGAAAATTTTTCACATTTTCGTGACTCTTGGAAATTTTTTACGACCCGAGTATGGGAATCCCTGATTTATATTAAAACGATTTTACGTTAGTTATGAATAACTTTATGGTTATGAACAGGATCTTGATAAAATGAAGGTGGGAAACAGAAGGAAACAAATTCAATCGAGCCGAAAAAAACCTGGGGAGAAAGAAAAATACATTGGAGCCAGGAAAAAAAAGGGGAGGGGGCAAGAGAGTATATCCCCCTCCGTTTTAGAGGTTTCAAATTTTCTTGAAAAATGCATAAAATATACATAAGGTTAATTTGTTTCTCCATTACCGTTACTAGCATTCTTAAAGAGATGGATCTTCCCCCACCTCCACAGATATTCTACGTAACATTAAAATTATTACACTTTACTGCGTAAAATGCCATTGTGTGCATTTGAATGAAAGTATATGTATATTTAATACATGTAAAAACACTCAAAAGTTAATCATATCGTGTACATTTTATTAGAGAATTAAGGAAAAGTTTTAAGAAAAGGTTCTGAAAGGTTTATCGTTTTGAGAAGAAAACTAACAATGTAACTTCTTTGTTTTTAGAGAAAAAATAATTTTTTTTATTGTATAGGTATTGACGAAATATTATGATTCACGCTTTCGAAATCTCCCAACAGCGATAATTACGCCCTCTGATGGTGAAAAAAAGATGAGGTTGTCAAAATTTTAGAGGAATATTGTTGTTGTTGTTTGGGTTGTTTTACCTCTGAGCGGCACTTTTTTGCACACCATAGGCTAAATGGCCAGGTCACAAGGACCCCGAAAGCTCAGAGTAGGTTGGGGGAGGGGACCCACTGGAACAGCTGTTGGGAGACAGATGGTAGCCTCCCGTCAAGGCCATCCAGCGTGTTCTTTAACGTGCACAGGGTATGGCTCTCCCGCACACGGAGCCACGGCTTAACGTCCCATCCGACGGACGGCGGCCTATTACCAAGCCCATCGGTGTCCCCTACTGACCGTGGTCAGTGGCGGGGAGTTTTAGCGGAGATAAATCTCAACGCTGACCCAGCTGGGACTCGAACCTGGGAACTACAGATTACGAACCTGGCGTGCTACCGACTGAACCACCCCGCCCCAGAGGAATAGTGTAAAAGATGTAATTGCATTAGAAATTTGAAATTTTGGTCGTAAAATGTGTAGATCATTGACGAAATGATTTTCGTCCTTACCTCCATTTGTTTGTTAGATCCCAATTAAAAATTCATTTTCCGTTGGATAGTATTGATAAACTATTACGATTCACATTTTTCGACTATCCCAAAAGTTTTAATTGCGCCCTCTGACGGTGGAAAATAGTTGAAATATTTCAAAACGTTTTACGAATATTTCAAACGATGCATTTTGGCTAGAAATCTGATATTCTAGTGGTTAAATGTGATGATCAAGATCTGATCATTAGCAGCAACAATGCCATTTAACCAAAAGGGGGAGGGGGGTGATTAACTTTTTGTTTTATAAATAAATAAAAATAAATACCCCCTCAAGCAGCTGCTTGCCAAAGAGGTCTGACAGGAACCTGTCAGTTTATATGCCATAGTAGAAAGTGTGTGAGGATGGCAGGACCTGGGGCGGGGGTGGCTCAGCCGGTAGCGCGCCAGACTCGTAATCTGTAGTTCCCAGGTTCGAGTCCCAGCTGAGTCAGCATTGAGATTTATGTCCGCAAAATTCCCCCGCCCTGCTCACGGTCAGTAGGGGACACCGATGGGCTTGGAAAGGCCGCCGTCCGTCGGATGGAACGTTAAGCCGTGGCACCGTGTGTGGGAGAGCCATACCCTGTGCACGTTAAAGAACACGCTGGATGGCCTTGACGGGAGGTTACCATCTGTCTCCCAACAGCTGTTCCAGCGGGTCCCCTCCCCCAACATTTCTCTGAGCTTTCGGGGTCCATGTGACCTGGCCATTTAGCCCATGGTGTGCAAAAAAGTGCCGCTCAGAGGTAAAACAACCCAACCCAAATGGCAGGACCTCAGCTGAAAAACAACACATACATCCATGCCTTACCGGGTAAAAATTATTTTTGAGTTGAATAGGTACTAACGAAATATGATCAATCATAGTTTTCAAATCCATCAAAAAGCTATAATTTACATCGTTAAAGGGTAGGAATTTAATGGGTAGGTTTAAATGTAGGAAATGAAGCGCTTGAAATCATATTTCCAAAGAGATATTTATGCTAAAAATTCTGGTTTTGGAATGTATTAATCAGAAACAGATACCCAGGTTAGTTTAATAGTAGGTCTAATAGAAATATTATTTTTATTGAAATATATATCAACTAAATTAATACTAGTTAAAATTCCTCTATATTTTCAAAATGTTAGTAGTAAATATTAAAATTTTCGGTACATTTTTATACTAATAATAAATAATTTTATGTAGATGACGGATTTGTCCCTTAACCCATAGGGGATGAGAAAACGCAATATTTTCATATTAAGTGATAAATGAAAAATTACTTTTGCCTTGTATAGGGATTAATTACATATCACTGTTTACATTTTACAATCACCCATTAGTAGGAATCACTACTGTTAGAAGGTGCAAAACGAAAGCAAGTTTTTTTTAAAATGAACGATCCATATTCGCTCTAGACAATATGTTATTCTTCTAGTTTTATTTGCATTCGCTCGTTGTTATTGAAGGTCTTTTGTGTAATCCACGGGTATTAAGTCTCCGAGGGATTTAACTGAGCTAATCTGATTAAATGTGCAGAAACAAATGCATTGGATGCAATCTACATATTTACCATTCTTGTTTGAGCACATGATTATCTTTGGAAGTCATTAAAAGGGCTCGTCATTGTAGTAATTTATCAGATGCGATCATCAACATTAGATAGAAAAAAATTAATTAACTGCGAAATGTGTTGTCGCTTATATCTTCGGCGTAGAATATCTTTCTTTGATTGTGGGATCATAAAAAAACATATCACACTCTCATCATTTGACGGGATGGTCTGATAAAAAATAGAACAGAAAAATAAAAAAGCAGCTTTTGAATCATCTGAAAGCTTCTTATGAAAGGGAATTATAACATATAACCTGTTGTTGCTCAATTCCCTAAAGACTCACTGTCCTACATGAAATATTATTCTGCCATAAATTTCATTCTCAAGGGTAAGATAATTACAACAATCCGACTTAATTTGTGAGAAGCAGCGGTACACTGTAAACTAAAACTTTTACACTAGAAGTATTTTTCGTCAAAAAATAACACTACAGGAACTTGTGCAAAAATGAGGTGTCAGAATGCAATGGGTAAAGTTCTTTAATAAGGAGTGTGGTCACCCCTTACAGCAATGCAGGCACGACAGCGATGTTCCATGCTGTTTATGATGTTGCGAATCAGCTCAGTAGGGAGTAACGACCATTGTTCCTTTAAAGCAATAATAAGCTCTCCTTTGTTTCTGGTGGCGGGTTGAAGGCAGCAACACGTCTCCCTAGAGCATCCCACACATGCTCAATAGGATTTAGGTCGGGAGATTGAGCTGGCCACTCCATGCGCATAATGGTCTCCTCTTGAAGGTATTGTTCCACTAGTCGAGCTCTGTGTGGGCGAGCGTTATCGTCTTTTAAAATGAATGTATCACCTATTGCACCAGCTTAAGGACGTATATAAGGGTCCAGGATGTCATCTATATACCTTTGAGCATTGAGGTTTCCACTCGTCAACACATAGAAGTCTGTGCGTCCACATAGGGGCGGGGGTGGCTCAGTCGGTAGCGCGCCAGGCTCGTAATCTGTACTTCCCAGGTTCGAGTCCCAGCTGGGTCAGCGTTGAGATTTATCTCCGCAAAATAACCCGCCCTGCCCACGGTCAGTAGGGGACACCGATGGGCTTGGAAAGGCCTGGCTTTCTAGCATACAGACCTGTACAAATTACTGGCTTTCTAGCATACAGACCTCCCTCATGAAGCCTTCTATGCACAGCAGAAACTGATACAACTCTCCCAGTGGCTGCTGCAAGAGAAGATCGTAACTGAGAGGGAGTATACGTCCTGCTCTTTCGTGCTGTTAATCGCAGATATAGGTCTTGTACAGCGGTCGTAACTCTAGCCCTTCCTCGGTTAAACCTCCGTGACGCGGAATCCATGCTACGAAATCTATTCTATAGTCTATGGACTACAGAAGGACTCATATTCAGCCATCATGCCACGTCTGACTGACTTTGGCCTGTCCTCGAGCCAGCCAATAGCTCTCCACCGCAGTTCATTTGGAAAATGGTGTCTGGAGGCCATTCCTACAAAATGGCTCTTTCGAATTTCTTTACTCACATTTACAACACAAAATAACGATCCACTCCAAAACACCAGTTTTTATGCCGCTATCCGATTACACAAATTGACGCAACCTAGACTAATTTGCATACGATATGCTCACTCGGCATTACTTTACTGGTTACATGAACAAGTTTGGTGAGGATCGCACAATTTTTGGCCTAATTATCGCGATTTTTCTCATTTTTCTTTAATTTATGGAGACCAGTGTATATGTAAGTCACAAATTCATTCTCAACCAAATATTTTGGCCTTATAAAGTCCAACACTGATAATCACTTCAGCATATTATCAATTAAGATGTCGATGGGAATTCAAATATTTTGATTTACTTTTGCTTGAAATATAGGCAATTCTGATGTATATTCTAAGAACAAACGTTTTTGTACACAAAAATCTTTGAAACCTGGCTATTAATGTTTACCTCCTGGTTATAAGATGTGCAATAAGTATATTTTTTTTCGTTTTAATTTTGAATTCAATCTCAAGTTTAGGTTTGAATTTTAAAATTGTTATTGATTTTGTGTTAGACTTATAATGTAATGCATTTGTACCTTTCTAACCCAAAATAACTATTTCATTTCAAAATATAAGCTGAGAAACGAAAATTAAGAAACTGCGAATTCGCACTCATTTAATAATTCTTTCAATTAGTTTCAAGTTCAAGTTTTCAAACCGTTATGCAAACCCGACTCTCTTAAAAACCTTGTAATATGAGAAATGACATCAAAGTTGTTCGATACATAGAAAATGTGCGCTTTTTTTTTTGAAAATCAAAACAAGGAAAAAAATTAAAACTCCCTTTACGATTTTGTTAATAAAAAGAAAAAGCTCATCGTTTGATCTTTGAAATAAAGACCTTGCTGTTTCCGAAATTGCACAAACTTATTATTAAAAACATTCATCATCTAAAAAGGTTTTTCTCTCTTGCATTTATTTTTTCATATGTGTGCCCTTCTTTTCGAAACAAAAAGTCAATCGAGCCTGAAATCAGAGAAATATTAATTGAAAGTTCCGGACGTTTCGTACTTAAAAGACTCGGTCATGCATTGTTACTTGGCGCTCACAAGATTGTAAGCTGATACGTGGCATTTGATCCGTCGAAATGCAATAAATAACAACGTTACAGCTAAAAAGCTATTCCTCTGAAATATGACGGTCGTTGGCTTTACTGTGAAACAGCTTTAATAGGTTTTTCCATTCCTCCCGCTTCAGTTTTGATACTTTTCTGGAGAAACATTTCCGAAAACGACAGACGTGGCAAAGTCATCAAGTGGAATCCTATTTCGTGGAAAGTCAAGAGAAAAAAAAAGTTTAAATAAAAGGGATGTTCCTATCAGCACAGCTTAAATACATTCGTATGAGAACTCGCCAATTTGTTGATGATATTCTGTAATTCCACTATCAGAGCTATCGATTTTAACATACAAGTGATTTCATTCGAAAAATATATTTTTAGGATTTATTTTAACTCTTGTTGATCAATAATGCATTTTATAAAATTCACCAAAGTTAGAACTTCTTTAAGTTATCTAAAACTCATTTATTGCTTCATCAATCAAAGAGATAGTGTTTAGAAAATATTTTTTACCTCTCCTCTTGTGGTTTTTCGCTCCTTATTTGTTTCATGTGGCAGAGGTTCGAATCTCTGACTGCAGGGAAGAATGACTTTGCACCACCTGTGCAGTCTTCACGCCGACCCTGCGCTCACATCCTGCTAGCCTCCTCCAACATAATCATCAAAACTAATCTCTTATAAAATTTTATTTTCATTCCAAACACTACTGCAGGGGTGGGCAATTGTTTTCGTATCAACACTGCGCTTGCGTATTGACGTGGCCGTCGTAGTGGAAAATACGAGACGAATCTTCGGTCGCGCACGGGAAGGAAATCTCGGTTCAAGGCGGATTTTTCTACCTGTCATGGCGGGCCACAAAAACTCTTAACGGGCCGAATGTGGCCCGCGGGCCGCTATTTGCCCACTCCTGCACTACTGTATACTGCCTTTAATAGGTTGATTCATAAACCTGTGCGTTTTTCGCTATTCAAAATGTGTACGGCGACACATTACCTTGTTGCATTTGATATACAGTATGTGAACGTAGTATTTAAGAGAAACTATAGAGTCCACTGCGTTAGTCCATAATTATTACAAGTATCGGAGTCTTGAGCCCCGACATGAACTTCTCGATACTTAGAATTAAATGGTAAAGTTTCATAGCACAGCCACCACAACCTTTCTTAAGCAAGTGTGAATTGTCCTGCCTTAGCTCAGGTAGAACAACTGACCAGTAACCAGGAGATTTCGAGTTCCGGAGGCGGAGGGGTGGATTTTTTCACACTTACCTAATTACTACAAATAATTATCATTGTAGTGAGATTCATTCCTTCTTATCAGAATCTTATTTTCCATCGTTAGAAACGTTACACAATGAGTTAAGTATTGAAATTCCTGAAATGTTGTGTCGTTACCAGGAAAAAAAGATTAAAAACTTTTCGGGTTGTTGGGTTGTTTTACCTCTGAGCGGCACTTTTTTGCACACCATGGACTAAATGGCCAGGTCACATGGACCCCGAAGGCTCAGAGAAGGTTGGGGGAGGGGACCCACTGGAACAGCTGTTGGGAGACAGATGATAGCCTCCCGTCAAGGCCATCCAGCGTGTTCTTTAACGTGTACAGGGTATGGCTCTCCCGCACACGGGACCACGGCTTAACGTCCCATCCGACGGGCGGCGGCCTTTCCAAGCCCATCGGTGTCCTCTACTGAGTGGGCAGGGCGGGGAATTTTGCGGAGATAAATCTCAACGCTGACCAAGCTGGGACTCGAACCTGGGAACTACAGATTACGAGCCTGGCGCGCTATCGACTGAGCCACCCCCGCCCCTTAAAAACTTTTCGAGAAATATACGAAGTGAAAGGTGAGGGAGCAGTTTCCATTCGTGCTAGTCAAGCTTGGTTCAAGAAGTTCAAATATGGTGACACGAGCCTTGAAAACAAGTTGCGATCGCGACCGCAAATATTGGTAGATTATAACATTTTGTGTCACGCTGTAGAAGATGATCTATCGATAAGAACACGCAGGCTTTCGTCCAAATTTGCTTGCTCAAAAGCGACAAAGTGCGACAACGCTGAGGTAGACAGGGTTGGGTTGTTTTACTTATGCGCGGCATTTTTTGCACACAATGGTAGGCCATTGTGTGGAAAATCTGTTGGCCAGGTCACAAAGGACCCTAAGGGCTCAAAGAAATTGGAGGGTGGGGAACCACTGGACAGTTGTTGGGAGACAAATGGTAGTTTTAGTATTCGGTGGAATTTTCAAAGTGTAGAGCACTTCGACCTGTTCTGTTGAACACTTTGGATGGCACAGGGTATGGCTCTCTTTTTTCTTTCAAAGTGTAGAGCACTTCGACGTGTTCTGTTGAACATTCTGGATGGCACAGGGTATGGCTCTCTTTTTTTCTTTCAAAGTGTAGAGCACTTCGACGTGTTCTGTTCAACACTCTGGATGGCACAGGGTATGGCTCTCTTTTTTCTTTCAAAGTGTAGAGCACTTCGACGTGTTCTGTTCAACACGCTGGATGGCACAGGGTATGGCTCTCTTTTTTCTTTCAAAGTGTAGAGCACTTCGACGTGTTCTCTTGAACATGCTGTATGGCACAGAGTATGGCTCTCTTTTTTCTTTCAAAGTGTAGAGCACTTCGACGTGTTCTGTTGAACAGGTGCTTCCTGCACAATCAGTCAAATCAATCAATCAATCAAATGAACAGGTCCATCCTGCACAATCCTGTGCCAGGATGGCACATGGTATGGCTCTCTTTTTTTCTTTCAAAGTGTAGAGCACTTCGACGTGTTCTGTTGAAACGCTGGATGGCACAGGGTATGGTTCTCCAGCACAAGTGCCCATGAATTAATATCTCATCCGATGGACGGCGGACTTTCCAAGCCCATCGGTGTCCCCTAATGATCGAGGGCAGGGCGGGATTTTTGCAGAGATAAGTCCACATGAACTGACTGCTGAGCAAGCAAAGGTCGTATCGAAGTCTGCCGGAAACTCCTCGCTAATACACGAGACCACAGTTTCATCAAGCGAATTGTTAAGTGCGATGAAAATGTACCTTTTTCGACAATCCAAATACCTGAAAGCAGTTTTTCTACCCAGCACTTCCCGTCGCAAAGAGTGGATGATTCCAAACAAAGGCAGTGTTTTTTATTCGGTGGAATTTTCAAGTGTAGAGCACTTCGAATAGGTTCCCTATGGACGTGCCATCAATGCCGATTCTGTTTAGCACAACTGGAGCTCATGCACTCTGTGATGAGGGGCGGGGGTGGCTCAGTCGGTAGCACGCCAGGTTCGTAATCTGTAGTTCCCAGGTTCGAGTCCCAGCTGGGTCAGCGTTGAGATTTATCTCCGCAAAATTCCCCGCCCTGCCCACGGTCAGTAGGGGACACTGATGGGCTTGGAAAGGCCACCGTCCGTCGGATGGGACGTTAAGCCGTGGCCCCGTGTGCGGGAGAGCCATACCCTGTGCACGTTAAAGAACACGCTGGATGGCCTTGACGGGAGGCTACCATCTGTCTCCCAACAGCTGTTCCAGTGGGTCCCCTCCCCCAACCTTCTCTGAGCCTTCGGGGTCCATGTGACCTGGCCATTTAGCCCATGGTGTGCAAAAAAGTGCCGCTCAGAGGTAAAACAACCCAACTCTGTGATACTTTAACGCTACCCAGGGTTGGTAAACAGACATCACGTATTCCTCGAACAAGGCAACACAAAACACAGTAGCTGTAATAAACAGATATGGCCCCCCACAAGAAACTTGTAAGTGCTTGTTGTTGTTGCTGTTTGTAGCGCTGGATGGATTGGAGCCATCATTTTGTTTCGTCCTAAATGATCGACTTAGTTTTCTTTTAATTAAAACTTTTTTTACACGGTAAAGCCAGTCTAACTCAAACTTAGTGAAGACCCACTAGGAAAAAAACTATATTCTTAAAGAGCCGCAGAAAAAAATTCTGTACGTAAAACCGAAAACATATATTTCTGACTTATTAGAAATGTATGCTTGCATTACTTAAAATGAATTGTGAATAAAACTGATATATATATATAACGAATCAAGAAAATATATTAAACAAAAAATACATTTTAAATAGGTACTATGAATCTTTCAGTTATGCACCTAAAAATGGTTCGTCAAAAAAATCGAAAAAAATGAGCTAGATTCGGTATATTGATTATTTTTGCTTTATGAGCCACAAGTTCTTTTGTAATGAGACGGAATTGGACGGGCGTGCTGTAAAGAATTCATATTTAATACGTTTAATAAGAAACGATATGAGTGAGTCTTCCGTTGAAGAGAAAATGTCAAGTAAAATCGAATCTCTCCTGTCTATGGTCAAATAAACAAAACTTAAAGCAGACAGAAATGTTTCAGTTTCGTGTATTGAAATACTAAAGTCACAAATTGTTGCTTCCGCTAAGAGCAAGACTCATTGTTTCTAGGCCGAATATTAATTAGTCAAGTTAAATTTGTATTCAAAGAATCAAAACACATAAAGCTGCAAGTGCCCTGTTTCGAGAGAAGAAACTATCTGGAAAAGAGGGATATGTGTTCACTGAAACCATCAATTACCGTTTCTACGTCTTTTGTGCTTGCTTCTATTTGCGCATTTCACTGAGACTTGAATGAATGATGCCTAGTCATGCAAAGAACGGAGAGTGAAACCTTTCAGACCTCGGAAACCTAGTCAACTGTAGACAATGCCAGACAACTGAGTTTGTGAATAGCAATTATCTTAAAAGCTTATATAAAAAGAAAAGTAATTAACTCCTAGATCTTCCATCCAAGCAATTATCGCTATTAATTTCTTTATTGAAGGTCAGTTTACTAATATCGGTAAGTAAGATGCGTATTTGTAAGACAGTAGTTGGGTTGTTTTACCTCTGAGCGGCACTTTTTTGCACACCATGGGCTAAATGGCCAGGTCACATGGACCCCGAAGGCTCAGAGAAGGTTGGGGAAGGGGACCCACTGGAACAGCTGTTGGGAGACAGATGGTAGCCTCCCGTCAAGGCCATCCAGCGTGTTCTTTAACGTGCACAGGGGGTGTGTCTCCCGCACACGGGGCCACGGCTTAACGTCCCACCCGACGGACGGCAGCCTTTCCAAGCCCATCGGTGTCCCCTACTGACCGTGGGCAGGGCGGGGAATTTTGCGGAGATAAATCTCAACGCTCACCCAGCTGGGACTCGAACCTGGGAACTACAGATTACGAGCCTGGTGCGCTACCGACTGAGCCACCCCGCCCCAGACAATGCCAGCAAGCCCATCGGTGTCCCCTACTGACCGTGGGCAGGGCGGGGAATTTTGCGGAGATAAATCTCAACGCTGACCCAGCTGGGACTCGAACCTGGGAACTACAGATTACGAGCCTGGCGCGCTACCGACTGAGCCACCCCGCCCCAGACAATGCCAGACAACTGAGTTTGTAAATAGCAATTATCTTAAAAGCTTATATAAAAAGAAAAGTAATTAACTCCTAGATCTTCCATCCAAGCAATTATAGCTATTAATTTCTTTATTGAAGATCAGTTTACTAATATCGGTAAGTAAGATGCGTATTTGTAAGACAGTAGTGTTTTGCACTTTATAACTGTAACGTAGTATCATATGATAAAGTGTTCCTCTCTGTACACAAGTGGGATCAGCAGAATTTTTTTCCAGGGGAGTAGGGAAGGAGTAAAAGATTGAACCAAGGAAAGATTGAATTTTTTTGTTATTGTTCCTTCCGTATTATTTTCCTTTTTCGACATCCGTCCCATTATTTTCATCTTCCAAAATTAATTTTCCCTCCAAACGTTTTGTCTTCATTTTTATAATAAATTCTAGTAGAGTATTTTGTATACTACAAAATATTTAAATAATCATATTTTTGGATATCTTTATTAGCTCAAATTACTACATTTCGTTCTCCGTATCGTAAATATTCTATTGAACTGTGATTGAAGTTAAGTAATCTTGAAATGTATTTTATTCAATTCATATGACGATCGCTAATGAGCAGATAAGGTACGAAGTGGATTAGTCCACTTGCACTGTCCCGGATCTATATAAATAAAATAAATACCCCCTCAAGCAGCTGCTTGCCACAGAGGACTGACAGGAGCCTGTCAGTTTATATGCCACAGTAGGAGATCTGAGAGGATGGCAGAACCTCAGCAGAAAAACAACACACACATCCATGCCCTAACCCGGGGCTCGAACCCAGGTCCCTTAGATCACTAGAAAATTAAAAATGCAGAAACATGGGGGTGAGGGGGGGGGGGGGGGGTAAGATCGAGCAGGAATGAACCGGAACGCCCTTTTGCTATTTTTTTTCACCTTTTTAGTGGTCTTTAACAAATTTTTGAAAAAAAAAACTGATCGAAATATTATATATAATATTTTGCCTCCGTTCCATATACAGTATATTAGCATTCTCAAAAGGTGAGGGAACAGCAATCTTGGTTTCCCCACCCTTCCCCTAGGTCCGGCCGTGAAATTCCAAAGTACAAAAGTTTTAACAGCTATTCGAAGTACCAGCTTGCGAATTAGAAGCCAAAAGAAACTTATAAAGTGAAAATAAAATCATTTTTACTTATTTTAGATACCAGTTACAACTGATTGGAATCGGATTTAATTTTTTTGAGTTACATATGTTCTTACGTGTTACATTTACCAAAAGCAAACTGCAAAAGCAACTTCCGGTTTAATTACCGGAATTGGTAACCAATTCCGGTAATTAAACCAAACAAATTTAAATTACCAATTCCGGTAATTTAAATTTTTTGAGTTACATGTGTTCTTACGTGTTACATTTACCAAAAGCAAACTGCTGTGCTCCCAGTACGTCTCGGTTACATTAGTAAAAGCAAACTGCGGTGCTCCCAGTACGTCTCGGTTACATTAGTAAAAGCAAACTGCGGTGCTCCCAGTACGTCTCGGTTACATTAGTAAAAGCAAACTGCGGTGCTCCCAGTACGTCTCGGTTACATTAGTAAAAGCAAACTGCGGTAGGTGGTGACATCCTGGATGGTGCGCCAAGGTGTAATAACAGATTGACGGAGCTCTGGGTTTTCAGAAATAATCATCATTTATGAAATTCGTAATTTATATTTTTAAGTAGATTTTCTCTCTTTAATTGCTTCATAAAATTCGTCATTTACCGTGCGAGCAAACAATTTATGAATTTGTTTGCACCCACTCATCCTTTGAATTTTGTTTCAATTTAACTTCTCAACGAATACTTTGTTTTCCAGCATTATATTCTTTCAAAATAAACATGCGCTGTATTTTTTCGCGAGTTTTGTGAATTTTATCACAAAACGTTGGCAAATAAAACTGAATAACCAAAAAAAAAAAGCTTATAAATGCTCAGCATAAATTGCGCCTTGATTGTGTAATTTAGAAATGCGATTCGCTAGTTTAAATACGTTCTCTCCTTTTCAGCAGTGAACCAAATGATTATAATAATCTTTATTCTTTCTTATTCGTGTTGGTTATACAATATTAGGTTATCAAGTGACAGAATAAGCACATCAAACTAATGCTGATGGACACTTCTAGTAAGACGTGTAGTAATATCGCTATTTAAGATAATTTTAAGGTCAAATTCGAATAACACTAGCATCACATTTCTGTTTCAATAAATTTGTATCAAATGTCGTTCTTGGAATCAGTTGCGTTGCGTTGTTTTACCTCTGAGCGGCACTTTTTTGCACACCATGGGCTAAATGGCCAGGTCACATGGACCCCGAAGGCTCAGAGAAGGTTGGGGGAGGGGACCCACTGGAACAGCTGTTGGGAGACAGATGGTAGCCTCCCGTCAAGGCCATCCAGCGTGTTCTTTAACGTGCACAGGGTATGGCTCTCTCGCACATGGGGCCACGGCTTAACGTCCCATCCGACGGACGGCGGTCTTTCCAAGCCCATCGGTGTCCCCTACTAACCGTGGGCAGGGCGGGGAATTTTGCGGAGATAATCTCAACGCTGACCCAGCCGGGACTCGAACCTGGGAACTACGGAACCCTGAAACCTGACGCGCTACCGACTGAGCCACCCCCGCCCCTTGGAATCAATGATTTTCCCTACACCTCCTCATAAATTCTTTCACATCCCACCCCCCCTCAAAGACACACATATAAATGATAGTTTCGGTAGAAGCAGTAGTATTTTAAGCTTAGTAATTTTAATGCTACCTCTTTCCGTAACATCATGAATTTCGCTTACTGTAACCTTACAATTATCGTAGTCCAGAGTCCTATCTGCAATTGACAACCTGGTCATTGGTGTCCGTCATAACCTGCAGACGATCTTCTCAGCTTCTCAGATCTTAATCACTCTGAGAAGATTGTTCCTTTCTTACTCACATTTTAGCTCCTTGAAAATGAAATGACATCTTCTTCGAAAAAAATTCGACTCAGTACCTAGAGGTAAGAGTTTTTTTTTTTTCAAAGGGAATAAGGTACTCCTCTACACAAAGAATGGAGATAACCTAGAAGCTCAATTGGGCTTACTATACAGCATATAAACACATACAAAGGTACATGCCGGCTGGATTAGTAGTCAGGACCCTAACACTAGACCAGGATTGGTTGGTTTGTTTTACCTCTGAGCGGCACTTTTTTGCACACCATGGGCTAAATGGCCAGGCCACAAGGACAACAAAGGCTCAGAGAAGGTTGGGGACCCACTGGAACAGCTGTTGGGAGAGAAATGGTAGCCTCCCGTCAAGGCCATCCAGCGTGTTCTTTAACGTGCACTGGGTATGGCTCTCCCGCACACGGGGCCACGGCTTAACGTCCCATCCGACGGACGGCGGCCTTTCCAATCCCATCGGCGTCCCCTACTGACCGTGGGCAGGGGGGGAATTTTGAGGAGATAAATCTCAACGCTGACCCAGCTGGGACTCGAACCTGGGAACTACAGATTACGAGCCTGGCGCGCTACCGACTGAGCCACCCCCGCCCCCCACTAGACCAGGCATTGGCTTTGTAACTACATATACTGGACAGAAAAACGAAAACATCTCATGTTAAGTTACTGAAGAGTCATATTCGAAGATTCATAATTTCTACAATAAACTTTTTGTGGGAATATTTAATCACATTCAAATCTATTTAAATCTTGATTTTCAAAAATATTTGTTAGATATTTAAAGATCTGTGGAAGCTTCGTTCTTAAACAGAATTACTAAGCTTAAAATATTTTAATAGCTGAAAAATGACAGTAAGTCAGGCCTACGAAACGTGTGTGAAACTGACAATTATTGAAATGCTTAAAATTCTAAAACATGCACTTATTTTATTAAACTATTCGAAATAATACTTAAATTCTAATTTTTAATTAACTTCCGAGGAGAATTCTTATGATTGACATCACTGTTATTCAATATTCAAACTTCTATTACTCTTTAAGTACTGAACGCATATTGTTCAAAATCGAAATTTAAATAGTTTAATTGGCATGTTATATTTATCTTCAGTCATATGTTTCCATACAAATTTATTTAACCCGTTACGAAGGTCTCGAATTTTATTCTCCGTTGACATGTGATAAGAATGTTTCCAATTGTCTGTCCACTGCCTGTAGTTCCCGTAAACATTTTTTTTAAATTTTTAACATCATAGCACAATATTAAGCATTATCTAATTAATTCAGAAAAGCCTAAAAATCATTCCGTAAGATAACGATGGTCAGTATATCAAAAATATTCCCCAAATTTGATTATTTCAGTCGTTTCATAAATAAAGAAGTTCCTCCTTAAAACAAAGCTCGTTTGATATCTACGAATAACTGCTTATCTAAAAGTCAATAAAGAAAATTTATCGAGACCACCAGATAAGACCAGGAGAATAATTTCCCTACAAAGCGGTGAAAGGATCCTCCAGATGTCAAGCACCATCTTCATCCTTCTATTCAATACGCTGGCAAAAAAAGATTAAACTTCATCACACGGATGAGAGAAGAGGATGATGAATTTTAAGCGAATTTCATCGTAATCGGCTTGGAGCGCTGACTTTCATTTTGACTTCACTAGTATTTTTCGTAGCAATTTATTGGAAGTGAATTTGAAAAATACATTTTTTTTACAACTGATATCATTATCTTACTTCTTTCATCCGAGAAACTTCTTATTTTTTGCGAAATAGGATTTTGTAGGAAGAGAAACATTTTTCGCCCGGCTTTTGGTTCCAATTTAATCCATCAAGTTGTCTCTAGTAAACGATGAAGTGATGCTAACGATTTAGAATTACCTGATAAAGAAGAGTTCAGTTGCAGAATTCAATGACTACACTGGTGGGCAAAAGGAAAGTTACAGCCCTGTATTATGTCAATGAGAAGCTAACGTCGAAGCTCTAAAAATAAATATGCCCTCAAGAAGCTGCTTGCCACAGAGGTCTGACAGGAGCCTGTCAGTTTACACCATAGTAGACCTGTGAAGATGGCGGGACCTCAGCGGAAAAACAACACAAACATCCATGCCTTATCCAGGGCTCGAATATCCAAGCACGATAACCACTCAGCCACAGCTTCTAAAATATTTTTTTACAAAATGTGGTGGCAGATAAAGATCTCAATTAAATACATTAATATCTCGATTTTCAGTACTATTCGTTCAGTATTTAATAAGGAGATGCATTCCATAATACAATGAAAGTCTGAATATTTAACAATAGCAATGCCAGTCCTAAAAATATATATTGAGTTCGGAAACAGATATCAAATTAAGTAATAAAGAACAATCAGAGGAAAACGTTTTGCAGACAAGAAACACTTGAAATAATTAGTTGAAAAATATTGGTTGTCCTCAGTGGTATTCGAACTCAAGTCTCCCAGAGGCATGCCGACATGCTTCTGGGAGACTCGTTTCAAGGAGACATGGGTTCGAATTCCACTCAGGAGGACAACTAATATTTTTCAACTAATTATTTCAACAGATATCAAATTATTTACATGATTCAGTTCACAGCTTTCCAAAATTGGAGATCGCCGTCCTGCATAGGTCAGATATTTAGCAGAGGACATCTTGAATGGTGTTAACGTATATTTTTGTACCTTCCTCTCAATAAATAAATAAATAAATAAATAAAAATTAAGTGTCTTGCCCTCCCCCCACCCCTTCGATTCTTTTCTAGATCTGAGCCTGGGTCAGACTGACACAAATTATTACCATTTACATTTTCCAAACCTTTCTGTAGCTTGCATTTCGACTATTATAGAAAGCGTTAACTTTAAGAAATGTCAAAATATTTTGCTTTTAAAAACGAACTTTCCATATACCCCAGAGTTGTTTGGGCTTTATTGTTACTTGTCGCCTGTTACCTCTAGATAATAAATATTTTTGTGTTAAATCATATAACAAAAAATTATTTTTTGTGTTCAATTGGTACTAATAATAAAATATTGCGATTCTCGATATCTGAATCTTCTATTAATTTGAATTTCCGCTGTTACAGGATTATGCTAAATTGTAAAATGGCAAACACTATTTTCTTTAAAAATGAACTTAAACGTTCCATATTCATAGAAGGCGATATTTCTATTCAGCTTCCTCTTATGTTATGAGAGTAACCTTTGCAATTAGAGCCCCACCCCCACAAAACACTTCATTATCCGTATGGTTCATCTATTAATATTACTGCTTACCAATGAATACCAAAATTATTGCTGTGACGTGGCACCTTTATATCTGAATATTTTATATTAAGTAGAATTAAATGCACAGCTGGCGACAACGCGCAAACACAATTTGTGGACTACAAGAGTGAGTGAAAAGCCAAAGTATCAGGGAAGGAATAATAGCAGGAGGAGGCAGGTGCTCTTCCAAGATTAGATTCCTTTTGATCAGCCTCCGAAGTAATGAAGGATATCTGAAATGTGACTGTTTCCTCTACGTCTAGTTAGTCTCAGTAGCGAGCAGAATGTCATTCAGATTCGCAAACAACTTTGGAGTAATAGAAATGTAAGCTGTCAAAAGGTGAATATTAATCTAGCTCCAAATTTTATTTTGAAATTAAGCAATATATTCGGTACGAAAAACTAAAGTAGTTGAAATAACAAGAGGCAAGTAACGCTTAAATGAAGAATTTTTGTATGGGGAGATTTACATTAATTCTGCGACCTGGTTGCACTTTTTTATTAGAATTTAAAGAATTCAGTGATCAGATTAGATCCTTAAATTGATAGTAAAAGAATCCCTTCTCTTTTTTTCTTTTCCTTATAGACTCCAGTTTCTAAACGTTTAGGTGAAATACTGCATCACATTCATTTACAACTACTTTTGTGTAAAGGACAAATGATCTTTCTATAAAGTTTTGTTCAATAAATGGCACCATACACTCTTTTAACCTTTAACGGTTTCTACCGAAAGAACTTAATTTCCATAAATACAGGGAAGAATAAATTTAGTGAATTAAAATATATTAATATTTAAGATCACCTTCCTTTCAGTTATATACATTATCTGTATCGTCGTATGTATCAGTTCGTCGTCTTATTATCTAACTTTCCACCGCAAAAATTCCCCGCCCTGCCCACGGTCAGTAGGGGACACCGATGGGCTTGGAAAGTCCGCCGTCCGTCGGATGGGACGTTAAGCCGTGGCCCCGTGTGCGGGAGAGCCATACCCTGTGCACGTTAAAGAACACGCTGGATGGCCTTGACGGGAAACTACCATCTGTTTCCTAACAGCTGTTCCAGTGGGTCCCCTCCCCCAACCTTCTCTGAGCCTTCGGGGTCCATGTGACCTGGCCATTTAGCCCATGGTGTGCAAAAAAAGTGTCGCTCAGAGGTAAAACAACCGAACCCAACCTAACTTTCCATAGATTTATTTTTATCCCAAAGTAAGAGAGTCACTATCTTAACTTTTACATGCTGATGGTACTCAATTTCCAAGCAGTCCTATGAAAACGGCACATTCATTGGCAACGCTTATTTCACTGACATTAAATGTCCAAACTTACATTTAACGACACTCTACTTACACATTCCTCCAACATACAAACATAGATTTTACACACTAACTTTATTACATAACGTTGCATGACACGTTTCAGAGTCTAAAGATTTCGGATTCAGTTTGCATACTTAATATTTGAGAATGCAGATTACTCTGTGAAATATGTCATGCAATATTATGTAATGAGGTTGTGTAAAGTTTATGTTTATATGCTGGAGAAATGTGGAAGCATGGTGTCGTTAGGCACATACCCATGATTTAGTATCAGGTGTGTTTAGGGCTGACAGTTTACAATTACAGGAGCATTCCAGCAGACAAGAAAGTTTCAACTATAATCTATATGGAATAAAATTTAATAGTTGTTTTTAAAATCTTTTTTTAATGTCGCACATATACTATGGGGTTAAAATAAAATTATACAAAGACCACTGTTTTGGATTTCAAAACAAGTTTGGGATTTCGTATTATTCGAATTTCGTACATTTACGATCGGATTATTGGTGGATAGGGGTCCGGCCACCTTAGTACGTCTCTGAGTGTCGTTAAATATAAGATTAGTTTCATTGCTGAAAGAGAAATCTAGAAATTAAATTGCTGTTATCAATGAATATGTCGTTTTCATAGGACTTCTTGAAATTGAGTACCGATAGCAAATCTCTTACTTTTGGATAAAAATAAATCTACGGAAAGTTAGATAAGAAGAAGAAAGTTGAAATAATATCAAAGCAGCGCAGATAGTGCATTAACTGAAAGAAAGGTTATTTTAAAAAGTAATATACGTTGATGTTTGTGATAGTAATGTAATAAATTACTTATAGAAATTAATATTGAAAGATAACCAAAAACTGCACTTATAAAAAGTATAATTCTGTTATAATAGACAAGCGGCTAAGAATAAAATACTTAAGCGGAAATTTAAAGCCTCATTAATTAAATTTCTGGTTAATTTGAAATGATAAAATTGACTTTCATTATCTTGCATTAAATGAGTTATTTATAAGTGCAACAAAAATTTTCAAAAAAATAATACTTCGGAAAATGACGACACTAAGTACACATTTCCGCTGAGTAATATTATGAATAATTTGGTGATTTATTCTCTAACCAATGAAATGCAATGTGAATTGCCAGTTTCGTTAAATCTTTCTAAAACCAATTAATTAATTGCACGTGACACCTAATACTTTGAAGTGATAGATTTTTAATCTCAAGACAAATTACTTTTATTCATTACATTTATCTATTAATGATTCTTATTTTGCTGTTAACCAGATTAATTTTTTCCTGTCTATTCAAACGCTTAAGATATTTTTTAAAAAATTCCGTAATTAAATAAAGTCTTAATAGAAATATAAAAAAGTTCACAAAAGAATAATCACGTAATTAATTGGCGTTAAATACACATTATGTAGAAGTTCCTGAAATTTACGAGATCCGCATGAAGTTAAAAAGATCTCCCTCAATTTTGTTGCTGAGACCAAACAAAAAGAGCATTAATATAAAAAAGAAAACGAGGTCATTAAGCCACTCATTACCGGACTGATGAATCTCTGCTCTCAAAACAAGAGTGATATCGCCTTCCTTTGCACATTTTTCCTCTTCACTTCGCATCAAGACGCACAGATTTCATTAACTGCGACATCCATAACTTCGTCTGGCACCAGATGTGGCAAACGACAAAACCCAACGAGGCAAGAAATCTCAGTTCTCAAACTCAGTGATGCTCTTCGGGGTGCCGAAAGAAACGATAAATTGAATTTTGAAATATTTTTACATGTTTTATATATATATATATTTTTCAATTTTCTTTACAATGACCACTGAAATTTAGTTATCCTGTTGCATGCGAAAACAATATGTTTTTCGTCATTTTTCCTGGGGCGGGGTGGCTTAGTCGGTAGCGCGCCAGGCTCGTAATCTGTAGTTCCCAGGTTCGAGTCCCAGCTGGGTCAGCGTTGAGATTTATCTCCGCAAAATTTCACCGCTCTTGCCCACTATCAGTAAGGGGACACCGATGGACTTGGAAAGGCCGCCGTCCGTCGGATGGGACGTTAAGACGTGGCTCCGTGTGCCGGAGAGTCACACCCTGTCACGTTAAAGAACACGCTGGATGGCCTTGACGGGAGGCTACCATCTGTCTCCCAACAGCTGTTCCAGTGGGTCCCCTCCCCCAACCTTCTCTGAGCCTTCGGGATCCTTGTGGTCTGGCCATTTAGCCCATGGTGTGCAAAAAAGTGCCGCTCAGAGGTAAAACAATCCAATCGTCATTTTTCCTATAATATCAGATATATTTTACCACAGAAACAAGGTAAAGAATGTTCCATTTACAATTCTCATGAACAGGCCCGGATCTCGAAAATAATAAAACGTGAGCGAAGGAGGGGAGACGCAATCAAACCAGACAAAAGGGAAGGGAAGTGGGGGGGGGGGGCGTAGCAAGAGATTGGATTTCATTTTCCCATTCGTTTTACAGGTTTCAAAAACACTTCATGAAAAATGCGTGAAATGTGCACAAGTTCAGGACAGGATTTAGGGGAAAGGGACATCGGTCCCTTCCCCCCCACCCTTGAGAACGGGGGGAATTTATCCTCCGGGAAGAATTTTCAAACTTGTGCAAAATTCACCATTTTTCAAGAAATGTTTTAAAAATTCTGAAACGAAAGTGAAAGTGTTATACTGTAAAGGTAATCCAGTCTATTGCAACGCCCCCTTCCCCCACCCCACACTTTATCTTTTTCCGGCTCGACTGCTTCACTTAATCCCTTAAAACTATTAAATGCATTTGCAATGATGTAAGTCTGTTAATAGAATCCGGGCTTCACTAGGTGTGTGTGTTGTGCGTATATTTGTTTAAGTATGCTTGCGACATGTCGTAAACTCCGAATTAATTTTCGTGACTTGAATCACCTCCTCCTCTTCCACCTCTCTTTCCATACGAATTCCTGAAGTGGGACTCGCCCTGCACGCAACCTTTTAATGGCCTTACTGAATTTCTACGAAGAAGCTAATAGTCTGAAAGTACTTGTTTAAAGACAAAAAATACTCGAGACATAGCAACTTACTTAGGAATTGCAGATTACGAATCAGGAGCACTATGGACTAAGCAAATCTTCGCCGCGTTCGGCACTGATCGGAAGTCACTGTTCCTAGAATAAAATCGGTGCACAGTGAAACAGAATATGGTAAAGATGATTATATTTAATGCAAGCCAACAGTGCAAAAATGTAAAATATGAGACTATTCAATGAGGTGAAAATTGTTCTTTTCCACGATACGGAAACTATCGATTCGAAAGCAATATCCTCTATGCCTTCTAGAAATGTTTTGCATAAAGAATATTCTTTGAAAACAATTTTTTGTGTATGTGACACATTTCAGGCAAATAAAAGGATGCAGAATATTTTCCTTTTATGCTATTTGTTATTTCTTGCATTACTGTCTCTTGTCCGATTCTCATAATCCAGTTTCCTACGGTGGCTTACCGATGTCACATTGCCGACTGATGCACGGTGTTTTTCGTCTTAACCAAAGGAATGAATACTAGCAACGTCCATGCGCTGTGCACAGATAAAGTGCTCTTATTGCTGCGGTTGGGTTGGGTTGTTTTACCTCTGAGCGGCACTTTTTTGCACACCATGGGCTAAATGGCCAGGTCACATGGACCCCGAAGGCTCAGAGAAGGTTGGGGGAGGGGACCCACTGGAATAGCTGTTGAGAGACAGATGGTAGCCTCCCGTCAAGGCTATCCAGCGTGTTCTTTAACGTGCGCAGGGTATGGCTCTCCCGCACACGGGGCCACGGCTTAACGTCCCATCCGACGGACGGCGGCCTTTCCAAGCCCATCGGTGTTCCCTACTGACCGTGGGCAGGGTGGGGAATTTTGTATTGCTGCGGTAATGTGAGCTTGCGATACAAAGCTCAGAAGAAGTCGAAAAGAAGATATTTGGGTTTTATCTCTATGTACAGTTGCGTCAGTATATTTTCTGTATATTATGGTGAAAAATACTTTCCCATTCCCACTATCGCAGCCTAACGAGTAAAGTTGGCTAGTCGATAATGTTGATAAACTGAGTTTCAAACCAAATTTTTTGTTCAAGACTTTTTAACCCAACTGTTAATAAAAGCTTTTTTATTGCCTATCTTCTTAATGCTTTTCGTTCGTCATTTGTAAGTTTGTCAGTTTGCCGGTTTATGGATTTGTCAAAACAGTTCCAGCATATCTTTCCAATACGATGGACAAACTTAATTATTTATGTGTCAAATGAAAGCTTATGACGTGGGGAGTGTCATTGGCAATAAAAAAAGACCCCCATACTTTCTTCCCCCTAAAAAGAGGAAATATGAAAACGATTGTTTCTCTATATCTCCAGAACACGAATATCGACAGTAATATGATATATATTAACTTGAAGTTTGTGATGAGATGAATGTCCATAGATTATACAAAATTTACCCTCCCAATGCTTTCTTCCCCCTAAAAAGGAGAAATATGAAAACAACTTTTCTCCTATATTTTCGGAACGCGAGGGCCGAAAGTAACAACTGTGCGTCAAAGCTTGTGGCATGGTAAATGTTACAGATTAAAAAAATTTCTCTCCCTGTTTCTTCCCCCCTAAAAAAGGGGATATATGAAAGCGATTGTCCCGCTATGTCTTCCAAATGCGAGAGCCTACAATTACGAGTTAGGTGTCAAATGAAAACTCATATGACGATCTTTGTAGACTGTTAAAAATTTTGCTATCCACCATTCTCACCCCCCCCCCCCCAAAAAAAAAGAGACGGATTTACTGGAGTGTTAGAACATAACGAATTATATCTAAAATTAAAGCTTGTGACGTCTCAAATGCCATGGGTTATCTTAAACACGACTCCAAAAACAAGGGGAGGAAAAATGTGGTGGACGTTTATGAGTCGTGTATTAAATGAAAGTTTTTGAAGATATGTGTTTTTAGCAAAAAAGAAAAAAAAATATTAAAAAAAATTAAAAAGTACTTATATTTCCATATGCCTCCTAAAAAGTAGGGGGCTGGGGTTGCTTAGTCGGTAGCGCGCCAGGCTCGTAATCTGTACTTCCCAGGTTCGAGTCCCAGCTGGGTCAGCGTTGAGATTTATCTCCGCAAAATTCCCCGCCCTGCTCACGGTCAGTAGGGGACACCGATGGGCTTGGAAAGGCCGCCGTCCGTCGGATGGGACGTTAAGCCGTGGCCCCGTGTGCGGGAGAGCCATACCCTGTGCACGTTAAAGAACACGCTGGATGGCCTTGACGGGAGGCTACCATCTGTCTCCCAACAGCTGTTCCAGTGGGTCCCCTCCCCCAACCTTCTCTGAGCCTTCGGGGTCCATGTGACCTGGCCATTTAGCCCATGGTGTGCAAAAAAGTGCGGCTCAGAGGTAAAACAACCCAACCTAAAAAGTAGAATATAAAACTAAAGCATATCGATGGTGCAATCAGTGACTGAGTTCGTATTCCCTTCGAAGGAAGATAGGGCACGGCAATTTTGTTCAGTAGGTAAATCGGCGCCTATCTTCCTTTGAAGTGAATATTAATTCAGTGACTGATTGTACCATCGATATGCTTTAGCTTTATTATCTTCTTTTTAGGGCACATATGGAAAGACAGGTATTTATGAAATTTTCAAATTTATTTACATTTTCATTTAATAATATTATTTATTCTTTTCGAGTCGAATTGGTATTACTGTATTTAAAAAAAGACTTTTTTATTATCCTTCTCCTTAAACAGATAACTCTAAATTTTACAGTGGTCCCGGAAATTTACAGTTAAGCACAGTTTTACAGCTTTTACCTATGTTATAATGTAAGTGTCGCACGCCTCCAGAGGTTGGGGACACGTGGCACTCTAGGCCAAGGTATGATAGAAAATGGGTTGCGTTGTGTAGTTTTATGTCGCTCACCAAGATTTAATGGTCGCTCTATAGACATCTCGCGAAGAATAGGTAACTGTGGAGATCGTGACTGAAAGTCCTCCTTTTCCGTACACAAATACATCCCAAGTCAGCCTGTGCACCAATGATGGGTTGGGTTGTTTTACCTCTGAGCGGCACTTTTTTGCACACACATGGGCTAAATGGCCAGGTCAAATGGACCCCGAAGGCTCAGAGAAGGTTGGGGGAGGGGACCCACTGGAACAGCTGTTGGGAGACAGATGGTAGCCTCCCGTCAAGGCCATCCAGCGTGTTCTTTAACGTGCACAGCGTATGGCTCTCCCGCACACGGGGCCACGGCTTAACATCCCATCCGACGGACGGCGGCCTTTCCAAGCCCATCGGTGTCCCCTATTGACCGTGAGCAGGACGGGGAATTTTGCGGAGATAAATATCAACGCTGACCCAGCTGGGACTCGAACCTGGGAACTACAGATTACGAGCCTGGCGCGCTACCGACTGAGCCACCCCCGCCCCCTACCAATGATGAGAATTAAAAACTTTCTGAAATAAGATAATTGCTTGAAATTGCTGTAATTTTGAAATAATGATTTTTACTAGACGGACAGTCAATTAGATTCGAACGCGACGGCTAATGGAGAGTACTATAGCTGGTTATTTGACTGTCTCTCGCACAATATAAGGGCACTTACCTAATGCTCCTTTTTTCCTCAGGGGCTCACCTCCGTTCAACAATACACAGAGCTTCAGAATCTCACTGGGCTAAGTGGCAGTGCTTCAGCAGTCTAATGCTCTCTCTCGCCTTTCAGGTGGTTGGCTGGTCACTTAGGGGGGCGGGGTTGGCTCAGTCGGTAGCGCGTCAGGCTCGTAATCTGTAGTTCCCAGGTTCGAGTCCCAGCTGGGTTAGCTTTGAGATTTATCTCCGCAAAATTCCCCGCCCTGCCCACGGTCAGTAGGGGACACCGATGGGCTTGGAAAGGCCGCCGTCTGTCGGATGGGACGTTAAGCCGTGGCCCCGTGTGCGGGATATATGTGCATGTTAAAGAACACGCTGGATGGCCTTGACGGGAGGCTACCATCTGTCTCCCTACAGCTGTTCCAGTGGATCCCCTCCCCCAACCTTCTCTGAGCCTTCGGGGTCCAAGTGACCTGGTCATTTAGCCCATTGTGTGCAAACAAAGTGCCGCTCAGAGGTAAAACAACCCCACCCACAACTGGTCACTTAGTTCGGCAGAACTCCTTTCGCTGGGCAAAGAATTAAACTCTGAAAATACGACGTAAGTCTGCTGAATAGGTTCAAAATAATAATACTGAATTTATATAAATAATAAAATCTATATCCCCTCAAGCAGCTGCTTCTCACAGAGGTCTGACAGGAGCCTCTCAGTTTATACGCCACAGTAGAGTTCTGTGAGGATGGTGGGACCTCAGCCGAAAAACAACACAAACAGCCATGTCTTACCCGAGACAACACAGGCCCCCTAGATCAACAGCCAAGTGCTCAACCACTCGATCACGGGACGGCTACATATACATATAACTTCTAAATAAATGAGAGATGCCGTCCTGTTGACAATTGTAGTGGTAACCTATACATAGTTGTGTGAATGGAATTAATAAAATAGCACAAAAATACACTCTACTTAACTGTATCTAACTTAATTATTGTGTCCAGATTATTATGACTAAGATTATGACTAAGAAGATGTCTAGCTTATTTACGGACTAACGAGGACAAGGCATTAGAATATGACGCCTAGTGAATGATGCACCTAGTGATTCGATCCATAGGGTTCGAATATCGCACGGATGATGTCTCCAACATCTTCTACTGGTCCCAAAGCGGTGATGCACCAACATTCCAAGAAATAGTTCATTCACTTCTTGCACTTTTGACTATTTCTACGATCTTGAGCAACGAACGTAGTTCATGGAATGATGGACTGCCTCTGTCTTCCAGTCAAACAAGAGGGAATTGAGCCAAACAGTTACTTCTATTTACAAGCATTAATCGTTGCAAGATGGGCCAAAGAAACTGGTCTGGGGAAAAACTGCTGAATCACTATGATTGTGGCACTGATGCTGACTACAAGTCAATGCTTTTATAACTACGAGAGGGAAAGTTCGCAGTTAGCGCGTCTTGGGGAGCACGAAGCCAAATCCCAGGTAGACCCTATGGTTAAGTAATATTCGACTTTCATAGGATTCACGCTGTTTCAAAGTTCTGTATGTCTGTAAGGACTTCCAAATTCTTGTGGGCTAGGAGTAGTAGTAGGAAGCACTTGCACTTAGGAGAGGGAGGGATTCCCTGCTTCTGCTGTCGAATATGAGATGGGAGATTTTCGAGGGCTAAACGCTACTGGTCCTGCTCAAAATTGTATATGATCACCAAATTACCACTTCAAACTAACTGTTTCTCTCTTTATTGTTCTGTCTCCTTGACGTTTACCCGGGAAACTCCAGGAAGATCGCCACCTTCAGAGCCCTGAAGGACTTGACGAATACTGAAAGGAGAAAGGTTATGAGAAAGCAGCCACCAGCGACGGCCCACCCGTATCCTACCCGGGACTAGGGTGCATCCTGCAGATAAGATCACGGGTTTTTCTCTGAACCAGCGTCGTATTCTTCTTAAAAATTTTAGAGAAAGCTTACATTTGCGGACATTAGAACAGGAAGGTCACTTTTTCGTCGTATTCTTCTTTATCCTAAATCATAATTTCAAATACAGTTTTAAACACGGAAACTCAACTTTTCCTAAATATATTTTTATATAGAATTGCACTCACTGTGTTCATACACATTTTATGTAGAGTTACACTCACTGTGTTCATGCATATTTTATATAGTATTGCACACATTGTGTTCATACACATTTAAAAACAGACTTTTATACACACTGTTCATACACATTTTATATAAAATTACATTCATTGTGTTCATACGCATTTATATAAATTACATTCACTATATTCATATACACTTTATATAGAACTACACAGACTGTGTTCATACACATTTTATACAGATTACACTCACTCTGTTCATATGCATTTTATATAGAATTACACTCACTGCGTTCATACACATTTTAAAAAGAACATTGTCGCAGTGTTCTGGGTAAGATCAGCGTTTATTATTAAGAATGAAAGAATAATGTAAGTGGGTGGGCATCGATCCAGACATCCTGCCGCTAAAGGAACAAGCTTCTGCCATTAGCATTATTTGCGATGCTGTCAGCAGTGCAAGAAGCCACTGAACCTTTTCGTCGAACTGCAGAGCGAGTCGCTGGTTACCAATTGTCCAATATACTTTGTGTCGTAAATAACAAGCCCAGAAACACCTTTTTGAAATCAATAATGTTGTAAATTATTAAATAAGCTTCGTATCGAAAATATGACTTTATAAATTAAAGATCTTAATAACATCTCTCTACTATTCGATTTTCACACAATATTCGTTTAGTATTTCAAGCGTTTTTGAAGTCCCAGATTTTAATAGCGACAATGCCAGTTAACGTTATTGACCTGAAATAGTAATTCGTTAATGAAACAACTAATAACAGTTTAAAATAAAAGAAATACCGTTATATCAAAATTTTCTAAAATATTTATTAATATGCTTTTAAGAACTTCCACAATAATTATTGAAATTTTTGGCAATTTAAAATAAATTTTGCAGAACGACCTAAATTGCTAATTATTCAAGCTTCAATAACTATTCAAATACTGAAATAATATCGTTGGGTTGAATTATTTTCCTTCTGAGAGGGCACTCTTGTGTATATTATGGACTAGGTAGCTAGCTTACAAAGACATCAAAGGCTAAAAGAAGGTTGGAGAAGATGATACACTGGACAGCTGTTAGAAGACAAATGGAAGCTTCCCTCAAGGCCATTCTATATCCGCAAAATTCCCCGCCCTGCCCACGGTCAGTAGGGGACACCGATGGGCTTGGAAAGGCCGCCGTCCGTCAGATGGGACGTTAAGCCGTGGCCCCGTGTGTGGGACAGCCATACCCTGTACACGTTAAAGAACACGCTGGATGGCCTTGATGGGAGGCTACCATCTGTCTCCCAACAGCTGTTCCAGTGGGTCCCCTCCCCCAACCTTCTCTGAGCCTTTGGGGCCCATGTGATCTGGCCATTTAGCCCATGGTGTGGCAAAAAAGTGCCGCTCAGATGTAAAACAACCCAACAACCCAACTCAAGGCCATTCAGCGTGCTCTTTAACTTGCGCATCCGTTGGCACTCATGCACACGGAACAATGGCTTAAAATATTGTTGAAAATCAAGATGTAGATAGATTTTATTGAGATCTTTACCTTCAGTCATTTTTCTTCTTAAAAAGATCATTTACGAAATTACTGAGTTCTGAATCTCACTGCCTATTGGCATAACGTGTCTGTTCTTAATAAAGCGGCCACAGAGTTTTATAGGCACCAATGGTGTGCTAGTAGGAAGAGACGACTTAAAGAGTATTCATTCATCCCTATGGCCTTAACTCAGAACAGGCTAAGAACCTTCAGTTAAAAACCTGACACTAACATTTAAAAAAATAGATACAAGAATGCTTTTGCATTTCAAAGACAAACGCTTAATAGATCTTTAGTATACCATTTTGTGCAATGGTTTTGAATGAGGACGCTACTGCCCCCTAAGGAAGCGTTGTAGAGAATTGTGGGGACGTTTGATTTGTCAAACCAATAACGGGGGTGATATCGAGATCTGGTCCCCAACTAGTATTATAAAGGAACAATGAATTTACTTTCCATAATGGGGGTATTAAATTATAATTCTTGTTTAAAAGAGACTTAGAAATAATTCTTATTAAAGAGGGGCACTATAAAATAATTTTTCTTTGAAAGGGGCGTTAGGAAATAATTCTTGTTTAAAGGGGCTTAGAGAAAAATTCTTGTTTAAAAGTGGTTTAGAAAATAATTCTTGGTTAAAAGTGGGCGTTAGAAAATAATTCTTGTTTAAAATGAGATATTAGAAAATAATTCTTGTTTGAAAGGGGCGTTAAAAATAATTCTTGTTTAAAAGGGGCATTAGAAAGTAATTCTTGGTTAAACGGGCGTTAGAAAATAATTTTTGTTTAAAAGGGGAGTTAAAAAATAATACTTGTCCAAAATATTGGGAAGTCTAATTCGAAATAAAAAAGAAGAAAAACACAATTGTGAGAAAGGGTACACGGATGGGCTCATAAAGGTTGAGAATCGCTGATTTAGTGTTAAATGTACTTGTAGATAAATAATGCCCAATTTGAAGTGACGTTTTGAGCTTTATTTTCTTCCATCTTTTTTACTGCCCAAAATAGTGTCATGATATAACACTGGTGCACAATCCAAGGACAATATAAATCTCGCCACTGTTTTTGTGCTCCCGCGACCACTTATATTGATGTAAAATATTTAAACGATTTTTGACATTATTTGTTAATAATATTTTCACGAATTCGTAAATAATGTAATTGTTTCTGTAATTTCCTACGTGAAGTATTGTATTTATGTGCAAAGTTATGTCTTCAGTGTGTTCTGCATGTTAAAATTAGGAAAACTAGTGTTTTTCTAGAGGAATTGCAAAAACATAAAGCTAGGATTGATGTTCTTATATGGCTACTGTAGTAACGCTAAACTTGACGATATTGCAAGCAATGCGAACTTTGGCGAAATTTTTAAAGTCTGTTAAAAAAGGACTACAAGTTTCTATAATGGATACTTCAAGACTATTTACTAAAATTTTCCTTACTGCGGACCTGACACTCAGAAAATATCTCTTGCGTTGTCAGGCAAAGGTTATGCACTACAACCTGTCAACTTGCTACTCGAATTTACCTTTTCATTGTGTGTTGTCTGCTTCAAAAATATTAAAATTATCAGGAGATTATGAAATTGTGGCTTCTGTCACCAAACAGCTGTCCAGTGAACTTCTTCTGCAAACCTTCTTAGGGTCCTTGTGACCGGCCGTTTAGCCCATTTGTGTTGGGTTGTTTTCCTCTGAGTGGCATATTTTTTGCACACAATGGGAAGGTAAAGTCACAAGGACACCGAGGGCTCAGAAATGTTGGAGAAACCAACTGAACAGCTATTAGGAGACAAATGGTAGCCTCCCATCAAGGCCATTCAGCGTGTTCTCTAACATACACAGGGTATGGCTCTCCCGCACACTGAGCCACGACTTAACGTCCCATCCGACTGACTGCGGCCTGTCCAAACCCATCGTGTCTCCTATGAACCAACAGCAGGACGGGAAGTTTCGTGGGAAAAAATTTTGACGGTGGCTCAGCCTGGACTCGAACTTGAGAACTACAGATTACTAGTCTGGCGTGCTACCGACTGAGCCATCCCTGCTCTCTAAGACGTTGTATGTACAAGAAACCCCTCAGAGGTAAAAACAACCCAACCAAAGAAATAAAACTGTTAACATTTAGGCTCCTTAAAAGCTTAAATTTATTTCTTACATATTTTCGGTGTTTGTGATTATCTCATTACTGAGAGAACACAGAAAAAAATTAACAATTATAGCACAGTTAATCTTAGTTTTTTTAGTTCCTTGTTTTTTTATACTACAACAAATGTGACTTCTAATTACATTTCGATCTGGATTCTTTTTCAACGAACTCTTATGAGACAACTTGTTCGCATCGCCTAAACAACACGGGTGGAACAATAAACAAACTATCAGGAACTACATAATTGGAGGAAGTAACAGACGACTGTGAGTGTGTGTGTCAAATCCTCTCGCTTTCGAGATAATTGCCATGCGGTTCCGTCCGTCCTTCTTGATTATCAACGACCACAAAGAAATTCGCCTCCTGCCGTCTTACTTTCTTTATTGGAATTCCAAGAGCAAGGCGGTCGCCATCAAACAGCATCCTGTGTCAGTCACGACATGATGTCCGATGGGGATGCGAACCTCGAGAAAAAGAGATTCCTTGATCTCTTTCCAGGCAGAACAGCGATTAGGCGTTTCAGCTTCACCACTATGGGCGACGCTCCGTAACGAAACTTTCACGATTACTGGCTGGGCCTAAGTTGATGTGTACTCAGGAATCGAGGATGAGTCGAACTCCAGAGACTCTATTTTGGAAAAGGATCCAAATCGTGGGTGTTCTCTTCCCGGCTGATGTGGATCAAACTAAATATGAGACCTGGGAGTTCCCAGAAGTGAAATTTAGTGTTTCTGCTCTTGGCATTTATTCAAATTCGATCTGGGAGATATGCATAAAATGTTTACTGCGTTTTAAATTAAAAGGGACGTGAAAAGTTATCTTCATATTTTAACCAAATTATTTTTTGTATCCTTCGCCAAAAGAATACCGAGGACTCAGATAATGTTGAGGGGGAAATCCACTGGACAGATGTTAGGAGGCAAAGGGTAACCTCCCATCAAGGCTGTCCAGCGTGTTCTCTAACGTACACAAGGTATGGCGGTATGGCTATCTCTCTCCCCACAGGGGACCACGGCTTAACGTCCCATCCGACGGGCGGAGGCCTGCAAATTCATCGGTGTCTCCTAAGGACCGAAGGCAGTTAACGTTTTATTGAAATTAAAAAGCAATTGCTTATTTCCGAAATGAGTGGGAGTAGGAGGAATTATCTTCAATAAAAAAAAAGAAGCAAGAAGACTTTGAACTTAGATACACCGGACCCGAACAGACATTGAACAAAAAGAGAGAACCCTACAAGTATAATATATTGCCTCTGGCGAATATCAGATGATCGTTTTCAGAGAAAATGAAGTTTTTCATTTTCCAAATTTTGTACCCTTTAACAGTAGTAGTTTACACTAATGGATGATATCATCAAGTGTATGTAAAATAAGATAATTTATTTATTATTACTATATTAAAATATTGTTGAAATTTTTAAAATTAAGTACTAAAGTTATAAAAATATGGAGCAACCGGTCGAATTTTAACCAGTCGAATTTAATTAAACCCCACACCTACTGTAATTATTTATTTATTTATTTATTTATACACCTAATAACCATGGTGAGGTTAGGGCCTGGCCCTTCTACAGCAGGTTCAGTTAAAAACAATGCAAAAAGTATAAAGAAAAACAAGAGAATATTTTAAATATTATACATATTAAATATATAAATTGTCATTATTCAATGAAGTGTCATAGTTATAAAATTTAATAGTTTTATGTTTAATAGTAAAATAAATAAATAATAGTTTAAGGTTTGAAAATAAAGAGTAATAATGATATATTTAATATGTGCATACATATTACACGTATTCACTATCAAAGTCAGGCTGTGACGGAACAAATTTCCGTTACAGAACGTTAGAGTAGAAGGATTGAATTAAATAACTGTAACCATAGAAACTGAAATCTGTTTGGTCGAGCTTTCCCATTGTTTGAGGAGAAATAAGGGTATATCCTGTTAAACAATGAAGTCGCGAGCAGGAAATTAATAAGAAAGTTGTAGCTGGCATTTCTGACGTCAACTACTGGAAAATTCAACATATCTTGTGAAGTAAACTGATTTATTCCTAGTTGAGGTAATTGCTGAAAATAAATTTTACGTTCTTTGTCATAATGTGAACACTTCAATATAATATGTGAAATAGTTTCTTCACAATTGCAGTAAATACAATGTTCGCTATCTGATCTCTTTATCTTGTATAAGTAGCTGTTTAACTTTGCAGTACCAGTTCTAAATCTTAATATTTTGCAAAATTTCTTTCTAGACATTTTAATATTTAGCAATGAACATATATTTTGATCAAGTTGATATCTAAAATGATGTTTAAGAGAACTCTGAACTTTAAAGTAATTGTTGAGTTCTATTTTTTCTGATGACTATATCATTTTTAATTTGTATATTATATATAGGAATATCAGTAGTATCAGTTAAGTTGATTGCATCTTTGGCATATGAGTCAGCTGAAACATTTCCTTCAATTTCACAATGACTTAAGTAGCCACTGAATTTTAATAATTTTTCCTTTTTTTATATAAATCTTTACATAAATGTAATACATCACAGATTGAACTAGGATATTTATTTTCCAAAATATTTTCTTCTATCGAATATAAAGCAGATCTACAATCTGTCAAAATAACAAATTTGTTTAAAATATACTGTTCTTGTATCCAAAGTAAAGAAGAATAAATTGCAAAGAGTTCTGCTTGTATAGTAGTGCATCTTTTTATAAATTTAAATGCTTTATAAATGTTTAATTTTAAGTATACAGAAAGCTGCTCTGGCAGTATATGAGTCGGGGAAAAAAGCTCCATCTGTATAAATAGCCGTAAAATCTTGATAGGAATTGTGAATATATGAATCACTTAAAGTTTTCAAAATAAATATATTAGTATATCTTTGTGGATATGTGAGGAATATCCTTGAAGATGGTTGGTAAATGATAAATCGAAGTGGGTCCATTACTAATGATGTCTCCTTTATGATTTTTATCTAGAACATAATTAAAAGCAGCCTTTTCCTTCACAAAATGAATTGCAGGGTGAAAAAAAAAATCAGTTTTAAATAGATTGATTAGAAAATGATCATGGTGCCTGAGATGAAGTCTTGAAATAATATTAAGTAGTAAATAAGGTGCCCTGATCTGGAAAGGTGAAACAGAGGTTTCAGCAATTAAAGCTAGATTAGGAGAACTTTTCATCAAGCCGAAAGCGAATCTGATGGATTTATTTTGAATTATATTATTGAGCTTTTTGAATTTATTTTCGGCATCGCCGGCAATAAGTTCAATCCCAAATTCCATTTTTGGTCTAATTAAATTGCAGTAAAGTTGAATAAGATAAGTAGGGGAGGATCCCCAATTTGTGGAGGCAAGACATTTGATAAAGTTGAATAGCTTATTACCAGTGATGCAGGCATGATCTATTAATTTGTTCCAATTTAATTTCGAGTCTATATAGACACCTAGAAATTTATAAATATCAGTATTTGGCAGTATATCATTACTTATTTTAATATCTAATTTAGGAATAGCAGATCTGGGCCTTACAAAAGGCATCACATAAGTTTTCTCAATATTTATTTTTAAATGCCATTTAACACAATATAAACGAATATTATTAATGGTGGTTTGTAAATTTTTCTCAATTTTATAAAAGTCTTGTCCGAATTCCAAACAGAAATATCATCTGCATAAATGGAATAATTTATATTTTGTGGTATAGAGTCTGGTAAATCATGAAGATATAGGTTAAATAGAAGAGGCGATAAAATCTCTCCTTCTACAATCAGAATTTCCAATATTTAGCATAAAATATATCGTTTGTAATATTACTCCAAGTTTTACATTTTCTATATTTAGAGCCATCTAACTATGGTAAATTAAAGCCATTTGGAGGATTTGAAAACTGTTAATATTCATATTTCTTTAAAAACTATTCACCTAAAAAATAATTTTTCAGTCATCTCTAAAAATAAGTTGCATTTACTACCCTGCCTTGGGATAAGAAGTCAAATTATTGCTGCTAATCAAACCTAAATGACCTTCATATTCCACCACGAAAATTTCAAGTTTCTACCATAAACACGTCGTTTACAATAATCGTTTGAATGTTTGAAATTTCTACTTTTTTCCACTGTTAAGGGCGCAATTAAAGCTTTTGGTGAATTCCAAAAGTGTGAATCATTATAATTTATCAACACCTATCCAAGTCGAAAAGGAATTTTCAATTGATTTCGAAAAGGAAAAAAAAGTTCGATTCTACAGAACGGACAGAGACAACGAAAGGAAAACATTAGCTCGTTTTTTCTGAAAACGATCTAAAAAGGATAAAAAGTTAAATATCAGTAATTATTTAAGTGCTTCAATTTTTCTAATGTTTAACTACAAACTTTTCATTTTTAAATAGCATAAAACAAAATTTATTTTTTAGAATTTATTAAAATATTTTTGAATAAGTAACGTACCCCGGATTTAGTTCCGGAGAGAACACGAGAATTGAACTTGTTTCGAGTGTGGATGGAGGTCTGAGAATAAGACTTGAATAGAGTTTCCCAATTGCTAAAATATTCCACAGAACAGGAAAGGTTAAAATGATATTCTATATGGAACGAGATTTTATAGTTGTTGTCTTTCAATCTATTTTCAGTGTCGGAAATAATAAAATATGGGACTAAAATAAAATTATACAAAGACAACTGTTTTGGATTTCAAAGCAGGTAGACAAGTTTCAGATTTAGTATAAGACGACAGGATTTTCGGAGAGGGGTCCAGACCCACCCCTCTCTGGTTGCGTGCCTGGGTTAGGTTTCCTAGTACCCAGCATAAGTGCGAATTCGTTTAACTTGGGGTTTCTCTATAGAGACGTATTGTACTTATCGTAAAGTAAAACTTCAAGGACTCCGCTAAATCATGTATGCGCGTATATAAATTTTATTTGTATAAATTCAATGTACATAAATCTTAAAGCATAAATTTCATAAAATACCATTTTTTTATTCCTGATTCTCTTCCTCCGATCCCTCAGTAGATAGAAGATTGTCGGAATCGACTTCGGCTTCAATTTCAAAATATGTTTTGGTCCCTGTTTTTGAACAGTAGTATACGAGGATGTTCTTTGCGGCGATGCGGTGCGAGACTGCATGATGGCAGAAGATGGAGATGGCGTTCTTTGCGGCGCTTTCTTGAAGAACGTGGTGAACATGTGCTTCTTCTTGCGCTGAAGTTCTTTGAACATCTCTCTTAATGAGAAGAAACTTCGTTTCGCTTTCTGAGTGATTCTTCAACGCCTTTCCATCAAAAGATCGTTAGCTGTTTAAAAAGTTGAAAGTCTTCACTGAACTTATGGAGGTCATATGATACCTGCTCGATCTCTTTTTCTAGTTTATCCTCCTCCGTATTCTCGACAAGATCTTGTAGGTGTTCTTCTGTCAGCTCGTTCCCATCACCATTCAGTGATTCTTCTACATCGTCCTCCACAGAGGCGTAGCGAAGGACTATGGACTCGAAAATCAAATTTTGCCAACTGAGAAAATAATGCCTGTCAGGTTCGCACCTAAATTTTCGCTCCGTGGAGAGTTGGGCAATTTTCACAACTATCCTACATTTTGCCATGTAACTTCCAATTTTGACAACTATCCATAATTTCACAAATATAATCTGAATATTTACATCTCGCCTGAATTGTAGCAAAAGTCAGTGTGAATTTTCCCAACTCTCTTTCATTTGGCCAATTATCCTTAATTTCACAACACCAATCCCAATCTTTACATCTCTCCTGATTTTGCCAAGTCACTTCAAATTTTTCAAACTCCCCATGATTTTACCAAGTTATCTCGATTTGGCCAACTCTTTAATTTCACAAAACTAATCCCAATTTTCACAACTCGCCTGTATTTTAAAGTGGATTCGAATTTTGTCAACTACCCTAGATTTTTCCAACTCCCCAAGATTTTGCCAAGAGTTCTCAATTTTGCCAACTCTCCTTAATTTCATAAAACCATTCCTAATTTTCACAATTCTCCTGAATTTTGCCAAGTGGTTTCCAATATTTTCAACTCCCCTGATTTTTCCAAGTTGCCTCGATTTTGCCACCTCTCATTAATTTCACAAAAACAATCTCAATTTTTATATCTCTCCTGAATTTGACAAGTCACTGCAAATTTTTCAAACTCCCCTAGATTTTGCTAAGTTTCCTCGATTTGTCCAACTCTTCTTAATTTCACAAAAACAATCCCAATTTTCACAACTCGCCTGTATTTTACTAAGTGGATTCGAATTTTGCCAACTGCCCTAGATTTCGCCACAATATTACAGAAAAAAGTCCCAATTTTTACATCTCACCTGATTATTGCAAAGTCACCCCGAATTTTGTCAACGCCCCAAGATTTTGCAAGTCACTCTGAATTTTGCGAACTCCCCACGATTTTGCCAAGTCACTCTGAATTTTGCCAACTCCCCAAGATTTTACCAAGTCACTCCGAATTTTGCCAACTCCCCACGATTTTGCCAAGTCACTCCGAATTTTGCCAACTCTCCAAGATTTTGTCAAGTCACTCGAAATTTTGCCAACTGCCCCACGATTTTGCCAAGTTTCCTCAATTTTGTCAACTCGCCATAATTTTACAGGAAAAAAAACCCTAATTTTTACAAATTCAAAATCTCCTTATATATCCGAATTTGTCCAACTACAAGTTTCTCAATTTCGCCAACTCGACATAATTTTACAGAAAAAATGAATTTTGTCAACTCCCAAGATTCTTTTCTTCTGATTACGATCCTGCAAGTCTAAGTGATTTGACCAAGATCCTACAAGTCTCAGTGACCTTTAATGGTCAGGCCCTTGTGGCCTAACCATTCTGTGCAGAAAAATGTCTCTCTAAGATTCAAAACAACCTAACCTAACTAATGCTCAAAATGTCACAAATTTTTTCCTACGAGGTTTTCCTTTTGCCCCCCTTCCTCCCCTTGATCTGCCCACGATGAAATATTAGAAATAAAGATTTTTCTATATGAGCCACTTTGTGGAATGTCTTTTCAGAAATTTGAAAGCCACTAAATCCTCTAGGAAGAAAACTTATTACTGCTGGAGCACAGCCAACGATAATCATTTTTCATTGATATAGCTTTTAGAGGCACTTGTAGACTTTTCATCACTCTGTAGACGCCAAGTGTTGCTTTTTTTCCATAGCATTGGCGATAAAGGAAACATCTAAAAGAACATTGATAAAAGACTAAGTTCTCAGTTTTATTTCTGATTTCGGGTATATTGATTTCTTGTTTAGAAACTAACCATGCTCAGGGAAAAATGATCGCAATTCAGAAAAAGATGCATTTAAAAGTGATGAATGTTGTCGATATAAGTTTTTGAAACTTTCGCATTAACTGCAGTAGTAATAGATAAGGCTATATCCTCAGAGCTTTTAACTAAAAATGTAACATACAGTTCAGTAATGGTAGCGACTAACAGACGATGTCTTCTCAATGAAATATTTTAGAGCTGAATTTAGTTAATGATATATTTATTTTGAAGAATGATAGAATCACGACATTGAAAAAATCTGGAACATACCGAATGGATAAAATGAAATTCTTAACTATAATATTATCTGATTGGCTAGAATCTGATCAGACAAACACCACGATTGCAAAATTATTGATATCAAAAGAAATGGCAGATCCCATTTTAAAAATTACTTTTGTGTATTAATTATTTCTTGTTTGTTTCCCGATAGAGAATTATTGTACTTATATTAAAGTGAAACTTATGAAAATAAATTTAATTTACATATTTTATTTTATGTATTGATAACACATCATTAACAGTAACGCTTAATTTTAATTCGAGATTCTTATAAAATTAGTGCTCGTTCTATGTTTGCTATGTTTCAACTTCAACTTTATTTTACAAATAAATATACATTTGTTTTTCCTATAAACAACCTACCAGCTAAGCTTTTTCCGGTTTATTATATTACATATTACCTTGTATATAGATAACATAAATAAACACATAGAAATTTCAACCTGTTAATAATTACACATACACATATGAAAAATTTCATCCTATCGGAATCCTCAAATATTATAATAATTCAAATGCAAAATAATTTGCAGCTTCAGGATTTTGACAACACCATTTACCTTAGTATATTATACGTAAATTAAATATCCGCATACTCCATAAGAAAAACTTTTAACTTTTTTTTTTTCAACAAGAAAATATTGTCAGAGAAATTTTTTAATTCATAAAGTAAACTATTGAACATTTTGGGGGCTAAATAAATTGAATGCTTATGTACAATCTCTTTTTTAGCTAATGAAACAATATTCTGTTTCCCCTCCGTACGCAAATGATGTTCACATATTTTTCTTGCAGATAATTGTAATATCTATATACACATTCGTATCAGAATAATATGACCACCTACCGTAGTATATGTATGGTAGGTTGTCATATTATTCTGATACGACTGTGTACGTATATCATTAGTTTATATACATAAAGATGTCTTAAAGGCAATATATTTATATGTTCATTGTCAGACCTCTGTGAACTTAGAACGATTAGGAAGAATAAAAAATAGAAGTGCAGTGTGTTAAAGTTGTGAGATCTAAAAAGGACATTCAGATGGTCTGAATCAGTGCGCGATAAGTGAAAATAATTAGTATATTTATTAGTGTGTGCGCGGGTGTTTGTTTTCTGTTGTTAGTAACAAAAGTTTAGTGAACTAGCACAGGACGAGAAATTGTTTACGTCTGAAGGTATTCAAGTGACATGGTAAACAAAGTGATGAGGCAGTATTTTAGTAGAACAGACAGAGCTGATATTGCATGCTCTGTAAAAAAGGTTAATGACTTATGTATGATAGTAGTTAATTTGTTTATAAAATACTTCATCCATATTTTTGTAACAATTTGCATTGTATTGTAATTGGTTTGAAAATATAATTATTAATACTCACGCTCACTGCTTATCCATTTTAAAAATTCACAACAATATCTACAATGTACATTAGAAGACCGATTAATATTTTGTTAGCTTTTTTATTATTCTGTTTTGAATTGCGATTATTGGTTTGAGAATTGTTATATAGGATCCCCCCCATACAGCAATAGTCCATAATAAAATACAAACTGAATCCAAGAATTATATATAATTACCATCATTTCTGCATCTACCAATTTGTTTAAGTAATAAATTTTGTATAACATTGATCTAAGTGTTATTTTAATTTTATCCACATAGGGTTTCCAATTCAATTTTTCATCTGTTTTTATACCTAACTAGTCAGTCACATCAACCATTTCGATAAACTTATGATGCCAGCAATCAAGATTTAGCTTCTTATTACAAGCTAAATCTTGATTGCTGACATCGTTTTGAATTCTAATATCCAGATCTTCTATAATTCTGCTCGTCAAACAAAATATATTAATTTCGTTTTATTAAAGTTAATTTATTAGTATTAAACCAAGTACCAATAATTTCCAATTCATTTGAGATTTTCATTTTCATTTCATTTTAGATCTGTATTTCAGATTACTGATTCCTTTTTTTATCAGAACGTCATTTCAGATTACTGATTTATTTCATTTTAGTACTTTAATAGGTATAGTACTTTTCTATATAACTTATGGACAGTTAATAGCAATATTAACTGATAAGTTTCAAAAGGTCACTCAATACATTAGGTCATTTATTCAGTTATACATACTTAAATGCATTCTTGAAAGGGTTCCATAAATATTCTTGTGAAAGTGAGGCTGCCGAGATAATCTGGGATCCGTGACTTGTAGAGATTAAAGCGGTGAGGCCTCCTCCCTTTAAAGCTTTCTGACCAATAAATTTGAAAAAGGAGAAACTTCTTTTCGCTTTCCTGCTTTTATGCTTCCATAAGTTTTCGCAATCCCAGTTAATGCTTTCGTATAGATAAATCTTTCCGCTTAGAAAGAACTTCCAAGTTTGTTCATTCAATTTCTTTATTCTTTTCGTGTTAACTTAAGCACATCAATTATCAGGAAGCCGTGAATTCGAATTCCACCCGGCTCAGGATAATTTTTTTTATAACTTTGTTCCTTCATACTGTTTTTTGATTTATCTGTGATTGCTTCATATTAAATGCGAAACGATAATTATGAGCTATAAGAACACACTTCCTTTAAGAAATAAGGATTCTTTGATAATAATGAAACTTAAATAAGATGAATTTTTTAAATAACCGTAAAGTTATTAGCTTATTATGCTATGCAGATGTCTATTGTACTGACTGGCGGAATAAAATAAAGATATATTGTTATTATGGGAATTTTAATTCTGTGTTTCGAGATGAATGGGTATTTAAATAAGTATAGTGAAATGAATAGGTAATTTAAATTTTCGGTCTCGAGCTGAATGGAATTTGAATTCTCGGTCTCGAGATGAATGGGTATTTGAATATGTATAGTGAAATGAACAGGTAATTTAAATTTTCGGTCTCGAGCTGAATGGGTATTTGAATATGTATAGTGAAATGAATAGGTAATTTAAATTTTCGGTCTCGAGCTGAATGGATATTTGAATATGTATAGTGAAATGAATAGGTAATTAAAATTTCGGTCTCGAGCTGAATGGAATTTGAATTCTGTGTCTCGAGATGAATGGGTATTTGAATATGTATAGTGAAATGAATAGGTAATTTAAATTTTCGGTCTCGAGCTGAATGGAATTTGAATTCTGTGTCTCGAGATGAATGGGTATTTGAATATGTATAGTGAAATGAATAGGTAATTTAAATTTTCGGTCTCGAGCTCAATGGAATTTGAATTCTGTGTCTCGAGATGAATGGGTATTTGAATATGTATAGTGAAATGAATAGGTAATTTAAATTTTCGGTCTCGAGCTGAATGGAATTTGAATTCTAGGTCTCGAGATGAATGGGTATTTGAATATTGTGCGTGAGGCGAAGAGGTATTTGATTTTTAGGTCTCGAGGTGAATAGAAATTTGAATTTTGGATCGCGAGGTGAATAAGTATTTGAATTTTGAGTCGCGACCAGACCCGAATCTAGAAAAAAATTGGGGGGGAGGATAAGCGGCTGAATCGGTGAAAGGTGGCCCAAGAGACTGGATTTCCATTACAGTGTAACATTTTCTCCTTCGTTTAGAGGTTTTAAAAATTTTCTTGAGTAATGCGTGGAATATACACAAGGTTAATAATATTTGGCCTCCATTGTCCTTAGCATCCTCATCCACAAAAGGGTGGGAGATATTGCCCCCTTGCCTCGATTCGGCCCTGGTCGCGACCAAAATATATTCACCATAAATAATAATAATAATATCACAGTGGTTTACCAACTGGTAAAAATTGCATTATTTAACATTATTTTTAATTCTCTATGTGAACCTCTAGAACTACAACTTATAAGTAAGAGTCATTATAGAAGGAATGGGCAATCTATTCCTCTTGTAAAGAGGTTTGTTTGTCCCCGACCAGTGAATATAGATGAGATCGAAAAAGGATAGATAGAGAATAGATAGATCGAAAGAGGATAGAAAGTACAGGGTTTCTAACCTGAAATCACATATGTAACAAACATGTTTCATGCATTGTATTTACTCTTAGATAAGATAGTTTTTATGAAAATTTTTAAATGAAAATTGGACAGTTATAATAATATGATTTATAAAATACACTGGTGTTCAAAAGTTAAGCATAATTCCCAAACTGTTAAATATCTCACAAAAGACTGAATTTATTAACATTACATTTTGTGTGCTAATGAAATAGAATATGCACAAGGTAGTAAGACTCACAAAAATCACCTGAAGGGACAAAATTTGCATATGTGACTCGAAAACAAATTTATGTTGCTATAAAAGCTGACTCTGATTCTGCGCTACTCATTTCCTTTTGAGCATGCGTTGTTGGTAGAACGTTTCGTAACATTGGTAAGGGACAGAGACAAATTAATCCATTTACACGTGGTAAAGCAATCGGTATGTTAGCGCAGCTGACCCCAAACCTGTGTAGCTAGGACTGTAAATATCCTACAATCAGAGTATGTCAAGAGTTTGGAGATGGTTCCAACATTCAATTAGCAGTAGATGAGTGCAAGGTCATCCAAGAGCGACAACAGCGCAAGGTTGGGTAGTTTTACCTCTGAGCGGCACTTTTTTTGCACACAATGGGCTAAATGGCCAGGTCACATGGACCCCGAAGGCTCAGAGAAGGTTGGGGGAGGGGACCCACTGGAACAGCTGTTGGGAGACAGATGGTAGCCTCCCGTCAAGGCCATTCAGCGTGTTCTTTAAAGTGCACAGGATATGGCTCTCCCGCACACGGAGCCACGGCTTAACGTCCCATCAGACGGACGGCGGCCTTTCCAAGCCCATCGGTGTCCCCTACTGACCGTGGGCAGGGCGGGGAATTGTGCGGAGATAAATCTCAACGCTGACCCAGTTGGCACTCGAACCTGGGAACTACAGATTACGAGTCTGACGCGCTACCGACTGAGCCATCCCCGCCCCCAACAGCGCAGGATGACAGCTATCTGACGCTAAGAGCCCGACTTGATAGTTCGATGTTAGTCATACAACTCTCTGAATTTTCTGCTGCTATTGGGAGGACATTTCGAAGCAAACTGTCTACAGAAGGCTGGAGGACTATGCCAGGCAACTGACGGTTTGTATTCCTCTCAATATCTCTCGCAGAAGAGGCCGACTAATATGAGGCTCACCACATCTTGACTGGACCCTAGAGTAATTGGGGCTTATGCTCTTCGCAAACAAATCGCGATTCAGTCTTCGCACTGATTCTGAACGTGTGTTATCTGGAGAGAGCAAGGAACTTCTTACCAATCCTCTAACATCAGAGAATGACACCACTATTATCGTAAACGTGGTTTGATGGTTTGGGGTGGAAGTATGTCGAAATGAACACGCACGACTCCATGTTTTAAGCAGAGGTAATTTGACTGGTTGGAGTTGATAGGGACAATGTCTTTCAGCCCTGTATGAAATTTTCTGGGGTTCTATTGGCCCCTTCATTTTTATGGACAATAATGCCCTACCTTATAGGTCCCATACAATCGATGAATTCTTCAAAAGTAAGGATATTTAGTAAATGGAATGGTCATTCTATTCTCCGGACTTGAATCCTGTAAAAGCATGTGTGGGATGCGCTGGGGAGATGAGTTGTAGATCGGCAACTCCCTCCAAGAACCCTTCTCAAGCTGCGATCTGCTCTCCGCAAAGAGTGGGATGCACTGCCACAAAATCTCATGCCCAAACAGGCAAACAGTAAAAGAATTCGTTGAGATGCTTAAATAGCATTTCGAGGTCATAATTCCTCGTATTTATTTAATATCTCTGTTCCAATGAAACAAGTCTCTTAACAATGGACACTCCTGTATTCATTTCCAAAACCCACGGAAATCATGTGATTGATTTGACCCATGATTCACCGTTTATTGTATCATTAAACAATGCATTCAAATCCAATCACATAGCACTTTATTTTCACGTTTTTGGGATCTTCCAGACATTATATATTACGTTTAACTATTGGATACCAGTGTAGAAGTGGTTGCTGTGAAATGTTACAGGGTAAATCTGAATTCTGGTTGTCTGTGGAGTTCAAGAGTAACGTTTACCTAAAACAATTGGTACGTCCGAAACTAGACACTCAGAGAAATGGAAAGTTATCTTGCATAAAAAAAACAATGCAAGTGATATTTTTGCCTTCCAACTTCTTCCTTTCTTCCTGCATTATTATTTCCATCAATGTCTGTGACTTCGAAAGTTTTCACTTTAGAAGATTACAAGAAATCTCGAGAAAGTGTAGATGGAACTCTTCTTTTGGAAATAGGGAAAAACAGAAAATTGAGTATAGACAATCTCGTTTCTTTTCCAAGCTGTTCAAGTGCATACAGTTTCTTGATATTAGGTTTCTACGACTAAACTTTCAACTTTTATTATGTGCAACATGAAGAATAAGCTGTTTTATTATGTGCAACATGAAGAAAAAGAATAAGCTGAATGCTTATTCTTTTTTTACATAACAAAACTTTAAAAGTAAAATTGCCCAGTATTTTCTTTTTTTCTCCCAGCTGATATGTTTACAAGTTTATATACGGTCCATATTTAGGACTTTTTTGGTGAAATCTTTAAATATGAGCAAAAGGATATGTTGACATCTTTTACCAATAGATGAAAAACTACAAAATCCAGGCCATTTCGGAAGCGGAAACTTTCGTAAGTGGAAACATATTTTTGGGGTGCTTATCAGCGTTACGGAAGTAATAACAAATAGTTTATAGACCTGTTTAAACGTTTAGAAAGTAGAAAAAAATGTTTTAAATAAATTAAAGAAAGCAATTAATTTCCATTGCTAAGTGGTTAGCGTGCTTGGCTACTGATCTTCCCAGCTTTCGAACCCCAGGAAAGGCATGGATTTTTGTGTTGTCTTTCTAATGAGGTTTTGCTAATGAGGTTTTGCGTACTTTCTCTATGCCATACCAACTGAGAGACGCCTATCAGACCTGGGGCGGGGGTGGCTCAGTCGGTAGCGCGCCAGGCTCGTAATCTGTAGTTCCCAGGTTCGAGTCCCAGCTGGGTCAGCGTTGAGATTTATCTCCGCAAAATTTCCCCGCCCTGCCCACGGTCAGTAGGGGACACCGATGGGCTTGGAAAAGCCGCCGTCCGTCGGATGGGACGTTAAGCCGTGGCCCCGTGTGTGGGAGAGTCATACCCTGTGCACGTTAAAGAACACGCTGGATGGCCTTGACGGGAGGCTACCATCTGTCTCCCAACAGCTATTCCAGTGGGCCCCCTCCCCCAACCTTCTCTGAGCCTTCGGGATCAATGTGACCTGGCCATTTAGCCCATGGTGTGTAAAAAAGTGCCGCTCAGAGGTAAAACAACCCAACCTATCAGACCTCTGTGGCAAATAGCTTCTTGAGGGGGTATATATTTTATACGACTCTCACGGGATCCGCCTAGCTATTTTACCTTCCCATATAACAACCATCTGAGTTCACTTTGATACGTAGCTGCCTGAAGCGCATGCGCCTCATGCTAATAATATTGTCGCCCTCATCTAACCTTTAAGCTCGCACATTGAATATTCAGTCAATTAGTTCATAAGGATCGATAGATACTTAGTTGTTAGGAAGATTAACAGTTAGGCTGACGTGTAACGTATGTAATATTGTTCTTCTGCCTGTAGTTGATTCAGCTTAAAGTTTACTGAGATTGTTTTCGTGAGTATAATAACTTGTGAAATCTTTGAGCAGGGTCTTCATAGTAATTAGCTTAATTATAAGGCTTAGAATTAAACAACAGTTATTTCAAATAAGTGTTCTAGGGTAATGAATTGTGAATACTGATGAATTATTTCAACTAGGAACCTTTGGAAAGCACACTCATATTGCGGAAACCTTAATGAACTTTTTTGACTTTATTGTATATTTCATTACTTGATATTTGACACTCTGCACTTAGGTGTTTGGTGCCCATTGAGTATGTTGCAGTACACTGGTTATGTGTCAATTGTCCTTAGGCATGATTTATCTTAAAATCATTTCTGTCATAAGATATTTGTTATTTAAAAATATATTTCAAATAAAACTCCCCCTTCTAAATCTCAAAGGTGCTCCGCTAATCCTACACCTCCCACACCCTGTCTTAGGTCAGAAAGGGACACCGATGAACTTAGAAAGGCCCATGTGTTACCTTCTACCGTCCGTTGATTTGTTTTTTATCCCTCGGATGGGACATTGAGCCATGACCCCTTCTGCAAGAGATCCATACTCTGTGCACGTTAAAGAACACCCTAGATATCCTTGACGAGAGGCTTCCATCTGTCTCTTAACCGTGATTTAGTGGATCCTCTTCCCCAAACTTCTCTGCAGCCCTTTAGGTCCTTGCAACCTGACCATTTAGCCCAGTGTCTCGCAAACGTTTTTACTCTGCGGCACACTGAATCTAATTTCTTTTCCGCGGCACACTGAATCTAATTTTTTTCCCGCGGCACACCTAAAAAAGAATAAAAGCAAACTCTATATAATCGTCATTATATTTGCGCTTTGTTGAAGTCATCAGCCTGGTTTTACTTGAAGATTTGCTCTCGTTCTTTAATTCATAACTCGGTGTTTGTTTTAAATATTTGTCCATTCTATGGCTTGAAATAATCAAAAATTGATACCAAAATTTGGAAAAAGCTTGATAAATACTTACAAGATCCCAGTTGATAAAATCTGAAAGATTTTTATTAAAGCACGTCGATAGCACGTCGATATTAAAGCACGTCGATAACCCAAGTCAAGTCAAAATGAAATCTTTGGAATATCTAGTGTCAATTTGAAAATCTCTCGCGGCACACTTGGAATCTCTCGCGGCACACAGTTTGCGAGACACTGATTTATCCCATTGTGTATACAAGAGTGCCGATAAAAGATTAAACAAACATCTAAATTCTTCCACACTTCGAAAGTTTAAGAAATGCTATCAGGAAAGAAAACTTCACCTGACAACACAGACAAAACACTGTAAATATTGTTTTCAGACCCACAAAGCTATCAGTATTCATAACTGTCTATATCCCATAGCAGCAACCCATTATTGGAGCCTGAATCCAATCACGTGCGATGTTTATCCTCGACCAATTGGACAAACAGCTGCCCCACAGTTGCAGCCTTGTGTATTCTTTGGTCGCTACAAAAAGCCTATACGATACAATATCTGTGTTTCTACAATCTTCTAAAGCTTTGGTTTCTTTAAAAAATACTACTAAGAAATGCATGGCATGACGAACACTCTTCAAACAATATTAAAATGTCCCTCCCTTTCGCTCCAAACCAGATCCAAAGCTCTTTTCCTAGCTCCTCTCAGAAATCTATTCGTGTGTAAAAAACAAAAAGAAATGATATAAACCACTAGATGCTAGTTCGTAAATTTAATCCTTTTTTTTCGGCCGCAATTCAGAATGGGCTGTCTTCAAATAGAATTGGGTCACAGTGAGATTGGGGCTCCACTGCTCCCAAAAGATAATAAAAATTCAGTAGAGTTAGAAACAATGAAGAACAGGTGTCGTTAAACTTTATTCGGCTCTACTTTTAAATCGCAATTTACTTTGAGTACGATACGAAAAAGATTTGGGAACTGCCTTATTGATTCTCTCGCATGACTCTCATGTACGGTGCTCAAGATAAAAAAGGTAGGAAAAGAAATAAGTAACCATGAACTTCATCGGCACATTCTCCGTTGGCGATCTATTTTTTTTCACTCCCGATTCGTCTTTTTCAAGCCTCTTTTTTACATTTCAGCTTCTTTTACTTTACAGTATCTCCTATTTCTTTCTCTGATTTAAGGTCTTTTATTCCAATATATTCCTTTTTCCTATGTACGAATCTCCTTATGGATCTGTTCTCCCCACTTACGATTTTCTTAGATTTCCCCTTCTGGAATGTGTTTACTCATTCTTTCATTTTCCCAAATTGACTCTTTTCTCGACCTTTATGGGAGAGGGCTGGCTCAAGTCGGTAGCGCACCAGGCTCGTATTCTACAGTTCCTCAGTTCGAGTCCCACTTGTGCCAGCGTTCATATTTATCTCTGCTGAACCTCCTCCACTTTGACCTCCGCCAGAAAGCGACACCGATGGGCTTGGAAAGTCACCGTCCATCAGATGGGACGACAAGCCGTGAATCCCTGTGAAGGAGAGGCATGTTATAAAGAACACTCCAGATAGCCTTGACAGGAGGCTACCATTTGCCTCCTAACAGCTATTGAGTGAGTTGTCTTACTCCAACCTTCTCCGAGTTCTTGGAGTCTTTGTGAACTGGCTATTTAGCCCATATTTTGCAAAAAAATGCCGTACAGAGGTAAAACAACAACCTACCTCTGTGGCGTATTATACTCATATGTTCGGATAGACGTCTATGGCGTGTTATACTCATATGCTCCTATAGAATTCTGTGGTGTGTTATACTCTTATGCTCCTATAGAATTCTGTGGCGTTATTAGTCATATGCCCTACAGACCTCTGTGATGTGTTATACTCATATGGGCCAATAGACATCTGAAGCGTTTTAACTCCTATAGAATTCTGTGTCGTATTATATTCATATGCTCCTATACACCTCTGTGGCGTGTTATACTCATATGCTCCTATATACCCTCGTATTTCTTATAGACCTCTGTGGCAAGCAACTGCTTGAGGATAATGTGTTTTTTTTTTTCATTTCTGGTGTGTTAATGGTTGTTTCACCAGATCACTCAGCCTAAAGGCTGACAGTAATGAGGTTCAAATTTTCTTAAGCTCAAACTGTGAGAAATATTATACGGAAAATTAAAACTGCCTCAATGAAATAAGAGAAAGTTTGGCGCTTTTAGTGATAACGCCTACAAAGACATGGATGTCGTAGTTAAAAATACAGTATGTTCCTCTATGTATTTTGAGAAATCGAAAAAAAAAATTGCGTTGATTATGTGACTTACTCGAATCTTATTAATTTCAAAGGACGATACTTACCTTATATAAGTTAATTTATCTGAAGAAAAAAAATTACTGGTGTCCAAATTTATTTGAAATTAATGTATAGGGTTTCCGAAAAATAAAGGTTGGGTTTCAAGAACCAATATGTAGGAAAATAATATATATATTCCAGAAAGTAATATTTTAATTGAAAGGTTGGGTTGTTTTACCTCTGAGCGGCACTTTTTTGCGTACAATGGGCTAAATGGCCAGGTCACAAGAACCCCGAAGGCTAAATTGTCATCGTCCATCAGATGGCTTTTCCAAGCTAAACTTTTCCATCGATGACTTTTCCAAGCTAAATGGCCAGGTCACAAGAACCCCGAAGGCTCAGAAAAGCTTGGGGGAGGGAATCCACTGGACAGCTGTTGAGAGATAGATGATACCCTCCCGTCATGGCCATCCAGTGTGTTCTTTAACGTGCACAGGGTATGACTTTGCCACCGCTAAATATGTACAGGTTTGCCACAGCTTAACGTCCCATCCGACGGACGGCGACTTTTCCAAGCCCATTGCTGTCCCTTACTGACTGTGAACAGGGTAAGGAGTTTTGCGGAAATAAATCTCAACGCTGATCCAGATTGGAGCTTCAGACTAAGAGCTTGGCGCGCTACCGACTGAGCCACCCCCGCCCCCCTTAACTGAAAGCGTACTTCAAATACTTTTCAACGTAATTAGTGAATTTTCACATGTGCAGCGTTCGTGACCCTGCATATGTTTATATTCTACTTCTTGTATATGCCATACACATTTCTGCCATACATATTTCCTAGCGTTGTTGGGTTGTTGGGTTGTTTTACCTCTGAGCGGCACTTTTTTGCACACCATGGGCTAAATGGCCAGGTCACATGGACCCCGGAGGCTCAGAGAAGGTTGGGGGAGGGGACTCACTGGAACAGCTGTTGGGAGACAGATGGTAGCCTCCCGTCAAGGCCATCCAGCGTGTTCTTTAACGTGCACAGGGTATGGCTCTCCCGCACACGGGGCCACGGCTTAACGTCCCATCCGACGGACGGCAGCCTTTCCAAGCCCATCGGTGTCCCCTACTGACCGTGGGCAAGGCGGGGAATTTTTGTGGAGATAAATCTCAACGCTGACCCAGCTGGGACTCGAACCTGGGAACTACAGATTACGAGCCTGGCGCGCTACCGACTGAGCCACCCCCGCCCCCAGAATAAGAGAAGCAACTAAACAAGTAACAAAAGATATTCTGCAGCGTGTTTGGCAAGAAATGGAATATCGATTGGAAATATACAGGGTCATAAGCAGTGCACATTATGTTCAAAACTATTTGAAGCACACTTTCAATAAAATACTGCTTTCTTGAATACATATATATTATTTTCCTAAATATTGGTTCTCGAAACTCCACTATTATTTTTCGGCAATGTGATTTTTTTTTATTTTAAGCAATATAACCATCAGCAGCCTTGCTTCGTTTATATTTTTGGTATTTTTCGAGCACATGTTTCAACGAAAAATGTGTACTTTTCGAAGAAAAAATGTATTTTAACTTTTGCGGAATCTGTAAGAAACTTCCAGTGACTTATTGATTGCTGACGTCATAAATCTTCAGATAAACAGCCACAGGCTAAAGCGGCAGACACCACTCATATGTCTGCGAAATACCGATAAGCAGCATTGTATTGATGTACAATATTATACAAAGAGACTTGTAAACGTATTTAAGAAAAACGTATTTACTAGCGAAACATTAAATTTTTCTCCTCCAGCAAAATGTATAGCGATAGTTCCGATCCTAATGATCATTCCTCTAGGGATAGAGAGCCCTATAAAGCATAATGTGAGGTACTGAAAGTCGAATAAATACGAAAAAGATGCTGCTGCTGCTATCAACCATTTTCCCTAATCGTTAAAAAATGCTTTTACCATACTTTGGATTAACAAAAATACTGGTCATCGATCGATATGATCACTCTATTTAATGGATGACAACTATGAATGGAAAATTTTCAATCGCATAGAGATAGTCTGTAATGCAATCCATGTCAAAAAGAATGCGAAACAGCAAATAATTTGAAATTGATACATTTTTTGCCCCGGGAAAATTTGTTCTAGATTTTTATTAATTTGCTTTTATTCCATTATTGGTTAGATAAAGCATCGATTAAATTGGAAAACTAAAGTCATATAAGAAAAAAAGAATAAACGTAAAATGTGTTTTTGCAAAAAAAAATTATTTAAAACTATGTGTCATGCTTTATTTAAAGTTATTATACACTGCTCTACCAAAATATTAGAAAATGTCCATATTATCTCAATGCGAGTATGACTTTGAAGCTCTATAACTTCCAAAATATGAATTGAATGAAAAATTCTGCCCAAAGATGAATTAAGATACGCGCTCACTGGCCGGCAATGGACGCATGGCATTGCCGCTAAGAATTGCCGTTTCCTCTGCTACCTCGCTTACTTGTGCAGCGAAATCTTCAGATTCAGCCCAGATCAGCCAGAAATCTTCCGATTTTTGCCCGCGGAATCTACAGATTCAGCTAGCTGCGCGCGCATCGAAAGCGGTAGTGTGGCAGTTACAACTTCCTCGTTTCATTAAAAGGCTTATGACGAGTTGAATGCATGAATTTTTAAGGTCGAGTGAAATAAACTAACTTAAAATGAATAGTTCTGATGAAGCATTTTTTTTTGTTTTGGCATTGCAATGTAATGTGAAAGTGCAATGTAAAAGTGAAGAGAAAAAAAAAACGATTTTGGAAACACAAAATATGTAAAAAACGGATGAAATTTGGGAAATATCACAGTTTGTTCAGAGATTTAGTTGATGATGACTCTAAAATTTTCAGTTATTTTAGAATGACTCATGAAAAATTCAAGAAATTCCTTAAAAAAAGGGCGAAGAATATTTACCTAAATATCTTTCAGGCAAAAATTTGAAGTTTTTCTGCTATTGTAAACTAAAAAAAAATATTACTATCCTTCATTTGTAAATCTATTTAATAAAAGGAAGTGTCTGTCTGTCTGTCTGCCTGTGGCAGCCATAACTTATCGGGAAATCAACGTACACGCTCCAAATTTTCAGAGGACGTTTCTGGTTGTGGTCCGGATTGCATTGCCAAATTTCAGGTCGAAAGTCTAAAAGGGGGGCTTGCTAGAACCAAAAATATTTATCATGCTATTCCTACGGGACACAAGAATCGCTATCAAATTTACTGTTGCCATTTATTGCTCCCTAACTGTGAAAGTAAAGTGTTAAAATAGCATTTAAATCCTCTGCTGCAAATCTGATGCCGTTGCCAGATTCCCCACATTTCCAAAAGCATTATTTAGGCATTTCATTGCAGCTATGGACTTGATTTTTTAACCGGAAATGGGGTCGGGCAAGGGGAACCAGCCTACGAAATTTGGGACCTTTCGGTGAAGTACGTCGGGAATTACAGAATGCCAAAAGAGATATTCTCTTTTGGAAAGGACCGGAAGGGGAGGGCTGACAGTTCAGTATGGCCTACTTATCTAGTCATCTATAGACATTTTTTTCTTTTTTTTTCCACCCTGCCGAGGAGTGGTCAACTTCACAGGGTCCTGGTGCTGACCATTTATACCTACTGGACTTGTTTATGGATTTGAGCTTGATTATGGATCCTGGACTTGCTGCACTGGTGAGCCTCTGCTGAGGGAGAATCTGCCGCTGTGTTTTCTGTTTGCTTCTGGGTTGCCAGCCCTAAGTGAACAGAGGCTTGGGATACCTTATATCAGCTGGTGGATAATCCTAATCAGAGGCCATCGCAGGTACCTGAACTTTATTTAGCTAGTTGGGCATCGTCAAACCTAAACTGGAGTAATGTGTCTCAGGCAGGCTATATGGCTATTGAAAAAGTCCACTTGAAAAGGTAGTGCCTGAAGTTCTTACCAGCATCGGTGACTTCAGCCTTTAGCGGAGGAGGAACAGGTCTTTGCCCCATGCCTGCTATCAGGGGGCTGTTTGCTATTGTTGGCCCTACCAATCTCAATAAACCTAATTTCTTTAAAAATCCTACTAATCATTATTCTCTCTGCAGGAACGTGGAACTTGAGAACATTATATAGAGATTATTCTCTTGATGTCCTCACGCAGGAATTCCAGCGTTATAGCCTAGATATTCTAGGCTTGCAAGAGACCAAATGGACAGGTAAAAGTGAGATATTTAAAAATAGCTTTAAATTTCTCTTTACAAGGAGGGAGGATGCAAAGCATCACCAAAACGTGGGTCTGCTGCTCAGCAGACATGCTAGTGATACTCTTCTAGGATATGAGTGCATTAATGAAAGGTTTCTTACAGCAAAATTTCAGACAAGCATTACAGACTTGAATGTTATCTGCTGTTATGCCCCCACTGAGGATGCTGATGAGGATGAGAAGGATAGGTTTTACGGTCAACTTCAGGATATTTTGAATTCTGTCAAGAAAAGAGATATTACCCTTGTTCTAGGTGACTTCAATGCCAAAGTTGGTACTGACTCTAACCTTTGGGGAGGGGTAATAGGCCCTTTTGTTATTGGTAGCTGCAACGACAATGGACAACGTCTCCTACAGGTAAGTAAACTCAATGGTTTCAGAATAACTAACACTTATTACAAACACCGCGACATACATAAATACACATGGGTTTCACCCGATGGGCTGCATAAGAATATGATTGATTATATATTAATTAACAGCAAATGGGCTAGTTCTGTTAGGAATACCAGGTAATATAGGGGAGCTGAAATTGGATCTGACCATTACCTTGTTAAAAGTGTCTTGCAACTTAAACTTAAAAAGTGTTGTGCTAAAGTTAAAAAATTTACCTTTAATACTAAAGTTCTGAAAGACCCTGTTATAGCTAAAGCTTACCATGATAGGTTACTTAGTCATTATGACAGTCATGGTTGCTTACTACTGAAGTTGAGGAAGAATGGGGCCGTTTTAAACAGGCTTTTTCGCAAACTTTTTCGCAATTAGTACTCTTTTAGGAAAAAAGGAGCATAGGAGGCAGAATTATTTGAGTGATAAGGCAATTGAGCTTATTTCAGAAAGGAGGAACTGCAGGAATGTCCTTAATCAGTACCCTACTACTCCTAATAGAAAGGATTACATAGAGCTTAATAAACGTGTAAAGGATCAGTTAGCTACTGATAAGAATCTTAGACTTAATGGCTTGGCTGACAAAGCTGAGGAAGCAGTTAGGCAGCACAACAGCAGACAGCTGTACCAGATAGTTAATGTTTTATGTGGTAGAAAACGGACAGGCATACAAGGATTGAAGGATAAACAAGGTAAGGTTAGAGAAGGGGAGGATTCTGTCATGACTATGTGGGCTGAGCATTTCAGTGATGTTCTAAACAATGTGGTTAATTCTACTCCCATTGTTTGCAATGATGATAGATGCATTGTTGGCTTTAATGTTGGCCCTATAACACAATCTGAAGTTAGTTTGGCTATTTCTAAACTTAAACTTCATAAATCCCCAGGGGTAGATGAAATTACTACTGAAATGCTTAGAGCTGGGAATGTTTCGGTTACCGCTTGGATGACTGAAATTTTGAATATCTTTTATGATAAAGGCATGGTTCGTAAGGATTTTACCAGAGCTATTGTTATTCCTATTTTCAAAAAAGGTGATCGCAGTTCTTCTGATAACTATAGGGGTATCAGCCTACTCTCTGTTCCAGGTAAAGTTCTTTCCATGATTGTGCTTAATAGAATTAAGAATCTGGTTGACAGTCAATTGCGTGATGAGCAATGTGGATTCAGAAGTGGTAGGGGATGTGTGGAGCAGATATTTTCACTTAGGCAGATTCTTGAGAAATGTTTAGAGTTTCAGAAACCTTTGGTTGCTAGCTTTGTTGATTTCAAAAAGGCTTTCGACTCTGTTGATCGTCATAATTTGTGGTTGATTGTGAGATCATATGGTATACCAGACAAGTTAGTTAACATAATGAAAGCTCTCTATAATAACACTGAGTTATGTGTGAGAGTTGGTAAGGTTTGTAGCAATTGGTTTAGCATTACTTCTGGTGTTCGACAAGGGCGCATTTTGTCTCCTTTTCTGTTTAATTTGGTTATTGATTATGTTATGCGAAATTCACTTCAAGGGAAAAATTTTGGCCTTAAATGGACTGGAGATACGAAAAATTCTGATTTAGATTATGCTGATGATTTAGCCCTTTTGGCAAATGATGTTGATGAGATGAACTCTTTCATTCGAGCTGTTGATGAGACTGGTAGTAGAGTAGGTTTGGTTATAAACAGAGAGAAAACTAAAGTGATGAAAATTGGTCAGGCAGGCTGTGAGTCAGTTCATCTGAATGGTTGCAGTCTTTAGCAGGTGTTACAGTTTAATTACCTTGGGAGCTAGGTAACAGATACTGGTGATGTGCGGCATGAGATTAACAGACGAATAGGGATTGCTGCCGGGACTTTTAAGAATCTATGGAGAGTGTGGAGAAATAGGCGTATACACCTAAAGACTAAAATTAGACTGTATAATAGTTTGGTTCGTTCTAGGGTTAGTTATGGTAGTGAAACTTGGACACTTTGTAAACAAGATAACAGGAAACTAGATGCTTTTGATTCTAGATGCTTACGTAGTATCTTGGGTATTAGGTGGTTTAACTTTGTAACTAATGATGAGGTTAGGCAAAGGAGTCTGCAACCTCCTTTAAGCAGCATATTGTGCAAAGAGAGATTCCGCTGGTTTGGTCATGTTGCCCATATGGATAATTATAGATTGGCGAATAGGGTTATGAACAGTCTACCTAGAGCCCTCAGAAAGAAGGGGAGACCTAGGATGCGGTGGGCAGACAATGCAAACAGGACCTTGTTAGAATTGGTGTGCAGTGGCTGGATACAGCAGATGTAGCTCAGGACAGATATGATTGGAGAATTAAACTGCACGGTCTGGTTAAACCTCCGTAGCCCATGACTGCTTGAGGAGGAGGAGGAGGAAAATCTGACGAAATAAAAATATCTCGATCATTTGCCACGGGCTCTGAGACCGCGCGCCGAGTCAGCAATGATCATTGCAACACCGGGAAATTCTTCGTGTTCAAATTGTCATAAAATAAAAATGTCTCTCTGTCTATGGCAGCCATAACTCATAGGGAAATCAACGTACACACTCCAAATTTCAAGTCGAAAGTCCAAAAAGGGGCTTGTTAGAAACAAAAATATTTTCCATGCTATTCCTACGGCAAACGAGAATCGCTGTCAAATTTACTGTGAAAGTAAAGAGTTAAAATAGCATTTAAATCTACTGCCTTTGCCAGATTCCCCACATTTCCAAAGGCATTATTGAGGCGTTCCATTACAGCCAGGAAACAGATTTCCTACCAAACATGGGGTCGGGCAAGGGGAACCCGCCTACAAAATTTGGGACTTTTCGGTGAAGTACGTCTTGAATTACAGAATGCCAAAATCTGACGAAATAAATATCTCGATCGTTTGTCACGGGCACTGAGAGAGCGCGCCGATTCATTTTTTTCCATATAGAATATCATTTTAATCTTTCCTGTCCAATGAAATATTTTAGTAATTGAGGAACAACTCTACTCAAGTCTTATTCACAGACCCCTCCAACCCCGAAATTGAATTCCCGCCCCCGTTCCCTGAAACTAAATCCTGAGTACGTGTCTGCTAGTAAGACCCAGGTTCGAGTCCCAGCTGGGTCAGCGTTGAGAATTATCTCCGCAAAATCCTCGCCCTTCCCACGGTCAGTAGGGGACACCGATGGGCTTGGAAAGACCGCCGTCCGTCGGATGGGACGTTAAGCCGTTGCCCCGTGTGCGGGAGAGCCATTCCCTGTGCACGTTAAAGAACACGCTCGATGGCCTTGACGGGATGCTACGATCTGTCTCCCAACAGCTGTTCCAGTGGGTCCCCTCCCCCAACCTTCTCTGAGCCATCGGGGTACATGTGACCTGACCATTTAGCCCATGGTGTGCAAAAAAATGCCGCTCAGAGGTAAAACAACCCAACCTGCTAGTAAGATATGTGTAACTTTGCAATGATGCAGATGCTCCGCTTCACAGAGGCTGTAGCTTTTGGAAACTACCATTTTCCCAAGTGAGGAAAAAGGCGGGGATTCCTGGCAAATATTCAACAAAACAAACACTCAGGAGAGTGAAAACATTCATTTTGTGACGTTTTGTATAGCGGTCCTTACTCTGTTTACTTAGTCTTGGAGCATCTAAACTCCAAAGTGCAGGATAAATCTGCCTTGTACATTTAACCACAACATTCGACACTTCAAAACGCGAAAAAAAATTATCGATTTTTTTGTTCGATTCTCCTTCAATACATCATCGAATAATTGATGTATTGAAGGAGTTCGGAGGAAACTCCTTCAATACATCAATTAACCCTCGCTACAATACTACACAGGAGTACAATACAGGGGTACAACAACTGAAGGGGTTCAATAAACTTTCGCTAGTCTGGATAGAGCAAATAGAGATTTATGGACGGAGAGACGAACTCAACAAACGCGTTTCGTATGGAGTGCTGAGTGTTGTTGGTTCTGTGAGGGAACGGGCGTTATTGCTTATAACGCATAATTTGTGTTCTGCTATTGATTAAATTATGGGTCGTAAGCAGTTGAAAAATCGCATAAAAAGAAAATTGGATTGGATTGTTTTACCTCTGAGCGGCACTTTTTTTGCACACAATGTTCTAAATGGCTAGGCCACAAGGACCCCGAAGGCTCAGAGAAGGTTGGAGGAGGGGACCCACTGGAACAGCTGTTGGAGACAGATGGTAGCCTCCCGTCAAGGCCATCTAGCGTGTTCTTTAACGTGCACAGGGTATGGCTCTCCCGCACACGGGGCCACGGCTTAACTACCCATCCGACGGACGGCGGCCTTTCCAAGCCCATCGGTGTCCCCTACTGACCGTGGGCAGGGCGGGGAAATTTTGCGGAGATAAATCTCAACGCTGACCCAGTTGGGACTCGAATCTGGGAACTACAGATTACGAGCCTGGCGCGCTACCGACTGAGCCACCCCCATAAAAAGAAAACATGCTGTTCTCACTATCGTTAACAAATTAAAATTGATAGAACTTGAAAAAGGCGATTCTGCAAGAAAAATTGCTGAAGAATTTGATACAGATTTCAACGCCATTATTCCAGAACTTCCTTCGAATATTTTTAAGTCATCTGTTGCTGAATAAATGGGTTGTCCTTTCTTATTCATTAAATAAAGACTCAAAAGTGCAATTTCTGCTTCTTTGATTTTCATATAAAGATTCAAATTTTAGTGTATGTTTGAGATAGAACCTCTATATTATAAATAGAGAAAGTAACTCTATACTTACATACGTATTTAATGCATATTTATTTGTAAGAGCAATACTATAAATTTTCCATTTATTTGTGTTCAAAGCTTTTCGTCTGTTAGGACCATCTTTTGCATCACTAATCCGTACCCATACCAATTCATCCGGATTAACGAGGATTTGTTGTATTTTTATTTCACTACGTATGGTTAAGTTTTCACCATTTTTTTGAAATTGAATGCCACACACTCCTGCTATTTTTGTCCTTTTAAACGAAAGCCACTCTACCCAACGAACAGCTGATGTATTAATCTCAAAATGCAGCCTTAAATGAAATATACTCTCCCATAGTTATGCGGATTTCTGCCCCGAAACTGAGCTCTGTACGTGCTTATCATAATTCGCAAAAGCCTGCAAGACGAAAGTCTTCAAGCCACAAATTTGGTGGAAAATAAAAAAAAGGCCAGCACGTACAACAAAAGCTGGTAAGACACCACTCTCAGTGTAAGGCTCGAATTGGCCGGGGAGAAATCAATCAATTCCTTCGCGAGATAAAGAAATCTTCTTTCAATCAGAGAAAAGACCATAAAAATCCCCAGAGAATACTAATCCTGAAGACAAGAATGCGAAAAGCTGCGGAGTTGTGTTCGCTCTAACTCGCTATCCTCGTCAGCAACTCTTGTTACCAACAAACTGTTGCTCAAATTGATGCCTTATGTTCCTTCAATCGATGTTTTCTGTTGTTTCCTGTCAAGTCGAAGCTTAACAGGCGAGTCCAACCCAAAACCTACTGAGGAGCCACTAGGAGGAAAACTATATTATTACAGAACCGCAGGAAAAATTATCCACTTAACAACACCCGAAACATATCTTTCTAATGGGAAATGACTTGAAAAAATATAAATAAATTAAACTTTTTTTAAATACCTAACTTTTTTTAAATACCTATCTTCTCTTACGAGCTTTAAAAAGTAGTAAATGAAACTATAACGATGGTGTAATCAATCACTGAATTCATATTCCCTTCAGATAGGGCACAGCAATCTTGTTGAGTATCTAAATCGGCACTGGATTGGATTGTTTAACCTCTGAGCGGCACTTTTTTGCACACCATGGGCTAAATGGCCAGGTCACATGGACCCCGAAGGCTCAGAGAAAGTTGGGGGAGGGGACCCACTGGAACAGCTGTTGGGAGACAGATGGTAGCCTCCCGTCAAGGCCATCCAGCGTGTTCTTTAACGTGCACAGGGTATGGCTCTCCCGCACACGGGGCCACGGCTTAACGTCCCATCCGACGGACGGCGGCCTTTTCAAGCCCATTGATGTCAGCTACTGACCGTGGGCAGGGCGGGGAAATTTTGCGGAGATAAATCTCAACGCTGACCCAGCTGGGACTCGAACCTGGGAACTACAGATTACGAGCCTGGCGCGCTACCGACTGAGCCACCCCCGCCTCCTCATCTATCTTAGAAACTTTCTTTCTTTTGTTATATGGCTCATAAATATATCGACGACATATTACCTCTCCCTGCTTTTGGAGTCATATTTAAGATAGCCAACGACTTGGAGACGTCACAACTTTTAATTTGAGATATAACTCGTTAAGGTCTACAACACCCAAAAAATGACCCTTTTTTTTGGGGGGGATGAGAATGGTAGATGGGAAAATTTGAAACGGTCTACCACGGTCCTCATACGAGCTTTCATTTGACACCTAAGTGGTAATTGATACGCCCTCACGTTCGGAAGATATAGCGCAACAGTCGTGTTCATATTTCCCCTTTTTTGAGGGGAAGAAACAGAGGGGTGAAATTTATTTTAACCTGTAACATTCCCCATGTCACAAACTTTCATTTCACGCGCAGCTTTTAATTTTCGGTACTCGCGCTCTGGAGATAGAGAGGAATAATCGTTTTCAGATTTCCCCCTTTTTAGGGGGTAGAAAGAATGGAGATAATTTTTTTATATTCTATGACACTCGTCCACGTCATAAGCTTTCATTTGATACAAAAATCATTACATTTGTCTGTCACGTTCGACAGATATGTTGCAACAATTGTTTTGACAAATCCGCAAACCAAGAAATCACGAGCGAAAAGCAATAGGAAGATAGGTAAAAAAATCTAGTTTTAAGGAATAAAAAAATTTTTTGATTAAAAGCAAGATATGCATTTTTAGTGTACCATAAATTCTCGAACTGGTTTAGTTATGAACCTAAAAATGCTTTGTCAAAAATATTGGAAGAAATGAGACACTTTCAATATTCTGACGATTTGAGTTATTTCACTTCTCACTCTGAATTTTTTTGCACATAATGGGCATAATATTTTTATGCACTCTTTTCAAATAACTATTATTAAGCATAATAACATGTATCTTTTCAGTTTGAGGAAGCATTACTGCATAATAGCAGAAAACTTTAACATATTACGGATGAAATAATGTTTTTCAAAATAAATACGAAGGCGTATCAAAGAATAAGTTGCATTCGTGAATACATAAAAACAGCAAAGTATGTGTGAAAGGGGAATATATTAGAATGAAGATACAACCAGACTCTACTTCTCCACATTAGTCGCCTAAGTTATATAAAAACTTCTCCGAACGTATGATTAAATCTGCCCATTCCCTGAGCATACACATCTGCTCTAATGTCCACCAACCAGGCCAAAACCGCTTCTTTGACGTATTCATCTGACGAAAACCTCTTTCCTCTCAGATGCTCTTTCGATTTACCGAGCAATGGCACCATTTCTTTGATTTTTAATCCGGCGATTATCCCAAATCATCTCATTAACCCGCGTTATTTTCCTGAGTGATGGACGTCGATGATCTGCTTCTGCGATGTTCGCGTGTGAGATCTGTACGGCAGTTTGCAAACTGTTGGTACCAGTGAACAGTAGCCTGACGAAACATTGTATTCTTCCCGTATACGGGCGATATTCCTCGATAGATTTCCGTACAATTAAAGTTTTTCGCCCACAAAAAAAAATTCACTGTTCCGCGGACTTCTAATTTATGGTAACAATCGAGTTGACGCGCCATCATTTACGAACAACAGAAACGTACTATGCACGCAGGTGCTGTCATAAGTCTCAAATCTGCAGCGGTCCCTTAGGGACGTATGAAGGATTATGTGGTCCAAAAATCCCCCTCTCCTCTTTACCAATGGATTATTTAGTATTTGAGGTCCTTTTTAGCAGCCTGTCATTTGGTCTGCGGGGTACTGAGCAATATGGGGAACATGGCCTCCTGCTTATGACTGCCACTGTTTGCAAATTCGCCTGTTGCAATTGCCCTGGTCGGACGTGTACTACGTCATACATCCTCCTAAGCACAAATGTTGTTTTCTTACTACGACGACAGATACCGCTGAGTGCAGCTTATTTTTTTGATACGCCGACATCTATTAAAAATGGAGGATATTTTGGGAATTATGGAGAACTAGAAGAATAATATTATAGCCTCTGGTAATTATAGGATGCTTTTTCGTTACCAAAAAAAGGATAAAGCTTTCATTTTCCTTTTTTTCACCTTCTGACAGTAGAAATTGAACTACTCGGTGATTGTAAAAATGCAATAGCAATATTTTATTACTACCTAGGACACACAAAACATTGTTATCGCTCTTAAAAAATTCCATTTTTTTCTGTCTCCCTCCTGGCGGTAAGGGGGCAAATCATCACTGGCAATGCAAACCTTTGACCATCATTCTACCATCAAACTCTCAAATTTCTATCATAAAGAGTTTGCCAAAATTTAAAACGAATATTGGATTTTCACCGTTAAAGGGTGTTATTTTAGCTATTGGAAGATTTGAAAAGTACGAATCGTACTACTATTTCATCGATTCCTATAAACCCAAAAAAGAATATTTAATATAGTTCAGAAAAAAATAATGACAGAGAGGTAGACGATAAAGTCAAATCGCTTCCTCTTTGTATTGTTTAAGAGCTAAAATTAAAGACTATTCTAAATTAAACTACAATATTAAACCATATTCAAATAAATAGGTAAAAATTCTTGTCACTGAATATCAGATCAACATATGGGGTGGTGGGGGTGGCTCAGCTAGTAGCGCACCAGGATAGTAATTTGTAGTTCCCAGGTTCAAGTCCCAGCTGGGCGAACGTTGAGATTCATCTCCGCAAAACTCTCCGCCCTGTCCATGGTCAGTAGGGGACACCAATGGGCTTTGAAAAGCCGCCGTCCGTAGGATGGGACTGTTAGGCTGTGTAGCCCCGTGTGCACGTTGAAGAACATGCTGGATGGCCTTGACGGGAAGCTATTATCTATCTCCCAACAGCTGTTCCAGTGGATTCTCTCCCCTAACCTTCTCTGAGCCTTCGGGGTCCTTGTGGCTTTGCCATTTAGCCCATTGTATGCAAAAAAACGCCGCTCAGAGGTAATACATAGGATTTAATGCATTGTAAGGGCGCCCGAGAACAGGTTAATAAGATGGCCTCTCTCACGCATGCGCAATTCACAACTCTGTTATATAAGAAACGATGGATATATATGTGATTAAATATGCAAATGTATAACATAGTTTTCAAATCAGTGTATATATATATAAAACGAAAGATTTAGCACAGAAATATATTTTATCCCTTGAAAAAGAGTTCCCTGAGGTTAAAGGAATTATTTGATGTCAAAAATAGTTAAATATAAAATTATCACCAATTTATTGGCCTCCTGAGTGATATAGAATTCGAATATGGATATTTTTTTTGTTCCACATAATAGATAAACTCTTTGAGTCGTCGAAAAATTGTGAAACGTGAACTTAAGGTCTGAAATCGAGTGTTCCCAGACATGAAAACCTTTTATACAGTTTATCGACCATTACGGAGGCCCAAATGTTCATTCTCCTCTGAGATCAGACAACATTTCAGGGAAAAGATTAATTTAATTTAATTAATTAATTTAATATGATATTTGTTCAAGGCGCTGTTGACTCGGAGTGATGTTTGACGATAGAAAAGTATTTGCTCTACTTGTGAGAAAACCGAGCTTCGGTCATAACAACGTGGAACATCTTTGAAGCCTGTAAAACAAGAAATTGCGACAGATATTCACAAAGCAGCAGAAAAATATTCAGAGTCTTAGTTAGTAATTCAAGTCTCGTTTCAAGAGTTCCTTAAACATGAAGACACTTTCAGTTTGTGTTCAGTTTCCTTTTGACATTGATGTAGACAGTGCTCCAACAGAATTCCAAAAGGAGATGATCGATCTGCCGTGACCTAAGAAACAATCTCCAGATGTCACGATTGGGTTGGGTTGGGTTGTTTTACCTCTGAGCGGCACTTTTTTGCACACCATGGGCTAAATGGCCAGGTCACATGGACCCCGAAGGCTCAGAGAAGGTTGGGGGAGGGGACCCACTGGAACAGCTGTTGGGAAACAGATGGTAGCCTCCCGTCAAGGCCATCCAGCGTGTTCTTTAACGTGCACAGGGTATGGCTCTCCTGCACACGGGGCCACGGCTTAACGTCCCATCCGACGGACGGCGGCCTTTCCAAGCCCATCGGTGTCCCCTACTGACCGTGGGCAGGGCGGGGAATTTTGCGGAGATAAATCTCAACGCTGACGCAGCTGGGACTCGAACCTGGGAACTACAGATTACGAGCCTGGCAGATGTCACGAATGTTGGCTTATACAAAACTCTATTAGTTAGCAGCTTGGCTTCTATTATGATATTGTGTATTACGATATTTTGACGCATGAAATTTAGCGAAGCACTTATCTTTATTAATATTTTTAAAGGTCAAAGTGATTAAAAGTAAACGTAAACATCGTCAAATCGGTGATTAACGTTTTGAGAGCTACATCTTTGTTTTAATTTATCAGAAACACCCAAATATCGATAAATTGAAAATAGACGGGTTGTTTTACCTATGAATAGAACATTTAGCACACAATGGGCTAAAATGACCAGGTCCCAAGGACCCCACGGGGTCAGAAAAGGTTGGGGGGTAAGGACCCATTGGACAACTTTTATGAGACAGATATAAGATACTCCCGTCAAGGCCATCCAGCGTGTTCTGTTGCTTACACAAGGTACGTTGTCATAAGCACGGCGCCACGGCTTAACGTTCCATCTGTCGGACGGCGGTCTTTGCAAGCTCATTGGTGTATCCATTCTCGCCGAGGGCATGACCTCAGTGCAGGTGTAGTTGAGATTACCTGCCTTGACCCTAACCAACAATCAATCCGGTCCAGGGGTAATAACTAAGATTAGAGGTGTAATGTCAAATATTTAACAGCCAGTTAGGGCTACTAAAAATTATCTGAATGATGTAAAAAAATTAAATTTGAAATAGAGCATTTTATCTTGTTTTTAAACAAAACGAGGTAATACTTCCGCTTTGTTGTCTATGCGTCTGTCTGTCCGTCTATAGACATCGAACTTTTTTGTTTGCAGAGATAAATAAAAAAAATTTCTGTAAGATAGGTATTGTGAAATATTACGATATACGCTTTCCGAATCTCTATAAAGCTATAAAGATATATATTTATATATATATCTCTATAAAATATAATATATATATATATATATCTTATATCTATATAAGCCCTCTAGCGGTGGAAAATTTTTAAAATTCCAAAATTTCAAACGAATGTTGCAAACGATATATTTATGCTGGAAATTTGAAATTTTGGTGCTGGAATGTGAACATCACACAGTTTACATTGCTAACAATGAGTTGACTCCTTAGACTCAGAGGGAATGGGAAAACACACCTTTTCAATTTTAGCAGATAATTGCTTGTTTTTAGAGATAAATGAAAAATTCTTTTCCAGTTAGATAAGAATTTATAAAATATTATTATTCACACTTTTTATATCTTCTGAAAACTATAAATGCGCCATCTAACGGTGGAAAAATTGGCAAATTCCAAATTTTCAAACAAATATTGAAACGACGTATTTAAGCCAAAAGTTTTAAATTTTTGTGGTGGAATGTGAACGCATGATGTTTTCATTGGCAACAATGAATTTACTTACCTCTTAGACCCAGGGGGGTGGGAAAAGGCAGTTTTTTTTTTTTTTGTTTTAGCAGATAATTGTTTGTATTTAGAGATAAATGAAGAAATAGTTTTAGGGTTAGATAGGAATTGATAAAATATTATAATTCGCACTTTCTGTATCTTTCGAACACTATAATTGCGCCCTCTAACGGAGAAAAATATTGCAAATTCCAAAATTTCAAACGAATATTGCAACGATATATTAATGATAGAAATACGAAATTTTGGTAGTGGAGTGTGAACGTTATGAAGTTTCCATTGGAAACAACGAAAATGATAATTAAAAACTGTTTTTTTAATATAATTGGATTAATAAAATATTATAATTCGCATTTTTCAAACACTTAGTAGTTTATATATATATATCTTTACAGATCACTGAGATGTTGAAACGGTAGGGCTGTTATCGAATTTTACAAATAACATGTATAGAATAGAAATTTGAAAAACTAGTGGTAGATTTTAAGAGATATTCCTCTGACAGCAATAACTACCCACTTTTCTGAGAGAGGTGTGGGAAGTACAACTTTTTAGATTTAAAAATTAAAAGACAAATATTTTATGTTATATAATTACTAATAAAATACTATTTGCATTTTCCTCCATCATCCGCTAGCTCAAAGTGAAACTTTTAAGGAATGAAACAGTAGGTAAAGGAAAAACTTCATTCTGTTTGAAAACGAGATTCTCATATGCGCCAGAGGCGATATGCGTTCTAGTGTATTATAAATCTATTATTAATATATAAGTATTATAATAAAGTTGCAATATAATAATATTAATTACAAACTCGATAGGCTTGTTGATTAATAGATATATTTTCCTCTGCCCCTTGACGAACTCTGATCTCTGTTGCCACATGTTCGCCGTTTTTCAAAAATTTTAACAACCGGCTCCACCTACACCACTGGTAGTAACTACTTGTCACCATAAACTGGTGTAAGATAACACTCTTTTTCTTGCAGTGTGAGATGAAAAAACACAATTCGACTTGTATCGATGGCTTTAAAAATAAAGAGAAAAAGGTGTATATGAAGAAGACAATATAAACTGTCAAAGAAGTTGAAACATGACAGCTGGAAGATCAAATAACAAATGTGAACAAAGATTTCTCAAAGTGCTCTTTTAGAGAGCAGTCCAGATTGCTTTTAAAACATTCATGCGTCTGTAGCAATGTAGGACGGAAAATTTATCACCTAGACTAAGAAGTCGCACGTGTCAAAAGCCAAGAGAAATACGGAGAACATTCCCTCCAGCACTATTTCTGCTCCATCTGCTTGAAAAAATATTTTCTTTCAGCTCGGACTCGTACTAATTAAAGAGACGATCTCCTAACTCAGATATTTCAGTAAAGTAGTGGTAGCATGTTATTCCGATTCCCGATATTAATATTACACGAAGTTGAAGTAGTCCCTTGGGAGAGATTATGTGGACATTATTGCATTTAGGTAACTCAGATTTTCTTGTCGGATAATTCTTTTCCTGTCAATTTAAATGCAAAGAGTTAGGAAAACGGTTTTTTTTTATGTCTGTTGTGTATATAGCACAAAAAAGAGAAAATTATTACTGTTATAAATTTGAACATACAGTTATGAGGAGTATAATTATATCAGAAGTTTTGTTCGTTTGTACAGCCTATTATTATTTTTTTCCTTTTCAAAAAATAAATTATTCTTTTAATAAGCGCATTTGTATTGATAGAATGTCTTCAGTAAACTTGTAAATATAGCAGTTTGCCTTAGTGGAGCATACTACTGGAAACAAAATAAGCTAATGTGCACAATGTATTGCTCTCCAAAGTTTCTTACCAGTATTCCCTTTTCACCAAAAGTCCTTCTACTTTCCAAGGCTTTCCACCAGTGTCCCCTTCCCCACCAAAATCCTTCTAGTTTACAAAGTTTCCCCACCGGTGTCCCCCCCCCCTTTCCCACCAAAAGCCTTTCCAGTATCCAAAGTTTCCCACCAAAGGCCTTCTAGTTTTCAATGTTTCCCGCCAAACGCCATTCTAGCTTTTCAATGTTTTCCACCAAATATCCTCCTAGTTTTCAATGTTTCCCATCGGTGTCACCTTCCCACCAAAGGTCCTTCCAGCTTCCAAAGTTCCCACCAGTGATCATTTTCACACCAAATATCATTCTAGTTTTCAATGTTTCCCATCGGTGTCACCTTCCCACCAAAGGTCCTTCCAGTTTCCAAAGTTCCCACCAGTGATCATTTTCCCACCAAATATCATTCTAGTTTTCAAGGTTTCCCACCGGTGTCCCCTTCCCACCAAAAGCCCTAGCTCCAAATCTTCACACCAGTGACCCCCCCCCCCTTCTTTCCCCATCAAAAGTCCTATTTTCCAAAGCTTTCCAACAGTGACCACTTTCCCACCAAATATCATTCAAGTTTTCAAGGTTTCCCACCGGTGTCCCCTTCCCACCAAAAGCCCTAGCTCCAAATCTTCACACCAGTGACCTCCCTTTTTTTTCCACCAAAAGTCCCTTCTGTTTTCCAAAGCTTTCCACCAGTGACCACTTTCCCAACAAAGATATAATAGAAGTTAGCGGAGAAAATCTCAACACTTGCAGAGCGGAGACTGAAACCTGGGAACATCCTGACTCACTGCTGACTGAGTCAACCTCAACAAACAATCCTCCATCAAACGCAGATGAAATAGTAGGCATATTGAAATTATAGTTTAAGCAAAAACACTTAAATTCAGGATTTATATGCATTTCAATAATATCCTATTAATACTATTTATTGACAGGGCAAACAATCTTATCCCGGCCGAATAACGTCTATTTTTGGCTGTTAACTTATAAACGGCGAATTGTAAAATGCAGAATTTGCTCTGTTTTTATTAAAACGTTATTTCCTCATAAGATGGTAAAGCCTTTTTTTTTTAAATTAGTGGCCCTTTTAACTTTTACTGCAAATCAGAGAATGAAGATTTTTATTTTCCATCTTTAGCGCTGTCTAACAGTTGAAATTGGGACTAATGATTGAAAAATAGCAAATAATAATATTTTAGTACCTACACCACACAATTTTTTTCACATACCTCTTAAAAAGAAAACGTTGTGTTTTCCCACCCCATCTTTGATGGTTAGGGGGCAAATGATTGCTCTTCATTCAGATTTCTAACGCAAATAGATTGCTTGCAATATTTATTAAACAAACTTGGTATTTTTCAACATTTTCCACCTCTAGAGGGCACTGTTAAATACAGATTTTAATTATGATCTTTAAACACTCTTGCTAATGATGACAAAGATTTTAATTACGATCTTAACACACTGCTGCTGATGCTGACAAAGATTTTCATTAGGACCTTTACACATTGCTACTGATGTTGAACAAAAATTTTTGTTAGGACCTTTACACATTGCTACTGATGCTGACAAAGATTTTCATTAGGACCTTTACACATTGCTACTGATGCTGACAAAGATTTTCATTAGGACCTTTACACATTGCTACTGATGCTGACAAAGATTTTCGTTAGGATCTTATCGCACTGCTGATGATTACAAAGAATTTCGTAATGAACTTGAAATACTGCTGCTGATGACGACCACAGAGAATTTCATCATGATCCTAAAACATTGCTGATGATGAGGACAATAATGAGTAATTAATATAATACCATCTGAAATAACGATAAGGATTTTCATCCTTATCTTCATTTCAGATGTGTCGCATTACAATAATTTAAATACCGCGCCAAGTTCGAAAACTGTCTCATAATTTGCTCCCTTTTGGCAATTATGATAATAAATATGCTGCTGTTAATTAATGACGGAATTTAGTAATAATTCGTGCCATAATTTCATTATGATTATAAATATATAATGTTGTTGCTGATGATGAAGAGGTTTTCCATTATTTAGTCGTCAACATTTCGATAATCAATTCACTGCTGATTCTGATAACAAAAAATTTCATTATATGTTAGTTTTTGTTCATTATGATGAGCGATTAAATTTGACAATTGCCTTGTCATCTATGTTGCTAATTCTGTGGATTGGGTTGACTGTGTCCTATATTTTTGAGGAAAAAAACAAGCTAATATTTTTACTTTGTTCGTCGATCTGTACAAATTCAACTTTTACGTTTTCAGAAATAAATTAAAAATTCCTTTTTTGGGTTGGATAGCTATTAATGAAATATTACGATTGGCATTTTCCGAATCCCTAAATGGATAGCATAATAAATGGATAGTAATTAATATAATAGCATCTGAAATAAAGATAAGGATTTTCATCCTTATCTTCATTTCAGATGTGTCACATTAAATAAAAAAAAACCCTCAAGCAGCTGCTTGCCACAGAGGTCTGACAGGAGCCTGTCAGTTTATATGCCATAGTAGAAGGTCTGAGAGGATGGCAGGACCTCAGCAGAAAAACGACACATACATCCATGCCTTACCCGGGGCTCGAAACCAGGTCCCTTAGATCAATAGCCAAGCGTGCTAACCACTCGGCCACGGGACGGCTGTCGGAATTTAAATACCGCGCATTGCAACATTGCAATAATACTGAAATCGACGTTAAAAAGGATGAAAAATTACGTTTTTAAAAGAATTTAGAGACAAAACTTGAACAATCACCTTTTACTAATAAAGCAACTAGTGACTGTCAAAAATAAAAATAGCAACAGCACATAGTACAGGTACATTAAATCTCATCCTTTATTTCCTGAGGACGGAATTTGCATACTGTAGTCGATTTAATTTTTTTTTCCTCACTTTGTTTTAAAATTCGCTTTCGATTAATTAACATTGGCAAAATTTCGAAAAAGAAAAAAAAGTAACATGCCTTTATTTAAAGAGAGAAGAAAACACAATTGACTCTTTAATTAAAAGAAGAAAAATGAAATATATCGAGAAAAATTCTTTATTCGAAAACAAACAATACGAAAACAAACAAAAGGATTGGATAATAAAAGTTAGAGTTCTCTGAAGCTCATTATTGTTTTTGTATTCTCAAGTTCTGAGGAATAAAAACTTAACGAGCAGAAAATTTTGAAGTTTATTCTTTCATTCTGCTTTCTGTTTTAATGTTGGCTATAGTACTAAAACTCTGACTTTTTGTATATTAGACAACAAGAAATTTATGTTTTTGTTGCTAAATTTCACGTTGGTGTTATGACTTTATGTCAGAAATGATGATCAGCCTCCTACGCAGGGAGACTGTAAAATCTGCTTGGTCATGTGGACTCATGACACGCTACAGATTGGCAAGTGGATTTTTTAACAGTGTGCCAAAAAGTTACAGAAAAATATGACTTAGATATGGTGGATGGACCAACAGGGTTGGATCTGGTGCGGCACCTTTATGTGCACAATGGGCTAAATAATCAACTCACAAGGACCCCGAAGTTTCAAAGAAGGCTGTGTAAAGGGACTAATTGGGAAAGTGTAGGAAACAAAATGAAGCTCCCGTCAAGTCCATCCAGGGTTTTCTTTAACGCGCACGGAACCTCGGCTAAACGTCCCATCCGACAGATGGCGGATTTCACAAGCTCATCAGTGTCTCCTTACTGGGAATAGCAGGGTAAATGTTCAACGGAGATATGATCCCAAAGCTAGGCACAGTTGAGATTTGAATCTGGGAACTGCAGATCACGAACCTGGCGCGCTACCGACTGAGCCAAACCCACCCCTCCTCCCCTGTCAAGGTGTATCTTATAGACTCGGTCTTCAGTTACCAAATGCAAGAAATATAATAACAGTACAGATCTGTATGGCGAAACTAAATTGCCCGTCTGGTTGGACTTCCGTAGCCATTTGCTATTTGAGGATTATGTATATACGAAGGTCATTCAGAAAGAAATACCCTACATTTTCTTCAGACCAGTATTTATTCTACGGCATTATTACTTATACATGTAAAGGTAACATCCTATTCTCCGCCCTGCCCACGGTCAGTAGGGGACACCGATGGGCTTGGAAAGGCCGCCGTCCGTCGGATGGGACGTTAAGCCGTGGCTCCGTGTGTGGGAGAGCCATACCCTGTGCACATTAAAGAACACACTGGATGACCTTGACGGGAGACTACCATCTGTCTCCCAACAGCTGTTCCAGTGGGTCCCCTCCCCCAACCTTCTCTGAGCCTTCGGGGTCCATGTGACCTGCCCATTTAGCCCATGGTGTGCAAAAAAGTGCCGCTCAGAGGTAAAACAACACAAAGGTAACATCCTATCACACTTCTTTTTAACGTAAGTGCATCGTCTTCCTTCAAGTGGCGCTCCAGTAGAATTAATCGAACATGACAGCCCCCGATGGACATCGGTAGAAGCTATTGATGTTAATTAATTCTTGATTTGTAAGGAGACTCTTAGAAACGCTTTTTTCTTTCTACAAGTGACTGCAGAATGTGTATACGGTCGATGCTGTTGACTGCAAAGCAATTAGTTGGTGGGCCAAGCAGACATCTGCAAAAGACGGACATGCCGATCTTCGCAATTGCCCTCACAGGCTCTTGTTCTGAGGTGGTGGACACTTGCGCGTGAAGGTGGTCATAAAGAAAAACAGGATTCTGCCTACATACTGTACAAATACCAATGTTGTAGAATCAATACTAGCCTGTAAAAAAGAATGTGGGCTTGCGTTCTGAGTGATCCTTGAATGTATTAACATCGCAAACATTGAAAAACAAAGACATTTTAGCATAGCGAATTGAAGCCCTAATTTCTTTTCACCTAGGTGCTGCAAATTTTTAGATACCTTCCCTCCACCCGCCATCCCTTTGGGGCGGGGGTGGCTCAGTCAGTACGCGCCAGGCTCGTCATCTGCAGTTCCCAAATTCGAGTCCCACCGGACCAATGTTGAGATTTATCTTCACAAAACTCTCCTCGTTGTCGTCGATCAGCAGGGAACATAATGGATTTGGAAAGGCCGCCGTCTGTTCGATGGCCCCATGTGCTGGAGAGCCATACACCGTGCAGGTTAAGAACAAGCTGGATGGCCTTAACAAGAGGATTTCATCTGTCTCCTAACAGTTGTCCAGTGGATCACCTTCCCTCAACCTTCCATGAGCCCTTTTGGTCCTTGTGACATGGACATTTAGTCATTGTGTTTAAAAAAATAGTGCTGCTCAGAGAGAAAAAAAAAACCCAACACTAACAATTGTTAACTATGCTTTGTTTTTATAACTGGTTCGCATCTAATCCAACCCGTTCCTAAATCTCACTGAACATCTGCTTATCATTGCGTCATATTTTCATAGGAATTGGTCACTGTATTCGCATTGTCCTTTGCTATAACATCTGGAATAAATATCTAATAAGAAAAAGCACAATTTTTCACTTGTCACGATATTGCTTTGAAATATTCGTCCACTGACAACTGTGAATTGCTTTCAAAGAAACTTCGAGAATTTGAAATTCCTTTTAGCCCCTAAAATGCATTCCCCATCGCTCATCGAGGATGTGACGAATGCTATAATCCATTTATGATCGTGAGGTGAGTTTCCTAAGGTGGTAGTAACAAATCGATAAAGAAGCAAGCATTGAAATCTCATATATCTTGTCCCAAGAAAATGATCACTTCTCAACTTCTCCATCAAGGTTATTTAAGGGCGTAACTCAGTCACACCCACATGTAGGAATTTACAAATATTTCGCTTGGTAGAAATAAAGTGGTAAAAAGCGAAATATTTTCCAAGATTTTTCCGTTATCAAAAGAAGAAAATGGAAGAACGTCACGCTACAAAAAATAGGTTGGGAGGCTCAGTCGATACTGCGTCAGGCTCGTAATCTGCTGTTTCCAGGTTCGAGTCCCATCAATGCTAGAGTTGGAATTTATCTCCCCTAAACTCCCCTCCCTGTTGTCCGTGAGAAATGAGACACCAATTGTAAAGGTGTCCATTTACTTGGAAAGGCAGCCGTCCGTCGAACAGGACATAAAACCATGGTTCCGTTATTAAAGAATACTATGACTGGCCTTGACGGGATATTTTCATGTCTCCTAACAAGTATCCAGTGTGTTCCCTTCCCCTAACCTTCTCTGAGCCTTCGAGGTCCTTGTGACCTAGCCATTTTGTACATTGTGTGCAAAAAAAGGTGCAGCTCAGGTGTAAAATGTCTCCTAACAGTTGTTCGTTGTGTAACAATTCACAAGAATCCAACTCTTTTTCCCCGCTGGGCGGGGGTGGCTCAGTCGGTAGCGCTCCAGGCTCGTAATCTGTAGTTCCCAGGTTCGAGTCCCAGCTGGGTCAGCGTTCAGATTTTTCTCCGCAAAATTCCCTGCCCTACCCACGGTCAGTAGGGGACACCGATGGGCTTGGAAAGGCCGCCGTCCGTCGGATGGGACGTTAAGCCGTGGCCCCGTGTGCGGGAGAGCCATACCCTGTGCACGTTAAAGAACACGCTGGATGGCCTTGACGGGAGGCTACCATCTGTCTCCCAACAGCTGTTCCAGTGGGTCCCCTCCCCCAACCTTCTCTGAGCCTTCGGGATCTTTGTGACCTGGCCATTTAGCCCATGGTGTGCAAAAAAGTGCCGCTCAGAGGTAAAACAACCCAACACAACTTTTTTCCCGCGGTGGACTAAATATCAGGTCAAAAGGATCGGGGCTCAGAGTTGAATAAAAGAGATGTTCCATTGGCCAGCTGTTAGATGGCTGGTGAAGACAAGACCATCCTGGGATTGTGCCATGCAGCATGCTCTTTTAATGTTATGTTCTGGGATTGTGCCTCTGCTTAATGTCCTATGAGACAGACCACGGTCTTTTCCAATGTCCACCGGAAGAAGACCTTTCTCAAGAAGGACAGAGCTGGGTTAGCGAAGAAAAATCTCAATGCAGGCACAATAAAGACTCGAACCTGGGAACATTATGTTACAAACCTGTCAGCTACCGACTGAGCCAATGCCCTTTGAGTTTCAGTTCAGAATGAATATTTTCCTTCTGATGTAGAGTCCTCACCTTCCTCGCAGATCTCTGTGGAATACTTTGTTGATATATTACTGTTAGACCTCCATATAAGTGAGTTGTTAGAAATGATTTGATTTTAATATTTTTATTAATAAAAACTTAAAAGAGAAGCATTTATGATTGACGGATGTTACTCTAAAAGCTACATAGCATTTAAATTTATAAAATTTCAATAGACAATAGATGTAAAGTGTGTCATGACGGATTTACGTTATGTGCTCATGCAATATTGGAATGATATAGTTTTCGAAGGGATTTCTGTTACTATAGTTTTAATTACAAGCAAAGTTAACAGAGTTGTTTAGTAATATCATGCTGAATAAGTGCAGTTATATTAGCTTTACATCAAACTGTCAGAACAAAAAATATAGTTCTTTGAACAGCCCGTTATGCAACCGACAGAGATGTACTTTAAGTGAGGGGGGGGGGGGGGAATTTAAAAAAAGTCCTTCGACAACTTTAGGCTTCATAATCTCTTGGAAAAAATGTTTTGTCAACTGTTTAGATATGGTTAAAGTAATGATGTCCTAATCCACTAAACCAGGGTTTTCAAAGTATGGTTACGGCCTTCAATGGGCAGCGAAGGCTTTGGAAAGGTTCGCAGCACGTACAATTTTAACCTTGGATTTTCGTACAGTAAAGTAAAAGAATAAGAATTATGATTTCGAAAACCATCCGTGTCATAAATGAATTATAATAAATTAATAATTAAATAACTGTATTTAATGAAGATTGAAATAAATCAATTTTTTTCTTCGGTGTTGAAATCCATGTAATTTTTATTTTATAGTCATTTCATAATCATTTTTATTCAATCGTCATTGTGATGAAATACCTCGTTGAAATTAAATCTAATTATATTAAGTAACAAATATAATAAATTAAATAAAACGTATCATAAAATTTTGTTTCATATTTGGTGTATCTATCTAGGTTGTCTTTTTGCATTTTTAAAGGTCTAAGGCAGGCACGAACCCAAGATTTAGTTTCGGTGGAGTGCGGGGAGGGTCGACAATTTGGTTTCGGGGAGAACAATTTAGTTTCGGGTCTAAGAATAAGTTTTGGTAGGATTTCCCAATTTCTAAAATATTCCACGGAACAAGAAAGGTTAAAACGATATTCTATATGGAATAAAATTTTATAGTTGTTTATTTTTGTTTAATCCATTTTAAGTGTCAGACATAAAATTTGGGGAAAAAATAAAATTATCGTTGTTAAAATATGTTATTGTTAAAATATTAAACAATTTTGGATTTCAAAGCTGGTAGACAAGTAGACTGACTTTTTTTAAAGACTTCTTTCAAAGCAGGACGACCGGATTTTCTGGGGAGGGATGGTAGTCCACCTCCCCTCTGGTCTAAGGGCCTCGGGGAATACTATACTTTTTTTTTAGTGTGTTTGATCCATCAAGAAAAATAAGTTTGAAAACTTCCTTCTCTACACGAATTTACTTAATGGAAAACCAATTCGGAAAAACTTTTGTATTTAATACTGGATACGAAAAAAAACCTTTAATGAAATCAAAATCTTTTTCTAGACAAACACAACTGGATGTCTTTTGACGCATTCATTTTTTTTACTCTGAGTGAAAAAAAAATTGCTGAAACTTCAGTTTCGCACTTGTTGATTTACTATTTCACCATTTTCAACAGACTTGATTCGGATTTCATAAAACAAATTTATCATTGATCCCACCTCATTTTTTTCCCTTGATAGCTACTATTCCCCCTATTTTTCTCATCTGAATTCAACAGCAATATAGCACTCCAACCTAGTTTAGTAGCAAAATAGCTACGATTGCTCATCGCATCCATATTAATCGCTCATCACTTACGAAACATCGAAACCGCACGACAGTGGAAATAATTGTATTGATTTCTTCCTCCAGCTCTTGAGAAGATTGACCCAAGTGCTTGTCTTTTCCAGCATGTCATGAACTGATGTGGAAAGTAAAGAAATTACCTCCGCACTAGGACACAACAGATATCTCTTGGGGTAGAAAAAAATGATGCCGTATTCATAAGAGTTTTCATCACGTCAGTTACTAGATTGAATGAGAAATGTGTGTGTGAATGATGACGTGTACAAAAAACTCTCCACTCAGGCAGAGAAGCATACTTAATTATTAAGTATAATTAGATAAGCTTCCTTGGGGCCATAATGTGACAGTGCTAATTTCCGGGTTCGAATCCCGAGTTAATGACATGGTGGTGGTGAATGTAGATTAAACTGATAGCTTTTCGGTTCTGAATGCTAATGAAGAAAATGATAGTACTAAGAGTATGTGCAGGGCATTTTTCATGGTGACTGTTTGCTGTTTGATTTCCCATAATGACATTTTTGGGACATGGCGAATTTACATCGTAACGAACCAGAACACGGTTATTTAGTTTTTCAACTTTAATTTTTTTGAAAATATTCTTCTTTTCCTTTATTGTATATATGGTATATACCAACATAATTTAAATAATTTATGTTTAATATATAAAAGAGATTTCAAAATTATAAATAAATAAATACCCTCTCAAGCAGCTGCTTGCCACAGAGGTCTGACAGGAGCCTGTCAGTTTATATGCCATAGTAGAAGGTCTGAGAGGATGGCAGGACCTCAACAGGAAAACAACACAGACAGCCATGCCTTAACCGGGGCTCGAACCCAGGTCTCGTAGATCAGTAGCCAAGCGCGCTAACCACTCGGCCATGGGACGGCTTCAAAACTATATTCAGAATTAAATATTCAATTTATTTCATTTTCTCTTGATATTTTCATAATATTAGACAAGTTTATTTTTATAAATTATTTTATTGATATACCAGCAAAAAAACTGGATACCTCGGAAAAATGTTACTTCTAACTTCAGACAAACCGGATTACTATATAAAGTTCTTTTAGCCCAAAAAGTGTTATTTTACAGAGACATTTCTCATATCTTGTACAGTCGCTCAAAAAAGTATCCGAACGCTATGGTTGATTACAGAATTCAGAAAAAATATCTAGCAACGATTTTTTTAGAAATTCTTGGTGTCACGTGACACGAAGGTTGCCAGATCACTAATTTCTAAAAAAATCGTTGCTAGATATTTTTTCTGAATTCTGTAATCAACCATAGCGTTCGGATACTTTTTTGAGCGACTGTACCATCAGTGTTTAATTCTTTACCTTCAGAGATTAGAAATGAAAATAACCCTATGCTATTTAAAAGATATTCACGATTATTTGCTTTAAATATTTCTAATATGTAAAATTTATTGTAAAGAAACCCGACATTTAATCTGTATTGTTGTTTACCATGTGAGGCACTCTGCTGCTGTCGAAATTTTCCTTGGTAACGTTCAGTAGAACCTGAACGATCAGTTGTCCTTCGCTCTCAGTTGTTGATACCAAAATTATGTTTCTTATCAGTCATTGTATATTTTTATTACAGCGTTTGTATATCACTGAAATTCAGTGTTGCACTTTTTGTATTTATGTTATAATTTATGTAATAATATTTCATTTAATCATTAGTTTTAGTGTATTGCCAAATGAAATGGTTCGTAAGCTAAGCAACATTGGTTCCTCAATGGACTCAAAACTGAACAGTTGCACCAATCAAAAGCGCAATGCTAATTATCCTCAAACTACATGCTTTATTTATAAAAGAATTGATGGTTTCAATATTTGCTTTTCTCTCGTGAATACTTCTTGCTAATCAAAATTATTAGAATATTGGCAGATCTATTATAAACGCCCTTTTCCGGTTCTTAAACTCCCTAAAAACGAATGTTCCAAAAGTTTCTGCATCAAACTCCCTTTTGATCTTTTAGAAACCCTCACACCTCCCCACATCTCATTTATCATCATCCAAATCCCCTTTTAACGAAAATTTCAATTCATAATTAAAAATTAAAATAAAAATTTCACATTTTCGCTACTTCCTTGGGATGCATTCACGCCCAAGGAGAGTGGGGCAGGGGTAGCTCAGTCGGTAGCGCGTCAGGCACGTAATCTGCAGCTCCCAGGTTCGAGTCCCAGCTGGCTCAGCGTTGAGATTTATCTCCGCAAAACTCCCCGCTCTGCCCATGGTCAGTAGGGGACACGGATGGGCTTGGAAAGACCGCCGTCCGTCTGATGGGACGTTAAACCGTTGCCCCGTGTGCGGGAGAGCCATACCCTGTGCACGTTAAAGAACACGCTGGATGGCTTGACGGGAGGCTACCATCTGTCTCCCAACAGCTGTTCCAGTGGGTCCCCTCCCCAACCTTCTCTGAGCCTTCGGGGTCCATGTGACCTGGCCATTTTGCCCATGGTGTGCAAAAAAGTGCCGCTCAGAGGTAAAACAACCCAACCCGATCCCATTTGGAGATGAAACTGATACGTTGCTCAAAGGTACGACGAGAGGAAGCAACTTTTAGCTCTTAACTTTTAAATTAATAAATTATTCCTCAAGCAGCTGCTTCCCACGGATGTTTGACAGGAGTCTGTCGGTTAAATACGCCATAGAGAAGATCTATGAGAAAGTCGAGACCTCAGCAGAAAGACAACACCTCAGCAGAAAGACAACACAAACATTGAAAATGTCTTATCTGGGGCTCGAACCCAGATCAGTAGCAAAACGCACTAACCACTCTGCCAGCCTTTTATAAATAAATAAAAATAAATACCTCCTCAAGCAGCTGCTTGCCACAGAGGTCTGACAGGAACCTGTCAGTTTATATGCCACAGTAGAAGGTCTGAGAGGATGGCAGGACCTCAGCAGAAAAACGACACAGACAGCCATGCCCGGGACTCGAACCCAGGTCCCTTAGATCAGTAGCCAAGCGCGCTAACCACTCGGCCATGGGACGGCTATAGTTTAGTAGCAGGCAATTTCAGCTCTGTTCAAACCGGTTTTTAACCGCAAATTTTAATTCTATTGGAATTTCGAGGAATTCAATCTCGTCCATACCGGTCTTAACCTAGGTTGGGTTGGGTTGTTTTACCTCTGAGCGGCACTTTTTTGCACACCATGGGCTAAATGGCCAGGTCACATGGACCCCGAAGGCTCAGAGAAGGTTGGGGGAGGGGACCCACTGGAACAGCTGTTGAGAGACAGATGGTAGCCTCCCGTCAAGGCCATCCAGCGTGTTCTTTAACGTGCACACGGTATGGCTCTCCCATACACGGGGCCACGGATTAACGTCCCATCCGACGGACGGCGGCCTTTCCAAGCCCAGCGGTGTCCCCTACTGACCGTGGGCAGGGCGGGGAATTTTGCGGAGATAAATCTCAACGCTGACCCAGCTGGGACTCGAACCTGGGAACTACAGATTGCGAGCCTGGCGCGCTACCGACTGAGCCACCCCCGCCCCGATCTTAACCTAGGTAAAGGATAAGTTAATGCAAAATTTGGTGCCTTTAGCTCTTTGAAACAAACATACAAACAGTTTTCTTCACCAATATGATGAAGACTTACCCCCCCTCCCCCAAATTGCTAAGTATTTATATACATGAATGATCCTGATATCGTTTTGCTCGATTTCAATATACTTTTTCCTATGCAAAATATGAAAGCCAAAATAACAAGTAGAAATGGCCTACAAAAGAAGAAGAAAAACAGATGTCGTCTTACTTTGTTACATTTCAATGTATACGGACATCGGTGAGGGGACTATTGGCTTTGAAACACGGCGATCGTTGTTTTCTTGAAAATGCGCGAAACAGCAGGCGTTTCGCGCATCGGGCAGCGCGCTGACGCGAGGACTGGCTGCAATGGTCAAATAGCAGTTCGTTCCCTGCCTCCGACGCACGCGGTCGGGTACCTTGGAGACGCGAGAGCTTCGAATGACAGCTGAGAGTGATAGGATGGATTGGTGTTGCTCTTCTCCGATATAAACCGTATTGTGTGAGGATCTATCCATCACAGCAGTGTAGATATGCGGATGTACCTTCCTGTCTTCTTCGAATGGGTCTGAAAAGAAAATCAGATATCGAACTGGAGACGGGGTCGTTGTTTTCAGGAAAGTGAAATCTACATGTAATTCATTTTTAACTGCTCTCTTATATCTTTTTGGTCTAAACGTATAATATGAGCTAGTGGCTACATTACCCCCAATAGGTTAGTTCTTCATTAGATACCTAAATGCGGTTTTATCTATTTCACGTGTCTAAATCTATTTATATATTTCTAAAAATCGGTTCTCTTTATTTCATTACAACTGAATTTGTAATAGGACGTTGACGAAGGTATTTTAAAATGTTTATACTTTACGCCTGTGGTCTATTAATAAAATTAATAACTTATTTAAAAGTGGCTCTTAAATGCAGTAATGTTAGACTAACTCGTTAAATTAAATAAAAGAACTTAATTTTGATATTCTTATATTGCTGATTACCTACAATGTTACAACCGTTTAATGTTTAAAATCATTTACTTGTAAATAAATTCTAAATATTTAAATAATTCACTGATTCAATTATTCACAAGATATTTCCAATTTTTCGATAATTTCATATTATGAATTAATCGTTTCAAGTGCTACATCAGCTAAAGCTAAAAATATTATCTGTCTATATCCTAATAAGGAAACCTTACTAAGGCTTTAAAAAGAAATGAAATATTATCTGGATTTCTTTCATTCAAAATTGCTCAACTACTTAGAGATTATTAGTGCTAATTAACTGCCATGACCTTCTTCTAGCCTTATTAAAAAGAGAAAATATTTCTTAAAACCGACCAAATTATTCTTTATACAATGGATTCGATGTCCTCTAACACCACTATCGAGATCGATATCGCAGAAGACTCAACGGTGCTTGCTGAATGTCTGGAACTGTTGCATCTTACACCATTGGATAACGACAGTCTTTCAACCGAAAATGATTCCTTAACTTATTGCTTACGAACTTTACGAGAATCTTCAGCTCCAACGAAGCCGTACGTTCTGCCTTTGTGGCAGCAACTTGTTTGGGATGTTGTCTTCGGTGCGATGCTGACCACAGCCGTGTTTGGAAATTCAGTCGTCATCTGGATCGTCCTCGCCCACCGCAGGATGAGGACGGTAACTAATTTTTTCCTGCTGAATCTTTCCGTCACAGACCTCATGATGGCCGTTTTCAATGCTCTCTTCAACTTCGTCTTCATGCTGAGCAGCGATTGGCCATTTGGAGAACCCTATTGTGTCTTCAGTAATTTCATCGCCACGTTATCGGTGTCCTCTTCTGTCTTTACCATCACGGCAATTAGCGTAGATAGGTGAGTTGATATTACATTCTTCACTTATTCAGTAAATAGAAAATAATTTTATTATTTCCTTCAACAACATATGTTTTGCCAATGTTTCTTTAGCGGGATTACTTCTGTATAATCACTTTTGTCTAATTCTTTTAAACTCACAACATACACAGTCGTATCAGAATAATTGGGTTGGGTTGTTTTACCTCTGAGCGGCACTTTTTTGCACACCATGGGCTAAATGGCCAGGTCACACGGACCCCGAAGGCTCAGAGAAGGTTGGGGGAGTGGACCCACTGGAACAGCTGTTGGGAGACAGATGGTAGCCTCCCGTCAAGGCCATCCAGCGTGTTCTTTAACGTGCACAGGGTATGGCTCTCCCGCACACGGGGCCACGGCTTAATGTCCCATCCGACGGACGGTGGCCTTTCCAAGCCCATCAGTGTCCCCTATTGACCGTGGGCAGGGCGGGGAATTTTGCGGAGATAAATCTCAACGCTGACCCAGCTGGGACTCGAACCTGGGAACTACAGATTACGGCCTGACGCGCTACCGACTGAGCCACCCCCGCCCCCGTATCAGAATAATATGACCACCTATCATAGTATATATATGGTAGGTGGTTATATTATTCTGATACGACTGTGTATATTCACCTATAAATGATGTCTTTAACGTACCTACAATGTTTTTAATGTATCTACAATGTTTTAATATTAATAAACATGTTTTCACTCTGATATTTTTCGATATCAGCATGCATCATGCAGTATGTGAGGAACGAATAAATTAATTTCTCTTACATTAATACCGCACTTTCATTTTCATTTAACGAATGGTATTCTGGAACCAATTAATTCCATATAGCGAGAACTGTCTGTTTTAATCTAATGCACTACCATATAAAATAATTAATAATAATTCGTTCTCTTATCTTTGTCTAAACCTATGTAGTGTTGGCAAATAACAAACTCAAAGAAATCAGCACTGTACTATTTTTCCTTTTTATAAGAAAAAAACGACAAATTGTTCTAAAATGCATGTTTTTCCGGAATTTTTCTGTTTTAATATGAATATTGAATATCTTTTTATGGAGGTAAATCGGGTAAAATCAGGTAAAGTCAGAAAATTCATACCCGAATTATACGTAATTTTCAATTAAATTACTGTTTCCAATGAATAGATGAAATAAATGGTTTAAGACTAGAGATAATCAGTTTTTTTAATTGAACCATTTATTTTTCCAAAACCAATTGCATACATAAATACACAATGAAAACCGCATACATAAATATACAATAAAAAGCTCACAAGAATGACTAGAACATAATATTTATATTTTAATAGGCTTTATACTTCAATTGTTTATTTATATTTCACTAGTGTATTCATACTTAAAGAATTTATTTTTATTTAACTAGATTATTTCCATTTTTTAATAATAATAATACGTTTATTCGAGTAGAATAAAGTACAAAAAAAAACACCAAAGCAAATACTAAACGATAAATATGCAAATTCTAATATCATCGTTACAACTGGAAGCAAGCGGTCACCACACTCTTCCAGGTTTCATATAATAAATAAATAAATAAATAAATAAATACCCTTCAAGCAGCTGCTTGCCACAGAGGTCTGACAGGAGCCTGTCAGTTTATATGCTACAGTAGAAGGTCTGAGAGGATGGCAGGACCTCAGCAGAAAAACGACACATACATCCATGCCTTACCCGGGGCTCGAACCCAGGTCCTACTTAGATCAGTAGTCAAGCGCGTTAACCACTCAGCCAATAAGTTAAAACTTGGTATCCTCATAACATAAATAATAAAAGTTGCGTGCCATTAACATACGTTGAAATGGAATTTATTTTTACATCTACCTCTGTTCCCAAATAAAATGCAATGTAGAAATTTAAAGCTAAAAAAAATTTAATTTCAACGAAAGAGAGTAGTGAAATGTGACAAAGGACTCAATATCAAGAATATTCAACAAATATAGTTATAATTTTCGCTGAAATTTTGTCTTTTAGGTTTCGTTCCTTAGATTTATATCTCAAGAGTTATATAATCTAGGAGCCACATGAAAAAAAAAAGCATCGGCGTTATCTTTGTATGCCATTAGCACCTTAAATAAGGAACCACCACATCTTAAATTTTGCTTACAATTACCTTTTTGAATCCAATGTTGATTATTTTAACGAAAAGGGCAATATCCTAAACAATTATTATGGTCTGACATTCATAATATCATTAATATTTAATAAATTTGGGCACTGGACAACCCCTTGAGGGAACACAAATTTTACTATTCTCTTTTAAAAGTTATTTAAATTTTTTTTAATTAGCTTTATAGATTCCACCCCAACTGCACAGTTTATTCATACTCGAATAATGTATTTATATTTGAATAGTTTATTTGCGTTAAAATAATGTAGGGACTCGGCGAGAGTGAAGGGTCAGGATCGTCATTTCGGCGATCCTGATCTGCCCTACCCGCCTGGCGACAGCGACAGCGGCAGGGTCAGTTTTGAGAGCACGATGAAGAAAGGAGACAAGAGTCGTCCTGGAACGGCGATCGTGTTTGACCACTATTGACCGAGACACCCTAACGTCCCCCGAAGGACACGTGACATCATCCGGCGGGGTGGTTTGAACTAGGATTTGCGCGCGGACCACGAGGCGGTCCAGATGTTAGACTGTTCGTTTGCAGCTCGTTCAAGCTTTGTCTGTATCTAGCGGTGGGACCACTGAGGCTCGTTATAGCCTGTGTTGAAATTGGCCAGTGACTGCATCGGGTGGGCAGTCACTGTATGTATATAATTAAATGTAAATAAATGTACATAGTTGAAATACATGAGTCTGTGCGTTCGGCCATCTAAGTCAACATCCTGACGAGGTAGTACCCTTCTGCAAAAGCTCTCACACACATAGTTAGAAAAAGAACTCAACCCAGACACGCAGAGGAGAGTGCCGTCTACAAAGAGTAAGCAAGACTTCAGTTTGTGCAGCTAATTAGAGCAAATTATCTCACTCCTAATACAGCAACTATGATAATTTACGTAACGAAAGACACGTGGTAAGGACTTATTTTCGTAATTTTTTTCCATATGTAAGACATTCTTGACGAAAACAAAGATAATAGAAAACGAAACAGTCTCATTATCCTTCAGAAATAACAGATTCACTACGTCCTTCAAGCTATGGATTGGGTTGTGTTGTTTTACCTCTGAGCGGCACTTTTTTTGCACACCATGGGCTAAATGGCCAGGTCACAAGGACCCCATAAGGCTCAGAGAGGGTTGGGGGAGGGGACCCACTGGAACAACTATTGGGAGACAGATGGTAGCCTCCCATCATGGCCATCCAGCGCGTTCTTTAACGTGCACAGAGTATGGCTCTCCCGCACACGGGGCCACGGCTTAACGTCCCATCCGACGGACGGCGGCCTTTACCAAGCCCATCGGTGTCCCCTACTGACCGTAGGCAGGGCGGGGAATTTTGCGGAGATAAATCTCAACGCTGGCCCAGCTGGGACTCGAACCTGGGAACTACAGATTACGAGCCTGGTGCGCTACCGACTGAGCCACCCCCGTCCCCTTTAAGCTATGACAATGCATGATGATCTCAGAATAACATGCAAATAATCATCTCGCTGATGATTTAAGTAAAGAGTAATGAATCGATAATCCACAAATGTCACAAAACAACTTAGCAGTCTGCTTAAATGCTCGCTAAAACAGAAAGAATGTGATTTGCTTCCCACCCAAAGCATAATGCTCCGTTAATGATAGGAAGAGCAATACAGCAATAGGAGCATAAACTGCATCCAGAAGCTCTAACGGATACAGAGCAAATGGCCTTCAACTGAGAAACAACTTGAAGATCGCACACGAACAAGAGCGGAATATCGCAAGAGGAAGGACTATAACCATAAACCTTACGGAGACTACGAAGAAATGCCTAACAAACATAAGCTTTCGCCTTAGAAGGTAAAGTAGTCAAGGTCCCCGAAGAGCATCACCGGAGCTCGATGAACATAGAGCTGACATAAAACATCACTATCTATGAACAGTCTAAAAGTGCGTCGGACATAGGAGCAGGAAGGTTGCATATTCTATCTGCTTTTTTTGTCTGCAGTTCTGTTTTATAAATGTGGTGACCATGTTTCTCAAGACTAAAATCCTACTACTTTAAAAATCTCGATGAAATTTTTCAAAATATCTTTCACTCTTATCATGCGTTTCTTTAACTCACAATGAAACAAGAGATTTAAAATGTTTCGTATATAACAGTTGTCCCTAATCTTTTCGGCACCAAGTACCAAAGCCTCCTATATCAGACCATGCCTAACAGTGCAGAAGAGAAGAGTTAATTTTTAAATATATATAGATCATAAATCATGTATGGATATGCGATGTTCCAAGTAAAACATTACCCATTACCATCTCCATCTGAGAAAATGCCCAGTTGGCATAAGTAAAAACATATAACAAGCAAACCATCCGTGAGTGCCCCCCCCCCCCTAGAGGCTAGCCTAAAAATACAAGCTAAAAAGTAGCATATATCATGCACAAGAGACCTAAATCTAGTAGATTTGCTCAGAGAAAGCCATCATTTTAGCCTCTTGTACTTATTAAGAACATTGTGATCATAATTAAGCAAAGAATAAATAATCTCATTAGGATTATTTTTAACAGCCTCAAAAAACCTTTTTGAGATGCATTTAATATGAGTATATAAACAATCGTATCAGAATATTATGGCCACCAACGGAATCACAGTGTACCCGCCCAGGAGCGTCACAGACGCCAAGACAGATGAGCCATAGTGCGTAACGTGAGCACAATGGGCAGAGGTATTGATTTGACGGACGTTCAAAAAGGAATGATCATCGGCTACCGGTCCAAGGGTTGAAGCATCTCGGAGACAGCAGTTTGTGGACTGTTCGCGAGGTGTTGTAGTAATGGTGTAACCAAGAATGAGTCGCTGGCACACCGAGTACCTGCAGACGTCATAACTGTGGAGTTCCAAAGACCATCGACCCCAGAGGAGAACGTTTCCGTCGACTGGTAAAGGGCAATCGACGCGCAACAGTGCAGCAATTGACCACTCAAATGAACGCTGGGGCACCCAGGTACATGTCCCCGACATTAGGCAACAGTAGGCAACGACAGTAGTGCAATTCCTGTTACGCATGGGTTTCCAGAGTTGACACTGTATAATGGCGCCGATGTTAACCGCCCATCGGCTACGACGCCTACAATTCCCACAGGACTACTCTCATTGGACAGTGGAAGAGTGGAAAAAGGTTGCCTTCTCTGACGAATCGAGATTTCTACTCCACAGAAGTAACAGGTGATGGTGGATACGGCGTCAGACACACGAGAACCAACACCCGGACACCCTTGTCGGTCAAGTACAGGCCGGAGGTGGCAGTGTGCATATCTGGAGGATGTTTTCCTGGTATGACATGGGACCGCTGGTACCACTGGATGGGTCCCTGAACACCAATGGCTACCTGTCCATCCTCGCTGACCACATGCATCCCTTCATGTTGAATGTTTACCATGGTGGTGATGGTGTCTACCAACAGGACAGAACGCCCTGCCATGTCGCTAAGGTGGTGCGTGAATGATTACAAGAACACGACATCGATGTTTCTGTTCTTCCTTGGCCAGCGAAATCACCCAACCTCAATCCCATAGAGCACTTGTGGGACCATTTGGATCGATAGATTCGGCGTGCGGACCCACAACCAGGTCATCTCCGGAACCTCCGTGCTCTGCTGCAGTCCGAATGGGCACGTGTCCCTCTGGCAACCTACCAGGGTCTCATTGTGTCTTATGCCACGCCGTCTCGTCGCTGTCATCCGGACCAAGTGTGGTTATTCCCATTATTAAGTAAGTGGTCATATTATTATGATACGACTGTGTATGTGGTCGATGCCCAAGTCTTTATGAAGTTGTCTGTTAGTAACAAACCAATGGACATCGACTACAGATCTATATATTGTGGAAATATATATATAGAAAGAGCTGTGTTATTTAAATATATTTTTAGTAAAATTCAACTGGTAGATAATAATTTTTTAAAAATCTTGTAATTTTAAGTGGTCGAGTGGTTAATGCTCTTGGCTACTGGTCATAGAAACCTGAGTTCGAGCCCCGGAGGCATGGATGTTTATGTTGTTTTTCTGCTGAGGTCTCCCTTCCACATAGACCTTCTCTGTGGCGTATAAACCTCAGTGGCAAGCAGCTGCTCGAGTGTTCTTTAACAAATATTTTATATAATCGTAATGAATGAATCATTTTAATTTACATGATTTGCAAATAAATAGATTTTAGTTAAATTTTAGACAAATTAAATTGCTTTAATTTATTTGCATAATGGATTTCCATCCTTTCTTTGCCTTCTTTTATTCAACGTCTTATCCAGGTCTGATGTATCAAGGTGGTCTTGTAAGAACCCCCCCCTATGAAGACCTCCGTCTTTCTTCTGACCACTTATTAAGTCCTTCTTCCGGCAGATCTTCTTCTCATCTTTGCCTGATAAATTTTGTTTAATTAGAATATAGATCGTCGCAATGAGGATTCCTTAAAAGTTCCAAGAATGGGTTATATCTCTAGTTCCTTACCTGTTATTCATTTATTGACTATTTTGGAATTTGAATCTCAACTTCTGAATGCAGAAACTTTATGACATCAGCAACTAATCACAGCTTATGATCAGCACGAGTATTGCCATACTGAATTGGCATAATTGCAGCCAAAACGTAATAAAACTTAATACCGTTATGTAATGGCGGTAAATGTACAATTTCCATTGGACTATTTGAATTATTAAAATTAGCTTTACTGCCTTCGCAGGGTCCCTAGAGGTTTGGGAACTACTTGTTGGGAACCACTGATATAGAGAATGCAATTTATTTGCCGTAATTAAAGCGATATTTAATTAATATCATTTTATTATATAATAGCTGTAATTTCGGGGCGCGAACGAATGGACTGACTTGCGTTTCTTGTACCTTCGCAGTGTGACATCATTGATGGCGGAAATATTCGGTTCCTTTTGGTCCCGCGAGTACTTGAGCAACCGGTTGGCAAATTTCTTATGGTAGTCTCACTTTCGTCTAACCTTATTGGGTTAAGAGATCGGGTTCTTAGCTGTCGTGGGGTCGGTAGTAATCCCTCTGCAAGTGTCCTAAACTTTTAGGGTCTCTGTAGTCGCCTACCTCATGAATGGAGCAGTACGTTATTGATCGAGAGTTTTGAATGTAGTAATACGTTACAGGTGGAAACGTTTTGAATGGACTGAAGTTTCGCACCAAACTTTTGGCGGGATATAACTAGTCATCATTTTTGTATAACGATCGTAATTCCTGGCGAATCAACGACTAACGAACGAACGAGTGAGCGCCTGTACGAACAGACGCCGTGTAGTGTTCTCAAAACGGAGTACGATAATTTCCCCAGGGAGGGGGCGGATCCTTCGGCACCCCTCCCACCCCATAACAGAGGACTTGTACGAACAGACGGACGAACGGGTGAACGGACAAGTGTGAGCTCATTGGTGGCAGAAACTTTTCCCTCGTGGTTCCACGGATACTTGAGCGATCAGTCCCGAATTTGGTAGGGGTGATCCCACTTAGTTCTGACCCTCTTGGGGTAACGGATAGGGTTCCTAGCTGCTGTGGGTCCTCGAAAAGCGTCCGAGATTTCTGGGGCGCTGCCATCGCCTACCTTCCGAATGCAGTACTGCGAGTGAAGCTGTGAATGAAGCTAGTGATCGACATATGTTCGGATCCAAACTTTTGGTGGAATTGGGATTGGACTGGTGGTAACCTGTGAATGATTCGATGGCAAGAGTTATCAATCCGTTTCTTGCCAAACGTTTGGTATGGGATTAACTAGTATTAGTAATAGGCGTATTTCGAACGGCCCAACGGGTGCGTCAGCAAGCGTTTCTTGTGCATACGCATTGGCGTCGTTTGTGGCGGAAGTTTTCGGCTACTTGTGAATTCGCAGATACTTCACAGATCGGTCTCAAATTTCGTGTGGTGATCCCACTTGTGTCTTTCTGCGTACGATTTAAAGATTGAGTTCCTAACTGCATTGGGACGGGATTCAATCCGTTGCAAGTGTCCGAAATCTATGGGGTGCTGCTGGCGTCCACCTTATGGGTAGAATAGTACTTTATCGCTTCAAAGTTGAAAGTTATGAATGGATCAGTGCGTTATCAATAGGAAAAGTTAGCAATGGAGAGACGTTTCGCGCTTTTGTCAGAGTATAGATAATAGTAAATAACAGCAATAACTCATTCCGGTTGTGCAGACACTACCGGATTTCTGGGGCGGGGGTGGCTCAGTCGGTAGCGCGCCAGGCTCGTAATCTGTAGTTCCCAAGTTCGAGTCCCACCTGGGTCAGCGTTGAGAGTTATCTCCGTAAAATTCCCCGCCCTGCCACGGTCAGTAGGGGACACCGATGGGCTTGGAAAGGCCGCCGTCCGTCGGATGGGACGTTAAGCGGTGGCCCCGTGTGCGGGAGAGCCATACCCTGTGCACGTTAAAGAACACGCTGGATGGCCTTGACGGGAGGCTACCATCTGTCTCCCAACAGCTGTTCCAGTGGGTCCCCTCCCCCAACCTTCTCTGAGCCTTCGGGGTCCATGTGACCTGGCCATTTAGCCCATGGTGTGCAAAAAAGTGCCGCTCAGAGGTAAAACAACCCAAACAACCCAACCTACCGGATTTCCTTCAAACATTACGTGTTGACATCACGCTTGACAGTTTTCACTGAACACTCCCAGTGCAATGTGGTTCAAATTAGTCTCTTTTTAACAGATTTAGACCTCCCATAATTCTTCAAGTATTTAGCTTCAGTCTCAAAGTTTATGCACGGATTTCCCTGTGCGGTAAAAATTGCGTCCCTACCAATAATGGAATCTGATTTAGAGGTTCGAAAATTTGTTTCCCCATTTTCGTAGTAAATCAGTTGGAATTTTATTTCAACAATACGACCTCCTAAATTCTTCACCGCCCAGTCCCAAATTTCTCGTACAAGTTTCCCTTTGGTGACCGCTTGTTGAGTTCGGGTGGGGATGGCTCAATCAGTAGCACGCCAGGCTCAGTCAGTAGCACGCCAGGCTCGTAATCTGCAGTTCCCAGCTGAGCCACTGTTGATATTTATCTCCGCAAAACTTCCCGCCCGCCCTCGGTCAGTAGGAGGGCACCGATGGGCTTAAAAAGTCCGCCGTCCATAGGATCGGACTTAGCAATGGCCTCATGTATGGGAGAGCCATACCCTGTGCTTAAGTTAAAGAACAAGCTGGATGGCGTTGATGGGAGTTTACCATCTGTCTCATAGCAATTGTCCAGTGGGTTCCCTAATCCAACCTTCCTCCCCGCCCTTCCCTCAGTCAGTAGGGGATACCGATGGGCTTGAAAAGGATGCCATCCATCAGATGGGACGTTAAGCTGTGGCTCCGTATGCAGGAGAGCCATATCCTGTGCACGTTGAAAAACACGAAGGATGGCTTTGAAGGGAGGTTCCCTTCCCCCAACCTTCTCTAAATTTTCGGAGTACTTGTGACCTGGCAATTTAGCCCATTGGGTGCAAAAAGGTGTCGCTCAGAGGTAAATCAACCAACTCCCAACCTTCTCTGACCTCTCGGGGTCTTTGTGGCCTGAACATTTAGTCATTTTGTGCAAAAAGTGGCACTTAGAGGTAAAACATCCCAACCCGAGTTGAGTTAAAAATTCAAATCTCCACTTAAGACAGAGCCCGAATTATAGTTTAAAACCGCTTATTTTTCCATTTCAGGGACCTGTTGAATTTCAACAGGAAATTTGTTGATAAAAAAAATCTATCTGTAAACCATGTAAAGTGAAAGAATATTTAGAACATAAAGTTTAGAAATAAACTTTTTAATAAACTTAAGAGTTATTACTTACAATTTAACTAGCTCCTAAATAAAACATTTAAGATGAATGAAAACTGTTATATTCCAACTTTCCTATCTGTAAATTAAAAAAAGAAATATCCGAATATAGTTTATAGCACTCGTCGTAGATGATATTGGATATCATGACAAATGGTCATTCTATAATGATAAGAGAACTAAATGAAACTTTCTATGAAGGATAATATCATACGCAAAAGACCAATGTTGATAACCATTTGACATCTCACTGTTTATAACCAAAATCAAAAATAGCACAGTTGGGTTGTTTTACCTCTGAGCGGCACTTTTTTGCACACCATGGGCTAAATGGCCAGGTCACATGGACCCCGAAGGCTCAGAGAAGGTTGGGGGAGGGGACCCACTGGAACAGCTGTTGGGAGACAGATGGTAGTCTCCCGTCAAGGCCATCCAGCGTGTTCTTTAACGTGCACAGTGTATGGCTCTCCCGCACACGGGGCCACGGCTTAACGTCCCATCCGACGGATGGCGGCCTTTCCAAGCCCATCGGTGTCCCCTACTGACCGTGGGCAGGGCGGGGAATTTTTGCGGAGATAAATCTCAACGCTGACCCAGCTGGGACTCGAACCTGGGAACTACAGATTACGAGCCTGGCGCGCTACCGACTGAGCCACCCCCGCCCCAAAAATAGCACATTTTAATCGTTGGTCTTAATAGGTCAGATTGTTGGCAGAAAATGAAGATTAGTGTAGATAAATTTGCGTAGATAACTTGCACTCCGATCTGGAAACCTGTAGGTAACTGAATTGGACATTAATATGATATACAATTGCATACGTTTACATTCAGCTACTTAGCTTTGTCGGCCCAAGTATTTTGCATTCTATTATAGGCACTTGTACATGAAAAAAGAGTAAATGAAAATAATTCAACAAATGCTTCCACAAAGCTTACATGCCCCTGTGTTCATTTGCCACAGTTTTAAAACTGTTAAGAAGTGTGAAAATACCAGTAGCTCGCCACCAGGACTCTTACGAGGGGTTTACTGGTTATGCGCCAGTTGCTCCTACAAGTTCAGCTAAAGCGGGGTCTAGCTACACTTTGCATAAGTAAGATTGTAATGATAAAAAAGGGGGCGGGGGTGGCTCAGTCGGTAGTGCGCCAGGCTCGTAATCTGCAGTTCCTAGGTTCGAGTCCCAGCTGGGTCAGTGTTGAGATTTATCTCCGCAAAATTCCCCGCCCTGTCCACGGTCAGTAGGGGACACCGATGGGCTTGGAAAGGCCGCCGTCCGTCGGATGGGACGTTAAGCCGTGGCCCCGTGTGCGGGAGAGTCATACCATGTGCACGTTAAAGAACACGCTGGATGGCCTTGACGGTAGGCTACCATCTGTCTCCCAACAGCTGTTCCAGTGGGTCCCCTCCCCCAACCTTCTCTGAGCCTTCGGGGTCCATGTGACCTGGCCATTTAGCCCATGGTGTGCAAAAAAGTGACGCTCAGAGGTAAAACAACCCAAACAACAACCTAATGATAAAAAGGAGTCTCAACCATTTAGTTCAAAGTATCTGCCGCATCATGGACTATTTAAACTCCATCCCTATTCATTAAATAAGATCTGATACTGGACATGATGAAAGCATTCGAATCAAATAAAAGTAATAAATCGAATCTTTTCAGCCTAAAGAGGAAAATATTAATTTTTGGAGAAGCGATCGATGCTTTTCAAGCACAACGCCAAAAGAAACGTATTTGAAAATTTTCTGATCAAAGAGTACATCAGATGCAAAAGGAGGATGTTTTGTTATTCTATTGAATACATGTTGTTCATACAGCTGCAGCATATTTTATGTAGGTCTCATGAAAGTATCGAAAGTATTCATTAGAAATGCAGCCTCGGTTCCGCAGTGGTATCGCGTTGGTTCGTTAAGACACTACAACTTTGGTGTCCGGGTTCGAGTTCCAAAACGGCATGGTTATTTGTTCTTGTTAGCTATGCAATGACTTCAGCTTTAGTGGCTCATGTTCTTGCACGAAAGGCCTCTACAAACTAGTAGTAATCTCTAGGAGTCTATATATTGCAAATCAAAATCAATCTCACATTTGTCATAACAAGCCCATACCTGGTCTAGTGTTTAGTGTACCTGACTGCTAAACAGCGAGTATGTGTTTGTATGAGACAAGGGCAGGTACCTGTGATTATCTATTATCCACCAACAGAGCTTTTAGGTTATCTCCGTTCTTTGTGTAGGGGAATAATTTTTGTTAAAAAAAGTATATTATTAGATATTTTGTAACCGAATGGTTAGCACGCTTGGCTATTGATCTACGGGACCTGGGATCGAGCCCCGGGTAAGGCATGGATGTATGCGTTGTTTTTCTGCTGAGGTCCTGCCATCCTCTCAGATCTTCTACTTTGGCATATAAACTGACAGGCTCCTGTCAGACCTCTGTGGCAAGCAGCTGCTTGAGGGGGTATTTATTTATTTTTTATTTAATTAGAATAATACTTTCCTTTTTTTTCTCTCTCAATAAAATTGAAGACTGAACAATAAGTGTAAAAAAAATAATGCAGAAAGCAGTGAAAAGAAGAAAATCAAGGAAAATTTGGTAGGTTCTTTAATCAAGCAAGACCGATCGGTAAGAAAGAAATGCAAGAAAATATGACCACCACGGTGAAGATTATCTAAAAGGGCTGCAGACTGACTGTGAAAGAGCAAAACTTTAACAAGCATTTCCTTACTTGAAAATTCAATGGCTGAAGAATCCTTTTTTCTTAATGCAATTGGCTTATTAATTATTAATTTGCTGCTGGTCGCTCGGCTGGTTGTTACGAGAGAGAAATCGATTTCTTCTTCCAAATTGAGACGGACTTTAAAGAAATCTGTGTGTTAGGCCTCACATAAGGTTTCATTAGTCAGGTAGGGGAAGAATTCAACCCACCACTGTGTTTCTCAAATTTGTGGGGCGGGGGTGGCTCAGTCGGTAGCGCGCCAAGCTCGTAATCTGTAGTTCCCAGGTTCGAGCCCCAGCTGGGTCAGCGTTGAGATTTATCTCCGCAAAATTCCCCGCCCTGCCCACGGTCAGTAGGGGACACAGATGGGCTTGGAAAGGCCGCCGTCCGTCGGATGGGACGTTAAGCCGTGGCCACGTGTGCGGGAAAGCCATACCCTGTGCACGTTAAAGAACACGCTGGATGGCCTTGACGGGAGGCTACCATCTGTCACCCAACAGCTATTCCAGTGGGTCCCCTCCCCCAACCTTCTCTGAGCCTTCGGGGTCCGTGTGACCTGGCCATTTAGCCCATGGTGTACAAAAAAGTGCCGCTCAGAGGTAAAACAACCCAACCCCTTCTCAAATTTGTAGGCATTTAAAATTTGCAGAATTTTGAAAAAAAATAAATATTAGCCAAAATAGTGTTGCATTATATTTTCCCGTGTTTGATTAAAATAATTTAATCACATTTCATCAGGCTTTATTTTTTTCTGTTATCTGTCTTCCACAAAACCAAACAGTTAAGGATAAAAAAAAATGCATTTTTTTACAGAATGATTACCTATATAGCTAGTTATTTGTTTTCAGTTGCATTTAGTTTCAGTTCGCAGCAGTAGCGACCAAAAAACTAATAGGAAGTGTTGATAAGAGTGAGGCTGAGATGATTGAGTATTGGTGTTTGAGTACAGATGTTTTTTTTTGGCGCTGATACCGGCAAACGATGCAACCGGATTGGTCCCGTATTTTAATCATTTTTTGCATATCTCGGCGCAATTCAACCACACGTTGATTTGAATGCACTTCCTATCATTCCTTATGGGTATTGTAATTGCAATGTTACGGAGTGTACACACACGATGAGTCGGAAACGTAATGAGATAAATATTCTGAAACTGAAGCAAATATTTAAAAAAAGAATTTATTTTGAAAATCATTCAAAATAGTCATCATGGAATGCTGTACATTTGTTGTTGCACTTGACGTTTAATAGTTGAAAGCATTCTTTAAATTCCTCCAAAGTTATCTCCTTCAAATTGTCGGTTAATCTTTTGGATGCGTTAATTTTTTCGCAAAAAAAGTTGCTGAAATCACACCACCAGCACCCCAGGAAAGTGCCCAGTGGAATACGTACCCACAATATAACCTAGGGTCCAGACCACTTCCCCTGGAAAATGAGGTCATCTTATACGAAATCTCAAACTTGTCTACCTGTTTTAAAATCCAAAGCAGTTATCTTGTATAATTTTATTTTAGCCCCCCCCCACGAAACTGAATTACTACGTGCTTGATCTGACTGCACCGTCACAGTAAACAGTTCGTATGTTACTTTCTAATGGTTTCTAATCGAGTGAATTATAATAGTGTGGGAAACGTTTTCCTGGAAAAGCTTCATTTTTAAACAATTTGCTTTGTGTTATATTCTAAACTCTATTTGTTGTGATTTTTGTTTAGATTATGTTGATGATTTAGCCCTTTTTACAAAATGTTGATGAGATGAAATCTTTCATTCGAGCTGTTGATGAGACTGGTAGTAGAGTAGGTTTGGTTATAAACGGAGAGAAAACTAAAGTGATGAAAATTGGTCAGGTAGGCTGTGATTCGGTTAATCTGAATGGTTGCATTCTTGAGCAGGTGTCACAGTTTAATTACCTTGGGAGCTATGTAACAGACACTGGTGATGTGCGGCATGAGATTAACAGACGAATAGGGATTGCTGCCGGGTACTTTTAAGAATCTATGGAGAATGTGGAGAAATAGGCGTATACACCTAAAGACTAAAATTAGACTGTATAATAGTTTGGTTCTTTCTAGGGTTAGTTATGGTAGTGAAACTTGGACACTTTGTAAACAAGATAACAGGAAACTAGATGCTTTTGATTCCAGATGCTTACGCAGTATCTTGGGCATTAGGTGGTTCAACTTTGTAACTAATGATGAGGTTAGGCAAAGGAGTTTGCAACCTCCTTTAAGCAGCATATTGTGCAGAGAGAGACTCCGTTGGTTTGGCCAATGAATATTTATAGATTGGCGAATAGAAATAGAATAGCCCGTATGAATATTTATAGATTGGCGAATAGGGTTATGAACAATGTGCCTGAGAAAGGGAGGTGGGGTAGAACTACGATGCGGTGGGCAGACAATGTCAAACAGCACCTTGTTAGAATTGGTGTGCAGTGGCCAGATGCAGCAGATGTAGCTCACGACAGATATGCTTGGAGAACTAAATTGCACGGTCTGGTTGGACCTCCGTAGCCCATGGCTGCTTGATATTGAGGATGGATGGATGGGATTTGTTGTGAATGAAAAAAAATTACTTTTTATAATGTTCTGTGGAACATTCGGAGTTGTAAAGCATTACTTTACCCTCCCCGCTGGTAAGGGGCCTGATGAATCACTTCTCTGGAAAGAGGAGAGGGATTCGTGGCGACGAGCACTCTTGGCGGGGTTTGCGGCCTGGGCTGCTAGTAGTATAATAATTCATACGATTTACAAAATTTTGCAAAAATAATAGGTAAAATTAAAAAAAATATACAGTGAGTGAAAATGAATCGCATCGGAAAGTACCGAAACCGAAAAGTTTTCTTACCTCAAAGGTTAAAAAATTTGAAATGATCCTTCCACTCATTTATGTTAATGATTGATCATAAGCTCTTACTCTATGATATGATCATCAAACCGGTGATTCTCTATGCTTCAGCCATATGGGCGAATACTACACCCACCAATATTCCCAAGATTCTGGTCTTACAGAACAAGATTTTGAGAACTGCGGTCGATTCCCCCTGGTGTGTCACTAACAGACAACTCCATAAAGATTTGGGCATCGACCATATATATACACATATAAAACGCACTTCAAAAAGATTTTTTGAGACTGTAAGCAATAATCCCAATGAGATTATTTCTTCTCTAATTCTTTCCGATCATACTGTTTTGAACAAGTACAAGAGGCCTAAAACGGTAGCGTTCTCTGAGGAGACCTACCCGTTTTAGGTTTCTTATACAATTTTACTGCTACTTTTAGCTTTTCTTATGTTTGCCCTTAGGGGCCCACCTAAGGGTGGTTTACTTATATATTTTGTTCTTACTCATGCCAAATAGGCATATCTTTATGATGGAGATGGTTAGGGGTAAAACTATTACCCGGTTCATCGAATATAATTAACAATCTACGATATACGATTCCACTCATTACAGAATTTTTAAACTCAGTTCCAAATACCGACAAAAAAAAAGTCCAGTGATATCCGAAACTTACTTCATTGAATGAAGGTCGAGGCGGGATCGATGGAATATTTCTTTCGGCTGTAGGCTGCAGACTCCTGCTTTCGATCATTCCTACTCGAGGACTCTCTGCACCTCATCACAGAAGTCAAATTCCGCCGCATTTGAGGGTTGTGTTGGGTTGTTTTACCTCTGAGTGGCACTTTTTTGCACACAATGGGCTAAATGGCCAGGTCACATGGACCCCGAAGGCTCAGAGAAGGTTGGGGGAGGGGACCCACTGGAACAGCTGTTGGGAGACAGATGGTAGCCTCCCGTCAAGGCCATACAGCGTGTTCTTTAACATGCACCGGGTATGGCTCTCCCGCACACGGGACCACGGCTTAACGTCCCATCCGACGGACGGCGACCTTTCCAAGCCCATCGATGTCCCCTACTGACCGTGGGCAGGGCGGGGAATTTTGCGGAGATAAATCTCGACGCTGACCCAGCTGGGACTCGAACCTGGGAACTACAGATTACAAGCCTGGCGCGCTACCGACCGAGTCACCCCCGCCCCATGGCGGGAGGGCAGCAGCCGTTAAACGCATAAATCTGAAAAGCGGAGACTAGAACAAATCGCAGAGTTGGCAGATCATCGCATTGCTGTCGTCATCTAACGAGTCTGCATCCTTTTATACGACATTCTCTGTCACCATCTGCACCATTTGTGATAACAAATAGAAATGATGGATAAGAGCGCTGCTCGTTTGCAAACTGAAGGTAACTGCAAAGCACCTTCGAAGAGCTATTTCAAGGTTATGGGCTGTTGCCGAAGTGTGAATTCAATGGTTACATGCTTTCTGGAAGTTTCGGGACAGAAAGAAATATTCACTTTAGGAAACTGATATTACAGACTAACTGATGGTAAGAGTTAGAAACTATTCCTAGAATGTTCAGTATAGTTTAATAACGCGCATTTGACTTTCCGTTTTCTGTGTTTCAAAGGAAAGTTGGTGATAAAGATAGTAAGAATGAAAGACGCTTTAACTACCTATTCTGCGAATGGGAGCCTCGTGGACGTTTTCGAATTTGAATTTGCAAAAATGCTAGTGCCCGATTAAATTTCGACAATATACATGGAAATGGCTGAAATAACTGGCCTCTTTAAAGACTGTGTGTTGTGTTGAGTGGGAATAGAAATTTCACTAACATTTTCGAATTTGCTCATAAATATGGAAGATAACATTCCACAAATAAAATACTGCAGGCTTTCCCAAACTATAGTACATAGAGGATATCTCTAAGCATAACTGTAAATATTTTTTGCTACCTCTCTAAATTGGTTCAGCAAGGACTTAAAACCTTTATAGTTGAGTATTTCGATAAATCTTAATAGTTTGTTTAATGTTGTGTTCATTGTGTAATGTCTATGGTTTTTAGTTTTTATTAAAATATTCATTTTTGTGATGATTAGTATAATAATGGCCAGATCACAAGAACCCCATGGGCTCAGCGCTGTGTAAGGGGAAAAGGTTCGTAGGAAAAATTCCGCCGCATTTGAGGGATGGGTTGTTGTTTTACCTCTGAGCGGCATTTTTTTGCACACCATGGGCTAAATGGCCAGGTCACATGGACCCCGAAGGCTCAGAGAAGGTTGGAGGAGGGGACCCACTGGAACAGCTGTTGGGAGACAGATAGTAGCCTCCCGTCAAGGCCATCCAGCGTGTTCTTTAACGTGCACAGGGTATGGCTCTCCCGCACACGGGGCCACGGCTTAACGTCCCATCCGACGGACGGCGGCCTTTCCAAGCCCATCGGTGTCCCCTACTGACCGTGGGCAGGGCGGGGAATTTTGCGGAGATAAATCTCAACGCTGACCCAGCTGGGACTCGAACCTGGGAACTACAGATTACGAGCCTGGCGCACTACCAACTGAGCCCCCCCCCCGCCCCCCGCATTTCAGAAATGATTGTTTAGAGTAGGGGTTCTCAACGTGGAGTACGCGGTAAAAATTTTTGAAGTACGCAATGAGAGCTCAAAAGTCGCTATATCTTCCATTGTCCAATAAAGAAGAGTTTGTTGAGATATCTTGTGACAATAGTTTAAAAAGCATTCATTCCAAAAAAGATATTGATTAGTTTTTGGATTGGAGTGGAGAAGGAATATCCGACTTTGTCAAGAATTGCAGTCAAATATTTGTTACCTTTCAAAACAACTTATTTATGTGAAATTGGTTTTTCGTTTTTAACTGCTTTAAAAAATAAATATTGGAACAGGTTGGATGTTGAAGATGACTTGAGACTCTACCTTAGCAAGATAACCCCAACCATTGATGAACTGTGCAAGCGTAAACAAGCGCAACTATTTCACTGATTACCCAGTAAAATGTTTACAATTTTATAAAATCTGTTGAATTGTTTATGTCATTTTTTGTGTTTATCGATATATGTAATTTATGAATACAAAATTTAATGCATATATATATATGTTTTATTTTATTCCCATTGTTATACTATAACTATACTTTTATCTCTCTATACAAGGGTTTGCCAGTTACATTTCCAGGGGGTAGGTGAAGCATAATAGGTTGAGAACCACTAGTTTAGAGTGAAATTATATAGTTTTATTAATGTTTGTCAGAATTTTCAACAGGCAATCAACTAATATGATTCAACTTAAAAAAATATATTAATAAATGAAAACGTTTAGTCGGGGATAAGGGTCCCTCATTGGCCATTGGCAATGATAAACTATTGTGTACTCTCATCTCGCGAACATTGGAAACAATAATGCATATTATATTAATCTTCAAACTAATTTATACGAGGGCTACTAAAATAGCTGTCTGCAGCCAGGCCCGGATTTTCCATTAGACTGGTTAAATATTAGCATAGGGGCACCAATAATAATCTGGGCACCACCTTTTAAATTCTACGATTTATTTATTTAAGTAACAATAAAAATGTATCGTTTTCATTTTAACTACCTGCAAGTATCCATGGAGAGCAAGTACTCTCTTTTCAAAGTTGTTTTGTTGGGTTGGGTTGTTTTACCTCTGAGAGGCACTTTTTTGCACACCATGGGCTAAATGGCCAGGTCACATGGACCCCGAATGCTCAGAGAAGGTTGGGGGAGGGGACCAACTGGAACAGCTGTTGGGAGACAGATGGTAGCCTCCCGTCAATGCCATCCAGCGTGTTCTTTAACGTGCACAGGGTATGGCTCTCCCGCACACGGGGCCACGGCTTAACGTCCCATCCGACAGACGGCGGCCTTTCCAAACCCATCGGTGTCCCCTACTGACCGTGGGCAGGGAGGTGCGAGAGTTGTCTCAGTGGATAACACGCTCAGCTCATAACCTGTTGTAATCGAACTGGATTTATTTCATGCTGAGATATGTTAGTCTTCGGGTTGTGTAGAGTAAAAGTCATAATTTATAATGAGAGTCTTCATTGCATTGGATATTATGTTGAGATTTTCTTGATCTGTAATTCTTGAGTTATCTGCATTTGCTGGATCGATGTTTTTTAGTTGATCTTTTAAATTCAGTAGGTTACATTCGAACAGATAATGCTTACTGTGTCCCTGACCACCACATCTGCATAATGGGTTATCTATTTTTCCAATTCTTATGAGATGTTCGGGAAATTTTCTATGTGTTGTTAATATTTACGTTGATAAAAATAAAATAACGTTGCGTATATTAACTTTGGATAAAGATAAACAAAGATTAAACACAAAGTGCCTAAATGTGATAGCCTTTCTTTTAGAAAGCCGAAATGCAATCACTTATCCTTTACTTACTGCAGAAAGTTTGCTGCCCTAATTAATTCCTGTGTGCGCAAAACCAACATTACGCAGACTAGTCGATAACTGGGATAAAGATATTCCAATATACGACACTTACATCTCTCAACCAAAGACTTAACACTTTTCTTTATCTTGGATCAACAATCTACTTGAAATATATACTTTACATAAAGAATAATCTTGAATATTCCTTCATTAGAATAGTAAGCATGAAATATCATTTACTGCGTTTCGTGGATAAGGGCATTATATTTCAACGACTTTGAAACTAAATGCATATAAATCTTCATATTAATTGGATCGTTCGCATACATAAACCGTTAAGGAGGCAGTTTAGGCTCAACACTTTGGTTTCTGCGGAGGTTCTAAAGTAAATATCGATTTTCTCTTTCGAATTTCACTTTCCTATTTAGGAAATTGCTACCTGTAGGATGAGAGATTTCACTCAGTTGATAGCGCTCCAGATTCGTAGTCTGCAGTTCCCAAGTTTGAGTCCCAATTGTGCCCGCTTTGAGATTTATCTTCGCTGACCACCGTTCTTCGATTGGTGATTGGTTGTCCGTCCGTCGGATGCGACGAAAAGCCGTGGCCACGTTAAAGAATATACTGGGCGGCCTTGACGGGAAGCTACCATCTGTCTTCTAACAACTATCCAGTGGGTGCCTCTCCCTCAACTTTCTCTGAGATCTACGGACCCCTTGTGACCTAGCCATTTTGTTCATTGTGTGCGAAAATGTATTAGGTTAGCTCAGCTCAGAGTTAAACAACCTAACAAACCCAAGTTTTTTGCAGAATGTTCTAATTGCTAAAGGCTTTATAGTCACAATTAGCTGAATAAAAATGTTAACCGTTTATAGTTTAGTGGTGAGAACGCCTCGCAGGTTTAACCATTTCAATAGGGAGACGTGGGTTCGAGTCCCACTCACCGTGAAGCTCAGGATTTTTGTTAGCATTAATCCTGTATCACGAGTCCCATGTTTACAGCATATCTCTTGTGATTCTCTACTATGAACTTGCAAAATGTTTCAGCTTTCATAACGCTTTAACTGAATGCAAATTGTTGCAAATCGAGATTTAAATAGATTTCATTGAGATCTTTAAATTATATTCAGTCAGATTTTCTTGTAAAAACCTTATTTAAGAAGTTACTGATTTCTGCACCTGAGTTACTATTGACAAAATATAGAACTGTCCCTAATTAAGTGGCTGCTGAATGTATTTCCCGTGATTATACATATTACAAGTGTACTTTCCTACTTTTGTTGATACACTTTATGATTAAATATTTTTCCCCAGAGGTTGTGGTATACTTGAAAATTTTAAAAGAGGTACATTTAGAAATGCGCTAAAATTGAGGATCATTAAGTGCAACAATAGTTTGCGACAAGTAGGTATTAGAAGTACAAATAAATGCCTCTTTTGACAATAAAAAATTTTTTGATAAGAAATGCGCAAAATTAAAATTTTACATTTGTGTTTCTTCACATCTTAATCTCTTCATTCTACTCTGAGAAAACTTTGGGCAAATTCTGCAAAGTAGCGAATAATTTAAACATTAATGATGGAACAATAGAATCACTAAACGGGTCTGTAAGTGATGAATACTAAATTCTTTTGCTTCCAGTGTATCTTATTCCAACTAATGCCATGCAGAGAACATCTTTTTCAGCTAGGTTAATGGTAATATTCCTAACTTCGCAAATTTAGGGAAAAAATGAAACAGAAAGTGAAAACTAATTTGCTTCAGATCAGGCCCGCCCAAACCGAACTTAGTGAAGAGCCACTGGAAAAAAAGATATTCTAAAAGAGCCGCAGGGAAAATTCTCTACTTAAAAAAATCATTTATAATGAATAATGAACTGGGAAAAAAACTATATTTTTTAGGGATCAAAAAACCTAGATTCAAAAAACAAAAATGTGCTCTTTAATGAGCACTATGAATCGGCAAAATTGTTTGCTTTATGCATCTAAAAATGTTTGATCAAGAAATTGGAAGAAATGAGCCAGATTTAGAATATTGATGATTTGTTTTTTTGGCAGAAGGTTCTTTAGAAATGAGCAGCGGGTTAGGCAAACGTGCTTTAGAGAATGGACCAATGACCCGCAAGAAAAACCTCTTCCTACCGCTCATTAATAATATCAAAGTTTTTAAAAGTATGAGTCATGAAGTCTTTTGAAAAGGGTGGCAGAATATTGAATTTTAAATTTTAATTTTTCGCACTCTAGGTATAAGAATAAAAATTTATGTTTTGAACTCATTTGTGTCATAAACGAATAATTAAATAGTTCGACTAAATTAAAGTTAAGGGGAGCCAAGATCTTTTTAAAGGTTGAAATCCACGTCATTTTGTTCCATAGGTCGTTTCTACTTATCGTTGTTAATACCTCGTTCATACTAAATCTGATTCTATTGACAATTCGTTTACCGTCTCAGTAAACGAATTTCACGTTCTGGGTGTAATGGGAACCGTTTATATATATATATGATTATGTAAATTATAATGATAAATAGATGATGTTTATTAGAATAAAAAAAAATGTGTTCACGATCTTTTCCTTCTTCAAGAAAATTTATATGTTAAAATAAACACAACTGTAATTTTCACTTTAATAAAAAAAACTTAAAATATTAACAAAATGATATGAGGTATCGCATTCAAATCCGTAAGCGTTTTTCGATGTAGTAGTTTTGCCTCTGTTGAAACTTAGCATCACTTTTATTTTTGTGGGTGGGTCATAACTACGTATTTTCATAATTAAAAATTTAATACAATCAGAATTATTATTATTATGTATTAATGATAATATACAGTGTAATGCACTTGTAACAACAATTCACCAATTCATAAAATTATACTGAATCTTTTAATAATAGAAATCTTCGCTTTTAATAATAGAAAGTTCAAATGGATTGAAATTCCAAATAATCTATGAGTGCAATATCTTGACTGTGAGTGACATGAGCGAGGTGTGACCATAGAATGTTTTGCATCTTTTTTTCGCTTAGATACTCCCTCACGATATATCTTGCTCTCTCGCATAGATGAGACGAAATATTGAAGATTTGTTTTTTCTGCTAATTGGGAACCAAAATAAATCTAACTAAAATACAAATACTCAAAAAGTGGGTCAAAATTTGTGGGCTCGAAAAAATGCATAAAGTACGCATTCAATTTAATATCTATTCTATGGTGTGACATCTTGTGAGTATAATGCTTTACTTCCAAGTATATACTTGCCGCGGATAGGTTGTGTGAAATTTCACTTGTTTGAACTGGTAAAATAAATTTCGCGTGCCTCGGAAAAATCACGGTCAATAGGATTTGATAGTGATAAAAGTTAAGAAATCTTTGCAAATTCTTAAAAAGAATGCTACCCGAGTTCAATACTTTTCCGAGTTAAAAGGAATGCTACCCGAGTTCAATACTTTTCCGAGTTAAAAGAAATGCTACACGAGTTCAATACTTTTCCGAGTTAAAAGAAATGCTACACGAGTTCAATACTTTTCCGAGTTGAAAGGAATGCTACCGAGTTAAAAAATTGTGTTGGAATTTCTGATAGTAAGTACCGCAGAATGAGTCGTGAACGTAAGTTAAAGTGGAATTGTCTAAAGTGTTTAAAATGCAGTCGTACTGTTAAACCTAAAAAGATGGTGACAAGAGTAGTGAGAAATGCCATAGTTAAAAATATAGTGAAGATTGACTGGAACTTTAGGTCGACTTTTAAAACATTAAATCCATATGACATTTTTAGTGAATTTGAAGAAGGTAATACTGACTGTAGGGTAGGAAACAAAGGTAAAAAAATGTGATGATAATAGGACAAATCAAATGTCTACCATAAATGATACTGTCGGATTTAATGATCTGTCGGATATTCATAATGATACTGTCGGATACTGTCGAAGATCCGACAGTATCATTTATGAAGATTGTTTTTTGAGTAGTTTAGATTGCAAAAAAGATATTAAAAATTAAATCAATTGTTTTTTTTTTCATACAGTCTGAGATGTCTAGTAAATATGAATCTCTAAAAAGTTAATCATAAACCATAAAAAAAATCAAAGCCTTCAAAATTTAAAAATATCAATTGAAGATGTGAAAAAAAATGTTCAAGATATTAAAGAAAAACAAGCAATTCAAGAAAAACAATTGTTACAGATTTTTAGCAGTATGTTTATTTGGCAAGCGTGCGTGAATTCGTAATATACAAACAGATAGTGAATGAACATATTTAATAACTGAAGCAATAAATTTACATCAATAACGTAAAAAATTAAGTATTAGTCACTTGAAACACCAATATTCTAATCAACTATGATTAATTAATCCAGGCGTTCCTCAAATATAACATTCGAAAAACGAATCATAATTCAAATCATTATCACAGCTCTTAGAAATCTTCGTATACCATCCCATCCGACGGACGGTGGCCTTTCCAAGTCCATCTGGTATCCCTTATTAACCAAGGGCAGGGCGGGAGTTCTACGGAGATAAATCTCAACGTTGACCCAGATGAGACTCAAACTTGGAAACTGCAGATTACGAGCTTGGTGCTTTACCGACTGATCCCCGCCCCATTGGCACACAACGTTTATTATTTAAGCTATGAGGATGGCACGTTTTAACTTATGCAAAGGATATGAAACCTGGATGGATATGATGACCCTTGGCTATCTTGTAGTGACGATATTTGTATTTCACGCTTTAGTGTTTGCTTTTGTGTATTATGTTTTGTACTTTGGTTGAATAAAAGTGTTCTTATAATCACACTAAATGCAAAGAAATGATAGAAGGGTTAGAATTTTATTTCACCCTTTCCGTCGTTATAAATTTGAGGATTTCGTGACGCATTTGTGAGATTCTGCGTGACATCGATGAACACCATTAACGTAGCACAAAAGGAACCCTCATTGATAACGGATCTTTCTGCCTTAGAGGAAAGAAACAAGAAGACGTTCTAACTTTCTTTGATGTTATCTGTCGACTTACGAACAACGAGAGCAGAAATTTGTGTATTTCATCTGTTGCTGCGCGAGAGAGACATTTGTTCTGGGATCGTGTCTAATTTCGTGGGGGAAAAAAGAAATCGCATCGAAATCTTATTTTCTTTTGGCAGAATCAATAGAACATATAGGTAGTTCCTCTTACAAATATATCTGTCTCCAAAGACTTGAGGGAGTCACGGTTAGTGTGAGTTGTATAGGAGGAAGGAGTGCGCGGTCGATTTCTTGCCAGGATCGTGATGTTTTAGCTCTGATGTAATAGTGATGATAATTTAATTGCTTCATAGTCTTCTTAAGAAAGGAGATATCAATAGATTTTATAATTCCATGATATGAATGATGGGGTGTTAAACTGTGATCCTATGTGTATCATTTTCTCTGTATGTTAATTATATTTATTGCCATTGAAGTGCAAAATAATCCACATTATACGTGCACACATGTATAGGACACCAACGGCGATATTTTCGCTGTTAATTAAATTAAATTGTTTCATTATAGCAATATGAGTCACTTTTTGGTTTGTCTGAGCCACTAAAGGAAATTAATACAAAAATCAATAACGACTCACTCACTACAAAGATTACAAACAATATGTGTCGTTTTTCCGATATATGTACAACACACTTTTACTTTACACTTGATTATTTAACATAGGTGCAACATCTTCCAAAGAAAAGAGAAAGCTTTTTAAATTCTGTTTCAACATATTAAAATTTTTTTTCTCTTCGAATTTCAAGAGGCAACTGATTGAAGATTTTAGGTGCGATATACGAATAATGCTTATGAGCAATTTCTTTTTTGGTCAAAGGAACTGAGTATTTTGGACCTTTCTCTCTGAAGTTGTATAAATCCGGCTGAATGTGAAAATTAAAGTAATTTTGCTTAAAAAATATCACTCTAAAAACAAATATATGTCTAGAAGGTAGAATTTTTAGCATAGAGTAACGACTGAAATTGGTTAAAATATCAGTGTTATTTTTTGCAATTAATTTCATAATTTTGTTTTGCAGAGACATCAGAGGTTTAAAACCCGAGGCATAAGTTCCACCCCAACAAACTACACCGTACTGAAATGCCGCTTGTATCCATGAGAAGTACAATATTCGCAACATATTAAGATTAACTTTGCATTTCAAGTGGTGTAATTTGAGTAATTTGTAACGTGCTTTGCCTGTGATGTAGTCAATATGTTTCTTCCATTTTAGATTATTTATCTATGAAAATACCTAAATATTTAATGCTCTCAACCTGTGCTATGTCATCCCAACGGCAATCAAGATGTTTATAGCATTGAGGTGAATGCAGTTTAATGACAAAATTATTTGCAGCATTTTGGTTATTTTTCAACTTATAGAAAACAAATTTAGTTTTATTCTTATTAATTGAGAGTTTATTATTTCGAACCACATATTAAATTTCTCAACAATGTTATTGACATTGGACAATAAATCTGTAATAGTTTGGTTACTAAACTTAATGCAATGTCATCTACAAAGGTAGTAATATTACAATTAATGTTCATTTCACAGAGGTCATTAATATAAATATTAAACAATAGGGGGCCAAGAAAAGAGCCCTGCGGAATGCCATATTTAGTTTGTTTAGGATTGCTGAGGCAGTTTTTTAATTTAACTAATTGAGTTCTATTTGTTAAGTAACTGATAAATCATTCTAGAACAATCCCTCTCATACCCAAATATTCCAGGTTTTTCAAAAGCAATGAATGTGTTAACGTGTCAAAATCTTTTTCAAGATCTAGAAAAACTGATAGAGTTAAATTTCCTTGGTCAATTGATTTATAAATAAAATTTATCAGCCAAACTGATATGACGAAAAGAAATTTATTTTATTTAAATAACTCAATACTCTGAATTTTATTAGTTTTTCAAATATTTTGGAAAAAGCAGGCAAAAGCGAGATCGGTCTATAGTTTGAAAGGTAGTTTTTATTTCCCTTCTTGTAAATTGGAAATGCAATAAAAGTTTTGAGTTGTCTGGAAAAATCCCATTTTGAAAAGAATGGTTAAAGATGTACTAAGGGATGAATAATGAAGTTTTTACATTTTTTAACTGTAGTTACTGAAACTTCATCGATTCTTGGGCATTTGCCTTCTATTAGATTTGTAACGGTCTTATCCACTTCTTGTATGGTTATAGGGCTAAAAAACAAAGAGCTATCTGTTTTATAATAATTTCTATAATATCATATTCAGTAGGTTTATCATTAAGTATTTTATTAGGTAAATCGACAAAATAAGTGTTAAATTCATTTGCTACATCTCTAATTTCATTGGTGTTAGATTATTTATCTATGATATCCTCAATATTATTCATTTTATCCGTAGAACTTCATCTTTTGAATTATTCCCAATTAAATTTTTATGAACTTCCATTGTTTTTTAACATCACCATTACATTTTAAAAATTCTTCCACGTAATATTTGTTTCTGGTCTCCTTAGGTTTAGGCCTTAAGTTATTACTATGTTCTAAAAATTGCTTCTCGTGGTCCTCGTTATATGGGTATTTTTTTAATTTTTTATAAAGCTTATCTCTATGCTTAATCATATCACCGATTTCATTTGTGATCCAAGGCTTTTTCAGTTTCTGAATGTTTCTTTTTCCATAGTAAAATGAATCCTTAATTACTTTACACAAAATCTCTGAAAACTTTTTGTACACATTATTAATGTTAGTTTCCTATGTTATCCCCTGCCATTTATAATCTTTTAATTTATCATTTATTAATTCATAATTAATTCTGAGCATTTCTTTTGTCAAAAGTTTTATTTTCCTTGTCTAATTTTAACTGCTATGGAGCAATGATCCGCTCAACTCTTTTCCTCCCTCTCACAACAAAAAATTTAATTTTAGATATTTATTATTGTTTCAGGTAATTGCTAATGCACCAAATTTGTTGTTGTCTATTAGATAACTTGCCACTGATCTAAAGAGGAAAATAATATCAAAAGAGAAGGATAATTTGATATTTCTTAGAATTTGCCATGGCCAAAAAATTGTTAATCCTGCACTGTGAAGCGCAATTTCATCCGTACCACATTCTAATACGGGTTGGGTTGTTTTACCTCTGAGCGGCACTTTTTTGCACACCATGGGCTAAATGGCCAGGTCACATGGACCCCGAAGGCTCAGAGAAGGTTGGGGGAGGGGACCCACTGGAACAGCTGTTGGGAGACAGATGGTAGCCCCCCGTCAAGGCCATTCAGCGTGTTCTTTAACGTGCACAGGGTATGTCTCTCCCGCACACGGCTTAACGTCCCATCCGACGGACGGCGGCCTTTCCAAGCCCATCGGTGTCCCCTACTGACCGTGGGCAGGGCGGGGAATTTTACGGAGATAAATCTCAACGCTGACCCAGCTGGGACTCGAACCTGGGAACTACAGATTACGAGCGTGGCGCGCTACCGAGTGAGCCACCCCCGTCCCCATTCTAGTACGGATGACAGACTTAAAGTGTGGTTCGACAACTCTGACCCTGTGACAGGAATGTCTTCATATCACACCATTTGCCAATAACTCATCGAACCTATACGACGTCAAATTCAAGCTGTTCTGAAGGCATTGTTTATTGACAGGTTTACAATGAGTTGTTCTTTCCAGTTATTTCGTATCGAACTAGAAGAAATGCGAAACATCTGTCACGATACACTGTCCTACCAAAATATTAGAGAATTCCCACATTATGCCAATGAAAAATAAAATTAGATATTTGTTATCTTGGAGAGTGAAATTTTTCTGGGAATAAGAATAAATATAAGTTAAAATCAATTCTAAATTTGAATTTCATTAAAATTCATCCAGTGTTTTAGATATTATGATAATTAAAATATATATCACAATTTCACTCTTACTTAAAAATTTTGATTAAAAACAAATACCCCTTCAAACAACTGTTTGCCACAGAGGTCTGACAGGAGCATCTCAGTTTATATGCCATAACAGAAATGCATGTAAATTAATTTAAATATTAGATGAACTTCTGCATGTATAATTTTTTCAGTAGAGAATTTGGTATAACAATTATTATTTGTTGTTTTGATTAGCTTTCAAGACACATTCTTAAGATTGCCGACTTGGGATATTAAGTAATTCAGCTTCCATAACTTTTAAAATACTGAACGAATATTACTGAAATCCAAGATTTAGATAAGCTTGATCTAGACTTTTTATTTATTTTTGGTCTCATTTCTATAAAAAGTTTATTCTTTAAGATATTGGTTTCCTAATTTAGCCTTCCGTTGTCGTAACATGGGAATAGCCCATGTTACGACATGGGCTATTCCCATGAAGTGGGGGGCGGGGGTGGCTCAGTCGGTAGCGCACCAGGCTCGTAATCTGTAGTTCCCAGGTTCGAGTCCCAGCTGGGTCAGCGTTGAGATTTATCTCCGCAAAATTCCCCGCCCTGCCCACGGTCAGTAGGGGACACCGATGGGCTTGGAAAGGCCGCCGTCTGTCGGATGGCACGTTAAGTCGTGGCCCCGTGTGCGGGAGAGCCATACTCTGTGCACGTTAAAGAACACGCTGGATATCCTTAACGGGAGGCTACCATCCGTCTCCCAACAGCTGTTCCAGTGGGTCCCCTCTCCCAACCTGCTCTGAGCCTTCGGGGTCCATGTGATCTGGCCATTTAGCCCATGGTGTGCAAAAAAGTGCCGCTCAGAGGTAAAACAACCCAACCCAAACCCTGCATTTCTGAATTTTTAATGATATTTCGTCATCTAAATGTGACAACAATATCTGAATGATGACGTATTTGTCTTTATCAGTTGTTACGAGAGCGATGAAAATTAATCACTTAAGTGCAAATTAGGAATTCTGAAAGCCGTAAACTTCAAACGGAATTCCGACAATTGACTAAGAATGCCACTTGTTCACGATCAAGCTCACTTGGTGAAACAAGTAATTAGTTTAATTGGTATCAATAGTTTGGAAACATGATAATAATTAGTTTGCTTTCGCAATGCATGCATTTTCTCTGTGACAAATCCTATAATTAAAGCCGACATACATAAGCAGTTTGTAAAGTCAGTTTGAGCTAATTGCAGAGGGCATTCGTCCTTATCCAGTCTGGATATTGCACAAAATGAAACGTTAATTAATGGACCTCACATACTGATTGGTTTCATGAAGCTGCAGGTAGACGATACAATCAATCCGTTGTGCATGTTAAATAAAAAATGTCACGGAACCTGTTCTGATAATCTTGATTGAAAAAAAATTCCGAAGGGTGCAGAAACTTGCGTCTTATCAAGCACGTTGTTGGATTCTTTTTTTGCGGCACTTTCTTGCCCACAATAGGTTAAACGGCCAGGTCACAAGGACCCCGAGGGCTCAGAGAAAGTTGAGGGGAGGGTACTCATACCCATTGGATAGCTGTCAGGGAACAGATGGTAGCCTCCCATCAAGGCCATCCAGCATGTTCTTTAACGTACACAGGATACTACCCTCGATCAGAAAGGGGACACTAATGAGCTTGGAAAACCGCCGTCCGTCGAGTGGGATATTTAGCCTTGGTTTCTTGTGCGGGAGAGCCATACCCTGTGCAAGTTAAAGAACACCATCTATGATGGCCTTGACGAGAAGCTTCCATCTATCTCCTAACAGCTGTCCAGTGGGCCCCCTCGCTCCGATATTCAATTTGCCCTTAGAGTCCTTTTGATTTAGCCCATTGTCTGCAAAAAAGTGCCACTCAGAGGTAAAACATCCCAACCCAGACTCACACACTTGCCAACAAACACTAAATTATATCTCCGAGATTTTCGTATTTCCCGTAATCAAATATATTTCTACTTAATTCAATATAAGTATTCAAGATAGACACAAATCATTACGATATCTTTTTGCTCTACATCAAATTTATCTTCCCCTCATCTAAGACTAATACAGATCTCCTTACGGATATTAGCGAAAGTAATGAAAACGTTATTCTTTTCTCTATGCTTTGAATTAGTACCACATTTTCTGCAAAGTACTCAATATTGCATTCTACTGGAAGATAGGAAAGCCATAATGACCAAACCCGTTTGGTCCGTACAATAACAAGAACAAAAGATGGCCATAAGAATAACTGGCGAATGCAGCAGGCCAAACTAATCTGCCATATCAGGAGAATGGAGAAAGATGTTATTGGTACTCTTATTGTCTGAGAGGCAAGATATTGCTTACCGTTACACCCAGATTTGGGCTCTTCAGATGTTTATTATCGGCAACAACTTTAATATCTATTAAGACGTTGTTTTTTTTACTTATGTCCTATTTCCTAAATCATAACAGATAAAGTACAGAAGAGCAACAATGTTTTTTATTAGGATTGCAGTTACAAACCACGGATTTTTTGTGAATCCGTGGTTTTTTCAAACCCTCATTTTTTAGCTCACAACAACGGTTAAAGGCATGCCCGGATCTAGAAAAGAAAAATAAAAGGGAGAGGCTTTGGATTGAGTTGTTTTACCTCTGAGTGGCACTTTTTTGCACACAATGGGCTAAATGGCCAGGTCACAAGGGCCCCAAAGGCTCGGAGAAGGTTGGGGTGGAGACCCACTGGTCTCATCCAGCGGACGGTGGCCTTTTCAAGCCCATCGGTGTCTCCTACTGACCGTGGGCAAAGTGGGAGTTTTATGAAGATAAATCTCAAAGCTGACCTAGTTAGAACTCGAACCTGGGAACTGCAGATTACAAGCCTGGTGCGCTACCGATTGAGCCACCCCCGCCCCAAAGGGAGAGGCCAAATAATTCAGTCGAGCCTTAAAAAAAGTAAAGGGGACGGGGTGCATGAGACTGTAATTCCATTGCAGCATAACGTTTTCCCCTCAGTTTTAGAGTTGTTTAAAATATTGTTCAGTTGGGTTGAGTTATTTTACCACTGAGGGGTACTTTTTTTGCTCATAACAGGATAAATGGCCAAATCACGAAGACGTCAAAGACTCGGAGAAAGTTGAGGTAAGGAGACCTACTGGACAGCTATTAGGAGTCAGATGAGAGCCTCCCTTCAAGGCCATCCAGCATGTTCTTTAATGTGCACAGGCTCCCCTGCACTCCAAGCCACGGTTTAACGTCCCATCCGACGGACAACGACTTTTCCAAGTCCATCGGTATCCCCGACTGAGCAAGGGTAGGGTGGGGAGTTTTTCAGCCTCCCCAGCCCCCTTGAGAATTGCCGCCTAGGTGCCACAAAAAACAGAAAAATTGAAACAAAAAAAGGCATTCAAGTTCCGATTCCAAAATAAAAATCAATTCCAATCTATAAGTGCTAAAAAGAAGAAACTTGACTTCGAATAGCTCACAGATAGAAATGACGCAAATGTAAATTTCTCAATTGTCGCACATTGCTGCGTTCGTGCAGCGAAATCAATGAAATGAATATATACATTTTTCGAATCGATATTTGAATTACTCGTTTATCGTTTCTCTCTATCTGTTCTTTTGTCCTTGTAGGATCGAATAAGATTTGAATAGTTTCAGTCAAACAAAATGAATTCCTTGAAATAACAACGAATAAAGAATACCAAATTTGAGTAAACAAAGAACTTAGGTACATAAAAGATTTCTTTTCTAAAGGAAAAGAGATTCGCAATGTGACATATACTACAATCTGGGAAGAATCACATATTTAGCCCCTTACACTTTTTTTTTTTATGTATGAAGATTTGGTTGGTTGTTTTACCTCTGAGCAGCACCTTTTTGCACACAATGGGCTAAATGGCCAGGTCACAAGGACCCCGAAGGTTCAGGGAAGGTTGGAGGAGGGGACACACTGGAATAGCTGTTGGGAGACAGATGGTAGCCTCCCGTCAAGGCCATCCAGCGTGTTCTTTAATGTTCACCGGGTATGGCTCTCCCGAACACGGGGCCACGGCTTAACGTCCCATCCGACGGACGGCGGTCTTTCCAGGCCCATCGGTGTCCCTACTGGCCGTGGACAAAGCGCGAAGTTTTGCGGAGATAAATCTCAACGCTGATCCAACTGGGACTCGAACCTGGGAACTGCAGATTACGGGCCTAGCGCGCTACCGACTGAGCCACCCCGCCCCAATCTATGAAGATAATCTTAAAGATGGTAGATCTTTCTTCTTATGTAATATGCTATCAAAATATTTGATATGCTTTTAGTGTATAAAAATAACTTTAAAAGTGGGTTTAATTTTTATGTAATATTCTATACAAATATTGATACTTTGATTTCTATCAAAAATTTCAAGGGAAAGATATTCAATCAATTATTTATAAAACAAATTTGGAAAAATTACGTTCATTGAAAAATATTGCTTTTACTAAATATAAAAATAATACATTTTGAAACGCATAAATTCAAAATATGTTCATTTAAATCATCATCATCATCCTCAAGCAGCCATGGGCTACGGAGGTCCAACCAGATCGTGCAGTTTAATTCTCCAAGCATATCTGTCCTGAGCTACATCTGCTGCATCCAGCCACTGCACACCAATTTTAACAAGGTCCTGTTTGACATTGTCTGCCCACCGCATCCTAGGTCTCCCCCTCCTTCTGAGGCCTCTAGGCACACTGTTCATAACCCTATTCGCCAATCTATAATTATCCATACGGGCAACATGGCCAAACCAGCGGAGTCTCTCTCTGCACAATATGCTGCTTAAAAGAGGTTTCAGACTCCTTTGTCTAACCTCATCATTAGTTACAAAGTTGACCCACCTAATGCCCAAGATACTGCGTAAGCATCTGGAATCAAAAGCATCTAGTTTCCTGTTAACTTGTTTACACAGCGTCCACGTGTCACTACCATAACTAACCCTAGAAAGAACCAAACTATTATACAGTCTAATTTTAGTCTTTAGGTGTATACACCTATTTCTCCACAATCTCCATAGATTCTTAAAAGTCCCGGCAGCAATTCCTATTCGTCTGTTAATCTCATGCCGCAGATCACCAGTATCTGTTGCATAGCTCCCAAGATAATTAAACTGTGACATCTTCTCAAGACTGCAACCATTCAGATTAACTGAATGGCAACCTGCCTGACCAATTTTCATCACTTTAGTTTTCTCTCTGTTTATAACCAAACCTACTCTACTACCAGTTTCATCATCAGCTCGAATGAAAGAGTTCATCTCATCAACATCATTTGCCAAAAGGGCTAAATCATCAGCATAATCTATATCAGAAATTTTCGTATCTCCAGCCCATTTAAGGCCAAAATCTTTCCCTTGAAGTGAATTTCGCATAACATAATCAATAACCAAACTAAAGAGAAAAGGAGACAAAATGCACCCTTGTCGAACACCAGAAGTAATACTAAACCAATTGCTACAAGGCTTACCAACTCTCACACACGACTCAGCGTTATTATAGAGAGCTTTCATTATGTTAACTAACTTGTCTGGTATACCATATGATCTCACAATGAACCACAAATTATGACGATCAACAGAGTCAAAAGCCTTTTTGTAATCAACAAAGCTAGCAACCAAAGGTTTCTGAAACTCTAAACATTTCTCAAGAATCTGCCTAAGTAAAAATATCTTATCTACACATCCCCTACCACTTCTGAATCCACATTGCTCATCACGCAATTGACTGTCAACCAGATTCTTAATTCTATTAAGCACAATCATGGAAAGAACTTTACCTGGAACAGAGAGTAGGCTGATACCCCTATAGTTATCACAAGAACTGCGATCACCTTTTTTGAATATAGGGATAACAATAGCTCTGGTAAAATCCTTACGAACCATGCCTTTATCATAAAAGATTTTCAAAATTTCAGTCATCCAAGTGGTAACCGAAACATTTCCAGCTCTAAGCATTTCAGTGGTAATTTCACCTACCCCTGGGGATTTATGAAGTCTAAGTTTAGAAATAGCCAAAATAACTTCAGATTGTGCTATAGGGCCAACATTAAAGCCACCAATGCATCTATCATCATTACAAACAATGGGAGTAGAACTAACCACATTGTTTAGAACATCACTGAAATGCTCAGCCCACCTAGCCACGATAGAATCCTCCCCTTCTATAACCTTACCTTGTTTATCCTTCAATCCTTGTATGCCTGTCCGTTTTCTACCACACAACACATTAACTATCTGGTGCAGCTCTCTGCTGTTGTGCTGCTTAACTGCTTCCTCAGCTTTGTCAGCCAAGCCATCAAGTCAAAGATTCTTATCAGTAGCTAACTGATCCTTTACACGTTTATTACGCGCTCTGTAATCCTTTCTATTAGGACTAGTAGGGTACTGATTAAGGACATTCCTGCAGTTCCTTTTTTCTGAAATAAGCTCAAGTGCCTTATCGCTCTAATAATTCTGCCTCCTATACTCCTTTTTTCCTAAAAGAGTACTGTTAGTTTGCGAAAAGGCCTGTTTAAATCGGCCCCATTCTTCCTCAACTTCAGTAGTAAGCAAACCATGACTGTCATAATGACTAAGTAACCTATCATTGTAAGCTTTAGCTATAACAGGGTCTTTCAGAGCTTCAGTACTAAATGTAAATTTTTTAACTTTAGCACAGCACTTTTTAAGTTCAAGTTGCAAGACACTTTTAACAAGGTAATGGTCAGATCCAATTTCAGCTCCCCTAGGTGCCCTGGTATTCCTAACAGAACTAGCCCATTTGCTGTTAATTAATATATAATCAATCATATTCTTATGCAGCCCATCAGGTCAGAGTCAGTACCAACTTTGGCATTGAAGTCACTTAGAATAAGGGTAATATCTCCTTTCTTGACAGAATTCAAAATATCCTGAAGTTGTCTGTAAAACCTATCCTTCTTATCCTCATTGGCATCCTCAGTGGGGGCATAACAGCAGATAACATTCAAGTCTTTAATGCTTGTCTGAAATTTTGCTGTAAAAAACCTTTCATCAATGCAGTCATATCCTAAAAGAGCATCACTGGCGTGTCTGCTGAGAAGCAAACCTGCACCTTGGAGATGCTTTCCCATCTCCCTCCCAGAAAAGAGAAATTTAAAGTTATTTTTAAGTATTTCACCTTTACTGTCCATCTGGTCTCTTGCAAGCCTAGAATTTCTAGGTTATAATGTGGAATTCTTGCAAGAGGAGATCAAGAGAAAAATCTCTATGTGATGTCCTCACGTTCCATGCTCAACTCGAAGTTGAGAAACTTCGAGTCCCAACTATGTTGTTATCGACGTTTGTAGTTTGACGTTTATGTTGTTATCGACGTTTGTAGTTTTTAGACTATGTTTATCGACGTTTGTAGTTGAGAACTACAAACGTCGATCCTGGTGGCCTCCGATAGAAATGTTTCCACCCCCCATAACTTAACCCCATTTTTTAAAAGAAGTGTTTTTAATATATTTCGAGATGTTTATCCGCTTTCTTTCAAAAATAAAATGCATTTTAAAAGTTTTGTTTTAATCATCCCCCCTCTGTGTCCTCATGCTGAAGGTTAGAAGGAAGATCTTGCTCATGGATCCTTTTATCTGTAATCGTGTCCCATCTATCTGATTAGGATACTATAGTCAATAGCGAAAAACTTTGAAAATCTCCAGTATGACTTTTTCTTTCAAAAAATATTAGGTAATATTAATCATAGATTTCTAGATTGAAATATACTTATTAATTGCTTGCAGAGCCTGAGGGAGGTGAGATAGGGCCCCAGCTAGTTAAAAATATGGGGCCCCCAACCCCAATCCGAAAACTATATAAATATATGAGCTGGGTTGAGTTATTTACCCCTGAGCGGCACTTTTTGGGCACACAACATAAATATATGAATATAGTAAATAGATACTTTGCGAAAGCAGATTTTCTATCATTTATTAAAAGAAATTTCAAATTATATGATAAAGTAATTTACACTCTTTTATAACTTACGAATTGTTTAGGCTTGTTTGACATATAATTTGAGAATGTCATGTATGAGGCCTCACAGTCCATTGGCCTAATAGAGTTGCCGCCTCGCTCTCTATCTGAGCCTAATCATGGAGGCAGGAAGAGAGGGGGATGCCCTATCGCTTGAAAACTGTAACCGACCTCGCCATATGCTCTTACTCGTAAGCGTGCGTTGTCTACGTTAACGAACGAGAGATTGTGCAAAAACGTTAGCTCCTATATAGCATATTCCTGCAGAAATTGGGACTTTGGATTGGATTGTTTTACCTCTGAGCGGCACTTTTTTGCACACCATGGGCTAAATGGCCAGGTCACATGGACCCCGAAGGCTCAGAGAAGGTTGGAGGAGGGGACCCACTGGAACAGCTGTTGGAGACAGATGGTAGCCTCCCGTCAAGGCCATCCAGCGTGTTCTTTAACGTGCACAGGGTATGGCTCTCCCGCACACGGGGCCACGGCTTAACGTCCCATCCGACGGACGGCGGCCTTTCCAAGCCCATCGGTGTCCCCTACTGACCGTGGGCAGGGCGGGGAATTTTGCGGAGATAAATCTCAACGCTGACCCAGCTGGGACTCGAACCTGGGAACTACAGATTACAGAAATTGGGGCGGGGGTGGCTCAGTCGGTAGCGCGCCAGGCTCGTAAATCTGTAGTTCCCAGGTTCGAGTCCCAGCTGGGTCAGCGTTGAGATTTATCTCCGCAAAATTCCCTGCCCTGTCCACGGTCAGTAAGGGACACCGATGGGCTTGGAAAGGCCGCCGTCCGTCGGATGGGACGTTAAGCCGTGGCCCCGTGTGCGGGAGAGCCATACCCTGTGCACGTTAAAGAACACGCTGGATGGCCTTGACGGGAGGCTACCATCTGTCTCCCAACAGCTATTCCAGTGTGTCCTCTCCTCCAACCTTCCCTGAGCCTTCGGGGTCCTTGTGACCTGGCCATTTAGCTCATTGTGTGCAAAAAGGTGCTGCTCAGAGGTAAAACAACCCAACCTGCAGAAATTAACCTGCAAAATGGATAAAAGGAATGTCATTTCATTGGTAAGAAGTTGAAATAAAGTTTTGCTTCCGGAATTTTTAAATTTTCCGTTATTTTAATTATATTGGAAATTAGCATATAAACAACTACTACTGCTTAGCTAAAATTACTACTCGTTTGAAATGTCTCCTCACCCCCTTTTTTACCTGGTGGGTATTATGGTTGAATTTTTATTTGATATGTAATTTATTACGATAGACGTTCAATATGTTCAACCTCAAAAACCGCTTTTAAAAACCACAGACAAATTTAATAATAGTGTTCAACTAGAGTTTTTGCAAACACGTTCAAACACAAAAAGGAATTAACACAGAGTAAATTCTCATGTATCTAATAATTCTAATGTTATTAGGAAATATTACGATTTAATTGTGCCAGTATCCGTGCAAAATATTCACACATACGATGACAACTGACCTTTCAGCGCCACTCTCAGGGTAGGTTGGGTTGGTTGGGTTGTTTTACCTCTGAGCAGCACTTTTTTTGCACACCATGGGCTAAATGGCCAGGTCACATGGACCCCGAAGGCTCAGAGAAGGTTGGGGGAGGGGACCCACTGGAATAGCTGTTGGGAGACAGATGGTAGCCTCCCGTCAAGGCCATCCAGCGTGTTCTTTAACGTTGGGTTGTTTTACCTCTGAGCGGAACTTTTTTGCACACCATGGGCTAAATGGCCAGGTCACATGGACCCCGAATGCTCAGAGAAGTTTGGGGGAGGGGACCCACTTGACGGGAGACAGATGGTAGCCTCCCGTCAAGGCCATCCAGCGTGTTCTTTAACGTGCACAGAGTATGGTTCTCCCGTACACGGGGCCATGGCTTAACGTCCCATCCGACGGACGGCGGCCTTTCCAAGCCCGTCGGTGTCCCCTACTGACCGTGGGCAAGGCGGGGAATTTTGCGGAGATAAATCTGAACGCTGACCCAGCTGGGACTCGAACCTGGGAACTACAGATTACGAGCCTGGCGCGCTACCGACTGAGCCACCCTCGCCCCCTCAGGGTAGGAGTAACATGGCAGTTTCGGCTGCACTAGCCACCTATGCTTAACTGATAGTAAGGGCGCCTCCACCTATTCCTGCCTCATGGGCCTAATAAGTTTTGCATTTTTTGTATGGTTACTGGACACACCTAAAAACAGATGGATTTTAAGAAATGTGTGTAGTAGTAATTTCAGACTTCTAAAATAAAAAAAAGTCACATTCAAATGTTTGGAAATTGGAACTTATAAATTTTATAACTATTCCATCAAGAGATTTATTTGAACAGTGAATAAATTCAAAATTCCCCACCCTGCCCACGGTCAGTAGGGGACACCTATGGGTTTGGAAAGGCCGCCGTCCGTCGGATGGGACGTTAAGCCGTGGCCCGTGTGCAGGAGAGCCATACCCTGTGCACGTTAAAGAACACGCTAGATGGCCTTGACGGGAGGCTTCCATCTGTCTCTCAACAGCTGTTCCAGTGGGTCCCCTCCCCCAACCTTCTCTGAGCCTTCGGGGTCCATGTGACCTGGCCATTTAGCCCATAGTGTGCAAAAAAGTGCTGCTCAGAGGTTAAACAACCCAACCCAAGTGAATAAATTTTCTAAGTTTTGACGCTTTTTTGCCTTCTTCAAAATATGTCGCCCGAGGTCATCGACTGACCTCATGTGATGGCTGTAGACCTTATTATTACACTGTGACAGAGTATCTTAGGGACAACCGGCAAACTCATCAGCGAAGCGAACCTTATTACACTGTTTCAGAGCGTAACAAGATTCTCCTGATATATAGAACCATCACTTCACGGACGACTTGTCAGGAACCCAATACGATCGATTCAGAATTCACGGACGACTTGTCGGAAACATGATACGATCGATTCTGAATTCATGAATTATTAGCCGCAAGCAACTGGCTGAAGAGAAAAAGAATTCCTAAATGACTCCTCAGACAACAAATTACACACACATTAACCTAGAAAACATATTACATACACACACAGAATCCTAAAGGAAACCCACGTTTGCATTTTAAAGTTCAGTACAGGATTTAATTTGAATTCTTATAGTTTGCTACCATGTAATGGTTCCTGAATCACCAATTAGCCTGCGATTCATATAATAGTGCAAGTGTTCTGATTCAGTTGTTTTATCTCTAAGTGACACACAATGGGAGGATCAATCGGTAGCGCGCCAGGCTCGTAATCTGTAGTTCCCAGGTTCGAGTCCCAGCTGGGTCAGCGTTGAGATTTATCTCCGCAAAATTCCTCGCCCTGCTCACGGTCAGTAGGAGACAACGATGGGCTTGGAAAGGCCGCCGTCCGTCGGATGGGACGTTAAGCCGTGGCCCCGTGTACGGGAGAGCCATACTCTGTGCACGTTAAAGAACACGCTGGATGGACTTGACGGGAGGCTACCATCTGTCTCCCGTCAAGTGGGTCCCCTCCCCCAAACTTCTCTGAGCCTTCGGGGTCCATGTGACCTGGCCATTTAGCCCATGGTATGCAAAAAATGCCGCTCAGAGGTAAAACAACCCAGCCCAACACAACCCACACAATGGGCTAAACGACCAGGTCACAAGGACCCCAAGGACTCAGAGAAAGTTGGGAAAAGGAACTCACTGACAGCTGTTAAGAGATAGATGGTATCTGCCTATCTAGGTCATCTAGTGTGTTCTTTAACGTGCACAGGGTATGGTTCTCCTGCACATGGACCCACAACTTTACTTGCCATCCGACGAACGGCGATTTCTTCCCATCGGTTTCCCCTTTCTAAACAAGAGCAGGGAATAAATCTCAATATCTTCTGGTAGAGTTGGATTCGAACCTGGGAACTGCAGAAACATGAGTTTGTCCGCTATCAACTGAGCCGAAATCCGCTACCGGAAATATTCTTATTTCATGTTCAATGCTATAGAAAGATCTAGGGCAGGGATTCTTAACCTGGGGGAGTGAGAGAGAAAGTCAACTTTTTCATTTTACTTAGTTTCAGAAGGAAGCTAAGCAAGGAAATCTGTAAAAGGTGGCGATACTTCCATATATCGCTGCAAGAGCTGCTGAAAAATGTTTGAAAAACCCTGGTCTAGAATGTCCGACACTTTGGATAAAAAATTCTTTTCTTTCGTTTTCGGATATTCTCGAATCGTGGATGTAGATTTGTAAAATAATAGCACGAACATGGGTTACAATCAGATTAATATAAATCCTAATTTATTTTCATATATGAAACGACTCACGTTTCATATCATTAGAAATCTTTATTATTCTTTCAATAATCATTTATGCACATATAATTCATTTTAGCTGTCCCGTGGCCGAGTGCTTAGCGCGCTTGGCTACTGATCAAAGGGACCTGGGTTCGAGCCTCATGTAAGGCATGGGGGGCGGGGCGCCCATGTCAGTCGGTAGCGCGCCAGGCTCGTAATCTGTAGTTCCCAGGTTCGAGTCTCAGCTGGGTCAGCGTTGAGATTTATCTCCGCAAAATTCCCCGCCCTGCCCACGGTCAGTAGGGGACACCGATGGGCTTGGAAAGGCCGCCGTCCGTCGGATGGAACGTTAAGCCGTGGCCCCGTGTGCGGGAGAGACATACCCTGTGCACGTTAAAGAACACGCTGGATGGCTTTGACGGGAGACTACCATCTGTCTTCCAACAGCTGTTCCAGTGGGTCCCCTCCCCCAACCTTCTCTGAGCCTTCGGGGTCCTTGTGACCTGGCCATTTAGCCCATGGTGTGCAAAAAAGTGCCGCTCAGAGGTAAAACAACCCAACCCATGTAAGGCATGGATGTTTGTGTTGTTTTTCTGCTGAGGTTTCGCCTTCCTCACAGACTTTCTACTATGGAGTATAAACTGACAGACTCCTGTGAGACCTCTGTGGCAGGAAGCTGCTTGAGGGAATATTTATTATTTATTATTATAGTTCTTTTTAAACAGAAGACTTGATATAGTGTGCAGGGATGGATGATATGAAGGGAAAGGAGACCGTACTCCCTCTGGAAATTTGAAGAATTTCAATAACCTGAAAGAGGAGAAAATATTACTAAAACTAGAAACTAAATTCGAAAAACGAGTTAGTTTTAAAGTGCATTTTTTTAAAAAAAATTCCACTAGAATTGAAGAGAAAAAACATGTTACACTGTTTTGGCAAGAATAATATAATATCTGTTTAGAAAAAACACCTCAACGATAATCTGATTCATTCTAATTCAGCCTATTGACTTGCCCCGATCACTGAATACACTATGTTGAAAAAAGTGTCCGGACGCTTCCATGTTATATGAATGGAAAGCCACTTTCAAAGCTCCCTGAATTGTTGAAATCCCATTGAAAACAAACCTTTTACGTAAAAACTGTTATTGGCGATAAATTGCAAATATCACTCAAATCTCTCTAAATATATTTTCCCCAATATTCGTTTAATATTTATAGAATGAATGGAAGCTGAAGCATTTATCTTCAACTTTTGACACTTGTGAAAAAAATTCTTCAATAGATAAAACACAACTCTTGTAACAATTTGTTCACTAATATAAATTAAATATCTGAAGTCTGTATTGACGATTTTTTAAAATTTCATCAATTTGGAGGCAATGTAACAGTGTCATCTGCTGTTAAATGATCCCGCTTCAATGACTCTTTAAATATTGATCGAAAATTGTCAAAAATTAACACTGTCACATTGCCTCCAAATAGTTGATCACCGTGTGAAAGCTAAAAGAATTCATAGAGGTTTATACACTCTTCTAGGTATACGGAGGGTTGGGTTGTTTTGCCTCTGAGCGGCACTTTTTTGCACACCATGGGCTAAATGGCCAGGTCACATGGACCCCGAAGGCTCAGAGAAGGTTGGGGGAGGGGACCCACTGGAACAGCTGTTGGGAGACAGATGGTAGCCTCCCGTCAAGGCCATCCAGCGTGTTCTTTAACGTGCACAGGGTATGTCTCTCCCGCACACGGGGCCACGGCTTAACGTGCCATCCGACGGACGGCGGCCTTTTCAAGCCCATCGGTGTCCCCTACTGACCATGGGCAGGGCGGGGAATTTTGCGGACACATTTCGAGGCTCCGACGCGGAATACGGAGAGGTTTCTTAGAGAGAATCTACTGCATTGTGCTTTTCGGCACTACAGACAAAAATACAAGTATTGCTCTTTGATTTGCCTAAACACCACGCCCTAATCAATGAAAGGAAATTACTGTCAATTCAAGTCACCTTAATGGCTAATTAGAACCGCCGGGACCTATTAGGCTCTCGTTTCTCTTTTATGGCCACTTACGAAATTAATCTGCCTATTTGCTCCATAAAAGTAAGAGAATCCACGCGAAAGAATAATTTTAATCCCTTTCTGTCTCTTCAATCAACAGGAAGAAAAGTTAATATAGTTTCAAAAACAATAAATCATTGCTCTTAAGTTTGCGAGTTAAGGATATCTGTTTGTACAGATGAACAGGGATGGAAAATGTTGTAGTTAGGTTATTTTATCTTTATAGTTTTGTTCACACAATGAGCTAAATGATCAAGTCATGTACAACTCAAGGGCTCAGAGCTGCGTTAGGGAAGACCCTCAAAAGTATTAAAATAAAAAATAAATACCCCTTCAAGCATCTGCTTGCCACAGAGGTCTGACAGGAGCCTGTCAGTTTACATGCCATAGTGGAAGGTCTGAGAGGATCGCAGGACCTCAGCAGAAAAACAACACGAACATCCATGCCTTACCCCGGGCTCGAACCCAGGTCCCGTAGATCAGTAGCCAGGCGCGCTAACCACTCGGCTACGGGACGGCTTAAAAGTATTATTTAACCTAAATAGGACGCAGCAATTGTTTCAGCCATTAACATGCCAGGATCGTAATCTGCATTTCTCAGGTTCGAGACACGCCTGTACAGCTTTCAGCTAACCCAACCTTGCCCTCGGTCAGAAAGGGGACACCGATGGTCATGAAAAGGAAGGATGAGACCTTAAGTTGTGGCCCAGTGTGCAACAGAGCCGTACTCTGTGCACTTTAAAGAACATGCTGGATGGCCTAGACGGGAAGTTTCCATCTGTCTCCTAATAGCTGTCAAGTGGGACCCCCTTTCTGAGTACTTGGATTCCTTGTGACTTGGCCATTTAGCCCATTGTGTAGAAAAGCGTGTCGCTCAGAGGCAAAACAGCACAGCAGCCCATCCTGAATGGGATATATCATAGGAGTAAAAATGGCACTCTTCTGAGTAAAAAAAATGGAGCGGGGGTGGCTCAGTCGGTAGCGTGCCAGGCTCGTATTCTGTAGTTCTCAGTTTCGAGTCCCAACTGGGTCAGCGCTGAGATTTATCTCCGCAAAATTTCCCGCCCTGCCCACGGTCAGTAGGGGACACCGATGGGCTTGGAAATGCCGCCGTCCGTCGGATGGGACGTTAAGCCGTGTCCCCGTGTGCGGGAGAGCCATACCCTGTGCACGTTAAAGCACGTTAAAGAACACGCTGGATGGCCTTGACGAGAGACTATCATCTATCTCCCAACAGCTGTTCCAGTGGGTTCCCTCACCCAACCTCCTCTGAGCCTTCGGGGTCCATGTGACCTGGCCATTTAGCCCATGGTGTGCAAAAAAGTGCCGCTCAGAGGTAAAACAACCAAACCCTGAGTAAAAAAAAAATCACGTATCAACAGTTCACCCGAAGGATGGCTGCATTTCAAGGCTCATCTGTGTCCCCTTACTTACCACCTGCCCAGCGTTGAGATTTATCTTCGAAAAACTCCCAAGTCAGTAGCCCTCGGTCAGGTTGGGGCGAGGAGACTCACTAGACAGCTGTTAAGAGACAGATGGTAGCCTCCCGACAAGACAATGCAGCATGTTCTTTAACGTGTACAGTGCATAGCTCTCCCGCACACGGGATCAGAGCTTAACGTCCCATCCGGCAGACGGCGACCTGTCCAAGCCGCACAGTGTCTCCTACAGATCGAGGACATGGCAAAGAGTTTTGCGGAGACAAATCTTAACGGTGGCAGATTACGAGTCAGGCGCACTACCGACTGAGCCACCCTCGCCACTAGACTGATACAACATTGATCTACGAACTATGAGAATTCTCAAAGCAGAAACTACCATTGTCGCATTCCATATTCCATCATTATTGATATATTCCATCTTCAGCCGTCAATGACTTAGTAAAGCCGCCGTCCAACAAATGACTTAGTAAAGCTGCCGTCCTTTGGATAGGACGTTAGGCCACACTGCGTGCCCGCAAAAGAACATTCTGGATGTCTTTGAAGGAAGGTTACCATCTGTCGTCTAACAGTGTCCAGTGGGTTCTCTTCTCCGTCTTTCTCTGAGCACTTGAGGTCTTTGTAACCTGGCCATTTAGTCTAGTGTGCGCCGCACAGAGGTTAACAACCCAACAGAGTCCAGGTTAACAACCCAATCTTGTTACGGTTTTTCCTTCCTCTAAATGATCAAGTTCGGACATCTTTCCGACACGCCGGCGCGACCGGGAGGCTCCGAGCGCCAGTCTGAAGACCACTAAATCATCAATCGCTCGCAGCGACGGGAGGTGTGTACAAAGGGCAGGGACGTAATCAACACTAACATATGACTCGCGCTTACTGAGAATTCCTCGTTCAAAGGAAACAATTACAAGCCTCTCTCACTTCAGTATTTTATAAAGTGTATAAAACGAAAGCGTTTGCACTGCCAATCTGCACCTCCTATCTGCTGTTAGTCTAAAACTTTGGGGCTTTGGGTTGGGTTGTTTTACCTCTGATCGGCACTTTTTTGCACACCATGGGCTAAATGGCCAGGCCACATGGACCCCGAAGGCTCAGAGAAGGTTGGGGGAGGGGACCCACTGGAACAGCTGTTGGGAGACAGATGGTAGCCTCCCGTCAAGGCCATCTAGTGTGTTCTTTAACGTGCACAGGGTGTGACTCTCCCGCACACGGGGCCACGGCTTAACGTCCCATCCGACGGACGGCGGTCTTTCCAAGCCCATCGGTGTCCCCTACTGACCGTGGGCAGGGCGGAGAATTTTGCGGAGATAAATCTCAACGCTGACCCAGCTGGGAAACTTTGGGGTGAAGGTTTGTCTCAGTCGGTACCGCACCAGACTCGTAATCTGCAGTTCAAAGATTCAAGTCCCACCTGGACCAGCTTTGAGATTTATCTCCCTTAACCCTCCTCGCTTTCTCTCAGTCAGAAAAGGGGCACCGATGGGCTTGGAAAAGTAGTCGTCAGTCTGAAGGGACGTAAAATCGTGGTTCCCCTCTTCATGCAAGGAGAGTCATACCCTGTGCCCGTTAAAGAACATGCTGGATGGTCTCGAAGGTAGGATTCCATTGGTCTCCTAACAGATTTCCAGTTGGTTCTCTTCCCCACCTTCTCCGATCCCTTGTGACCTGGCTCTTTGGCCCATTCTGTGCACATAAGTGGTGCTTAAATGTAAAATTCAGTGGGTCTCGATTCTGAGCATTTGGGGTCCTTGTGACCTGGTCATTTAGCCCACTGTGTGCTAACAAAGTGCCATTCAGAAGTAAAACAACAACAACCCAAGTCTAAGACTTGATTTTCACTCTAGAGTATTTAATACCTTATAATTAATCCTACTGTTAAGAAAGATATACTTCATGACATTCAGTCGGAATTATATCTGTTATCTCCCGATTCCTTCAACTAACCAGAACGGAAACCCAAAAGCATCTACTTAACTAAAATTCTCTACGAATGCCACACAATCGCATTGGAAGCTCTATTGCAGGACTAAGACAAACTGAACATTCTCTATTTATAACCTTCTCAGCAGGTGATGTTTAATTATGCGTGTTTCCTTAACAACAGCAACGCTAACGACAGTGTTTATCTTCTTTGAGTTACCGCATCTGCTGTCGTGTTGACCGGAGGGCTCAGGCATGGCCATCAGGAATTGATTCTCCCGTTGCTCTTCCAAGGTAATTAATTAACTTCCTCACTGAAACGAAGGAAACCACTACGACGAACGGTAATTTATCTACCACATTTGGAAACTTCCTCTGGAGCAATGAATTTCAGGCGTCTATAAATGAAACGCTTCCGTCGCGGTGAATGCACAACAGGTTGCAGCAGCTTTCACGTTCTCCGTAAAAGTTTAAAAACGAACTAACTACACTGGCAGAAATTGTAAAAAGAACATTGAAGCGTAATTTATGAGATTTATTTAGTAGAACCAACTTGTTGAGAAAGGATAGAGATCACACGTGTGAAGTGATTCAATTTTATTTTACCTTTTAATGAGCATTACATTTCACAAAAGGCACATTTTAATAAGGTGTTGAATCTCCTCGAGCAGTAATACAAGCTTCCACTCTGGCATGCAATCGGTCGTACAAATGCTGGATATCACCCTGGGGGATACCATTCCATGTGCTTTCAACTTGGATGCGTAATTCAGCGATGATCGTTGCCTGCCGCGGTCCGCGGAAGAGTCTGTCTGATCCTGTCCCAGACATGCTCGATTGGAGACAAGTCCGGAGAGCGTGCTGGCCAAGGCAGTTGGTGCACTGCCTGAAGAGCATGTTGAGTGCCCGGGTGGAGTGTGGGCGAGCGTTATCCTGCTGAAATATCACATTTGGGATTACACTCAAATATGGCAGGGCGACCGGCTTTACGATGTCGTTGACGTACGTATTGATATTCAGTGTAACCTGTACAAACACCAGACACGTACGAGAGTGATACCTAATCGCTCCCTACACCATGATGCCCGGGCGTGGGCCCTGTGTGTCGCTGGCGGATGCACGATGGAAGAAGCTGCTCACCTTGTCGCCATCGGACGAATAAACGATCATCAGGCGCTCCTAAGCAGAATCGGCTTTCATCCAATGAACTTGCTCTTGACAGCACTGCAATCGTTCTCGAGAGTGACGAGGTGACAATGACCTTTCGTCACTGAAAACTACAGACTGCCGTTCTTCCCTCCAATGAACTCGTTCTTGACACCACTGAAAACGTGCTCGACAATGGTAACTGTGCCAGCAGCACGCGTGCCGATAGTCCTGCTTCCAAAATACAATTGCGCATCGTTCTTGTAGATACCATTGTTACGACAGAGGATCGAATATGTGACGTCGTAGCTGTCCGCTCTGCCACCGCCGCCCTCCTGGCGAAAAGACCAACCTTCTTCCCAAATACTCAACATACGACCCGCTGAAACTCCATTAACTGACAAATGTTGTGCGCCTTCATCGTCCAGTCATGGTAGCTTCTTCAAAGAGCCCCGAACAACACGGCACAAGACGAATAACTTCTTTCTTCACGCCCTAGCCCTTGAACACGCGCTGCGTACATTTACATATGTTGTCGTCCTCGGTGAAGTCATTATTTCATCCAATGACTTTCAACTTGGATCACGGTTTCTGCTGCCCTTAACTATTAACATATTATAAATATGACGTTCCTAAAGGAATTCCTTCTGGGTGTTCTTTTTTACAATTTCCGCCAGTGTATAATGGGTTGAGTTGTTTTACCTCTGAGCGGCACTTTTTTGCACACCATGGGCTAAATAGCCAGGTCACATGAACCCCGAAGACTCAGAGAAGGTTGGGGGAGGGGACCCACTGGAACAGCTGTTGGAAGACAGATGGTAGTCTCCCGTCAAGGCCATCCAGCGTGTTCTTTAACGTGCACAGGGTATGGCTCTCCCGCACACGGGGCCACGGCTTAACGTCCCATACGACGGACGGCGGCCTTTCCAAGCTCATCGGTGTCCCCTACTGACCGTGGGCAGGGCGGGGAGTTATGCGGAGATAAATCTGAACGCTGACCCAGCTGGGACTCGAACCTGGGAACTACAGATTACGAGCCTGGCGCGCTACCGACTGAGCCACCCCCGCCCCACCCGGTGTATAAGGAAGCAAAACAGTTTTCATTATCGCTTCTAAATATTTACCCATTTGTTAATATAAATTTTTTCATACAAATTTTTGTGGGTATAATTTTTTAAATAAAATGTACATATTATCAGTATTTCTAAATTTGTTTTAAATATTTATATATTTATATTTTAATATATGTTATATAATTTCTATATAATTATTTTTATATGTTATTATTTATATTTTATATATATTATGTATATTATATAATTTATATATAATTATTTTTATACATAATTTCTATACATTTTTTAAATATTTGTTTACAACAACGTTAAAACGGAGATTACATTTCAGTGGTGGGCCGAGGATTGATAAGTCGGTAGAGCTCCAGGCTAGTAATCTTCAATTCCCAGGTTCCAGTCCTACCTATGCCAACATTGAGATTTATTTCTGCTAAACCGTCACCCTGACCCTTGGTCAGTAGAGGACACCATTGGGCTTGGAAAGGCCGTCGAATGAGGCCTAAAGCTGTGTGCGAGAGAGACATACATTGTATACATTATAGAACACGCTGGATGTCTTTGACGTGAGACTACCATCTGTTTCCTAACAGCTGTCTAGTGGGTCCCCTTACCTAGCCTTCTCTGAACTCTTGGAATCCTTGTACCTGGGGGGCGAGGGTGGCTCAGTCGGTAGCGCGCCAGGCTCGTAATCTGTAGTTCCCAGGTTCGAGTCCCAGCTGGGTCAGCGTTGAGATTTATCTCCGCATCCCCGCCCTGCCCACGGTCAGTAGGGGACACCGATGGGCTTGGAAAGGCCGCCGTCCGTCGGATGGGACATTAAGCCGTGGCCCCGTGTGCAGGAGAGCCATACCCTGTGCACGTTAAAGAACAAACTGGATGGCCTTGACGGGAGGCTACCATCTGTCTCCCAACAGCTGTTCCAGTGGGTCCCCTCCCCCAACCTTCTCTGAGCCTTCGGAGTCCATGTGACCTGTCCATTTAGCCCATGGTGTGCAAAAAAGTGCCGCTCAGAGGTAAAACAACCCAACCCTTGTACCTGGTCATTATAGCCCATTGTGCACAAAAAAGTGTTGATTAGACAGAGGTAAAACAACGCTACTCAACTAATTGTTGGTAAAATTGCAGGAAGGGAGCCTGTCGATTGCTCATTTTGTATACGAGTGAATGAGCATGACAACTCGACTGCAGCAGTGGTCCAAGAACAAAGTCAGCACTGCTGTTCAGTTTTCGAATGCAAAAGATGTTTCGTGTGCAAAAATTCAGCGCCAGTTCTTGGAAGTGTATGTTCAAAGCATCTGTAATGAAATGGTATGCGGAATTTCGTTGCGGGAGATTTAGTACGGAGAATTGTAAAAGGATCGGCAGATCCATTTTTCCTCGTTGTTTTTACTTTTAATCTCTCTCTTGCAATTCATTCCTTGCCATAATTCCTTATCTATAATTTCCTTCTGGATACAGATGCAAACATTCCATCTATAATTCATGTCGTTGACAACAATTTTACGAAATATTAATTCTTACTAAAAGAGACAAAATGAGTTTCATATTAGAAATAATAAAAGGAGTTATCTATCTGTCTGTGTCTGTGGCAGTCATAACTGGTCGCAAAATCGTGGTAGACATTTAAAAATTTATTAGTACTTTTGTTTGTCGTCGTAGAGGCCGGTTTCAAGTCGCTAATCCAAAAGAGGGGCTTACTGTAAACAAAAATATTTACCATACTATTTTTATGGGAAAAGGTAATCGCTGCCGAATCAATTGCAGCCAATTTTTTTAAGCTCAATCGTGATTTTGTCTTACGAAGTTGGCAACACTGCATTCGATCTTTTTTCCTAATTATGACACCAACTGATATGTGCTCAATGTGTGCCAGGTTGGATTCAATGTGTGTTCAATGTGTGCTAGGTTGGATTCAATATGTGTTCAATGTGTGCTACGTTGGATTCAATATGTGTTCAATGTGTGCTAGGTTGGATTCAATATGTGTTCAATGTGTGCTACGTTGGATTCAATGTGTGTTCAATGTGTGCTACGTTGGATTCAATGTGTGTTCAATGTGTGCTAGGTTGGATTCAATATGTGTTCAATGTGTGCTACGTTGGATTCAATGTGTGTTCAATGTGTGCTAGGTTGGATTCAATATGTGTTCAATGTGTGCTACGTTGGATTCAATGTGTGTTCAATGTGTGCTAGGTTGGATTCAATATGTGTTCAATGTGTGCTACGTTGGATTCAATGTGTGTTCAATGTGTGCTAGGTTGGATTCAATATGTGTTCAATGTGTGCTACGTTGGATTCAATGTGTGTTCAATGTGTGCTAGGTTGGATTCAAATGTGTTCAATGTGTGCTACGTTGGATTCAATGTGTGTTCAATGTGTGCTAGGTTAGATTCAATATGTGTTCAATGTGTGCTACGTTGGATTCAATGTGTGTTCAATGTGTGCTAGGTTGGATTCAATATGTGTTCAATGTGGGCTACGTTGGATTCAATGTGTGTTCAATGTGTGCTAGGTTGGATTCAATATGTGTTCAATGTGGGCTACGTTGGATTCAATGTGTGTTCAATGTGTGCTACGTTGGATTCAATGTGTGTTCAATGTGTGCTAGGTTGGATTCAATGTGTGTTCAATGTGTGCTACATTGGATTCAATGTGTGTTCAATGTGTGCTACGTTGGATTCAATGTGTGTTCAATGTGTGCTAGGTTGGATTCAATATGTGTTCAATGTGTGCTACGTTGGATTCAATGTGTGTTCAATGTGTGCTAGGTTGGATTCAATATGTGTTCAATGTGTGCTACGTTGGATTCAATGTGTGTTCAATGTGTGCTAGGTTGGATTCAATATGTGTTCAATGTGGGCTACGTTGGATTCAATGTGTGTTCAATGTGTGCTAGGTTGGATTCAATATGTGTTCAATGTGTGCTAGGTTGGATTCAATGTGTGTTCAATGTGTGCTACGTTGGATTCAATGTGTGTTCAATGTGTGCTAGGTTGGATTCAATGTGTGTTCAATGTGTGCTAGGTTGGATTCAATGTGTGTTCAATGTGTGCTACGTTGGATTCAATGTGTGTTCAATGTGTGCTAGGTTGGATTCAATATGTGTTCAATGTGTGCTACGTTGGATTCAATGTGTGTTCAATGTGTGCTACGTTGGATTCAATGTGTGTTCAATGTGTGCTAGGTTGGATTCAATATGTGTTCAATGTGTGCTATGTTGGATTCAATGTGTGTTCAATGTGTGCTAGATTGGATTCAATGTGTGTTCAATGTGTGCTAGGTTGGATTCAATATGTGTTCAATGTGTGCTACGTTGGATTCAATGTGTGTTCAATGTGTGCTAGGTTGGATTCAATATGTGTTCAATGTGTGCTACGTTGGATTCAATGTGTGTTCAATGTGTGCTACGTTGGATTCAATGTGTGTTCAATGTGTGCTAGGTTGGATTCAATATGTGTTCAATGTGTGCTACGTTGGATTCAATGTGTGTTCAATGTGTGCTAGGTTGGATTCAATGTGTGTTCAATGTGTGCTACGTTGGATTCAATGTGTGTTCAATGTGCTAGGTTGGATTCAATATGTGTTCAATGTGTGCTATGTTGGATTCAATGTGTGTTCAATGTGTGCTAGGTTGGATTTAATATGTGTTCAATGTGTGCTACGTTGGATTCAATGTGTGTTCAATGTGTGCTACGTTGGATTCAATGTGTGTTCAATGTGTGCTAGGTTGGATTCAATGCGTGTTCAATGTGTGCTACGTTGGATTCAATGTGTGTTCAATGTGTGCTAGGTTGGATTCAATATGTGTTCAATGTGTGCTACGTTGGATTCAATGTGTGTTCAATGTGTGCTAGGTTGGATTCAATATGTGTTCAATGTGTGCTACGTTGAATTCAATGTGTGTTCAATGTGTGCTACGTTGGATTCAATGTGTGTTCAATGTGTGCTAGGTTGGATTCAATATGTGTTCAATGTGTGCTACGTTGGATTCAATGTGTGTTCAATGTGTGCTACGTTGGATTCAATGTGTGTTCAATGTGTGCTAGGTTGGATTCAATATGTGTTCAATGTATGCTACGTTGGATTCAATATGTGTTCAATGTGTGCTAGGTTGGATTCAATGTGTGTTCAATGTGTGCTAGGTTGGATTCAATGTGTATTCAATGTGTGCTAGGTTGGATTCAATGTGTGTTCAATGTGTGCTAGGTTGGATTCAATGTGTGTTCAATGTGTGCTAGGTTGGATTCAATGTGTGTTCAATGTGTACTAGATTGTGTAGGGTGGAAGAGACAGGGATGTTACCCATAAAACTAACCTTTTGTGCGGTGAAAACTGAAATATAAATATAACTTCTTAAAAGTTAGACGTGGTAGCATAAGGTTGGGTTGTTTTACCTCTGAGCGGCACTTTTTTGCACACCATGGGCTAAATGGCCAGGTCACATGGACCCCGAAGGCTCAGAGAAGGTTGGGAGAGGGGACCCACTGGAACAGCTGTTGGGAGACAGATGGTAGCCTCCCGTCAAGGCCATCCAGTTTGCTCTTTAACGTGCACAGGGTATGGCTCTCCCGCACACGGGGCCACGGCTTAACGTCCCATCCGACAGACGGCGGCCTGTCCAAGCCCATCGGTGTCCCCTACTGACCGTTGGCAGGGAGGGGAATTTTTGCGGAGATAAATCTCAACGCTGATCCAGCTGGGGCTCGAACCTGGGAACTACAGATTACGAGCCTGGCGCGCTACCGACTGAGCCACCCCCGCCCCATTAGTAACATAAGGTGCAGTTCATTTAGTTCTCAATAAAAGATTAAAAATTGTTTTTATGTTAGAAATAATGAATAATGAAACATTATCATCATTATCATCATTATCAATCATTTAGTAAAAACACAGACTTTTTTGTATTCTTTACTACAGTATAAAAGCTAATTCATGTTTCAAAATTCCATTTGTAATCTCTAAATGAGATATTAAAGTTACAAACAGACCCTGTCAGATAGAGCTCCTCCATTGCGTGTTAAACCGAGCTTAAGTCGCAGCAGACTTATCTCCGTTAACACTCGGAGACAGTCCGTTATCTGCTGCCGACAGTTCACCCAACCTTTGGCACTTTCTTAGCAGCAGAGTACATACAGCCGTCAGGTAAATGATGATTGATCACCTAAAAATAATTATGAAAGTTCTCATCATGTTAAGAGACCTATAATGCATCAAAGCCTTCTATCTCGGCTTTGGCTTTGCATTAACCTTCCAATTCAGTGATTTCCACGAAATGTTGAACTTGTTCTGCAGATTAAAGTTATAAGGAATGAGAGTTTGGAGATCGTTTACTTGACGAGCTTAGAAATGGCATAAAGGAAGTATAAGGACAGAAATCGAGTGAGAATATTAGATCTAGAAATGTTCCAAATTCAATTCTAGGATTGGGTTGGGTTGTTTTACCTCTGAGCGGCACTTTTTTGCACACAATGGGCTAAATGGCCAGGTTACATGGACCCCGAAGGCTCAGAGAAGGTTGGGGGAGGGGACCCACTGGAACAGCTGTTGGGAGACAGATGGTAGCCTCCCGTCAAGTCCATCCAGCGTGTTCTTTAACTTGCACAGGGTATGGCTCTCCCACACACGGGGCCACGGCTTAACGTCCCATCCGACGGACGGCGGCCTTTCCAAGCCCATCGGTGTCCCCTACTGACCGTGGGCAAGGCGGGGAATTTTTGCGGAGATAAATCTCGACGCTGACCCAGCTGGGACTCGAACCTGGGAACTGCAGATTACGAGCCTGGCGCGCTACCGACTGAGCCACCCCCGCCCCATCAATTCTAGGAAAATATGGATTAATAATTGCAACTGATACGCATTTTTCCAGGTATTGTCTCCTCTTTAATAATAAGTCGCCCATTGCGTTTATAATAATGTTACTTAAGAATTTTCTGGTTCATTTCTTATTTAGTAATTTTTCATTAAAAATAATATTAAGATTTTAATTTTCTGATGAAAAAATTATATTATCTTAAAAGTTTGCAATAGTCTTTAATAATCTTAAAAGTATGCAATAGTCTATAATACAGTTATATCTCGCCGACTGCGGAGATATTATTTCCTGATTTTATCAATGGTTGGTGAGGGTCATGTTCGTCGGCGGGGGTACAAAAGCGGGAGTTGCTGGCTGCCCCGGAAAAAATTGATTAAAATAAATTTTACGATGAATGAAACAGCTAGATCTAGAGGGAGAAAGCCTGCCCCCATGTTATTAGATATAAATTAAAAATCCATTTTGGGCTTGATAGGTATTGATGAACGATTACCATTTGCACTTTCCGGATATCCCAAAAGCAATAACTGAGCCCTCTAGAAATATTCGAAAATTCCAAATGTTTTCAAGAATATTGCAAATGATGTATTTATGCTGGAAATTTGAAAATTTGGTAATGGAATGCGAAGGTCATGAAGTTTTGGCAGCAATAAATTGACCCTTACTCCAGGTGGGTGGTAAATGCAATTGTTTTATGTTAAGAGATAATTGGAAAACCTTTTTAGTTGGATTGGTACTAATGAAATGTTAAAACTAGCATATTTCAAACATTTAGATAGTTTAATTTCTGTAGTTAGAGATCACTAAATATGGAAACTGCGAAACGTTTATCAAATGCTGCAAGTGATCTGTTGATGGTAGAGAGTTGGGTTGGGTTGTTTTACCTCTGAGCGGCACTTTTTTGCACACCATGGGCTAAATGGCCAGGTCACATGGACCCCGAAGGCTCAGAGAAGGTTGGGGGAGGGGACCCACTGGAACAGCTGTTGGGAGACAGATGGTAGCCTCCCGTCAAGGCCATCCAGCGTGTTCTTTAACATGCACAGGGTATGGCTCTCCCGCACACGGGACCACGGCTTAACGTCCCATCCGACGGACGGCGGCCTTTCCAAGCCCATCGGTGTCCCCTACTGACCGTGGGCAGGGCGGGGAATTTTGCGGATAAATCTCAACGCTGACCCAGCTGGGACTCGAACCTGGGAAGTACAGATTACGAGCCTGGCGCTCTACCGACTGAGCCACCCCCGCCCCAGGTAGAGAGTTGAAGTTTCGGTGAAAGAATGTCAAGAGATATTCAGCGTAGCCTTTAACAAGCACAGGGTATGGGGCTCTTCTAAACACGGGGCCACGGCTTAACGTCCCATTTGACAAACGGCTGCATTTTCAAGCCCATCTCTGTTTCTTTTCTATCGATGGCAGTATGGGGGTTAGCATAGAAAAACCACAACACTGGTACAGTGGGACTTGAACCAGACAACTACAAATTACAAGTCTGGCACCCTACTGGCTGAGCCAACACCTGCTCCAAACGCAGGATTAAATTGGGTTGTTTTAGCGGCACTTTTTCTGCCCACAATGAGCTAAATAGACAGGTCACAAGGACCTCAAGGGCTAATAGAATGTTGTGTAAGGGGTTCCAATGAAACCCCTTTCCCTAATCTTCTCTGAGTTCTTGAACTTGAGGTCATTGTGACCCGACTAGATGATAGTCTCCCATCAGGGCCTCCGAGTACTTAACGTACTATTCGACGTACGACGGCCTGGCCTTTCCAAACCCATCGGTGTTCCCTTTCTTCCGAGGGCACAGTAGGGATTAAAGGAGATAAATCACAACACTGGCACAGTTGAAACTCGAACCTGGGACTGCAGATTACGAAGCTGGTGTGATACTGATGTCTATATACTTTTCAAATATAATACAATATCTCTCCCTTTTTTTTGCTTTTCATGACGCATAGTCAACAAACGCTCAATAGTAATTCTCTCTACAGATACATCGCCATAGTTCGTCCTTTAACTCCTCGGATATCGAAGAGAACCACAAGTGGTGTGATCACAGCCATCTGGATGTGTGGAGCCCTCCTCTCATTGCCGAACCTTCTGTATTCGAGCACTGCATCATACACGTTTCCAGATGGGACAAAGCGTACTTTGTGCTTCCTAAGATGGCCAGATGGGGTCATGGGCGTGTCAAGCCTAGACTATGCGTAAGTATGGAAAAATTTACATTATTTAACCAATTATCCTTTTTTATTTACATAGATATTCTAAAATTACTTTATGACTACCTATCATGGATGGTTCAATTAATTTATAAGGGCGATCAAGATATCCGTGGAGTTTAAGTGTTTTTTTTCCTTCTAGCAGCTTTTTCGTGTGCAGGTTGGGATAAATGGCTAGGTCACAAAGACACCAAAGGTTCAGAGTTGAGTTTAATATAAAAAATATCAACTCAGGCACATTGTAGGCAAATTTCCACGGAAAAGTGAATCTAAATTTTGAAGATTTCTGGCTAGGCTACTGAATTTTTTTGAGTGACTTACTATACCATAATTACAAATAAATCATAATGTTCAAATATAAGTTATTCGATGAGCTTACAGATATTATTGAGGCAAAGACCACTTGATATCCTCCATACCCCTAGTGATTACACTCCTGAAGGGAAGCATTCTTGTTCCTCAGTCGTATTTTTGCAATCATTTCGATTCTTCGGATCCGAGGAATTCCATTGTGGTGTATACCTTCATCATATCTCATGATGGCCATCTCCTTGTTAACACTGACATCGGTGCAAAGATATAATTTGAGCTAGAAGTGCCTCGTGCATTTTACAAACTGCTACTCTTAGCTCACTAATCAACAAAAAAATTGAAATATTTTAATTCAAATTTTTACTAAGCCTTCAGAAAAAGTGATCTGTAATGATTATAATAAGCCTCAGTTCCCTAATATGCAATATTATCAAGAAAGTAACTTTATTTTAGTCTATGTGTATAGTTGTTGCTTTGTAGTAATAACAGCAAGACAATAATATCCAGAACTTATTCGATTTTCGTTTTTCTTATAAATAAGCAGGGGCGGTGATTAGCTCAGACGATAGCATGTTGGGCTCGCTTTAATCTGATTTGTTGGGTCGGTTTATTTTACCTCTGAACGACATTTTTTTTTACACACAATGGCTAAATTGCCAGTCACAAAGACCCCAGGTTCAAAGAATTTTTGGGGAAAAGGACCCATTGGACTCCTATTAGCAAATAGATGGCAGCCTCTAGTCAAGGCCATCTGGTGCGTTCTTTAATGTGCATAGGGTATGGTGGTCCTGCACAGGACCCTGCTTAACGTCCAATCCGATGGAGGCGGTTTTTCAAAGATAATTGCGTCCCCTTTATGAACAAGGGCAGTGTGGAGGTTTAATGTAAATTCAACACTGACACGCACTCAACTCGAACCTGGGAACTGGAGATTATGAGCTTGACATGCCACCGACTGAGCCAACCCCCCTCCCTCCCTTGTAAAATAAGAGTTAGCAATTGTGATTCCAAAAAAGGTGAAAAAAGGCTTTGAGTTAATTTCATAGGTCAAAGATTAAACGGGCTTTGTTCTACACTAACTCCCACAAGGTAAAAAGGGAATTTTTTTCCTGCCACACTATTGCACAGATGTATCTCAGCTGCTTCTCTACTTACAGACTCGAATTTCCAATCAACAACACGAAATCTCCTGCTTTCTCTTCTTTCGCATCAACTTGCTTACTAAAGATATCTCTTGGCTAGTTTTCCATTATGCTGAACTTTTTTGCTGAACTTTCGATGTCCTTTAACCTTATTCTTCTGAAATAGGAAGATGGAAAAAAACTCTCATCTACGATAATAAAGTAGAAAATGGAAGAGATTTATTGTTATATTACAAAACACTTATAAATTGGAACCAAACAAGCAAATGATTTACTTTCATTGATCGAAAACAATATTTTGGAGAACTAGTTATTGTTTGGAGTAAGCTAAGTGTTACAGAGCTAGTTATTGTTTGGAGTAAGCTACGTGTTCCAGAACTAGTTATTGCTTAGAGTAAGCAACGTATTCCAGAACTAGTTATCGCGTGTCATTATTTTAACATAATTGGTTAGATGCGATAATGTTTTGGATTAAACTTTATCATCATTTCAAGAAGATAATTTTTTTTAAATAAACTTCTTTTGCTTCTGAGAAATATTTTAAAATACCTGCACCATCTTTAGGATGCTAATCAATATTTTTAAGTAAACTGCATCTACATCTTTTAGAAATAAGCAAATTTAATTAAAAACTTACATCAGCATCATCTTTAAACATATACAGTGTACCTTCGTTATAGCGCTGCTCGCTATACCGCGCACTCGGTTATAGCGCGGGCGATGTTCGCGATAAGTTCAAACCTGTTTATACAGGTCCGTGCGGCGTTAGTGAGTATCGCATTTTATTGTTATTGCGTATTGAGTAATTGTGTATGTATTGAGTTCCTGCATGTATTTTGAATAGTGTTTAATTATTGTATGCATGATGAGTAAAAGAAAAGCTTACAGTGTGAAATTTATTGTGTCGCCACCGCGTCGCTCGGTATAACGCGGTTCACCTTATAATGCGGGTGTTGCTTCCCGCCCGACATGCGCGTTATATCGGGGGTCCACTGTATTACATTTACATGGACACAGTTGTATGTCAATGTTTAGGAATTAACTTATATAATCTTTAAGAGTTGGTTGGTTGTTAGGGTTTAACGGATTTAGGACAATAATTATTGATATAATATAATTGAAAAAACTTAGTCTTAAGAAAATAAATCAGTGCTGAAAAAAGCGCAATACTGTGAACAATCCAAACAGTGAACAATTAAAAACGCTGAAGTTAAGGCGTTTTGAATCGAAATCCACGTTCTCAGTGACAAGGGAATTTTCATTAATTCCACTTAATAAATATGGTATATTTATTTAGATATTAGGAAAGTAGTTACATAATATTTTAATGGAGCATTTGGTTGTGGTATATCAGTATTTCAACTTTGCATATGGATCAACAAGCTTTGGCCGATAAGAATTAAGAGATTATCTAAGACAGCTTAAAGTTTAAAGAAGTATTTGTAACGATAAATCGATTTTTGGTCCTTTAAACAAAAATGTTATTTCCACAGGATTAGATTTATATATATAATAAGGTAATTAATTTTACAATAACGAGGTAATTAAATTTTACGATACAATAATCAAGGTACAAAAGTTTCAGAGAATATTTTAGTGGCGATTTTTGTGCTGATGAAGTTAAATGGTAGGACTGCTTTTATTAACGTTTAATCACTAAGTAGTGTAGTGATTAAACGTTAATAAAAGCAGTCCCTGTAGTGATTAAACGTTAATAAAAACAGTCCCTGTAGTGATTAAACGTTAATAAAAGCAGTCCCTGTAGTGATTAAACGTTAAACTTTTATTTATCCCTGTAGTGATTAAACGTTAATAAAAGCAGTCCCTGTAGTGATTAAACGTTAATAAAAGCAGTCCCTGTAGTGATTAAACGTTAATAAAAACAGTCCCTGTAGTGATTAAACGTTAATAAAAGCAGTCCCTGTAGTGATTAAACGTTAAACTTTTATTTATCCCTGTAGTGATTAAACGTTAATAAAAGCAGTCCCTGTAGTGATTAAACGTTAATAAAAGCAGTCCCTGTAGTGATTAAACGTTAAACTTTTATTAACGTTTAATCACTACACTACTTAGTGATTAAACGTTAATAAAAGCAGTCCTACCATTTAACTTCATCAGCGCAAAAATCGCCACTAAAATACTCTCTGAAACTTTTGTTTTGACCATTGAGCTTATAATCAAGCAATGACGACTTACCACGGAAGGCGAGACCCAGCCTTATAAAGTTCTACAATGTTACAATACCTCCCAGTAATGTTCTTTGCTTGGCTTAACCAATGCAATTTAATTCCGTTTCTCTTGCGCCTCAAGGAAAGTAGTTTGTGTTATTTTCTTTTTGCTTGAGCGGCGCCATTGTCTCTGAAGATGTTAAATGCTAAATCTGCATCATTTCGGACAGACTTTAAAAGAACACAGTTGTTTGCGAATGCATCAAGAACAGTTTCGTCGAATATTTGTTTCCGCAGTGTCTCTTGATAGCGCGACTTTATGATAAATCTTTTACTTTCTGACTGCCTTTGCAGAAATGTTTTTGTATTTTTCGAGGATAAAAAGTGTCTTATTGATTTGTTCTGCCATCTTCGTTTCTTTTGGGTTTTTTTTTTGTAAACAAAAGACGAAATACCTCACCGATAAAATTTAAAGCCTCTTGAAGTTTCAGAAAGAAAGTATTTTAAGCTAAAGGTTGAGAGTCTTAAATTTTTTTAAGCAAAAGGCTGAGAGTCTTAAATTTTTAATAGAAATTCTTTTGATGGACCGTGTTTTCTGTAAAAGACATACAAAAAGATATTTGAAGCGAGCGAACTTAAAATCTCGATATAATTTTTAATCCTTTATTTCCTAATGGAGTGGACTTAATGCTTTCTACTGAAATCCGTATTGGAAGCTCCAACAACACAGAAAAAGTATTCTATTTGTATAACATAACTTTCTTTGGATACGCTTCGAAAAAATAATTTGTACTATTCTTAAAAAAACTATCTAAATAAGTGCAACAGAAATTAAATATATATATATACCTTTCGTAACTAAATCAATAAAAGCTTTTACTAAATAAAGGATTAAAATATGCTGATCTCATAAACTAATACTGTTATATTTGGGAGAAGAAATTGAAAAAAAACATTCGGTGACTCTGTTTACCACAGATAGCAAGAGATATCTGATTAAGACAACTGTTGTGTTGACGAATATTTTTAGGATTAAAAATTAATTCTATTGGGCACAACTTAGTCAATAAAATCTGCTGATGGAAGATAATTAATAGAAAATAGAAGATAATTAAATTTTACGATACAATAATCACAATGATTATTTGCAAATAAATCTTTTTTGATCGAAACTTCAATTAAAGTTTTACGGATGGAAAAATTGTAGAAATACGGGTTAAGTTTAAAAATTCGCTGTTGTTTAATATAGTTGGATAATTAAAATAAAATTATTAGAGTGCTCTTTGCCTAAACTTTACGAGGCCCTAATTATCACGTTTCCTTTATGCATCAACCGTATTGTATAAATAACTAGAAGAAGAATATCGCCTGCGACGCTATCGAACCGCAAAAAAGTAAAAAGGGGAGGCAGGAGGACAAGAGACTAGATTTCAATTGCAGTGTAACATATTCCCCTGCGTTTTATTAAAAAAATTATTCAAATATTCGCAATGTAAAATATTTTTGTTCTTCATTTCCCTTTCTAGCATTCTCAAAAGGTGGAGGGGAGCCTGGCCCATTTCCTTATCCCTAGGTCTGGCTTTTTTTCACAGTTAAAACAACCCACCGCATTGCCTTTATCGATTTCACACTAACTTTAATAAAAATATTTTGCAATTGCTTCGATTGCTGATGAAAAAGGCACATTTTCAAAGACTGAGCTCTTTCAAGATATCGGATTTTAATTCAATAACGTCACAGATTTCTCTATCTCTTTGAGGTATATATCAGAGGGGCTCGTGGCGATGTTCTTAAGAGTACGTTAGTTGCGCTTGTTTCATTGGTTATTCCTTTCATTTGTTTTTATTTCTCCGAGGTTTCATTAGCTCTCGATTCCAAATCCTTTTACACGTGGAGGGAAAATTCTAATCCAACTTCTTTACAGGCAGAATTTCTCTAAACCGCCAGGGGCAAGAAAATACTCAGAATGATAAAGTGGGTTATTTCTGTTGCCTTTAATGAAGAGATTACAATCGACAAAGCGTCGTTTTGTTCCAGTGATAAATTACCTTCTATAAGCTGATTCTGTTGCGATTTAAATCCGGCGACTTTTTTTTTTCTTAGACAGAACTGGCCACGTTCCGTTAACAATATACCTTTTCGAATTTGAAAACATACAAATAGAACACACGTGAATAATTAATCAAAAACGAGGAACTTTGTTCTTTCGTTCGAATGCTGAGTCCTCTTTAATAAGAGGCGGGGGTGGCTCAGTCGGTAGCGCGCCAGGCTCGTAATCTGTAGTTCCCAGGTTCGAGTCCCAGCTGGGTCAGCGTTGAGATTTATCTCCCAAAATTCCCCGCCCTGCCCACGGTCACTAGAGAACACCGATGGGCTTGGAAAGGCCGCCGTCCGTCGGATGGGACGTTAAGCCGTGGTTCCGTGTGCGGGAGAGCCATACCCTGTGCACGTTAAAGAACACGCTGGATGGCCTTGACGGGAGGCTACCATCTGTCTCCCAACAGCTGTTCCAGTGGGTCCCCTCCCCCAACCTTCTCTGAGCCTTCGGGGTCCATGTGACCTGGGTATTTAACCCTTGGTGTGCAAAAAAGTGCCTCTCAGAGGTAAAACAACCCAACCTCTTTAATAAATGTTCTGTTGGCAGACAAAATATTATTTTGAAACTGGGTTGGGCAACCAGGACTGAGCAAAGAGCTACCGTAAAAAAAAACTATAATTTAAAAAGCTACAGGAAATATACTCCATTTGTAAATGAAAACATACATTTCTAATGAGTAACGAATTGCAATAAAAAAAACTATATTTTTAAGGGATCAAGAAAATATCTTTGTTAAAAAAAAACATAAATAAATGTGTTTTTAATCAGTGATATGAATTGGAAAAATTGATGAGTTTACACTTAAAAAATGTTTGGTTAAAAAATTGAAAGAAATGAACCAAATTCAACAGGCGCCTATCCATGATTTTCTTAAGGGGGTGCTGAACCTAAGACTTTTAGGGGTGCTTAACCTAGAATAATTTAGGTAGGTGCTGAACTTAAAAATTTCTAAGGGATCTAGCTGATCATATATATATATTTCAATTGCCTTGATAAAAACCTTGTCACGTCACATAGAATAGCGTCGTGAAAACATTTGTGTTGGAGAGAGGGCCTTTTTTGTATACATGCCTTCGAAGCAGTTTGTTGTAGAAGAAACTTGTTGTCTTCTTTTAACCACAAAAAGTAGTTTGCCTTGTTAAAAATTATCCTCTCTGTAGTCCAAGAAAACCAAAATTTCATTGTTTCTTTATTATTTATTATTAGTGTCTTATTTCATGTTTACTTTTAAGAGTGGGTTTAAGAGTGGGTTACGCCCATTTTTTATACTTTGACATACTGCAAATGCTTCCGACTCATTTTACTCAAATTCAGTTAACATGGCGTTTTCCCAAACCCTTGAATAGCTAATGTGAACAGTTTTATCATTTTCTAATCTCAACCTTTCAAATATTTAAGGGGAGAGGGGTACTTTAGCACCACAAAGACCCCCCCCCCCCTCTCTCTCCTCCCTGAATACGCGCCTGAGATTCAGTATATTGATTTTCGTTTTATGGGTTGGGTTGTTTTACCTCTGAGCGGCACTTTTTTGCACACCATGGGCTAAATGGCCAGGTCACATGGATCCCGAAAGCTCAGAGAAGGTTGGGGGAGGGTACCCACTGGAACAGCTGTTGCACAATGGAGACAAATGGTAGTCTCCCGTCAAGGCCATCCAGCGTGTTCTTTAACGTGCACAGGGTATGGCTCTCCCGCAAATGGGGCCACGGCTTAACGTCCCATCCGACGGACGGCGGCCTTTCCAAGCCCATCGGTGTCCCCTACTGACCGTGGGCAGGGCGGGGAATTTTGCGGAGATAAATCTCAACGCTGACCCAGCTGGGACTCGAACCTGGGAACTAGAGATTAAGGGCCTGGCGCGCTACCGATTGAGCCACCCCCGCCCCATTTCGTTTTATGAGACGCAAGTTGTTTGCGGTAAGCTGATGGTATTAAAACATTATTTTGAGTAGAAATAAGAGTTTTAAAAAAATAATACTCAAAATGCGTACAATCGCACTTTTTATTCCTAGCCAGGATACTTTATAAACTAGCAAAATTTTTAAATACCAGCATTTCTTGAACAAAACATTTCTCATGATTTTGTTTCTGGATTCGGTTCTCTCCAAGCCTTTATTTAAATAAAAACTGCGAATATTTCCTACATTTTGCAACAAAATTTCTGCAATATGTAATTAACACTTATCAGTTAAAAACTTTTGCATTGAAAGCAGTGAACCCTCAATGTAACAGTCTAATAGGGAGAATGGGATATCTGTTAATGCCGAAACTTCATTCAACTCGAAACGGGGGTGGCTCAGTCGGTAGCGCGCCAGGCTCGTAATCTGTAGTTCCCAGGTTCGAGTCCCAGCTGGGTCAGCGTTGTGATTTATCTCCGCAAAACTCTCTGCCCTGCCCACAGTCAGTATAGGAGGCACCGATGGGCTTGGAAAGGCCGCCGTCCGTCGGATGGGACGTTATGCCGTGGCCCCGTGTGTGGGAGAGCCATACACTGTGCACGTTAAAGAACACACTGGATGGCCTTGACGGGAGGCTACCATCTGTCTCCCAACAGCTTGTTCCAGTGGGTCCCTTTCCCCAACCTTCTCTGAGCCTTCGGGGTCCATGTGACCTTGCCATTTAGCCCATGGTGTGCAAAAAAGTGCCGCTCAGAGGTAAAACAACCCAACTCGAAACGTAAATGACGAGACACTGAGTACATGACCATATCTTATAATAATCAATGCAGTACATTAAGAACACCACTGAACACACTAATGCCTGCATCTGTAAAAATATAATAATATAACTGAACAATGACTAATCTATTAGAATTCTGCGCCACAAAATTCGACGATTTTTCTACTATTATTTTCGTGTAAGGAGGAGTTTTAGTAAACATCAAATCTTTTATTTTGAGTTTGAAAAGCTGTCATGCTTCCGCGGCTCCAAATGACTTATCGACAACAGGTTTCAAACAACGTAACCCATTGCATTGGCACAGGTTAGCTTTCCTTACTTATCTTACTGACTTTGTTGAACCACTGCCAACACAAATCTGTGTCATCAGCATTGAAAATCTAAGAATAACATCATGTCTTCTTTCTTATTGGGGGTGGCTCAGTCGGTAGCGCGCCAGGCTCGTAATCTGTAGTTCCCAGGTTCGAGTCCCAGCTGGGTCAGCGTTGAGATTTATCTCCGCAAAATTCCCCGCCTTGCCCACGATCAGTAGGGGACACCGATGGTCTTGGAAAGGCCACCGTCCGTCGGATGGGACGTTAAGCCTTGGCCCCGTGTGCGGGAGAGAGCCATACCCTGTGAACGTTAAAGAACACACTGGATGGCCTTGACGGGAGGCTACCATCTGTCTCCCAACAGCTGTTCCAGTGGGTCCCCTCCCCCAACCTTCTCTGAGCCTTCGGGGTCCATGTGACCTGGCCATTTAGCCCATGGTGTGCAAAAAAGTGCCGCTCAGAGGTAAAACAACCCAACCCAAATGTCCTCTTATTTACTTGTAGAAAGCCCAATATACATTTAAGAGCGAATTATGATTTTCACTGAACAAAAACAGATCAAATTAATTTTGCTCGGATCGATATATACTGTCATCAATATAGGTGTCCATAAAACCAGGGATTGGGTTGTTTTATCTCTGAGCGGCACTTCTTGCACACAATGGGCTAAATGGACAGGTCACAAGAACCACGAGGGCTCAGAGAAGGTTGGGTGGAGGGGACCCACTGGAAAGGAGACAGATGGTAGCCTCCCGTCAAGGCCATCCAACGTGTTCTTTAACTGCACAGAGCATGGCTCTCCCGTACACGGCGCCACGGCTTTACGTCTCATCCGATGGACGGCAGCCTTTCCAAGCCTATCGGTGTCTCCTATTTACCGAAGGCAGGAAGGTTATTTAGACGATATAAATCTCATCGCCCAGGCGGGATTCAAACCTCCGGAGAACCGAGTTCTCGATGTATACCGAAATTGTGTAGATTCTGGAGTAAAAACTTATATTACTTTAGAGCGCCGTAAAACTAATTAGTATTTTGAAAACATGTTTTAAACTTTCTAATCCAACCTTTTTTTACGAAAACGCTACCTTAAGGTTTCGCCTGTTCATTTCCATAGTGATCCGAAATGTCTCACTTTTTCTCGTGTCGTTCGAGAGCGACGCGTGTGAACGTCAGTTTCCGCCTCATTTTGGAAGTGTAGCAAACGAGAACAAATGTTGAACCATAAATCTCAATGCATTATGGGTGCTGCCGAAACAAGTCGGAAGTATTCTGAGATTTATGTCGGGTGTTATCAAGTTAAAAAAAGGGACGAATGATAAAAAATGAGTCTACAAGAAAAAGTTGCTTCTTTTCACGTAAAGATTAACGATGACAAATTTCTGCATTATCTTATGTCGACGAGGGATTCATCAATCGAGTAAAGGCAATGCTGAAGATATTCTTTTTGCAATAAATCGCTCTCTTTGACTGATTCTTGTCTTTGAACCTTTCGTGAGTTATCTTCTTAAGATATATAAACTGAACAATAACTGATTTATTAGGTTTCTAAGTCGAAAAATTCAGTGATGTTTCTAATATTATTTTTGTATAAAAGGACTTAAGTTTTATTCCTAGATAAATTTCGTAACTGAACCTGACCTAAGGGGCACAATTCTCCCCTTTGGAGAATTTTATTAACTGAAAAAGAGGAGAATAAAAGTTGGGTTGTTTTACCTCTAAGGGCACTTTTTTTGCACACAATGGGCTAAATGCCCACATCACAAAGACTCCGAGGGCTCAGAGAATGTTGGAGAAGAGTTAGGACAACTGGACAGTTGTTAGGAGACGGATGGACGTCTCGTATCAAGGTCATCCAGCGTGTTCTTTAACGCTCACATGGTATGGCTCTCCTGCACACGGCGTCACGACTTAATGTCCCATCCGATCGACTACGACTTCTCCAAGACCTTCGGTGTCCCCTTTTCTGACCTAGAGGAGATTCTAACTTAGCGGAGATAAATCTCAACGCTGGTACAAGGCTCGAACTCTGGAAATGTTGATTACGAGCCAGTGCGCTACTGACTGAGCCAATCCCCGTCCGTCTGAAAAGAAGAGAAAAATGCACAATGGAACGGAGACTAATCCTTTTCCTTTAAATAAAGTCACTCGGTGCCCTTACATTACTCTAGTAATCAACTAATTTATAAAGTCTTATAAATTTAAACACATTAAACTTCTTCAGTGTTTATTTTGCCATTCTTTTTAAGAATGGGACCCCGTCGAAAAGTGTAAAAAAAGCCATCATAACAAACGTCTCTAAATATTTCTCCAAACGGGTTCTTAATGTAGCTAGCTTATTCTTTGACCACAGCCTTCCAACTTTGACAACTTCCTCCCAAAGCATTCCAACTTTGAAAACTTCCTTCCAAAGCATTCCAACTTTGACAACTTCCTCCCAAAAGCATTCTAACTTTGACAACTTCCTCCCAAAGCATTCCAACTTTGTCAACTTCCTCCCAAAGCCTTCCAACAAGACTCAGTCTGTACACGCCAGGCTCGTAATCTGCAATTCCCAGATCGAATCCCAACTGAGTCAAAGTCGAAATTTACCTCCGCTAACCCCTGCCCTAGGTGAGAAAGGGGACATCGCTGAGCATTGCCTCCCTGAACATTCATCGGGGCAAGAAATATTTGCGTGGTTACCTTGTTTTTCCTTTGAACTATAAAACTCGGCGGGGGTCTTAAGTAGGTTACTCTTTATCTTGTCGTGCTCTTTTTATTTATTTCCCTCGTGTCTTCTCTACTTTTTGTCCGTTAATGTACATATTTCGTAGTGCGGGGCCCGAAGCAGGGACCCGTCTGGTCCTGACCGTAGGCTTGGAAAGATCCCTCCCACCGTATGGGATGTAATAAATAAAAAATAAATATCCTCTCAAGCACCTGCTTGCCACAGAGGTCAGCTTGCCACAGAGGACAGGAGCCTATCAGTTTATATGCCATAGTAGAAGGTTTGAGAGGATGGCAGGGCCTCAGCAGCCAAACAACACAAAAACACCCATACTTTATCCGGGGCTCGAACCCAAGTCCATTAGATCAATAGCCAAGCGCGCTAACCACTCAGCCAAGGGACGGCTTTGGGATGTAAAGCCATGGTTCTGTATGCATGGGAGCCATACCCTGTGCACATTAAAGAACACGCCGGGTGGCCTTGAGGGAGACTACAATCTGTCTCCTAACAGATATCCAGTAGTTCCCTTACCCCAGCCTTCTCTGATCCCTTGGGGTCCTTGTAACCTGGTCATTTTGCCCATTGTGCCAAAAAAAAGTCCCTCAGATGTGAAACAACCCAATCCCAACCTTCAAATTTCTATGAATAGAAATGAATAGAACCTCTGTATTTCTCCGTCTTAAATATTAGAGTTAAAAACAACTGTCAAAGATTTGCATCACTAATTATAAACAAAACCAAACTAGAACTATAGGAAAAGTTTTTTCGCTATTAAAATCCCGAAACAAAAGTGCGCATTAGTTATTCCCAAATTGCGATGCATTCAGAAGAAACATTTCTCGTTTGGGCGTGGTTAGAATTTAACACTCGAGAGATCAAAGAGAAGAGATAAAAAAACGATTAAGTCTAGTTAGTAGTAGTTATCAGACTAGATAGCTATTTCGCATGGGATCGAAGGATAGTTACTAAAATAGCCTTTATAAATCTCAACGGAAAACAAAAGGTTGCAGAGCTTTTCTCCTAATTGCTCAGTTTTGCAGTTAACGACTGATTTCCATATGACCTTGTTTGGTCTCTAGACAATCTGTTCAGTGTTACCTGTTCGGTTATAGTCTCGCAAATACTCTACATCAGTGGTTACCGAGCTGTAAGAGTTGCATGGAGCCAAGCCTGGATTAAGTAAAAAAATTCGATTGAAATGTTTTACAACAACTTTTTTAACGTTATTGTGCTCTACGTGAACGGCATAGATACATTGACTTGAGCCGGTGGAATCTGAACCACGGCTGAATACAATTATCCTCTATGCCCACATTACCCTACAGCATAATAGTGTTCAAAAAAGCTGTTGCTATGAAATGCTGTGATATAAAATCTTACTAATGTAACAGATAATATATGCTGGATAGATTTACCTCTGAGCAGCCCAGTTGGGTCAGTGTTGAGATTTATCTCCTCAAAAATCCCCACCCTGCCCACAGTCAGTAGGTGACACCGATGGGCTTGGAAAGGCCGCCGTCCGTCGGATGGGACGTTAATCGGAATTGGATCCCCGTCCGTTAAGCCATGGCCCCGTGTGCGGGAGAGCCATACCCTGTGCACGTTAAAGAACACGCCGGATGGCCTTGACAGGAGGCTACCATCTGCCTCCCAACAGCTGTTCCAGTGGGTCCCCTCCTCCAACCTTCTCTGAGCCTTCGGGTCCATACGACCTGGCCATTTAGCCCATTGTGTGCAAAAAAAGTGCTGCTCAGAGGTAAAACAACCCAACCTCTGAGCAGCACTTTTTTACAGACAGTGGGCTAAATGACAAGATCACAATGTCCTCAAGGACTCAGAAAAGGTTGGGAAAGTGATTTTTGCTTGGCAAGAAATGAAGCTTCCGTCAAGGACATCCAGTGGGTTTTTAACGTGCACAGTGTATGGCTCTCCTGGACACAGGGAAACGCCGAAGTCGTCGGTGTGTTCTTTCTCAGGAAGGGCAGGTTGGGAGTTTAGACTACAACTTTTAGAAACCTTTTTCAGAAGTACAATAAATTATAAGAGTGAAATTTAATAAAAGAAGTAAAAAAATAAAAATACTTTATTATAATTTTTTTGGGTAATCATGCAAAAATATATAATTATGTTGTCAAATTCTACTTTGCATGAATGTTTGTTTTATAATATTTTGATTTGATCTCAGGTCTTTTACAAAATCAACTGAACAAGATAACTCGAGGATAAATATTTATAATCATGGATAATACTTTTAGACTGAAAAGGTTATTATATTATTCTTTGTTACCAGATACAACATCGTGATACTTCTGACGACTTACGTAGTGCCGCTCTCCTCCATTGTCGTTACTTATTCCTGGATGGGTCACGTGCTGTGGAGAAGCAAGGGAATAGGAGAATCGACGGAGATGCAGAAATCAGCAGTGAAGTCCAAGCAAAGGGTAAGTGAAAAAAGGAAAAACATTTTCCAGCCTGTTAAGGCAGAAGGAATATTTCTTTTTTCCCTGCATCTGGCATCGAGTTGTGTTGTTGGATTGTTTTACCTCTGAGCGGCACTTTTTTGCACACCATGGGCTAAATGGCCAGGTCACAAGGACCCCGAAGGGCTCAGAGAAGGTTGGGGGAGGGGACCCACTGGAACAGCTGTTGGGAGACAGATGGTAGCCTCCCGTCAAGGCCATCCAGCGTGTTCTTTAACGTGCACAGGGTATGGCTCTCCTGCACACGGGACCACGGCTTAACGTCCCATCCGACGGGCGGCGGCCTTTCCAAGCCCATCGGTGTCCCCTACTGACCGTGGGCAGGGCGGGGAATCTGGCATCGAGTCTCTTGCATTGAAACTCTTTTTTTTTAACTCAGATTTTTTACAAGAAATGATTGGGTTGGGTTGTTTTACCTCTGAGCGGCACTTTTTTGCACACCATGGGCTAAATGGCCAGGTCACATGGACCCCGAAGGCTCAGAGAAGGTTGGGGGAGGGGACCCACTGTAACAGCTGTTGGGAGACAGATGGTAGCCTCCCGTCAAGGCCATCCAGCGTGTTCTTTAACGTGAACAGGGTATGGCTATCCCGCACACGGGCCACGGCTTAACGTCCTATCCGACGGACGGCGGCTTTCCAAGCCCATCGGTGTACCCTACTGACCGTGGGCAGGGCGGGGAAATGATTGGACTTTTATAGAAAAACTTAAGAACAGAGATTGAAAGGAACTCTCCCTTATAGTTACTCATGTTACAATCTCAAAGAATTTCTTCCACAGTCAAATGCATATATAAGCATCACTCTCTGTGTACCATCTTGTATTCCATTTACAAGAAGAAATTCCAAATTTCTCCAGTTGTACTTTTACGCGCTCTCATTTACGTTTTCTCGGAGATACACGTTTTAAAAAATATCCCTCTTTCATAGACACGAAAGAATTTTAGGAGATACGCGATGTTTAAAAAATGTTTTGTCATGTTCCTGTTAAAACCAGAAAAACGCGAAGGCGATGCATCCGATTCAAGAGTATGCATAAAAGGGGAGCGTGCAAACATTTTTTTTTCACTTTTCCGTAGAGGTAAGTGAACTGTAATGACTTCAAAGATTTTGCTGTAAAGGATTCATGACACAAAAGTCGATAAACAATGCATTCATTTCTTAGCAAAGGAGATGATGCCGTCCCGTGGCCGAGTGGTTAGCACGCTTGGCTACTGATCTAAGGGACCTGGGTTCGAGCCCCGGATTTAGGCTATGGATGTGTGTGTCGTTTTTCTGCTGAGGTCCTGCCATCCTCTCAGATCTCCTACTGTGGCATATAAACTGACAGGCTCCTGTCAGACCTCTGTGGCAAGCAGCTGCTTGAGGGGGTATTTATTTTTTTTTATTTAAGAAACCTGAAAAAAACACAAGGGTTGGGTTGTTTTACCTCTGAGCGGCACTTTTTTGCACACCATGGGCTAAATGGCCAGGTCACAGGGACCCCGAAGGCTCAGAGAAGGTTGGGGGAGGGGACCCACTGGAACAGCTGTTGGGAGACAGATGGTACCCTCCCGTCAAGGCCATCCAGCGTGTTCTTTAACGTGCACAGGGTATGGCTCTCCAGCACACGGGACCACGGCTTAACGTCCCATCCGACGGACGGCGGCCTTTCCAAGCCCATCGCTGTCCCTTACTGATCGTGGGCAGGGCGGGGAATTTTGCGGAGATAAATCTCAACGCTGACCCAGCTGGGACTCGAACCTGGGAACTGCAGATTACGAGTCTGGCGCGCTACCGACTGAGCCACCCCCGCCCCAAAAACACAAGGAGGAGATGAGCAACGAAGCTTGTGAGCAATACAGCTTTACAAAAAGCTGAAGCTTATTGAAAACCCTCCAGACAAAGGTGACAACGCACAAAAACCAAAGAACTCAGCCACCCAGTTCTTTAAGGGTTTTCAGTTCTTTAATACCCATTAATATTATAGAAAATGAACAATTAATTATTACTCAGAATTATTTTAAAACTTATGCATCCACACAAAATAATTTCAGATTTCAACTTTCTGAAAATATCAATGAAATAAAAAATCTTTCCTTCAACAGACATCAAGTAAAAATTTAATATCGGCTCAGAACAAACACAATTCTATCTAATTTTACTAAATTTAAACTTAAACTTACAAATTCCCCTAATTTTACAATTTGCCATTCTCCAGAAACAGTTCACCACATTCTTTTAAACTGCAAAAAATATAATTCTCAAAGAAAAAACTTTTTCGAACTTCTTGAAAATATTGGTATTAATAATTTTGAAACTAATTTAATTTTAAAATGCACACCTACAGATTTAAATATTAAAACTCTCTCATACTTATTTGAATTCCTACAATCCACTCCCCTGTGGTTCCATTTATAAAAAAAATTAAAAAGAAAGATTAATTAAAAAAAATCTTTTTAAAATTAAAAAAAATCAACTTGTTTTTAGGAGACGAAATTTTCTTCTCCTCTCTTTTTTCATCTTTTTAATTCTCAAAAATATTGCTTGAGTAAGCCTGTAAAGGACCACCCAATTTCTACGTATTCAATTCAATAGAAAATGAACCCTGAAACTTCTTAGATGGAGACACAAATGCAGAAGTATAAAAGTAATAAGAGGCGTGAAAAGTCTTTGCCATCTTATTATCCACTAATCTGTGAAAAGAGGAAAACAGCCACTAAACAATTATCTATGCCTTTCTTAATGAAAGAACCAAACAGGAAAAGCTTGGGGTCCGTAAACTTCATTTTTCATCTAAAATTCCCTCAACATCCTTTGCTTCTTTACTTGCTTTACAATCATTGCCGAAAGAAATTGTCAGCGCTCTGCCCTCTGCTGACAAGGATGAATTTCCCTAATTAATACCATCACCTAGTTCTTCTCCAGAATGGAAGAAATTGAACACTTAGTCCTCCTTCTCCCACAACTGCATTTGTTTTTATTTTATATTTAAATCCATAAATGTCCATACTTTTTATCACCGATGGGCTTGGAAAGGCCGTCGTCCGTCGGATGGGATGGTAAGCCGTGGCCCCGTGTGCGGGAGAGCCATACCCTGTGCACGATAAAGAACACACTGGATGGTCTTGACGGGAGGCTACCATCTGTGTCCCAACAGCTGTTCCAGTGGGTCCCCTCCCCCAACCTTCTCTGAGCCTTCGGGGTCCTTGTGGCCTGGCCACTTAGCCCATGGTGTGCAAAAAATTGCCGCTCAGAGGTAAAACAATCCAATCCATACTTTTTATCTTTAATAACTCTGAATGGTTTAAATTAAAGGTAAAGTCATATTATTCTAGAGAATAGATGAAAAAGGAGGTGTGGCTGTAAGTTAGTTTGTGCGATAAAATTTTTTATTTTACTTTGAATATATTTGACTTAAATCAAAATATGAAAGTAAAATGGCAAGCTGAATGATGGAATTGTGATATAAAAATCAAGTTTGAAAGAGTTGGCAAGTATTTAGTAAGTTATAAATCAGATTATATGAACACTAAGTAACTGATGCTAAAAAGAAGCATAGATGCTGCCATCTAGTGAATATAGATTATTATATGTATGGGGACACATTTTTAAAATAGTTTCAAACATAAAATCTAAGAATGTGTATCACGCAAAACACGGACATGTCTAACTTAATCTGTAAATCCTGTTAAGCAGAAATTTTTTGTGTCAGAGAGGGAATATACTGTGTAACTGGATGTAAACAATTTTTTCACCCTAAATGTATTGGTAGGAGTGAAAGTAAATTCAGAAAATTATCCAAGGAGCAAAGGAGTAAGTGGGTGTGTTTAATTTGTGTGAATAATGCTTTGGATGGAACAGAAACATTCAAAAACATGCAAATAAATCAGGAACACATAACTCAACAGAAAGGTACTGCTAAAAAAAGCTGTAAAGTAAAAAAAAAGCACCTCACTTTCCAAAGCTGGGTTGGGTTGTTTTACCTCTGAGAGGCAGTTTTTTGCACACCATGGGCTAAATGGCCATGTCGTATGGACCCCGAAGGCTCAGAGAAGGTTGGAGGAGGGGACCCACTGGAACAGCTGTTGGAGACAGATGGTAGCCTCCCGTCAAGGCCATCCAGCGTGTTCTTTAACGTGCACAGGGTATGGCTTTCCCGCACACGGGGCCACGGCTTAACGTTCCATCCGACGGACGGCGGTCTTTCCGAGCCCATCGGTGTCCCCTACTGACCGTGGGCAGGAATTTGCGGAGATAAATCTCAATGATGACCCAGCTGGGACTCGAACCTGGGAACTACAGATTACGAGCCTGGCGCGCTACCGACTGAGCCACCCCCTTTCCAAAGCTGTAAAGCCTTGGAAAGTGAGGTGTCTGATGGTAATGATCTGAGAGATATTGTTGTTGCCTTAAAGTTGGAGTTGATGAATTTCATGATTAATATTGTTACGACAGAAGAATCTGGCAACCGAAAGCAAAGTTTCAGCCAACGAATAAGAACTTTGGGAGAATTTGGAGAAGAAGAGTGGAGCGTTAACGGTCGTTGTGTTGTAACGGTCGAAGAGTTCGAAAATGGACGGTGAGCTGTTCTGAGACAGTGCGCGTAAGTATCAAGAAGTAACTTGATGTGTTGTGTATACGCGGAAGGATAAAAGTGGGATCTTTTATCGTTAAGTATCAAGAAGTAACTTGATGTGTTGTGTATACACGGAAGTATAAAAGTGGGAACTTTTATGGCTAACTTCGAATGTCTACACGGACTGTCTTTTTGTTCGGCTAGTGTGTGAACAGTTATTAGCACAGGACGAGAATTGGTTTACGAGTGAAGATCTTCGGGTGACCTGGTAAATCAAGTAAAAGGTAGTATTTAGTAAAATACACAGAGCTGATATTGTGTGCTCTACGCAGGAAGATTGATGACTTGTGCATGTTAATAGTTGATTTGTTAATAAGATACTTCATCCATATTTCCTTTGTAACAATTTACCTTGTATTGAATTTGGTTTTGAAATATAGCTTTTAATACTCACGCTCAGTGGCTATCCATTTTTGTAATCCGCAACATTTGGTGTCAGAAGTGGGATAATTTATTGAATGCCGTTAACTAGAAGTATGGATGAATTAGTAAAGTTGATAAATAGCTTGAAAGCCGATATGAAAGATATGAAAGCCGATATGGCTGCGCTGACTGATATGAAAGCCGATATGGCTGCGCTGATGACTGATAGGAAAGCCATTATGGCTACGCTGATGACTGATAGGAAAGCCGTTATTGCTACGCTGATGACTGATAGGAAAGCCGTTATTGCTACGCTGATGACTGATAGGAAAGCCGTTATTGCTACGCTGGTGACTGATTCATATGAAAGCCGATATGGTTACGCAGATGACTGATATTAAAAGTGATCTAGCTGCCCAAAGCGATAAAATAGGTGACTTGAAAGCCGAAATGGCCGCACAAAATACTGAGATGAGAGATGAAGTGGCTCCTCAAGTTGGTAAGATTATTGATCAGTTCAAGGATAGTAAAACCGAACTCAATAGACAATGCAATAGTTTAAATGTTGAATTTGTCAGTGAAAAAGATGATCTTGATAGTGTTAAGTTAGATTGTAAACATGGAAAAGAAAAAGAGAAAGGCAACGCATATAAAAATGTGGATCTGCTACTGGAAATCAAGAATCGTAGAGATAGCGCAGATAATGCCTTTGACCACGCAACTACTGGTGATGCATGGCAGAATGTCTATGTCGCTGGTGACATGTCTAGGAACTGTGAAGAACAATCACACAGATCAGAGAGCTGTGAGACTATACAGTACGCTTTGCACTTCAAAATACCTAGGTATACAAGTCTGGCACGATCTGAAGAGAGATCCACACGAAAGGTATTCTATTCCTCGCCGTCAGCAAAATGCGTCATGGACAATTATCGCAAAGGCAGAGTAACGAGTGGTAATGAGGGGGAACGAAACAGAGTTTACGTTTCGCAGAGTGGTCCGAGTAAAGAAGAGGCGTCCATTCATCATAGAAACAAAGTGCCATTCGACGTTACCCGGGAAGTCGGAGAGATTTTTCCGAAGCATATAGCCACACTTGAATCGTTTATAGAAAGTGGGGATTTAAGGAAGAGGAATTCCGAAGAATGGCTTAGAAGCGTAACAGGTGATGCTAGTAAAGGAGCTTCAGGCAGAGACAGTACTTCAAAGACTAACTTTCTGGATGAAACTAAGCCTCAGAGTTACGATCAGAGAGAAGTGAATCCCTCAGATAATTTCAACGTAGCCACGCTGAATTTCTTTTCTGAACAGTCAATGTGCAGATTTGGACATTATAACCATTTAGATTATAAGGATATAGAAAAGTTTTATCACGACTACAAGAGCTCTAAAGTGGACAATATCATGTTACAAAACTCGTCGCTGATCTCCAGAATGAACAATTTGGCAATCATGACTGATGTTTCCCTGGCTAATTACAATGAGAGCTCCAAGAAAGTGAATTCCGAAGAAACAGCAACTATGACCTCCTCGGGTCATGTGTTTTGCTGGAGACCCGAGTGGCGCCATCGGATGGTAGATGAAAACAGCACAGGAGGTGTCGGCAACAAAGTGAGTCTTGTCTTGGCTCCTGCACTTGCTGCTTTAGGTCTCAAGGTCCCTATGATCTCCGGTCGTGCTCTCCAATTGACGGGAGATACTCTGTACAAATTGGAATCCATCCCTGGCTTCACAGTCGACTGCACTAAAGATAAAATCGAGCAGATGATGGAAGACGTCGGATGCTGCATCGTAGGACAGACAGAGGAGCTGGTGCCAACAGATAAGGAGATTTACCGCTGCAAGGATCTGATGGCTACCATAGATAGCGTTCCTCTAATGATATGCTCAATTGTGTCCAAAAAGCTGGCTGAAGGAGTGTGTGCTTTGGTTTATGATGTTGAATTCGGAAAAGGAGCTATTGATCTCATCAGTACAGAAGATGTTGCTGTTGATTTAGTTAAGAAAGTGGTTGCAGCATCACAAGCTCGTGGAATGAAGAGTTTGAGTTGTTCAGCTGTTATCAGCAACATGGATTCACCTCTTGAAAACTCTGTTGACAACTCTCTGGAAGTGATGGAAGCTGTTCAGTGTTTCCTTGGTAACGGATCCTTAGAACTGCAAGAGCTCGTCGAAGAGTTAGGAGAACTTCTGCGTTTTGTGAACATTGTGGATAATAGGGTAGATGAAGCATCACGTGTCCGTAAGGTTCTGCATAACGGCAATGCTTTGAACAAGTTTCGTAACATGTTAATAGAACAAGGAGTATCTGAAGATGTTGCAAGCTGGCTATGTGAAGGTAAAACAGAAAAAATATTGCTAGCAGCCCGACACATCACTGATTTCACTTATACAGGAGAAACAGGTAAGGTTGTCGGATTAGAAGCTGCAATTCTAGCAAGAGTATGGAAGGAGGAGATGGACCGAAGAGCTAAAAAGAATTATGGAGCTGATATTATATTTGTGAAGCACCTTGGGGATCAAATGGAATCAGGTGAAATATGGCTGAAGGTTCATCACGACAGTTCTGAATTAAGGGAAAGTCAACTGACAAAAAGGTCAGACTGGAGGATGAAACTTCTCCCTAGATTTTATGTCACTAATGACTTTCATTCCTTGTTACTCTTGATAGAAGTAAAAATCCAAAGAAGAAAACTTTCGACAAAGAAGAAAACTTTTTACAGGTTTTGCACGAAAACTCTTAGTCGATTCTTCTCCCTGCAGAGACATAAACGTGTTCACAAGGGCTATAGGCCTTACACGTATTATGTTTGTGGACGAGGCTTCAGTCAGAAAAGAAATCTACGTCATAATGAGATTCGCTTTCATTTTGACACAGACGTGGTATATCGCATTCGTCGATGTCCAGCTACAAAGTGCAAGGTGGTTCACGTGGATCGTTTGGCCATGTTTCATCGAAGAACTGAAGAAGCTTTGGAATCCAGAATTGTTCGGGACGAACAAGACCTAGGAAGGGGGCAGTGTTACGACAGAAGAATCTGGCAACCGAAAGCAAAGTTTCAGCCAACGAATAAGAACTTTGGGAGAATTTGGAGAAGAAGAGTGGAGCGTTAACGGTCGTTGTGTTGTAACGGTCGAAGAGTTCGAAAATGGACGGTGAGCTGTTCTGAGACAGTGCGCGTAAGTATCAAGAAGTAACTTGATGTGTTGTGTATACGCGGAAGGATAAAAGTGGGATCTTTTATCGTTAAGTATCAAGAAGTAACTTGATGTGTTGTGTATACACGGAAGTATAAAAGTGGGAACTTTTATGGCTAACTTCGAATGTCTACACGGACTGTCTTTTTGTTCGGCTAGTGTGTGAACAGTTATTAGCACAGGACGAGAATTGGTTTACGAGTGAAGATCTTCGGGTGACCTGGTAAATCAAGTAAAAGGTAGTATTTAGTAAAATACACAGAGCTGATATTGTGTGCTCTACGCAGGAAGATTGATGACTTGTGCATGTTAATAGTTGATTTGTTAATAAGATACTTCATCCATATTTCCTTTGTAACAATTTACCTTGTATTGAATTTGGTTTTGAAATATAGCTTTTAATACTCACGCTCAGTGGCTATCCATTTTTGTAATCCGCAACAATATCAAAAAAGAGATTAAAGATATAAACAGTTTTATAATAAATTAAATAAAAAAATTAAAGGTGTAAATGATTCCTTAATGAATGAAATAAAGGATATTAAAATTGCACTAAACTTTAATCAATATAAATTGGTAGAACAACATTCAATGAATTTAATTCAGAATTCAAGAAACTTAAGGATGAAAATCAACATTTAATTAAACAAACCAATGAATTTAAACAACAAATAAAAGGTACCAGATTTTAAATTAATGAATTGGAATACAGATCCAAGGCAAACAACGTAGAGATTACTCTTGGATTGGAATACCTGATTGATTGGTTGGAATACCTGAGGCACAAAATGAAAATGTGTTGAAAGTTGTTCAAGATGTATCGAAGCTACTTGATATTCAAGAAAAGGATGATATTGTTGTAGCACAAAAAGTTAAAACAATCAATAAAAACAAACCAAAACCTATTGTGGTAAAATTTAGGGATGTCAGATCTAAATATCAATAGATTGAGAAAGCAAAAGCACATAGGAACCTTACAGCTAGTATGACATGTTCAGAATTCAGTGATATCAGGGTTTATGTTAATGAGCATCTAACAAAGTATTTGAAAAACTTATTTTACAGGGTTGAACAATTTAAAAATGAACATGAATATAGGTATGCCTGGATTAAAGAAGGAAAAATATATTTGAAAAAGTCATCTGAATCAAGAGTGTACAGAATTAGGAAAGAGGAAGATTTAGATGAACTGTAGTGAATACAATGAGTGAGAACAATGGGATAAAATATTGGAAGTTTCAGAGGAAGATGACAAAACTATAATTATCCAAAATCAGTTTCAATTGGGGGCGGGGGTGTCTCAGTCGGTAGCGCGCCAAGCTCGTAATCTGTAGTTCCCAGGTTCGAGTCCCAGCTGGGTCAGCGTTGAGATTTATCTCGGCAAAACTCCCCGCCCTGCCCACGTCAGTAGGGGACACCGATGGGCTTGGAAAGGTCACCGTCCGTCGGAGGGGACGTAAAGCCGTAGTTCCGTGTGCAGGAGAGCCATGCCCTGTGCACGTTTAAGACGCTGGATGGCCTTGACGGGAGACTACCATCTGTCTCCCAACAGCTGTTCCAGTGGGTCCCCTCCCCCAACCTTCTTTGAGCCTTCGGGGCCCTTGTGACCTGGCCATTTAGCCCATTGTGTGGAAAAAAGTGCCGCTCAGAGGTAAAACAACCCAACTCAGTTTCAATTGACACACTTTATTATTAATTTAAACTCTGATATTTGTATTGTGCATTGCAACATTATGAGTGTAAACCAAAATTTAAATGAGTTAATTGTCAATTTAGATACTACTTTGAATAATATTGATATTATATTGTTAACAGAAATATGGGCTAAAAGAGAGAACATAAATAATTATCAGATAAATGGATTTGAGCTCTTTTACCAGTGTAATAAAAAAAATAAATAAATACCCCCTCAAGCAGCTGCTTGCCACTGAGGTCTGACAGAAGCCTGTCAGTTTATATGCCAAACTAGAAGATCTGAGAGGATGGCAGGACCTCAGCAGAAAAACGACACACACATCCATGCCTTACCCGGGGCTCGAACCCAGGTCCCTTAGATCAGCAGCCAAGTGCGCTAACTCGGCCACGGGACGGCAGTACAATAAATTAGGTGGGGTTTTAGCATACATAAAAATAGGTAGGTTTCAAGTAAAGCAAAGGGAACTTTTTATGCATAGTGCAGAAGAAATTTATTTGTTTGAAGCTAATTTAAATTTTTCAGTAGTTTTAATATATAGAGCTCATGGTTTTTCCATTGATATTTTCAATAAGGAATTAAAAGTTTTTTTAAAAATATGTCCAAAAGAAAATACATTACTGGCATCGAATAGAAATATTGATATATTAAAAGATTATAGAACAACAAATGATTACTTAAATATATTGTCAAATTATGGGTTCAAACAATACATACATGTTTGAAAATATATTTCATTGCTAAACATTGAAAATATTGAAATTTTTCTGAGATACAATTAGCTTGGAATATCATAATTTATACTACTTAGCATATTATATTTTGATTTTAAAATAGTACTAGCCAATTATCTGTTGCTACTTCTATTCAATTATGCAAGTCTTTTGAACCTGGAAGAGTTGTAAAACTCCTTGGCTCAAAATATTTATGACCGAAATTCTGGTTTCTATTGTATTTATACTGTATATGTATTTTGCATTGTGTTTGTATTGCATTGTGATGTATTGATGTATTATGCATTTTTATTATTAAAGAATCGGGAAGAATTTACCTTGTCCTGAAAGTTAACAGAACTGTGTGTCAAAAAACAAATTTTCTACCTAGCTCCAAAAATGTTCAGTTTATTACCAGATGATCTGAGAAACCTAAACAATCAAATTATATTTAAGCACAAACTTAGAGAATTTTTAGTTAAGAGAAATGGTTTTGTAATTATTTAAAATTATGTTTTTATTATTTTCAGCTAATTTTGCCTGCTGATTTGTATGTAACTTATTTAATTCCTGGAAGGATTTGTTATACCCCTTGGTAACATTTGGGAGATATTAATATTATGTTTTTTGCTTTTATTTTTTCATTGTTTTTAATTTTATTTTGTTCTTGTAGTTTCCACTCAAGCGTTGATTGTAAATTTTTGAAGTAATGTTTTTATAAATGAATATGGAAATAAAAAAATTATTATTATTATTTTTACTGCAAAAAAATGCTATTCCTAACACGGTGTCTCTAATTTAAAAGGGGCGGGGGTGGCTCAGTCGGTAGTGCGCCAGGCTCGTAATCTGTAGTTCCCAGTTTCGAGTCCCAGCTGGGTCAGCGTTGAGATTTACCTCCGCAAAATTTCCCCGCCATGCCCACGGTCAGTAGGGAACACCGATGGCTTGAAAAGGCCGCCGTCCGTCGGATGGGACAATAAGCTGTGGTTCCGTGTGCGGGAGAGACATACCCTGTGCACGTTAAAGAACACACTGGATGGCCTTGACGGGAGGCTACCATCTGTCTCCCAACAGCTGTTCCAGTGGGTCCCCTCCCCCAACCTTCTCTGAGCCTTCGGGGTCCTTGTGACCTGGCCATTTAGCCCATGGTGTGCAAAAAAGTGCCGCTCAGAGGTAAAACAATCCAATCTGATTACAACAAAATTAAGAATTAGCTCAAGTAAATACGCCTTACACTTAAATACATATTATAGTGCACTCTTTTTGTACGCTTTCCATTTAGGTAACTAATTCCGGGAACTTCCTGTCACGAAAATACAAGACTAGGTCTACATATGTCTCTCGATTTGCACTGTCCTCGCTTTAAACGTTTTCGATACGATACGAATGATTCTTCAGAAACAGTTTCGAACAAATTAGTTTAGAACTATTAGATTTAAAGAAAATATTTTAAGACAGATTTTGGAAGAGTTTTTGGAACATAAAAGAGAATGTAAGTTGCTGAAAATGGAAGTATCTTAATTTTCGACTTTGCTCCGTGGCCGAGTGGTTAGCACGCTTGGCTACTGATCTAAGGGACCTGGATTCGAGCCCCGGATTAGTCATGGATGTGTGTGTCGTTTTTCTGCTGAGGTCCTGCCATCCTCTCAGATCTCCTACTGTGGCATATAAACTGACAGGCTCCTGTCAGACCTCTGTGGCAAGCAGCTGCTTGAGGGGGTATTTATTTTATTTTTTTTATTTATAACAGAAGTATCTACCCACAAAAGAAATAAAATCCAAAAAGTTAAGTTTTCAGAGCCAAGAATTCTTAAACATTTCTGTTTTCAGAGCCAATAATCTACAGAATCGGGAAAAACATTTAATTTATATTTCGTCTAATAAATGGTGCAATGTATATAGAGCAAGATATATAATTCGCCAAATGAAACGCCTCTGGATTCCTCAACCGTCGATTGACGTAATTTCAAGACGACAGTATCCCAAATTTGCCAAAGATTCCATTTAATATTATATATACAGGGTGTCCGAAAAATAATGGTGGGATTTCGAGGATCAATATGTAAGGAAATAATATACATATTGAAGAAGGTAATATTTTAATGGAAAGCATACCTCAAATAGCTTTGAACATAAGTTGTTAATTTTCAAAGAGATGCTACGGAAGTTCTTTGTGCAACGTTTCCTGACAGATGGATTGGCAGGGGTGGTCCAATTCTATGACCAGCAAGAAGCCCTGATTTCATACCCCTTGATCTTTTTCTTATGGATTGGCAGGGGTGGTACAATTCTATGACCAGCAAGAAGCCCTGATTTCATACCCCTTCATCTTTTTCTTATGGGGATTTGTAAAGAATTGTGTTTACATAGACAAAATTCGGCACCTGAATCGTTTGAAAGTCATAATAAGAGAAACATCTAGACACGTGAGAAGAAATATGCTGCAGCTGCATGGCAAGAAGTGGAATACCGATTGGACAAATGCAGGGTCACTTTATTTTCAAAACAATTTGAGGTACGCTTTCAATTGAAATATTATTTCCTTAAATATGTATATTATTCTTGTAGATATTGGTTCTTGAAACCCTAGCGTTGTTAGTTTCGGGCATCCTGTACTGTACTTTCAATTCTCACTGAGGAAAAAATTCTGCACAATGCCCTTCCAGCTTTAAATTAATCAAAATTGAATACAAATCTGTGGTACAAATGCATTAATTTTTCTTTGTATTGTGGGCAACATTTTATTTTTCACAGACCTAATGTCCTCAACTTCACGGGGCGGGGGTGGCTCAGTCGGTAGCGCGCCAGGCTCGTAATCTGTAGTTCCCAGGTTCGAGTCCCAGCTGGGTCAGCGTTGAGATTTATCTCCGCAAAATTCCCCGCCCTGCCCACGGTCAGTAGGGGACACCGATGGGCATGGAAAGGCCGTCGTCCGTCGGATGGGACGTTAAGCCGTGGCCCCTTGTGCGGGAGAGCCATACCCTGTGCACGTTAAAGAACACACTGGATGGCCTTGGCGGGAGGCTACCATCTGTCTCCAAACAGCTGTTCCAGTGGGTCCCCTCCTCCAACCTTCTCTGAGCCTTCGGGGTCCATGTGACCTGGCCATTTAGCCCATGGTGTGCAAAAAAGTGCCGCTCAGAGGTAAAACAACCCAACCCTCAACTTCACCTCAAATTCAATATACAAACGTTGCAAAATACTATAACCCAAAATTAACACACTTTCCGATAAGCTAAATAAAACATTTGACCTTTGAGAAAAATACCCTTATTGTCTCAATTGTTAGCTAAATTTTCTTTCATAAACAGAGAGAAATAAAAAAAACGAAACGTGATTATATTTTATCAGGCACTTTTTCTTTAGTTCAGAGGCTTTATTTTCAATTCCCATGAAATCATTGGCTATATGTCTGAGAAAATTTTATTTATAAATCTCTTTGAAAAGATTTTGCAACGATGAGAAAAATTATCTGAAAAATGGCTTCAAGGCACCGAGCTGGTAGCTAATAAATAAAGAAATAAAGAAACTGAATAAAGAAATTTCTAAACTTAGAATCATTGAAGTGGAAGCACGGTCTCCAGGTAATTGTTCGTTAAGTGTCTCAATCTCTTTACGTGCTCAGTGCTATTTCGGCAGCGAAGTGCATTAAAGATGGATGCTAATTTAATGAGAAGATGCGTGCAGTAAACTCTCTAGCTTGTCATGCGATACTTGAAATCAAAGCAGGTTTATTTTAGGAACAAACTCTTTGAGTCACATGGGGGTTTATATCTATCTCTTTTTGCTTTTTGTTTATCGGTTTGTGGATTGATAAAAAAAAGTTGTTCTGTCATATTTCTTCGACTTAGAGGTTGATTTTTAGCGAGAGACATATCAAACGAAATCTTCTGATTTGGGGGAATAGCATGTAACATAAATAGCTGATTGTAAATGACTGACAGAATGGTAAGGGATAACGTTACTTCTAACTATGATGCAGAAGTTTTATTTATAAATCTCTAAGAGCGTTGGAAATATGCACCTGGATGTAATCCAGGTCGTAAATCTCGAGGAAAATGCAACATTTGACCTCCACTTCTCCGTCAAGGTCAATTAGAGATAAAATAAAATAAATAAATACCCCCTCAAGCAGCTGCTTGCCACAGAGGTCTGAAAGGAGCCTGTCAGTTTATATGCCACAGTAGAAGGTCTGTGAGGATGGCAGGACCTCAGCAGAAAAACGACACATACATCCATGCCTTACCCGGGGCTCGAACCCAGATCCCTTAGATCGGTAGCCAAGCACGCTAACCACTCGTCCATGGGACGGCTAATTAGAGATAACGTATAGGTAAAACATCGATCTACAAGGGCTACAAACAAGAAAATTCGTGCCTACAGGTGTTCCTGTTGTAGATCTCAAAACGTAAAGAAATTTCCTCTTAGGGGGAGGTACGGTGTCCTTTGAGGTCACAGGTCAAATTTTGATCTATGGTGCTAGAAAGCTAAAGATGGTGCCTACAGGTATTTCGGTTCCTACATAGGTTTCAGAAACGTTATGAAATTTTGGATAGTCTACTTAGAGGTCAAAGGTCAAATTTCTCTACCCCAGTGCTAGAAAGCTAAAAACTGATGAAAATGATTAAAAATTCGGATCCATTGTTGCGTTCGATGTCAAATAGGGGTCAGAATGATCGTCGAGAAATCAAGAAGCACACTATGTTCTTGGAAACCACTGTTCACTTGGAAACCTCTTAAGATATCATAACCAAATTTGTATATTGTAACTATAACCCGGGATGCCCATGAACGTCCCCGAGACCCCAGCTTGGGGGAGGACCTAAGAGACTCTCGTAAGCTGGGACACCCAACATATAGAAAATATATTTATATATATTAACTCAATTTTTACTTTTCAGTTTTAATTTAATTTTTTGTATCAGTTACTTTTTTTGGGGTATTAAAATATTTAGGTTATTTTTTAAGTTTTTTTTTTAGTAGTCGGTTAAAAATACTTGTAGTATTGTCTTTAAAGTTATATTGCAAAAAATTGGTCGCAGTAAAAGAATTTCCCATCAGTTGACTGTTGAAAATGTAGCATCAGTTTCTCAGATGTGTGGAGAGTTGTGATACTATTTCTAGACGTGTCAGTCAACAGCTGATACTACTGAAAGATCAGGGGCGGGGGTGGCTCAGTCGGTAGCGCGCCAGGCTCGTAATCTGTAGTTCCCAGGTTCGAGTCCCAGCTGGGTCAGCGTTGAGATTTATCTCCGCAAAATTCCCCGCCCTGCCCACGGTCAGCAGGGGACACCGATGGGCTTGGAAAGGCCGCCGTCCGTCGGATGGGACGTTAAGCCATGGCCCCGTGTGCGGGAGAGCCATACCCTGTGCACGTTAAAGAACACGCTGGATGGCCTTGACGGGAGGCTACCATCTGTCTCCCAACAGCTGTTCCAGTGGGTCCCCTCCCCCAACCTTCTCTGAGCCTTCGGGGTCCATGTGACCTAGCCATTTAGCCCATGGTGTGCAAAAAAGTGCCGCTCAGAGGTAAAACAACCCAACCCTGAAAGATCATTCTCAAAATTAAAATTTATAAAAAAATGTCTAAGAAGCACTAACAAATAGGTCGAGAACGTCTGCGCAGTTTAAGTGTTCTATAAGTTGAACATGATGAAACTTACCTGTTGAGAAAAACTTCCCAAATGTTATCAACGTGTTTATCGAAACAAAAATTAGAAGAAAGAAATTTTAAATGAATTTCTTTAATACTCTTGAATAGCTACTCTTCAGTAAACTGAAAATTAACAGTTGAAGCAAAAATTAGAAGAAAGAATTTTTTTAGATGAGTTGCTACTCTCGGGTAAGCTGAAAATCAACAGTTGTATTGAACTCAGATTGGTCCTTGGTAATAAAAATAACAAGATTTTTGTTAAAAAATTAAAATTTTAAAACTGTTGAAAGCAGTTGAAAACGTTTACTGGGCAATTAAATCTTTAATTTTATTGTTAGAATTACGTGAATGAGGGAGTGCACTTAATTTTGTGCCCGGGGACTCCTTATGTTTGAGTTACGTAAGGAGTACCATTAACGTCCTTGAGTTTCATGCTCAAGGTCTACGCAGAGCGACAACAGCATCGATTGCTGGATGCGATCGAAAGTCTCCCTGGGCTGTGCTTTGCTACGGAAGAAAAGTGCCCCAAATGCTAAAACGCTGACATTAGCAGAGAGATTAGGAGAAATTCTGAATGCCAGGTCAGCATAATCAGTTAATCTTCGCTGCTTTTCGCAAATGTGCGAAATCTTAATTAACTCCTGTGTTTTCAATAGCAATTAATAGGTTCCAGGACTTGCACGTTCGGGGAATTATCCTTCTTAGGGTTTCCTAAATTTCGTTTTGACTTATAAATATAACTACTACTATTAGGGGGCCGGGGGTGGCTCAGTCGGTAGCGCGCAAGGCTCGTAATCTGCAGTTCCCAGATTCGAGTCCCAGCTGGGTCAGCGTTGAGATTTATCTCCGCAAAATTCCCCGCCCTGCCTCGGTCAGTAGGGGACACCGACGGGTTTGGAAAGGCCGCCGTCCGTCGGATGGGACGTTAAGCCGTGGCCACGTGTGCGGGAGAGAGCCATACCCTGTGCACGTTAAAGAACACGCCGGATGGCCTTGACGGGAGGCTACCATCTGCCTCCCAACAGCTGTTCCAGTGGGTTCCCTCCTCCAACCTTCTCTGAGCCTTCGGGGTCCCTATGACCTGGCCATTTAGCCCATGGTGAGCAAAAAAGTGCCGCTCAGAGGTAAAACAACCCAATCCAACCCAATTACTATTAGGATTGGTTTCTCCGTAATAAGTGTGGTAACAGTTCGACTTTAAAATTAATTTAAATTTGATAAATGTATAACACAAATCCCAATCAAATCATTAGTGAACTTCATGTTGTTTGTCAAACCGGTGACTACGTAATGGGAATGCCTGCCGATTTCAAGACGTGAAGCGACAGCAGCGCTAGTTACATTTTCGTCCACTTGGCTCTGGCGATCCGCTGTTTTGGTTGTTACTAAACTAGGTTATTACGTTGTTTACCGCTTGCTTCAAAATTGGATTCTGATACGGATTTGTTCGTAAGTACATAATTATTTACTATTCTGTCTACTTTCTGCTGTTTTTAACTAGAAGTCTGAACGATGATGCAGTATTGTGGAATGTTTTGCACAAGCGAAACTCAGTTTCTATTTGCAAACTGGATATGCAAGACAGGTGGCTGCATCAATATGTGGGAAACGTAACGATGACATGAGTAATTGGAAAAGAGTTCTGAGATCACCTTTTGAATAAGTAATATTTTGGAATCGCAGAAATATTTACAATATATGGAACTGAGTTACACTGCCCTAACAAAATATTAGAGAATTTCTGTTATGTGAATGGGAATCTTATTATAAATTCAAGATTATAATTTTATCTATTTAAACTCGATTTTCAACAGCATTCGTAGTATTTACGGATTCATTATTCCCATTTGTATCTCTGAGGAAGATTCTAGTTTATTGTACTTGATTAGCCATCTGTCTGATTCTTACTTTCTCTCGACTTATCCTCGGATTTACCATATGGCTTCGACCAAATCGCGGGGCGGGGGTGGCTCAGTCGGTAGCGCGCCAGGCTCATAATCTGTAGTTCCCAGGTTCGAGTCCCAGCTGAGTCAGCGTTGAGATTTATCTCCGCAAAATTCCCCGCCCTGCCCACGGTCAGTAGGAGACACCGATGGGCTTGGAAAGGCCGCCGTCCGTCGGATGGGACGTTAAGCCGTGGCCCCGTGTGCGGGAGAGCCATACCCTGTGCACGTTAAAGAACACGCTGGATGGCCTTGACGGGAGGCTACCATCTGTCTCCCAACAGCTGTTTCAGTGGGTCCCCTTCCCCAACCTTCTCTGAGCCTTCGGGGTCCATGTGACCTGGCCATTTAGCCCATGGTGTGCAAAAAGTGCCGCTCAGAGGTAAAACAACCCAACCCAACCCAGAATGTCTGAAATTTCTATGTTCGACATTTACAAGGTTCTCACGTGTGTACCAGGAACTACATCAAACCGGGAAAACTTGCAGCTGCCAAGAAAAATGTGGCTGTAACCGATCTGTTGACATATATAGTCACCTCTATAGGTTCATACAAACCTATAGAGGTGAGTGCTAACTTTCCTCTATCATAACGTTGGAACAGAGGGCCACAGTACAGATGATAACGTTAACATTCAACGGTGGAATAACTACGAACGTTGCGCAAAGACCATTCAACGTATGATGGCATGACTTGGGTATGGCAGTCGACACTCACATCGAGTGCCCTTATTAATAGGACTTCACTGGACTATGAAGCAGCAGTGGCCGAAGCAACATCGCCAATGGACCATTGAAGACTGGAAACCGGTAGCTTGGTTTTTGATGCAATGCATAATACTGTTTCATTTCTTGAAGATCACCAGGGTGTTGAATTCAGTTAACTTCAATATTCTGTTCAATTTCTTACTGTTCGCCAGAATGTTGAATTTAGGTAGCTTCATAATACTATTCAATTTCTTACTGTTCGCCAGAATGTTGAATTTAGGTAGCTTCATAATACTATTCAATTTCTTACAGGTTGCCAGGATGCTGACTGTGGTGGCCATTCTTTTCGCTATTTGTTGGCTGCCTTACCACATTTACTTCCTCTACACTTACCATTACCACGAAGTGATCGAATCAGAATATGTGCAGCATGTGTATCTAGCTTTCTATTGGTTAGCCATGTCCAATTCAATGTACAACCCGATAGTCTATTACTGGATGAACAGCAGGTAAGTTTAAATACATTACATTTCGTATTTCTTTTGATCAAAGTTTATTATCAACAATTAGGGGACAATGTCAGAATCATACCGTGTGACTAGAAATTGGAGAGCCTGAAATCATACTGCTATTTATAGCTGTGCTCCTTATTTTAAAGATTCTGTCTTTTAATTTTGCGTTTTTCAATTAAATTTTTAATGTTTCAAATATCCCCATTGAACCTTTCCGTAAGACCTTTAAATAATTAACAAGTAAATCAGTAGATTTAATTACTGAGATTACTTAGTAACTGGTTATTCATGTAGCTCACTCAGTTGTCTCCATATATTGGTACCAAGTGATTGATCTTAAATATAATTGTCTCCAATATATTGGTACCAAGTGATTGATCATAATTCAGAAAAAATATCTGGCAACGTTTTTTTAGAAATTAGTGATCTGGCAACCAATCGTGTCACGTGATTACAGAATTCAGGAAAATATCTGAAGCGTGTACAGCAACTGTACACGCTCCAGTTACCGTTCACGGCAAACTGGAGCGTGTGCAGTTACTGCACACGCTCCAGTTTGCTGTGAACGGTAACTGCACACGCTCAATATTTCCGTGAGTGAGCCCACACGATCCAGGTCTTTGTGAGCTCACACGATCCAAATATCAAATATTCATGCAGATACTTTCGAACTTGTGGGAACGGGGGTAGATCGATAACTTTCGAACTTGTGGGGACGGGGGTGGATCAGTGGGTAGCGCGGCAGGCTCGTAATCTACAGTTCCCAGGTTCGAGTACCCAGCTGTGTCAGCGCTGAGACTTATCTCCGCAAAACTCCCCGCCCTTCCCACGGTCAGTAGTGGACATCGATGGGCTTGTAAAGGCCGCCGTCCGTCGGATAGGACGTTAAGCCGTGACTCCGTATGCGGTTAACCCCGTAAGCACCGCTCAGAGGTAAAACAACCCAACCCAACTTTCGAACTTGTAGCATTCGTTTATACCTATGAAGAACTCATTCACTAAACATAAGAATTTTCTATAAAACTTTTATGTTATTGCAGAGAGATTAAATGTTCATACAAACCTTTAGTGAACACACCAAGACACCCATTAACTCAAAATGCTAAATCCTTAATGGAGAGAAGATGGAACTCAGGGGAAAAATCACTGGGTACAATATCCCAAGTGTTTAGAAAATGGCAACGGTCTCAAAAAACATCCAGTAATCGTGGCAAATGTGGAAGGAAAAACGTTCTGACAGACAGGAACAGGCATCTGTTGGCACGAATTGTAGAGCAAAACAAAGGTGCTACAGTTGAACCTTCTCTGAGCCTTTGGGGTCCATGTGACTTGGCCATTTAGCCCATGGTGTGCAAAAAAGTGCCACTCAGAGGTAAAACAACCCAACCCTCTGAAAACAAAACAAACCTAAAAAGAAACAAGATTACATTTCGTAAAGGAAAACAAGACATTAATTATTTTTGGTACACCTGTATTATTTAACAAAAATTCACTTTACCATCATTTTTTTCCAGGGGGGAGGGACTATCTCTCCTACTCATACAGCGACTTGAGTAGGAGGCATGGTATGGCCATGCCTATGCCAAGATTATCACTGACTTTCTTTCCTACGTTTTCCCAAAGTTTTTTTCCTAACTGGAAAAACTAATAGAATAGGAAGGGAAAATCAAATTTTTCATTCATTTTTACAATAATTAAACATTTTCTCGTTTGCAACCACGTCTACTATGTACAATATTAATGAAAATGTTTAATATGAATATTGAAATCAGTCATTTTTGTTTCCTGGGCTGTTTAATGATTACTGTGAATATCTCTTTTGAAATGAAATCCATTAATATCAGATAACAATATACTAAAATAAATAAAATATGTAAATATTAAAATTTTATTTCAAGTTTAGTGTATCTATGTTGCTATTCTGCATTTTTCAGTGTCTAATTACCTCAGAAAAAATGGTGGGGGGAGGGGGGGGAAATAGAAGACAGTTTAAAATCCTGGAACATTTTCTTTAATTTCCTCACTTGTTTGAGAGTATATTATTGGTTGTGCCAGAGTGCACTCAGAACAAATCCAGTTTATTACATCTTATTATCATAACATCATCTAAAATTTATTGTTTTAATAAACTACCACAACCCAAATTTATATATATTAATATACATAGAAATGTTTTAAACACTTAAACGCTTCCTATCACTCTAAAAAAATTTTATCTTTTATATTTGAAGTTTCACTCAACACAAACTTATAAACTTGTTATTAAACTTTGCAAGAAAGATGCACTTTACGTTTTTGCTCTCGCTATCGGATGCATTTCACTAGATTCTTCTAAACTCCTCTTGCTCCTCTTTTTCCGTTCGTGCTGCGTTCACCATTCTCCTCCTGAAGCTCCCTTGTGCTCTTTTTATCTCCTATCTCCAGGCCTTCAGTTAACGATCCGTGAGCACTTTCCAGTACATTTTTTTCTCCAAGCAGAGCTTTTGCTCGTCAGCGAAAGCATCTCCTCTCTACATTCCTTAACCTTAAATAAATCTCATGCATCCTATTTATAAAGGGGTGTGTTTACATACTCATCAACAAAACCCTATTTAAACCAAATATCTAGAGATATTGTAGATATTTAAAAAACATTATCCAGAGAATAATAAATTAATGTTTATTTTTGAATTATATATGATTTAAGATATTATATTTTTATATAATATTAAAATACACTGGTCTACCGAAATATTAAGGGGCGGGGGTGGCTCAGTCGGTAGCGCGTCAGGCTCGTAATCTGCAGTTCCCAGGTTCGAGTCCCAACTGGGTCAGCGTTGAGATTTATCTCCGCAAAATTCTCCGCCCTGCCCACGGTCAGTAGGGGACACCGATGGGCTTGGAAAGACCGCCGTCCGTCGGATGGGACGTTAAGCCATGGCCCCGTGTGCGGGAGAGCCATACCCTGTGCACGTTAAAGAACACGCTGGATGGCCTTGACGGGAGGCTACCATCTGTCTCCTAACAGCTGTTCCAGTGGGTCCCCTCCCCAACCTTCTCTGAGCCTTCGGGGTCCATGTGACCTGGCCATTTAGCTCATTGTGTGCAAAAAAAGTGCCGCTCAGAGGTAAAACAACCCAACCGAAATATTAGAGAATTTCAATGTTATGTCAATGGGAATCTAGTAATCGAAGCTCTATTACTTACAAAATTTAATGGAAATATATAAATGAAGATACATTAAAGGTCATAATCAAATCTATTTAAATTTCTTTCTTCAACAATATTCGTTCAGTATTTAAAGTGTTATCAAAGTTGGAATAGTTAACAATAAATTATCTTGTTGTATAAAAATCATAATTGTTTAATTCTGAAATAATATTTGCGCAAACGTTTAAATATATATATATTTTATTAAATGGTTTGAAACAATACTCATTATTTGAATTTTCATTAATTTCTGAAGTAAAACCTTATGATATAATATTATTGTTAATATTTCAGTTTTCTGTTAACTCTTTACCTACTAAACGATTATTGTTGAAAATCGAGATTTGAATAGATTTGATTGTGATATTTATCTTCAGTCACGTGTTTTCATTAAATGCATATTTTGGAAGTTATAGAGATTCGACGTTGGATTCCCATTTGCGTAACACGGAAATTTTGTAATATTTTGATAGATCAATGTATTATATAAAATTTATTTCTAATAAATATAAACGTTATCAAAAAAAATCTAGAATTATCGTAAATATGGGATGCAAATATATGTATTGAGAAATAACTATGTACTCTTTTACTTATATAAAAATGGGGCGGGGGTGGCTTAGTCGGTAGCGCGCCAGGCTCGTAATCTGTAGTTCCCAGGTTCGAGTCCCAGCTGGGTCAGCGTTGAGTATTTATCTCCGCAAAATTCCCCCGCTCTGCCCACGGTCAGTAGGGGACACCGATGGGCTTGGAAAGGCCGCCGTCCGTCGGATGGGACGTTAAGCCGTGGCCCCGTGTGCGGGAGAGCCATTGCACGTTAAAGAACACGCTGGATGGCCTTGACGGGAGACTACCATCTGTCTCCCAACAGCTGTTCCAGTGGGTTCCTTCCCCCAACCTTCTCTGAGCCTTCGGGATCCATGTGACTTGACCATTTAGCCCATGGTGTGCAAAAAAGTGCCGCTCAGAGGTAAAACAACCCAAACCAACTTATATAAATAAAGGCAGTAGTTTCGCGTGACCTGTCAACGGGAGAAGCAGTTATCAAAAGCAATGATAATTCTCCAGAAATATCATTCTAATAATTATTGCCTTCGAAAATACCTCGACTTATATGTCAATATGGTTGCATTTTACGTCATTACGAATATATTTAATCATTTCACTAAATTATCAGATTTATAAGTGAAGAATTTTTTTGTACTTTCTGAATTCTTTCTTTGCTTCTATAAACATTTCGCCATTAGGTAAAGGTATTACTATTTAGTATGTGATTTTTATAATATCTTTGTATAAACAGTGGCAGTAGGGAGCATGAATTTATTGACCAAAGAGAATTGCTCAACGCTTTTTACTAATTCCTTTGTAATAATATTTTATTTGCATTTCAATAAAGCTTGTAAGTAGCAGTTGCAAAAGGTGTCTGGAATAATAAAACGTTGGCATTACTTAATTTTCAGATTTAAATCACGCATTCACACTCTTCTGATAAATGGTCCTTTTTAACGTAAAGAACTTTTTGTGATAATCAGAGACTGTTTTTTTTAAATCAGCTCAGAATAGTGGTTTGATAATTAAGCCACTATACGTTTACCCCTAAAATGTTCAATGAATTTAATTTAAAGCATTATTGATGTTCAGATTACTCATATAAAAACTGCAATGTCAATATAGAATTCCTTGCTTTTCATTTTCCACATTAAAGAAATTTAGAACTGAACTACACAAATACCATACTTTTAAATATAAGCAGGGCCGAATCAAGGCCGCTCTTTAAAAATTCCAGTAAGGATAATAAAAGCAGAAAATTGTTAAACTTCTGTATATTCCATGCATTTTTTCAAGGGTTGGGTTGTTTCACCTCTGAGCGGCACTTTTTTGCACACCATGGGCTAAACGGCCAGGTCACATGGACCCCGAAGGCTCAGAGAAGGTTGGGGGAGGGGACTCACTGGAACAGCTGTTGGGAGACGGTAGCTTCCCGTCAAGACCATCCAGCGTGTTCTTTAACGTGCACAAGGTATGGCTCTCCCACACACGGGGCCACGGCTTAACGTCCCATCCGACGGACGGCGGCCTTTCCAAGCCCATCGGTGCCCCCTACTGACCGTGGGCAGGGCGGGGAATTTTGCGGAGATAAATCTCAACGCTGACCCAGCTGGGACTCGAACCTGGGAACTACAGATTACGAGCCTGGCGCGCTACCGACTGAGCAACCCCCTCCCCACCATTTTTTTTTTCAAGATTATTTTTAGACTTCTAATATGGAGGGTGGGAAACGTTACAATATTGCAATAAAAAACCAATCTCTTCCCCCCCCCCGCCTCCTCTTTACGTTTTTCTGCTCGACTGAGTTTATTGTTCCCTCCCTCTTTATTTTTTTCTACATCCGGACCTGAATATAAGTTTATGGTCCTTAGAAATTCAAAGAGAGTCTTTCAAATGTGAAAGAAAAAAAAATGTTATAGGACGTTTTATTTTTTACCACAATGTCTTTGCAGTCTGTGCAGTCTGTGCACTTACCTTTTGTGTCGTTACGTATTAACGGCAATATCGTGTTCACGAATATTATCCACTATCTAATAAACGATGTTCTTAAAATTTACAGCTTTAGGCAGCTGGCTAACGGAAAAAACTTTCAATGTTTATACCAGAGTTTTCATGCTGTACAGTGAACTAATCGGGCTGTTCTTTTCCTTATTTTTAAATGAAAAAAAAATTAAAAAGAGAAATTTCTCACACCAGAACTGAAATAGTATTTAGATTCTCTGTTAACTGGCTAGGGTGCGGTCAACGCAGAAAAGTATGCTATATAGCAGTGGATCTCAACCTTTTATGCTTCACGTACCCCCTAGAAATGTGTATGTAACTGGCGTACACCTTGTATAGATGAATATTGTATAGATAGATTTTATAGTTATAGTATAACAATAGGAATATAATAAAACATATATCTAGCGACTGTTGAGCTCTCACGGCATACCCCAAAAAATTTTACCGCGTACCCCACGTTGAGAACCTCTACTACATAGAATAATAGCTGATTCCCTAACCACAATTGTAAGTTAGGGCTTGGTGTAATGAATATTGGTTTTTTATGATTGATAGAGCATTTTCTTGCTTACACAATGGCTAAATGGTAATATCACAAGAAGGCCTAATTTTAGCGCAGGGTTGCTGGGAGAAAATGTATTAAACAACTTCTAGATGCTTAAAGTAATAATCCTTTTTTATATATATATACATCATGTGTACAAAGGTGAATAACCCAGTAAGAGAATTCTACGAGGCTCTGGAAATTTGTTTCCAGACATGTCACAGTTAAGTCTCAAAAATGGGTAAATCGGATTACAACTCTGGTACATTAAGCCAAACCTTTCCGCATTTTCTCAATATATTTAAAAGTATTTTGTTGAAAAATACGTATGAAAACCATGTTACAGAAATAAAAGAATTTGATAGTCTAGAGATATTTCCTATAATTATTGCTGTGGAGTCTTTCGCCAAGACGATTCAATATCTTCTTTAACGTTCAGGTGATTTGCATAATCTCCTTAGCACCGAACGACATCTTAACCTTCTGTCAGTGGACGGAGACATTTCAGAGTTCATTAGCATCCCAGTTCATTAAATTTAATATATTTATGGAATAAGAGTTGGGTTCACAAAGTGCCCAAGGCCTTAGAACTGGATAGAGGATGCACTGACGGATCTGGGAAGACAAATTGGAGTCTCCCGTCAAGTTTTTTTTCATATGCACAGGATATCTCTCCTGCGCCCATAACCACCCTGAACGCTTTATTCGAAAGATGCTGACCTCTCCAAGCCCATCGGTGTTCCTTTTCTTACCAAGGTCAAAGTGTAGTTAGCGGAAAAAATTCAGAGCGAGCACAGTGGGTACATGAGGATATCGGATTACGATCTAGGCTCTATCGACTGAGACAATCTTCCCTACTGAAAAAACATGGGACATTCGTTGAAGTTGAAATCCACTGCAAGACTGAAAAAAAGAAGTCAAATTTAACTATGCTTACTCGAGACAGAAAAGGGGCGGGGGTGGCTCAGTCGGTAGCGCGCCAGACTCGTAATCTGTAGTTCCCAGCTTCGAGTCCCAGCTGGGTCAGCGTTGAGATTTATCTCCGCAAAATTCCCCGCCCTGCCCACGGTCAGTAGGGGACACCGATGGGCTTGGAAAGGCCGCCGTCCGTCGGATGGGACGTTAAGCCGTGGCCCCGTGTGCGGGAGAGCCATACCCTGTGCACGTTAAAGAACACACTGGATGGCCTTGACGGGAGGCTACCATTTGTCTCCCAACAGCTGTTCCAGTGGGTTCCCAACCTTCCCTGAGCCTCGGGGTCCATGTGACCTGGCCATTTAGCCCATGGTGTGCAAAAAAGTGCCGCTCAGAGGTAAAACAACCCAACCCGAGACAGAAAAAAGAATAACTTACGTAAGGTATGTTATTGGAACATGAAAGATTCACATACAAATATTTTAATAAATTCACCGTTATTTAAGTATACGTTCAGAATATAAACGAGTTGATAAGCATTGATTAGATCTCTAATGTCCATGACACATGCAAAGTAAAATGTGAGAAGGAATGATTAATGGACTAGAATGGATTTAAACTTTTTTTAAAGTACCGTAGTTGGGTTTTGTTTCTATGGCAACCCTCTCATGCGTCACCATCACAGTGAGGAAATAAAAGAGAAAGATTATTTAGAAATATTTGTCTCCCTTAAGCATTTATTTGGTGCCGATGAGAAAGCTACCGTCTGCCATTGAATAAGCAACATTTGACTAAAAATTGAAAGATAATGTCCATGCGCTGTATTATTTCTAACAAAATCCAATACTTCTAGAACTTTCAGTTGTTGTGTGTATGGATAGTTGTGAAATATTAGACAGGTTATTTTTTCTTCCAGGAAACCTTTTTTAATACGCAAAGGACGGAGATAACTTAGAAGCTCTAATGGGTTTGCCCTAGTTTCTCACACAATATAGAAACGCCTACGTGAGACATGCTTGCTAGTTTGATAGTCAGGTACGCCAACCCCTAGAACAGGTATGAGCTATTTTTTTTTTACAGTTGGAATTACAAACGAAAATTATCTTTCCAATGGGGGATGTGTGCTAAGATAGAAATTGACTGAGAGAGTAGTTACAGAAGAAGTAAATACTATTATTACTATTGTAGGTTGGGTGTTTTATCTCTGAGCTGCCCCTTTTTTTTTGCACGCGATGGGCTAAATGGTCAGATTACAATGACCCCAGAGTCTCAGAAAAGGTTGGGGAGGGGACCCATTAGAACAGCTGTTGGGAGTCAGATTGTAGCCTCCCGTCAAGGCCAGCCAGAGAGTTCTTTAACGTGCACAAGGTACGGTTCTTCTTCACACGGAGCCGCAGCTTAACATCATATCCGACGGACGGCGGCCTTTCCAAGCCCATCGGAGTCTGACCACGGGCAGGGTGAGAGTTTTGCGGAGATGAATCTCAACGCTCGCCCAGCTGGGACTCGAAATTGAGGACTGCAGATTACGAGCCTGGCGTGCTACCGACTGAGACCCTGCACTGAGTTAAAGAGACGATTTCTAGAGTTACTATTGTGAGTTAGAGAGGTAGTTACTATTGTGAGTTAGAGAGGTAGTTACTACTGTGGGTTAGAAAGATGGTTACTAGAGTTACGCTTGTAGATTATAGAGGTGGTTCGTAGAGTTACTCCCGTGGATTAGAGATGTGTTTACTAGAGCGTTTTTTTTTTGTGGGTTAAAGAGACCGTTACTGGAGTTGCTATCGTCGGCTGCAAAGGTGGTACTAGAGCTACTACTACAGGTTATAGAGATGGTTATTAAGAGTTATTACTGTGGATTATAGTGGTGCTTACTGGAATTACTAATGAGGGTTAGGGAAGCGATTACTAGAATTACTAGTAATGTGTGGATTAGAGAGGTGATTACTAGAGTTACTAATGCGTGTTAGAATGGTGGCTACTGGAGCTACTACAACTTACGATTGGCAAGAACTGTGAAAGTTATCAATGGGGAGGAGAAGTACGTTTCGCGCCAAACATTTGGCGGGCTGTAGCTAGAACAGTCCTCAATCATCTTAAATGTTTGCTATTTTTATCTTGATCGCATTTCGTCGTATTGTTGGGATGGGTGTGGCTCAGTCGACAGCGAGCCTGAATGGAAATCTGCACTTCCCAGGTTCGAGTCCCACCTAGGCCAGTGTTTAGATTTATATCCACTAAATCCCTTTACCCTGCCCTCGGCCAATAGGGAAGACCTATGGGATTGGAATGGCCGCGTTCGTCGAATGGACGTTAAGTCGCGGTCCCCTTCTGCATGAGAGCCATACCGTGCACATTAAAGAGCACGCTGGATGGCCTTGACGAGAGACTACCATTTGTCTCCTAACAGCTGTCCAGTTGGCCCTTTCCCCCCAACATTCTCTCATCGTGGGTCTTGGTGGCTTGACCATTTAGCCCACTGTGTGTGAAAAAGTCTCGCTCAGAGGTAAAACAACCAGTCAGCCATTGTATCGTCTTCGTTGTTGGGTTGTTTTACCTCTGAGCGGCACTTTTTTGCACACCATGGGCTAAATGGCCAGGTCACACGGACCCCGAAAGCTCAGAGAAGGTTGGGGGAGGGGACCCACTGGAACAGCTGTTGGGAGACAGATGGTAGCCTCCCGTCAAGGCCATCCAGTGTTCTTTAACGTGCACAGGGTATGGCTCTCCCGCACACGGGGCCACGGCTTAACGTCCCATCCGACGGACGGCGGCCTTTCCAAGCCCATCGGTGTCCTCTACTGACCGTGGGCAGGGCGGGGAATTTTGCGGAGATAAATCTCAACGCTGACCCAGCTGGGACTCGAACCTGGGAACTACAGATTACGAGCCTGGCGCGCTACCGACTGAGCCACCCCCGCCCCTCCTTCTTTGTTGACATCTCTTTAGGAAACTTCTTTCTCAATGCACGCTCTGTCACTATATCACTGACTGACTTTTGGTATATTCCTCATCGAGAAAGTTTCTTTCTTCTAATACAGTCTAAGATATTCATTTTGAACCTGCAACAAAAGCGGGTTTTTAGCATAAATTTTTTTACTTTTACCTGATTTGTGCATTATTCAATTTTACATTTTATGGTTATTATACCATTTACAAATCGAGTACTTTTTATTTTTGTCCAATCTGTATCGCATACGCTAAATCGTCATGTAAATGGAAGTCCCATTCAAATCTTTTTAATCAAAACAATAAGTTATTTTCAGAAATGTGTCACTGGAGAAGATTAAAAATCTCAATTAAATCTCTTTATATCTAGATTTTCCGAAAATATACATTTAATATTTAAAGAGTTATTGAAGCTGGAATGTTTAATGACAGATGCTTCTTCAAGTTCGTCTAAATTCCTTTCCTTCGAAATTAAGATCTCGATTGAAGATTAGAAAACTAAATGATTAAACTTCCATATTTATATTTTACTGAACGATTTTGTCATAAAAGTTATGTATTACTTAACCTATTGAGATAAATTCTTATGACTATCAAAAATCTAAAATGTTTCGTATAATACTCTAAAAATTCAATAAAGATGGTTGCGAAGAATCTAGACTTGGTTTTGTTTTTACCTCTGAGAAGCACTTTTTTTGCACAAACTGAATTAAATGGCCAGGTTATAAGGACCTCAAAGGCTCAGAGAAAGTTGGGGGAAGGGGATCCACTGGGCAGCTATTAGGAGACAGGAAATTAGAATGAATAACAAAACCCAGATGCATCGCAATTCAAGGACTGCATGCCATCTATAGGGATAATGCCGAAATCTCCACTAGCTACGGTCGAGGGCAAGTCAGCACCGTATAGATAGAGCTCACCCCACAACTACCTATGGCGGACAGTACTATAGAAGCAAAGTTCATCCATCGGTCAAAACCTAAATTTAATCTGTGTCCCGGATACCCACAAACAAGGATATACAATCCAAGTTGCCTCGACTCACGTGACGGGAGCTCTTAGTCCGGCCCGTCCATCTTAGCTTGTCCAACCGGTGCGACTCCGGTCAGCAGAGCCTTCAACTTCACTAAGGCCCTCAAGCCCCCCTCCCACCACCACCACCACCTCGACAAGTTGGCTGCTATTTGGGGAGGGGAGCTATTAGGAGACAGAGGGAAGCCCCCGTGAAGGCCATCCAGCATGTTCTTTAAAATGCACAGGATATGACTCTTCTGAACACTGTACTATGGCTTAATGCCCCACCAAGTGGGATTCGAATCTGGGAACTACAGATTACGAGCCTGGTGCGCTACCGACTTGAACCAATCCTCGACCTGAAAGAATCGAGATCTAAAGAAACTGTAATGAGATCTTCAACTTGTCTCAAATAATATTTTTTAAGTAAGAAAAAAGCTTGTTTTCAATATTAAAGAAATTTGAATACGTCTTACTATTCAGATAACATGCAAGTGTCCCAATAATATTTGTACATAACACCTTGTTAGCAGACTCTCATAATAATTTCTCTTTCAGATTTCGCGGCTATTTCCAAGTGGCTCTCTGCTGGTGTCGACACACCAATGCTCTCAGCCATCGTCGCCACACTCTGAGAAGTGTCCTCCGGAGCGTGGGCAGCGCGTTCTCCTCCGTAGCGACGAAGAAATCGCCTAATGGATTCACGAGGCGAGAGGTTTGCGAGGAGAACGAAAAAGAGGTCGGTGTCAGTGCTGTGTAAGTGCACCGGTGATGGCGGAAATGCATCACTTTGTGTGACAAACGAAGATCGTGTGACTGCCATCATTTTCCTCGGTGTTGCGACATCAATCGAGCTTCTTGCACAAGTGCCTTCTATATTCAGACCTGGGAATGATCCTTGGTCTGTTCTCGATGTACAGTCGCTCAAATAAATATCCGAACACTATGGTTGATTACAGAATTCAGAAAAAATGTCTGGCAAAGATTTTTTTTAGAAATTAGTGATCTGGCAACCTTTGTGTCACGTGATTACAGAATTCAGGAAAAATATCTGGAGCGTGTACAGCACCTGTGCACGCTCCAGTTACCGTTCACAGCAAACTGGAGCGTATGCAGTAACTGCACACGCTCAATATTTCCGTGATTAATATTTCAATTTTCCGTTTCAGTTTGCTGTGAACGGTAACTGCACACGCTCAATATTTCCATGAGTGAGCCCACACGATCTAGGTCTTTGTGAGCTCACACGATCCAATGTGCTGTGAACATTAACCGCAACCGCTCCAGTTTGCTGTGAACGGTAACTGCACACGCTCCATATTCATTGCATTATATATTCATACGCATTATATATATTAAAAAATATCCGAACACTATGTATGTATTACAGAATTCAGAAAAAATATCTGGCAACGATTTTTTTTAGAAATTAGTGATCTGGCAACCTTCGTGTCACGTGACGTGGTTGCCAGATCACTAATTTCTAAAAAAAAATCGGATTTTTTCTGAAAAATTCTGATTTTTTTTTCTGAAAAATTCTGATTTTAAATCTGAAAATTTTTCAGATTTTATCAGAAAAATTCAGATATTTTTTCTGAATTCTGTAATTAACCATAGTGTTCGGATATTTATTTGAGCGACTGTACATCCGAACTTTTATCGGACAGAGATATTGTCAACGTTTGCTGCTAGAAGGATCACGATTCGTGTACGTGTGTGCAAAATGCATGAAGGTTTTTAAGGTGGTGTCTGCATTAATGAATAATGACATATGTCGTTGCAACAGCTGAAGCTATGACTGTTTTAACCAAAAAAACAAATTGCGACAAAATGCTGAATTTTGTGATTCTTTGTTTTGATTTGATAGCATTATTTTAAGACAATTAAAATTTAAGAATAACTTGCTTCATTTTCATTCTCTCTGTGTATGTAGTAATTCCTATTAAAATTTAATGATACGATATTGGAAAAAATATTGTAATGAGAAGCTGGAAATAATTACATATTTCCTCTGAAGAACCATGCTCGTTTCTAAAAAAAATTAAGTTTTTCATTTTCCGAATTTTTGCACTATTTAACAGCAGTAATTCATACCAATTGGTTGATTAGAATAGGTAAGTAGTAATATATTATTAGTCCTATACAACGTAAAAAAAGAATTTTTTCCTTTATTCTTAAAATGAATACTTTGTATTTCTCATCACCTAGAGTAAAGAGAAAAAAATATAAAATTATTTTTTATTATTGCTATATTACAATATTATTTAAGTTTTTCAAATTAAGTGATAAAAGATAAATATTTTTTCAAGCAGCTGCTTGTCACAGAAGTCTAACAGGAGCCTGTCAGTTTATACGCCGTAGAAGGTCTATAAGAAAGGAGAGACCTCGGCAGAAAGACGACACAAACCCCCCATGCCTTACCCGAGGATTGAACACAGGTCCCTTAGATCAGTAGCCAAGCACGCTAACCACTCAGCCACGAGAACTACTAGACTTTTAGAAATAAAAAGAGCGATTGAATTTTTAATAATAGCAGTTCAACTGAAAATGCATATGAATGTACAGTCGCTCAAAAAGTATCCGAACACTATGGTTGATTACAGAATTCAGAAAACATATCTGGCAACGATTTTTTTAGAAATTAGTGATCTTAGAAATTAGTGATCATCGAAGGTTATCTGGCAACCTTCGTGTCACGTGACACGAAGGTTGCCAGATAACCTTCGATGAGTAAGGGATAACCGAATGGTTGTAATTGTAACTGTTCGTAGATGAGACTTTGAGCCGTGGCGCTGTGTGCAGGAGATCTATACCCTGTATATGTTAACGAATGATGTGTTTATGTGAATGAAAATTGGATCCCTTTCCCAATTCTGAGCCTTTGTGATCTGGCCTTTAACCCATTAAATACAAGAAAAAGCCGCTCATACGAAAACAATCCAACCTTTCAAAAGGGTTGTTTTACCTCTGAGTGCACTTTTTGTTGCACACAATGGGCTAAATGACCAGATCAGAAGGACCCTTAGGGCTCATAGAAGGTTGGGAACCCACTGGACAGCTGTTGGGAGACATATGGTAGCCTCCCGTCAAGGACATCCAGCGAGTTCAACGCGCACAGGGTAAGCTCTCCCGCATACGTAGCCACGGCTTAACATCCCATCCGACGGACGACGGCATTTCCAAGCCCATCGGTGTTCTCTAGTGATCGAGGGAAAAGGGGGAGTTTTGCGGAGATTTCGAGCCTGACGCGATACCTAGAGGGAGAATTTTGAGGAGTTAAATCTCAACGCTGACCCAGGCAAGACTCGAACATGGGAACTGCAGATTTCGAGCCTGACGCGATACCTAGAGGGAGAATTTTGAGGAGTTAAATCTCAACGCTGACCCAGGCAAGACTCGAACATGGGAACTGCAGATTTCGAGCCTGACGCGATACCTACGGAACCAGCGCCACCTTATCCCTTTCAAAAGAAATCAGATAGTCTTAGGTTTGAAACAAATAAAATTAAGAAAACGTTTTCATCTAATAAAATTCTTGTTTATAGTTTTTCAACTGTTTTCTTTTTTCACAGTAGGAAGAAATAATGAAGATTCGAGGAAAACCTTGGTGGACAACATAGAAGTAGAAAAAAATATGTGATTCAGGGAAGTATAACAAGTAAAGGTCAGAAAAAAACATCAGAATTGTTTTTTACACGTAAAGCATTTTTCGACTCAATAAACTAAATGCATCACATCCTAGGCCTTTCCTTGGTGTACGTGGGCAGACATTAAAGTTAAAGAGTTAAAAAAATCGGATTCCTTTTTGCACATTGGCAGTCATCCTCGAAACAGGGTAAAAAAAAAGTGTTTGATTCTATGTGAGACACTTTTACAGCATCAAATCTCAAAACCATCCGTTTAGGTGTGCTCCCAAGAAAGCTGCTTGTGAAGGTCATCGCTTCCTCATCACTTTCCTCTCTGTCACTTACTTCCCGCATCCCACAAAAAGCACTCAAAGTGAAGAAGATAACCTGCTACCGAGATTCTTACGTGCTTGACAACTTTAGACCTTGCCTTCCCTTGGGAGAAAACTAATATAAAACTTGAAGTAAATGACAGGCATATAAATGTTCAAATTACCAAGTTCCGAAGATTCCGCTTTTTGAGAAAGAAGCTTCTAGTCGCCCACTAAAGTCAGTTGTTTGCATTTCGTGAAAGATGACTTTGTGAAGAATTGTATACTGAAGGCAATTCCCTTTTATCGTAACGTTTAAATGATGAAAAAAAGAAAAATAATAGAACATGAAGAAAATATACAAGAGTGCATTCATTTTTTATATTTTTTTTGTCCAAGGACGTGATTAATAAGAAATGGGTTGGGTTGTTTTACCTCTGAGCGGCACTTTTTTGCACACCATGGGCTAAATGGCCAGGTCACATGAACCCCGAAGGCTCAGAGAAGGTTGGGGGAGGGGACCCACTGGAACAGCTGTTGGGAGACAGATGGTAGCCTCCCGTCAAGGCCATCCAGCGTGTTCTTTAACGTGCAGAGGGTATGGCTCTCCCGCACACGGGACCACGGCTTAACGTCCCATCCGACGGACGGCGACCTTTCCAAGCCCATCGGTGTCCCCTACTGAGCGTGGCAGAGCGGTGAATTTTTGCGGAGATAAATCTCAACGCTGACCCAGCTGGGATTCGAACCTGGGAACTACAGATTACGAGCCTGGCGCGCTACCGACTGAGCCACCCCCGCCCCATAATAAGAAATGAAGCGAAATATTATTCAAACACAAAGGAAACTATTGAAAGAGTGTAATTTGTATACATCAGGCAATAAAGAATATTTTCTATTATGATAATGTGCTAACGAAGCTGTTTATAGGGATTAAACGTCCTACTTTATGTTTGCGGGTGTTTTTAAATAACTCAATCCATTTTTGGTACGAGCAAACGGGGAGAAAATGGTTCGTGATCTGTAGTTCCCAGGTTCGAGTCCCAGCTGGGTCAGCGTTGAGATTTATCTCCGCAAAATTCCCCGCCCTCGGTCAGTAGACGGCCTGATGGACTTTAAAAGGCAGCCGTCCGTCGGACGAGACGTTAAGTGGTGGCTCCGTGTGCGAGAGAGCCATACCCCGTGCACATTAAAGAACACTCTGGATGGCCTTGAAGGGAGGCTACCATCTGTCTCCCAACAGATGTTCTAGTGGGTCCCCTCCCCCAACATTCTCTGACACTTCGGGGTCCTTGTGACCTGGCCATTTCACCCATTGTGTGCAAAATGTGACGCTCAGAGGTAAAACAACACAACCCAAAGATACAAACAAATATTTAGAGAATTTAATGCAACCACATTTAGTAATTTTAATAATTTACGGAAATCAGTTTTATTACCATTCATTACTCGGTTTATTTTTACCACAGAGATTTTTTTTTTCTCTTGGCCCGTTTATCTAAATCTGATATCAGAATTTTGGGAGCTCCCAGATTGATCGGTGTGCTGCATGTGTCTCTCTCTTTAAAATTGCTATTGCAAAAAAATTTTGAAAGTGTTCAGGTATTATATTGTTCAGGTATTTTTTGAAAGTGCTCAGGTATGTTCAGGTATAGCCAATTGTGACTAAGTAAGGGTTGGATTGTTTTACCTCTGAGCGGCACTTTTTTGCACACCACGGGCTAAATGCCAGGTCGCAAGGGCCCCAAAGGCTCAGAGAAGGGGGGGGAGGGGACCCACTGGAACAGCTGTTGGGAGACACATGGTAACCTCCCGTCAAGGCCATCCAGCGTGTTCTTTAACGTGCACAGGGTATGGCTCTCCCGCACATGGAGACACTGCTTAACGTCCCATCCGACGGACGGCGGCATTTCCAAGCCCATCGGTGTCCCCTACTGACCGTGGGCAGGGCGGGGAGTTTTGCGGAGATAAATCTCAACGCTGACCCATCTGGGATTCGAACCTGGTAACTGTAGATTACAAGCCTGGCGCGCTACCGACTGAGCCACCCCTGCCCCATTTGAAAGGAGGATTTTTATTAGCCAACTGCACGCGGGAGTTACCAGGTGGACAACCTCCCAAGTACTGACCGCGCCCAAAGCTGTTTAACTTCGGTGATTGAACGAGAACAGGTGTTTCAGCTTGGTACTGACGTTGGCTAGACTCACTAACTGAGGGATACGCTAATTCTAACTTCGATGAAGAAGCTATATAACTAAGAAAATTTGCACTTAGGGAAAATACAAGTCGTAGTTCCCGGGAAAAAATCCGAAATTTGAAATACGACGTGTCCTTCGAGGTAAAATTTCTGTCAAACCATTAAGTGCATGGATTAAACGCTTAAAAAATGATGCCTAGCGTTATTTCTGGTCCTACATCTGATAAACTTTGCGAAATCTCAAATTTGAGAAGTCTCTCAAGGTCAGAGATAAAATTTCGATCTCTTGCGCTAAGAAGGGTGAAAAATTGGTGTGACAGCTCTGTAATTCGGGTAACAGCTCTCAGAAAAATTAAGAAATTTCAGATCCAGATCAGCGTTCAAGGTCAAATAGAAATCAGGGTGTTATGGCGCGAAATCAAGAGGCACCGAAAGTAGTGACTGATTTCTCGTATTATTTATTAACTTTTTTTTGTTGTTGTTGTTTTACCTCTGAACGGCACTTTTTTGCACACCATGGGCTAAATGGCCAGGTCACATGAACCCCGAAGGCTCGGAGAAGGTTGGGGGAGGGGACCCACTGGAACAGCTGTTGGGAGACAGATGGTAGCCTCCCGTCAAGGCCATCCAGCGTGTTTTTTAACGAGCACAGGGTATGGCTCTCCCGCACACGGGCCACGGCTTAACTTCCCATCAGAAGGACGGCGGCCTTTACAAGCCCATCGGTGTCCCCTACTGACCGTGGGCAGGGCGGGGAATTTTGCGGAGATAAATCTCAACGCTGACCCAGCTGGGACTCGAACTTGGGAACTACAGATTACGAGCCTGACGCGCTACCGACTGAGCCATCCCCGCCCCCAAAGCAGTGACTGATTTCTCGTATTATTTATTAACATTTTAATATTAGCACCTTATTAAAGTTAGAATGTAAGCATTCTCTTTGTAATTTAAGACAAGTGTTGCAGGTTAGATGAAAGAATTAGGGAAATCATACTCATCTTGGTGTCGATGATCTCTAGTGTCGTGTGCAACAAAATCTCTGAATCACCAATTTTTTTCATTCTTTGCCTTGTTTTAATGATAAATAATAACATTTAAAACGCAAATAATTTAATGATTAAATTATTAGCAATGAAATAAAAAACTCTGGTTATTAGCTTACGATGATTTATTAAGACCAAAAAACCGTGAACCAAAAACAATGAGGACCAGATTTTGTAAATAAAATTATTTAAATTTTTGCCTTTGTTGCTGTTATAGTGATATATAGATGTTTAGAAAAAAATAATGTGAAAAAAATGTATTCATGACATTTCGTTTTCGAAGAAAATATGTTAAGCAATTACACTTTAATAAAAGAAAACTTTAAAAATTATTTTCTATCTGTTCTATGGTGACATCTTGTGGATGCAGTGCTTTACTCCCAAGTACAGTCGCTCAAAAAAGTATCCGAACACTATGGTTGATTAGAGAATTCAGAAAAAATATCTGGCAACGTTTTTTTTAGAAATTGGTTATCTGGCAACCTTCGTGTCACGTGACACGAAGGTTGCCAGATGTTTTTTCTGAATTCCGTAATCAACCATAGTGTTCGGATACTTTTTTGAGCGACTGTAGGTGGTCATATTATTTTGATACTAGATCGTGTGGGCTCACTAACGGAAATATTGAGCGTGTGCAGTTACCGTTCACAGCAAACTGGAGCGTGTGCAGTAACTGCACACGCTCCAGTTTGCTGTGAACGGTAACTGGAGCGTGAACAGTTGCTGTACACGCTCCAGATATTTTTCCTGAATTTTGTAATCACGTGACACGAAGGTTGCCAGATCACTAATTTCTAAAAAAAATCGTTGCCAGATATTTTTTCTGAATTCTGTAATCAACCATAGTGTTCGGATACTTTTTTGAGCGACTGTACATCCTTGCCGCTGATATCTGGCAAATATTTTCGCATTCATACATTTCGCCTTGGAAAATTACGGTCCAGCGGATTTGACGGAGGGTGTTTTCCCTAACAATGTTTATAAGAGTCTCCTGATCTTCGGAAGTGTCAGCGTCACGTTTGTAATTTATTGATGTCTTGGGAATGTGCGGAGAAAATGGATTCCGCCCTCGAGAACTTATCTTCGTCATCAACGTCTTGAAGTGACTTATGCTAAAGCTTTCAACAACGTTAAGAGCTTCTTTTTGCCATTACTAGCGCATACAGTTTCAGTATATTTTTTATTTATGGAAAGTCAATGAGACGTCAGTTTTAGCCAGCTTAGTGAACTCTAAGGTTTAAGTGCTTCCTCAAATACTCTTGAAAGAGTGCGAAATTCAGAAATAGCATTTAATCTTTCGAGTTCGGCATCAAATTTTAATTGCTTTTTTTTAGCTTTACTTCGCTTGTAAAGTCGCTCAAAAAAGTATCCGAACACTAGGGTAGATTACAGAATTCAGAAAAAATATCTGACAACGATTTTTTTTAGAAATTAGTGATCTGGCAACCTTTCGTGTCACGTGATTACAGAATTCAGGAAAAATATCTGGCGCGTGTACAGCAACTGTACACGCTCCAGTTACCGTTCAAGCAAACTGGAGCGTGTGCAGTTACTGCACACGCTCCAGTTTGCTGTGAACGGTAACTGCACACGCTCAATATTTCCGTGAGTGAGCCCACACGATCTAGTATCAAAATAATATGACCTACAGTCGCTCAAAAAAGTATCCGAACACTAGGGTTGATTACAGAATTCAGAAAAAATATCTGACAACGATTTTTTTTAATAATTAGTGATCTGGCAACCTTTCGTGTCACGTGATTACAGAATTCAGGAAAAATATCTGGCGCGTGTACAGCAACTGTACACGCTCCAGTTACCGTTCACAGCAAACTGGAGCGTGTGCAGTTACTGCACACGCTCCAGTTTGCTGTGAACGGTAACTGCACACGCTCAATATTTCCGTGAGTGAGCCCACACGATCTAGTATCAAAATAATATGACCACCTACAGTCGCTCAAAAAAGTATCCGAACACTATGGTTGATTACAGAATTCAGAAAAAATATCTGACAACGATTTTTTCAGAAATTAGTGATCTGGCAACCTTCATGTCACCACAACATCCAGGAAGTCTACAAAAATTACAGACTCAAGCATACCAAAAAAGAAACCCCAAACAGATCTGAACATGTTAATTCCCATTGGATGTTTCTGGGTATGCCATTGGCAACCGGCCTGAGACACGGTAAAAAACGAAGATTTTCATTGCGTTGACTTCACTGTTGTTTTTCTTAACAAAACAAGTCGTAGAATATTGTTTTATGAAACAGAATCATTCATTACGAAACAATAGAAAATACGTTAACTTTGGAGAAAGCGTCCAATGGCTTTCTCATTTAGAATTACAGCAGCATCTTCTCCATCCTGGTCTTCTAAGGAAAGGTCAATATCCCATTTATCTAACCAGGTTGGGTTAGGTTGTTTTACCTCTGAGCGGCACTTTTTTGCACACCATGGGCTAAATGGCCAGGTCACATGGACCCCGAAGGCTCAGAGAAGGTTGGGGGAGGGGACCCACTGGATGATTCTTCTTTGGGCAAAACGGTTTCTCTTTTGTAACAAAAGCTGTTGGGAAACAGATGGTAGTCTCCTGTCAAGGCCATCCAGCTTGTTCTTTAACGTGCACAGGGTATGGCTCTCCCGCACACGGGTCCACGGCTTAACGTCCCATCCGACGGACGGTGGCCTTTCCAATCCCATATCTAACCAGGAGTTTATGTGTTTAGAAGTGATTACACACTGGTTTCCATAAATTTAGGAAAATCCCTACCTTAACTTAATGGGAAGCTAACGTCAAAGCTCTGTAACTTCAAAAATAAGTTTTTTGGTTTTGAAAAATGCAATTGCAGATAAAGATCTCAATCAAATAAATTTATCCATAAGATTTCGAAGATAACTCACGGATATCCATTTTTCATCTTAGATATCTTTTGGATATGATATGGATATTGTGATTGCGTGGGAAGAGACACCTTTTGGTTTTTTTCCCTGCACAAAAACTGCAAATTCCAGTATATTTTGTTAAAGTGCATGTTGTCCAAATATCTGATTAAGAAAGATCGTAATAATAAGTGAAATCACGTGATGCTCGTGAAAACGTGCGTATTGTATTACGAGATGTGCTACGTGATGTGAAGAATACGTCATATCTTTGTAATTGAAGTGACAGTAGAATTATGAAGAAAAACAGTTGAGTTGATTGGAGCGTGTGCACGAATAACAGATGTGTGTTTCGTTATGGAGAAGAATATTAAAATTGTCCATTGGAGGAGGGTGTTCGAGTTTCAGTAATCCCCTTGTGTGCGATGAAACAGACACTAACTACGTAGATAAATCACATTGTTGTGTTATACTAACTAAAAAGGTACTTTGTACGCTTAGAAATAGTTTATAGTAGTTCTTTTTAAAATGGGCGGGGGTGGCTCAGTCGGTAGCGCGCCAGGCTCGTAATCTGTAGTTCCCAGGTTCGAGTCCCAGCTGGGTCAGCGTTGAGATTTATCTCCGCAAAATTCCCCGCCCTGCCCACGGTCAATAGGGGACACCGATGGGCTTGGAAAGGTCGCCGTCCGTAGGATGGGACGTTAAGACGTGGCCCCGTGTGCGGGAGAGCCATACCCTGTGCACGTTAAAGAACACGCTGGATGGCCTTGACGGGAGGCTACCATCTGTCTCCCAACAGCTGTTCCAGTGGGTCCCCTCCCCCAACCTTCTCTGAGCCTTCGGGGTTCATGTGACCTGGCCATTTAGCCCATGGTGTGCAAAAAAGTGCCGCTCAGAGGTATCCCAACACAACCCAATTCTTTTTAAAAACTGACTTGTGAAACCCTGTTATTGAACCTTTCATGACACCTCAATTAAGATGTTTCGACACTTAAAGCTTGTTGATTAGAATGTTATGTAACGGATAGTTAGAATGCTTTATTCTATTTGCATTAGTTACTGAAAGACAGTCAGGTATTAATTATCCACGAGTATAATTAGTTCATTTTCTTATTAAGTGAATTATTCAACTTTTATTTCTTTTAAACTAATTATTTTTTATCATTATTATCAGTTTGGTTAATTTGAACCCACTATACAGCATTACCTAAACTTCGTAACAATAGGCTGTAGTGAATAATTACAGTAGCAATGCCCAGAAGACAGGAGACGGGGGTTGGTTCAATCGGTAGCTTATGAGGGTCCCAATGTGTAGTTCCCAGGTTCGAGTCCCACCTGTGCCGGCGTTGAGATTTATCTCCACAAAATCCCCACCCTGTCCTCAGCGAGAAAGAAGACCCCGATGGGCTTGGTAAGGCCTCTGTCCGTCGGATGGGACGTAAAGCCTTGACCCGAGTGCGGGAGAGCCATACCGTGGATACGTTAAAGAACACGCTGCATTGTCTTGACGGCAGGATACCATCTGTGATCCCCTACCCAAAACCTTCTCTGAGCTCTTGGGGTGCTTGTGACCTGGCCATTTATCCCATTGTGTGCAAACAATTGCCGCTCAGAGATATAATAGTCCAGCCAGATCTTGAGAAGGCAATCTTGAAAAAGAGGTCGCATATTGAGCTCTCCAATACGATGTCATTAACTACACTGCTCAGAAAAAATAGAGGATATTTCTTCGCTTCATATTCATTTTGAAATATCCCCTAATTTTTGTGAGCAATATATATCAGGGGTTCTCAACGTAGGGTACGCCGTAAGAACTCAAAAGTCGGTAGATCTAGTAATAAAGTCGCTAAGTTGGCAACACCAAGTTAAGTTGGGTAAGCTGTGCAAAAATGTAATTTTTTTTTGTGTTTATCGATATTTGTAATTTATGAATACAAAATTTAATGGGTAAATATATATATGTTTTATTTTATTCCTATTGTTATACTATAACTATAGTTTTATCTATCTATACAAGAGGAACGCCAGTTACATACACTTTTCCAGGGGGATACATGATGCATAAAAGGTTGAGAACCACTGAACTATATTAAAGAGTTACTCTACGCTTTTTACTGTGCAGTTTAATAAATCTTTTCACTCGACCTCTGCAGAGAAAAACAAGTCTGTTGCTCTTCGCCTTTCCAAAAATAAACTTTCCTTAGATCACATTTTGCGGGACTTGCCAAATTGATGATCCAATCGCATCATCATCGATTTTTTTTTTTCTTTGTCAATCTCCAAATGTAGTCAGAAGCATTCCCATCTTTCATCAGCTCAGCTTCTCCATCCGTTGCCATGGAAATATTATAAACATCCCTATCAAATGTCAGATAAGGCATAAATACTCACTACTGCTTTAGTCATAATTAATCATTTGCAAAGGAAGCGAACTCAGCTGAAATCACCGATCAGAAGATATGCATATAATCTTACTTTTTTATTAGCTCGTTTTCAAAAAACGTGCTATTGTCTTCACTTCTGTCAACTGTCTATCAGTATGCACGTATTCGACTCTTTTTATTTTTAGAGATTAATTAAAATTTCCTTTTGGGTTTGATTGTCATTACGTTTGGTTACTGATCAAAAGGACCTGGGTTCAAACCCGGGTAAAGTACAGATGTTTCTTTTCTGTGTTGTTTTTATTTATTTATTTATATACATCACTCACTTGTAGAGGACATTCAGCAAAATCACTTCTGCCCCAAAGCTTTCAAGGATTGTTTTACCTCTGAGCGGCACTTTTTTGCACACCATGGGCTAAATGGCCAGGTCACAAGGACCCCGAAGGCTCAGAAAAGGTTGGGGGATGGGACCCATTGGAACAGCTGTTGGGAGACAGATGGTAGCCTCCCGTCAAGGCCATCCAGCGTGTTCTTTAACGTGCACAGGGTATGGCTCTCCCGCACACGGGGTCACGGCTTAACGTCCCATCCGACGGACGGCGGCCTTTTCAAGCCCATCGGTGTCCCCTACTAACCGCGGGCAGGGCGGAGAATTTTGCGGAGATAAATCTCAACGCTGACCCAGCTGGGACTCAAACCTGGAAACTGCAGATTACGAGCCAGGCGCGCTACCGACTGAGCCACTCCCACCCCCGAAATTTTAGGACTAACATTCTCCAGGGATAGGAATAGTTTTAAAATTCCACCATTTTAGGATCCTAAATTCCAAATGAATAGTGCAAACGATTTATTAACGCTAGAAATTTCAAATTCCAGCTGTATAATGTGATGATCAAGGGAATTATATTAACAACAGTAATTTCCCCCATAGCAGATGTAAGATGATAAGCAAAACACAACATTTTTCGTATTAAAAATTTTTTGGCGGTTGTATAGGAACAAATGAAATATTACTAGTTGCATTTTTCTAATCATCAATTAGTTCGAATTTCAACCGTTAGAGGGTGATAAAATAAAATGACGAATTTCTTTCTCAAATGATACAGAAAGATCTCAGTGAAAATTATTACTTAAATATAAGAATAGTCGCCAATATTTTGTCTACTATTATTTTTTCCTACTATTTATTTCACTAAAATTCCTTGGATCTATACGATGTTAAATAATCTTTGGCAGAAAAGTGTATCCGATGGTAGAATAAATAAACAAAATAACTTTCAGATATTTATAGTTAATAATTTCATACACTGATAATGTGGACATGATCCTTAAGATGAAAACATAAACCTGAAAACGAGGCACTATAGCAGATAATAGATATCTTGTTATTGTTTTATTCTTCAACTATTGGAACTTCGTCAGACATATGAAAATTGATCGATTAGGTTATAAATGTTCATTATTAGTTCATCATAACTATAATCATTTTCAATTTTAATCATTAAATTTGTGGATTAGATTATAAATTCTCATTTCCAAACAAAATTATCACTTTGAAAAACAGCATTACAAATTCACCGGATGCAATCCAGTCCTTGATAATTAATGAATCGAAGAACAAAAGACTTCGAGTAATTTACTTCTTACAGTAGACTTCCATTTAAATAAATAGCTCGACATCGCTCCTGATCCGGATAGGGGGCGGGGGTGGCTCAGTCGGTAGCGCGCCAGGCTCGTAATCTGTAGTTCCCAGGTTCGAGTCCCAGCTGGGACAGCGTTGAGATTTATCTCCGCAAAAATCCCCGCCCTGCCCACGATCAATAGGGGACACCGATGGGCTTGGAAAGGCCGCCGTCCGTCGGATGGGACGTTAAGCCGTGGCCCCGTGTGCGGGAGAGACAAACCCTGTGCACGTTAAAGAACACGCTGGATGGCCTTGACGGGAGGCTACCATCTGTCTCCCAACAGCTGTTCCACTGGGTCCCCTCCCCCAACCTTCTCTGAGCCTTCGGGGTCCTTGTGACCTGGCCATTTAGCCCATGGTGTGCAAAAAAGTGCCGCTCAGAGGTAAAACAATCTAACGCAACTGATCCGGATAACTGATTTTTCTGAATAACTCAGTGAGAGTCTTCATTAACAAAAGATATTTTTCCCGCGTGTCGTATGACCAGGAAAACACGTGAAACTATAGATAGCATAGATCACCGATCTGGTCAGTTCATTCAGATAATGAATTGACCAGATCGGTGAATAGGTCAAGTTTAAACTCACTACAGCCGTACCACAACTACCAGGAAAGGATGACTCGAAGAAATAATTCAAAAAGACCGAAAATAAAAGTCGTTGAAACTTTGCGACCAAATACATCAACTTCCTTTGCGACCAAATACATCAACTTCCACAAACACCAACAATAGCTTCCCCACCTCGCCTTTGCACTATTATTTATTACTTGTGTAATATGTTAGGACGTAGATATGAGTCGGGTTCAAATTTCCGAGCCCGAATAATTTCAATATTTTCTGACACAAACTCCTCGAAGCCTGATTGGAAAAAAAATCTGACACAAAGCACATATACAGAAACGCATATCTCGATTTATTTCACTATAAATTATTAAAATCTTTAAAATAATTATAATTTTTTCTAAGACAATTAAAATACCAAGGTTATTTGAAACGAAAAAAACTAGAAATTATTCACGAAAGTGAAAATTCTTCACTGACGTCATCTTAAATAATAAGAACAATTGCTTAATGAAAGAAAAAATTGCTTGAAAAAAAAACCATGACAATCTGTATAGTGCTAATTAATTTCATTTACTCAAAACTGATTAAAATCATAATCAAAAGAAATTATTTTTATTTTACATCTTTTTCGCAATTATAAAGCGAAATGGGTAATTCAAATTATGACTGACCCGGACCCTGATCGGTGAAGTTGTTTTATCACAGGCACTTTTGCACACAATGGGATAAATTTTCAGGTCACAAGGACCCCAAGGGCTCAGATAGGTTGGGGAAAAGTCATATTCAAAGGAAAAAATCATAATCAAAAGAAATTATTTTTATTTTACATCTTTTTTGCAATTATAAAGCAAAATTGGTAATTCAAATTATGACTGACCCGGAACCTGATCGGTGGAGTGGTTTTATCACAGGCACTTTTGCACACAATGGGATAAATTTTCAGGTCACAAGGACCCCAAGGGCTCAGAATAGGCTGGGGAAAAGTCATAATCGAAAGAAATTATTTTTATTTTACATCTTTTTTGCAATTGTAAAGCAAAATTGGTAATTCAAATTATGACTGACCCGGACCCTGATCGGTGGGGTTGTTTTATCACAGGCACTTTTGCACACAATGGGATAAATTTTCAGGTCACAAGGACCCCAAGGGCTCAGATAGGTTGGGGAAAAGTCATATTCAAACGAAAAAATCATAATCGAAAGAAATTATTTTTATTTTACATCTTTTTTGCAATTATAAAGCAAAATTGGTAATTCAAATTATGACTGACCCGGACCCTGATCGGTGGGGTTGTTTTATCACAGGCACTTTTGCACACAATGGGATAAATTTTCAGGTCACAAGGACCCCAAGGACTCAGATAGGTTGGGGAAAAGTCATATTCAAAGGAAAAAATCATAATCAAAAGAAATTATTTTTATTTTACATCTTTTTTGCAATTATAAAGAAAAATTGGTAATTCAAATTATGACTGACCCGGAACCTGATCGGTGGAGTTGTTTTATCACAGGCACTTTTGCACACAATGGGATAAATTTTCAGGTCACAAGGACCCCAAGGGCTCAGATAGGTTGGGGAAAAGTCATATTCAAAGGAAAAAATCATAATCAAAAGAAATTATTTTTATTTTACATCTTTTTTGCAATTATAAAGCAAAATTGGTAATTCAAATTATGACTGACCCGGACCCTGATCGGTGGAGTTGTTTTATCACAGGCATTTTTGCACACAATGGGATAAATTTTCAGGTCACAAGGACCCCAAGGGCTCAGATAGGTTGGGGAAAAGTCATATTCAAAGGAAAAAATCATAATCAAAAGAAATTATTTTTATTTTACATCTAATTATAAAGCAAAATTGGTAATTCAAATTATGACTGACCCGGACCCTGATCGGTGGAGTTGTTTTATCACAGGCACTTTTGCACACAATGGGATAAATTTTCAGGTCACAAGGACCCCAAGGGCTCAGATAGGTTGGGGAAAAGTCATATTCAAAGGAAAAAATCATAATCAAAAGAAATTATTTTTATTTTACATCTTTTTTGCAATTATAAAGCAAAATTAGTAATTCAAATTATGACTGACCCGGACCCTGATCGATGGAGTTGTTTTATCACAGGCATTTTTGCACACAATGGGATAAATTTTCAGGTCACACGGACCCCAAGGGCTCAGATAGGTTGGGGAAAAGTCATATTCAAAGGAAAAAATCATAATCAAAAGATATTATTTTTATTTTACATCTTTTTTGCAATTATAAAGCAAAATTGGTAATTCAAATTATGACTGACCCGGACCCTGATCGGTGGAGTTGTTTTATCACAGTCACTTTTGCACACAATGGGATAAATTTTCAGGTCACAAGGACCCCAAGGGCTCAGATAGGTTGGGGAAAAGTCATATTCAAACGAAAAAATCATAATCGAAAGAAATTATTTTTATTTTACATCTTTTTTGCAATTATAAAAAAATTGGTAATTCAAATTATGACTGACCCGGACCCTGATCGGTGGAGTTGTTTTATCACAGGCACTTTTGCACACAATGGGATAAATTTTCAGGTCACAAGGACCCCAAGGGCTCAGATAGGTTGGGGAAAAGTCATATTCAAAGGAAAAAATCATAATCAAAAGAAATTATTTTTATTTTACATCTTTTTTGCAATTATAAAGCAAAATTGGTAATTCAAATTATGACTGACCCGGACCCTGATCGGTGGAGTTGTTTTATCACAGGCACTTTTGCACACAATGGGATAAATGTTCAGGTCACAAAAACCCCAAGGGCTCAGAATAGGCTGGGGAAAAGTCATAATCAAAAGAAATTATTTTTATTTTACATCTTTTTCGCAATTATAAAGCAAAATTCGTAATTCAAATTATGACTTATTCTGACCCTGATCGGTTGAACTGAACTGCTGCTAGGAGAGATGGAAGCCTTCCTTAAGCGTCATCCGGGTCGCTCTTTTACATGCAGAGGATATGGCTCTCCTGCACACGGTGCAATGGGAATGTTCCATCCAACGGACGGTAACTTTTCCGAGACCATCAGTATTCCCTTTCTGACTGAGGGCAGGATGGGGGTTTAGCGAACATAAATCTCGACGATGGCCCAGGTGGGACTCGAACCTGGGAACTTCAGATCACAAGCGTGGTAGGCTACCGACTTGAGCCAACACCCGCCCTTTGCATAGGAAATAATAATAATGATAATAATATTTATTTTCCATTCTCATTTACAGAAACATTACACACAAAAATTTACCATCAAATTTGGATCGAAAATAGCAAAAGGAAATAATATAAAATAAAATTTAAAAAAAACGATTAAAAATAAAAAACACACAAACATACATTTTACAAATATTTCTGTGTAATCTAGGAGTTACAAAACAACTCTTACAGATTACAAAAACAAAATTCTACTGTAAACGAAAATCTTTGGCAATGGATAAAAAAAATCTAAGAAATTACATTAAAAGCGTCTTCAATATAATAATATTTTATATATTATATATATATATAATATTTTGGTATTTACCAAAAAAATTTGGTTTTTTTCTTAAAATTACAATCACTTTTTTCTTCTTTTATACTATTTGGTAAAGAATTATATAATTTTGGTGCAATAAAATTGAAATGCTTATGCATGATTTCTTTTTTTGATTTCACAACATGAAATATGTTTGTAGAACATCTGGTATCGTATGGGATGAACCGTTTTTTGATCCAATTGTTGTTTTTATATAGATACAAAAGACTTCTATATAAATATAACTTTCTCAAGGGTAATATATTATTGCTTATGTAATGATAATTTACATTGCTAATATTGCTATTTGAAACTAGTTTTACAATTTTATTTTGCAATTTCACTAGAGGGAGTAGGTTTGATATATAATCTCCCCCCCAACATGTGATTCCATAGCTTAAAATTGAGTGAACCCAAGCGAAATAAACTAAAATTAACAACTTCTTATGAGAACATGATTTAAGATAATATAACTTGTACAAAATAAATCTTAATTTTTTACACACTGTATCTACTTGCTTCTTCCATTTTAGATTTTGTTCAACATAAATGCCTAGATATTTAACACATTCAACTTGTTCGATAGTTTTACATACACAACCATTTACCAAATTACAACCAGAATTATGGTATTTTATGACAACCTCTTTACTTTATTCAATAAGCCGAAATAGATAAAATTAGTTTTTTCCACATTTATTTGCAGTTTATTACTACTAAACCAGTTTCTTATGCTTTTTAAGTCATTGTTTATCTTGAACATTAACTCATTATTAGTTTCAGTCGAGTACACTATTGCTGTGTCATCCGCATAAGCTGTGATTTTGTCAAATAAATTTAAATTGCAAAAATCATTAATATATATTAAAAACAATACTGGTCCAAGAATAGAACCTTGCGGTACACCACCATTCAAAACAAGCATATTACTTTCCAGTTTATGTATAGCCACATATTGTTTCCTGTTTTCCAAATATGATTTAAACCAATTGAAAGCAAGTCCCCTTACTCCTATTATACTTAATTTTTCCATTAAAATTTCATGATTTATTGTGTCGAAAGCTTTTTTTATGTCTATAAATAAGGCTAAAGTTTTCCTGTGTTCATTTACACTGTTATAGATGTTGCCGGTAAGTTGTAACATAGCATGTTCTGTACCCAATTTATCTCTAAATTCAAACTGTTTATTTGATAAGAAATTATATTTCGATAGAAATTTCATTAATCTCTCTTTCATGAGTTTTTCAATAATTTTTGAAAAGATAGGGAGTATGGAAATTGGTCAATAATTATTAAAATCGGTATTTTTACCTTTTTTGTAAATTGGCTTTACTTTAGCAATTTTTAAAGCATCTATGAACATTCCAGTAGAAAAAGATAAATTTACAATTTTTACAAAAATATGAGGTTTATATTTAAAAACAATTTTTAACATATGGGCATTTATTTCATCATAACCACATGACTTCTTATTATTCAATTGTGATATTATATTTTTTAGTTCCGTTTGATCTGCTTCAAACAGAACCATTGAGTTATCATTATGGTTTACATATTTGTCAATTTCAATATTAAAATTATTTGTAGTATATTGATACCCCTGGTTAACTTCTATGAAATGTGCATTAAATTTATTTGCTAGATCTTCATCAACATTTTTTGAAGGATATATCTCAGGGTTTTTTTCGATCCCTAAAATACTATTTATTGTTGCCCATTGCTTTTTCACATCACTATTGCAATTATCGAACTCTTTTAAATAATGAAGTTTTTTTGCATACCTAGTTTTATTTGTTAGTTGAGTTCTTAATGATTTATATTGCTTTTCAAGTGATTTATCAAAAGGGCGTTTTTTATATTTGTTGTATAATTTTTGCTTTTGTTTTGCTAAAATTATAATTTCATTTGTTATCCATTTGTTTTTGCTCCTCTGAGTAGGACCCAAAACATTATTGTTTTTAGTAACTTCAGTACTTACTGTTTTGGCCTCATTTATCATGTATATGAATTTATCATATAATGCATTTGCATCGTCAGTTTTATCATCTTCATTGTTCCATGTATATTCTTTAATATATTTCTCGAATAAATTATAATCTATACAGCTTTTCACTAAAGGTTTAGGGTTAGAAACAATTTCTTTCCCACTTACGTTACAAGTATTGAATAATGATCTGTAATATCATTTTGGAAGACAGCTGTATTGTACGTATAATCATTATTCTTATCTCGTATAAATACATGATCTATACAAGTATGAGAGGAAAAAGTAGATTTCGTAGCAATATTCACAAATGACTTTAAACCATTTAAAGACATTACATCAAGATAATCTGTCACCTCCGAGCTGTTGCTTAATAGATTAAGATTTATATCCCCAATTATTATTAGCTTATTATTTTTAATATTTTGCAAAGTACTACTAAATTCAGTTATGTATTCTTTGACGGAGTATTCATGAGAACGATATATAGCACATAAATATATACCTGTGTTACAGTCAAATAGATTAATATTCTCTGCAGTTTTCATATTTACATTACAATCATAAAAACTAAACTTCGTAACATTTGCATAAACTACAATTCCTCCTGATTTATTATATTGACTACTCCTAAAAAATTGCTGATAACCATCAATTTTATAATTTACAACTTCATCATCCTTTACCCAAATTTCACTTAAGATTATAATATCAATGAGATTTCGAAATTGGTACATTAATACAAGTAAATCATTGAAATGCAATCGCAAACTTCTGATATTCACATGCAAAAGGGTAACTACCACAATGTAACCTAGGAAATGCAACCAAAGACAACAATGCGATACGGGAAATGAAACATACAAGAATACAAAAGGAAATACAAAAATGCAACACACAACAACAATACAACATAGGAAATACAACGTACTAGCACAATGTAACCTAGGAAATGCAACCAAAGACAACAACGCGATACGGGAAATGAAACATACAAGAATACAAAAGGAAATACAAAAATGCAACACACAACAACAATACAACATAGGAAATACAACGTACTAGCACAATGTAACCTAGGAAATGCAACCAAAGACAACAATGCGATACGGGAAATGAAACATACAAGAATACAAAAGGAAATGCAAAAAATGCAACACACAACAACAATACAACATAGGAAATAAAAAAAATGCAACACACAACAACAATACAACATAGGAAATGCAAAATTAGAACATACACATTCCAATTTTCGTTGCATTGGGTGGTTTCCTTTTTTCTCGCTCAAGCCACAGTTAATCGATCCACAAGATTATCGAGTTATATCGATCTATGGAGATTATGCACTGCATAGAAAAATTAATATTTGCTTATGGTGACTGAAATCTGACACAAGAAACCCGTGAACTGGAGGAATAATGATTGTAAGGCATAGAAATAAGGACACGGCCTGCAGAAACAATTGTTTTGAATGCTTGGTAAAGTTCCCAGATAAGACGAATGCGAGAGGAGATGACGGATGAGCTTTAACCCTGTGGGGAATTGTTATTTTTAGGAAGAACAATCACCAAGACCAAATTCGAAGAAGTGGTTGTACCTAATGACTGATCGTTGAAGAAGAAAACTCTGTAGAAAGTTTCTTTTCAGAAATCGAATTTAGGTAGAAAAGATTTTGCTTTTTTATTACCTTTGTTATCGGTTTTTTAAGTCCTTTGCAGTGCAATACAGTCCGTTCGAATATAATGTGATTTATGTGTTCTTGAAAACTTACGCGTTATGAGAATTCACATTACGAGAAGATGATTTTTTCCATAAGAGTAATGGGAATGATAAGGGATTATGTTACAGGTTGGGTTGTTTGGGTTGTTTTACCTCTGAGCGGCATTTTTTGCACACCATGGGCTAAATTGCCAGGTCACTAGGACCCCGAAGGCTCAGAGAAGGTTGGGGGAGGAGACCCACTGAAACACCTGTTGAGAGACAGATGATAGCCTCCCGTCAAGGCCATCCAGCATGTTCTTTAACGTGCACAGGGTATGGCTCTTCCGTACACGGAACCATGGCTTAACGTCCCATCCGACGGACGGCGGACTTTCCAAGTCCATCAGTGTCCCCTACTGACCGTGGGCAGGGCGCGCGTTAAGAGAATTCACATTAGGAGAAGATGATTTTTTTCCATAAGAGTAATGGGAATGATAAGGGATTATGTTACAGGTGGTTATTTCGCTGATGTATTTCAAATTTTCAATATTTGAGATGCGCAGGTATCCCTCGAAATCGCTCTTTTGAGATACTCTTTTTCGGTAATACGTCACAGAAAGATTAATCAATTTCATGGACTGGGCTTGTTATTTCTTACCCTTATGTGATTCGTCCCTTGCCAGATTGTGAGAGGCAGGGCCAGATCTAGGGAAGAAGGCAAGAGAGCCATGACCCCCCCCCCCCCCCCCCCCCCCGCTGAAAATGCTAATAAGGGTAATACAGGCAAAACATTTTTAAATTATGCATATTTCATGCATTCTTCAAGAAATTTTAAAGATTTCTAAAATGGAGGGGGAAATTATATACTTCAATGGAAATCCATTCTCTCTCCCCCACCCTCTTAATAACTTTATTGCCCCCTACCCCTTTTTACTTCTCTTTCGCTCCATCAGTTTTCTTCCTCCTTCCTTTACTTTTTTCTTACTCGATTGAGTTTCTTCCCCACCCCTCCGACCTTTTACCTTTTTTTGGCTCGATTGTGTTTCATGCAGCCACCTTTTTTTAATATACTTTTTTGGCTCGTTGGAGTTTCTTACCCCTCCTACTTACATTTTACTTTTTCTTGCTCGACTGAATTTCTTGCTCCACACCCTTTATACTTCTTTTTCTTTTCTGGCTCGATTAAGTTCCTTGCCACCACCTCACTTTTGACTTTCTTTCGGCTCAATGATGTTTCTTGCCCCTCCTCCCTCCTTTTACTTTTTCTAACTCGAGAAGGAAACCGATGGTAGGTGTGTATATGGGTTGTTTTATTTCTGAGAGGTATTTTTCAACCCACAACGGATAAAATGACCTGATCACAAGGATTCTTATCAGAGATGATTGTGGATGAGGATCAACTGAAGAACTCTTACAGACAGATGGAAACCTCCCGTCAAGTCCATCCAACATGTTCTTTAAAATTCACAGGATATGACTCTTCTACACAAACAGCTACGTCTTGATGGCCCAACCGACGGACGACGACCTTTCCTAGCCTATCAGTGTCCCCCTTTTTCACTGAGGGTGGATTGGATGTTAGTAAAAGAAAATCCCAAACCACGTACACCATAATACAACAGGTTATGAGCTGAGCGTGTTATCCACTGAGACAACTCTCGCACCTCCCTGCCCACGGTCAGTAGGGGACACCGATGGGCTTGGAAAGGCCGCCGTCCGTCGGATGGGACGTTAAGCCTTCGCCCCGTGTGCGTGAGAGCCATACCCTGTGCACGATAAAGAACACGCTGGATGGCCTTGACGGGAGGCTACGATCTGTCTCCCAACAGCTGTTCCAGTGGGTCCCCTCCCCCAACCTTCTCTGAGCCTTCGGGGTCCATGTGGCCTGGCCATTTAGCCCATGGTGTGCAAAAAAGTGCGGCTCAGAGGTAAAACAACCCAACTCGCGCCTCCTACGATGCGAAACGTAAATTAACTAAGACATTCAAAAAACAATGGAAAAAGAAAATGGCAGCTAAAATAAAAGTGATTAAATCTAAATAGATTTACAAAACCGAAAATCATTAACAATTGCTTTCATGACTGTCTCTTCTTCATTATTCAGTAACATCAGTTTCTGAAATTGCAGGAGATATATATTTTTCTTACTTGAATTACCCTAAAGTTTTCCGGCACTCTCTGTGAGAAATCTTCAGAGATGCTAAATGGGATGGACGATAACTATTGAATTTCACAAAAACTCTAACCTGAAGTCCATTCTTCTTTAAGCAATGTAGCATCTGCTTAGGCGGTCACAGAGAAGCCGAAAACCTTTTAGGATAATTGTATTAAGGAAATTTAATATGTTTTCTCACTTAAAAAAAACGTTGAAAACGAAATTTTTTTGAAGTTCTAATCTTATTATTTTACTATTTGCTTAGAGAAGCACGAGAACATTTGCTGAAAACTGGCCACACATGTTGGCAAAGAATCGCGACGATAAAGTTCAGCAATATAAGATCACTATGAGCACATAAAGATGCTGGGAGGACGACTGAGACAAAGCATCATAACATTCGTAACGCATACCAAGGCCAGCATACAATACTATCTTCTCTGCTGACAGTAGTGGAAGACTGTTATTAAAGATCTAAATAAATTTGATTTTTTTTATTTCCATTCTTCCATGAGATTCAACAACAGAGTTCTAATTCCGAGGAGTGGGAGTTTCTCAGTTGGTAGCGCGCCAGGCTCATAATCTCCTGTTCTCAGGTTCGAGTGCCAGCTGAACCAGAGTTGAGATTTATCTCCGCAAAACTCCCCGCCCTGCCCTCAGTTAGTAGGGAGCAACTATGGGCTTGAAAATGCAGCCGTCCGTCGGATGGGACATTACGCTGTAACCCGTGTGTAATGGCGTTAAAAAAATAAAATAACCTTAAGCTATACCGCGTGTGCAATGGTTTATAAAAGTGTGTTAGTAACCCCATGTGCGATATAGCTATACCCTGTTCACGTTAAAGAACACGCCGGATGGCCTTAACGGGAGGCTACCATCTGTCTCCTAGCAGTTGTCCAGGGATCTGCTCCTCCCAAACTTTTCTGACCGCTCGAGATGCTTGTGACCTGGCCATTTAGACCATTGTGTGCAATAAAAGTGCTCCTCAGAGGTAAAACATCCCAACCCAAACCCTTGTATATCCTAAAATAGCAAATTTATGCCATTTTTCTTCTTCCTGAAAAGGACATAATTAAAATAAACAGATTCATAACTGAAGATTAATTTGAAGAAAAAGCTTTTGAAAATGTAAAAAACAGATAACTCATGCGAACATTACATTTCTAAAGAAAGCATAAACCATATTTTATTGAACTATATAAAGTTCGAAACAAAAAGACGGAAATTTTTCGTCCTTTAAAAAAATTAGAATACATGAATTCCACGTGAATTTAATTTTGGAAACTGAACCAAATTTTTTTAAAAAAATACAATGTATTTGAAAGATTTTTGTTAGTTTTTATATTTAGAAATTCCATTAATAAAATTCAGGGATTGAGCATAATTTTTCTGATTTTCTCAAATGGAGGATTTGCATTGTAAATATATTTAATGAAAATGTCTAAAATGTTTCTAGACATTCAACGTTTCTTTTGCAAATTACAAATCTTTCAATTTCAGTTTCTATTAACATAACATAGAAAGGTTAAATTAATTCCCTATCTCTCTATTCCATAATCAGGATCCTTCCAATATCAGAAACGCAATTCTGAAAGTGTCTTCCTCCATGAGGGCCAGAAGAGGGGGTAACAGGATACGCAGTTGCCCCCTTCGAAAATTGATCATAAAATAAATTTGTGACGAATAATACAAGTGGACCACAAATTAATGTTTTCTTTTCTTAACAAAATGTAATATCGATTTTTTTTATTTCTCTTTTGTTTTTGGAAGCACAACATTTACATTTCTTTAATAATATGATAAAAAAGAGGTGAAAAAAAATTGAAACAGATATTTTTAAATTATTACATAAAGAAAGTTACTTTTCAAGCAGCTGCTTGCCACAATGGTCTGATAGTAGCCTGTCAGTATAACACGCCACAGAGAACTATGAAAAAGGCAAGACCTCAGCAGAAATACAGTCGCTCAAAAGAGTATCCGAACACTATGGTTGATTACAGTATTCAGAAAAAATATCTGGCAACGATTTTTTTAGAAATTAGTGATCTGGCAACCTTCGTGTCACGTGATTGCCAGATCACTAATTTCTAAAAAAATCGTTGCCAGATATTTTTTCTGAATTCTGTAATCAACCATAGTGTTCGGATATTTTTGAGCGACTGTACAAATAAAGAAAGGAAAAAAATGCATGTCTTATCCGGGGCTTGAATCCGAATTCCTTTTATCAGTAGCCAAGCACGCTAAACACTCGGTCAAGATTCCAAAAAAAACGTAAAAACATTCAGGTATTAACAGGTTTAATCCAATCTGTTCCGCGCCAGGCTCGTAATCTGTAGTTCCCAGGTTCGAGTCCCAGCTGGGTCAGCGTTGAGATTTATCTCCGCAAAATTTCCCCGCCCTGCCCACGGTCAGTAGGGGACACCGATGGGCTTGAAAAGGCCGCCGTCCGTCAGATGGGACGTTAAGCCGTGGCCCCGTGTGCGGGAGAGCCATACCCTGTGCACGTTAAAGAACACGCTGGATGGCCTTGACGGGAGGCTACCATCTGTCTCCCAACAGCTGTTCCAATGGGTCCCCTCCCCCAACCTTCTCTGAGTTTTCGGGGTCCTTGTGGCCTGGCATTTAGCCCATGGTGTGCAAAAAAGTGCCGCTCAGAGGTAAAACAATCCAATCCAATCCAATCTGTCACCCCAAAAAACTTTAGTTTAAAAAACCGAAAAAACTCCAGGCCTACCAACAAATTAGAAACCGCATATAGTGATAATGAAAGAAGTTCAGAATCATTGTACTGATTCTTTGCGGTTTTCCCTTTATAGCACGGATATCATTTTTTTAACTGGCCTCTATCACAAAACACAAGAAACTCCCAAGCGAGCAATTCCTTGCAATCAATTCCCGCAAGCCTAGCCTAACAAAGGACGCCCCTCAGCAAAAAATCTTTCCACTTGTCTCTTGCACTGTAGACTCACGTAACAAAACGTACAGCACGGAGATTGTTCCACGAATGACGTTGTTGGAAAGAACATGCCAAACTGTCCTCAATTTAAAGAAAATATTGGCATCTGAGTCTGACGGTGTCTCTTGGACTCTAAAGCCAATATCAGTTACTGTATGGTATCGACCCAAAAGTTGCTTCTTAAGTTAAAAAAATAAAAAAAATGTTATCTCCTCCTCAAGGCCGGTGGGATAGAGTAGGAAAGGTTAAAAGGGTCACCAAGTGATCCACTTGAGTTCTGCAAATAAAGTATAATTTATTTTTATATATTATACTTTATTTGCGGAATTTATTTTTATATATTATACTTTATTTGCGGAATTTATTTTTATATATTATACTTTATTTGCGGAATTTATTTTTATATATTATACTTTATTTGCGGAACTCAAGTGGGTCACTTGAAATTATTAAATGGGTCACTTGGTGACCCGCGGGTCATAGGTTGCCGACGCCTGGTCTAGACCCTTCTCCCTTGCATTTTTAAACAGTCAGAATGAGAGTTGGGTTGTTTGGGTTGTTTTACCTCTGAGCGGAACTTTTTTTGCACACAATGGGCTAAATAGCTAGGTGTGCTTCAGAGAAGGTTGGGGTAGGGGACCCACTGGAACAGAGAAGGTTGGCGTAGGGGACCCACTGGAATAGCTGTTGGGAGACAGATGGTAGCCTCCCGTCAAGGCCATCCAGCGTGTTCTTTAACGTGCACAGGGTATGGCTCTCCAGCACACGCGACCACGGCTTAACGTCCCATCCGATAGACGGCGGTCTTTCCAAGCCCATCGGTGTCCCCTACTTACCGTGGGCATGGCGGGGAATTTTGCGGAGATAAATCTCAACGCTGACCCAGCTGGGACTCGAACCTGGGAACTACAGATTACGAACCTGGCGCACTACCGCCAACCATTTGCGATTAAGAACCTGGCGCACTACCGCCAGAATGAGAGTTAAAAAAAATAGTAGTCCCTGATAACGGATAGATACTTTATGTTAGCTTTCAACTTATGTCTCGTCTGCCTCACAACTATTCTCTATGGTGTATGGGGACGGGAGGGGGGGCTCAGTGGATAGCGCGCCAGGCTCGTAATCTGTAGTTCCCACATTCGAGTCCCAGCTGGGCCAGCGTTGAGATTTCTTTTCCGCAAAACTCCACCCTGCCCTCGGTCAGTAGAGGACACCGATGGGCTTGGAAAGGCCTCATCCATCGGATCGGACTTTAAGCCGTGATTCCGTGCGCATGAGAGGTATACCCTGTGCACGTTAAAGGACTCGATGGATGGTCTTGATGGCGGATCACCTGTCTCCTGAAAGTTGTCCAGTGGTTGGCTCACCCAATCTTCTCTGAGCCTTCGGGATCCTTGTGACAGGTCATTTAGCCTATTGTGCGCAAAAAATGTTCCTCAGAGGTAAAACAACCCAACTGCGAAATATCACAAAGTTTACAAGACTTTCACAATGCGATTTACATTTGTACACATCTTATATGAATGACAGCATTTGATTTATGAAAGAAATACTGTCATTCATAAAATAATGTCATTAAACAGTATAATAACATATCATCCCAGTAAATGCTTATGTTCGGTTGTTTTACCTCTGAGCTACCTTTTTTTGCACACCATGGGCTAAATGGCCAGGTCACAAAGACCCTGAGGACTCAGAGAAGGTTGGGAGGAGGGGACCCACTGGAACAGCTGTTTGGAGACAGATGGTAGCCTCCCATCAAGATCATACAGCGTGTTTTTTAGCGTGCACAGGGTATGGCTCTCCCACACACGGGGCCACATCCCATCCGATGGACGGCAGACTTTCCAAGTCCATCGGTGCCACCTACTGACCGTAGGCAGGACGGGGAATTTTGCGGAGATAAATCTCATAAAGGTCAGATTCTTAAAAATAATCTTAAATTTCTCTTTTCAGGGAAAGACGATAATAAGCATCACCAAGGCGTGGGTCTGCTTCTCAGCAGACACGCTAGTGATGCTCTTCTAGGATATGAGTGCATTAATGAAAGGTTTCTTACAGCAAAATTTCAGACAAGCGTTAAAGACTTGAATGTTATCTGCTGTTATGCCCCCACTGAGGATGCCGATGAGGATGAGAAGGATAGGTTTTATGAACAACTTCAGGATATTTTGAATTCTGTCAAGAAAGGAGATATTACCCTTGTTCTTGGTGACTTCAATGCCAAAGTTGGTACTGACTCTGACCTTTGGGGAGGAGTAATAGGCCCTTTTGGTATTGGTAGCTGCAATGGCAATGGGCAACGTCTCCTACAGGTAAGTAAACTCAATGGATTCAGAATAACTAACACTTATTACAAACACCGCGACATACATAAGTACACATGTGTTTCACCTGATGGGCTGCATAAGAATATGATTGATTACATATTAATTAACAGCAAATGGGCTAGTTCTGTTAGAAATACCAGGGCATATAGGGGAGCTGAAATTGGATCTGACCATTACCTTGTTAAAAGTGTCTTGCAACTTAAACTTAAAAAGTGTTGTGCTAGAGTTAAAAAATTTACCTTTAATACTGAAGCTCTGAATGACCCAGTTATAGCTAAAGCTTACCATGATAGGTTACTTAGTCATTATGACGGTCATGGTTTGCTTAATACTGAAGTTGAGGAAGAATGGGGCCATTTCAAACAGGCTTTTTTGGAAACTAACAGTACTCTTTTAGGAAAAAAGGAGCAGAGGAGGCAGAATTATTTAAGTGACAAGGCAATTGAGCTTATTTCAGAAAGAAGGAATTGCAGGAATGTCCTTAATCAGTACCCTACTAGTCCTAATAGAAAAGATTACAGAGAGCTTAATAAACGTGTAAAGGATCAGTTAGCTACTGATAAAAATCTTTGGCTTGATAGCTTGGCTGACAAAGCCGAGGAAGCGGTTAGGCAGCACAACAGCAGAGAGCTGTACCAGATAGTTAATGTTTTATGTGGTAAAAAACGGACAGGCATACAGGGATTGAAGGATAAACAAGGTAAGGTTATAGAAGGTGAGGATTCTCTCATGGCTAGGTGGGCTGAGCATTTCAGTGATGTTCTAAACAATGTGGTTAGTTCTACTCCCATTGTTTGTAATGATGATAGATGCATTGGCAGCTTTAATGTTGGCCCTATAACACAATCTGAAGTTAGTTTGGCTATCTCTAAACTGAAACTTCATAAATCCCCAGGGGTAGATGAAATTACTACTGAAATGCTCAGAGCTGGGAATGTTTTGGTTATCACTTGGATGACTGAAATTTTGAATAACTTTTATGATAAAGGCATGGTTCCTAAAGATTTTACCAGAGCTATTATTATCCCTATTTTCAAAAAAGGTGATCGCAGTTCTTGTGATAACTATAGGGGTATCAGCCTACTCTCTGTTCCAGGTAAAGTTCTTTCCATGATTGTGCTTAATAGAATTAAGAATCTGGTTGACAGGCAATTACGTGATGAGCAATGTGGATTCAGAACTGGTAGGGGATGTGTAGATCAGATATTTTCACTTAGGCAGATTCTTGAGAAATGTTTAGAGTTTCAGAAACCTTTGGTTGCTAGCTTTGTTGATTTCAAAAAGGCTTTCGACTCTGTTGATCGTCATAATTTGTGGTTGATTGTGAGATCATATGGTATACCAGGCAAGTTAGTTAACATAATGAAAGCTCTCTATAATAACACTGAGTCATGTGTGAGAGTTGGTAAGTCTTGTAGCAATTGGTTTAGCATTACTTCTGGTGTTCGACAAGGGTGCATTTTGTCTCCTTTTCTCTTTAGTTTGGTTGTTGATTATGTTATGCGAAATTCACTTCAAGGGAAAGCTTTTGGCCTTAAATGGGCTGGAGATACGAAAATTTCTGATTTAGATTATGCTGATGATTTAGCCCTTTTGGCAAATGATGTTGATGAGATGAACTCTTTCATTCGAACTGTTGATGAGACTGGGAGTACAGTAGGTTTGGTTATAAACAGAGAGAAAACTAAAGTGATGAAAATTGGTCAGGCAGGTTGTGATTCAGTTAATCTGAATGGTTGCAGTCTTGAGCAGGTGTCACAGTTTAATTATCTTGGGAGCTATGTAACTGATACTGGTGATGTGCGGCATGAGATTAACAGACGAATAGGTATTGCTGCCGGGACTTTTAAGAATCTATGGAGATTGTGGAGAAATAGGCGTATACACCTAAAGACTAAAATTAGACTGTATAATAGTTTGGTTCTTTCTAGGATTAGTTATGGTAGTGAAACTTGGACACTTTGTAAACAAGATAACAGGAAACTAGATGCTTTTGATTCTAGATGCTTACGTAGTATCTTGGGTATTAGGTGGTTTAGCTTTGTAACTAATGATGAGGTTAGGCAAAGGAGTCTGCAACCTCCTTTAAGCAGCATATTGTGCAGAGAGAGACTCCGCTGGTTTGGCCATGTTGCCCGTATGGATAATTATAGATTGGCGAATAGGGTTATGAACAGTGTGCCTAGAGGCTTCAGAAGGAGGGGGAGACCTAGGATGCGGTGGGCAGACAATGTCAAACAGGACCTTGTTAAAATTGGTGTGCAGTGGCCAGATGCAGTAGATGTAGCTCAGGATAGACTTGCTTGGAGAACTAAATTGCACGGTCTGGTTGAACCTCCGTAGCCCATGGCTGCTTGAGGATGATGATGATGATGAAACTAAACAGTATGAACTAAAAAAAACGCATTTATTATCGTTATTTTTATTTTATATATTTTTTTTGCAATTAACAAAACGTTTAAAATAAAAATATCTTGTTTCCTTTTTGGTTTTTGAGGCTCCTGAGATACTGAGGCCCCCAAGTGCGCACTTCTTCGTCCTGTACGGTGATCCTCCAATGTGTACCATCGATGTACTTTGGTTTTATTTTCCACCTTTTAGGGTGCACATGGGAAAATGGATGCTTTAAAAATTTTATAATTTATTTATAGGCCTTAGTGGAATAGAAGCGAAGTCATACTATTACTGCCTCTGCTATCTCCAATTCCTGCTCTGACTGGTGTAGGGCGCCCCCTACACGGGGAATTTTGCGGAGATAAATCTCAACGCTGACCCAGCTGGGACTCGAACCTGGGAACTACAGATTACGAGCCTGGCACGCTACTGACTGAGCCACTCTCTATCAGTTGGGTTATTTTACCTCTGAGCGGCACGTTTTTGCACACCATGGGCTAAATGGCCAGGTCACATGAACCCCGAAGGCTCAGAGAAGGTGGGGGGAGGGGACCCACTGGAACAGCTGTTGGGAGACAGATGGTAGCCTCCCGTCAAGGCCATCCAGCGTGTTCTTAACGTGCACAGGGTATGGCTCTCCCGCACACGGGACCACGGCTTAACGTCCCATCCGACGGACGGCGGCCTTTCCAAGCCCATCGGTGTCCCCTACTGACCGTGGGCAGGGCGGAGAATTTTTGCGGAGATAAATCTCAACGCTGACCCAGCTGGGACTCGAACTGGGAACTACAGATTACGAGCCTGGCACGCTACCGACTGAGCCCCCCCCCCCATCAGTAAATGCATCTGAACGCCAGAAGCAACTACTTGACATCTCTTTTTTGGTGATTATGCAGAGATCTGTCTTCAAAATTCCCCGCCCTGCCCACGGTCAGTAGGGGACACCGATGGGCTTGGAAAGGCCGCCGTCCGTCGGATGGGACGTTAAGCCGTGGCCCCGTGTGTGGGAGAGCCATACCCTGTGCACGTTAAAGAACATGCTGGATGGCCTTGACGGGAGGCTACCATCTGTCTCCCAACAGCTGTTCCAGTGGGTCCCCTCCCCAAACCTTCTCTGAGCCTTCGAGGTCCATGTGACCTGGCCATTTAGCCCATTGTGTGCAAAAAAGTGCCGCTCAGAGGTAAAACAATCCAATCCAATCCAATGCAGAGATCTGAATAGCCTAGAAGCACTTTGTTGCTTATGAACGTCTGTCTATTCTATGAAGAACTCATCACAAAGCAGAGATTCGAACATGGCACCAGATATCGATGTTACTATTGGCCAATGCCTTATCACTGAGCCACTGATAGTTTCGTATCTGAAATCCTTCATTATTTGCCTTTTATTTTCGGAATTAGTTGCAGCGATAACATTTGCAGTGATTAATCATCAGTTACACCTACTAAAAAAACATATGGAGCTTTAATTCGACGCTCATTATAACTGCTTAAATAAACTTTTCACTTGAAAGCATAATTGAAAATAAAGGTCTCAATTAAATCTATAGTATCTAAATCTAAACTCATCTGCCACATATTTATTCGCTCTAAACACCGAATAAATTTGATCGATGGGCTTGGAAAGGCCGCCGTCCGTCGGATGGGACGTTAAACTGTGGCGCCGTGTACGGGAGAGCCATACCCTGTACACGTTAAAGAACACACCGGATGGCCTTGACGGGAGGATACCAACTGTCTTCCAACAGCTGTTCCAGTGGGTCCCCTCCCCTAACCTTCTCTGAGCCTTCGGGGTCATTGCAACCTACCCATTTAGACCATGGTTGCAAAAAAGTGCCGCTCAGATGTAAAACAACTCAACCGAACAAATTTCCAGTTCTAAAAGTGTGAATATAAACACCAGCAATGCCAATCGAGAATTTATAGCGGAAGATAATTAAACCTTAAATAACAGCATTCCCAACCATTTAGTAAAATAAGTACATATTTTAGAAGTTTATACAAATAATTCTTTCAAAATTCGTCAATGAGTATAAATTTCTTAGGATCGGCACTGCTGCCTTTTAAACTTTCCAGCTTTCCTCGTGACTCCGAAAAGTCACGGGGCGGGGGTGCTCAGTCGGTAGCGCGTCAGGCTCGTAATCTGTAGTTCCCAGGTTCGAGTCCCAGCTGGGTCAACGTTGAGATTTATCTCCGCAAAATTCCCCGCCCTGCCCACGGTCAGTAGGGGACACCGATGGGCTTGGAAAGGCCGCCGTCCGTCGGATGGGACGTTAAGCCATGACCCCATGTGCAGGAGAGCCATACCCTGTACACATTAAAGAACATGCTGCATGGCCTTGACGGGAGGCTACCATCTGTCTCCCAACAGCTGTTCCAGTGGGTCCCCTCCCCCAACCTTCTCTGAGCCTTCGGGGTCCATGTGACCTGGCCATTTAGCCCATGGTGTGCAAAAAAGTGCCGCTCAGAGGTAAAACAACAACATAACCCAACCTTCTCTGAGCCTTCGGGGTCCATGTGACCTGGCCATTTAGCCCATGGTGTGCAAAAAAGTGCCGCTCAGAGGTAAAACAACAACATAACCCAACCTTCTCTGAGCCTTCGGGGTCCATGTGACCTGGCCATTTAGCCCATGGTGTGCAAAAAAGTGCAGCTCAGAGATAAAACAACCCAACCTGAAAAGTCACAAGTTATGCTTCAGACGAAGCATTCACGCCTAACCATGACAACGTTTGATATACTGTGCTTGTTATTTTCCTTAACAAATGGGCAGAGCTCCTATTGCTATTTACTTGGAGAACGGATGCAATTACCGTTAAGGGATAATAATAAGCTTTCGTAAGTCCTTTAAAATTTTCCAATTTGTTTCGAAGCTACTTATAGTTAGTGACGTCACAAGATTCATCTGCATTTTCGTCACATAATCCAAGATATATCACATTTCGTCACTAATATTAAAACTAAATTACCTTTTGAAATTGTTTTCATGTAATGTTTATGCTCTTTTGCTGTCATTATTTTAAATGGCATCGTTATTACTCTAGATGGTGTGTTTGTATATAAATTGATGCAGTCGCAATTAAAACTACGGAATTCGACTTTCGCCTTACATTACTATTGTTCATTTTTAATAAGAGCGAATATTTCACAAAATGTGCGATGTTGGACAACAGGGGCGGGATGGCTCACTTGGCAGCGTGCCAGGCTCGTAATCTGTAGTTCCCAGGTTCGAGTCCCAGCTGGGGCACCATTGAGATTTATCTCCGCAAAACTCCCCGCCCTTCCCACGGTCAGTAGGGGACACCGATGGGCTTGAAAAGGCCGTCGTCCGTCGGATGGGACGTTAAGCCGTGGCTCCATGTGCGGGAGAGCCATACCATGTGCACGTTAAAGAACGCGCTGGATGGCCTTGAAGGGAGGCTACCATCTGTCTCCCAACAGCTGTTCCAGTGGGTCCCCTCCTCCCAACCTTCTCTGAGTCGTCGAGGTCCTTGTGACCTGGCCATTTAATCCGTTGTGTGCAAAAAAGCGCCGCTCAGAGGTAAAACCACCCAACCCAAAAGTTGGACAACAGACATAAATAACACGCACCATAAATGTTTAAGAGGTTTATTTTCGAACTTTTTGAGACAATTATTAAAAGCAGAACCAGGCTCGGATCTGGAAATAAATCGAGGGGGCGGAGGTCAAGGAATGCAATCGAGCCCGAAAAATATAAAAGAAGGGGGAGGCTTGATTTTCAATGCAGTATAACATTTTCCACTGTGTTTTACTCACCAATCCATCTCTCACATTTTCAGAATTTACTTTTACCATAAAACTTTCCTAAAAAAATCATACATTCCCCTTAAACTAGTTGGACAGGAAAGATTAAATTGATACCCCATAGGAAATAAAATTTTATAGTTGTCTTTTAAATCTGTTTTTGATGTGGGACATATACTACGGAGCTGAAATAAAATTATGCGAAGACAACTTTTTTGGCAACTCAATCAGGTAGCTACTTTGAGGAGTTGGGCCCGGACCACCTGGTCACACACACACCCTGGCACGTAAGGCTACGTCCCTGCCTCCTACCCCCTAAGGGGTCTCACCGACAATTTGCAAACCACCAACACCATCAGCAGAACCGTGTTTAACTGGATATACTGGAAACAACTCCACAAGGCTTCATCTTCTGTTTATTGCTTCTCCTTTTCCCCTCTCATTTCGCCTTTTCATTTTTCTCGCGTGCTCATATTTAAAGTATATAGACGATTTGTGGGTGATTGACTGACATGGGATATTGATTCTAAATAAGGAGCAGAAATCGTATAGCTCAGAAAATTTGCAGTTAGAGGTAATCCGGGTAGATTAGAGGTAATACGAATAGATCTCTGGGAAAAATCCGAAATTTGACCTCACCGCGTTTTATTCGAGGTCAAATAGAAGTCACATAAAGGTCAAACCATGATCTACGAGTGCTAGATGTACAACAGTAGGCAAACCACCATACTCTTTCATACTTTCAGTGTTAAGAGTAATTTCTCTTAGTACATTTCTTTAAGCTTCAACCACAAGACACTTTTCACCAGGTGCTTCGATTGTCAAATCATTATCAAATTTCTATATTTCTGTGCCTGAGAACTAAAAATTGTATTAATGTAGCTAATTCAGGCTTGTAAACTTTTTCACAAGTCACAGTTTCTTTCAATAAACTTTTAGTTTCCTTCATTTGAACAAATATATACATGGATAAATCTTTATGCAATAAGACGAAATAAACAACTAATAATGGGTTGGGTTGTTTTACCTCTGAGCGGCACTTTTTTGCACACAATGGGCTAAATGGCCAGGTCACATGGACCCCGAAAGCTCAGAGAAGGTTGGGGGTGGGGACCCACTGGAATAGCTGTTGGGAGACAGATGGTTGCCTCCCGTCAAGGCCATCCAGCGTGTTCTTTAATATGCACAGGGTATGGCTCTCCCGCACACGGAGCCGCGGCTTAACGTCCCATCCGACGGACGGCGGCATTTAGAAGCCCATCGGTGTCCCCTACTGGTCGTGGACAAAGCGGGGAGTTTTGCGGAGATAAATCTCAATGGTGACCCAGCTGGGACTCGAACCTGGGAACTACAGATTACGAGCCTGACGCGCTACCGACTGAGACACCCCCGCCCCAACTAATAATGATTCAGCCACCAAATCACACACGAACAAAAAGCGAAACCCTTCTCTGAACAAAGAAAGGAAATCTAGAATTTCATCATCTAAGTCTTCTTTATCCTTTCGTCGTTTCGTTGGTCATTTTGTCTGCCTTTACGTTGTGATACAGAAGACAGTCTGTAACCGGAGGATGATCCCCAGGACACAGCTTTCATCCAGCCACTCCTTTTATGACAGAGACGGGGTAGGCATAAAACCTTCCTGCGACAGAATCCTTCGGAGTCAGTTGATGACAGGCAATGGAAGAAAGGAACGGCCGCTATTTGGGAGATAAAAAAAGAGGCGGAATGCGAGAGAAAATGAGCGAAGCAACAGGACAATAAACAGAAGATGCAGCTAGGTGGAGTTATTTTCGCTGTACGTGTCCATTGAAGTTCTATTCTTCTGAGAATTGTCTGGTGTTAAGCTCTCGGTGTTATCTTCGGGAATAGAAATTAGAGTTGGGTTTATCTACCTCTGAGTAGAACTTTTGTGAACCCAATCAGATTCTCTGAGCCCCATGGGGACCCCCAGGGCTCAGAGAATTTATTGTTACAGCTATTAAATGATGGATTGGAAGAACACTCGGGATGTCCTGACGGCTATCCAGTGTGTTCTTTAGCGTGTATAGAGTGTGGCTTTCCTACACACAAGGTTCATGGCTTGGGGACGGCGGGTTTCCGAACCATTGGCGTTCCCTTTCTTTCCAAGGGCAACTCGTGTCGGGGTGAGATAAATCTCAACGCTGGAATAGTTGGAACTCGAAACTGGGAATCGATTACGAGCCTGGAGCCTTTCCGACTTAGCCAAATCCCCTTCGCTAGTGAGGGATCTAATTTCTTAGAAGTTGGGAGGGGGTATTTTTTTTTTTTTTTTTTGAGGCAAAATGAGCGATAAAAATGAGTAGACCTAGTTGGTCTCTGGGGAGGGAATTAATAGAATTAGGGAAACGTATACCCACCCTTCAGGTATTCAAAAAAATCCGCGACCACTCCTACAAATAAAGAAACACAAGTGTAGTTAATAATAAAATTCCTAATTGGATTGTTTTACCTCTGAGCGGCACTTTTTTTGCACACCATGGGCTAAATGGCCAGGCCACAAGGACCCCGAAGGCTCAGAGAAGGTTGGGGGAGGGGACTCACTAGAACAGCTGTTGGGAGACAGATGGTAGCCTCCCGTCAAGGCCATCCAGCGTGTTCTTTAACGTGAACAGGGTATGGTTCTCCCGCACACGGGGCCACGGTTTAACGTCCTATCCGACGGACGGTGGCCTTTTCAAGCCCATCGGTGTCCCCTACTGACCGTTGGCAGGGCGGGGAAATTTTGCGGAGATAAATCTCAACGCTGACCCAGCTGGGTCTCGAACCTGGGAACTACAGATTACGAGCCTGGCACGCTACCGACTGAGCCACCCCCGCCCCCGCCCCATGTAAAATTCCTAAAAAATGTTAATTATAGGTTTAAGTGTTAGTGTTTGCTATTTATGACAAACAACAAGACTTCTACTTAATTCGCTTGACCTTAGGTAACAATTATATTTCACCACGTTTCCTCATTATCAAATTATCAACTTTTCATGATTAGCAGATTGTTTAGACAGATCAAAAACATACTAACAAAGTTTCACTGCGCTGATTCGTTTCTCTCGTAGAGTACTTCGTGTGGATTTCAGAAATAAGAGACAACTTAAAGAAAAGCATTTCCTGAAATCTCTGAAAAATATATTCCAGGTTTTCATCCCAGCTCTTCACATAAGTGTTATTTTTTTTATTCAATATTATTGATTATTAAAATTTAATTACTGATAATGAATAATATTAATACGTTTATAATAAAATTTGCATATATATATATATTTGTAATATAATTAATTATAATGATTATTAATATACTGTATTTGTACTCGTAGACCATCGGAAGAAATAATATAAATTAAAAATTTTCGCTTATTTATTTAAGAAAGCAGTAACAATGCTCAAGGTTTTTACATTCAGAATTTTCGCACAGGAAATGTTTCATTATTGGGAAATGATATTCAGTTATTTTGAACAGTTGTAATTCAAATTTCAATTATTTTTAGGATTATGATATTTTTTAAATATCTCCAGTTCAAAAAGTAATTCATAGCAATTTTGTAATTAAAAAAACAATAAAGATGAACTTTTCGAGAATTTTATAATTAGCCTTAATAATCCTTTTAATAAATAATCCAGAAGAAAAACTCTTCACTTCGTGAATTTTCGAGCTTACTACTTTTAATAAATCCAAAGGCATTAAAAATTTAAAAAAAAACTAAAAATTTCAAAACACGCTTTCGAAGAAACCTAATATTTTGTTCTGCAGAAGAAAAAGAATAATATTTTATGTGTACAAATGACAGAATTTTCTCTTGAAATGAGAGATGTTCAAAATTTCAACAAAAATCCTCTCCAGCCGAAAACAACATGGCTAAAAAAAACTTAAGTTTTAGAATTTTTGATCCTAAAAGAAAACCAAAGTATTATCTTACGTTTCCTTGTTCTGACTGTATCAGTAAATATTTTCCCTTTCACAAAAACTTCTCTTTCAACCCAATCCTCTGAAATCTCACCCATTTCAAAATCACCATGGTGACAAGTAGATATTATATTCGGTTTGCCTGGTCTCTTGCTCCTCAAGTTAGACACGAAATGCGACAGAATATGACACAAAATCTTACACGCGGCAGAGGTTCTGCCATAGTTCTTTGCGCCATCCATCCTGATGTTTCTCAACATCAGGATGAATTCGGTTCGGAATTTTGGTGATTCAACACCAAAAAGATTCGGATCTATGAAAAATCCGTTGCACTCTACCTCTTTCGGGAGGGGAAGCATGCACTTCGAAAGCTTCCTATTTTTTCCCACTATGTTTTATAAATTTCCAACTTGCAAAGTTTTTTACATTACTAGCAATCCCGTATATAGAGAACAATAAAGAGGAGGACCAAGCGACACAATCGAGCCATAAAAAGGTAAAAGTGGCGGGGGATTTCCAATGCAGTGTAACATTTTCCCCTTTGTTTTAGAACCCATTGGTGCAAATCATAATGAATCATATAGTTGCAAACCTATGTGATTTTTTTATAACTGTAATGATTGTATACAAGTATATGCATCCTAAATTTGCAGCTCAATTGTTGAACCCTTCCTTATAAATAGAAAAAGAAGTGTTTAAATTGCTCGAACCTTTCTCTTAATTGCGAAAGGAGTATTCTAATTTCTAGAGATACGTCTTCCTCTTAAATACGAAAAAATTGTGTTTTAATTACCGCAGCCTTCCTCTTAAATGCGAAAGGATGGTTTCAATTGATGCAGCCTTATTTTTCCCCTCTCTAAATACAAAATTTAATTCCTGGAGCATTCCTCTTAAATAACTAAAGGAGTATTTTTATTTCTGGAGATTTTCTCCTCCATACTGAAGGAATGTTTTGATTCCAGAACCCTATCTTCCTATCTTCCTCTTAAATACAAAAGAAATATTTAAATTCTTAGAGTTGTATCTTCCTCTTCAATACGGAAAGAATGTTTTAATACCGGGGCCTTCTTAAATGCGAAAGGAGTGTTTAACCGCTGGAATCTTCCCCTTAAATACGAAAAAGTGTTTAATAACTGGAATCCTCTTAAATGCAAAAAAAAGAAGTGTTTAATCGTATGAGCCTTCATCTTAAATACAAGAGTAGTGTTTAATTGTTGCAGCCTTTCTCTTTAATACAAAAGTAGCGTTTAATTGCTGGATCATTCCTCTCACATTCAAAAGGATCCTCTTTAATACGAATGCATTTTAATTATTGACACTTTTGCTTTTAATTTTTGCCTTTTTGTATATTTTTTCCCTGTCGTGTAAAAGAAGACTTTCCTAAGTTATTTTTTATGCAATACGAAACGCATTATTAGCGCTGACAGCAAAGTGGGCAACATGAGCACAGACATTAATCACCTTTCTTTCCAAGCCGGAACAGGTGGAAGTATTTTAGGATCAAATGGAGAAAAAGAAATCCGTCGATTTTTTTTCTCTGATGATATGGAGGTGTAGAAAGAAGAATCGATACGAAGAAGAAAATAGTTACTCCCCACAGCACATTCTAATGTAGAAACCCTGACAACTGCTTCTAAGTAGAGGTAAAAATAATTGCTTTCTGTATCGCTTAGCTGAAAGTCCCGCTGATCTCTCTTGATGAGAAATGTTTAAAACGAAAAAAAGGAAACTCCAATATTAAACTCTTCTTTGTCATTTATTATGGAAAAGTGAAAACAATAAAGTCCTACGGAAAGGTCATTCACCTATCAAACTTTCACGGATTTTTTTTTACTGTATAAACGTTGAAGAGTTTTTCTGCAGTAGAAGGACGACAGTTGGCTCAGCCGGTAAGCACGCCAGGCTCGTAATCTTCAGGATCGAGTTCCAATTGAGTTTGCGTGAGAATTTTCTTCACTACAGCCTGACCTAGGTAAGAAAGAGGACACCGTGCGGCTTAGAAAGGCCGCCGTCCGTCGGAGGGACTTTAAAATCTCACACCGTGTTCAAGAAAGTCATAGCCTGTGCACGTTAAACATTCCTCTCAAATCCCCTTATTTAAGCATAAAATAAGGAATTTTTTTTTTTTTTTCATTTTTATCCTACACTGGTTTCCATAAATTAAAGAAAATCCTTATGTTAAGTCAATGGAAAGATAATATCAAAGCTCTATAACTTCTAAAAAAAAGTTTTTATTTTTCGTTTTGAAAAATGTGATTGCAGATAAAGATCTCAATCAAATCAATCAATATCTCGATTTTCAACAATATTCGTTCAATATTTAATGAGTTATGGAAGGTTGAATATTTAACAACCGCAATGCCAGTCTTAAGAAACTTATACAAAACTGAAGAATAGTGAAAGAATTCTTTACACAAAGTTCTAAAATACAAACTTATTTTATTAAAATTATTATTTTATAAAATTTTGGGAAATGAAAAAGACTTTCATTTCCCAAACGTCCGCTCACATCAGTAGTAAATAATCACAGGATAAGTCCTGTGGACATGGAACTCATGAAATAATGAGCTGAAAATAAAAAATCCAGAAGGTTTATAAGGTCACATAAGCTGAGAAAAGGTTAACCATTGGTGGTGTAGTGGTAGCATAACAGACATGTTTCCTGGAGATTTGGATCCGCTCACACTTTATTTACTGGCACATCTTCACTTAATGAGAATTAACAAAGCCGTGATTTCGAAACTAAATAAACTTCCATAACTCATTAAATACTGAACGAATATTGTTGAAAATCGAGATATTGATTTATTTGATTGAGATTTTTATCTGTAATCACAGTTTTCAAAACAAAAAACTTATTTTAGAAGTTATAAGAGCTTTGACGTTAGCTTCCCATTGACTTAACGTAGGGATTTTCCTTAATTTATGGAAACCAGTTTTGGGTTGTTTTACCTCTGAGCGGCACTTTTTTGCACACCATGGGCAAAATGGCCAGGTCACATGGACCCCGAAGGCTCAGAGAAGGTTGGGGGAGGGGACCCAGTGGAACAGCTGTTGGGAGACAGATGGTAGTCTCCCGTCAAGGCCATCCAGCGTGTTCTTTAACGTGCACGGAGCCACGGCTTAACGTCCCATCCAACGGACGGCGGCCTTTCCAAGCCCATCGGTGTCCCCTACTGACCGTGGGCAGGGCGGGGAATTTTGCGGAGATAAATCTCAACGCTGACGCAGCTGGGACTCGAACCTGGGAACTACAGATTACGAGCCTGGCGCGCTACCGACTGTGCCACCCCCGCCCCTGGAAACCAGTTTATTTCAAGTTTCGCAACTTATTGAAATTAATGCGTCTTAAAAGTATATAATTGGTAAAGTGGTTCTTGAAATCACTGGAACGAACTTTCAATAATCGTACAGAACAACAACCAGTGTTTGTTTCACTTTGGCTGCTGCATATCCGAGCGCTTTAGCCAGGGTGAGTCCTTCCAGATCTGTTGACTCGGCTAATGGGCACACTCATAACAGCTCTTCATTTGTAAAGAAGACAGATAAAATAAAAAAGGGTAAAAAGTCCAAAGGAACCTTTAAAGAGTCTTAAAAAAACTTTCATTTTCTAAAAGTCCGCTCACATTTCATTTACTGACACATCTTCACTTAATGAGAATTAACAAAGCCGTGATTTCGAAACTTTAGCTAATTGTCGCTGAACAAGTCCTCCCGTCCAGCTCATTTCCTGTTCGTTTCACGTTACAAGTCATCGTATTGGTGACTCACTGTTGCGAAATGAATTTAGCCTTTAATTGATGTGAGACAATGAATAATCCGAAGTATCTCGAATTCCTTCTTCTATCTCTCGACACTTCGTTCATTAAGCAGAAGACCTTTGCATACTCTCGGACGTAAAAAAGTTTTAAATAACCATCTGTGACATTTTTCTTCATCAACGCTCTCCTATGGGATGCTGAGGCGTTGTTAATGACCTAATCAAGACCACTGAGTCGGTGAGTATAAAAGTACACGAAAACAAGAAAAAAGTGATGTTTTCAAAATGAAACGTTAAAAAGAAAATCGAAACTTGGAGGGTTGTTAAATTGATGTTTTCAATTTGCTGGTTATGTTTACTATTACAAAAAAAAAAGAGGAATGAGAAGATAACTAAAAATGAACGTATTTAATTGGGAGAGAAACATGTCAGACCATAAAATACAAAGTGATTCTATTAAATGTGATAAAGCTTGCAGAAGATACTTAAAAGGAGTTGTTGGGTTGTTTTACCTCTGAGCGGCACTTTTTTGCACACCATGGGCTAAATGGCCAGGTCACATGGACCCCGAAGGCTCAGAGAAGGTTGGGGGAGGGGACCCACTGGAACAGCTGTTGGGAGACAGATGGTAGTCTCCCGTCAAGGCCATCCAGCGTGTTCTTTAACGTGCACAGGGTATGGCTCTCCCGCACACGGGGCCACGGCTTAACGTCCCATCCGACGGACGGCGGCCTTTCCAAGCCCATCGGTGTCCCCTACTGACCGTGGGCAGGGCGGGGAATTTTGCGGAGATAAATCTCAACGCTGATCCAGCTGGGACTCGAACCTGGGAACTACAGATTACGAGCCTGGCGCGCTACCGACTGAGCCACCCCCGCCCCTATTTGGTCAGAGAATAACTTTAATTCGGCAACTGGAGTGGCCACCTATCCAAATCGAGAAAATTCGATATTCATATTTTGATTTCTCGAAAGAACTGAATGAATTTCAAAGCAATACCTTTTTAGCTTTTTAAAGCATTAACTTAATATTTTCGTTCTGTTGTCTGTCCTGAAAAAAATAAGCTAATGTTTTCGACCTGTCGTCTCTCTGTTCGTCTGTACACATTACGCTTTTTCTCATTAGGGGTAAATGAAAAATTCTTTTTCGGCTCGATGGGTGTTGATGTAATATTGCAATTCCCATTTTCCGAATCCCCCAGTAACTTTAATAGAGATCTCGTGTGGGGGAAAAATTCAATTTTATTGGTAACCTCTGTTCTATTCTATTAAGTATTACTTTTTCCAGTCTGCGATCAATGTTGCAGATTTTGCATCTACTTTTCTCTTTTTCACAGTAGTTGATGTTGCTACTTTGCTTTTCTTGCAGTCGTTGATGTTGCTACTTTGCGCCTTTTCACTCTCGTTGATGTTCCTACTTTTCTCCTTTTCATAGTCGTTGATATTTCTACTTTGTTTCAGTCTGCGATCAATGTAGCAGCTACTTTTCTCTTTTTCACAGTAGTTGATGTTGCTACTTTGCTTTTTTTCGCAGTCGTTGATGTTGCTACTTTGTTTCAGTCTGCGATCAATGTTGCAGCTCTTGCATCTACTTTTCTCTTTTTCACAGTATTTGATGTTGCTACTTTGGTTTCTTGTGCAGTCGTTGATGTTGCTACTTTGCCCCTTTTCATACTCGCTGATGTTTCTACTTTGCTCCTTTTCACAGTCGTTGATATTTCTACTTTGTTTCAGTTTGCGATCAATGTTGCAGCCACTTTTCTCTTTTTCACAATAGTTAATGTTGCTACTTTGCTTTTTTTCGCAGTCGTTGATGTTGCTACTTTGCTCCTTTCCACAGTCGTTGATATTTCCACTTTGCCCTTTTTTCAGTCGTTGATGTTGCTACTTTTCTCTTTTTACATTCTCGTTGCTGCTAATATAACTGCAATTGTTGAACTGCCTCCAATAATATTTCTCTATTTTTCGTTTTTGCTATTATTGCTGCAATTTTCTTCGGCTCTACTGCTCTTGCGGTTTTCAACAGTTGGTTATTAATGCTTATTAATCTTTATTCTCTCCTCAGAATATTACAAAACAAATTTCCCGGAAATAAACAGACTACAATAATTCCAATATTTCTTAGAATATTAAATTTCTAAAATGAAAAACTTGTTACTTCTGATATTGCTACTAATACTGCTGTTGTTACTACAGCATCTAGCAGTATTGATGCCCCGTTGCTTTTTCTACAGTTCGTAATTCTTCTGCTGCAGTTATCGAGATGCTATTGGAAAGGACTTTTCGTTTAGCTGTCTTGTTGTTACTGCTCCTTCAGCTGCTATTAATGCTGTTTTGTCTTTTCATTATTACATAGCAATGCTTCAACACTTGCTGTTACAACTGATTGTTTCCCTGTTGGCTTCTCTTGTTATTATCAACGTTGTTCTTACTGTTTGTCTAACTATTACTGTTACTGTTTCTAGAGCCTTTGCTCTGATAGTGGCATTACTATGTTCTCTTTCTCTTGTTATTGATACTACAGCTAATTTTTCTCCAACATTATTGTAGTATGGTTGCTATTTATCAGGAGCAGGGGTGGCTCAGTAGGTAGCGCGCCAGGCTCGTAATCTGCAGTTACCAGGTTCGAGTCCCAGCTGGGTCACCTTTAAGATTTATCTCCGCAAAACTCCTCGCCTTGCCCATGGTCAGTAGGGAACACCGATGGGCTTCTAAATGCCGCCGTCCGTCGGATGGGACGTTAAGCCGTGGCCCCGTGTGCGGGAGAGCCATACCCTGTGCACGTTAAAGAACACGCTGGATGGCCTTGACGGGAGGCTACCATCTGTCTCCCAACAGCTGTTCCAGTGGGTCCCCTCCCCCAACCTTCTCTGAGTCTTCGGGGTCCTTGTGACCTGGCCATTTAGCCAATGGTGTGCAAAAAAGTGCCGCTCAGAGGTAAAACAACAACTCAACTATTTCTCTTAATAAGTTATAATGATTGCTCTTAACTAATTTTACCAGATCTTCTACTAAAGCTCTGCTGCTGAGTTACCTGTCTTTTTTTTTTGATATCGTTGCTTTGCCATCTTTCCTGCCCTCAGATTCTTTATATTACCCCAAAAGCGATTGATAAGTTTCCGATACCGAGGAATGATACAGCCAAAACTAAGTCTTTAAAATGAAACTTTTAAGCGGTAAAAATTTTGTGGGAAAGCTATAACAACCGAGAGCAAACGAAAGCGAATTCACGTTTGGATTGGTTGTTTTGCCTCTGAGTGGCACTTTTTTGCACACCATGCACTAAATGGCCAGGTCACATGGACCCCGAAAGCTCAGAGAAGGTTGGGGTAGGAGACCCACTGGAACAGCTGTTGGGAGACACATGGTAGCCTCCCGTCAAGGCCATCCAGCATGTTCTTTAAAGTTCACAGGGTATGGCACTCCCACACACGGGGCCACGGCTTAGCATCCCATCCGATGGACGGCGGCCTTTCCAAGTCCATCGGTGTCCCCTACTGACCGTGGACAGAGGCGGGATTTTTGCGGAGATAAATAGCGAATTCACGAGAGATGATAATGAAACCGCAATTAAGAACAAGACAGATAATCAAAAAATCAATTATTGACTTGAGAGCGCTGATGAGAGTCGAGAGGTGCTTTCCTTTAATATCCACCGACGTGTGAGCAACGACGCCTAGAAAATGGCATTCTATTAACTAAGGATTCCGCGGATTTTCTTCAGCGACTTAATTACATAATCGATTCCATGCATACTAACTATATCGTCACTGGATATAAGCCTAACTAATGCCTTCTCTTCTTCTTTAGCATAAAAAATTCTATGCAAAGTGCAATGCATCAGATTGTATTATTATTTAAAATGCAATCGAGAGCGATATTATCGTTGAGAGAAGTTGAGGCAACAGAGATTTTCTCCTAATTGACTGGGGCGGGGGTGGCTCAGTCGGTAGCGCGCCAGGCTCGTAATCTGTAGTTCCCAGGTTCGAGTCCCAGCTGGGTCAGCGTTGAGATTTATCTCCGCAAAATTCCCCGCCCTGCCCACGGTCAGTAGGGGACACCGATGGGCTTCGAAAGACCGCCGTCCGTCGGATGGGACGTTAAGCCTTGGCCCCGTGTGCGGGAGAGCCATACCCTGTGCACGTTAAAGAACACGCTGGATGGCCTTGACGGGAGGCTACCATCTGTCTCCCAACAGCTGTTCCAGTGGGTCCCCTCCCCCAACCTTCTCTGAGCCTTCGGGGTCCATGTGACCTGGCCATTTAGCCCATGGTGTGCAAAATAGTGTCGCTCAGAGGTAAAACAACCCAACCCAAAATGTTTCCATCTCAGATTGCTCAATCATTGCTTTTCACTTGTAGGTTTTCACCTTATTGCTTTTCGCTCAGCATTTTATCGGTTTATTAGTTTGTTCGTGGTTGTCAAAACTGTTGGCTCATCATGTCTTCCAAACTAGTTACCGATCTGAACGAGTTATGTTTCGATTGAAGACTTGTAACGCGGGGAGTGTCAAAGGCACAAAATATTTATCTCACGTGCATTCTTACCCCCTAAAGAGTGGCAAATGTGAAAATGGTTCTTGCACTATATTTCGTACTCTCTGGGGGGGGGGGGTTCGCTCAGAAGGCAACTCGTCAGGTTCGTAATCTGAAGCTGCCAGTTTCGTGCCCCAGCACAAGTTTTCCATCCATCTGTCAGAAAGGAGATACTGATAGTCTTGGAAAGATCGCCGTCGGTTGGATGGGACTAAAAGGCTGTGGCTCCGTATGCAATAGAACCATACCCTGTGCTGGTTAAGGGAAAAAAAATTAAAACAAGGCCATGACAGGAGGTTTCCATCTCTCTTGTAACAGCTGTCCAGTGGGTACTCTTCCCCAACCTTCTCCGAGACCTTGGAGATCCTTATGACTTGGCCTTTTAGCTCACTGTGTGCAAAAAAATAATGCTCGGAGGTAAAACAATTCAAATCTTCCGATGCGAAGGCACAAAATTACGAGTTAGGAGTCGAATGAAAACCTCTGATATGAAAACTGTGGGAGACCACCTCTAGTTTTGTCCCACCTCCCTTCCTTCTTTCCCCCCTCCGAAAAAAATATGATGGAAATTTCACGGGGCACTATTTATATCTCAATTATTTTTATTCAAAGGAAGTTCACCCCTAAAATGTCATTGAAGTGAACTAAATAAATATAAAAGTTGTGTTATGTTGTTTTACCTCTGAGCGGCACTTTGTTGCACACCATGGGCTAAATGGCCAGGTCACAAGGACCCCGAAGGCTCAGAGAAGGTTGGGGAAGGGGACCCACTGGAACAGCTGTTGGGAGACAGATGGTAACCTCCCAGCAAGGCCATCCAGCGTGTTCTTTAACGTGCACAGGCTGTGGCTCTTCCGCACACGGGGCCACTGCTTAACGTCCCATTCCATGGACGGCGGCCTTTCCAAGTCCATCGGTGTCCCCTACTGACCGTGGGCAGGGCGGAGAATTTTGCGGAGATAAATCTCAGCACTAACCGAGCTGGGACTCGAACCTTGAAACTAGAGATTACGAGCTTGGCGCGTTACTGTTGCCAGATATTTTTTCTGAATTCTGTAAAAAAAAAACATGGTGTTCGGATATTTTTTTGAGAGACTGTACAGAACGGGGGGGAAAATCTGAAATACAGACTCAGTGAGGACTGGAACAAAGCGTAAACAAATATGTTAAACCCAAATTATAGCTTCTCAGGATGTTCAAAAAGTGATATGAAGACATAAAAATATGAAAAAGGCAACATGATAAAAAGATATATATATAAAAAGGCAACGTGATATGAAGACAAAAATACGTATTGAATTTTTAACTCACAGAAATTGTGACCGTAGAAACACAAAAGAGGATTATAAAGACCTCATAAAAACTGCAACAAGTGCTAAAAGTGACCGCCAGTTTCTTCGAATTTTAAACTGTTGGTATCATTTCCTCTTCACCTGGAATATAATCCAATAACTCTCAACACTGTTCAGTCCAGAAATCTTTGATTATTTCCCATCAGCCGATGAACCCGTGGAAGAATCTCGATTTTGCTCTCTATTTACGGTTGTTCCATCTTGTTAAAACCCTGTAACAGTTACTTAAAGTATCAGTGAAGAATTGTTTAAAATGCAATACTTGGGACTAAGAAGACAGAGTCAGAAAAGTATGTTTTCGTATTCCTTTCTCATCTCATTAATACTCGCATGGGTTGATATACTGCCGTATCAAAATATCTGGGGGTGGGGGTGGGGGTGGCTCAGTCGGTAGCGCGTCAGGCTCGTAATCTGTGCTTCCCAGGTTCGAGTCCCAGTTGGGTCAGCGTTGAGATTTATCTTCGCAAAATTCCTCGCCCTGCCCACGGTCAATAGGGGACACCGATGGGCTTGGAAAGGCCGCCGTCCGTCGGATGGGACGTTAAGCCGTGGACCCGTGTGCGGGAGAGTCATACCCTGTGCACGTTAAAGGACACACTGGATGGCCTTGACGGGGGGCTACCATCTGTCTCCCAACAGCCGTTCCAGTGGGTCCCCTCCCCCAACCTTCTCTGAGCCTTCGGGGTCCATATGACCTGGCAATTTAGCCCACGGTGTGCAAAAAAATGCCGCTCAGAGGTAAAACAACCCAACAACAACCCAAAATATCAAAAATTCCCATGTTATGTCAGTGGAACCTAAAATCTTGAAGAAAATGCTTTTTACATCAATCAGAACGAAAGTAAATTAAATATCTTAATCAAGTCTATCTAAATCTTGAAATGCAGTGATATTCATTCCGCATTTAAAGAGTTATTATATTAGAAGCCAATGACGAAAACACGTGAGAGTCCATTCCGGTATATTTTTTCTGTCACTTGAACCCCCCACTCTCATCACCACCTGCATCACTTCCTCACAATTTCATTCCTTTGCGGATAATGAGAAAATAGCAATATTCTAATAGTAGTGAAGTAACAAATAAAAATTCTCGTTTATCTCTTAAAACACAAAGGTTGCATTCTCCCCCCCCACACACACACACACACACACTCTTCAAATCACTACTGCCAATGTGAACTGGGGCAAGGGGTGGCTCAGTCCGTACCGCTCCAGGCTTGCAATTTGCAGTTTCCAGGTTCGAGTCCCAGCTGGGTCAGCGTTGAGAATTATCTTCGCAAAACTCCCCGCCCTACCCACGGTCAGTAGGGGACACCGATCGGCTTGGAAATGCCGCCGTCCGTTGGATGTGACGTTAAGCCGTGGCCCCGTGTGTGCGAGAGCCATACCCTGTGCACGTTAAAGAACACGCCTTGACGGGAGGCTACCATCTGTCTCCCAACAGCTGTTCCAGTGGGTCCCCTCCCCCAACCTTCTCTGAGCCTTCGGGGTCCATGTGACCTGGCCATTTAGCCCATGGTGTGCAAAAAAAGTGCCGCTCAGAGGTAAAACAACCCAATGTGAACCTCTTAATCACCACAATCTACCAAAGATATTTCAAAACTCTAGCATCGTTTGCAACACCCGTTTAAAATTTTGACATTTGTCATCTTTTTTACCCACCGTTAGAGCGTGCTACTAAAGCCACTGGCAAATACTTAAAACGTGAATCGTAACAATTCATCTATACCTAGCCGATCCAAAAAGAATTTTTAATTTTGCTCTAAGAACAAATAGTCGAATGTGCTGCTACAGACGGACAGACACCAAAATGAAAATCGGATTTTAGTTTGGGAAAAGAGCAAACAGCCTGACGTGGTTTCGGTCTAGATAAGTTTGAAGTTTTCGTGGAATTAAACCACTACAAAGACTTTGCAACATGGACTCATCTTTACGGGGCGGGGGTGGCTCAGTCGGTAGCGCGCCAGACTCGTAATCTGTAGTTCCCAGGTTCGAGTCCCAGTTGGGTCAGCGTTGAGAGTTATCTCCGCAAAATTCCCCGCCTTGCCCACGGTCAGTAGGGGACACCGATGGGCTTGGAAAGGCCGCCGTCCGTCGGATGGGACGTTAAGCCGTGGTCCCGTGTGTGGGAGAGCCATACCCTGTGCACGTTAAAGAACACGCTGGATGGCCTTGACGGGAGGCTACCATCTGTCTCCCAACAGCTGTTCCAGTGGGTCCCCTCCCCCAACCTTCTCTGAACCTTCGGGGTCCATGTGACCTGGCCATTTAGCCCATGGTGTGCAAAAAAGTGCCGCTCAGAGGTAAAACAACCCAATGGACTCATCTTTCCTATATATTCCTATAATCAAAAGCAATAAACTGTAAATCCATTTTGACACGAGATAAAAAAAATTCCACTCTTATGTCTGCCGATGCCATAAAGTTACCATTACGTGAAGACTCTTTCTAAACAAGTCTAAGAACAAAAAAACTGAAAAAAGGGGACTGGACATATAAGACGGATTCTTGTCTTATGCTCTAACGCAATATGTTATCTGCTATGGGAGTAAAAATGTCTTATTTTGAGAAATTTTGTTCCAAGCTCTTTCTTGCTGTACAAGTTTCCGTTTCGAAAATAAGAAAAGCACATCCTCGTAAAGATATAAATTATTATTCCCTAGCATTGTTATTTAGGGGACTACCGAATTTAAAAACCATGAGTATCCGATATACGTTGGGGTGTCCCTGAGAAACAAAATGCTTATTCTGAAAACAGAAATTATTCCAAACTTGTCGTTCGAGGAAATGACTTTAACCATTTACTATACTGGTCAAATTTTGTAATGGAAGTGATGTAGGGTGATGCAAATCATCCGAAGTGATGTAGGGTGATGCAAATCATCCGAAGTGATGTAGGGTGATGCAAATCATCCGAAGTGATGTAGGGTGATGCAAATCATCCGAAGTGATTGTAGCATGATGCAAATCATCCGAAGTGATGTAGGTTGATGCAAATCATCCGAAGTGATGTAGGTTGATGCAAATCATCCGAAGTGATGTAGGGTGATGAAAATCATCCGAAGTGATGTAGGGTGATGCAAATTATCCGAAGTGATGTAGGGTGATGCAAATCATCCGAAGCCCGTTTGCTTTTACAATAATCAGAAGACCTGTACAAAAGTGGATCGGGGTGGTAGCATGCTAGGCTGGTATTATGCAGTTTACAGATTCGAGTCCACATGGATCTGTATTCATATTTATCTTCACTAAATATAGGTTCGGGAGAGAAGGGAAGGATTCAGCCGGAGGATCGCCAGGTTCGTAATCTGCAGTTTCCAGGTTCGAGTCCCCCTTGGGCCAGCGTTGAGATTTATCTACACAAAACCTCGACTTTGCCCTCGGTCAGTAGGGAAGTACCGATAAGCTTGTAAAGGTGGCCCTCCGTCGGATAGGAAGTTAAGCCGAGACTATTTGTGCGAGAGATCCATACTCTGTTGACGTTAAAGAACACGTCGGACGACCTTGACGGGAGGCTACCATTTGTCTCTTAACAACTGTCACGTGGATCCCCTTTCTCCAATCTTCTCTGATTCACTAATTATTGGAGTCTTTGTGACCTGGCCATTTACATCATTTTGTGCAAAAAAAAGTTCCGCTCAGAGGTAAAACAGCCAATCGCAAAATCTGTCTTGCCTCCGATGAAAAAGGGGGATGGAGTCAATGGCTCAGAGAAGGTTGAGCAAGGAGTTCTTCTAGACAGCTGAGAGCAGGCAGAGAGATGTCACCTGCCATGGCCATATAGCGTGTTCTTTAAGATGCAGAGGGTATGGCTCTCCTGCACACGAGGTCGCAACTTTACGACGGGCGGACCGACGGGCGGGATCTTTTGAAGCCCAACAGTGTTTCCCTTTCTCACTGGGAGGAGGGGACAGGTCGACTAGATAACTTCAGAGTCATGCCTTTTTAAAATTATCATCTCGATTGCAGACTTCTCTGCCAAGCTGCACACTTTATTGCCTTTATTATTTTCTCAAAGTAATCTATAAGGAATGCTCACTTTTGTTTACTGTTGATACCCGACATAGTTTCGTCCTCTTATTGCAGCTTCCGTTGCCTTGGTTACAACTGATTCCTGATGCTCTCATTAAAATCTAATACCCGTTGTTATCGCCCAATTAGTTGAAGTTTCTTAAACGACATCAGATATTCCCTATCACATTGAGATTTAAACCTCATGGGAAATGTTTCATTATCAAAGAGAAAAGACTTAGCGATTGTTTGGAAACTCCATTCTTGGATCAGAAAACGATGCGTAAATAAAACACAAAACGTGCTTTTTATAGCTCACGATGACCCAATGCTATTTCACCAAAGCGTGGCAGTCGTGTATTCTTCAATCATGTTGTAAAGACCTTGGTAGTTTTCTCATTATCATTCTATCCTTGTGAAAAGTAATAAGAAAGGGTATATTGAATATTGAGCCGTCCCGTGGCCGAGTGGTTAGCGCGCTTGGCTACTGATCTAAGGGACCTGGGTTCGAGCCCCGGGTAAGGCATGGATGTATGTGTCGTTTTTCTGCTGAGGTCCTGCCATCCTCGCAGATCTCCTACTATGGCATATAAACTGACAGGCTCCTGTCAGACCTCTGTGGCAAGCAGCTTCTTGATGGGGTATTTATTTATTTATATTGATGTTTCTCCTTTGTTTTGCAAATATAATGAAAGTATAAAATATACCTTTCATCTGCTTAAAATCCCGAATATGTAAATATACCTGTGTACTAAAATTCGATCGGTTCTTTCGACGTCTCTTGATTTCCGAACCGTCACTCTCGACCCAAATTCTAAAAATTGCTCTTACTTCTGTGGCGGGGGTGGCTCAGTCGGTAGCATGCCAGGCTCGTAATGTGTAGTTTCAGTCCCAGCTGGGTCAGTGTTGAGATTTATCTCCGCAAAATTTCCCGCCCTGCTCACAGTCAGTAAGGGACACCGATGGACTTGGAAAGGCCGCCGTCCGTCGGTTGGGTTGGGTTGTTTTACCTCTGAGCGGCACTTTTTTGCACACCATGGGCTAAATGGCCAGGTCACATGGACCCCGAAGGCTCAGAGAAGGTTGGGGGAGGGGATCCACTGGAACAGCTGTTGGGAGACAGATGGTAGTCTCCCGTCAAGGCCATCCAGCGTGTTCTTTAACGTGCACAGGGTGTGGCTCTCCCACACACGGGGCCACGGCTTAACGTCCCATCCGACGGACGGCGGCCTTTCCAAGCCCATCGGTGTCCCCTACTGACCGTGGGCAAGGCGGGGAATTTTGCGGAGATAAATCTCAACGCTGACCCAGCTGGGACTCGAACCTGGGAACTACAGATTACGAGCCTGGCGCGCTACCGACTGAGCACCCCCCCCCCCCCCGTCGGTTGGGACGATAAGCCGTGTCCCCGTGTGCGGAAGAGCCCTACACTGTGCACGTTAAAAAACACGCTGGATGGCCATAACGAGAGACTACCATCTGTCTCCCAACAACTGTTCCAGTGAGCCTCCTCTCCCAGCCTTCAGGATCCTTGTGACCTGGCCATTTAACCCATTGTATGCAAAAAGAGTGCCGCGCAGAGGTAAAATAATCCTCTTCTAAATTCTACTGACTGAAATAACCCTATTCACCAATATTGAGATCTCCAGCACCGATATATCGAAAATTGACCTGTGACCCATCGCATCCAAAATTTCTGAGATCTACGACTACAATTTTTAGTTCTGTAGCACGCTTGGCTACTGATCTAAGGGACCTGGGTTCAAGCCCCGGGTAAGGCATGGATGTGTGTGTTGTTTATCTGCTGAGGTCCTGCCATCCTCTCAGACCTTCTACTCTGGCATATAAACTGACAGGCTCCTGTGGCAAGCAGCTGCTTGAGTGGGTATTTATTTATTTTTTAAGCACCTACAGATCTATACTTTACCTTTGACTTCGAAGGACGCTCCGGATTCAAAATTCCACAACGTTTCCTACATTACAATTCGAAACACTTCAAGACACCCATTTCTACATCTCTAGCACTCATTAGATCAAGGTTTGACCTCTTCATGATCTGTATTTGACCTTGAAGGACACATCGGAGGTCACATTTCGAATTTTTCCCGAGATCTATGACCTAGATTGCTCTGCAGTGCATATTTTCATAGCTCTACCATTTCTGCATGGGGCGGCTCAGTCAGTAGCGCTCGTAATCTGCATGTTCGAGTCCCAGCTGGGTCAGCGTTGAGATTTATCTCCGCAAAACTCCTCGCCTTGCCCACGGTCAGTAGGGGACACCGATGGGCTTGGAAAAGCCGCCATCCGTCGGTTGGGACGATAAGCCGTGACTCCGTGTGCGGGAGAGCCATACCCTGTGCACGTTAAAGAACACGCTGGATGGCCTTGAAGGGAGGCTACCATCTATTTCCCAACAGCTGTTCCAGTGGGTCATCTTCTCTGAGCCTTCGGGGTCCATGTGACCTGGCCATTTACCCCATGATGTGCAAAAAAGGTACCGCTCAGAAGTAAAACAACCCAAACCCATTTCTGCATCATCCCTAAAATTACAGCAATCCGCCGTCAGTCAATAAATCACTCACAATCGTCTATATGTATACAGCTACCTGCACACAATGTACTCGTTTTCAAAGAGAATAATTTTTTTTAATTTTTCCCTCTTCGTACACTCTAACTGTGGAAATTAGAATTATTGGATGATTCCGAAAATGCGAATAGTAATAGTAGTATATAGTATTGTTAATGAAAAGCATATAATCTACATCAACGAACATTTGTCAAGATTTTATAGAGATCTCTTCCACAAGGCAAGAAGAGTCAAAATAGAAAAACAATACAAATATATATGGGTAAAAAATGGGAAAATATTTCTAAGAAAGGAAAACGGAGCACAATGCCGCCTTGTTAAATCTGAACGAGATTTGTTCTCATTGTAAGTATTTTTTTTTGTTTACAGTGAAATATCTTTCATCTTATAATGGCTACACCTAATTATGTTCAGTCTGAAAATCTCAGTCTGATTTATGGTAATTGCTTTAATAAATCAACTTTTTCTATTTTCTCACTCAACTGTAGAAGTCTGTATAAAAACCTTGATGGGATCTTGGTAACTTTAGAAAGTAGTAGTTTTCTATTTGATTCTCTTGTGTTTGTGGAAACATGGCAAAATAACAATATTCCACATATCAATGGTTATACTGGTGTAGGTTTGGGAAGAGAGGCTCGCAAAGGTGGAGGAGTAGCACTTTATTTCAGAGAAAGCTTTTCTTTCAAAATATTAAACAATTTGTCAGTTATTACTGATGATTACGAGATTCTGCTTGCTAAATCAGGAAATCTAATTGTGGGCAGTATTTATCGACCACCTCAGGGTAATGTACAATTATTTCTGTCACATCTAGAATTTGTTTTAAACTCATTACTTAAACTGAAATCGATCTTTATATTAATGGGTGACTATAACCTTGATATTATGAACCAAGATAAAAATGTATTAAATTTAATAGACCTAGTTAATTCATATGATTGTTTTGTTTTAAACAGTGGATTACCAACTAGAGTTGGAAATCAAAGTTCTACACTAATTGATTATGGAATTTCGAATGTAGATTGCCAAAATGGAGTTCTGATGTCAAAAATTACAGATCATTTCCCCACATTTTTTCTGGTCCAAAGGACAAATTTTCAAATGCTACCTAGCAGTTATAGATATAGAGAAATCAATGACAATAATATTCTGCAATTGCAATATAAATTAAATCGTATTTATTGGCAATTCCTTTACTTAATCAGCGATGTAAATGAAGCATATAATTATTTCATAAATATTTTTATAAATCACTATAATAAATATTTGCCCACGGGTATTAAAAAGTTCCAAAGGCCAAATAAATATGCTCCTTGGATGACGAAAGATCTGAAAAAATTAATAACTAAAAGAGATAATTTATACAAAAATGCAAAAGCTACCCATTTAGAGGATGACAGTTCTGCATATAAAGAATTTCGTAATTTCGTTACTGCCCAAATCAGACAAACAAAGAACGCCTATTATAACAGTAGATTTGATTCTAGCAAAAATTCTAAACAGAAATGGAAATATCTCAACGATGTTTTGGGTAGAAATAAATGTAAGTCAATAGTAGGAGACATTTCTTCTGATGATACAATTATTGCTGATGACTATGCGAAGTCCAATGCCTTCAATAGCTATTTTCATGATACCGTTAACGAATTGATACTGAACCAAACTGAAAAATTTCATGGCAAATATAAATATCAAATTGAGTGCATAAACCAGACATTTTATGTCATGCCAATTGTTACTCAAGAGATCAGTAACATAGTGAATGATCTAGGAGCTGATAAGTCACCAGGTATAGATGACATAAATATTAATGTAATTAAAAATATTATACATACAACAAAAGAACCTTTGTGCTATATATTTAATTTATCAATAATAAACGAAGTATTCCCGGATAAACTGAAAATTGCCAGAATTCTTCCCATGCATAAATCAGGTGATAAAGAAAACATAGAAAACTACAGACCAATTTCAATTTTGCCAATCTTCTCGAAAATCTTTGAAAAGCTAATTTGTACACGTATGACTAAATTCCTAGATAATATGAAAATTATCACACAACAACAATATGGTTTTCAAAATAAAAAATCTACTCAGACAGCCATTGCAGATTTATATGAGCATATTGTCAATCATTTGGATGCAGGTCACATGGGATTAGCTGTATATCTTGATTTTACGAAAGCATTTGACAGTATTAACCACGAAATTTTGTTAAAGAAAATTGAATTTTATGGCCTGAGAGGTAAAATAAATAACTGGTTAAGAAGCTACTTATTTCAGAGGAAAGCTCTTGTAGAAGTAAATGGTAGTATATCAGATGAACGTTTTATTTACAGAGGTGTGCCTCAAGGTTCGATTCTTGGTCCGATCCTTTTCCTACTTTACATTAACGACTTAGCAAAGTTACACATTAATTCAAAGATGTTATTATATGCTGATGATACAAGCATTGTCGATTTCAACCAAGATTCTGCAAGCCTGATTAGCAGTGTTAACTACTCTCTAAATATTATATCTGAATGGTGCAGACATAACAATTTATTAATAAATGTCAAGAAATCCAAATACATGATTTATAAAAATAAAAACAAAAATATCGATGAGAAATGTTTCGATGTGAAGATTAATGAAATTGAGCTAAAGAGATGCACTGAATATAAATTCTTAGGAATATGGATCGATGAAAATCTGAACTGGTCATTTCACGTAAAGCAGCTGAGAATCACTCTGTCAAGGAATATTGGTATGATTGGTAAAATACGTCATCTGGTTAACAAACAAATTTTGACAAATTTATACTACTCTTTCATTTATTCTTATATAACATATGGAATCTTAGTCTGGGGTAATACTTTTGACTATAATCTGAATGCTATATATCGTCTTCAGAAAAGAATTGTTAGATATATTGTTGGTAAAAGATATTATGATCCCGTGGCACATTTATTTTCTGAGGTTAAAATTCTTAATGTCTATAATAATTACAAACTGATATCAGGAAACTTTGTGTATTCGATTACAATGAGATTAATTAAATTGGATAGATTTAAAGACTATTTTCAGAGTCTTTCGACTTTTCATAATTATGAAACACGTCATAGAGAGGATCTGAGTATACCTATGTGTCGATTGTCAATTGGGCAGAGATCTATCGAATACAATGCAGTAAAAATTTGGTCTGAATTTCCTGATGATGTTAAAAATGCAAAATCTTTAAAATTATTTAAAATCAAATGTAGAACGTTTCTTTTTACAAAGCAATGAAACCTTCTATGTATCAGTGTAATATGTCTCATAACCATTTGATCTTTTATACTATTGAATTATTGTACTATTTGAATTATTGTATACTTTACTGTTGTCATAATTGAACTTTAAAGGAAATAGGGAGCATGAACTAAAAATAAGCGTCAGCTTACTATGCTCTCCTTTTTTGTTTCGCCTTTCCTATTAAACACTAATATTTAATATGATTGTTATTTACCTTTTCTGATGCAATTGATATTTCTCAGCTATTTCACTTCTCAATTTTTCTCATGTATATATTAATTGTTATTAGATAATTATGCTATGTAAATGTATATTGTATTGACTGGCGGAATAAAATAAAGATTATTATTATTATAGTTTATTGGTAGCTATAAATCGAAGAAAAAAAATATTTTTTTATTTCTTAAAAGAAATAAAAAAATTTACTTTTTTCCCGTACACACTCCCTGTGAATAAGGGAGTAAGAAATTATTGGAAATGTATTTCTCTTTAGCTTTACATTCTACCACTAAAATTGCAGACTTGTAGCACGCATGGGTTGTGTTCGTATTAACACTTTTTGGCATTTTTTCACTTTTCTCACAGTAATAAGGCTTTGTTAAGCAATTGGGTGATTGGAAAAATCGTAATAATTCATCGATACCTCTCCAACCCAAAAAGAATTTTTCATTGATCTCTAAAAACAAACAATTTGGATGTCTTTGGACGTGTCGTGCCCACATTTGTTTTATCATGTGGACACGACTTTTGGCGTGGAGGGGTCATGGATGCCCTTATCCTCGTTCTGAAAGTAACTTTCCTTTTTGCTTCCATTTCTGTGTCCAGTTCAACGAAGAGGAACTCGGCCGCAGGCCCAGAATCTTCCAGATTGAGTCGGAAACCCCAGATGGCAGAGGAACTACGTGACATGCCTGATAAACAACGTTGGCCGGAGGGGAGCTGAGATTCGCACCTCGGCTACTCTGGCCAATCGCGTACAGTCACGCATGAGCGTAGGTGATCTCTGCCAGGGGAACAGGGCAGAGTGCCTCGAAAAAGAAGCGAAAAGGTTCAGTTGTTTTTCGTCGCTCTGAAAGGAAGGAAGTCTTGAACTAGTGCTGCTGAAAGATGGAAGCGACGAGAGTGGTCGTTAGCGCCCTGTGAGGTACAGCGGGGGCCCGAGAAAAAAGCCTGTAGCCACGGAAAGAAAGATGAAAGCAACGAGAGTGGTCGTTAGCGCCCTGTGAGATACAGCGGGCGGCCGAGAAAAAAGCCTGTAGCCACGGAAAGAAAGATGGAAGTGACGAGAGTGGTCGTTAGCGCCCTGTGAGGTACAGCGGGCTGCCGAGAAAAAAGCCTGTAGCCACGGAAGGAAAGATGGAAGCGACGAGAGTGGTCGTTAGCGCCCTGTGAGATACAGCGGGCGGCCTAGAAAAAAGCCTGTAGCCACGGAAAGAAAGATGAAAGCAACGAGAGTGGTCGTTAGCGCCCTGTGAGATACAGCGGGCGGCCTAGAAAAAAGCCTGTAGCCACGGAAAGAAAGATGGAAGCGACGAGAGTGGTCGTTAGCGCCCTGTGAGATACAGCGGGCTGCCGAGAAAAAAGCCTGTAGCCACGGAAAGAAAGATGGAAGCGACGAGAGTGGTCGTTAGCGCCCTGTGAGATACAGCGGGCGGCCGAGAAAAAAGCCTGTAGCCACGGAAAGCGGCTAGTCAACCTGAGATGACGTCCCCTGGGATCAGCCTGCATAGAACGAGGAGGTGGGTCGAATTCAATTATTCTGGTTTAAACTTTTCCCATTCAATTACATTCCTTACGCAGTCACGCGGCCATGCCGGAACTAATACATGGTGTCATCGGCTCATCTTTTGAAACTGAATTGTTGTCCCGAATGGGACTTTTCATAACTGTTAAGGACTATTAGAGTCACGAGCAGGTAGCTCGTTCATAATGAACTTTTTAGCGAACTGATCTCCACCGCGCATAAAGTTTCATTTGATTAGAAAGGGCCGCGCTAGAGGCGCTGTTGAATTTGTTCCAAAAGTGGAAACTACATATGTGTAAAATGTTTGAAAGTAATTTTTGTTAATAAATGTTGTATTTTATTGTTAACTGCAGAATTAGCTCAGTTGTCATTTTGCTAAATGTCTATTCATTTAAATATTGGGTCAGAAAAACTGCCTAGATTTGGCAGCAAGTAAACGCATCACTGCCAAAGTGTTTGTATCGCCTTAAATATACTCAGGAGTGGTCATAACAGACGCACAGATAGACGATAAAGTGAAAATATCATTTCGGTTTTTTTTCTGAAAAGGAATTAAAAGTAATTGTTTAATCTAAACATCTTTTAACGTTTAGATTACCTACAGGAAATGGGTTTTTAGCAGGATTGGGTTGTTTTACCTCTGAGGGGCCCTTTTTTTTTGCACACAATGGAATAAATGGCCAATCCCAAGTTCTGGTATCACTACGCAAGGTAATAAAGAGGCAATTTGTGCGTCACTGGCGACCGAACATTCACACGATTACAGAGAAACCAATCAATGGATGTTAGTGATATTTTTTTTTAACAAGGGACACCGAATTTTATTCGATCGTCTGACGACAATCAAACTTAGTGCAATAATCCTTTCGCTAATCGCAGTTTCCAATCTCCGCGATTAATAAACGATACACCATTTTACCAACTCTTATTGATTTCGGGTGTTTATCTCTGAGCTGCACTTATTTGGCCACACTGGCTTTAATGGCCAAGTCACAAAGACTCCAAGGACAGAGAATTGGTTGGTTGGTTATTTTACCTCTGAGCGGCACTTTTTTGCACACAATGGGCTAAACGACCAAGTCACAAGGACCACGAAAACTCAGAAAAGATTGGGAGAGAGGGCCCACTGGAACAGCTGTTGGGAAACAGATGTAGACTCACCTCAATGCCATCCAGTGTGTTCTTTAACGTGCACAGGGTATGGCTCTCCCGCACACGAAGACACGGCTTTAACGTCCTATCCAACGGACGGTGGCCTTTCCAAGCTCAGCAGTGTCCTCTAGTGACCGTGGGGAAGGCGTGGAGTTTTGTGTAAATAAATATCAACGCTAGCCTAGGCGGGACTCGAACCTGGGAACTGTAGATTACGAGACTGGCGCCCTACTAACTGGGCCACCCCCGCCCCCAAGATTGAAGAATTGGAATCAAACTTCCTATCGTTTAGTTTATATTGCTGTCGTTAGATTTTTCTACATTTTCTCTTTCTTTGAAGTTTTTTTGATTTCAGGGAAGGACACTCATTTTAAAAAGTATCGACAAAAGCAAATTTTTTTTCGATGTATACGATTTTTAGTGGTATTCAGTGAGTGGCAGGAGCAAAATGTGTTTCTTATTCACACTGCTCGTCTAAAGTTAAGCGCGGATCAATAAAATACGCATATCTTGAAATATATTTGGAAAAATTCAACCAAATTTCGCAGGAAGATGCAAAGATAATGTTGCGATAAGTCCTGAAAATATTTATCAAAATGTTTTACATATACCCTAAAAAAGGACGAAATCAATATTATCTGTAGGTGATGCAGTTCTCGCTCTGTCTACCCTAGTACTAATTCAGACTTAACAACGTCGTTTCATGTCTCAATCTTCTCAAAGAGAAGATTGGGAGATGGGGATCCACTGACAACTGTTAGGAGAGAGATGGAAGCCTCCCATTAAAGCCATCTAGTGTGTTTTTCATCCCACCGGGCCACGGCTTAACGTCCCATCCGAATGATGGTGGTATTTCCAAACCCATCGGCGTCCCCTTTCTAATTTAGCGGAGATAAACTCAATATTGTCCCAAGTGGGACCTAAACCTGGAAAACCACTAAGCCAATTCTCACCCCTTCTTCTGTGGAATCGACCTCGAATCTGTATAAAAGTCCTTCGCTGAATCAGTAGATGACGATTTCCTCCAAAAACACGATAACTGTCATTCACCCAGAGCAAGACTGACTAACCAATATCCTGAGAAAGAAAATATCCAACGAATGTAGTGACCTACAGTCGCTCAAATAAATATCCGAACACTATGGTTGATTACAGAATTCAGAAAAAATATCTGGCAACGATTTTTTTTTAGAAATTAGTGATCTGGCAACCTTCGTGTCACGTGACACGAAGGTTAGAAATTAGTGATCTGACAACCTTCGTGTCACGTGACACGAAGGTTGTCAGATCACTAATTTCTAAAAAAAAATCGTTGCCAGATATTTTTTCTGAATTCTGTAATCAACATAGTGTTCGGATATTTTTTAATATATATATAATGTGTATGAATATATAATGCAATGAATATGGAGCATGTGCAGTTACCGTTCACAGTAAACTGGAGCGGTTGCGGTTAATGTTCACAGCACATTGGATCGTGTGAGCTCACAAAGACCTAGATCGTGTGGGATCACTCACGGAAATATTGAACGTGTGCAGTTACCGTTCACAGCAAACTGAAGCGTGTGCAGTTACTGCACACGCTCCAGTTTGCTGTGAACGGTAACTGGAGCGTGTACAGTTGCTGTACACGCTCCAGATATTTTTCCTGAATTCTGTAATCACGTGACACGAAGGTTGCCAGATCACTAATTTCTAAAAAAAAATCGTTGCCAAAAATCGTTCCAAATATATTTCAAGATATGCGTATTTTATTGATCCGCGCTTAACTTCAGACGAGCAGTGTGAATAAGAAACACATTTTGCTCCTGCCACTCACTGAATACCACTAAAAATCGTATACATCGAAAGAAAAATTTGCTTTTGTCGATACTTTTTAAAATGAGTGTCCTTCCCTGAAATAAAAAAAAACTTCAAAGAAAGAGAAAATGCAGAAAAATATAACGACGGCGAATAAACTAAACGATAGGAAGTTTAAAATCCCTTGGGAACGCAGCGAAACGCAGCGAAATCCCTTTTGAATTTCAAATGTATGATATTCTGCAAACACTATATCGCTGGTGACAATCTTTCGAAATTCGACTGCGATTGCATCGGACGAATGTTTGAATCTTCGAAGAACCGTCAAACGATCGAGGGGGGAATTCTGTAAGAAAACGGAAACTTCCGCAGCCGGGCAATTGAACAGTGAAACGACCGAATGCAGATGCCATTGTAAATGAAAAAAGTTAAATTTCCAGAAGAATGCTCAGGAATAAGGTTCTAAAAGTAATACAGGAAACTTCGTTCTTCCTCTAGATAGTCGCGTTTGCTAGCTGCCAGCTCGTTTTCTTTCTTCAGTTTAGTTTTCTTTCTTTTTCCTTTCTTCAGTTGAGTTTTCTTTCCTGTCTTTTCTCTTTGCTTTTCTTCCTCGGCTCCTTTTTCTCAGATTTTTTGTCTTTTCGTTCCTTTCTCGTATTTTGATTGGGTATCGCTTATCTTTCCCTTCAAGACATCAGATACCTGTTGAATGTCTATAACTACAAAGGTTTCTTCCCCCCTTCCCACCCTAAACAAGTTTCAAGTTTTTTTGGGGGAGTAGCAGAAAGAGTTATATGACTTCCTAATTTTGTAATGATTTGAATTTCCATCACTAGATCCTAAAATGGAAAAATGATAAAAACCTTAAACGAACATTGTAAAACAGGTTATTCATTCTAGAGATTTTAAATTTAGGTGGTAGAATGCATTGGTTAGGGGTTTTTATCTTCTTACTCTTTGGTGGTAAGAAAACGTTTCAATAGAAAAATTAAAATTTCTCTCTGTGTTGGATAGTCACTAAAAATATTACTTTTCATACTTTTCGAATTTTTCACTAGAATTTTCACGTTGAATATTTAATGTTGTAACACTACCCCTTCCGATGTTTATATTCCACATATACTAACCAGAGGGTGCTGCAATTTTCTAGTGGGGCGGGGGTGGCTCAGTCGGTAGCGCGCCAGGCTCGTAATCTGTAGTTCCCAGGTTCGAGTCCCAGCTGGGTCAGCGTTGAGATTTGTCTCCGCAAAATTCCCCGCCCTGCCCACGGTCAGTAGGGGACACCGATGGGCTTCGAAAGGCCGCCGTCCGTCGGATGGGACGTTAAGCCGTGGCTCCGTGTTCGGGAGAGCCATACCCTCTGCACGTTAAAGAACACGCTGGATGGCCTTGACGGGAGGCTACCATCTGTCTCCCAACAGCTGTTCCAGTGGGTCCCCTCCCCCAACCTTCTCTGAGCCTTCGGGGTCCATGTGACCTAGCCATTTAGCCCATGGTGTGCAAAAAAGTGCCGCTCAGAGGTAAAACAACCCAACCCAATTTTCTAGTTTTCTTTTGCCCTTGCTCATTTGGTTTCCTGTGCCAAAAGGGGGCGGTGTTGACTTGGTAGCATTCCAGGCTCATAATCTGAAGTTCCCAGTTCAAGTCTCAACGGTGTCAGCATTAAGATTTATATCTGGAAAAGTCCACGCCATGCCCACGGTCAATAGGAGGCGTATATGGGTTTGGAAAGTCCGCCATCCATCGGACGGAACGTAAAGCCGTAGTTTCGTGTGCAGGAGAGTCGTGTTCTTAGCACATTAAAGAACACTCTGGATGGCCTTGACAGGAAACTTCCATCTTCATTGGGTTTTCTTTCCCTACCAATCTCCTAGCCTTGGGGTCTTTGCTTTAGCCACTTGGTTCACTGACTGCCACTTAGTTGACTGCATGCTCAAAAGTGTCGTTCAGAGATAAAACAACTCACTTGTGCCTAAAATCAAAGATGACATTTTTTTATCATACTCATATTTTTTACTGGTGAGGTACTAGAGTTCTAAAGCAATAATTTGGAAGTTTCAAACAAATCTTTCTCGAGAAGACAAAGCTTTTTGCGTCTCCAATTGCGATGGGGAGGAGGTGGCTCAGTCGGTAGCGCGCCAGGCTCGTAATCTGTAGTTCCCAGGTTCGAGTCCCAGCTGGGTCAGCGTTGAAATTTATCTCCGCAAAATTCCCCGCCCTGCCCACGGTCAGTAGGGGACACCGATGGGCTTGGAAAGGCCGCCGTCCGTCGGATGGGACGTTAAGCCGTGGCCCCCTGTGCGGGAGAGCCATACCCTGTGCACGTTAAAGAACACGCTGGATGGCCTTGACGGGAGGCTACCATCTGTCTTCCAACAGCTGTTCCAGTGGGTCCCTCCCCCAACCTTCTCTGAGCCTTCGGGGTCCATGTGACCTGGCCATTTAGCCCATGGAGTGCAAAAAAGTGCCGCTCAGAGGTAAAACAATCCAGTCCTTTGGACGACACTCCATTTGCAATTTTACCAAAGAGCAGAAATCCCCTAAAGATGCAATAACAGAAATTCTCTTGAATTGTTGCAATGCACACATGGCCTTTCGGGTGATCTCTTTCAAGATGAAAGAGTCTTTTCTCAGAGTTTTGTCTAACATATAAAACTTGAAAGTATTTTTTTTTTACATTTCGGTATCCCGATCTTTAATGAGAATAAAGCATAGTTAATTAATTTTATTCCTATTTAATTGGAAAAAAAATTATTAAATAGGAATAAAAGTAGGGATTTTCAGTCAGAACTACAAATTGTTTCTGATCCCGAAGCTTGGGCGATAAATGATTAAGTCACGTGGATCTCAAGGGCTCAGAAAACGTTACGGGAAGGGGACTCACTGGGCAGCTGTTAGGAGAGATATGGAAGCCTCCCGTCAAGACTATCCAGCGTGTTCTTTGAAGTGCACACAGTATAAATCTCCTGCACGGACCACGGATTAAGGCCCATCTGACGGACGGCGTTTCGGAACCCATCGGTGTTCCCTTTCTTACCGACGACAAGGTGGTGATTAACGGAGATAAATCTCAACGCAAGCATAGGTCGGACTCGAATTTGGGAACTGCAGATTACGACCTGGTGCGCTACCAACATAACCACCCATCAGTCCTAAAAATGGGGAAAAAAACAGGCTCGAAGTTCTAACTCAGGTTCTAATGTAAAGTTCGGAGATTGAATCTTTAACGCAGCACGGGACGGCACGTGGAAAACCAGTGAATTATACTTTTGACTTGTTGGCCAAGTATTTGGAACATTACGCGGGGTCCAATTCTGTTTAAAATGACAGAGACTCTTCAACATTCAATGGAGCAACGCGTGCTTCTGGGCGGGGTTTGCTCAGTTGGTAGCGCGCCAGGCTACCGACTGATCTGTAGTTCTCAGGTTCGAGTCCCAGCTGGGTAAGCGTTGAGATTTATCTCCGCAAAATTACCCACCCTACCCACGGTCAGTAAGGGACACCGATGGGCTTGAAAAGGCCGCCATCCATCGGATGGGACGCTAAGCCGTGGCCCCGTGGCCCCGTGTACCCTGTGCACGTTAAAGAAATCGCTGGACGGTCTTGACGGAAGGCTACCATCTGTCTCCCAACAGCTGTTCCAGTGGGTCCCCTCCCCCAACCTTCTCTGAGCCTTTGGGGTCCATGTGACCTGGTCATTTAGCCCATGGTGTGCAAAAAAGTTCCGCTCAGATGTAAAACAACCGAACGCGTGCTTCTATATGCAATTTTGTTGAAACTCTATCAAGCCCTGCACTATATCATGAAAATGATTTCGAAAATCTGAAAAAAAAACAAAGTGAATCCGTCAGTTCACCACTCTTACATTCAGTGACGTACTTAGAAAATTCTAATGGATGGTTTCTCTGATTTTACGAACTGCTTTAGAAAGTATGTTATTTATACCCTACCTGGAGTAGGATATAATCTCATAACCACCTTCATTCTCTTCCTCGTTGGGTGTGCCACTCTAGTGAGTTCTCTAGCCATCACTATACACTAATTTTGTTCCAGCATCCCAATCAAAATTACTAAAATGTAACACCGTAAGGTATTTAAAAGGTCGTTGATGTAATATAGCTAACAACAGGAAATTTTTACACCACTACTTTAGGTTCCATTCGGAAACGTATCCTCGCTGAGAAAATTACAAAAAAAAATACTCAAATTTGTCCTTATTATATCAATGTTAGCGTCTGAATCAAAGCAGAAGGGTAGTGTTCTACACCCCACCGGATCTAGTTGATGGGGGTAAGAACTAAGGGCAACCGATAGGTCAGGCCCCAAAGTACTGGCTGATGATTGCGTTGTGTTTTCTTTAATGCTATTTTGTGAGGGAGCTTTCCTTCTCATAAGTAAGAGTAGGGGCGGGGGTGGCTCAGTTGGTAGCGCGCCAGGCTCGTAATCTGTAGTTCCCAGGTTCGAGTCCCAGCTGGGTCAGCGTTGAGATTTATCTCCGCAAAATTCCCCCCCCTGCCCCCACGGTCAGTAGGGGACACCGATGGGCTTGGAAAGGCCGCCGTCCGTCAGATGGGACGTTAAGCCGTGGCCCCATGTGTGGGAGAGACATACCCTGTGCACGTTAAAGAACACGCTGGATGGCCTTGACGGGAGGCTTCCATATGTCTCCCAACAGCTGTTCCAGTGGGTCCCCTCCCCCAACCTTCTCTGAGCCTTCGGGCATGTGACCTGGCCATTTAGCCCATGGTGTGCAAAAAAGTGCCGCTCAGAGGTAAAACAACCCAACCCAACCCTTCTCATAAGTAAGCACTCATACGTACAGGAAGGTACATGGCAAACATAATTTATTATTCAAAAATACACGACCTGTTCTCTGGGGTCGGATCACACATATCAATATGGTACACGCCAGGCAACTGGGCCTTATTGGCAAAATATTCTGGGAGACGCAGAGAGAAGGGGAGACACTCAGGGACATTTACTGGAGAGATAAAAACTAAAAGAATCTCAGAAAAACTGCTGCTGACCTTTTTATATTAATCTGCTCCATCGCTGGGATCTTCCTGTTCAGCTGCGCTAGGGCCTGGCCAAGGGGCGATCATCCGCGCTCTGGGAGTTGCAGTTCGGGCTCCGTTAATGGCACAAACAGTTCATCGGCGAAAACACATCATAAGTCCGGTGTTGACAAGGCTGGAGGGGCCTACGGGTGACTTGGCAGGTAACTTGGCAGGGGACTTCGTCTCTCCCTGCATACATGACACTCCAGGACTGGGTTGCTTGCTGTATTCCGCGTTGGCGTCTGCTGCTCACAGATCTTTTCGTTCCGCAAAGGGGGTCTCGACGGCGGTTTGTGGGACTTGGCAAGCCGGCTGCATCGTGAGGGTGGGGTTCACTCTTTCTTCACCCTTTTCCCTAATCGTCTGCTGCGGCGCACGGGTTATCTTCCCATCCGCTTCTCCTTTTTCTGGTTTCCCAGTCGTGATTCTTGCAGTCTCTGTCTTTTTCAAGCCTGCATTCCTTCCTAAACTGATTGCATTCTCTGGTATCTGCCGCTCTGTCTATAGCTTCTTTTGGCCGTTACTTAGCTGTTGCACTTTTTCGTCTTCGCGGGTCTATTGTCTCTTTGTGCTTAGAGCTTACTCCTTGTTACACGTCTGCACTGTCTGCTCTCCATAAGAGGTCGGGGATGAGATGCATCTATATGGTGTATTCTTGCCCCCAACTATAGATAGTCACGGCTTTCCGTTAACTTGGTAGTGCTGTAAGGCGGAACCGGGGATTGCCATGGTTGCCATAACATCTGGCAACATAAGAGTCTGTAGCAGACACACTTCTCTTCTCCCTTGGTCGCGTTTGTCTTCTTCTTCTTATACATCCTTCTTTCTAAGCTGGACCTATTTGTAAAGGGGGCCTCGGCCCCCTTATCATCAGGTCCATAGGCATAAAGGGCAGTGGGTGCGGAGGTCGCGTTTGTCGATTTCAAAAAGGACCCCGCTGTCACTTCTCATTGGACAGCAAAGTTCGTCGGTGACAGCGTTCGCCAAAGTTCATTTGCGCAGTCCGATTTTTATTGGATGTCCCAGCCTCTGGCGTGATCCTGTGTTATCCTTGTCCCCCTCTTGGTGACCATTGCTGCGCGTATTCGAAAACTCCCTTTCCCCTTTTTATAGCCTTGTTTACGCTTTTCTTGGCCGGGGTGCCGTGTGCAAAAGGCCTAGATGGTCCGTCGTCCTCAACATGGAGGCTCAGGTTGCCTTTTCAGCCGTTTTACTGAGGGAAAGTTCGGGTGGCTGGAAGAAAATGGCGACAGATAGTTACGTCGAACTCAGGATTGCAAAATTCCGAGTACGACAGTAGTAACTGATAAAGCCTTAGGCATATTTGCTCGCTGATGCTGTTTCGTTTGAGAAACTTCTCCGAAATGCTTTCATCAGCCGAATGGATTTCGACTGGAATAAACAAAGATTAAATACTTAACTCTGCTAATGGATTGATTGTTAACAGTTGATTAACTGTTAACAGACTTTGATGATGCTGCAAAGATAATGCTGCAAAGACGAATCAACAGCAAAAATAATCACTTTTCTAGTGCCTGAAAGTTCTCTTTGCACAACGTTTTATGTTTTCCGTCATTTAATTTCCACAAGGCTTATTATCGGACACTGGTCATTAATGACCAGTATGGAAACGTTCCCATGTTTTACCAATGGAAATGGAAAATAATGAAAACGTCCCCATATTATATCAATGGAAATGGAAAAAAATGAAAACATTCCCATGTTATATCAATGAAAATGGAAAAAAATGAAAACCTTCCCATGTTATATCAATGGAAATAGAAAATAATGAAAACGTTCCCATGTTATATCAATGAAAATGGAAAAAATGGAAACGTTCCCATGTTATATCAATGGAAATGGGAAAAAAATGAAAACGTTCCCATGTTATATCAGTGGAAATGGAAAATAATGAAAACGTTCCCATGTTATATCAATGAAAATGGAAGCAAAAATGAAAACGTTTATATCAATGGAAATGGGAAAAAAATGAAAACGTTCCCATGTTATATCAATTGAAATAGAAGAAAAAATGAAAACGTTCCCATGTTATATCAATGGAAATGGAAAAAAATGAAAACGTTCCCATGTTATATCAAGGAAAATGGAAAAAAATGAAAACGTTCCCATGTTATATCAATGAAAATGGAAGAAATAATGAAAACGTTTATATCAATGGAAATGGGAAAAAAATGAAAACGTTCCCATGTTATATCAATGGAAATGGGAAAAAAATGAAAACGTTCCCATGTTATATCAAGGAAAATGGAAAAAAATGAAAACGTTCCCATGTTATATCAATGAAAATGGAAGAAATAATGAAAACGTTTATATCAATGGAAATGGGAAAAAAATGAAAACGTTCCCATGTTATATCAATGGAAATGGGAAAAAAATGAGAACGTTCCCATGTTATATCAATGAAAATGGAAAATAATGAAAACGTTCCCATGTTATATCAATGAAAATGGAAGAAAAAATGAAAACGTTTATATCAATGGAAATGGGAAAAAAATGAAAACGTTCCCATGTTATATGAATTGAAATAGGAGAAAAAATGAAAACGTTCCCATGTTATATCAATGGAAATGGAAAAAAATGAAAACGTTCCCATGTTATATCAATGAAAATGGAAGAAAAAATGAAAACGTTTATATCAATGGAAATGGGAAAAAAATGAAAACGTTCCCATGTTATATCAATTGAAATAGAAGAAAAAATTAAAACGTTCTCATGTTATATCAATGGAAATGAAAAAAAATGAAAACGTTCCCATGTTATATCAATGAAAATGGAAAAAAATGAAAACGTTCCCATGTTATATCAATGGAAATGGAAAATAATGAAAACGTTCCCATGTTATATCAATGGAAATGGAAAAAAATGAAAACGTTCCCATGTTATATCAATGAATAGTCAAATTCAAAATTCTGTAATTTCTGCATTAAGCTTTTTATAGGAAAATAGGACTAGATATATTTCAAATCTGCTTAAATCTCGATTTCCAACAAATATATGTGTTGGGTATTTAAAGAGCTCTGGAAGCTCGAATACTTAACAGCAGCAAAGTCAGGTCTAAGAAACTTATGCAAAACTGGCAATTATTAAAAGAATTATTGCCCAAAGTTTTAAAATATACAGTTATGTTATTAAATGGTTTGAAATAATATTTTCTTTAAGTTTTAATTAACTTTTGAATTTTTGACATCTCTGCCACTCAATACAAACTTAAACAGTATAACTTTTGAAGTATTGAACGGATATTGTTCAAAATAGAAATTTAGACAACTCATTTTACATTTTATATTCATCTTCAGTAATATGTTTCCATAAAAAAATTTATCCAGTTACGGAGCAGCTAAATTCGTTCTCCATTAACATTACACTAAGATGTTTCCATTTTTCTGTCCGAGAACGTCTTTGAGGCACTACTCTATGATAATTACGGGGGTTATCAAAATAATGGAAACATCCACTGGAGTATACGCAATGCGCCATATACATATCACAAGGACGACGTCATCCGTGATGTGTTAATTATAAAGGGAAATGTACGATGTCGGCTATCATGTAGCAGTGCCATAGGCTTAGGTGAAACAGCTATTATTGTGCAATTGTCGACTGTTCTGTTATCAGATCTCAGTGACCACAAAAGAGGCATGATCATTAGTGCTCGTCTTGCAAGAGCTTCAGTAACCAGAACCGCGGAAATAGTAGATGTAACACTCGGAACTGTATCGAAGATTATGATACCTATTAAAAGGAACAGGGCATTGCCTCCAAACGTGCAAATTGTGGACGCCACACTAAGTTGTCAGATAGGGATAGGCGAAAGTTGACCGGATTGTACAACGGAATCACAAGACCACGGCACCGCAAATAGCAGCAGAGTTGAACACCAGTCGGAATGATACCGTTTCCGTCGTAACAGTTCGTCGGGAACTTCATCGTGCCGGTATTTATGTACATGCTGCAATCCACAAACCTCTGATTACCAACATCAATGCAACAAAATGTGTAGGGTGGTCTGACTGACAACGTGTCATCTGGTCTGATGAATCGTGCTACACGTTGTTTCCCATCACTGGTAGAGTGTACGTCTAGCGAAAACCTGCATAAGTGTACCAGACTGGTTCCGACTGTGAAGCATGGAGATAGATCCCTGATGCTGTGGGGTACCATTCCTTAGGGCCATTAGTTATTCTGCAGGGTCGTGTCACATCCGAAACGTGCGAATCCATTTTCGGGGACCACCTTCACTCAATGCTGCGTGCATTGTTCCTTAATGACCGTCCCTGGTTTCAAACAGATAATGCACCAGTGCATTGTGCGAACGTGTCACGTTGTGGTTTGCAGAGCATGAGGATGAGGTACAGCAGCTACTCTGGCCATCTCAATATTATTGAACATTTGTGGGAATATCTGGAGTGCAAGGTCAGATCACACTTTCCACCTCCAGCATCATTGGCACAGTTGGGCCATATTTTACAGAATGAATGATCCCACATTCCATTACCGTATGTGCTTTAATTGAACAAGTCTATTCCACGTCGAACTGCATCTGTTCTGAACGCCTAAATAAATAAAATAAAATAAATACCCCCTCAAGCAGTTGCTTGCCACAGAGGTCTGACAGGAACCTGTCAGTTCATATGCCATAGTAGAAGGTCTGAGAGGATGGCAGGCCCTCAGCAGAAAAACGATACAAACAGCCATGCCTTACCCGGGGCTCGAACCCAGGTCCCTTAGATCAGTAGCCAAGCGCGTTAACCACTCGACCATGGGACGGCACTACAGCTTATTAATAAAATGTTCTCCGCAAACAGTACGTGTTTCCATTATTTTTATAATCCTCTGTTTCTGCTCAGTGGTGCAAAAATAGTGCTGTTCCAAAAGAGACTACATAAGAAATAATTATTTTCTTTTTTTGAAATTTCACCGATCTCTTCATTTTTTACAAGTTATCACATGTACCTGTATACCAGTATTAACTAACTTATTTCTCTTATCAATTACTATTTTTTTTTACATCTTATTTGCATTCTTCTTAATATTGTGGGTTTTAGTCGGTAGCCCGCCAGGCTCGTAATCTGTAATTATGAAGTTCGAATTCCACCCTGGACCAGCGTTGAGATTTATCTGCGCAAACTTCCCCGCCCTTCCCTCGGTCAGTAGGGGACACCAATGGCTTAGAAAAGCTGGCCGTCCGTCGCACGGGACATTAAGCCTTGCCTCCGTGTGTCGGAGAGAGCCATACCCTGTGCACGTTACAGAACACACTGAATGGCCTTGACGAGGGGTTACCATCTGTCTTCTAACAGCTGTCCACTGGGTTTCCTTCCCCCAACTTGCTCTGAGCCCTTGGGGATCTTTATGACCTGACTATTTAGCCCATTTTGTACAAAAAAATGTGCTGTTTAGAGGTAAATCAACCTAAATCTGAATTTTTCTTACTCAAACTTTGCATTTTCAAGCAATTTTGTTTAACAATAATTTGTTGCAATAGTAGAGAAGCCTAAGAAGTATAATCATAGAATATAAATATAGAACTCATGAATCATTAGCTAAAACATAAGTTACGTACCAGCGCTGGAAATAGAATTTTTGAACTAGAGATACAGCAAAATACATCGATTCCATGACTTATGACGCCACTTCCCCCAAAATAAAAAAAAAACTCTGAAGACGTTAGATTATTCTCTCGCCACACACACTTGGTAATAGAGCAGCCATCAGTTGCTTGTGTAGAATGATGTATATTACGCCGGATACAGCTAGTTTTTTTTTCATCTTCGGAACTAGTGGGACGCCATCCCATTGCCTTCCGCCCCACTATCCCCCGATTTTCACCGCTGGTAACTACAATTTATATGGTGACGTTCCTATAAAGTTTGCTTTAAATGTAAGATTAATTACATCTTTATTACCTCGCCTTTTTATTCCTTAAATGTAATAATCGAGTGCTTAATATCAATCCCAAAACTTACGAACACAAATGGATGAACTCTTACCGAACCCGGGTCTAGGAAATAATTAAGGAAGAAGGTTGGTTTGTTTTACCTCTGAGCGGCACTTTTTTGCACACCATGGGGTAAATGGCCAGGTCACAAAGACCTCGAAGGCTCAGAGAAGGTTGGGGGAGAGGACCCACTGGAACAGCTATTGGGAGACAGATGGTAGCCTCCCGTCAAGGCCATCCAGCGTGTTCTTTAACGTGCACAGGGCATGGCTCTCCCGCACATGGAGACACTGCTTAACGTTCCATTCCATGAACGGCGGCCTTTACAAGCCCATCGGTGTATCCTACTGACCGTGGGCAGGGAGGGGAATATTTGCGGAGATAAATCTCAACTCTGACCCAGCTGGGACTCGAATTTGGGAACTGCAGATTACGAGCCTAGCGCGCTACCGACTGAGCCATCCCCGCCTCCAGGGATACAAGAGAGTAGATTTCAATTGCAGTATAATATTTTCCTCCCGTTCTAAAGTTCTTTAAAATATTTCTTGAAAAAATGCTTGAAATATGCAGATGCTCCATATTATCATAGCTAGTATTCTCAAAGGGACCCCTTGCCTATAGACTTTAACGATTTAATAAACTGTACGTTTCTCTGACAATATCTGGATATTGCTACTATGAAAAGAACAAATCAGAGCTGTAGTATAATTGGGTGGAAGAAATCCAGTTTTCAGCTGGTTTTTAAAGAAGAAAGAACCAACTAATGATTTTACTTTATCGTCTGTCCTTTTATGGGAATTCGACTTTTTTCCTTTTCATACAAATTTTAAAATTTCTTTTTCTTTTCTGATGAAATGTTAAGATTCGCATTTTTCTAATCTCCTAATAGCTTTAATAGCGACCTCTAAAGGTGGAAAATGCAAATTTTCAAACATATTGCCTACAATTAACTTACGGAAGAAATTTGAAATTTCGGAGGTTGGGGATTACATTAACAGCAATGATTTGACTTCCCCCCTCCCCTTACCACTAGGAGGCATAAAAGAATAAACTATTTTGATTAAAGACACTGATTGCAAGCATTTTGGGCTTTTACAAGAATATATAAATATTTTCGAAAAATAACTCATGAAAACGCTGTCGGTTGGAAGAGTCACTGTTTTAAGAAATAATAATACTTTTGTGTTGTATATGTACTAATTTTGGGATGTTTTACCTCTGAGCGGCACTTTTTTGCACACCATTGGCTAAATGGCCAGGTCACATGGTCCCCGAAGGCTCAGAGAAGGTTAGGGGAGGGAACCCACTGGAACAGCTGTTGGGAGACAGATGGTAGCCTCCCGTCAAGGCCATCCAGCGTGTTCTTTAACGTGCACAGGGTATGGGCTCTCCCGCACACGGAGTAACGGTTTAAAGTCCCATCCGACGGACGACGGCCTTTCCAAGCCCATCGGTGTCCCCTACTGACCGTGGGTAGGGCGGGGAATTTTGTGGAAATAAATCTCAACGCTGACCCAGCTGGGGCTCGAACCTGGTAACTGCAGATTACGAGCCACCCCCACCCCTATATGTACTAATAAAAAATTACTATGTGCATTTTTCCCAATATCCATTACTTCGAATTTCTAATGTTCGAGAGCTTTAAAGATAGAAAAATAAAATTCATTTTCTTTGAAAACAAACACCCAACATTCGTCACAAGCGAAACTTTTTTTTCCGGTTTTATTTGTATTTTGGTTATCCGTACTTAACTTTTGATGATCAATGTAATCATCCTTCACTGAATAAATTCACACTAAAAAATAAAGTTCTCGGTGACTAGCACGCTTTCCTCCCTTCAGCTTACCTCGAACTTATTAAACTCTGATTCAATACATTCACCACAGCTCCAAAGTAAAAAATGTACTTTATATTTTCAATTCCACATTTCATCTAAACAGAAAAGCAAAAATACTACTCGAAAACCCGCATCTGGAGAACAGTAAAGGTTTATTAAAATCGCATGTTCAACCAATTTTTGCTGGTAAGCAATAGCTTTCAGAATGACCCACGACCAGTGCATATTAACAGCACATCCCTTCTCATCACCCTGCAGCAATTTAGCTTCCTGGCACAGATGCAGCTGCATCCAAGTATCTCTCGCACTGTGAGGTTCTTAAGGATTCCGAAACCACACCGCAATAATCTCTTCTGACTCTACCCCGGGCAGTAATAACGGTTCAGTCTCTCCACACATCAGAGCGATGACAAGACGTGGGTCCTGCCTGACAACAGGTCGGCTAATAACTTCGAGGTATGGAGAGAGAGAGAAAATGCGGAGCTATCATGATGGATATAGGGCTGTCGAACGTTATCATTCAGGAGACTAAAACAACACTAGATCTGTGCGCTGGATCGTTAAATTGTTTTAGATGTGTTTAGATAGAAGCAAGGTTTAGACAGAAAGTCAGTTTGCTATAGATTCATGATAAGCTTAGAAAAAGATGGTAAACTTTGAAAATAAATAAAATATAGACAACCACAAATTCAGAACTAAAAATAAAATTCTCAGTAAGAAAATGTATAGACTTTGCAAAAAAAAATCCTTCCACTTTCTCCTACCACTTTCTCCTACACTGAAATCCTTCCACTTTCTCCTACACTACAACTCTTCCACCTTCTCCTACACTGAAATATTTCCACCTTCTCCTACACTGAAATCCTTCCACCTTCTCCCACTGAAATCCTTCCACTTTCTCCTACAACTCTTCCACCTTCTCCTACACTACAACTCTTCCACTTTCTCCTACATTGAAATCCTTCCACTTTCTCCTACACTGAAATCCTTCCACTTTCTCCTACACTGAAATCTTTCCACTTTCTCCTACACTGAAATCCTTCCACCTTCTCCTACACTGAAATCCTTCCACCTTCTCCTACACTACAACTCTTCCACCTTCTCCTACACTACAACTCTTCCACTTTCTCCTACATTGAAATCCTTCCACCTTCTCCTACACTACAACTCTTCCACTTTCTCCTACACTGAAATCCTTCCACCTTCTCCTACACTACAACTCTTCCACCTTCTCCTACACTGAAATCCTTCCACCTTCTCCTACACTGAAATCCTTCCACTTTCTCCTACACTGAAATACTTCCACCTTCTCCTACACTGAAATCCTTCCACCTTCTCCTACACTACAACTCTTCCACGTTCTCCTACACTGAAATCCTTCCACCTTCTCCTACACTACAACTCTTCCACTTTCTCCTACACTGAAATCCTTCCACCTTCTCCTACACTGAAATCCTTCCACTTTCTCCTATACTGAAATCCTTCCACCTTCTCCTACACTACAACTCTTCCACCTTCTCCTACACTGAAATCCTTCCACCTTCTCCTACACTGAAATCCTTCCACTTTCTCCTACACTGAAATCCTTCCACCTTCTCCTACACTGAAATCCTTCCACCTTCTCCTACACTACAACTCTTCCACTTTCTCCTACACTGAAATCCTTCCACCTTCTCCTACACTACAACTCTTCCACTTTCTCCTACACTGAAATCCTTCCACCTTCTCCTACACTGAAATCCTTCCACCTTCTCCTACACTGAAATCCTTCCACTTTCTCCTACACTGAAATCCTTCCACCTTCTCCTACACTACAACTCTTCCACCTTCTCCTACACTACAACTCTTCCACCTTCTCCTACACTACAACTCTTCCACCTTCTCCTACACTGAAATCCTTCCACCTTCTCCTACACTACAACTCTTCCACTTTCTCCTACACTGAAATCCTTCCACCTTCTCCTACACTGAAATCCTTCCACTTTCTCCTACACTGAAATCCTTCCACCTTCTCCTACACTACAACTCTTCTACCTTCTCCTACACTGAAATCCTTCCACCTTCTCCTACACTGAAATCCTTCCACTTTCTCCTACACTGAAATCCTTCCACCTTCTCCTACACTACAACTCTTCCACCTTCTCCTACACTACAACTCTTCCACCTTCTCCTACACTGAAATCCTTCCACCTTCTCCTACACTACAACTCTTCCACTTTCTCCTACACTGAAATTCTTCCACCTTCTCCTACACTGAAATCCTTCCACTTTCTCCTACACTGAAATCCTTCCACCTTCTCCTACACTACAACTCTTCCACCTTCTCCTACACTACAACTCTTCCACTTTCTCCTACACTGAAATCCTTCCACCTTCTCCTACACTACAACTCTTCCACTTTCTCCTACACTGAAATCCTTCCACCTTCTCCTACACTACAACTCTTCCACCTTCTCCTACACTGAAATCCTTCCACCTTCTCCTACACTGAAATCCCTCCACCTTCTCCTACACTGAAATCCTTCCACTTTCTCCTACACTGAAATCCTTCCACCTTCTCCTACACTACAACTCTTCCACTTTCTCCTACACTGAAATCCTTCCACCTTCTCCTACACTGAAATCCTTCCACTTTCTCCTACACTGAAATCCTTCCACCTTCTCCTACACTACAACTCTTCCACCTTCTCCTACACTACAACTCTTCCACCTTCTCCTACACTACAACTCTTCCACCTTCTCCTACACTACAACTCTTCCACCTTCTCCTACACTGAAATCCTTCCACCTTCTCCTACACTACAACTCTTCCACTTTCTCCTACACTGAAATTCTTCCACCTTCTCCTACACTGAAATCCTTCCACTTTCTCCTACACTGAAATCCTTCCACCTTCTCCTACACTACAACTCTTCCACCTTCTCCTACACTACAACTCTTCCACCTTCTCCTACACTACAACTCTTCCACCTTCTCCTACACTACAACTCTTCCACCTTCTCCTACACTACAACTCTTCCACCTTCTCCTACACTGAAATCCTTCCACCTTCTCCTACACTACAACTCTTCCACTTTCTCCTACACTGAAATCCTTCCACCTTCTCCTACACTGAAATCCTTCCACTTTCTCCTACACTGAAATCCTTCCACCTTCTCCTACACTACAACTCTTCTACCTTCTCCTACACTGAAATCCTTCCACCTTCTCCTACACTGAAATCCTTCCACTTTCTCCTACACTGAAATCCTTCCACCTTCTCCTACACTACAACTCTTCCACCTTCTCCTACACTACAACTCTTCCACCTTCTCCTACACTGAAATCCTTCCACCTTCTCCTACACTACAACTCTTCCACTTTCTCCTACACTGAAATTCTTCCACCTTCTCCTACACTGAAATCCTTCCACTTTCTCCTACACTGAAATCCTTCCACCTTCTCCTACACTACAACTCTTCCACCTTCTCCTACACTACAACTCTTCCACTTTCTCCTACACTGAAATCCTTCCACCTTCTCCTACACTACAACTCTTCCACTTTCTCCTACACTGAAATCCTTCCACCTTCTCCTACACTACAACTCTTCCACCTTCTCCTACACTGAAATCCTTCCACCTTCTCCTACACTGAAATCCCTCCACCTTCTCCTACACTGAAATCCTTCCACTTTCTCCTACACTGAAATCCTTCCACCTTCTCCTACACTACAACTCTTCCACTTTCTCCTACACTGAAATCCTTCCACCTTCTCCTACACTGAAATCCTTCCACTTTCTCCTACACTGAAATCCTTCCACCTTCTCCTACACTACAACTCTTATCACCTTCTCCTACACTGAAATCCTTCCACCTTCTCCTACACTACAACTCTTCCACCTTCTCCTACACTACAACTCTTCCACTTTCTCCTACACTGAAATCCTTCCACCTTCTCCTACACTACAACTCTTCCACCTTCTCCTACACTGAAATCCTTCCACCTTCTCCTACACTACAACTCTTCCACTTTCTCCTACACTGAAATCCTTCCACCTTCTCCTACACTACAACTCTTCCACCTTCTCCTACACTGAAATCCTTCCACCTTCTCCTACACTGAAATCCTTCCACCTTCTCCTACACTGAAATCTTTCCACCTTCTCCTACACTACAACTCTTCCACCTTCTCCTACACTACAACTCTTCCACCTTCTCCTACACTACAACTCTTCCCTTTCTCCTACACTGAAATCCTTCCACCTTCTCCTACACAACTCTTCCACCTTCTCCTACACTACAACTCTTCCACTTTCTCCTACACTACAACTCTTCCACTTTCTCCTACACTACAACTCTTCCACCTTCTCCTACACTGAAATACTTCCACCTTCCCCTACACTACAACTCTTCCACCTTCTCCTCACACTGAAATCCTTCCACCTTCTCCTACGTCATCCGCCTTCTCTAAAGTCCTATCTTCTCCTATACTAATGCTCCTCCACCCCTCCACTAACACTTTTCTACTTCCTCATATTACTGAGTTCATTGCCCCCCCCCCCCCAAATAAGGGACGCCTAGTAGTAAAGCAATCCAACTCAATGATTAGGCCCGTACAATAACTCTGTACTAACGCTCTTTAGTTCTACACTAACATGCACAATATTTATATACGGGGGGGGGGGGGATTACAAACTAATGTAACCATTTTAAATATTTATTGAATAAAAACTTTAAAGACAACATTAGCAATTGCTACATTTCTTGAGAGAATACTTATGCAATATTTTTACCCACCAGAAAAAGATTTCAAATGATGAATATGGCTACCAATAATCATCTTATTCCAGTTTAATTTGAAATATAGCCAGCATGTACCTGAGGAGTCCCATGGTAGCCAAATGTTCATCATTTGCAAAAAAAAAAAATTTTTCTGGATGTAAAACAAATCCGGAAGTGATCTCTCGAAATAGTATGTAGAATTTGCTGATGTCGAATTTACAGCTTTTGTATAATAAATATTTAAAATCGTCACATTTTAAGAAATAAAGACATTTTTAATCACCCGTATCCAGGATCGAAATCCATTGCAGTGTAACATTTTCTGTTTCGTTTTAGACGGTTTTAAAATTTCATCAAAATTGGTGATATATGCAGAAATTTAATAATTTTTGGCTTCATTACCCCTACTATGATTCTCAAAGTGGGGGCTTCGGTCCCCTTGAACCCTCCTTTAAAAAAAAAACGAGATAATAGTTCCACTTTGTCGTTTGTCTGTAAACATCGAACTAGTTTGTTTATAGAGATAAAAGTCTTTTTGTGTTGGATAGGAATTAATGAAATATTACGATTCGCACCTTTCCGAACTCCGAAAATCTATTATTGCTCCCTCTAACGGTTGAAAATGATGAAAATTCCAAACTTTCAAACGAGTACTACAAATGAATGTAGTTAAGCTAGAAATTTGAAATTTTGGGGGTAAGTGTCATGTCCCCCGAATTTTATGTTTATTTTTTGATATATTTTTGTTGTATATATTTTTATGTATTGAGTGTGTTCGTGTGCTGGGTCAACTCACGAGGTTGTTTTTCGGGTCTAAAGCGGCTGCATGCAAGTAATGGAATCAGCTCCAGAAGTTGTTTATGGCCGTAAATGACTAGCCTAGGGCACTAGTGCAGCGAGGAGGCTAGGCAGAAGATGTGTTTGTTGTTTGACCTCTGAGTGGCACTTTTTTGCACACAATGGGCTAAATGGCCAGGTCACATGGACCCCGTAGGCTCAGAGAAGGTTGGGAGAGGGAACTGGAACAGCTGTTGGGAGACAGATGGTAGCCTCCCGTCAGGGCCATCCAGCGTGTTCTTTAACGTGCACAGGGTATGGCTCTCCCGCACACGGGGCCACGACTTAACTAGGCGGAAGATTTCAAGCATTAGTTTTGCTGTGAGCTTTCGAACGAAGGAGTCGTTTTTGATACGTGTCAGAAGGACGCCATCATACTCAAAGGAAACCCTTGAAGAGAGGGTACGATTCCAAAGGGGAATCGAGATTCTTGGAGAATCTGCCTTTTTATTCTTGTGGTTCAAAAGGAACCACGGTGTAGGCAAAGGTTGGTTATCCTTTCGACGAGTTTTTGAGGTCTGTAAAGTGAGGATTCGCAGAGCGTGCGATTCTCCATCTCATTATATTATTGTTTGCAGCAGTGAAGCAGCAAAGGCCCACGGAGTGGAGCGTATTCCCAGCACGTAGTGTATATATTGTTAAAAAACTGTGTCGTCGCTATCCAATAATATGTAGTTCCCAGGTTCGAGTCCCAGCTGGGTCAGCATTGAGATTTATCTGCGCAAAATTCCCCACCCTGCCCACGGTCAGTAGGGGACACCGATCCGTCGGATGGCCGCCGTCCGTCGGATGGGACGTTAAGCCGTGGCCCCGTTTGCGGGAGAGCCATACCCTGTGCACGTTAAAGAACACGCTGGATGGCCTTGACGGGAGGCTACCATCTGTCTCCCAACAGCTGTTCCAGTGGGCCAACTCCCCCAACCTTCTCTGAGCCTTCGGAGTCCATGTGACCTGGCCATTTAGCCCATGGTGTGCAAAAAAGTGCCGCTCAGAGGTAAAACAACCCAACCCAACGCTATCCAACTCTCGTGCAGTTAATCAATGGACTGTTATTATTCATCATTCACCACCAGTCTCTTCAAAGGCGTGTAGTGCCACGGGCCTAAAAACCCGCGAACCTGTAATTGCAGCGAAGTGAGGGTGAAGTTCTCTAAGTACTAATAGCATCGTCCTCCGGTGGCCACGACATTTGGCCCAATCCCATCGCATTCCGAATAGGGAGGTCATCACATCTGGCTCAGTCTTCATAGATCTGGAAGGGAGGATCATTACAGTAGGATATGAAGATCACGATGTTTTCATTAGCAACAATGTGTTAACGCCTTTTACCCTTAGGGAAGGAGGGGAAACACAACGTTTTTGGTTTAAAAGATAATTGTGATTTTAGAGATAAATGAAAAATTATTTTTTAGGTTGGATGACATATTACGATTTGCATTTTACGAATCTCCCAAAGCTTATAATTGCGCCCCCTAACGGTGGAAAACAATCGAAATTTTCAAACGAATATTCCAAACGATGTATTTATGCTCGAAATTTGAAAGTTTTATAGTGGAACATGAAGGTTCTAATGTTTCCATTGGCAACAATGAGTTGACCCCTTAGACCCAGAGGGGTGGGATAATTGTTTGTTTTAGATATAAATTAAAAAATTTTTTAGGTTAGATAGGTATTGATGAAATATTACTATTTGCACTTTCTGAATCTCCCAAAAGCTATAATTGCGCCCTCTAACTGTAAAAAACAAATAGATATTTCTAAAATTTAAAAAGAATATTGCAAACAATGTAGTTATGCTAGAAATTCTAAATTTTAGTGGTGTAATATGAAGGTTATGAAGTTTTTATTGGTGCAGTGAGTTGCTCTTTAAGCCCAGGGTGGGTGGGAGACACAATTATTTTGTTTTAAGAGATAATTATAAAACTATTTTTAATTGGATTGGTTATAATGAAATATTATAATTCACCTTTTTCAAATACTGAGATACTTTTAGTTATATCATTAGAGATCACTAGTAAATATGAAAACAGAGAAACTTTAACGGAAGTTGCAAGTGATCTGTTTTTGCTAGAAATTAGAAATTTCGATGGGTTGGGTTGTTTTACCTCTGAGCGGCACTTTTTGCACACCATGGGTTAAATGGCCAGGTCACATGGACCCCGAAGGCTCAGAGAAGGTTGTGGGAGTTGGCCCACTGGAACAGCTGTTGGGAGACAGATGGTAGCCTCCCGTCAAGGCCATCCAGCGTGTTCTTTAACGTGCACAGGGTATGGCTCTCCCGCACACGGGACCACGGCTTAACGTCCCATCCGACGGACGGCGGCCTTTCCAAGCCCATCGGTGTCCCCTACTGACCGTGGGCAGGACGGGGAAATTTGCGGAGATAAATCTCAACGCTGACCCAGCTGGGACTCGAGCCTGGGAACTACAGATTACGAGCCTGGCGCGCTACCGACTGAGCCACCCCCCCCCCGCCCCACCTACCGCAAGTAGCTTACAATAAAGTACGATGAATTTGTTTCTGAGTAAAACAATCGCAGCTGGAAAAAAAAACTATCACTCTGCTAAAAAAAAAAGCAGCAACAAAAAGAAGCAGAGAACAATTTCCTTTCGCTTGCAAGTTCGTGCATCCTTTGCTTTAAGGGTTAAAAAAAGGAGCTAAATGAGTCGCAGGATCGCATGAAGGTAAAGGATGCTCTTTTAGAAACCAGACCGTGAAACTCCTAACTCATCCTGAGCTTAATGGAAACCAAAGGAAGAAGAAAGGAGAGAAGAAAGTAATGAAGGGAAGAAAACAGTTGGTGAGGTCATTACTTTTCGTAAAGTGTGAAAAAAGCAGCAGTTGGAAGGAAAAACTTTCATTATCGTTATTGAAGTTGGATGAAAACCTCGCTCTAAAAAGTCGCAAAAAGTTAAATGAGGTAAAGCAAGAAAGAAATGTCACAAATTGTGTAATAATAAAGTGTGGTAATAACAGCAGAGTAGTAATCATACTTTTACTACATAAGACACACTTTTCCTATCATTAATGAGACACGATTTATCATCCTTTTCTTTCTTTCACAAAATGTTCTTTTATTGAACATCAACTAGAATTGAAGAAATAGAAAAAATAAAGATTTTTTTTTAGTACAAATTAGGACTTTTAACACGTTTTCAGTAAAAATAATCGCACAGACAATACAGTAGCACACAAAATATACTATTTATTTTTATACAGGGTTCTGTTGTTGGGTTGTTTTACTCTTACCGCCTCTGGCACTTTTTTGCACACCATGGGCTAAATGGCCAGGTCACATGGACCCCGAAGACTCAGAGAAAGTTGGGGGAGGGGACCCACTGGAATAGCTGTTGGGGGACAGATGGTAGCCTCCCGTCAAGGCCATTCAGCGTGTTCTTTAACGTGCACAGGGTATGGCTGTCCCACACACGAGCCACGGCTTAACTTCCCATCCGACGGACGGCGGCCTTTCCAAGTCCATCGGTGTCCCCTACTGACCGTGGGCAGGGCGGGGAATTTTGCGGAGATAAATCTCAACGCTGACCCAGCTGGGACTCGAACCTGGGAACTACAGATTACGAGCCTGGAGCGCTACCGACTGAGCAACCCCCGTTTTTATACAGATTATTATCTTTATTCATTCTTCGATCAGGACCCACCGTCAAGGCTTCACTCTGGGGCGGGAATGTCTCAGTCAGTAGCGCGCCAGGCTCATAATCTGCAGGTTCAAGTCCCAGCTGGGTCAGCGTTGAGATTTATCTCCGCAAAACTCCCCCTCCCTGCCCACGGTCAGTAGGGGATACCGATGGGTTTGGAAAGGCAGCCGTCCGTCGAATGGGACGTTAAGCCGTGGCTCCGTGTGCACGTTAAAGAACACGCTGGATGGGTTGGGTTGTTTTACCTATGAAGGGCACTTTTTTGCACACCATGGGCTAAATGGACAGGTCATATGGACCCCGAAGGCTCAGAGAAGGCTGGGGGAGGGGAACCCACTGGGACAGCTGTTCAGAGACAGATGGTAGCCTCCCATCATGGCCATCCAACGTGTTCTTTAACGTGCACAGGGTAGGTTCTTCCACACACGGGTCCACTGCTTAACGTCCCATTTCATGGACGGCAGCCTTTCCAAGCCCATCGGTGTCCCCTACTGACCGTAGGCAGGGCGGGGAATTTTGCGGAGATAAATCTCAACGCTGACCCAGCTGGGACTCGAACCTGGAAACTGCAGATTACGAGCCTGGCGCGCTACCGACTGAGCGAGTCCCACCTCCACCCCCTACACGCTGGATGGCCTTGACGGGAGACTACCATCTGCCTCCAACAACTGTTCCAGTGGGTCCCCTCCTCCAACCTTCGCTGATCCTTTGGGGTCCTTGTGACTGGCTCAGAGGTAAAACAAGCAACCCAGGGCGCCTCTCTAACAACGTTTATTTTGTTATTTATTTTCGTAGTGTTTGTTTAGATTGGATGGTTGCGAAACTGGCACAAATTTTGCAAAACAGTTTCATTTGGTTCCAAATTTAGGTGAGGACAAAATTTTTCTAACAATCCTAAACAAGAAATAGCTTTGCCACCATTTTTTACTAATTGCCAGTGACCTAGAGTAAGTGATAATTGGTGAGACTATTGAGACTGAGCAATTCTCGCTTCGACAGTTCACACAGATTGTGTTTTCACAGTCTCCACAACTGTCATTACACAAATACAAAATCCTTAAGCAACCATGCGCTACATAGGTCCTACAAGATTGTAATTTCGTTCACCGTCAACATCTATCCCAAGTTATTTCTTTCGCATTTCGTCACTGTAGGTCAATTCTGGCAAAGGGCAACTTCACGATGTCAATTCAATCGTTTGTCATTCAACATCCCTTTTTCTGAAGCTTTTGGATACCGTTCATAACTCTGTTTGCTATGGCAACTCATCAATGGGACACAGTTTGAGCACCAGGTAAGAGATTGACGTTTCCTTTCTTGATGTTGTCTCTCTGCTGAGATATTTCCTTCCTCACAGATCTCTATTCCCCCCCCCCTGCCCACGGGCAGTAGGGGACACCGATGGGCTTAGAAAGGCCGCCGTCCGTCGGATGGGACGTTAAGCCGTGGACCCCTGTACGGAAGAGCCATACCCTGTGCACGTTAAAGAACACGCTGGATGGCCTTGACGGGAGGCTACCATCTGTCTCCCAACAGCTGTTCCAGTGGGTCCCCTCCCCCAACCTTCTCTGAGCCTTCGGGGTCCATGTGACCTGGCCATTTAGCCCATGGTGTGCAAAAAAGTGCCGCTCAGAGGTAAAACAACTCAACCCAGGATACTGAGAAAGAGATTAGAATTCTAATTTGTTAAAAACAATTTAGTCATAATTTTTCAATAATACAGCATTTTATATTAAAAAAGATGATAAATCGTGTCTGATTAATGATAGAAAAAAGAGATTTTATGGGTTGGGTTGTTTTACCTCTGAGCGGCGCTTTTTTGAACACCATGGGCTAAATTGCCAGGTCACAATAACCCCGAAGGCTCAGAGAAGGTTGGGACCCACTTGAACGGCTGTTGGAAGACATATGGTAACCTCCCGTCAAGGCCATCCAGCGTGTTCTTTAACGTGCACTGGATATGGTTCTCCCGCACACGGAGCCAGGGCGACGGACGGCGGTCTTTCCAAGCTCATCAGTGTTCCCTACTGACCGTGGGCAGGGAATTTTACGGAGATAAATCTCAACGCTGACCCAGCTGGGACTCGAACCTGGGAACTACAGATTACGAGCCTGGCGCGCTACCGACTGAGCCACTCCCTCCCCGATTTTATGTGTAAAGGTGTGGCTACTATTATTACTTCATTCAGGCCCGGATCTAGAAAACAATCGAGGAGATGTGGGGGGGACAAGAAACACAATCGAGACGAAAAATATATAAAGGGGGGAAGACACTTGATTTTCAATGCAGTATAATATTATACGGGTTTTAAAAAAAAATCCTTTAAAAATGCATGAAATATAAATAAGTTTAATAATTTTTTTGCCTCTTATACCCGTACTCGCATTCTGAAGCCCCCCCCCCCCCCCATCCGGTCCTGACTTCACTTAACTCACTTGTGACTTTTGTTTTCTGATTTACCTTGTTTAACGCTCTTTGTGGTTTTCTACAGAGAGAGGATTTCTTCCAATTTCAGCAGCAATAAAGTCGTAAGTTTTTCGCTCACCTTTCAACTGATTTTTTTTTTCCGCTTTGCGAAGAGTAATGGCATCACCAACTGCTATTCGACCCCCACCCCCCACCCCATTACTTTTTCTTCTTCCTTTATTTTCCATTAAGCTTGCTATGAGTTAGGAGTTTCACCGTCTGCTTTCTAACAGAGCATCCTTACCGTCGTACGATCCTGTAACTCATTAGCTCATCTTCAAAGCAATAGAAGGACCAAGTTGCAAGAGAAGGAGTCGTTGTTCTACAACAGTGGTTCACGTTTTTTTAGTAGTGTCGAAGATTTTATTTTTAAAGATACAATATCACTACTCTGAAATATATTGTATTTTTCCTGAAGTTACCAGTAATGGTTTTATTGAGTGTCATTAGCAGGTTGTTTTACCTCTGAGAGGCATTGTTTTTGCACACAATGGGCTAAATGTCCAGGCCACAAGGACCCCGATGGCTCAAAGAAGGTTGGGGGATGGGACCCACTGTTAGGAGACAAATAGTAGCCCTCGTCAAGGACACTCAGCATGTTCTTTAACGTTGAGTATTTTTACCTCCGAACGGAGGTAAAAACTGGACAGCTGTTAGGAGACAAAGAGTAGCCCTCGTCAAGGACACTCAGCATGTTCTTTAACGTTGAGTATTTTTACCTCCGAAAGGCACTTTTTTTGCACACAATGGGCTAAATGGCCAGGTCGCAAGGACCAAGAGGGTTCAGAGAATGGTGGAGGATGGGACCCACTAGTCAGCTGTTAGCAGACAAGGACACCCAGCATGTGCTTTAACGTGGGTTTTATTTTTCACCTCCGAACGGCACTTTTTTTGCACACAATGGGCTAAATGGCCAGATCACAAGGACCAAGAGGGTTCAGAGAATGGTGGGGAATGGGACCCACTGGACAGCTGTTAGGAGACAAATAGTAGCTCTTCGTCAAAGACATCAGCGTGTTCTTTAACGTGCACAGGGTATAGCTCTCCCACACACGGGACCACGGTCTTACGTCCCATTGGTCGGACTACGGCTTTTCCAAGTCCATCGGTGTCGAGGAGTTTCGCGTATATAAATCTCAACGCTGTCCCATATGGAACTCGAACCTACGAACTGGAGATTTCGAGACATCCCTCGCCCCAAGTAGGGCAATGGAACAGTGTTAGTACAATTAAAAAAGTGGAGAAAATTTAGTGTAGAGGAAGAGAAGATCGTTAGTACAGGAGAATGGAATGCTAGAACCATTAGTACTATTAGGAGAGTAGAAGACTGTCATTTCATTAGCGATAGTTTGGGTCAGTCAAAGAGATTTAATGTGAATGTCATAACTTTTCACAGTAGAAGATTGTTAGTGTAGGAAGGGGTAGTAAAAGGTTATTATTTTAAGGTTATTATTTTAAGGTAACAATGTTACAAGTTTTTCACTTTAATCTTCTCAGAAGTTGCATGACAGAGGGTCGTAATTTCCCTTTAAAAAAAAGCTGTATTGAAATATTTTTCCTCTATGAAATATAAAGTCAGCTGTCATCCGATTTGTAAAGAAAGCAAATATTTTGAATATGACAAGTATTAAAAGAGTGCCTACCCAATTAACTCCTTACTGATAATGTGAGTCATGCGATGAACCGGAGAATAGTCATTGCTGCTGGGGATCTGGGGATAATGTCAGAAAAAAAAGAACATTCACATTTAAAGAGTAAAATTCCGCTGTGAAATAGTTTGTTACTTTCCAAAGTTTACTTAAGTATTGAAACTTGGATTCTTTCTAAGTATCATTGCCTTTTGCACAAACATCATACGTAGTGATAAAAATCTCAAAACTAGCACAATTAGGTCTCTGACTTGCGAAGAGCCGATTGCGAGCCCGGCGCGCTACTGGCTGAGCAACCCCCCCTCCCCCCCCCCAAAAAAAATAATTTGAGAGAGCCAAAATTTTGCACGCACAATAATTTTTATTGCTTAATCGTTTAATAAAATATAGCACTTAAAAATATGGTGTTCTTTTACAATGACACTATATATCTTTCCACTGAGTTAGGTTGTTTTACCTCTGAGGGGCACTATTTCGCACACGATAGGCTAAATGGCCAGGTCACAAGAACCCCGAAGGCTCAGAGAAGGTAGTGGGCTCACTGGAGAGCTGTGAGGAGACAGAAATCTCCCGTCAAACGTTTTCTTTAACGTGCACGCTGTATGGCTTTCCCGCATAAGGAGTCACGACTTAACACCTTATTAAATGGACGGCAACCTTTCTAATGCATCGATGACTCCTATTGACCGAGGTCTTTGCGGAGATAAGTCTTAACTCTGGTCCAGCTGGGAATCGAACCTGGGAACAGCAGATTACCAGCCTGGCGTGTTACCAACTGAGCCACCACCTCCGCTCATTCTACTGAAATCTCACGTTCCTCATAAGTCTCAAAAACGTGGGGCGGGGGTGTCTCAGTCGGTAGCGCGCCAGGCTCGTAATCTGCAGTTCCCAGGTTCGAGTCCCAGCTGGGTCAGCGTTGAGATTTATCTCCACAAAATTCCCCGCCCTGCCCACGGTCAGTAGGGGACACCGACGGGCTTCGAAAGGCCGCCGTCCGTCGGATGGGACGTTAAGCCGTGGCCCCGTGTGTGGGAGAGCCATACCCTGTGCACGTTAAAGAACACGCTGGATGGCCTTGACGGGAGCTACCCTCTGTCTCCCAACAGCTGTTCCAGTGGGTCCCCTCCCCCAACCTTCTCTGAGCCTTCGGGGTCCATGTGACCTGGCCATTTAGCCCATGGTCTGCAAAAAAAGTACCGCTCAGAGGTAAAACAACCCAACTCAAAAACGTATTTTAATGCCAATCTGCTGTGGACGTCTGAGAAGTAATTTTGTTATTTAATTTTACCCACTTAGAACAATTTAAAAAGAATGTTTACGCACACTCCAACCTGATTGCGTTGGAACGCTGTCCGACAGTTTTAAAAGCAGAGATTGTCTCAGTTTCCTTTGCGTGATGTCTGGATTTGAAACTGCCTCAGCAGCGAGAAAAATGAGGAAGCCATCGTCGCTCGTGAAACCAGAACAAACCTCGTAACAAAAAGACCCTCATACACGGTTAGCATCGCGAAAGCGACAGCTGCATCAGACACTTCTCTACTGCCCCAACAACAACTTGTAATACACCGAGGAACGTAAAAGAAAATTCGATTTTGACTTATATGAGCTTTATGTTTCCAAAAAGGAGATAAATTGCGTTTAGACACCTCAGAAATAGGAGCCAAAATGCATTATATGGGATCTCGTAATACTCTGATAATAGAGTTGAAAGTTACGAAACGTGTTTTCTATGCGATTTCTTTTTTCTTGACATTTTGGCCTCGACAGTTTTTTTTCAATGGTTTTGTCTTCGAAACTAACTTCAATATCAGAGCAATTTTAACTTAACGTCACTGAGAGTTCGTCTTTGGAATGAGATTTGTTGTGGCTGATAGCTGTTAGCACTGAGGTCACGCAAAAGTAACGTAAAGGATAATGTCATATTGTTTTGTAGAGATCAATATTTTTATATAGGCACAGTGAATTGCTTGGTATGAATGTTATTCACTTTATGGCTTATTGTCTTCAGTCGTCATTGTACTTCGTTTCGCATTAAATATTTCTGTGTAGTCATGGTGACATTATAGGTGTATAAAGTAACAACCCAATGACAATCAGTTAGAGCGCAAATGACTGCCATTCATCGTTTGAGAATACATTGAATATCGAAATCAATTGTGGCATCAATATTTTTACATTGAGCGCCATCTGTTGAGGAATAACAGAATTAATCATAGCAAGTAGGATTATTTAACGATAAATTCATAGGAAATATCAGCATATTCAATCACTACTAAACAAGGAATCAACTATTAAATAGCCTAAGTTTAGTCTTTAGATGTATACGCCTGTTTTTCCACACTACATATACACGGTCGTATCAGAATAATGTGACCACCCACAGAATCACAGTGTACCTGCCGAAGCGCGTCACAGAGTGCACATGACAAGGTCGACCACAACGAGATATAAGTGGCCGGCAAGGACAGATGAGCCATACTGCCTAACGTGAGCACAATGCGCACAGGTATTGATTTGGCAGACGTTCAGAAAGGAATGATCATCAGCTACAACGCCAAGAGTGGAATAATCTCAGAAACAGCAGACTTCATGGGCTGTTTGCGAGGTGCTGTAGTAAGGGTGTACCAAGAATGGACAGCTAGCACACCGAGTACCTCCAGACATCATAACTGTGGAACCCCAAAGGCCATCGACCTCAGAGGAGAACGTAGCCGCCGTCCACTGGTAAAAAGCAATCGACGCGCAACAGTGCAGCAATTGACCAAAGCGTTATTTTGGTAAAAATAAAGCGATGGAGTTGATAGTGGATGATTTTAACAATTACTTTGCAAGTGTTACAGAAAATTTAATACTGAAATATTCAAAAAATATAAATATAGCTGTCAACGAGATTATTACACCTTCTAATTCACATTCTATTTTTATACCTGAAGCAAATAGAGATGAGGTAGTACAGATCATTAGCAATTTAAAAACTAGTAATACAGTGAGCTATGATATGGTGAAAACTTCGTATATAAAAAGCAATGTAGATGTTTTTTCTGAGATCCTGCAATGTTTGATTAATTTGAGTTTGAACACTGGCATTGTTCCTAACACACTCAAAACTGCAATTGTGCGTCCTATATTTAAAAAGGGACCACGAAATATATATAGTAATTATAGACCGATCATGATCTTATCAGTTATTGAAAAAGTTTTAGAAAAATATGTATACAAATATGTTAATAATTTTTTAGAAAAATGTAAAATAATTACAGATAGGCAGTATGGGTTTAGGAAGAACAGAGGAACTATTGATTTATTAGAGCATTTCTCACAATACATTAATACAGCACTCAATTCTGGAAAAAAGGTTTGTGCTATATTTATGGATTTGAATAAAGTATTTGACACGGTTAACCATGACATATTGTTAAAAAAAAGTTATCATTGGTGGGAATTCGAGGATCACTGAATAAATGGTTCAAAAATTACTTGTCTAATAGGACTATCATCACTAGGATTGAAAATTGTGAGAGTAGAGATCAAATTTTAAATTCAGGTGTACCACAGGGCTCAGTTTTAGGGCCACTTTTATTTGCAATTTATATAAATGATTTAGCAGAAATAAATTTTCAGGGTAATTTGTTTATGTTTGCTGACGATACCGTTCTGCTGAACGCAGGTATGCGGGTAGAAGAAGTAGTTAGATGTGCACAGAACGACTATAATGTAGCAAATTCTTGGTTTCAGAAAAACAAACTCTTCTTAAATGAAGAAAAAACCAAATATATGATCATTCAGAGTAGGCACAAGTTAAATAACTTATGCATTAAAACACATAATTATAACTGTCAATATAAATTAATAATTAACCAAAACGTATGTTCCTGCCCAATTGTGGAAGAGGTTCATAAAATTCAATATTTAGGGATTTATATTGACCAAGATTTTAAATGGAAATCGCACATAAAATATACTTGTGATAAACTAAGGTATGCATCTTACAAAGTGTTGAAGTTGAATACACTTATTCCACTGGATCTCATAACAATGATATATAAAGCTCTCTGTGAATCAATCATTAGGTATGGTATCAGTATATATGGATGCACATATAAATCTGTTTTAAATAAAATTAAACGAATACAAAAAAGTACTCTAAATAATATAGTTAAATTCAATAAACATGTAATTAATGAAGATCACACTGGCAATATTTTTCATTATCTGAACATTTTACCAGTTGACTTGTTATATTTATGTAACTATCTTTAGAAATTACTTTAAAAATGAACACAAGGAGAAAATTTTGCATGTGATCAATACAAGACGAAAGTGTGAAAATTATTTTGTTGAACCAGTTTTTCACAATAATTATGGAAAAGCGCGGATATCTTATCAAATACCCAAAATTTTTAATTCTCTACCGAGAGATCTGTTATGCCTGAGCACTTATTCAGAAATTAAAACTAAAGTTACGAAATGGTTACTAGATGTAAATAATTGAAAAGTAATGTTTAAAAAGTCATATCCTTTTTTCGTTTGCTGACGATACCGTCCTGCGTTCAGCAGAACGGTATCGTCAGCAAACATAAACAAATTACTCTGAAAATTTATTTCTGCTAAATCATTTATATAAATTGCAAATAAAAGTGGCCCTAAAACTGAGCCCTGTGGTACACCTGAATTTAAAATTTGATCTCTACTCTCACAATTTTCAATCCTAGTGATGATAGTCCTATTAGACAAGTAATTTTTGAACCATTTATTCAGTGAACCTCGAATTCCCACCAATGGTATCCTTTAAGCAAGTGCAATTTTAATGCGAAATGATGACTTGTACCATAGGTGATAGTTTTGTGCAATATGTGCTGTAATCCGAAATTTTATACGTTTATTTTATAAATGTGTTTAATTTTTCATGTCTGTGTTTTAATACGTGTTTTTTTTTTTGTTGTTGTTATTGTTTTAGTTTCTTTTTTTAATTATGTGTTTATTTTCCATTATACATGTCATATTCTTTAATAAACCTGTCGTGTGATTGAAAGGAATCCTGCTGACAAGCCATAAGGCTTAGCGGGCTAATCTATGTATATAACCATACTAAGGCTTAATAAAGATATTGTTATTATTAATGAACACTGTGGCACCCAGGTAGGTGTCTCCGATAACATTAGAGCGAACCCTGTTATGCATGGGTCGATGCTGCGTAAGGCGCCCATGTTAACCAAGGTCCATCGGCAACAACGACTGCAATTCGCACGGGACTACCGTCATTGGACAGTGGAAGAGTGGAAAAACGTTGCCTTCTCCGACGAATCTAGGTTTCTACTCCACAGAAGTGATGGGAAGTGGCGGATACGGTGTCAGACACATGAGAACCAACACCCGGACACACTTGTCAGTCAAGTACAGGCCGGTGGTGGCAGTGTGCATGTCTGGGGGATGTTTCCCTGGTATGACTTGGGACCACTGTACCATTGGATGGGTCCTGAATGCCAATGGCTGCCTGTCCATCCTCACTGACCACATGCATCCCTTCACGTTGGACGTTTACCCTGGTGATGATGGTGACTACCAACAGGACAATGCGCCCTGCCATGTCGCTAAGGTGGTGTGTGACTGGTTCCAAGAACCCGACAGCGATGTATCTGTTCTCCCTTGGCCGGCGAAATCTTCCGGCCTCAATCCCATAGAGCACTTGTGGGACCATTTGGATTGACAGGTTCGGCGTGCGGACTCACAACCACGTCATCGCCGGAACTTCCGTGGTCTATTGGAGTCCGAATGGGCACGTGTGCCTCTGGCAACCTTCCAAGGCCTCATTGTGTCCATGCCACGCCGTCTCGCCGCTGTCATTCGGACCAAAGGTGGTTATTCCCATTATAGGTAGATGGTCATATTATTCTGATACGACTGTGTATACGAGGTGTGGTGGAAAAATAGGCGAGGTTACGAGAACTTTTCTTTGTCAATGTATTCCTCGTTGGTCTTAATGCACTTCCCTATTCCCGTCTTCCATGCTTCGAAACATTTTTGCAAGTTCACTTTGGGAATGCCCCTCTGCATCATCAAAATGAGTCCCTTTCATTTCAAAATGGGATCCACCGTTTTGATTTGGTTTTCAGCCAAAAATTGCTTCACTGATAATGCTTGAATGAGAAAGACCGTTGTCGTGATGAGCACATTGCATTCGATTGCCAATTTTCATTCAGGGTGATTACACACGTCTTACATTAACGGGTTTAACACAGACACTTATTCACCCGTTTCGAAAATACTAGTGGTTGTTAGAACCTGAAATTGCTTTTAGGATACTGGATATTATCACAATCACAATGCACATTTCTCCTTCCAGTACATATCTAATCGCCATGTACAGGTCTCACCTTACATCACATCTAATCTTAACTAGTAGAAATATTAGCGTTCTGGGAAGAATAAGCCTTTTTTCACCTACGCAAGATCCATTTTTTTCTGTATCAACTCAAAATTGGTACCCTAAGAAGAATTTAACATCTCAGCCACCATTCACTAAAATTTGCATAAAGCTTGTTGAAAATAAATCTCACTGTATTTCATGTCCGTGATGCTTTCTCAAGCTATATTTATTTCGCGTCGTAGTTCGAAAACCCTGAATTAGTACAATGTGCAACAAGCAAGTGTCGATTAGTTTAAATTACAAAAAAGGAACAAAAAGTTTACAAATTGCTTCAATTTGTCTTTCGATTCTGTCTAGTGGCATCAGCTAATTAGAGGAAAACGAAAAAAAAATGGTTCTTTGTCTCGAAAATGAGTTTCGAGATCATTAATAAACCATCCGAGCAGTGAATATTAGTAATTATGTTCTTACACTCCTTGTGATCCATCATTGGGATTGCGATGCACTTCAAGTGACCGCTGTGCTTCGTAATGATTCCTTGATGCCTTTCGCTGTTAAGAAATTTTCCATCAAGATATTGAAACATGGACACTAACTAACTACTCGTCTTGGTCGATTATTACTTCAGAGACTACTTGTTTGTAAGACAGAATACTTTCTCATCACATCTTACGCTATCAATGTGCTGCATATTCTCAAAAAGAGAAAAAAAACTTTACCATCAGTTGCACGATTCTTATTTTTTTTTCCTATATAAATTCGTGCCCATAATATGGCCACATAGGAAGAAAAACCGTAACTTTAATGTTAACAGCCAATTTTTTAACGTTTCATATACCGTATATGACTTGTTTTAAAAAAACTAGAGCCTAAATAGTGTTCTGGGCTTGAATTGTAGCCGGGTAATAGCGCAGAATTTGTAAATAGTGGTCGAGTCTTAGACAGCGATGTTAGATGTTCCGTAATATGCAAGACTTCCCCCAGAGTATATTTTGTCTCGCCTTCCCCACCATAGTCTTCCTCAAATGTCCTGCGACATAGTCTTCCTCTATGGAATGGTCTTTCTTCTATGGTTCCTCCATAGTCTTCCTCTATGGTCTTCCTCAAAGGTCCTGCGAAATTCATTCCTATTGAGTCGGTAGTATCTTTATATCAGTGTCTCGCAAACTTTTTTACTCTGCGGCACACTGAATCTAATTTTTTTTCCGCGGCACACTGAATCTAATTTTTTTTCCGCGGCACACTGAATCTAATTTTTTTCCCGCGGCACACCTAAAAAAGAATTTTTGATGGTTACGTAAAAAGAGAAAAATTGAAGTTTCGTTAAATGCATTTTATTTAAAATAAATATAATAATAAATATAATTAATCATAACTCGGTGTTTGTTTTAAATATTTAATTTTTTTTAATATATAAATATTTAATTTAATTAATACCAAAATTTGGAAAAAGCTTAATAAATACTTACAAGATCCCAATTGATAAAATCTGAAAGATTTTTATTAAAACACGTCGATAGCACGTCGATATTAAAGCACGTCGATAACATAAGTCAAGTCAAAATGAAATCTTTGGAATATCTAGTGTCAATTTGAAAATCTCTCGCGGCACACTTAGAATCTCTCGCGGCACACAGTTTGCGAGACATTGTTTTATATAGTGAGCTAAAACGACTTTGTGTATCTGTCTTGCTAAATAAATCTTCACTGTTTAATCTAACTCCATATACCATATATAACATATTAAACGCCTGAGCCTAAATGGTATCCTGGGCTCAAACATAGCCTGATACAAGCAAGAAATTGTAAATTATAACAAAATAATAAATTGCATTTAAAATATTTTCCCCTAAAGTACAGGGGAATCAAATAGCAATGCTAAGTACAATTTAATTTTTTTCCTTACTTTTTTTTTTAACTTAATTTTTTTCCTTTTTGGCATTTCTGATTCAGTGAATGCAGAAGTGTTAACAAATAAACCTAAATTGTGCTATGCATTGTCATAAATAAATACGTAAGAAAGGGAGTTTTTGTAGCCAAAACTATCGTGAAGTTAATCTATAAATGCCAACATTGTAAAGAAAATGCAAAAGTTCAGAGTTCTGCATTCCTTAATATTCTATGTACTGTCGATTTAATAGACTGGAAAAATCGTAGAGCTATATGTACATATCTAGTCAGAAATTTAAAAAGATCAAACATCTCTATTTAGTCCTTAATTTTGTTATTCTTAGTATTTACTATTATCACAAAATTTATTCTTACTATTAAAAATTATTCTTACTATTTATCACAAAGACCCCGAGGGCTCGAGAAGGTTGGAGGCCTACCGGACAGCTGTTAGGAGACAGATGGTAGCCTCCCATCTAGGCCGTCTAGTGTGTTCTTTAACATGCACAGGGTATGGCTCTCCCACTCTCTTGGAGGCCTACCGGACAGCTGTTAGGAGACAGATGGTAGCCTCCCATCTAGGCCGTCTAGTGTGTTCTTTAACATGCACAGGGTATGGCTCTCCCACTCTCAGGGCCACGGATTAACGTCCAATCCGACGGACAGCGGCCTTTCCAAGCCCATCGGTGCCCCCTATAGACCGAGGGCAGCGCAGCGTGTTTTGCGAAGATAATCTCAAAGCTGGCCCAGCTGGTATTGAACGTACGAACTGTAGATTATGAGCCTGGCGCGCTACTGATTGAGCCACCCCCGCCACCTTTTCTGGAGAATTGGAGCAATATTAAGGCACTTTCGTATGACTATTCAAGACTTGTTCTAGAAAAAAAAGTTTTCACCTAAGTCGAAACTGATTTGAAAGTAAAACTAGCAGTTATATGCATCCATAAAGAACTTCTCACATGTTTTATTTACTATTAAAACTTTCGTGTCAGCAGTCTCGGATTTCCCATTAGGCACTAGCCTAAGGAAGCCAACATAATACAGGTGACGTCATTTACACGCTACAATTTGTTTATTTAAGTAACAACAAAATTATGTCTTCATAATTTTAACTGGTTGCAAGCAGGACCGGATCTAGGGACAAGGAAACCGTGCAATTCCTCCCCTTTCCCCTCTTCAGAATGCTAACAAGGGTAATAAAGGTAAAAAAAAATTCAACTTATTTATATTTCCATTCATTTTTTCAAGAAATCTTTTAAAGACCTGTGAAACGGAGCGGGTTATACCAACACCACCTAGAGGAGAAGGCCGTACCACTGATTTGTGACGTCAGCATTACTAGACCGGACTGCCGGCAGAATAGATTGAGAGATAGCTTATCCTTGTTAATAGAACTTCCCATTTAGATTTTGAATATTCACTAATAAATCATTAAAATAATTTGTTTTCATATAATTGAAAAAATAATCCCACATTTTTCTAATTTTTTTTAGAGATAACTTTTTTTTGCCTTGACTAGTATTGTAAACCATTAATTACCGTTTCCGATTATACAGATAGCTTTAAATTATTATTTAGATAATAACACTCTTTAAATGTTCGGAAATTTCAAAACTTTTAACTAATTTTGCAAACGATCGATTAATGTACTGAACAAGTACTAAATTTTCGCTCTTAAAGGATTCTAGAAGAGCGAAATATATTTAGAAAAAAACTACTTGTTACAAAATACCACAGATATCTATTTTTTTTCACAAATATGTATGTATATATCTATACATACATATATCTATACATACATATATATGAGGTCTAAAACATTATTTAATGAAAACAGTATGTTTCAATATTGCATATTTTAAGAAAAACAACCAACAAATTCCATATTAAAAATACTTTTATTTACAATATGAGAAAACAAATATATATAGGATACATATTACAATGAAACAAATATTTCATTGTTTACTTTATTTTTAAGAAAATTGTGCAATTAAAACAGGAAAATTCACCAATCATATGGGAGAATTTTTAAGCAATATGAAGGAACTTAATATTGTGCAATACTATTTAAATGGAAAAGGAAAATTTTATGATATTCCCTTCATCCCAGTTGAACTCCTTTTTTTTAAATAGTTTAATAATGAAAGCTGTTTTTAAAGTGCATCACATTAATAAAAACTGTTTCTAGGACAACTATGACTTTTAAATAAAAAGAAAAGAAAAAGTGCTTTCCCAAACTTTTTCACCCTAATGCATATCAAAACTAATTTCTTCACATAACATAGAAATTTTTATCCTTTTTGCTATCATAATAAACTTTAATAATAGGAAAAAAAAATTCTGAAGAAACATGAAAGCAACATCTAAATACATGTGGTCAAAAGGTTTGAACAGATTCAAAATACAACAGAAATATAAAATACAATGAGTATTATACAATGTAAAGGTCACATTGAAATATCCATATACACTCAGTAATTATGAAACCTAATTCCATGTTATGTCAATGGAAAGCTAATTTCAAACCTTTGTAACTTTTAAAATGAGCTTTTATGAAAAAAAATGAAATTAAGATCAATTAAAGATCTCAATCAAATTTATCTAAATCTATGTTCATTAAAAATCAAATTATGAAAACTGGGATATTTAATATGAACAATGGCTGTTTTAAAATATTGATCTGGGAAGTGGTTGAAATAAGTTAATCTCAAAACAGTATCCCATGTTAAATTTTGTTAGCATAGTTTTAGCAGAAAATGTAACAATTATTTAAATTTTCACCAACTCTGCAGAATGCGCATTACTGTTTAAGATGTTGATATATAATAAAATACCCCTTAAAACAGCTGCTTACAACAGAGGTCTGACATGAGCATGTAAGTTTATATGCCATAGTAGGTCTGTGAGGATGGCGGAAACCCGGCAGAGAAACAACACGAACAACCATGCCTTACCTAGGGCTCGAACCCAGGTTAGTAACCAAGCGAAGCCTCTTTAAATACTAAATGAATATTATTGGAATATAGAAAATTAAGATAGATTTTTAACTTATATATATTCAGTCATATTTTCCCATGAAATGTTTATTTTAGAAATTACAGAGCTTTGAAATTATCTTTCCATTGACATAACATGGGATTGGTTGGTCATAATTAACAGAGTGTATATGGGGTAGTTTCATGGCAGCAAACACAGACTTTTATAACACAGAATTGAAAATATTTATGATAATATATTTGTACCTACATGTAATAAGAAAAGATTTAACTTGTAAAATTTGCAGCTATATATATAATTAGTAGAATTGTAGCATCATCAGCAACTCAGATTTAATGACATTGCAAAACTTGAATTAAGTAAAAATAAAGTACTACAAGCAATATATATCAACTATTGAACATTTTACTAACATTGAATAGATAGAATTAGCATCTAAAATTTTCTTATATTTTTATAGAGGTCAAGCTGTTTCAAATGATTCAGTATACTCCAAATGTGCAAATCAAATTGAAGAATTAAAAAAATATCTAGATGTCATTTACATAAAGGTTGATGAAGTGGCAAAAATAAACTACACCAGTAGGTTCTTAATAGGCTTCCTTCCCAAAGGCAAGTCGACAAAATAACTTTAAATTTGTATGGGGTCAAAAATATACAGAACAGAAAAAAATGTTTTGCTATTTTGTAAAGAGCATATACTTAACATGCCTGGAAACATATTAAATAAAAACATTATTCTAATCTTGACCTTCTGCAGAGTTTTTTAAATTTAAGTCATTAACTATTATGCATATCTTAACTGCCATATCTGGTGAAGATGCTTTCAAATGCTAAGAGCAACAGGGTATATTTCCTTTATAAACATATATCCTTACACTAAAATTTTAATATTATTTGAACTTACCATCAGTGTGAAACCAATTATTAACAAAGAACTTGGAAGAAGAAAATATGTATCAGAACCAGTACAAAGTTTCTAATAACATAGTCAATCATCTCCCTCCAAGCAGAAACTGACATCCCCCAATGATACAGAAAACCTTATTGATCTGTTGACCAGGCTAGCTCATAGGCATATCAAACACCCATTGGCAATCACTATTAGAAATTTAAAAAATCCTACATTTGCAAGGCAGAAGAAGCCACAAGATATGCATATATATTAAAGAAAATCAAGGAATAAATTAACTTCCTAAATCTCCCATGGCTTTTACAAAAACCAAAGATTGACACTTAAATTTTCTGCTTATAATGTTCTCAATTTAAAGTAAGGAAGGAAAAATAATATTCAGAAAATTCTATTTGCAGTTTAATGAGTTTCAGTTGATCATTTCATCCAGAAACTGGTGGTATATGTTCCAACAGAAAATTATAAATTTCATACCCCACTAAATGCATGTATAACAGAAGCAATGAAATGGATTGGAAAGAAAACCATATACTGTCACATACTGCATCCAGTACTGAATAGCTGTCCAAACAAAAGCATCCACCCCAAGTATTTGATACATTGATAAAAAAATTTAAAGACAACCAAAAATATAATTTATCTTCAGGGGTCCAGCCATAAGAGTATAGTGGGAAGTGAAAATGTTGTGGAATTGGCAAAAGATCACTCAAAAGTAACACTAAACACAATATTAAGAAAAAACCTACTGACAAGTGCAGGTAGAGATTCCCTTTGATCATAGATTTAGCCACAAAAGACATGAAATCAGTAAAATAAAAATGAAATAAATCTAGTAGACCCTGTACAGTAGCAAAATATAGTTAAAGGAACTGAAAATAGCTATTGCAGCTTGCATGCAATAAAATTTCCACTAAAATATTGCAAAACAGTTGACAATAAAGTTAACCAGTTTTTGTGTCTAAAAAACAATGGTTGAAACAATAGCACACCATTCCAAAGGGTTTTCCACCATTGTATTTATTGGGCTATAATTATTTGAAGGTGGGTCTATGATGTTGTGGAGACTTTTCCATTACAGTGTATCATTACTTTCCAAAAAGCTTCATGCTAACTGATGAAAATGACAACCAGCTATTTTTACCTCCCTCCAAATTTGATATTTCTTAACCTACTTTTTAACATTAGGTACTTTCAGGTACTTGCAGACTAACCAAGTACACGAGCAGATGGACAATCCAAAGACTCGTGTAATAAGAAAAATCAAACAGCATGCTTTATAGAAGATCCATGTTCAATTACTGGCTCAAAGCCTGTGGAAATTGTTTTCCAGATATTAAAGATGAATGAAAATTAATAATTTCTTTATTTAATTATCTTTATTTAACAGTTTAAAATAAATTATCTGCATTGGGTGAAATTAAGACATTGGATTCTGGACTCAATAAAATATTTACTTAAAAATATCAACCACTGATATCAAATTTGTAACATGATTGAGATTACCAAACATAAATTTTTGAATTATATTAAATCTCATAAGAGTAATTTTTAAGGTGTGAAATTAGACAATCAGCATTTTGACTTTAACACAATATCAAATTGTATAAAAATCTTAATATAATTTTCTTAAAGTGAAAGTAACATACACAAATTAATCCACAGTACCTCATTGATTTACTAACATTTAATCACTATCAAACTCCTTAAGTATTATGATGATAATGAGTATAGTGGAAAAATTACCTTAAGCCAGGTGAGATCCAAACACATAACCACCAGACGTAGGGTTACTTGATGCCAGTGTTATAAAAGGAGGATATGCTTTCTTTGTGAAATAAAATAAGTTTTTTCATACTAAGTTTTTTGCCAAGTACTAACAGTTGAGTCAAAAAAAAACAATACTCATTAAATATACTATAAAATATATGGTGCAGTGATTTTTATTCCTATTTCATAAACAATCAAAGGTTATTTCTCCTAAAGTGTCATAATGATTAGTAACTATGCACTGTCATAAAAGATAAACTTTCTGTTACTTCAAACTCTGACTGAGGTAGTGGTCAGCAATGATTTCAGTTTTGGGCGTAATATTTTTTCAAAGTGTATTTGTGCATGCTTTAAAAGTAGTTGAACAGTACCTCTCCATCAGTATATGGATACTTTAGAGGTCAGAAAACTTTCTCCCAGTTTTCATGTCAAACATGCTGGTTTCTCTGTCAACATCAGATGGTGCAAAGTGGAGTTCATACACCTATGTATGCAAAAGAAATATTGAGAATATGTACAAAAAAACCTCTGATGAATGATAAACATTAAAACAAAAATCCAAACACCAGGAATACTGTTCACCATACACTAAAAAATTTTATTCAAAACTGAAGACTTTTTACCTTTGAAAGTAAAAGCTATAATTGTATTCAAAACAATTCTATAATCAGTGTATTTTCTAAGATTTCAATAAAAATCCATGGTTAAAAGAATGAATTCTCCCAAGGAATGCACCTATTCTACCAGTAAGCTGGTTTTTCTCAATATTTATAGCACTTCTTTTATCATATATAGTTCACCTTGAAAGCTAATGCTAACCATCTAATAGCATTCCACTGCTAGTACTAACCATAAAGTGCTTTTGGTAATGCCACTATAAGGTGATAATGTAAAATAAAATGCGAAAAATCATACTGAGATGAAAATCATTTAAAACAACACTCTTATGAATGAAAGTTAAAAGGTATGAAATATTCCAGTCCAGGAATTGAGCCTGAAAACAACTCCAGTAATAAGTTTATTGTTTCAGACAGTTTCCTCTTACTGTAATTTTCAGTTTATTAGGCATAAATTTGTTTATATAGACAGTACCTGGTATTATACTAATGCTGAAAGGTATTAGGAATTGATTGGTCAGGAAGTTTACTGTTGTCGACAGTTTCTACAATAAACTTTTACCATTACATATCAGTAAAATCAAAAAAGCTCAAATTTTTGTGATAATTTTTGGATTTCTTCAGTTGTAAAATCCAAACCAGTGGTCAGTACAGAGGATAAACTTTGAAGTTAACTAGAAAACAATATTGTATGCATTTGTGGTGTTTAACATATTTATATTCACATAATAGATGAAATGACAGATATCCCCTCAAATATTCTCTAATATGATTATAGAATACATTTGTAACAAAATTAAAACAAAATCTACAGTCACATGCAATAAAGATATGACAGTAGACTGTTATACCTTTATTATAATATACCTGACTTATCTCATTTTACAATGAGAGTGATTGGAAATATATGCACTTTTAATTACTCCTTTGAAAGTAAAAAATTCTTTAACTTTACTATTAAATCCTTTTTCAAAATATCCTTTCATTTATTAATCCATATGTACGCTAGATGTAGCCCACCCATTCTTTAATATCCCTATAACTTTACCTGATTTCAGAGATATAATTATGCAGAATAATTTAATGCTGAAAGTTATCAGGAATTGATTGGTCAGGAAGTTTACTGTTGTCGACAGTTTCTACAATGAACTTTTACCATTACCTGTCCTGCTTTTATTAAAAAAAATAGCTGATGTGTGAGGTAGGCAAAACTTCAGCAGGAAAATAATACATATTCACAAAGCCATCTCTAGGCTTTGAACATGGGTCCAATTTGTATCCAAGTATACTAGTAATAGCACCAAAATAATTTCTAATACTTATGCAGAGATTTTATATTTAAAAGTAGGTTTTCCCATGATCTTGCCTTTGGCTTATATATGTATTTCAAGTTTAACAGTATTATCGTATTAACTTATACGAGATATATTTGAACTCTATGGATATATAAATATAGTGATATAACATTAGACCCTGAAACTATCCCAACAAAAGTACCAATTTCTTAACTTACTACTGTAATCTATTAAATAAAAAGTCTGGTCACTGTGAAATATTCTTTTCTATTTAAGCATTTTAGCATATGTATATTCGACATTTTTTATTCCATTAGGTTTCTTACTTAATAAAATAACGTCAAATTAATCCATAACAGATCAATGATATTATATATGTATATTATATAAACGTAACATACAATAGTTAAAACGATAATTTTTACTTTAGAAGTTCATAAGTATGACAACAGATATTAATACAGAATAAAGTTCTTCTTACCTTGGATGCTTTCGTTGGACAGAAGTTTTGCCTTGGTATTGAACTTTCTGAACTTGCCATTTCTGTCGCAAATCGATATCTTCTGGAAATTTAAAAACTGAGAATATTTGTTCCCCATCGTAATTGCTCCTGCACTGAGGAACGCAGCAGCGCGATGGCATTTCGCTAAAAAAAATCAATGAACGTAATAACAAACCACACTAAATCATACGTTTTGCCAAACTAGCTAAACACTAACAAAGGCAAGATGGAGGCGACGCTACTAGCTACGGGTCGACTAAAATTGACGTCATCAGAATCGCTTCACCGACTGGTAGGGCCTTCTCCTCTAGGTGGTGTTGGTTATCCTGCTTTCGAAATTCATTCTCTTATCCTCACTACCACCTTTACATTTTTCCGGCTCGATTGTGTTTCTTATCCCCTCCACACCCACCCCGCCCTCGTTTTTTTTTTTCCTTTTTTTTTCCTTTCTAGACCAAGGCTTGGTGCAAATATCCATGGAAAGCGATTATTTTCTTTTGAAAGTGCAGTCGCTCAAAAAACGTATCCGAACACTATGGTTGATTACAGAATTTTTTTTAGAAATTAGTGATCCGCAACCTTCGTGTACTGTACATGAAGGTTGTCAGATCACTAATTTCTAAAAAAAATCGTTTTAGATATTTTTTCTGAATTTTGTAATCAACCATAGTGTTCGGATATTTTTTTCAGTGACTGTAGGTGGTCATATTATTTTGATACTATATCGTGTGGGCTCACTCACGGAAATATTGAGCGTGTGCAGTTACCGTTCACAGCAAACTGGAGCGTGTGCAGTAACTGCCCACGTTCCAGTTTGCTGTGAACGGTAACTGGAGCGTGTACAGTTGCTGTGATAATATAATAATAATATCACAGCAACTGTACACGCTCCAGTTACCGTAATAAATATCTGTAGCGTGTACAGTTGCTGTACACGCTACAGATATTTTTCCTGAATTCTGTAATCACGTGACACGAAGGTTGCCAGATCACTAATTTCTAAAATAATCATTGCCAGATATTTTTTCTGAATTCTGTAATCAATCATAGTGTTCGGATACTTTTTCGAGCGACTGTAGGTGGTCATATTTTGATACTAGATCGTGTGGGCTCACTCACGGAAATATTGAGCGTGTGCAGTTACCGTTCACAGCAAACTGGAGGGTGTGCAGTAACTGCACACGCTCCAGTTTGCTGTGAACGGTAACTGGAGCGTGTACAGTTGCTGTACACGCTACAGATATTTTTCCTGAATTCTGTAATCACATGACACGAAGGTTGCCAGATCACTAATTTCTAAAACAAATCGTTGCCAGATATTTTTTATGAATTCTGTAATCAGCCATAGTGTTCGGATACTTTTTTGAGCGACTGTAGGAGCCGTCCCGTGGCCGAGCGGTTAGCGCACTTGGCTGCTGACCTAAGGGACCTGGGTTCGAACCCCGGAGTTAAGGCATGCATGTTCGTGTCGTTTTTTCTGCTGAGGTCCTGCCATCCTCTCAGATCTCCTACTATGGCATATAAACTGACAGGCTCCTGTCAGACCTCTGTGGCAAGCAGCTGTTTGAGGGGGTATTTATTTTTATTTACTGTTATTGATAATCGAAAATGATTTTTGAAATGAAAATTGATTGTGAGGAGGCAATCACTATAACCAAATGTGACACTTCCACGTTATGTAAATCGAAAACAAATATTCGAAACGCCCTAACTTCGGAAATAAGCTGTTTTGCAGAAAAATATTTCAGAAATTAAATTGTAGATCTCAGTATTTTCATGTACAAATTGGAATTATTCAATTTCCTGCAGATAAGCTTATAGCTTTGCGGTCACCATATTTAAAATATGTACACTGTGTCAATTACTTGAATAAAGAATAATTTTTTTCAAAAAAAAAATCAGTCGATACTTCTATTTAAAAAATTATTTGTTTAATATTTTAAGACTTATTAAAGCTGATATGACACCACATATTGATGTTTATGTTTGCCCTAAACACTGTTTCGGAATTTATGTCTAACATCCTTCATCATACGTCTGGACCACTTTGTAAAAGGGGCCTTGGCCCCTTTTACAAAGTGGTCCAGACGTATGGTCCGCAATGCAAACTGAAAAACATTACCCAAACTTATTTTAAATTACCTTTATTTCAATAAACGATTTGTTATACACTGGTTTCCATAAATTAAGGAATATCCCTTGTGTTAAGTCAATGGAAAGCTAACGTCAAAGCTCTGTAATTTCTAAAATAAGTTTTTTGTTTTAAAAATGTGATTGCAGATAAAGATCTCAATCCAATAAATCAATATCTCGATTTTCGACAATATTCGTTCAGTATTTAATGAGTTATGAAAGTTTGAATATTTAGCGATAACAATGCCAGCCACAAAAAATTGACTTCAGAAGTTAATTAAAACTTAGTAATAAGTATTGTATCAAAGTGTTTAATAAAATAAGTTTTTATTTTAAAACTTTGTGTAAAGAATTATTTCACTATTCTTCAGTTTTGTATATATTTCTTAAGACTGGCATTGCTGTTGTTAAAAGTATTCAAACTTCCATAACTCATTAAATACTGAACGAATATTCTTGAAAATTCAGATATTGATTTATTTGATTGATATCGTTTTCTGCAATCTCATTTTTCAAGAAAAAAAGCTTAGTTAGTTAGCTTCCCATTGCTTAACATAGGGATTTTCCTTAATTTATGGAAACCAGTGTAATTTAAAAGTTCATTCTTACGAGCAAGCAACACTGATTTTTCAAATTCAGAATTCTTTAAATAGTTAACAAATCTTTCTCAAAACCTAGATTAGAAGAATTTTTCTTTTAGATTTTCCATTTCTTGTGAGATTTTACAATAAAACTCTTATTTCAAAGTAACAGAGCTTTGAACAGTTTTCCTTCCACACAACAGGGAAATATTCCAATGCACTTTTGATGATTTAGCGTAATTTGTTCATTTCCAAAATCAAAAAAAAAATGAGGAAGAAGAATGCTTATATTTCAAATGAATAATTCGATTTTTTAATATTACTACCTACTGAATATTACAAGTTATATGCTATGCATAATATTAATTTATTAGATTAATTTTATTATCTATTAACAAAACTGCATTACATATCATTAAAATTCCTGCATCCATTTCAATCACATTATTTCCTTTCCTCGTTATAGCTTATGAAAAATTAATATTCATATAATGAAAAAAAAAGCCATTGAACATTAGGGCGCACTACCACTTCATGTGCTTAGGGACACGGGAGATGTAAATCCAGCTCTGTGTGTCAGAGTGCAACTGTACTTTCTGTTTCGAGTGCAACTGTACTTTCCGTTTCTGAGTGCAACTGTACTTTCCGTTTCTGGGTGCAACTGTACTTTCCGTTTCTGGGTGCAACTGTACTTTCCGTTTCTGGGTGCAACTGTACTTTCCGTTTCTGAGTGCAACTGTACTTTCCGTTTCTGAGTGCAACTGTACTTTCCGTTTCTGAGTGCAACTGTACTTTCCGTTTCTGAGTGCAACTGTACTTTCCGTTTCTGAGTGCAACTGTACTTTCTGTTTCTGAGTGCAACTGTACTTTCTGTTTCTGAGTGCAACTATACTTTCCGTTTCTGAGTGCAACTGTACTTTCCGTTTCTGAGTGCAACTGTACTTTCCGTTTCTGAGTGCAACTGTACTTTCCGTTTCTGAGTGCAACTGTACTTTCCGTTTCTGAGTGCAACTGTACTTTCCGTTTCTGGGTGCAACTGTACTTTCCGTTTCTGAGTGCAACTGTACTTTCCGTTTCTGAGTGCAACTGTACTTTCTGTTTCTGAGTGCAACTGTACTTTCTGTTTCTGAGTGCAACTGTACTTTCTGTTTCTGAGTGCAACTGTACTTTCCGTTTCTGAGTGCAACTGTACTTTCTGTTTCTGAGTGCAACTGTACTTTCTGTTTCTGAGTGCAACTGTACTTTCTGTTTCTGAATGCAACTGTACTTTCTGTTTCTGGGTGCAACTGTACTTTCTGTTTCTGGGTGCAACTGTACTTTCTGTTTCTGAGTGCAACTGTACTTTCTGTTTCTGTGTGAAAGACAGCCAACATGAAGAAGAAATCGTAGATACAGCCAGTCACTGAAGAAAGCAGTGAACGGCATTTCTTTACAAAATGAAAAAGAGATTCAACGATTCGTGTGTCAGCCCATGTCAATAGCAAGCATACGTCGAAATTGGTTAAAGAGATCGAAACGTGAAAAGATTACAACAGGGAGAAATTTTTTCGTTGGAACTTTCTCTTTTCCTACAGAGCGCTTCGATATCTTGAGGAGAAACAAAGCATCGGCCTCAACTGCAAGGTATCTCGGGCGTTTCTTCTTCCGGATGATCAACCAAAGTAATTGCACTTCCAAGTCGTCATCTCCAGATGTAACGTTTCCTACATACGTGAAGGTTGGAGCTATGGTTGGAACATTTTGGACATTACAAATCTCTATCTATAATGTATAACTGTGCTTAAATGAGGAATTGCATAGTTATTAAGCGATCAGTTCGGGCTCAAATTTTTGAGCCTGAAACATTTCTACAATTATTGAGCCCGGTTAGGAGGAAATGTTTTTCTGACAAAAAAAATGAATGCCGCTAAAAAAATTTTAAATTCTTTTTCTTATATAACTTTTAAAATTATATAATTCGAATAATATAATTTTACAGGTTATATATTATATTAATGTTAAAGACCAAATTAAACTCTTAATGTTATTTAAAACGAAAATATTAAAAACGATTGTAAGAAATTGAAAATTCTTGAGTAACATAATTATAAACGAAAAATATAATTCGTTAATAAAAAAGAGAAAAAAAATCCTACAATATAATCAACGGTTGAAGAATGGTGTTCATTTTTAATTGTTGCGGTTTGATTAAAAGGTTGAAATTATAAATAAAGTAAATCAATATCACCTGCTGCTTGCCCCAGAGGTCTGACAGAAGCCTGTCAGTTTATGCTCCATAAAGTATATCTGTGAGGAAGGCGAGACCTCAGCAGAAAGACAACACATACAGCCATGCTTCTTCTGTAACTCGAACCCAGGTCCCACCAAAAGAAATTATTTATTTTTATTTATTTACTAGCTTGTTTCTTTTAATTACGAGAGAAATTACAAATTTAATTGTGACTAATCGTCTGTGCTAATTGGAGATCGACAACTGTTCCCGAATCCATCTCTAATAGTTATTTACGATAATGAGTAATTTGCTTAAATATAACTGTCATGGTCGAAAGCTTCCAAGGTGACCTCCCCCCCCCCCCTTCCCCCGGTTCTCATTTTATAGAGTGCCGATTCTTGGATTGGGTTGGGTTGTTTTACCTCTGAGCGGCACTTTTTTGCACACCATGGGCTAAATGGCCAGGTCACATGGACCCCGAAGGCTCAGAGAAGGTTGGGTGAGGGGACCCACTGGAACAGCTGTTGGGAGACAGATGGTAGCTTCCCGTCAAGGCCATCCAGCGTGTTCTTTAACCTGCAAGGGTATGTCTCTCCCGTACACGGGGCCACGGCTTAACGTCCCATCTGACGGATGGCGGCCTTTCCAAGCCCATCAGTGTCCCCTACTGACCGTGGGCAGGGCGGGGCATTTTGCGGAGATAAATCTCAACGCTGACCCAACTGGGACTCGAACCTGGGAACTACAGATTACGAGCCTGGCGCGCTACCGACTGAGCCACCCCCGCCCCGCTGATTCTTGGAGATTCCTCTCCAGATGCAACAGCAGACACGTTTCAGGAACGTTCACAAGTGGGCAGACGACAGCTTTATGGGAAACGGACGATGGTCAGTCGTCGTGTTCCCCTCCTAAGGAATGTGGTTAGTGTCTGCAGGAACTGTTAGATCACACATAGCGTCGCTGCAGCAAGGGGTGAGGGCTGAATCCTCCATGTGATGTTTTCCCGACTGATGCAATGAGTCCAGAAAAGGAGAGTCCCTTTCTGACTCATTATTGGGAGGGAGACGCTTGGTTCTTGGCTCAAGTGAAAGCCGGTGGAATGTAAACTGCATCCTAGCTGGGCCTGTGATATGAGGTCACTAAGTATTGTTTGTAGCAGTGTGCAGTTGCTGAGAATAGGGAATATTGTCACCCTGAGTAGGGATGTATATATATCCAGGGGGAGGACCCAGGAGTCCAGACTCCCCCCCCCCCCGAAAATCCAGTCATTTTATGCAAAATATCAAATTTGTCTACCTGCTTTGAAATCAAAACAGTGTCTTTGTATAATTTTATTTTAGCCTTATATTCCCGACACGAAAAGTAGATATAAAAAAAAAGTACAAAATTTTATTTAATATAGAATATCACTCTAATCTTTCCTGTCCCATTGGAATATTTTAGTAACTGAGAAATCTTACTGAAGTCTTATTCTTAGACCCACCCCTCCCAAAACTTGACTCACCCACGCTAAAAACCACGACGGCCAGCCATCCTGATAATAGCTACATATCGGTATGTAGATATATCCATAAGTCCATAAATATACATTAATCAATGATGACACAATGAAAGTAAACACTCTGCAAGAGAGTAGTGTTTTTTTTACAAATTCTTATTTCTTCTTTTCAAAAATATATGCATAACAGTTGAGTTGTTTTACTTCTGAGCAGCACTTTTTTGCACACCATGGGCTAAATGGCCAGGTCACATGGATCTCGAACGCTCAGAGAAGGTTGGGGAAGGGGACCTACTGAAACAGCTTGAGCGACAGATGGTAGCCTCCCGTCAAGGCCATCCAGCGTGTTCTTTAACGTGCACAGGGTATGGCTCTCCCGCATACGGTGTGCCACGGCTTAACGGCCCATCCGACGGACGGCGGCCTTCCCAAGTCCATCGATGTACCGTACTGACCGTGAGCAGCATGGGGAGTTTTGCGGAGATAAATCTCAAAGCTGGCCCACGAACCTGGGAACTTGGATTGTTTTACCTCTGAGCGGCACTTTTTTTGCACACCATGGGCTAAATGGCCAGGTGACATGGACCCCGAAGGCTCAGAGTAGTTTGGGTGAGGGGACCCACTGGAACAGCTGTTGGGAGACAGATTGTAGCCTCCCGTCAAGGCCATCCAGCGTGTTCTTTAACGTGCACAGGGTATGTCTCTCCCGCACACGGGGCCACAGCTTAACGTCCCATCCGACGGACGGCGGCCTTTCCAAGCCCATCGGTGTCCCCTACTGACCGTGGGCAGGACGGGGAATTTTGCGGAGATAAATCTCAACGCTGACCCAGCTGGGACTCGAACCTGGGAACTACAGATTACGAGCCTGGCGCGCTACCGACTGAGCCACCCCCGCCCCACCTGGGAACGCCAAGGTGCGCGACTGAGTCACCCCCGCACTTTAGCGTAACAGCAAACAAATCTCCAGTTGAACAAGCGTAAAAACAAATCAAATGAATTAATTTGATATGGCATTGCCTAAGCGGAAAGTTAATTAGAAGGCCACTCTTACCGTGCTGCATAATTGTAATAAAGAGAGAAAATAAATTCAGTTTCAATTCCAACATTTTCTTTCACAATAAAGAAAAATTTCTGCATCTCTCATACTTCTTCCTAAACTATTTTATATCTGAACTTCCCCGTAGTTTTCGTTTAAACGAAATTCCTGGCTTCAATTCTCCGACATTGCTTCAAGAAACTGAAATGTGGAGTTCAATATTGCCTGTCAATCTGTCAAGAGTGTAACATGTATATCCTTGATATCTGTAGGTAGTATATAGATGTGCTTGCATTGAAAATGAGTTGATATGGATTGGATACGTGGCACATCCCGCTCGAAAAGATAAGCTGAAAGGATTTACGAAATCTACGTCTTTGGAGTGAAATAAAACCACCAGTTCTCTGTCTCCTCTTCCATACGTCATGACTGAGCCTTTGTGCGCTTTCTCGTGTCGGAGAAACGCATCAGCATTAGTTCTGTGACATTTTGTGTAGATAGTTCTCCTCCGAGCTTCCATTCCGCGGATTACAAGGTTTGATCAGCGAGGATATGTTGATCAAGGTCGTTTGCGGGAAGAAGTAGCTGGCAAGACTGGCGGAAATTATTCAGTAGTGACTTCACAGATTAATTCTTGAAGCTCGCAGAATCATTAGGAATTATTTGCTGTTACATCATTTCTTTCTGTTTACTTTCTAACAACCTGTGGTTAAAAGTGCCATGCTCATAAAAAAAATATTATCTAGAGATAATTAAACAATAGTAAATATATAGTTTACCTGTTGACGCAGAAGTCAATAAATCAATAAATAGTTTTGTGGAAAAATGACATTTGCAAATGCAAGTTGTTGGGTTGGATTTTTTTATCTCTGAGCGGCACTTTTTGGCACACAATGGGTTAAATTGTAAGGTCACAAGGACTCCGAGGGCTCAGAGAAGGCTGGGGGAGAGGACCCACTGCAACAGCTGTTAGGAGACAGTTGGTAGCCTCCCGTCAAGGCCATCCAGAGTGTCTTTAATGTGCACAGCGTATGGCTCTCCCGCACACGGAGCCACGGCTTAAAGTCCCGTCCGAAAAACGACGACCTTTCCAAGCCCATCGTGTCCCCTACTGATCGTGGGCAGGGTGGGGAGTTTTGCGGAGATAAATCTCAACACTGCTGGGACTCGAACCTGGGACTGCATCAGGGCATACAGGAACGATTTGATTACATTTGCACCTCACTGTCCTCCGAGTCTTTGGATAATCACGTTGAACGCCCGAATCGATGACGTCAAGTCTGCATTGTTGACATTCTCTACTGAAGCCCCATTTTTGTATTCAGTTTCCACCACCATTTTCAAGTACTTGTCATTTTTAATTTTCTTTCCTGAAAAATTACATTCTTCCTCACTGACATTTTCTTGTATCATTTTTACCCTTATAGCAAATAATATATTCTCAATATAATGGCATGTTTAATCGTATCTAGTGTCTGTATTTGTTTAAAAAACGTTATATAGCAATAGCAAAATATAACTTAAAAAACATGTTTCCAGGGGGAGCAAATGTTTTTTAATATCCTCCTGCTGAATCGCATGTTAACGAACTTTAGCTGATCTCTAGAACCCAGCGTGGATGCGGATATCCGCGTTTTATCCGAGGATATCCGCATTTAAACGCTCTCGGCGGATAAAAGATTAACCTTAATGCAGAGAGCGGATAAAACCGCGGATTAAAAAATTGCTCTTAATGAAGATGCGAATAAAGCTTCGAATTTGATAAGATATGCAGAAACATGAACAAACATTACTGCTTTATTGGTGGCTGACTTGTGTTAAAAAACTACTTGAGGCAATGTTAAAAAAAACTGATTTGAAAATTCAATGATGATTTTTTTGGCAAAACAGAATATATTACTGGGGTGTTACGTAGAAATGTTTTACCTCTCAGCGGCACTTTTTTGCACACCATGGGCTAAGTTGCCAGGTTACATGGAATTCCGAAAGCTCAGCGAAGGTTGAGGGAGAGGATCCACTGGAACAGCTGTAGGGAGACAGATGGTAGCCTCCCGTCAAGGCCATAAAGTGCGTTCTTTAACGTGCACAAGGTATGGCTATATATTACTGGGATGTTACGTAGAAAACGAGTTGGGTTGTTTTACCTCTCAGCGGCACTTTTTTGCACACCATGGGCTAAATTGCCAGGTTACATGGAATTCCGAAAGCTAAGCGAAGGTTGAGGGAGGGGATCCACTGGAACAGCTGTAGGGAGACAGATCCTCCAGCTGTAGGTAGCCTCCCGTCAAGGCCATCCAGTGCGTTCTTTAACGTGCACAAGGTATGGCTCTTCCGCACACGGGGCCACGGTTTAACATACCAACCGACGGGCGGCGGCCTATTCCAAGCCCATCGGTGTCCCCTAATGACCGTACGCAGAATTTTGCGGAGATAAATCTCAACGCTGACCCAACTGGAACTCGAACCTGGGAACTGCAAATTATAAGCCTGTCGCGTTACCGACTGAGCCATCCCCGCCCCTAGAAAACGGGAATTAAATATCCGTCCAATGAAAATTTCAATCGGGGAGATAACGAAGTTTTCATAGTCGCCGATAACTACATTTAAAAGAGCAAAATTCATTCAGAATTTATTGTCTGTGAGATGTTAAGCACAGTAGAAATAACATCAGTAAAATTGCTGAAGAGCAAACAAAAAAAAAGTATATGACATCATCTGTACGATGATGTGTTTATGAGGAAGCAAGGAAACGTGACAACTTAGCAGCAACAGGGGCGGGGGTGGCTTAGTCGGTAGCGCGCCAGGCTCGTAATCTGTAATTCCCAGGTTCCCAGGCGATCTGTAGTTCCCAGGCGCGCCAGGCTTCGTAATCTGTAGTTCCCAGCTGGGTCAGCGTTCATATTTATCTCCGCAAAATTCCCCGCCCTGCCCACGGTCAATAGGGGACACCGATGGGCTTGGAAAAGCCGCCGTCCGTCGGATGGGACGTTAAGCCGTGGCCCCGTGTGCGGGAGAGCCATACACTGTGCACGTTAAAGAACACGTTGGATGGCCTTGACGGGAGGCTACCATCTGTCTCCCAACAGCTGTTCCAGTGGGTCCCCTCCCCCAACCTTCTCTGAGCCTTCGGGGTCCATGTGACCTGGCCATTTAGCCTATGGTGTACAAAAAAGTGCCGCTCAGAGGTAAAACAACCCAACCCAGCAGCAACAGTTATCGATGCAGTAGACAAGAAGAAGGAAAATTACCCAGTCTGGGAAAGGCCATCCATTGACAGATAAATACGCTATACTGAAAGCTTGCAGCTCAGATAAGCAGAAAAATTACCAATAAGTATAGAAATTTATGGTCCAGCTCTAATCGAAGAGAAGCACTTGTTGTCTCTTCACTGACACAAGATCGAACATAAATCTCTGCAATCAGACTCAAGCATCCATATCGACCTGCGAGTAGCAGAGACATTCGTTAGAACAGCATGCGATTTCTGTCTAAAAAAGATCGATGGCGAAGTGCAAGAAAAAACTTCTTTCTTGTTCAGGATTTGGTTGTTTTTAGCTCTGAGCAGCACTTTTTTTGCACACAATGAGCTAAATGGACAGGTCACAAAGGTTGGGTTGTTTTACCTCTGAGCGGCACTTTTTTGCACACCATGGGCTAAATGGCCAGGTCACATGGACCCCGAAGGCTCAGAGAAGGTTGGGGGAGGGGATCCACTGAAACAGCTGTTGGGAGACAGATGGTAGCCTCCCGTCAAGGCCATCCAGCGTGTTCTTTAACGTGCACAGGGTATGGCTCTCCAGCACACGGGACCACGGCTTAATGTCCCATCCGACGGACGGCGGCCTTTCCAAGCCCATCAGTGTCCCCTACTGACCGTGGGCAGGGCGGGGAATTTTCCGGAGATAAATCTGAACGCTGACCCAACTGGGACTCGAACCTGGGAACTACAGATTACGAGCCTGGCGCGCTACCGACTGAGCCACCCCCGCCCCCAGGTCACAAGGACCCCAAAGGCTGCGATAAAGCTGGAAAAGGGGACCCACTAGGCAAGCTGTTAGGCGACAGATGGAAGCCTCCCGTCAAGGTCATTCAGTTTTTTCTTTAACGTGCATAGGGTATGGCTTTCCTGCACACGGAGCCACGGCTTAACGCCCCATCCGACGGATGGCGGCCTTTTCAAGCTCATCTCGGTGTTCCCTTTCTGACCGAGAGCAAGGTGCTGATTTCGCGGAGATAAATATCGACTCTGGCACAGGTGGGACTCGAACTGGGAACTATATATTACAAGCCTGCCGTGTTACCCACTGATCAAATGGAATTGACGTTAAGGCTAAAATCAAAATAAATGGATAAGCCTTCGAATTTCAACTGGATTTCATCTTAACCCCTTCATTACGAAAGTGGATTGTCATGAACCCACAAAGGGTTATTTTCTTAAAGATAAAAAAAAGTCTTAAATTTAATTTTCTTTTGAATAAACATCAATGTTTTATCAAAAAATAATAATTTAAAAAAAGTTAAAAGTTAAAAAAAAATCATAAATTTTGATAATATACCATATTTTTGCAAGTGCATTACACACAACTAAGTAGTAGAGTAATTATTTGAAGCCTGAGTAATGTAGGGTTAAAGTATCTAGGTGAGATTTTAATTCCCAATCATAGCCAGTTTCATTTTTAAAAAAACCTACAAAGAAATCACTTGGGATGACAAAGGTCGCTGGACGTGTAAGGAAATCCGTTCTATTAGTGAAAAAAAAAATATCCTCAAGCAGATTACGACGCTTCTCAAACTCTGATTTGGCAGACCGGCAATGTTTGTTTTTTTTTCCAGTGTTTTGGGGACCAGTGTAGGTCCAACTTCAAAAGGAAAGATGGTATTAAAAAATTAGAAATTGAAAAAATTATATATTTTTATTGAAAATATTAAAGCAAGATATTGCATTCAGTTAAGAAAAAAAAAACCATAAAAGCTGTGGCATATCAATGTTATGCCTCTAAAAGCATATTTTATTTTTTCCTGACAGCTCTCTACTGACGGATGACGGGCGGGGGTGGCTCAGTCGGTAGCGCGCCAGGCTCGTAATCTGTAGTTCAAAGGTTCGAGTCTCAGCTGGGTCAGCGTTGAGATTTATCTCCGCAAAATTCCCCCGCCCTGCCCACGGTCAGTAGGGGACACCGATGGGCTTGGAAAGATGGCAATGATGGGCAAGGAAATAATCGCTAGATATATGTTATATATAAATATGTTTTATTTTATTCCCATTGTTACACAATAACTATAGTTTTTTTCTATCTATACAAGGGGTAGCCAGTGAGATACACATTTCCAGGGGGTACGTGAAGCTTAAGCTATAATCAGTGCTGGAAATGGTAGTTTTTTGAACAAGGGTACGACAAATACATCAATTCTATGCCTTCTGCCCCGAAATAAATTATTATTTACTCGAATATAATGAAAGCGATAGTAAAAATTAAATCTAAAATATCAATGAAAGCGAATTAAAAAAATGAAAATTAAATGAATGAAAATTATTGAAAATTAATGAAAGCGAATTAAAAATTAAATCTAAAATATCAAATTAAACATAAAACATTCAGAATAACAAATTAAATTTAGCCGATAGCATGCCAGGCTCGTAATCTGCAGTTCCAGGTTCAAATCCCACCTCGGTCAGTTTATCTGTGCAAAACCTCCACCCTGCCCGAGGTCAGTAGGAGGCACCGATGGGCTCGGAAAGACCGTCATATAGGATGTTAAGTCGTGGCTCCGTGTTCCGGAGAACCATACCCTGTGTACGCTAAAGAATACGCTGGATGGCCTTGACGGGAGGCTACTATCTGTCTCCTAACAGACATCCAGTGGGTTCCCTTCTCCCAACCTTCAGGAGCTTCGAGGTCCTAGGGACTCTCAGAGGTAAACCTCTGAGAGTCAACCCCTCGAAATGCCGCCGTCCGTCGGATGGAACATAAATCCGTTGCTTGGGTTGTTTTACCTCTGAGCGGCCTTTTTTGCACACCATGGGCTAAATGGCCAGGTCACATGGACCCCGAAGGCTCAGAGAAGGTTGGGGGAGGGGACCCACTGGAACAGCTGTTGGGAGACAGATGGTAGCTTCCCGTCAAGGCCATCCAGCGTGTTCTTTAACCTGCACAGGATATGTCTCTCCCGCACACGGGGCCACGGCTTAACGTCCCATCCAACGGGCGGCGGCCTTTCCAAGCCCATCGGTGTCCCCTACTGATCGTGGGCAGGGCGGGGAATTTTGCGGAGATAAATCTCAACGCTGACCCAGCTGGGCCTCGAACCTGGGAACTACAGATTACGAGCCTGGCGCGCTACCGACTGAGCCACCCCCGCCCCACATAAATCCGTGATCCGTGTGTTGGAACCTGGTCGACTGTGTGCAAAAAAAAGTGCCACTCAGAGGTAAAAAAGCCAGCCATATGATAAACTTTGCAAATTAAATCAACCGAGAAAAAAAAAGAGGAAAACTTTTTCTCGTATTTCTTCACTGAAGAATGCCTTTGATTTGCGATTACTGGTGTTGAGGAATTAAATAAAGCAATTTTTCCTTTAAGTATCCCTGTTTAAAGATGCCTCCTTCTTCTACATCCCATTTTCGACGGCTCGTCTAGAATCATCCAAGGCATGCCTCTGGGAGGCATTTCCTCTTCCGCCATTTGTTGCGTCTAAAAGGAATTTCACTTTACCCGTTTACGCTGGGAAAAGTATTTCTAACCTTCGTTTTATCTCCCATCTTCGCTCGCTCTAGCGACGAAGGCGAGAATCTTTCGCTGAAAGTAATCTCAGCCGAGGTTTCCTATAATTTGTCTCGAACGACTTCTTGACAAATCTATTTTTAACTTCTTCTACTGAAACCGTCGAAGCAGGAAGACAGGATATAGAGCCGATTTCAGCGGCAGCAATCCAGTGCTTCATTTAAGCCTTCAATTTATTCGATGGGATTTTGGATCTGACACTCCGTCTATAGTAATAATACTGGATAACTAATAACTTTTAAATAGGTTCCTAGTCATATAGGGATCATTGAAAATGAATTTGTTGATGAATTATCAAAAAATGCTCATAAACTTAACAAAATTAGCAACTGCTTCAATTTTTATAACACTATAAAAAAAGATATTAAAAAAATAGAATTTAAATTGACCGAACAATCCTTTCAAATTTAAGCATCATTAAAAAATAGCAACTTTAGATACGTTCTTTCAAAAAATATTAATTATATTCAAAATCTACCGTTTACAAGATGACAATTCAGTATCCTCTACAGACTTAGAACAAATACAGCAATGCTAAATCAAACAAAATTTTATCTTAAACTTTCAAACTCTCCAAACTGTAGTATCAGAAACAATTCATCGTATTTTACTTAACTGTATAAACAACGCAACTCAAAGGAAAAAATTCTTTAAATCACTAGAGGAACATGGGTTTCAGGAGATTAGAACTGATTTAATTTTGAACCAGAAAGATTTTGATTCTAAAATTAAAATTTATAAAATTTTATTTGAATTTCTAATCTCTACAGATTTATGGAACAGAATCTAATAAATAAATAAATAAATAAATAAATAAATAAGTTAATAAACAAAAACAAAAACAGTAAAATGAAAATGAACTAAAAAAGTATTATAGTTAATTATTTTTTAAAAAAAATGTATGATGAGAAAGCCTGTATAAGGACCTCTCAAATATCTGTAATGTTGAATAAATAAAAATAAATAAATAAATTTAAATAGGTTGCAGCTTCAGTTTTCGCGGAAATTTCTGTTTCGTGTTTCCGAAAAATACATTCGAAATTAAATTTAATGCGTCAAACATTTTTATTATTCTTGAAAGTAGCTTGAGATTTAGATCGGCGATTCCCATTCTCATTGGAGGCGGGGGTTGACTCGTAATCTGCATTTCTCAGGTTTGAATCCTACCCGAGCCAGCTTTGATATTAATCTCCGCTAAATATCCTCCCTACTCTTGATCTGAAAGGGGACACTGATGGGTTAGAAAGGTCCCCGTCCGTTTAATGGGATGTTAAGTCGTGATTCCTTGTGCAGGAGAGCCATACCCTGTTCTCGTTAAAGAACACTCTGGATGGCCTTGACGGGAGTCTGTCTCATAGCAGCTGTCCAGTGGGTCCTCTTCCCCCAGCCTTTGGGGCGGGGGTGGCTCAGTCGGTAGCGCGCCAGGCTCGTAATCTGCAGTTCCAAGGTTCGAGTCCCAACTGAGTCAGCGTTGAGATTTATCTCCGCAAAACTCCCCGCCCTGTCCACGGTCAGTAGGGGACACCGATGGGCTTGGAAAGGCCGCCGTCCGTTGGATGGGACGTTAAACTGTGACCCCATGTGCGCGAGAGCCATACCCTGTGCACGCTGGATGGCCTTGAAGGGAGGCTACCATTTGTCTCCCAACAGCCGTTCCAGTGGGTCCCCTCCCCCAACCTTCTCTGAGCCTTCGGGGTCCTGGTGACCTGGCTATTTAGCCCATTGTGTGCAAAAAAGTGCCACTCATAGGTAGAACAACCAACCAACCCCTGCCTTCTCTGAGCCTTTGGAGGTTCTTGTGACCTGGCCATTTAGCCCACAGTGTGCAAAAAAATGTGCTCGGAGGTAAAACAACTCAACCCACTCTCAGTTAACGACCAACTTAGGGGTCATCAGTAAGCCCGAGAAGGTAGCATACGAATTTTTCACAAAAAAATTATCTTTTTCCGTGATTTTCTTTTTTTACCAATAATTTCCGAACTTAATCGTTAATATACAGTCAGCTCTCGATTTATGCGATATTTGATTAACTCGTTTTTAGAATATCGCGGTCATTATATTTACACTTAATGTAATTTAAGGCGGACATTTTATTTTTTGGAATAATGAAGTTTGAACTATGATATTGTTAAAAGTCTCCCGACCTTTCTTCCTTTTAATTTATGACCATAACCGCAAAGCTTCTAGTTTATCCGCAGTTTATGACAGAATTGGATTATACCCCTTTGTATAATCCTCAATGCTTGTGATTCTGTCTTTCATTCCTCGTACTTTGTTGAAGACCTTACAAAACTGAAATCGTGTAGTTCGGCACTGTTTTCATAATGGAATTTTACATGTTGTTTCGTGGTCCAAATCCAAGATATATTGCTAATAATCCATTAAAAGCAATAATCAAGAGCCGAGTATTTTCAAAATAAGCACTTTATACATACCCTGTCAAAGACTTAGTGAAGCCAAATTTTGCATGAAATTCTGAAATCGAGATTTTTGTTTGTGTTTGACAAAAGAATTTATCTCCTCCATCCCAAACTTTTTTCCCAAAAAAAAAACAATGGAATTTCTAAACCAGACTCATCCAACCCAAACTTTGCTTTGGACGGCCTACCCTAAGCTTTGTGAAGAGCCGCTAGAGAAAAAACTCTAAAGGGCCGCAGGATACAATCTCTATTTAAAAACCTAAACATACATTCTAATGAGTAATGAAGTGAAAAAATATATATATATTTCTAAAAATAAAGAAAATATCTTGATTGAAAAACAAAAATACACATTTTTAATGAGTATTATGAATTAGCTAAACCGTTTAGTTATGCACCTAAAAGTATCTGGTCAAAAAATTCGAAGAAATGAGCCTATTTCAGCATATTGTTTGTTTCATCTTGCAAATTCTTTTGGAATTAGCCACAGTTCGAACTGTCTGCCCTAAACAGTAAAAGCTACGCCAACTAAATTCGGTATACAGCTTCCTCTTACAACTTAGAGCATTGGTCTTAAGCGTAAAATTCTTAGCATCTGTGGACTTAAGTTGTTCTACCTCTTACAGGCGTTTTTTCTCTTTTTGCACACAATGAGCTAAATGGCCAGGTCACAAGAACCTTGAGGGGTCAGAGAAGGTTTGGAGGACGAGACCCACTGGACAGCTGTTGGGAAACAAATGGTAGGCTCTCTTCAAAGCTATCCAGCGTGTTCTTTAACGTATGGCTCTCTGGCACATAGGATCACGGTTTAACACACCATTAAATGGACGACGGCCTCTCCAATCCATCAGTGCCCTCTATTGACCGAGGGCATGGGATTTTGCAGAGATAAATCTCAACGCTGGCCCAGTTGGGACTCGAACCTGGGAACTGCAGATTACGAGCCTGGCATGCTATCGACTGAGTCACCCCTTCTATTTAATATATGCAGAACCCTTGTGACTAAAAATAATTATCTTGATAACCTATACAATAAAAGGATCATATAACAATGGAATAATTACTACTAATTTATCATTTGGGTTGGGTTGTTTTAACTCTGAGCGGTACCGACTGAGCCACCCCCGCTCCTAATTTATCATTGAAACCTATAAAATAAAAGTATACTTTTCAGGTGCAGAAATGAAACTTTTCAAAACATATTTATCCTTCAATAAGGGGGCGCCCTACACCAGTCAGAGCAGGAGTTGGAGATAGCAGAGGCAGTAATAGTATGACTTCGCTTCTATTCCACTAAGGCCTATAAATAAATTATAAAATTTTTAAAGCGTCCATTTTCCCATATGCACCCTAAAAGGTGGAAAATAAAACCAAAGTACATCGATGGTGCACATTGGAGGATCACCGTACAGGAGGAAGAAGTACGCACTTGGGGACCTCAGTATCTCAGGAGCCTCAAAAACCAAAAAGGAAACTAGATATTTTTATTTTAAACGTTTTGTTAATTGCAAAAAAAATATATAAAATAAAAATAACGATAATAAAGGCGTTTTTTTTAGTTCATACTGTTTAGTTTCATCATCATCATCATCCTCAAGCAGCCATGGGCTACGGAGGTCCAACCAGACCGTGCAATTTAGTTCTCCAAGTAAGTCTATCCTGAGCTACATCTACTGCATCTGGCCACTGCACACCAATTCTAACAAGGTCCTGTTTGACATTGTCTGCCCACCGCATCCTAGGTCTCCCCTTCTTTCTGAGGCCTTTAGGCACACTGTATATAACCCTATTCCCCAATCTATACTTATTCATACGGGCAACATGGCCAAACCAGCGGAATCTCTCTCTGCACAATATGCTACTTAAAGGAGGTTGCAAACTCCTTTGCCTAACTTCATCATTAGTTACAAAGTTGAACCACCTAATGCCCAAAATACTGCGTAAGCATCTGGAATCAAAAGCATCTAGTTTCCTGTTATCTTGTTTACAAAGTGTCCAAGTTTCACTACCATAACTAACCCTAGAAAGAACCAAACTATTATACAGTCTAATTTTAGTCTTTAGGTGTATACGCCTATTTCTCCACACTCTCCATAGATTCTTAAAAGTCCCGGCAGCAATCCCTATTCGTCTGTTAATCTCATGCCGCACATCACCAGTATCTGTTACATAGCTCCCAAGATAATTAAACTGACACCTGCTCAAGACTGCAACCATTCAGATTAACTGAATCACAGCCTGCCTGACCAATTTTCATCACTTTAGTTTATTTTAACATCCTTAAAAAACGTAATTTTTAGAGAGAGCCTCAAAATCAGGTTGTGCTTGAGGCCTCCAAATGCTTAATCCGCTGCTGATGGTGCAATCAGTCACTGAATTCGTATTCACTAAAGGAAGATAGGGCACTGGTAATCTTGTTGAGTAAGTAAACGGCGCCCTATCGTCCTTTGAAGTGAATACGAATTAAGTAACTGATTGCACCAGCGATGTTTTATGTTTATTTTCTACTTTTTAGGGCGCATTTAGGAAGAGAGATATTTTTTTATTTTGTAATTTATTTATATTTTTTCTTTATTAAAAAAAACTACAATCAGAAAATTTCATCGGATATACGACTCACAAACATCAACTTTTTTCCCCCGTTTTTCTATTCGTGGTGTTTAAGGTAGTCCATGACATTGGAGACGTCACAAGCTTTAATTTGAAATAAGAGTTGTTAAGGTCCAACCTCCATGTGGGGGCGGGGGTGGCTCAGTCGGTAGCGCGCCAGGCTCGTAATCTGTAGTTCCCAGGTTTGAGTCCCAGCTGGGTCAGCGTTGAGATTTATCTCCGAAAAATTCCCCGCCCTGCCCACGGTCAGTAGGGGACACCGATGGGCTTGGAAAGGCCGCCGTCCGTCGGATGGGACGTTAAGCCGTGGCCCCGTGTTAAGCCCGGGAGAGACATACCCTGTGCACGTTAAAGAACACGCTGGATGGCCTTGACGGGAGGCTACCATCTGTCTCCCAACAGCTGTTCCAGTGGGTCCCCTCCATCAACCTTCTCTGAGCCTTCGGGGTCCATGTGACCTGGCCATTTAGCCTATGGTGTACAAAAAAGTGCCGCTCAGAGGTAAAACAACCCAACCTAGCAGCAACAGTTATCGATGCAGTAGACAAGAAGAAGGAAAATTACCCAGTCTGGGAAAGGCCATCCATTGACAGATAAATACGCTATACTGAAAGCTTGCAGCTCAGATAAGCAGAAAAATTACCAATAAGTATAGAAATTTATGGTCCAGCTCTAATCGAAGAGAAGCACTTGTTGTCTCTTCACTGACACAAGATCGAACATAAATCTCTGCAATCAGACTCAAGCATCCATATCGACCTGCGAGTATCAGAGACATTCGTTAGAACAGCATGCGATTTCTGTCTAAAAAAGATCGATGGCGAAGTGCAAGAAAAAACTTCTTTCTTGTTCAGGATTTGGTTGTTTTTAGCTCTGAGCAGCACTTTTTTTGCACACAATGAGCTAAATGGACAGGTCACAAAGGTTGGGTTGTTTTACCTCTGAGCGGCACTTTTTTGCACACCATGGGCTAAATGGCCAGGTCACATGGACCCCGAAGGCTCAGAGAAGGTTGGGGGAGGGGATCCACTGAAACAGCTGTTGGGAGACAGATGGTAGCCTCCCGTCAAGGCCATCCAGCGTGTTCTTTAACGTGCACAGGGTATGGCTCTCCCGCACACGGAACCACGGCTTAATGTCCCATCCGACGGACGGCGGTCTTTCCAAGCCCATCGGTGTCCCCTACTGACCGTGGGCAGGGCGGGGAATTTTCCGGAGATAAATCTGAACGCTGACCCAACTGGGACTCGAACCTGGGAACTACAGATTACGAGCCTGGCGCGCTACCGACTGAGCCACCCCCGCCCCCAGGTCACAAGGACCCCAAAGGCTGCGATAAAGCTGGAAAAGGGGACCCACTAGGCAAGCTGTTAGGCGACAGATGGAAGCCTCCCGTCAAGGTCATTCAGTTTGTTCTTTAACGTGCATAGGGTATGGCTTTCCTGCACACGGAGCCACGGCTTAACGCCCCATCCGACGGATGGCGGCCTCTCCAAGCTCATCTCGGTGTTCCCTTTCTGACCGAGAGCAAGGTGCTGATTTCGCGGAGATAAATATCGACTCTGGCACAGGTGGGACTCGAACTGGGAACTATATATTATAAGCCTGCCGTGTTACCCACTGATCAAATGGAATTGACGTTAAGGCTAAAATCAAAATAAATGGATAAGTCTTCGAATTTCAACTGGATTTCATCTTAACCCCTTCATTACGAAAGTGGATTGTCATGAACCCACAAAGGGTTATTTTCTTAAAGATAAAAAAAAGTCTTAAATTTAATTTTCTTTTGAATAAACATCAATGTTTTATCAAAAAATAATAATTTAAAAAAAGTTAAAAGTTAAAAAAAAAATCATAAATTTTGATAATATACCATATTTTTGCAAGTGCATTACACACAACTAAGTAGTAGAGTAATTATTTGAAGCCTGAGTAATGTAGGGTTAAAGTATCTAGGTGAGATTTTAATTCCCAATCATAGCCAGTTTCATTTTTAAAAAAACATACAAAGAAATCACTTGGGATGACAAAGGTCGCTGGACGTGTAAGGAAATCCGTTCTATTAGTGAAAAAAAAATTATCCTCAAGCAGATTACGACGCTTCTCAAACTCTGATTTGGCAGACCGGCAATGTTTGTTTTTTTTTTCCAGTGTTTTGGGGACCAGTGTAGGTCCAACTTCAAAGGGGAGGAGAGGGAAAGTGGGTATTAAAAAATTAGAAATTGAAAAAATTATATATTTTTATTGAAAATATTAAAGCAAGATATTGCATTCAGTTAAGAAAAAAAAAACCCATAAAAGCTGTGGCATATCAATGTTATGCCTCTAAAAGCATATTTTATTTTTTCCTGACAGCTCGCTACTGACGGACGACGGGCGGGGGTGGCTCAGTCGGTAGCGCGCCAGGCTCGTAATCTGTAGTTCAAAGGTTCGAGTCTCAGTTGGGTCAGCGTTGAGATTTATCTCCGCAAAATTCCCCCGCCCTGCCCACGGTCAGTAGGGGACACCGATGGGCTTGGAAAGATGGCAATGATGGGCAAGGAAATAATCGCTAGATATATGTTATATATAAATATGTTTTATTTTATTCCCATTGTTATACCATAACTATAGTTTTTTTCTATCTATACAAGGGGTAGCCAGTGAGATACACATTTCCAGGGGGTACGTGAAGCATAAAAGGTTGAGAATTACTGACTTAAGCTATAATCAGTGCTGGAAATGGTAGTTTTTTGAACAAGGGTACGACAAATACATCAATTCTATGCCTTCTGCCCCGAAATAAATTATTATTTACTCGAATATAATGAAAGCGATAGTAAAAATTAAATCTAAAATATCAATGAAAGCGAATTAAAAAAATGAAAATTAAATGAATGAAAATTATTGAAAATTAATGAAAGCGAATTAAAAATTAAATCTAAAATATCAAATTAAACATAAAACATTCAGAATAATAAATTAAATTTAGCCGATAGCATGCCAGGCTCGTAATCTGCAGTTCCAGGTTCAAATCCCACCTCGGTCAGTTTATCTGTGCAAAACCTCCACCCTGCCCGAGGTCAGTAGGAGGCACCGATGGGCTCGGAAAGACAGTCATATAGGATGTTAAGTCATGGCTCCGTGTTCCGGAGAACCATACCCTGTGCACGCTAAAGAATACGCTGGATGGCCTTGACGGGAGGCTACCATCTGTCTCCTAACAGCCATCCAGTGGGTTCCCTTCTCCCAACCTTCAGGAGCTTCGAGGTCCTTGTGACTCTCAGAGGTAAACCTCTGAGAGTCAACCCCTCGAAAGGCCGCCGTCCGTCGGATGGAACATTAATCCGTTGCTTGGGTTGTTTTACCTCTGAGCGGCACTTTTTTGCACACCACGGGCTAAATGGCCAGGTCACATGGACCCCGAAGGCTCACAGAAGGTTGGGGGAGGGGACCCACTGGAACAGCTGCTGGGAGACAGATGGTAGCTTCCCGTCAAGGCCATCCAGCGTGTTCTTTAACCTGCACTATGGTACGGTATGTCTCTCCCGCACACGGGGTCACGGCTTAAAGTCCCATCCGACGGACGGCGGCCTTTCCAAGCCCATCGGTGTCCCCTACTGACCGTGGGCAGGGCGGGGAATTTTGCGGAGATAAATCTGAACGCTGACAGCTGGGACTCGAACCTGGGAACTACAGATTACGAGCCTGGCGCGCTACCGACTGAGCCACCCCCGCCCCACATAAATCCGTGATCCGTGTGTTGGAACCTGGTCGACTGTGTGCAAAAAAAGTGCCACTCAGAGGTAAAAAAGCCAGCCATATGATAAACTTTGCAAATTAAATCAACCGAGAAAAAAAAAAGAGGAAAACTTTTTCTCGTATTTCTTCACTGAAGAATGCCTTTGATTTGCGATTACTGGTGTTAAGGAATTAAATAAAGCAATTTTTCCTTTAAGTATCCCTGTTTAAAGATGCCTCCTTCTTCTACATCCCATTTTCGACGGCTCGTCTAGAATCATCCAAGGCATGCCTCTGGGAGGCATTTCCTCTTCCGCCATTTGTTGTCTAAAAGGAATTTCACTTTACCCGTTTACGCTGGGAAAAGTATTTCTAGCCTTCGTTTTATCTCCGATCTTCGCTCGCTCTAGCGACGAAGGCGAGAATCTTTCGCTGAAAGTATTCTTAGCCGAGGTTTCCTATAATTTGTCTCGAACGACTTCTTGACAAATCTATTTTTAACTTCTTCTACTGAAACCGTCGAAGCAGGAAGACAGGATATAGAGCCGATTTCAGCGGCAGCAATCCAGTGCTTCATTTAAGCCTTCAATTTATTCGATGGGATTTTGGGATCTGACACTCCGTCTATAGTAACAATACTGGATAACTAATAACTTTTAAATAGGTTCCTAGTCATATAGGGATCATTGAAAATGAATTTGTTGATGAATTATCAAAAAATGCTCATAAACTTAACAAAATTAGCAACTGCTTCAATTTTTATAACACTATAAAAAAAGATATTAAAAAAATAGAATTTAAATTGACCGAACAATCCTTTCAAATTGAAGCATCATTAAAACGTTCTTTCAAAAAATATTAATTATATTCAAAATCTACCGTTTACAAGATGACAATTCAGTATCCTCTATAGACTTAGAACAAATACAGCAATGCTAAATCAAACAAAATTTTATCTTAAACTTTCAAACTCTCCAAACTGCAAAAATTGTAGTATCAGAAACAATTCATCGTATTTTACTTAACTGTATAAACAACACAACTCAAAGGAAAAAATTCTTTAAATCACTAGAGGAACATGGGTTTCTGGAGATTAGAACTGATTTAATTTTGAACCAGAAAGATTTTGATTCTAAAATTAAAATTTATAAAATTTTATTTGAATTTCTAATCTCTACAGATTTATGGAACAGAATCTAATAAATAAATAAATAAATAAATAAATAAATAAGTTAATAAACAAAAACAAAAACAGTAAAATGAAAATGAACTAAAAAAGTATTATAGTTAATTATTTTTAAAAAAAAATGTATGATGAGAAAGCCTGTATAAGGACCTCTCAAATATCTGTAATGTTGAATAAATAAAAATAAATAAATAAATTTAAATAGGTTGCAGCTTCAGTTTTCGCGGAAATTTCTGTTTCGTGTTTCCGAAAAATACATTTGAAATTAAATTTAATGCGTCAAACATTTTTATTATTCTTGAAAGTAGCTTGAGATTTAGATCGGCGATTCCCATTCTCATTGGAGGCGGGGGTTGACTCGTAATCTGCATTTCTCAGGTTTGAATCCTACCCGAGCTAGCTTTGATATTAATCTCCGCTAAATATCCTCCCTACTCTTGATCTGAAAGGGGACACTGATGGGTTAGAAAGGTCCCCGTCCGTTTAATGGGATGTTAAGTCGTGATTCCTTGTGCAGGAGAGCCATACCCTGTTCACGTTAAAGAACACTCTGGATGGCCTTGACGGGAGTCTGTCTCATAGCAGCTGTCCAGTGGGTCCTCTTCCCCCAGCCTTTGGGGCGGGGGTGGCTCAGTCGGTAGCGCGCCAGGCTCGTAATCTGCAGTTCCCAGGTTCGAGTCCCAGCTGGGTCAGCGTTGAGATTTATCTCCGCAAAACTCGACGCCCTGTCCACGGTCAGTAAGGGACACCGATGGGCTTGGAAAGGCCGCCGTCCGTCGGATGGGACGTTAAACTGTGACCCCATGTGTGCGAGAGCCATACCCTGTGCATGCTGGATGGCCTTGAAGGGAGGCTACCATCTTTCTCCCAACAGCCGTTCCAGTGGGTCCCCTCCCCCAACCTTCTCTGAGCCTTTGGAGGTTCTTGTGACCTGGCCATTTAGCCCACTGTGTGCAAAAAATGTGCTCGGAGGTAAAACAACTCAACCCACTCTCAGTTAACGACCAACTTAGGGGTCATCAGTAAGCCCAAGAAGGTAGCATACGAATTTTTCACAAAAAAAATTATCTTTTTCCGTGATTTTCTTTTTTTACCAATAATTTCCGAACTTAATCGTTAATATACAGTCAGCTCTCGATTTATGCGATATTTGATTAACTCGTTTTTAGAATATCGCGGTCATTATATTTACACTTAATGTAATTTAAGGCGGACATTTTATTTTTTGGAATAATGAAGTTTGAACTATGATATTGTTAAAAGTCTCCCGACCTTTCTTCCTTTGTTCCTTTTAATTTATGACCATAACCGCAAAGCTTCTAGTTTATCCGCAGTTTATGACAGAATTGGATTATACCCATTTGTATAATCCTCAATGCTTGTGATTCTGTCTTTCATTCCTCGTACTTTGTTGAAGACCTTACAAAACTGAAATCGTGTAGTTCGGCACTGTTTTCACAATGGAATTTTGCATGTTGTTTCTTGGTCCAAATCCAAGATATATTGCTAATAATCCATTAAAAGCAATTATCAGGAGCCGAGTATTTTCAAAATAAACACTTTATACAGACCCTGTCAAAGACTTAGTGAAGCCAAATTTTTCATGAAATTCTGAAATCGAGATTTTTGTTTGTGTTTGACAAAAGAATTTATCTCCTCCATCCCAAACTTCCCCCCCCCCCAAAAAAAAAAAAACAATGGAATTTCTAAACCAGACTCATCCAACCCAAACTTTGTTTTGGACGGCCTACCCTAAGCTTTGTGAAGAGCCGCTAGAGAAAAAACTCTAAAGGGCTGCAGGATACAATCTCTATTTAAAAACCTAAACATACATTCTAATGAGTAATGAAGTGAAAAAATATATATATATATTTCTAAAAATAAAGAAAATATCTTGATTGAAAAACAAAAATACACATTTTTAATGAGTATTATGAATTAGCTAAACCGTTTAGTTATGCACCTAAAAGTATCTGGTCAAAAAATTCGAAGAAATGAGCCTATTTCAGCATATTGTTTGTTTCATCTTGCAAATTCTTTTGGAATTAGCCACAGTTCGAACTGTCTGCCCTAAACAGTAAAAGCTACGCCGACTAAATTCGGTATACAGCTTCCTCTTACAACTTAGAGCATTGGTCTTAAGCGTAAAATTCTTAGCATCTGTGGACTTAAGTTGTTCTACCTCTTACAGGCGTTTTTTCTCTTTTTGCACACAATGAGCTAAATGGCCAGGTCACAAGAACCTTGAGGGGTCAGAGAAGGTTGGGAGGACGAGACCCACTGGACAGCTGTTGGGAAACAAATGGTAGGCTCTCTTCAAAGCTATCCAGCGTGTTCTTTAACGTATGGCTCTCTGGCACATAGGATCACGGTTTAACACCCCATTAAATGGACGACGGCCTCTCCAATCCATCAGTGCCCTCTATTAACCGAGGGCATGGGATTTTGCAGAGATAAATCTCAACGCTGGCCCAGTTGGGACTCGAACCTGGGAACTGCAGATTACGAGCCTGGCATGCTATCGACTGAGTCACCCCTTCTATTTAATATATGCAGAACCCTTGTGACTAAAAATAATTATCTTGATAACCTATACAATAAAAGGATCATATAACAATGGAATAATTACTACTAATTTATCATTTGGGTTGGGTTGTTTTAACTCTGAGCGGTACCGACTGAGCCACCCCCGCTCCTAATTTATCATTGAAACCTATATAATAAAAGTATACTTTTCAGGTGCAGAAATGAAACTTTTCAAAACATATTTATCCTTCAATAAGGGGGCGCCCTACACCAGTCAGAGCAGGAGTTGGAGATAGCAGAGGCAGTAATAGTATGACTTCGCTTCTATTCCACTAAGGCCTATAAATAAATTATAAAATTTTTAAAGCATCCATTTTCCCATATGCACCCTAAAAGGTGGAAAATAAAACCAAAGTACATCGATGGTGCACATTGGAGGATCACCGTACAGGAGGAAGAAGTACGCACTTGGGGGCCTCAGTATCTCAGGAGCCTCAAAAATCAAAAAGGAAACTAGATATTTTTATTTTAAACGTTTTGTTAATTGCAAAAAAATATATAAAATAAAAATAACGATAGTAAAAGCGTTTTTTAGTTCATGCTGTTTAGTTTAACATCCTTAAAAAACGTAATTTTTAGAGAGAGCCTCAAAATCGGGTTGTGCTTGAGGCCTCCAAATGCTTAATCCGCTGCTGATGGTGCAATCAGTCACTGAATTCGTATTCACTAAAGGAAGATAGGGCACTGGCAATCTTATTGAGTAAGTAAACGGCGCCCTATCTTCCTTTGAAGTGAATACGAATTAAGTAACTGATTGCACCAGCGATGTTTTATGTTTATTTTCTACTTTTTAGGGCGCATTTAGGAAGAGAGATTTTTTTTATTTTGTAATTTATTTATATTTTTTCTTTGTTATTAAAAAAAACTACTATCAGAAAATTTCATCGGATATACGACTCAAAAACATCAACTTTTTTCCCCCGTTTTTCCAGTCGTGGTGTTTAAGGTAGTCCATGACATTGGAGACGTCACAAGCTTTAATTTGAAATAAGAATTGTTAAGGTCCACCTCCGTGAAAATCTACCACTTTGTTTGCAGGGGGGGGGGATATGATAGGGGGAAAATCGAAACATTTTACGACGGTCCTCATATGAGCTTTCATTTGACACCTAACTCGTAATTGTAGGCCCTCGCGTTCGAAGGTTGGGTTGTTTTACCTCTGAGCGGCACTTTTTTGTACACCATGGACTAAATGGCCAGGTCACATGGACCCCAAAGGCTCAGAGAAGGTTGGGTGAGGGGACCCACTGGAACAGCTGTTGGGAGACAGATGGTAGCCTCCCGTCAAGGCCATCCAGCGTGTTCTTTAACGTGCACAGGGTATGGCTCTCCCGCACACGGGCCACGGCTTAACTTCCCATCCGACGGACGGCGGCCTTTCCAAGCCCATCGGTGTCCCCTACTGACCGTGGGCAGGGCGGGAATTTTGCGGAGATAAATCTCAAAGCTGACCCAGCTGGGACTCGAACCTGGGAACTACAGATTACGAGCCTGGCGCGCTACCGACTGAGCCACCCCCGCCCCATCGCGTTCTAAGGTATAGCGGAACAATCGTTTTCATATTCCCCCCTTTTTAGGAAAAAGAAACAGGGGGGTCAGATTTTTTATAACCTGTAACATTCCCCATGTCACAGACTCATTTGAAGAACAGCTAGTTATTTTTGGCCCTCGCGTTCCGAAGATATAGCAGGAAATTCATTTTCATATTTTCCCCCGTTTTAGGGGGGAGAGAAACCATGGGGGTCAATTTTGCATAGTCTGTGATACTCACAGCGTCATAAGCTTTCATTTGACACATAAATCATTATGTCCGTCGCGTTCGAAAGATATGGTGGAACAACTGTTTTGACAAATACACAAATGGACAAATGATGAGTGAAAAGCAATAGAAAGTTAGAAGGAAAGAAATATATATAACAACAAACTGAAAAAAAAAATGGTTTTGCCGTGAGTAGGATTCAAATCCACCTTTCCTAGTAACATGCCAGGTATGCTGTGATGTTAGTAGGAGACGTGGTTTCGAATCTCACTCACGGCAAAACCAATTTTTTGCAGCTTATTATTTCGTGAGTTCCATGTCTACAGGATATCTCTTTTGGTACTTTACTATTGGAAAGAAAACGTTGGATTTTTCAGAACAGACCGATGTTCTGAAAATTTTTGGAAAGTAGACGCAATCGCGTTCGCTGCAGCTTCCTGTTCTGGCGAATACCTAAAAAGTAAAGAAGCAATCGGAGATTCCGATGGCATTAAGCTTCTTAAAGAAAACTGCTCCATCAGCATTGTAGCGAAGGACAGTTAAGGATGAGAGAATCAGTCTCAGGTCTGGTGCAGGTAACATAGTTGAGGCTGTTGACTCTACCAAGCAAGGCTGATATTCAACCGGTTGTTAAAATATTGAAATACCTCCTTACCAGTTAAATAGTGAATTAGAATAAAAAGTTGTAAAATTAATTAATAGTATAAATTTTAAACTCATTTCAAGCTAATTGTCATAAGATGTCGCGACGACCATATACAAATGGTATTGCGACATCGGGTTCGATACTGGTTGTTAAATACGGTAGTGTAATTTATTAATCTACTGGTTGTTAAATATTTTGAATATCACTCCTGCTGCCAAGGGTGTGAAGTTTAAAACTAATGCAGATGGTTCCAGCTCCCAAATGATGGAGAAGGGTCTCCTCAGCTCTGGTGAGGTTTACAGGAGTGAGAAAAGGGTCTATAAGGTACGTAAAGGAGGAAAGACTGGAACCATTGTGCCACTGGGCGAGACGGTACTGCTTCACGAGTTTGCACCAAGGGGTAATTCTGGCAGTAGATCTTGGGTAAAATCCGAATTTCTCCACCGATGTGCACTTAGAGTCAAATGGAGGTCACATAGAGGTCAAATCTTGATCAACCAGTGCTAGAAGCATGAAAATTGGTGTATGCAGATGTTTCGCGGTGTAGATGTCAGGAACATTTCGAGATCAAATATAGATTTATCAGTACTAAACAGCTAAAAAATTGGTTCCTGCAGGTAGAGTTATACAGCTAAGAAACTATGCCAAATTTTGGATGTGATGGGCTCTTCCAGGTCAAATTCGATATACCGGTGTTGGAGAGTTAAAAAATCGGTGAATAGGGCTGCTTCAGGCAATAAAATTCGGAAATAAGATGAATTTTCAGATCTAGTGTCGCATTCAAGTTGAAATAGGGGTCGTAGTGATGCATCAAGGGGTGCCAAAGGCACCGATTGATTTCTTATACTTCTACGTGACAATCATCCAATGTATAAAGTACATTTGCTATTATTTGAAAATGCTTTTCTCATTCGATGTACTTTTGAATTGTACATGTAATCCCGATATTATTTTTTTTTAAGACTTAATACCAATATTTTAAAATTAATGTGTACAATTTCAGTTGCATTTGGAGAATGAAATTCTATTCATTCTCCAAAGGTCAAGGTTTATGCACCACCAGAATTATTTAAATATATTTTGAAAGTCTCTATTGTATACTTAGCGAGTTTTAGAAGGCTACAACTTATGACATGTAAAGAAATGGCAACCTGTGTTCAAATTCCGGTTAAAACATTGATGTTTGCATCGCGTTTCTGCTGAGGTCCGCTATTAGACTTCCTTTAGTGTATATCTCTGGCAGGCTCCTGTCAGACATCTGTGGCAAGCAGCTGCTTCCGCGGGATATTTATTTTTGAAGGAACAACTAGGCATGGTAAGATTACATTTTTTGCAGATACTGCTAGACTTCACAGTTTGGAGTTGCCAAGGTCTGGTGACCTAACGTAGGCTTCACTTTTCAAACAACGATGCTCAGCCTATTTATATTACTTTTCTAAAATTCTAAACCATGATTCAAACTCCAAAAATCAAGAGATATTTTATAAGGGATCATAATATTTTCTTCATATTTCATAGCAAAAAATAAATTTTCGATTCACTTCAATTTTTACTTCTGATTATCAACAGTATTAAATCTCTTTCAAAAATTGCTAACTTTATTAAAATTACTGTCCCAAAATGCAATGAGATGAAGCTATATTTTTTCTTTGCCACTCCAGCTATCTGCAGCAAATGAAAACATACCTATGTCAACATATATCAGCTTACACGCTCACAACGAGAAACTGCCAGAAGAAATATCACTCCTACCCAGGACAATAAATCGACTTATAGCAGCTGCTCGACAGTAGACGTGAAGTGCCATTAATCCTACAGAATCGAATCTTATCACGAGTCCACGGAACGTGTTCATAACTACATGTGATAAGATTTGTCACCGTGGTCGCCTCTTGATGGATGATTGTATAGCAAATTGATGGCAGCGCAGCCAAAATAAAAATGCACAACAGGAAATTATTTGCTGTTCTGGATGCTAACAAAACAGGCCTGGATTTAGAAATTTACCGGGCAAAGTGATTGGATTGAATCGGCGTAAAAGTGTAGCATATACATTTTATTTTACTTATTTCCAATTAAAATTCTGCATGGAGAGTTCATTAATCCCACTTCCCCTAGATTTATTCACATACACACACCATTTTTTAACATCCTTACACATCCTTTTTTTTCTTCAAAGGCATCTACCGTCTTGCAAAATAAAATGCAGCATGTTGATGTTAAGAATGTATCATAACATACGTTTAACTTCCATTTTTGACATTAAGGAAAATTTTGACACAATCTTCATTTCAAACAAAAATCTTATTTTCTTTCTTTTTGTGTTCGGTCCGTGGCCAAGTGTTTAGCGCGCTTGTCTACTGATCTAAGGGATCTGATCTAAAGGATAAGACATGGATGTATGTGTCGTTTTTCTGCTGATGTCCTGCCATCCTCTCAGATCTTCTACTATGGCATATAACAGCATATGACAGGCTCCTGTCAGATCTCTATGGCAAGCAGCTGCTTGAGGGGGTATTTATTTTAGGGTCGCAGCAAAGCAGGAAAAAGAAAACAATAATTAGGCGAAAGTAATTTAAATAGTAGCATTTCGAACCTAGAACTCTGCGAGGATGCGGATATCTGCATTTAAAAACTCCCGGCGGATAAAAGGTTATGTTAACGCGGATAGGAGAAAAAAAGGTACTTCCTTTTTATAGCGGCCTTGAGGGGCGCCAGTAGTAATTGTGCGCCAATCTTCGTATCCAGTGAATCTGTCGTACGCATTATAAAAAACGCCCCGATTGAGCGGAGGCCAAGTGAGAACGAATCAGTAATGTTTTTTATTCGTTAACCGAAAAGTACCAAAGAGAGTAAAGGTCAAAAAACAGATTCCAAAAAGTCGTCAAAAACTAGATAATACTGGCATCTGTTAACTACACTGAAATGGATTTGACAAGTAGTAAAGTGAAATACTAGTATTCTAACTCGAATTGGACAACCTCGAATAAAAAACACTTCACTGGATACGAAGATTGGCGCACAATTACTACTGGCGCCCGTCAAGGCCACTATAAAAAGAAAGTACCGAAAAAAATCTCAGATTTGATAAGATCTGCAGGAATATGGCAAACATTACCGGAATATTTATTATCACTGGCAGGTACATTAATATTGATGGCTGACGAGTGAAAAAATAATGGGGGGGGGGGAAACTTATTTAGAAATTCAATGATGACATTCACTTTTAAAAAGAAAAAAAATGTATTTAGCCACAAATTTAAGAAAAAAAAATTATTCCATGTGGAAGGAAACGATCTTTTTTTTTGACAATGCAAAATAAAAATTTAAAAAAAATTACTAGCGTGTTACGTAGAAAACGGAAATTAAATCATGAAAATTTCTGATATGGAGATCGCGAAGTCTGACTAAAAGTAGATGAGAGTTACTTGATAATAAAGTCTTCCCAATAATCATAGATAACTGCATTTAAAAAAGCAAAATTAAGTCGGAAGAATTTGCAAAATTAGATTTAAATTTTTATCTAATGTTTCACATTGGATATTTTTTCTAAAATACACTTTTTCATCACAACATATTTTTTCAGCTAATTATTAGCCATTAATAAAGAATTCGATTGATTTCTTTTTCTTGCAAATATACCCTGAAAACATTTAGAAAACCTTAACGGTTATTAATAGCCAATTTACACGGATGCCGATAAAAATATGTGAATACAACCTTTGTCATCCACGCAAGCCCTAATTATAACTGAGGAATACAGTGGCGTATCGTGGGTGATGATCAAGGCATCTTAATTTCTGCTATGCTTTTGCAGCTTTTATAGTTTTTTTTACAGGAAATAGAAAAATAAAAATTAAAAAATAAAATTTTACAGTAACATTTTTGAAGATGATTCAACTTATGAAGAACCACTTTGCTTTGTTTTCCATCATGCCTTTACGACTTACAATAATTCATAGTAACGTAGAATACTTATGTCAGTCAATGGTGAAAGTAGGGCGGTACGGCATACCGGTAACACATTTTTTAATAGTGACGCAGTTAACGATTTCCTTTACACTTTAACCGAGCAAGTTGATTTGATCTTTGATTTGTCACCCAGTTTTCCCACTTCTGCATCTGCTGGTAATTAAGCCCGAAATTAGACAGCAATGGGGAATAAGAACATGCAATGTTTTCCTTGTTGGTTGGTTGATTTACCTCTGAGCAGCACTTTTTTTGCACACCATGGGCAGGTCACAAGGACCCCAAAGGCTTAGAGAAGGTTGGGGGAGGGGTCCCACTGGAACAGATGTTGGGAGAGATGGTAGCCTCCCGTCAAAACCATCCAGTGTTCTTTAACGTGTACAGGGTAGGGCTCTCCCGCACACAGCCATGGCTTAACGTCCCATCTGACGGACGGCGGCTTTTCCAAACCCATCGGTGTCCCCTACTGACTGTGGGCAGGGTGGGGAGTTTTGCGGAGATAAGCCCAGATAAGGCATGGACGTTTGTGTTGTTTTTCTGCTGAGTCCTGCTATCCTCACAGACCTACTGTGGCATATAAACTGACAGGCTCCTGTCAGACCTCTGTGACAAGCAGCTGCTTGAGGGGGTATTTATTTTATTTATTATCTATTCTCAATGCTGACCCAGCTGGGACTCGAACCTGGGAACTATTGTCTTCCTTAAGGAAATAATAAAACCGCAGAAAAGTACAAGTTGAAAAAAGTAGGTTCCTTTTCCTTCTTGTTGGAAAAATTTCATTTTTCATCTGTTTCTTGATTTTGGAGCACTATTTACTGCAGGGCCAGGACGCAATGCACTCATTTAATCTTCCTTATGAATGGCCTGCAGTAATGAGCACTTTTATTAAAGCAGAAAATATTTACTATGAATTTTAAAAATTAAGTTGTTCTCCCTAGGCATTAAAATACAATAAAACAAAACTGATGATACATTTTGCCATCCCCTAAATTTCTGAGGGTCCAAAACAGACATATATTCACAGTACAAACACAGAGAAAAAAAGACCACACACTCCCCATATTTATAAAATTTACATGTTTGTTCTCTAGTTTCTAGAAACTCTCTAGAAAATTCTCGAGGAGAATCGTGGAACCCCCTCGATAATTTTGCACTGGGAGTCTGTTCAATAATGGATTTGGCCAATTTCCTACAAAAACTCCCACCTATCAAACTTCCTAAGTATAAATTATACAGTGAATAAAATTTTAAAAATGATTAAAAAAAACTCTACTATCCCAGATAAAGCCCAATCATTCATACAAATGGTGGAAAAGGGTATTTATTGGGTAGGTTTGTAATAAGGTGGGAGAAGGAAAAAGAAATTTTGTGGACCTCGTTCAATCTTGAAACACTTATTACAGATATATTTACTATCAGATGTATGCTCCTAACCATTTAACAATAAGCACACAAATCACTTTAATAACAGGCTTCTAACATCTAAGGGTTGGTTTGTTTTACCTCTGAGCGGCACTTTTTTGCACACCATGGGCTAAATGGCCAGGTCACATGGACCCCGAAGGCTCAGAGAAGGTTGGGGGAGGGGACCCACTGGAACAGCTGTTGGGAGACAGATGGTAGCCTCCCATCAAGGCCATCCACGTGTTCTTTAACGTGCACAGGGTATGGCTCTCCCGTACACGGGACCATGGCTTAACGTCCCATCCGACGGACGGTGGTCTTTCCAAGCCCATCGGGGTCCCCTACTGACCGTGGGCAGGGCGGGGAATTTTGCGGATAAATCTCAACGCTGACCCAGCTGGGACTCGAACCTGGGAACTACAGATTACGATCCTGGCACACTACCGACTGAGCCACCCCCGCCCCCTTAAAATCTAAGGAAAAAATGAGTCAAATAAAAATGAGCTTATGTAATAAGTGCCTAGAAGCTGCATCTTACTTTTCTAAGAAGTAAGAACAAATCTATATGCAAACATTTATTTGTTAATATAATACAATTGAATGCAATTAACCTTCATATGACCCACCTAACCAGTGCCAAACCATCATTAAAATAATTTAACTAGAATAACAATTACCTCCAGGGAATACGAAATTCTTATTTTCAAATAAAAATGTTCACTTTCCGTTTTAAACATTTATGGTGAAAATTCAAACTAATATTTCAGAAAATGTTAATAACACTAATGAAATTAAGAAAATGTTATTTCACTAGTAGTTATCCAACTGAACTATATTATATTTTTACATATTTTAAAAATACACAAAAGATGGAGAAGCTTTTGGCTTATATTGGTTTCTTGTACAATATACAAACATTTACACAAGACATGTCCATTGACTTAGTAGTCAAGTTCTCTAACCATTACATACCAGTTAGGGTATTTGAGTTCTGGATAAAGTATGAATTTTTTTTTTCCATTGTCTTTCAGCTCAGGTCTAACAATTCTCATTGATCACCTCTATGGCATATTACACCTAGCTCATGTCAGACTGTTATGGCAAGCCATTGATTAAGTGGTAATTTTTTTTATTTTTATACCCATGCAATTCAATAATAATTTTTCAACTCTTAAAAAATGTTGCATTTTCCCAACACCACCAAGAAAAGGGGCCCAATTTCTGCTATCAATTTAAATCCCTCAAATACCATACCACCAAAATCTTAGATATCTAGCATCCATAGACTATTTAAAAGATTTGTTTGTAGTTTTGCATTTTCCAACAATAGGGCCCTCTAACAATGAAAATTCAAACTTTTACGAAAATGTGAACCATAGCTTATAAGTACCTATCCAACAATCCTTATTAGTACATACACACAAACCCTCAAAATAAATGCCATTTATCTATTAAATCAAGAGTTAAATGTCTACATACAGATGACAAGTGAAAATATTTGCTTGCTAAAAAAAAATGAGGCAACTTATTTTAATAAAATATTAAGCCTGAATATATTTCTCAATGAAAGCTGCACAAAAGAAATAAAAATTGAGCTTTTACTTGACACAATAAAACCTATTATAAAAGTTCATTTTCATTCAACCATTTTAAATTTAGCAAGCATGCTACTAAAGTCATTTATTGCCTATTAATTAATTAATTAATTAATTAATTAATACCTCCTCAAGTAGCTGCTTGCCACAGAGGTCTGACAAGGAGCCTGTCAGTTTAATACGCCATAATAGAAGATCTGTGAGGATGGTGGGACCCCAGTAGAAAGACAACACAAACATTCATGCCTTAACCGGGGCTCAAACCCAGGTCCCTTTGATCAATAGCCAAGCATGCTAACCACTCGGCCACAGGATGGCCTATACTTGTTGTTAAATGAATGGCAGCATACAACTGGACAACAGCCTCAAGCAATCATAAATTAGCATCCATCCAGTTTGCTTAATTTTATTCTCCAAATATACCTAGTTTGAATCTTGAGGGAACAAGACTCCCTTATTTCAGAAGTATTCAACAAATCAATTAATTCTAGAACTTTTGGTGGTTGCTAAATATTGAAACAAATTTTACCATTCTTTGAACAAATAGTATTCATAAAGAACATCAAAGAAACCTTCAGACAGTAAAAAGTAAGAAATGAATTGGATCAGTAAACCCATAACTATGTTGAGAAACAAAGTACCTCAATGTACTGCTTTTGTTACTATTAAAACAAATTTCAGATTCTCTAAAGTTGGTTTTTACAGATTGTAACATAACATTTTAAATATGCATACTTTCAGTGGTCAACATGTGATGACATTACATCATTAAAATGGTAGATGATTTGTTAAAATATACTATGTAAAAAACATACTGTGCTTATAAATTTTACCAAAATCTATTATTAACCGTTACTTATATATATTTAGAATACAAAACAAAGCAATTTAAAAAAAAAACACATTTATACCAAGAGATTTCTATGCTACATCTGTGTATACACTTCAAATTAAATTAAATTAATAGTATTAATCACACACTATTTGAATCAGAGTTAATAGTTTTCACATTTATAATAGTTTATAGTTTTCACATTCTTTAATCATTTCTATAAGCTTTCCTTCTTTATGAAGAAATTTTGTTTCTTGAGCACCTCCAACACATCTTCCATTGATAAATACTCTTGGAACCTGGAGAAGATAAATAAAAGCTGATCACACAAATCATAATTAATGTTTTATGGTATGCACAGAAATATTTAGCACTATAAGTGCACAGTGTTTCCAACTAACAAATATACTCTTTATCAATAAAAAGTAAAATTACAAAGCTCTGTAGAAGTAAAAAATGTTTGAAAATAAACAAATAGTTTGCACAAATTGCATTTAACATATTGCATCGAAAAATTTAGCTGCCTATATGCATTTGGTTAAATAAAATAATTAATAAATAATTTTGTGAGAAAAAGAACTTTGCGATGTGCAGGCATGTATCTAGAGAGATGTGTGTTCGAATCCCAAATATTGATGAAAATTAGCTTTTCCACAAAACTATTCATTGAGTAATTTACCTCAAAATCAGAAGGTAACTCTGTAGATTTACTATTTATTGAAATAATTAATGTTCCAATATTAGCATCAATAGAAAGTTGTAATCTACTAATGTTAGAACAAATTTACTTCATTAATCAAATATTAAATTGCATTACTTTTGTATTATAAGTGTTACACATATACAAGTATATATCTCTATTGTTTTATTTTTATTTTACCTGCAATACAAACATTGCTTCAAAGTAGCCCTCTTCACAAACATAGTCTATGTCAAAACTTCTTCAGCATACCCTCCCTACCAATTTCAGTACTATAAGGAACTGACAACTACCCCTGGTTGTCAGTTCCTGCTCATCATTTTAGGACCATGTATACACTAAGACATTTATTTAAACCACCAACTAGAGTGAATAATAAAAAAAATCACATATTTGTTTTCTATATTTCCTCATTTCCAAGTATTTCCATTCAACATATATTCAGTGACACAATATACTAAAACTTCCATGTCACTTTCGGGAATCTCAAAGGGAAGTGCTTGGATCCCTCTATCTTTTGACATGCTGAAGTAAAATCTACTGTTCTTTCAGTGCTTCTTTTCTATTGCAGTAGTTTCTGATTGGGGTGGGGCTTTTTCTGGCAAATCAATGACCTGCACTTATCATTTATTGGCTGAACACCTAACCATGCTTTCCCTGAGTAATCACATACAAAAGGTGCAGTTTTTGTCTGAAGTATAGATATTAATAAAACAATATTCTGTATTAAACCTTTGTACTTTATATGCATATCCAGTTTTAAAAGCTGTATAAGATCTTGATGATATTAGTAATCAATAGACTTGCAAGTATAACAAATATGAAACTATGGCTTCTTAATGGCAACATTTCACCATCATCTCTTTATAGAAGATGGCTTTGATTATGTAACCATTAATTAGGTATTGTTTATTTTCCCTTAGAAAGATATGCCTAATTATATACTGTCCTAACTTTTATTCCTTTGAAAATAGATTTTGTCATATGTTAATTCCTGATAGTAATTAATACCTTAACCTGTCTTAAGCCAATGTTTCCAAAACTTGCCTAAATTTCGATTTCAGTTGTTTAGTTTACTGCTGAATTTATCTGTTTAACAATGAATTAGAATAGGAAAATGTAATATCAATGATATATGAATATATTCACATTCCAAACTTATTTTGATGATACATTGCTTGAATTTCATTTGTTTTGTTTATATCAATGCATTTTATCCATTGTAGTGAATTTGTCATAATATATTAAATGCTAACATGGTAGTTTTCCAAATAACAACTGCGAAAGAAAGCAAGGGAATTACCACTAGAACTTTCAAAAATGATTTAAAAATTATCTAAATATGGTAAACACTTGTGTAGGGTGGGTTGCTTTACCTCTGAATGGCAATTTTTTGCTCACCATGGGCAAAATGGCTATGTCACAAGAACCCTGAAAGCTTAGAGAAAGTTGGAGGAGGGGACCCACTGGACAGATGTTGGGAGACAGATAGCAACTTCCCATCAAGGCCATCGAGAGTGTTCTTTAATGTGCAGGGTATGGTTCTCCCACATATGGGGCCACGGTTTAATGTCCCATCCAACAGACGGCGACCTTTCCAAGCCCATCAGTGCTCCCTACTCACTATGGGCAGGGAGGGGAATTTTGTAGAGATAAATCTCAGTGCTAGCACAGCTGGGACTTGAACCTGAGAACTACAGATTTCAAGTCCGTAGCACTACCAACTGAGCCACCACTGCCCCAAAAGCTTGTGTAAAAAAAATTATCTTATAAAATAATTCAAACATTTAATTGTTAAGTTAATGTAAAAGTTAATTTAGAACTCATATAAAATACTCTTTCAATTTTACATCCTATCCTGGTTGATCCTACACAAAGTCCAGTTCTTTTATCATACTTTTTTTTTGGTAATTATTTAATTTGCTAGTATTTTCAAAGGATCTTGGTACTTTAGAATTATAATAAATAGGTGTATTTCAGAGACATAAGTGTATATAAAAAAAAGCACTTGTATAGCATTAGGAAAATTTTTGTAACAAAATCTATTGTGGCACAGTACTATTAATCCTAATGTAAGTCTATGGATGTGTGCATTGCTGTGAGTTGTTGTAAGCATATGGATATAATTATATAATTAGTACAGGATTGTGTACTGATACAGCTAGTATGTTACCACTGGAATGCTGTAAATTTACACTAGTTATCTTCAGCAGGGCCGGACTTTGACTTTCTGAGACCCTAAGCTACAGCTTGGGCCTCTTTTAGAGGTCCAAAAATTTCGAAAGTCAAAATAAGATATATTTATTATTCTGATTCAAGTGAACATCAAAAAATAAATACAAAATTGATGTGGTGAAAACATTATACTAGCATTGGTATACAATAATGACTAAAGCTGAGATTAAAGGCGTTTGCACATTAATCTCAATATAAAAAAAGTTTGTGACAGTAACTTGAAACTTAAAATTTTTGTCCCTTATAATTTTGAAGCCCTAAGCTGCAGCTTATTGCATAAGTCTGGCCTTGATCTGCAGTGACTTACAAGGGTACTGATTCTTTGCAACAGTTTATTCCAGAAAATCATTAATAAGGTATATTGATTGCATTATTTAGTTTCAATGGTTGTTGTTGTTTTTTTTTTGTTTTTGTTTTTTTAGTATTGAATTTTCCATTTCTTGGACTAGTTGTTTGTTTTAGTTTTAGTGGTTTTTTTAAAATATGCAAAATAGCTATTAATATTATTTATTATAATAGGAACAATTTTTAACACAATACAAGGTGAGACAGGGGAAACTTCTGAATGAAATTTGGAACTGAAACAGTCAAGTACTGGGGAAATTATGGAGGCATCAGAAACTGTTAAAAAATCATACTAACCATTCTCTTTGCATAGCTATCTAGAATGTCACGTTCTTAAAAACTATCATCTGGATGCCTCACACAGGAACTCCAGCATATATACTGCTAGAATTCCTGTATCAACAAGAAATATCTACCTATTTGGGCTTACAAGAGACCAGATGGCCACATAAAGATCATATACTTAAAAACATTCATAAATTTCTCTTTTCACAATGCACTGATAGCAAACACTTGCAAGCTGTAGCTATTCTTCTTAGCAGTTCATTAAATCCAAACTTGCCTTAAACTTTGTTCAATACTCAAATGGTAATATATTAAATTGGTGTATATCAGCTGTGCAATGCATTTCCAAAAAAAAAAACAGATAACAGCAAAAGAGTTAAATTTCTAAATAACAAGCATTTGACTTACTGTTCTTGACCCTGTAAGGTGAGACAAAACATTCTGCAGCTGATCACCATCTTCTCTTTTATCTAGCTCAATGGTGATAAATTTAACATCATGATCATTAAATATCTGAAAAAAAAAGTAACTTTTTTTACTTCCTAATATCTGTAACTCTGTGAAATTTTAAATTACAGAAGAAGATTTTCAGTAATTAAAAAGGTGAAAATGCATTGGAATTGAATTGCTTTGCAAAAAAAATTGCATAACAATCACATCCAAAAAAAAATAACTCGTCTGAAATTGAATGCAATATCAATGTCTAAAATCTTGAAGAAGAGTACTTTCCTATTACCATATGCAGTATTGCAATCAGTAGGTTGGTTTGGTTGTTTGAGGTTTTATGGTACAGTGGTAACTTAGGCCATAATATGACAAACAAGGTGTAAAGACCAAAAAGGAAAAAGATAAAAGTCATGCAAACCTACAACCAAAGTTAAAAACCAAGACACAAAAGGTATAAACAACATAATAACAATGTAAAATACAAAAGCAACAATGGGTGTAAAAAAAACATTTATACTTATAAAAGGGATATATATATCATTAAAGGGCAACAAGTCAAAGTAACAAAAAGTAAAAACATTAAATACAATTAAAATAGCCAATAAAATTTAAATAGGCAAAAAACAGGGAATAAAAATGTATCATTGGATAAAAGGTATTTGAGTCTAAGGAGATCCGACATAAAATCATGGAAATCAAAGTAAAAATGATGTTCGAGGTTAAAAGCATGGCATTTGATTAAAATATGTTTTGTGGATAAAATGGTATCACACAACTCACATTTAGATTCATTGTCTGCCCGTTAAGAGAAAAAAATGTATTATAAATGGATGACCTAAGCGGAACCAAGCAATAATATCGGAACTCAAACTACTAACTTTACTATTGAATACACAAGTATTAGTACATTTTGGAATTGTGTGATTTGGTTTTAATAATGTTTTCATATCAGAAAAACTTTTGACATGGCATAATCAGTCAAAATAATATCGGAACAGGAAATATTTAGCAGCATTAGATTGATTTAGTATTATTCAAGATATGGATCCCAAAATGAATAAATTATGATAATAAATAGATGGTCCAATGTTTGCAGAGACCTAAAAAGTGCTACAAGGGTTATTTACATGGAAAGACAAAAGTCTGTTAAGAATACTAGGTTGGCCATAGCCTTTTTTTTTTAAATACACTTATACCATAAATTACAAGTGACAGAAAATATATTTATGTCACTTATACATGAAACACTGAAACATTCATTGATGATCATGTTTAAAAACCATCTACAGACTTACTTCACTATGTTTCCTCCAACAATTAAATTCCTACATATGTTGTATGAAAAACCAGGACAAGCTAATAAAGCTTCTAGATTATCTCTGTCCTTTGTGTAGAGGAGTACTTCCCTTTAAAACAAAACACCTATTATATGATAAATGCAAGTCTCATTGAGAAAGTTTGCTAACCAAATGTTTATTAATTTGTATTACATTTCAATATTTTACTTATAACTGAAGAGTTATTTAATGTTTCAATATCCAATTTATTCTGTAGAAGACATTTTAAAATTTTTATCTAAAACAATTTTGGTCAGGAATGTACTTTGTTTTTACATGTATGGAACATAATGGAAAATTTTTACATATGGAAACATTATTTTCATTTAGCATATTATTTTCAAGGAATGTATATACACACTATGCAGGGAATAGCTCCATTTGAAGAAGTATGTTACATCATCTGAGCCATAAGAAATAATACTCTGGTTGGAGGCTACAAAAAAGATGTGTTTTTAATAAAAATTGGCTCAGTTGATAAGCAATCATTTTTTTTAATTTAATGCAGAAAATATGTCATGCTCAAAGAATATAAATCCATTTCCAATAAATATAGTTCTGTATCAATTAGGAATTGATTTATAACATTTGAACCACACCTATATTAAACCAAAAAATAATTTTCAACAAAAATGTCTTTACCCACTTATTACCACAAACCAAAGAATTATTACCTTCAGTGATCATATTATCTATTATTGAATAAATGTTTTAACCCAGCAGTAGTTCTTTTTGCTATGTTAGTGAGTGCTTTTTGGCTATTACTGACTGAAAGTTGAGTTCTTTATAATATTTTGTTCAATAAATGTTTCATAAGAGATAAACATAAGTGACAATCACAGGGTTACATGGGTGACATTTTAACGTCGATATGTCAATATTTTGTGGAAAATATTTCGCAGACATATGGACATATGACATCCTGTATGTCGGCAAAAAAAAAATCCACAAAATATTCATTAGTAAGAGATGTAGGTTAAGTCCTGTATGTCAGTGAAATTTTTTCCACAAAATATTTGATTTATAGACTTTAAAAGTCAACAGGTAATGCCATGATTGTCATTTACGTTTTTATCATTAATAACACTAAATAATGTGAAGTGACTTCATTATTTATTTCCATCTTATTCAGAGCAATTAAAATAAAATAGTTGCCATCTGAGATCATAGATGGCACCAACTGGAGGTGCCAAAATCTCATGAAGAGTTTAGAGTCATACATAGTGAAAAGAAGACAGAATTGGCATTAGTTCATTGGTAGAATATTCTGGCATGATTCTGGAGAGATGTGGCTTCAAGTACCGTATATCGACGAAATTTTTTCCACGAAACATTTATTGATTTATAGATGTTAAAAAGTCAACAAGTAATGCTGTGATTGTCATATATGTTTAAATATTTTGTTCTCAACATTCATACGTTAATCTTTTCTCATTTTCATATTTCCATTTATTTCTTGAAAGAATACTTAAATATATAGCACACTTTATATTTCCATTAAAGCATTAAAAAAAGGAATTTAACACTTGTTTTTCCATTTTCATTTTACACGTTTGTAATACTTAAGGTGGCTTTTGCATTCATAATTGATCTACCACAGCCTGCTTCTTGTCTGCCTGGGGATCTACAAACCTTCCAGAGTCAAGGTCAGTTCTTGTGGCTTGAACCTTTCTCCCCCATAGTGGGGAACTACTACTCTAGTGAATTTCAGATATCCTTCAGCTTTGTCAAAGGAAGTTCACCCCTAAAATGTTCAATGAAGTGAAATAAATGTAATTTGAATATTCATTAAAAAAGATATGTTCAGAATGCAATGGCAAAAGTAAGCCAAAATAGGTGTAAAATTTCCCAACTTCAATACAGATGATATGATCTAAAGCTGGGTTTTCCCCACTTTGGTGGACCAAGGAATACCTCAAGGCTTTAATACATTATGGCAGAACACTTGAAGGAAATTTTCATGAAAACATTTATTAAGAATAGAAGTGATTTAATATTAAGTAGCAGTATAGCCAGTGTTCATCTAAATTTGTGATTTTAAACAATTCTGATTTTAATGTAAATTCATGAACTACTGATTTCCTAACAATTTTTCGAGTGGGAAGGGGTTAACGTACACTCTGACTACACTTATTATCAAGTGGTAATTTACTGAGCCCATCCCAGATCTGAGTGGTTAGTGTAACTGCTATAGAGCAAAGGAACCTGGTTTGAAATGCCAAATAAGACATAGATGTTTGTTTTTGTGATGGACGATCATTCTGCTGAGGAATCATCATCTTCACTACAGCATATTATATTGACAAGCTGTGAGATTTTGATACCAAGCAAGTTGTGTAACTTTTTTTAATTTCCTGATCACATATACTTATACATTTTGTTTTGTTTTTTTATGTCATTACTCCATTAGTATTATGAGAAATATAACTGCACAGTATTAAGCTTCAAAATATAACATATTATCAACTTACACTTTTCACTTTATCACAATATGAACAGTTTGTTTTTGAGAATACTACAACACAATTTTTCTGTGTTATATCATTTATATACTGTGTTTCAGAAGTGTCTATTTTGCTGTATTGAGAACTAATTTGTTTGCCCATGCTCACTACCCTGAAACAAACAAGAAAATATAATCATCGTTTGTCCACACACTATTTTTCAATGTATTATATTGTTGTCACTTCAGATTTTTAATATATCAAAATAGTGTTTATGCAATCAAAATATGAGATCCATTAAATCTGCATGCAACCAAGCAATATAAATATTATTATAATCATTACCTTGCTGAAAACTGACAATGAGACTTTCCTTTAAATTATTTCATTAGAATTTTGTTTTCAATTCAAAATATTACTATGAATTTTCATTTCAATTGCTATTTGAGTTTACATAGCATTTACTAAATATTTCCATTTTCAGAGCCATTAGCTTACTTTGAGCAATAATCTCAATGGTATCAGTATGTGTCAGATATTTACAAATTCTGCTAAATCCTTAATATTGCCCATTATATATTATAAAATTCATGCACTGAGAGTTTATCCAGTTCATAAGGATTTTAGACTTGGTATATAAAATGAAATCGAATGCCTCAAACTGCATAAAATTTTTCAATGTAAGTAAACTACAAATTATATTAAGTGATAAACTACGATTTTAAAATAGCATAATTAACTATGAATGCATATGTTTACAGTTAATCAAAATATCACAATGCGAATATAATGTAAACATTGTTACACAAAAACACGTCAATATTAGCGGAGTTAGAATGAAACATATTTCATTTATATACATATTAATAAATTATTTAGTGCACATTCACCTTTGGAATCTATAAGATGTTAATGAAGAAATAAATAATGTTTTATTCGATAGAAATTTAGAAACTAACATATATCTTGGCCAAACATATATTACTACCGAATCCTCAGCAAGGCTACAGAAAATATTACGGTTACAGTTTCAGTTTTTTTTAACTTCCACATTGTTAGCACATGGGGGTTAAAAACACTAAAGTTGTCCAGCCAATTTTCTTAGTCATTTCAGTAATAAATTATCACAAGAAAACGTCCTGTACTTAAGAAACACTTGAAATTAGGTTTAAAAAAATTGGTTTCCTGACTGGGATTCGAACCCAGCTCTCCCAGAAGCATGCCGAGTCTTAACCGCTTCACCACCGAGGAACTCTAGGTGGTCCAGCGGTTAAGGCGAACGGCATGTTTCTGTAATTTCGAACGGCATGTTCTGTTTTCGAATTCCAATCAGGACAACCAATTTTTTCCAACTCATTCTTTCAACAATTTTCTTAGATATGCAGGGGCGTAGCGAAGGAATATAGTTGGGGGTGGGGGGGGAGAAGTCCAAAATTTTCTAACTCGAGCAAAATTTTGGCAAAATTTGCCAATTGAGCAAACTTGCTTAGATTTTCGCTCCGGGAGGGAGGGGGTAAGCCAATTTTTAAATCTCTACTACATTTCGCCATTTGACACCCAATTTTGCCAACTAGTCATAATTTCTCAGAAATACTTCCAATATTTACATCAGAAACACTTCCAATATTTACATTTCGTCTGAATTGTAGCAAATCACTAGTATGAATTTTTGCCTTGATTCGGTCAAATCTCCTTAATTTCACGAAACTAAACTCAATCTTTACATCTCAACTTCAAACTTTCAAACTCCCAATTTTTTTTTTTTTTTTTTGGAAAATTAAGGGAGTTTTCAAAATCGAGGCAACTTGACAAATCTCAGGCAGTTTGGAAAATGGAGAGACGGCAAAATTTAGAGCAGTTGGCAAAATTAGAAGCCACTTAGTAAAAACAGGTGAGTTGGCAAAATTCTGAGTGACTTGGTAAAATCTTGGGGAGTTGCCAAAATCGGGACAACTTGGCAAAATCTTGGGGAGTTGCCAAAATTCGGAGTGACTTGGTAAAATCTTGGGGAGTTGACAAAATTCGGAGTGACGCAAAATCTTTGGGGAGTTGAAAAAATTCGGAGTGACTTGGCAAAATCTTGGGGAGTCGGCAAAATTCAGGTGATTGGATTTTTTTCTCTGTAAAATTATGGCGAGTTGGCAAAATCTAGGAGAGTTGGCAAAACTTAGGGAGTTGACAAAAACTAGGGGCAGTTGGCAAAATTCGGAGTGACTTGGCAAAATCGTGGAGAGTTGACAAAATTCAGGTGAGATGTAAAAATTGCAATCTTTTTTCTGTAAAATTATGGCGTGTTGGCAAAATCGGGGCAGCTTCGCAATATCTAGGAGAGTTGGAAAATCTTGGGGGAGTTAGCAAAATTCGAATCCACTTGGTAAAACAGGGGACGATTTGTGAAAATTGGGATTTTTTTGTAAAATTAAGGACAGTTGATAAAATCGAGAAAACTTTGCAAAATCTAGAGAGGTTGGCAAAACTGGAAACCACTTGGTAAGTACAGGTGAGTTGTGAAAATTGGGATTGGTTTTGTGAAATTAAGGAGAGTTGGAAAAACCAAGTACTCTTGGAGAAATCTAGGGGAGTTGGCAAAATTCGAAGCCACTTGGTAAAATACAGGGGAGTTGTGAAAATTGTGCCTTTCTTGTGCAATTAAGGAGAGTTGATAAAATACGAAGTGGTTGGCAAATTCAGGGAAGATGTAAAAAGTGCGATTTTTCTGTAAAATTACGGCGAGTTGGCAAAATCTAGAGTAGTTGGCAAAATTCGAATGCACTTGGTAAAATATAGGCGAGTTGTGAAAATTGCGATTTCATTTGTAAAATGAAAGAGTGTTGGATAAATTGAGGAAACCTAACAGAATGTAGAGCAGTTGGCAAAATTCGAATCCACTTGGAAAATACGGGCTAGTTGTGATAATTGGGATTGGGTTTGTGAAATTCAGGATAGTTGACAAAAATCGAAGAAAGAATTTCACCTCCACATCTCACCTGAATTTTGTCAACTCCCTACGATTTTACCAAGTCACTCCGAATTTTGCCAACTCGCCATAATTTTACAGAAAAAATCCTAATTTTTACATCTCACCTGAATTTTGCGAACTCCCCACGATTTTGTCAAGTCACTCCGAATTTTGTCAACTCCCCAAGATTTTGTCAAGTCATTCCGAATTTTGCCAACTCCCCAAGATTTTGCCAAGTTCTCCCGTTTTTGGCAACTCCCCAAGATTTTACCAAGTCACTCCGAATTTTGCCAACTCACCTGTTTTTACTAAGTGGCTTCTAATTTTGCCAACTGCTCTAAATTTTGCCATCTCTTCATTTTTCAAACTGCCTTAGATTTGCCAAGTTGCCACGATTTTGACAACTCCCCTTAATTTTCCAAAAAAAAAAAATACAAATTTTCACAACTGACCTAAATTTTACGAAGTCGCTTCGAATTTTCCCAACTCCGAGTAACTTTGGGGAGGAGCCTCCTCCCCATGGCTATGCCCCTGTAGATTTGCATCCTTATTGTGATCACAAAATACATTACCGGTATGAGTTTATGGTGAAGTTTATGTATATTAATCTATACTTTTTCTCTACTTTTTGCGAGTTTATTTCGCAATTACTCTCCAACTTTTACCTTGATCACCTTGACAATTCGTACACTTATTCCTAACATAAAAGCACGTATTATGTTTTCAGCTGAATCAGGTCCATTGATTAAAACAAAAATGAGAGCAGTAATCATCTGAGCAGAATGCAAAATTCATAATTCCTTTTACTCTGAATACTATACCAGAACAGATTTTTCAAAACGGGTTCCTCTATCATATGTATTGCTCTTTGATCATTTCATCCGTTTACATTATAGTACTATCTTATCGAACACATACTGAATAACATTCATATTGGAACTCCACATACGTTTCGAGTTCCATATGCATTGCCCTCTTGCACCATCAATTTACAATTAAATTTGAATGCCAAAGAATCACAAGGAAAATACTAAGCTGTTGTTACTTTTAGCATTTGTATGAAAGTTATAGGGTGTTTATTGATAGCAAATACACAGATTACCTGTAGATAAAGAATTCAATAATTACTCGTGAATGAAAAATATTATCGCCAACGCGGCGGCAATCGAACCCGCCGCTCTGCCCATTAAACCACGCATAAAACAATAATCTGCTTCCACGATGTGACCTATAAATCTTTCACTGAAATGTGGAAGGGCCTTGCGCCATTTATACTTCCGAAGAGGCAACTTATTTTCCAATTGTCGCTAATAATTTAGATATTAATGAGGAAGTGATTTCTTCATTAACATTACATTAACATACTTCCACTTTATCTTCCGTCAGTTTTCAATAAAACGTCTATTTAAAAATTTATAGAGCTTCGAATTTATCTTTCTTGGATGAAAAAAGAAATTTTCAAATGTTTCGATAGACTTTATTGTTAAAACTTTTATAAGTTGCTGGATTTACATATATGAGCTGTAGATTAGCAAATATTATCAGCGGTTCTAAGTTTTGTTAATATTCTCACAGTACACTTCCAAATAATAAATACATTGTACCATGATTAAAATTATAAAAAATACCAGTATATTTCACTTGGTTCATGAAAAATGTTTAACTATAATTTCAGTTTTTTTTTGCAAAAAAAGTGCTCTGCAATCTCTTGAATTTTGCCAACTCCCCACGATTTTACCAAGTAATTCCGAATTTTGTCAACTTCCCAAGATTTTCCAAGTCACTCCGAATTTTGTCAACTCCACAAGATTTTGTCAAGTTCTCTCGATTTTGCCAACTCACCTGTATTTTACTACGTGGCTTCAAATTTTGCCAACTACTCCAGCTTTTTCCGTTTCTTCATTTTCCAAACTGCCCTAGATTTTCCAAAAAAAAAACATTACAAATTTTCACAACTCACCTAGATTTTACGAAGTCGCTTCGAATTTTGCCAACTCCGAGTTACTTTGGGGGGGGAGCCTCCCGCATCCCCCCCATAGCTACGCCCCTGTTTCTAGGATATGAGTGCATTAATCAAAACTTTCTTACTGCAAAATTTCAGGCTAGATTTAAGACCTGAATGTTATTTGTTATTATCGACATCCCCATTGAGGATGTCGATGAGGATGAGAAAGATAGGTTTTACGGACGTCAGGATATTTTGAATTCTGTCAAAAAAGGATATATTACCCTTGTTCTTGGTGACTTCCCAACCGACTCTGACCTTTGGGGAGAGGTGATAGGCCCTTTTGGCATTGGTAGCTGCAATGGCAATGTGCAACTTCTCCTACAGGTAAGAAAACTTAATGTTTTGAGAATAACTAACAATTATTATAAACACCGGGACATACATAAGAACATATGGGTTTCACCAGATGGGCTGTATAAGAATATGATTGATTATGTGTTAATTAATAGCAAATGGACTAGTTCTGTTAGGAATACCAGGTCATATAGGGGAGCTGAAATTGGATCTCACCATTACCTTTTTAACTGTCTTACAACTTACACATAAGAAGTGTTGTACTAAGGTTAAAAAATTTACCTTTAATTCTGAAACTTCGAAAGGCCCAGTTATAGCTAAAGCTTACCATGATAGGTTACTTCGTCATTATGACAGTCATGGTTTGCTTACTACTGAAATTGAGGAAAAAATAACACCCTTTCAAACAGGCTTTTCTTGAAACTAGCAGTATTCTTTTAGGAAAAAAAGAGCAGAAGGGACAGAATTATCTGAGTGATCACTTGAGCTTATTTCAGAAAGAAAGAACTGCAAGAATGTCCTTAATTAATACCCTACTAGTCCTAATAGAAAGCATTACAGAGAGCTTAATAAACGTGTAAAGGATCAGTAAGCTGCTGATAAGAATCTTTGACTTGATGTCTTGGTTGAAAAAGCTAAGGAAGCAATTACACAGCACAACAGCAGGGAGCCAATTAAGTTTTTAAGACACCAGAGAGTTAATGTTTTGTGTGGTAGAAAATGGACAGGTATACATGGATTGAATGATAAGCAAGGCAAGGTTATAGAAGGTGAGGATTCTGTTGTGGCTAGGTGGGCTGAGCATTTCAGTGATGTTCTAAACAATGTGGTTAGTTCTACTCCCATTGTTTGAAATGATGATAGATTCATTACTAGTTTTAATGTTCACTCTATAACACAGTCTGAAGTTATTTTGGTTATTTCTAAACTAAACTACATAAATCCCCAGTGGTAGATGAAACTACGACGGAAATGATTAGAGCTGGAAATGTTTCGGTTACCACTTGGATGACTGAAATTTTGAATATCTTTTACGATAATGGCATTGTTCCTTAGGATTTTACCAGAGCTATTATCATCCATATTTTTAAAAAAGGTGATCGCAGTTCTTGAGATAACTATAGGGGTATCAGCCTACTTTCTGTTCCAGGGAAAGTTCTTTGTATAATTGTGCTTAATAGATATTAAGAATCTGGTTGACAGTCAATTGCGTGATGAGTAAGGTGGATTCCGAAGTGGTAGGGGATGTGTGGATCAGATATTTTCACTCAGGCAGATTCTTGAGAAATGTTTAGAGTTTCAGAAACCTTTGGTTGCTAGCTTTGTTGATTTCAAAAAGGCTTTCGACTCTGTTGATCGTCATAATTTGTGGTTGATTGTGAGATCGTATGGCATACCAGACAAGTTAGTTAACATAATGAAAGCTGTCTGTAATAACACTGAGTCGCATATAAGAGTTGGTAAGGCTGTAGCAATTCGTTTAGTATTACTTCTGGTGCTCGACAAGGATGCATTTTGTCTCCTTTTCTCTTTAGTTTGGTTATTGATTACGTTGTGCGTAATTCACTGCAAGGGAAATTTGGCCTTAAATGGTCTGGAGATACAAAAATTTCTGACTTAGACTATGCCAATGATATAGCCCTTTTGACAAATGATGTTGATGATATGAAAATCTTTCATATGAGCTGTTGATGATACTGGTATTAGTATATTTATAGTATAGTATAGTTTATACTGGTTATTCATGTTAGAAGAGCTGATAAAGTGAATTGGTTTATATTCCATTTTTTTCCTATTTTATTAAATAATTTTCTAGGAGTGTCATACTTTACAATTTAACAGAACATGTGAAACATTTTTCTTCTGGTTTCAGTGTGGGCAGTTGAGGGATTTTTTGTTTTAAAGAGGAAAAGTCCATCATTGAGGAGGCAGTGGCCTAATCTGATTCTAGTGATTCTGATGCTCCCTGCTTTGGTTATTCATCCTGATATTGCTTATGTAAACCGTTCTTGAATTTTTTTATGTACTGGTACAGTAGATTTGGTTATAAACAGAGAGAAAACTAAAGTGATGAAAATTGGTCAGGCAGGCTGTGGTTCAGTTAATCTGAATGGCTGCACTCTTGAGAAATGTCTCAGTTAAATTATCTTCGGGTTGGGTTGGGTTGTTTTACCTCTGAGCGGCACTTTTTTGCACACCATGGGCTAAATGGCCAGGTCACATGGACCCCGAAGGCTCAGAGAAGGTTGGGGGAGGGGACCCACTGGAACAGCTGTTGGGAGACAGATGGTAGCCTCCCGTCAAGGCCATCCAGCGTGTTCTTTAACGTGCACAGGGTATGGCTCTCCCACACACGGGGCCACGGCTAAATTATCTTCGGAGTTACGTAACAGATACTGGTAATGTGTGGCATGAGAAAAATAGAAGGATGGGATTGCCGCTGGGACTTTTAAGAATCTATGGAGAATATGGAAAAATAGGCATATACACCTAATGACTAAAATTAGGCTGTATAATAGTTAGGTTCTTTCTAAAGTTAGTTATTTTAGCGAAACATGGACCCTTTGCAAACAGGATAACAAGAAACTTGATGCCTTTGATTCTAGATACTTACACAATATCTTGGGCATTAGGTGGTTCAACTTTGCAAATATGATAAGGTTAGGCAAAGGAGTCGGAAACCTCCTTTAAGCTGTATATTGTGCAAAGAGAGACTCCGTTGGTTTTGCCAGGTTGCCGTTATGGATAATTATAGATTAGCGAATAGGGTTATGAACAGTGTGCCTAAAGGCATCTGAAAGAGGGGGAGACCTGGGATGCAGTACGCAGACAAAGTCAAACAGCACCTTGTTAGAACTGGTGTGAAATGGCCAGATGCAGCAGATATAGTTCAGGACAGATATGCTTGGAGAACTAAATTGCCCTGTCTGGTTCGACCTCTGTAGCTGGTCTGGCTAGCTTGTGGATGATGATATAAAGTATGTTCATATTACAATAAAGAATGAAATACTATTTCATATTCTATAAGTGACATAATATGATTTGATATCTAAAATGCTAATCAGCTAACAAAATGAATGCCATTGACTGTCAATTTATATCGAAATCTTACCTCAATCAATCACAGAGTTCTATATACAGGGTGATTCAAAAATTATCGTTCAAATTTCGTGGGGAGTTAGGGAATACGTCAGGAAACCGATTTCACATAGGAAAGTATGTCCGCAAATGTACGCATGCGTATGTAGAGGGCGCTGTGCGTACCCAACCAGTGTACAGCTCGCCCGACCACTCCCGCTGTCATCAGTGTACGAGCTGACTTACTAGTGATAAGATGAATCGTTTTACGCATCGAGAACTAGCAGATATGCATCTCGCATATGGGGCAGCTGGCGAAAGCGGCCGCCGAGCTAGACAAGTTTACGAAGACCGATACCCCAACAGAAGAATATCGCAGCATCAAATGTTTGCACGTGTGCATCGCAATCTGCGCGAACGTGGTTCACTGCGCAGCAACATGCAGGATACGGGGAGAAGATGACTGACGCGGATTGTCAACGTCGCAGAACAAGTCCTACAGTCCATCGAAGATAATCCGAATACAGCATACGAGCTATTGCTCAGCAGCTTGGGGTCTCTCAGTCAGCAGTGTGGCAGATACTGCCCGAGGAACGTGTGCGTCCTTACCATCTGCAAAGGGTGCAGTTACTGCATCCTGACGATTATCCGAAGCGTGTGGAATTTGCACAATGGTTCATGCAGAAAGGTGCCGTGGACCCCAGTTTTCCAACTTCTGTCCTTTTTACAGATTCATTCAGTCGTGAAGGTGTGTTCAATACACACAATTCACGTGTGGGCTTACGACAACCCGCATGGTACGAGAAGTCACGATGCGCAACATCGTTTTGCCGTAAATGTGTGGGCTGGAATCATTGGTGACTGTTTGTTGGGACCTTACTTGCTGCCGCCCTGATTGGACGGCCGGGAATACCTAATATTTCTCGAGACAGTGTTACCGACTTTTCTGGGCGCTGTTCCTGCTCATATCCGCCGAGATATGTGGTATCAACATGACGGGGCTCCAGCCCATAGCACAATTGTTGCGCGTGATTACCTGAACCGAACATTCGGAGCTCGATGGATCGGTAGAGGTGGACCGATCGCTTGGCCACCCAGATCGCCAGGTCACCTGATTTATCGCCCATGGATTTCTTTTTGTGGGGGGGCCATGAAATACCATGTGTACGAGACCCCCGTCGACAGTGAAATGGACCTTGTTGCACGAATAGTGGCCGCCGCAGGCATTGTCCGTGATATGCCAGGCGTTTTTGAAAATGTTCGGCGGTCAATGCAACGGCGCTGTGAATCCTGTGTCCGTGTAAATGGTCCAATTTTAAGCACCTACTGTGAACCTGTACTTTACCTTGTTGGAATAAAAGTCACATTCGTTACCACTTAACTGTACTGTTTCCTTGTGTTCACTTTACTTGTCCATTTTGTTCATGTAGATGACGTTTGCGGACATACTTTCCTATGTGAAATCGGTTTCCTGACGTATTTCCTACCTCCCCACGAAATTTGAACGATAAGTTTTGAATCACCCTGTATATATATATAACTTTGCGCAATAAATATTTGAATACAAACTTATTTACTAGAAAGTTAGAAATAAAATTTAATATAATATTTTAATAAAATCACTTTGAGACAAGTTTTAAAACAGACTCCAAATCTGAGTCATGTGAAGAGATTGTACTTCATTTTGCATAAGATCTTCACAGTTGGTCCGAAATCATGCGCAAAATTTAGACAGTCTCGTAAGCAGAGATAAGTTACCTTCAGAGATTCAATATCTCGATTTCGCTCTTTGTTTTTGGTATCAACACTGGAATTGTAATCCAGTGGAAACGGAGTAAAAAAAAAATATATCACCAACTATATATAAAAAAATTTAACTAACGAACTCTCAGCTAAAAGAAAATAATTAAATTTTATTTTATATGAATGAAAGGTACGATTCCATGCATACCTCTAGAAAAAAGCACTGGATGAAATATTAATTTTTTATGAAAATAAATTTCCCAGCAGTTGGGGAGTTAAACGCCATTATTACCTTCTCGCCAGCTATGCCACTGACATGTAATGACTCAATGTGAATGTACACAACACTGGCTCAAGAGATAAAACCATTTGTTGCAAATTTTAAGTGCATCCTTAAGAACATAATATTAGCTTACAAAGTTTCCCTGGCAAGTATCTTTTAATTTCCATTGCATTCTTTAAATACTAAAGTCCAGTTAGAGGACAATTTTTTCAATGCCGAAAAAGTGTTCCGAATCATTCTGGCTCAATCCAATCATTTAACCCAACCTCACCACACACACACACACACCTGTTTTTTTAATTCATAATTATGAATTCAAAATATAACATTGCAAAGTTAAGTTTGCAGGAGTACTTCTATACTCTGTCTAGTATCCCATTCAAAAGTTTCATTTGATATATTTTTATAATTACTGCTGGTTTGAAATAATACTATTCCTATTCTTCTGAGGGGGGTGTTGGTAGCTATCATTGGATAAGTAATTTATTATGATAAATTTCCAAGTTCGAGTTCTGTAACAATTTAAAAAAATGTAAAATCGAATGAAAAGCAGTAAAAAATATTACTAATGTACGGAAATAGAATCTCTTCACAAGCGAAAATTTTAGATTTGACTGTTTTCGTGATATATTTCAGATATTCGATGGTGGCATTCAATTACTGTTTTTTCATACACATTCAAATGTAAAATGAAGGTGAAAGGAAATTAGAGAAATTAATACATCCCTATAGTGTACTTAATAATGTGATATTCACTTTACAGAAAAAGATGCGATTTTTCGTGCAGCATTAATATAAAACGCTCACATATGCAATGACAACTGACTTTCAGGGTATGAGTAATATGGCAGTCACTGTTTTTTTGTGGCTAAACTAGCCATGTATTCTCAGAGTAAGGGCGCCTTCCCCTATTCCTACCTACATGATTCGTGTACTGAAAATAAAAATATCCTGCTGCAACGCATATGACAAGCTACTGTTTTTCATAACTTTCAGAGACGATGATTTGTGCCTGTTGCGACAAAAATCATTGTCAAGCGGCCATATCTTCCCTTAAAGATATATTATGGGGATCTTGTCTCGAGCACAGTCAACAGTTATTTTATGGTATTTAGCATTTTAATTGCTTACATCAGCTGTTCCCAGGTTTAGTCATTATGTGATCTGGCAGGTCAGCTGAAAATATTTCTGTGGTCCTGCAAGAATTGTGCACCTCTTTTTCCACTACCATCTCTCTCTCAACTACCTGCCACAGATTTATATCTGGCTGTTTAACAAGTAAACTGCCAAAAAAACCAATTAAACTGTCAGCAAACCCAATTGTTAATAATAACATAGTTTCATTTTTTGGTGGAGAAAGTGAAAGGATCTAAGAAATGAGTAGTAAGAAATGTAGTTTACAGAAGGGAAAAAAAACAACTGCTGAAAATAGGTGCATTGCTAAGAAGTCGACTTCCAGTAGTCCAATTAGTAAAACAGCTTAGAATCACTTAAAAGTTTCAATTTACTTTTTTTAATTTTTGAAGTAATTGGTTGGAGCTTTAATCTTGGATTGCGAAACACAGATTCATGAACGTAACCTATGAGGTGTACTTGATCCTCCTTCAGCTTAAAATGAGTGCAAAATTTCCAAGTGCTTTAAATGTGGTGTACATAAAATTTGGGAAGTTGCTATTAAGTTAAAAAAATCGATCCCGTAGTGGGGAAAAAATATTACTGAATTCTGTGGGGCAATTTCTTTGAAGAATTGCAGTATCAGTTTATGAATTTTCAGCCTGTCCTTTGGAATTTCATGTTAGAAGAGCTGATAAAGTGAATTGGTTTATATTCCATTTTTTTCCTATTTTATTAAATAATTTTCTAGGAGTGTCATACTTTACAATTTAACAGAACATGTGAAACATTTTTCTTCTGGTTTCAGTGTGGGCAGTTGGGGGATTTTTTGTTAATTGTAAGACAAGGAAACCCACTAGAGAGCTGTTAGGAGACGGATGGGACACATTGGTGTCCGCTTTCTGACGACAGCACTGTGGTCGTTTAGCAGCGAAAATTTTGAACACTGGCCCAGGTCTGACTTGAACAAGTGACCAGGTTCACTGTTTCATATGCCACTGGAGTCTTCAAATCCTGTTTTCAGAAATGGAAATCCTTCCTATCATGGTGCAGTTCCCAAATTTTAATTCTCTGCACAGTTCTCACTGAACTGTATTTTGAAGTACCTGCTAGCAGTCATCTCTCTTAGCTAGAGCAGCCGTTTTGTCATACAATTCGTCTAGCAAACCAAGTCCTCGTCTGTTAGACACTCCTGCATTTGGCACAATTGGCAGACTTTTTAAAGACAGTTGACATTCTCCATACTTGGAATATAATACCCGTCGACTTTCTGTTGAGTTCCAATTTTACCCATGTTGCACTTAACTTTGATATCTGTGACTACACAGCCTTTATGGACTTCATAGTGAAGTAGAATACCCATATCAGTAAGAAATTTTATGGGGAAAAAAAGTTGAGAAATCCTACTATGGGCTTCAGTAGTAGAAAGGAAATGGTGGTGCAAGAAGGACAATTGAACACTTCTGGAAAATTTTATATATGTGGAATAATGCAGGTGTACTAAAAATTAATGCATATTGATTTTCCTTAATGAAAATATTGAATTTTCACATTTTGCTCTTGGAAGCACATAATTTATTTTTACTCAACTGTGTATTTTTCAAGTTTCTCGGTTGGGTTGTTTTACCTCTGAGCGGTACTTTTTTGCCCACAATGGACTAAATGGCCAAGTCACAAGGACCCCAAAGGCTCAGAAAATGTTGGGGGAGGGGACCCACTAGAGCAGCTGTTAGGAGACAGTGGTAGCCTCCCATCAAGTGTTCTTTAACGTGCACAGGGTATGGCTTTCCCACACACGGGCCACGACTTAACATCCCATCCAACGGACGACAGCATTTCCAAGCCCATTGGTGTCCCCTACTGACCGTGGGCAGGGAAGGGTTTTGCGGAGATAAAGCTGAATGCTGGGACTCGAACCTGGGAACTGCAATTTACGAGCCGGTTTTGGGCATTGTTGTATTATGGTACGTCATGTGCATGAATGGTCTAATCGCAATGCATCCATAAATGAATGGCTGTTACTTTTAAAACATTGATTTGTTTTTTGTTCCCTCCTAAAACCATGTTTTTCCTCCCTGAGAAAAATTTTTTTTTTCCCTGAGAAAAATTCCTGCTCTAATCTATTTCCAGAAAGTGGAATTCTGAACTTTCTCATCTTGAATATGGTGTTTTTAAAATGACCCTCCAATTTTAATGCATTTACCACGAAACTTATTGCAATTTTTGTCACCTGCAATAAAACTTAATTCGAAATTAAATGAATCGAAAAAATTTGTTATGGGAAACCTAGCTAATTTTGAAATTTATGAAAACAATAAGCTTGTTAAATAAACATACACACACTTAATACTACCAAAAAAATGTGACCTTGTAAATGTGATCCTGAATCTAATTATTTCACAAAACAAAAAATAGATATATTACCGTGTTCTTAATACTACACAGTATAAAGTAGTCCGATGCATTGCATGTCACCCATGGGAACACCCAAGTGTGGGACTGTCAAGCTTCCACCCAGAAATCAAATTACGCCCCCCCCCCCCAACTGATTATATTTTACAGTATGTAATACACACTTTACATTTCAGGAGGAAATATTTAAGGAAATATTTTAATGCATTGTTTTGAGCAACATAATTTTGAAAAACTAAAAAGTCCCCCCCCCCCCAAAAAAAATCCTGGATGTACCTATCATAACCTGTGTCCCTGACAAGTACAACTCGTCAGCTGAAAATACATCTCCCCTAGAGTACAGATATATTGATAATAAGAGTACAGGGCTAATTATTTCCCGAATTACGAATTAACAAGGATTTCGAATCATTCAGGTACTTTTGTATAGAATATGCTTATTAGGTCGAAAATTAAAAGAAAATACGAATTACACAGAAATTTCGAATTAACCAGGGAAGCCCGGGAACCTGCATGAAATAACGGAGACAGTGTTACACCAACAAAATTGTACATGGTATTACTGGACCATTAAAGCTGACAATTTTCTCCACATTCTCAAAGAACACGTTTCAAAGACATGGGCATCAACTCGAGCATTTTTCCAACACGAGGGATTCGGCATACACATCAAATGCTGTGCAGGATGTTCCCAATGTGACAGAGTTCTTGCGTGAGTCAATATCTTACAGTTCCAGATACGGTTGGTCCTGGTCAAGGAACTGTCCAGATCTCACTCCGTTTTTATTCTAAAAGGATTTCTGAATGATACTGATTATAAAACACATTATTGGCAAACTACAGCGATAAATTTGAACAGGGAGACATCACTTTGAATTCGAAAGTTTTTTTTTATCAATTAACTATGCGGTATGAGCCGTACCGTGGTCGAGTGGTTAGCACGCTTGGCTACTGACCTAAGGGACCTGGGTCCGATCCCCGGGCAAGGCATGGATGTGTGTATTGTTTTTCTGCTTAGGTTCTGTCATCCTCACAGACCTACTATGGCATATAAACTAACAGGCTCCTGTCAGACCTGTGGCAAAGCAGCTGCTTGAAGGTTTCTTATTTTTTATACGGTATGAAAGCTATCCAAAATCTCCGATCACTGCTTTCTGCAAAATTATATTTAGGTAGCTCCACTCAAAAAGAAATGTAATTTGTTGTGCCTCTTTTCTGATATTAAACTGCCAACCAGAAAATGACAACCGCTGCTGAAAGAACAATGCACTAAAGGGCTAGTCCACTAGAGCAACCGTAGGTAAGCTGCAAATGCATTCTATCATAGCTGCGCATTCCAGAAAAAAAAAATGCCTTGGACGTGTTAAATGCATATCGACGAGGGTGTCGGAAAAGTAAAGCTCCCAGGTTATTCCCCAGTGAACATCTGGAGCTGAGCCACTACCACATCATTACCAAATGGTGTCACTAAGTGTCAACAGTCATCACCCATGCTGCAAGGTGCAAAGTTCAAGAGAACGTGTTGAAGGTATTGTACTTTTACACAAAGCCGAATATCCTAACATTAATAAGGTTTCTGGGAGAAGACCCACTGGTTCCACCAACAGCTTGTGGTTGTGTATGACTCAGATGTCTTGTGAATGCAAGATCAAGGAGTGGCAAGATGTGAGGAAATGGTTGTGCAGCTGTTGTGGACAGAAGCACTGGCGATATAGTTTAAACCCAGGTGCCATCGGATTTTCACTTGTTTGAGAAGCTGAAGCATCTCAAAGGAAGATGTTTTCCGTCGGAGGCGCCTTCACAGAAAAAATCACAAAGTGGCTTCAGGACATTTCCATTTCCTTTTGTGGCTTTCAATACAGTGATCACCGATACAAGTGTCTGGTATACGTAATAATAATAATACATGCATATGTAAATTAGTTATTTCTTGGAACTTTACCTTTGTAACACCAAAATAAAGTTTGATATCTTTGGAATTTGATTTTTGGGATATCATGATGAAGTATTGCCATTAAGTAAAAACCAATTGCTTAATTAGAAGTTTGGGTAATGAGATAAAAAGTATTTAATTAAAAAATTAAATACTTTATTACAACAATTAGCAATTGTTGTAATTGATTGCATGATTCAGTTCATAAAATTAAATTAAGCTTGGTGAATTAACAATTTATTAAGTTGTGAATTATATATACCAAGACTTTGAGTTTGAGTTGACAGCACTTTTACAGATTAAAATATTGGTCACACAAAAAACAAAACATATTGTTTCATTAGCATTTTAATATAATATTGCTCCACATTATATTTTCATTTACAATTATAAATACAAATATATTACAATTAAGATTTTATAAATCTGGGGAAAATTTACACCCAAAAGCATAATCGCATGATACAATGAAATAATGGAAGGCACTTGAGGTAGAAAATGCAGTGTATTACAAGTGAAAAGTATTTCAACAAACAAGCCATTATTACCATAATTATTTCAACATTTTTTAGGTCAGACGCTTTGATACATTTAAAAGGAATAACTATTACAAGTTCTTAAACAAATTATTACATTGAAAAAGTTAACAGACATTTTTTAAGGATTTAACACTCAAATGCATCGTACAATAACACACCATAAAAACATATTTGAACTTAAATGAACAAACAAAAAATAAGCTCTTATACATACCCTAAATAAAAGTATTTAAAACTACGAAATTGTGAAAAATTAATTACTTTTCCTCTTATAATTAGAAGACAAAGACGGAAAATGCATGGAAGCTGTATCAAAATTACAACACACATATTGTCAATTAGAGAAATGACAGATAAAGTGAAAGGAACATTAATTTATTTATAAAAAATTCTATTCCACTAACATTATAAAAGAAATGTGCGACGCTTGCTTAAAATTGATGCAACGTTAAGATCACAGCCTATAATTTTATGTGATAGAACAGAGAAACACAACAATGGAAAAACGTTTGACCATGTTTCTAACAGTTCAAAATGTTTCAATTGCATAACATTTTTTTTATATACAATAACTGCAACCTCTTATCACAATACCTTTTTACCCAAATAACATTTAAAATGGAGATAGTGCTTTTCTACCCTTTTAAAAATGGATTTGGTTTAAAAAAAGGCAAATTGTTACCTTTGTTTTGCCATTCCCTTTTTTTTTTTTCTCGGAGTCCCTTTATTCTGTATTTTGTCTAACTTCCACACAAAATACTTTAGTTTCCCTTAAAACAGATGTAACTCTTAGGTTTCAAAATGGTTTGACCTCCTGAATACAAATCGTAGAGATTTTACAGAGAATACAGTTTGCTTTAATAGATGAGTAGATACATAACACATTAATATAGTTTTAAAGATTAAAGGAAAAATTCGGCCAGGTGGAATAATAAGTCACGTGCTCAACTATATATCTTCGAGCAAGATCTATATTTCATCACAGGACTTCAATTCTAACTGAAATTAGTTAAAAATAAAAATATTAATAATTGATATAAATCTAGTGAAAATTTGTGGACTCATTTCCCTCCCAAGTGTTTTCTGTAAGGGATCGTTCATAACATATGTAACAGTTTTATGGAATTTTAACTATGTTTCCCCCTATGTTACACTACATCAATGATGTGAATACTTTGGCTCTAATAGGCTAATTCGGCCGCAAAGTATTTGTGAATCCAACAAAAATATTAAAATAGAAACTTCATCATTTATATTCTCATTAGTACATAATCTGTATTAAATTTAAATATTTGCATTCTCAACATAATACAAAGGATAAAAAAGTAAAAATTTCTTATTGTTTTACTGTCCAGTACCTAAAATTTTGATCCGTCTAATACCGTATTTCTTCGATTCTAAGACGCACTTTTTTTCCCATATAAACGTCTCTAAAAACGGGGTGCGTCTTAGAATCGAATTTTTTTTCCCTATTTTCCCGCGCTTTGAACACGGAACCACACTTTTGTTTTTACGTGGAAACCCTGCCTCCAAGTTTGACCGTTATCGCTTCTCCAATTCCATTGGAGAATAAATTGGCGTGGGTATTTTCATGCGCTTTCCAAATGTGAAGCCACCGTTATTTCATTATAGTGGAGCTCTGTGAGTGAATTACAGTGAGCTTGTAACCTGGCTGTTGACTGACAACTTTCCGCCCACACCTTCCGGAAAAATTAAGAAAGCGCCGACATCAAAATGGCGGAATGGGTATCAACAGCTTGGAAGCTAATCCCAGAAAGAATAACGCAGCAGTCATTTAAAAAATGTTGCATCACTAACGGTCTGGATGGCTCAGAAGAATCAAACTCTGAATGTGAAGTAGACTCTTATCTTGATTCACATGCAGATATGACGGCTCGGAAGAACCAGACTGATATTCATTCAAAACGAAGTGATGAATAATATACCTACTAATAAATAGGTATTATTGTTGTTAGTAAATTGAATTCTATTATAATAAAAATATTTGTTGGATATATTTAGCTCCTGGCCCAAAAATTAAAAAGTTCGCCTACCATAAAATAAAAAACCCCTCAAGCAGCTGCTTGCCACAGAGGTCTGACAGGAGCGTGTCAGTTTATATGCCATAGTAGAAGGTCTGAGAGGATGGCAGGACCTCAGAAGAAAAACGACACAGACATCCATGCCTTATCCGGGGCTCGAACCCAGGTCCCGTAGACCAGTAGCCAAGCATGCTAACCACTCGACCACGGGACGGCTCCTGCCTACTATAGCACAATATAAAGTTCAGCCAGACTATCCAACTCTATTTGTTAAGTAATACTTTTTTTTCCAACGGTAAGTATAACAAGCTACACTTCCTGGCCAAATTATTATGAACACCTAAAACGCATGCATCTTGCTACAGTTCACAAATTTAAGTTTTAAATTCTCTGTGCACAGTTCTCATTGTAATGGTTTTTGAAGTATTGCTAGCGATAATTTCTCTCAGCTGACGAACTGTAGCAGCTGTTTTGCCGTTCGTGTCACCAAACACCTATCAGAACAATTTTCTCCCGCATTTGCCACAATTAGACTTTTTTGGACGGCTACCATTCTCTATACACTTGGGATATTGTGCCCATGATTTTCCGCTGAGTTCAACCACCTCCATCACCCCATCGCACTCCCTTTCAAAGTCAGTCAGATCAGACTTTTTACCCATGTCGTATCTGACTTTGCTTTACACCACGCTTTTACGGATTTTAGTCATAAATAATGAAATAAACTCGACATATTTGGTAACTACTAATAAATTATCACTTTGAAGTCGATTCAAATTTTTAGAAGAAAAACTGTCCTGAGTCTGGACTACTAACCTAGCGGCGGCCGCCGATCAAGATCTCCTCTAATTGATATGAATTTTTTCAACCTACATCATATGTAGGAGTGTTCCAGCAATTTCGCCACAAGCGGCAGACAATGCCATATAGAAGGAAAGTATTTCTTACAAGTATACTGATGATAAATAATGATATAAACTCGACATATTTGGTATCTACTAACAAATTCGAGACCCGGATAAGGCATAGTTGTATGTGTTGTTTTTCTGCTGAGGTCCTGCCATCCTCTCAGATCTTCTACTTTGGCATATAAACTGACAGGCTCCTGTCAGACCTCTGTGGCAAGCAGCTGCTTGAGGGGTTTTTTTTATTTAATAAATTACCACTTTGAAGTCGATTCAATTTTTTAGAGGAAAAATTGTCTTGAGCCGGGTGGGATACGAACCCACGAACTCCTGATAACATGTCAGGTGCTCTGGATGTTATAAAGAGGTCGTGGGTTCGTATCCCACCTGGCTCAAGACAATTTTTCCTCCAAAAATTCGAATCGACTTCAAAGTGGTAATTTATTAGTCGATTTTATAGGTCTTCGTAGTGGTGTAGAATACTAACGTTAGTAAAATTTTTTGCATACATTGGCATGTTTCATGGTACTTCGCGCACGATGAAGTGTTTATAATAATTTGACCAGGCAGTGTATAACATTTTTATTGTAATAATTATTTATAAGTGAAAATTAACTTATTTTTGTCATCAGAAAACGGATAAAAAACATTTCAGAATATTTGCAAGTATAACATTTTAGCAATACGTAACAGCATCTCCGACCTCAGGTAACAATTACTAGCTCATTTGAAATGTTGCAAATTTAGAATAAATAATGTAACTTAAAATTGTTCTTCGATCTGCAAGTAAATTATTAGTGTTGACAGATATTAATGTTATAATATATGACCATTTTTGATAGAATTATATGTCAATAGGAATTCTGAGATCCATAACTTCTTAAATACAATTTTATAAGAAATGTTAATAAAGTTAAGGATAGCAATCAAAATGACAATTTTCAAATTATTTGTTTAGCATTAGAGTTATGGAGGCTGAAACATTTAACAACTCAGCTTCTTCTGGAAAAATCCTTCAGAACTCGTGAAAATTGAAATAATCGTTATAAAAACGGCTAAGTATACATTTCTCATTTTAATAAAGCTTCACATAATAATAAATTTTAATAAAGCGTCACATAACGGCTATCGCTTTAAATTGTATAAATTAACTCTACAGATCAATACTAAATCATTTAGATTTCTCTAGCATTGCTGTTGCTAAATATTCCAGCTTTCAAAACTCTTTAAAACCTTGAATACATATTACACATTTTTTCATAAAAAGCTCCTGAGCTCTGAATCAGACTCCCTATTAACAGCATAATTCTGTTCCTAATCAAGTGGGTACTGATAGTAAATATTTCACTTAAAACAAATTGTATTTTAATAAAATGAAACACTCAATTTTTAACTGAATCATTTCTGAAACCAATGCTGCATTACAATGTAAAAAAAGCAAAACAATACTAATGCTTTTTTTTATTATTCAACAATTCTCGATTTTGCTTTGCATGAAATTAAAGTTTTACCTCCTATTTAAAAACATATTTTAGTAGATGACATGAATTTATCTCCTGGAGAGATAATTGAAACCTACAAATAATACCAAAAGGTAATGCCAAAAAATCTTATACTTTGAGAGATTTACAATAATGCAGAACTTGATAGCTCCGACAAAATAGATTTTTTTTCTTGACTCAAATTTCATTTCAACAGAAATTATGAAGTAGTCAGTTTCATTGTACATATTAATCAGTTAGCCAATGTGGCTGCAGTATAAAGGACTCTAGGTTGAATTTCCGGATAAAAATACAATTACTACATGAATGAATAGGAACATGCAAATATAAACTATTATGAAAAACTGATAGAAAACAAACATCACAAACAAATATTTCTTTCTGCTATTGTCCGCTTACCTAAAGCCATTCATCATAACTCTGACAAAATCCTGCCAGGTCTAGTCGAAACCTGTTTAAACATGAAAAGAATTTTTTTTTTCTCATGTTTACATTAAATTACAAAAACTCTTTATTTTTAAAAAAAAGAAGTTAGCAAGATTTGATGACATTAATTTTGCGATGATAAAACCTTATTATTTTTTTCTAACTACCCATTTTTAAGAAAACAAAATGAATATTTCTGTTATTTATATTTTTAGTTAATAACCGATTTAAAGTAAATAAGTCTCACTGAGATGCCAGTTTATTAGGTACACCACCTCTTGCCACATAAAGGCTCATTACAACATGCAATATGTCATATGATCGTGGTGTGCAGTATAAATGAAGCAGACCAGCTCTTTGAGCATCATTTACAATTGGATTGAACATCAGAATGTGTAAAACGAGCAACCTGAGCCACTTTGAGTGTAGCATGATAATCGGTGCTAGGTATGTCATTTCTAGCATCTCCCAAATGGCCATCCTAATGGGGTTTTCATGCACAACTGTTTCAAGGATTTGCTGAGAATGGTGCAAAAAACTACCAATGATCGGCAATCTTGTGGATGAAAACAGCTTGTGGATCAGAGGGGTCAAACGATACTGGAGAGAGTCATGCAAGTGAACAGATGGGCCACAACTAGACAAATCGCAGCACAAATAAACATTAGTGTGCAGAAAGTCATCTCCAAACACACCGCATATTGGACCTCATCGCGAATGGGTTACAACAACCACCGACCATATTGAGTGCCAATGTCAGCGAAGAAAGCACATCTCCAGTGGGAACAGGAGCATCAACAATGGGCCATCAAGGACTGAAAAAAGGTAACCTAGTCGGATGAATCAAGGTTCCTTTGCATCATGCTGATGGTTCATAATTTGGTAGAGGCAACTTGGAGCTATCTTATCTGGTGTCACCACTACAGGCCAGTGGTGGCAATGTAGGTAATATTTTCTTGGCATATATTATGCCCACTGATACCCAATGAAGGACATCTGAATGGCACATAGTATTTGAATATCTTTGCTAGTTTATCCTCACTTGTACAATGTAAAAAATTCGTATGATAATGCACCTGATGCACACTAATGTTTATTTGTGCTGCAATATTCAGCATGATAATGCACCTGCTTGCAAGGCACATACTGTCACAGAATAGTTCCAAGAACATACTGATGAGCATGTTCTTGGGGGTTGCTAGGCAGAACATGAACATGCTGATGAGCATGTTCTGCCTCGGGGGATATCAACTACCCCTTAGAAAATTGATGCCCCTGATATGCACCTCAAGGGCTTAGAGAAGGTTGAGGGAAGCGACCCACTGGACAACTGTCACAAGATAGATAGTAGCCTCCTGTTAAGGCCATCCAAAATGGGTATAGAGTATGGCTCTCCTGCACACAGCACCATGGGTTAATGTCCCACTCAGTAGTAGCCTTTCCAAGCCTTTCGGTGTCCTCTTTCTGATGAAGGACAGGATGGGGTATAGCAGAAATAAACTTCACTGCTGGCACAGTTGGGACTTGAACCTGGGAACTGCAGATTACAAGCCTGATGTGCTACCAACTGAGCCACACCAACGATTAAAGGAACTGAATCCCTTCCCCTACACACACACACACACACTACTATCACCAGGCCCCCATAATAGCCAATTCAACTTTCACTCTTTCAGTATATGATAATCAAGCCCCTTTATACAAACACCTATACATCTAACCAATATAAATACCAATAATCAATTAAGAATAGTTTCAACACATTTGTTAAAAATCCTATGCAACAGACACTATTTGAAACTAACTTATATAATAATTTATTCATACAATGAAAAGTTTCTTTGAAATTCCCATGTCTTGAGGAGTTAAAAGAACACCACATATAATTAATCATCTCTGTCACAAGAAGATTAGCTTATCATCTGGACACCTTTTCCCTCCTCCATGCTCAGCAAACAGGGAACAACTACCTCTTCTTCGTCAATAAAGCCAGAGGATGTGCACTATCATCTGATGAAGTGTCCAAAGTTAGAATTCTACTTTATGTTTTGTACCCTAACTTTTATAAGCACTCTCAGTGCATGTCTTCTGCAATTAAATTTGCCATTTTGAAGAAATAAAGTTGAAGAAATAAAGTTGTTCGTGTCGTTTATCTACTGAGGTCCCACCATCCTCATAGACCTTCTATTATGGCATATAAACTGACAGGCTCCTGTCAGATCTCTGTGGCAAGCAGCTGCTTGAGGGGTATTTATTTATTTATTTTTATACCTATCCCCACCTGCAACTGAGACACTGGAATCGCCCTTCACAACATGTGGAAAGAAGCTCTAAACAGTCATAACTTCACCACATAGTAACACTTCACTGAAGACGGAGCGTTGTCCTTACTCTGAAAAGCTTCTGAGTTTTATCCTAAAAACTTTTAACAAGCAAATAATTTGAAGGATAAACTTTAAAATTTTATTGCTCAATGACAGAGAATTTTAAGTTATTTTTAATATATTTAAACATTTTACAATTTGCCTTGTCAATTTCTGAACTGTGTTGTTGTTTTCTTGAATTTTTATTTTCATTTTTATAATCACATTTGAAAATTCTGGGAATCACCTCCTATGACTCTAGGTCATGTTATTGCACTACATGAATTATCACGATAGGTTCAGCTTGGATAACTCTTATTAAAAGAAGAGCATGTCATGCTTAGAGAATGTATATATATTTTATGCAAGTTTATCTGTATTATTTCTGATATTCACTATGTACAAAATCATAACTCTTTGTGTAAGTTTCTTTTCCCACATACCTGGCGAAGGCTGTTTATGGTTGAGGTGTCTTGATGCAATTTGAATAACAGTTTTATTGCCTCTGATCATTGGTGATCACTTTAGCTTTGGGATGTGGCACTTTCATCCTTCATTGCAAGCAGTACATGACCGGGTTCATCCCATAGCTCAGGAGAGCAATGATAGCTTGGTGGGTGACAGAAATCTTATAGCTGACAGTCAGTTATGAGATTTCTGTGACCCACCAAGTCACAGGTCTGCCAACAAGTCATAGGTCTCGTTGTGAGAATCCTAGTTTCACAGAGTATAGAGGTTTTTCTCTACTGAATGTTTAATGGCTGGAATGTACCCTTTACATTCATTAGATGCATAAAAGATGTAGCCTGCCTTCTGAAATTACAGCCATTAAGTAACCAATGCCAGTTCTCATGGAGACATTATATGTATGCAATTTGCTAACTTCTTTAAACCTTTGTTAAGTGTTATAAGTTCTTGTTGTTCAGTTTGTAATATACAGTGCATTAATATTTGTAGGGTTGTAAAGATCACGATCTACGCTGTTACTCGACCCAGTTGCCTACTTGGTCCTTCAGTGAAAGCATGTGCGTGCCTCTGGGCTCCATGTTTGGATTGTTGGTTGTACGTAATAAATAATGTACTGGAAAATCTTGATACTAAGAAATGTACTAATGACCCTATGCAAAAAATCATCACTCAAATAGCACATTTAAAAAATCATGAAATTCTACCATCAGATATACAGGCAGCATGTCGTACCCCAATATACTCAAGAATACCAAACTTATTCACAAAAGCAAAAACACAAGGAATTTCCATTTTGCCCATTTGGTAGATAAACATGCCACACCAACAATACATTTGAAAAGAGCACTTAATAAATACCTACAAACAATATACCCCAAAAATAACAACAGTCTAATTAATGCGCAACAATTATTTCATGACTTAAAATGAATCACACTTAGTAATTATGATAGATTAGCCTCTCTTGACATCACATCATTGTTCAACATTCTGTTGGATGATGTATTAGGCTTAATACAGAGTAAATTCCAGCAAGAAAAGGGAATAAATCCATATACACTAGGAGTTATGAGAGCTTTAGCATTCATGGTACAAAACAATTACTTCAAAATTAACAATAACATATACTTGCAAAGGAATGGCCTACCAATGGTTTCACCCCTATCTACAACATTGGCTGACATAGCCATGAGTCACATTGAGGAATGAATAGTCAAACCTCAAATGAATGTCATCAAATACTATAAACATTACACAGATGATATATTGATAATATTTAATCCTATCGAATTAAATATAGACTTACTAAGCCAACAAATGTGTAGCATATATACAACCATCAACCTAACCATAGAAATGGAGACAAACAGTCAACTACCATTTTTGGACATACTGATTCAAAGGAATAAGACATCATGTCACACTGAAGTATGTAAAAAACTTAATGCACCCACCACTTTCATACCATATAATTCGAACCAGCCTATAAAACATAAAATAACTGCAATAAAATCAGCATTTATATGGAATGCAAGATATTCATCTACTAGGATTGCAAGAGACAAAGAAAATAACTCTTATAACAAATAGCATGACAAACAGGATACCCAAAGAACCTCATAAATAGAATAAAAACATCAGCTCAGAAAATAAATAGTCATAGTTCTAAACCCCTCACAGCACAAAACACTAATAAACCAAAATACATGATGGCTTATAAAAACCATAAATGAAATAGTGAAACCCTATAATAATATAGTACTGGCTGCCGCCAGTAGAACTAACTTAAAGCTTGTTAAAACAGATAGGGATAAAAATGAGCTAATATGAGGAGTATATGAAGTACCACTCGAGGACTCCCAAAATCAAAGAATTCAACCATATATAGGAAAAACAAAAAGAACCCGTCAGATTAGAATCAAAGACATAAAAGTTATATTAAATACAAAAGAAATACTATGGCATTGACCAAAAAAAACCTTAACTGGTGCTTTCACATTGCATTTTGACCAAACAAGGATAGTATGTGTGCCTAACACTGAATTCCAATTAGGCTTAGCTGAGCAATACTGCATTTTTCAAAAGAATCATTGCATAAATGATGACACTGTCGAGCCCCGTTACCATGAAAATTACTACAACAGCTAGTTTCTCCAAAGAAATCTCATCACCAATAGGAATCATCCAAGCAGGTGCATACCAGAGCCACCTATCTATGGCATATAAGTTCGATAACCACGTCTCCCTTGTAATTTCTGAGGAAGCTCCAGTGTGGAGCGAAATGCATAAAACGTCTTTTAAATTTAACTTCTTGAAAACTTTTAAACTCTTTGAAGTTTATTAATGTAAGTTCTACGCTTATATTAAAAGTGTTGTGTTTTAACGTGTGTCATCGTCATCCTTGAATGTATGCATGTACATATTGTGATTACATCAAGGTTTAAACCCAGACTGCCAGTATTCTGGCAGCCAGTACCAGCAAAAAGAACGATGTACAACCAACAATATTCAACATGGAGCCTGGAGGTACCCACACGCTTTCGCTGAAGGACCAAGTTGGAAAGTAACTATCTGCCATACAGCGATTGGGCAGAGTAACATAGATAGTGATCTTTACAATCCTACAGTTCTAGTATAATTTTCTGGTTTGCTCATCAATTGTCCCATTACTATTGGTGCTTTCATCAACAATGGATGCTCAATATATTTAATGAATCTAGCCATATTTCCTTACTTGTGTGGGCACTGTGGATTTCTTCAATTCACAAATTCACAGTACTAACATTTTTACTTTGAAAAAAAAAAAAGAAGAGGGAAATGAAAAAGTTATATACAATTGCACACAATATATTGTACAATTAATGTAATAAATGTATCAAAATAAAAACCAGTTAGTGATATTTTCGGATTTCAGACCTATCAAAATTCAGAAACGAAAATTATTATTTGCTTCAGTAGAAAAACCACAGGATAAGTCCTGCAGACATGGAACTCATGAAATAATGAGCTGAAAAAAATTTGGTTTTGCCATGAGTAGGATTTGAACCCACGTCTCCAGGAAACATTCTTGTCATACTACCACTACACCACCAATGGCTAACCTTTTCTCAGCTTGTGTGACATTATAAACTTTCCGAAAAAAAAAAAATTGTTTTTTATTTGATACGCACAGTGGTGCCATCTATCTGGGAAGTGGACAATTCTTTTGCCTCATTATAGATGGAATTAATATTTGTCACTTATGCTCAGGGCGTTAAATCAATAAATCAGTAGAAAAGAATCACGGGATAAATCCTGTAGACATGAAACTCATGAAATAATGAGCTGAAAAAAAAAATTTGGTTTTGCCATGAGTGGGATTCGAACCCATGTCTCCAGGAAACATGCCTGTTATGCTACCACTACACCACCACCAATGGCTAACCTTTTCTCAGCTTGTGTGACATTATAAACTTTCTGGATTTTTTTGACTCATTATATTATTTGCTTTTCTATATAACCTTTTGACAGCTGTACCTAACTTAACAGGAGCCACATGCAGATCACATGCCACAATTTGGTCATCCCTGCAATATATTAGCAATAAATGATTACAAATAGTATAGAACATAAATTCCAAATTTATTATTATCAATTTCAGATGCTAAAAAAAAAAAAAAAATGCACCTAAATGTTTAATAAATCAGCGTTAGAAATATGCAAAAGATTTCTTCTATTAAAAAACTTTTTTAACTATATGAGTAAAATCAGGGTCATCAGAAATATTTTTGTGATGACAAGCAAAAGCAGTGCAATAGAATTAGTTTTGGTCAGGGATGGGGTGTGCAACCATAAATATTTATTATTAGTATTTTTAATCTACATGGGAAAGGGATATACTCCTTTCTCACCTGGGGATGCTTAAGAGGGCGATTTTGTCTTTGTGCATAGAAAAGCATTTATGGCAAAACTAGAAAATTTAAACTGCATATTCAACCCCTTATTAGTTAACAAAGAGTGATTTCACATATGAACCTCATATAAAATACATGTTTGCCATTAAAAATATTTCCACACTTGCATTATGTTTTGCTTTCTGCTTTAGATATACATAAAGTAACATCTAAATAAAAAGTTAATTCGCTATTCACCATTTATTTTTAAAGCTACCTTATCAATACTTATCATTTCTTTAAATATTATCCTTAAAATAAAGCTCACTCTTCCTAAAATTCATATTAGTAAAGCACTCTGGGATTTATGTACAATTATACAAGTAGTAACACTATCATGTAGATTTAATACTTGGAGTGAATATTTGTATTCCAGAACATTCTGCTAGAAGATCAACATGATTTGTTCAATAATTACATAACAGATAACTAGTATGAAACAGCCCAACATACTTTTAAAATATGTGTGCCAAAAAATCAAAGTGTATTTCAGATACCACTAGCTGATTAAAGTGTGCACTGGCTAAAGCTTCCTACAATAAAAGGAATGCTAAAAATAGAGCAAGTTTAAATATGATTAGGCACAAATATTACAAATTAGGAATATTCTAGTTGACCTTGTAACCTGTGACCTTGCCAACATTGCTTTCATTAATAAACATATTCGAAACAGCAGTGCAGTTTGGTGATATCACATAAGAAAACTTTATATATATCGTTGTATAACCAGTTGGCGCAAAGTTGAAATATCACAAAGTTATATAGCAAAGCATACGGATAATACAGTGGTTTTTGTAACTTAACACAGGAAAATTCTTCATTTGTTGCAAATAGCCATAATTAATGAAAGTTGAAGTTTGTCCCTCATTGGAAACAAAAACATTTGTGAAAAGAAATGCATATCATTATTACCACAGATGTTTTTAGAAGTAACACTGTTACAGCTGGTAAAATTATTGTTTCTTGGAAAAAAGTATATTTTGTTTATTAAAATATATTAGCTTCATGGAATATTGGACAATAATCAGTTTTAAAACTTAAAGGAGCAAAATACTATAAAAGGCTACACAATACCTACAAGTCTTGTTTTGCTCCCTGATAATACTTCTCACACCAATTCAAATGACTGCAGCAACCGCTGGAGCAAAAGAAGGATGAATTCTTATTCATCCTGCACTCTGTGATCACCAACATTTGAGGCACTGAAATATGAAATTTCAGAATGAATGCTGAACTTCAGATACTCACTATTTGATCAATAGTGAGAATCTCATCATCTACAAGCAGGAATTATAAGTTTCCCCAGCATTGTGATAAATGTTTTGTAGTGTGTTTGTTTCTTACAATGATAAGCAGCACTACTCTTCGGTCCATTATTGTGGAAATGTATCATAACAAGCAGTATCAAAAACTAAAAAGTATAGATGTTTTGCCCTCACTATCATATTTACCTACATATATACATATCTATCATATACACATTTTTTAGACAAAAGTCAATTCTGAAAGAAACAATCAACTCTGATAAATACTATACCAACATATATATGTATCAAAATTACAAGAAATAAAATTGCAGTCAACTGAGAGCAATGCATAGTTACATTTCATGAGCTATCATTTGGACACTTATTTCTCAAAACCATTGTAATGACTTTGAAAGGTAATTTGAGGTAAAGCTGAAGTCATACAATAATGAATATCACCATTTTAATGATTTTGTAAATAAACATTAAAAAAGTTCATCAATACATTAATCACAAATGAGTGCAAACTTTAAATATTGGGTATCATTACAACTTAATTGTTTTGAATAAAGGTAGTTAATGACTAGATAAAGATCGCTATTATGACTAATGAGCAAGTTTCAGTGTCAGCTTACATATACAAAAAAAAAAGTAATAAAAAACTATTTTACAAAATAAATTTTTTGCCATGTAATTAAAAAACAAAAAAATTAATTTCTGTTTTCAATTTTCTAGAATAAAGTAAACAAGTGTGGTCATCTGCTAGATTTTCTTTTATTGTACTACTATTAAAAGTTATTGACTAATTGCAAGGTTGACTTCAACACTGATTACAAGTATAACTAATTTTATTGTCCGATGAATTTAAGAATAAACTTTTCATATAATGATTGTTGATAATTTAATACGTGTTGGGAAACAGGCTTTTAAAAGGCATTTTTATCTTAATTTTACATGATGGTTTATAGAAAATTACCTGTCAGTGATCAGAAAATATATCCCTATGATGGAAATTTACACTTGGCAACTGATCAAAGGGACCTGGGTTCGAGCCCTGGGTAAGGCATGGCTGTTTGTGTTGTCTTTCTGCTGAGGCACTGCCATTCTCACAGATCTTCTACTATGGTGCATTAAACTGACAGGCTCCTGTCAGACCTCTGCAGCAAGCCACTGCTTGAGGGGGTATTTTTTTAGGATGTTTTACATACATATAAGATCTACTTTTTGCACTTTTATAGACTAATAAAAGATGTTCATCTTTTTCAATAGAAACGTCTTAGAAATATCTTAGAGCATTTGTGCTAATCTACTCTGATCTCTGCAACATTCTTTGCACTAACAAATTAAATTTTAAATTTGCATCACTTTATAACTTTTCTGGATTCAAGAGAACAATTAGAGAATTACTTACAATGCCCAAACTGACTAATTCAAAGTCTAATTATATTCTATCTCATTTACAGTATTATATATGTAATTACTATTAATACTACAGTATGATTTTTCTGAACTCCATAGTCAACAATTACAGCTTTGTAAAAAAATTTATGTACTTTTAAATATTAAATTTAGTTTTATAAAAATTTATTTAATTTTAAATATTATATTTAGCAATTACTTTTTCAATATAATTGTGCAGTTTATATTTAAGTTGAATCAGTTTGATCTGTTCCTCAAATACTTATTTATATACATTTGGCAAATGAATATTTTTCAAAATAGAGCATCTAATTTGATGCATTTCCCTTTAGATAATCCATGTGTTGTTTGCATATGCATTTCTCATTAATAATAGCTAGGATAAACAAGATATAATTTCCCAGTGATCCCAAATTGTTCTAATATAAGGAAAAACCAACTGACATAATTTTCCAGTCACTTAAATATGTGCTGATATAATTGGACACTCAGCTTGATAGCAAATATTTTAGTTAAAAAATTTCAGCTTTAATACTTGAACATATGGCTATCAAATTTTTTAGCTAATAAACTGAATAGTGTTAAACATATGAAAACATTAAGGATAGCTGGAAAGAAAAAAAATACTGATAGCAATTTGTTTGATAGCAAATGTATATTACCACCAATAGTGAAATTACTGGTGTTTTGCATGCAAGAACAGTATTTGCAACAATTATATGTGAATTTTTTCATCTAAAAGCAAACCTGTTCAATGCAATGTTCTGTTTTTCCCCCACCTCTGTACAGAATGAATTTTAGGTGGAACAATATTAAGGAAATGGTCATATGTGCATCACCAGCATAAGTAAAAATACATATATTTTAATCCAATCCAGCAAATGTGAGTGAAATTCGATATTTCTTTATTTTAATCACAAACAGAATAAAGCCCTGACAAAAGTTTTTTAAGTGAATCTACCACAGGTTGGGTTGTTTTACCTCTGAGCGGCACTTTTTTTGCACACAATGGGGTAAATGGCCAGGTCACAAGGACCCCAAGGGTTCAGAAAAGGTTGGGGAGGTTATAGATGATAACCTCCCGTCAAGGCCGTCCAGTGTTCTTTAATGTGCACAGGAAATGGCTCTTCCACCCATGGGGCCACAGCTTAACGTCCCATCCAATGGACTGTGGTCTTTCCAAGCCCACCGGTGTCCCCTACTGACTGAGAGCAGGGTGGGGAGTTTTGCAGAGATAAATTTCAATGCTGGCCCAGCTGGGACTCGAACCTGGGAACTGCAGATTACGAGCCTGGCATGCTACCGACTGAGTCACACCTGCCCCCGAATCTACCAAAGTAAACACAAATTACAGTCTAACATATTCTTGTTTGATATTGTCAATTAATCTCATTCTTGGCTGACTACTTTTCTTCAAACCTTCAGGAACACTGTTCATGTCTCTACTTGCAAATCAATTGTTATGCATGCAGACATCATGGCTAATCCAATGCAACTTCTTTTTATTTGCTGCTGCTTAATGGTAGTTAATAATTCAATGTGAATATTCCTATTAACACATTGAATGCCACATTATTCATTTATGAATGACGCTAATAGTTTGACCAGTTTTAGTTCACCATTTTCACGAGAGGCCCCATTAACTAGTCATGATGTCTTGCTAATTAAAAAAATTTTTATGAAACAAGTATCCTAAATATTTATGTCAGTACTGTTCTACAAATCAGTGCTAAAATGTCTCTTGTGTAGTTCTGAAATGGATGCAGATAAAGTTCATATTATGCAATGTATGTTTTATACATATCAAAAAGCATTTGTGACACATAAGCAAGAATGTGATTGACATTCATACCTATCAATAATAATTTTTAAAATATTTCTCTGGGAATTTGTCACTACTTGATGAGCCACATTCTGGGCACCATGGAGGCTGATGATAGCCATCTATAGGACCTGACTGACGCTGACTCTCAGCAAAAATACCAAAGGAAATTGCAGAAAGGTTTATTAGTCAAAAGTCAAATGCAACATCTTCATTGACTTAGAATAGTCTCTAAATGTGATATTTGGATATCATGTGAATTTTTGCCAAAGAATCTAATGGGCAGGTATCCATGTGTTTTTTCCACGTGGAAATTGCCCTCACACATGAGGACTGGTTACGGTGTCAAGGAAGTCATTTTTGCTTCCATATCCAATATCTTTTTCAGGAAATGAACTTTGATATAAGATCAAATTTTTTTTATTGGAAAATGAGGAATTAACATACAGGGTGATTTAAAACTCTTGAGCCAAACTTTAAGGGGTGATAGAACACACCTAAACAAACACTTTTCGTCATACAATGCATGGTCGGAACTCAAGCGGTGAAGCGCTAGAGGGCGTTTTCCAGTGAACACTTATAAGCGCTGGTTTTTGCACTCGTCTCATTTCTACCATGGATTGCTGAATGAATGGATTGTTTCAAGAATCAGGAGAAGGTGGACATGCATTTCATGTACGGAACTGCAGACGGGAATGTGAGGGAAGCCCAAAGACTGTACCGGGAGTGCTGCCACTGTACAAGAAATGCTTGATGTTTTCGCCCATGTATGCCATTCACTACATCGAAGGTGTGAAGCCTGCATTAATGTTGGTGGTTGCTCTTTTGAGCAGTTTCTGTAATTTGTTCAATAAAATTTTGTACTTTCTGTTCTGTAATTTCTGCAATTGTTTCAAACCCCTTCTGTCATTCTTGTTTATTCATTTCCTGACAAAGTAACTGCTAACCCCTAACGCTTCATTGCTTGAGTTCCAACCATGCATTGTATGACGAAAAGTGCTTGTTTAGGTGTGTTCTATCACCTCTTAAAGTTTGGCCCAAGAGTTTTGAATCACCCTGTATAACTTAATGCAATGTTAAATAGAATATCAGCAATAACTTGTAAGCCAGCCATCTGATGTAGCATAACTCCAACAGTTCGATAATAATCTATCGATAGATCAACTGAAATATTGCTAATTTAAGGAAATGAAACAAATTTACAGAAATGAAAATTAAGGTTTAATTATAGAAAAGCAAATAAAATGCTAACTTTATGAAGGGAGATGATATACAATGTGTGGGGAAGAAGTAATGGGACTTAAATCAACCATATAAACTATCATATAGCCACTTAGCAGATGGCTCTCGTATATGTGAGCAATCAGTAACACCTTCTTCCTCTGCTTTGACCATATGCACTGCAGCCAGACCAAACAAGCTCTGCTAAGAAGACTTTTTTTTAGCTATAGTTTCAATTTGAAGAGCAGGAATAATGCATAGAATGCTGGGATGATATAAATGCTAAAAATAATTCTAAGAATACTGAAATAGGTTTAAGGCAGAAAAGAGTGTAAAACGGGGAGGGGGGGGGGGGGACAGAGGTGCATACTTCACAATTAGTTCCAAAATCTGTTTTTACAAATTTGTTGAAAATAGTTCAAATCAAACGTGTGAGCTTAAATCAGGGGGGTTGCTTCAGTATAGAGTAATGTTAACAAAAAAATTCAGCAATACTGTATAGTGCTTCTAAGAAATGGCAATCAGATGGCTTTAACAAATTATTTATATTGCAGTTTAATAAAATATGCATCATATAAAAAAGAAAATATTAGTTTTCAAGCTTGAATTATGTATTTTTATAAGATATGTATAAGAAAATTTTTAAATGGCAATTTCTATTTTTTTAAATCAGAGATTTTTTTACTATACTACCAACAAACACAGACATCTTGGGCCTCTGTCAAAGTCTATATTTGTCTTGGACCCTGGAAGGGTTAAAAATCTGTATGTAAATGTGAAATGTAAATTACATAGGTTTAATAAATAATCCTAATAATCATATGCTGGTAGCTCTGACTGCAAGATATCAGCTTCTGATTAAGATTTTGAGATAATGAACTATTTTCAGTTGAAAAGTTGTTTAATCTTTCTAAAATAGTGTTTCTAAACTGGATAATCTTAAAACATAGTCAGCTAATTTATAAAATTTTGTAATAATGATTTAATAAGCAAAATAGGAAGTATAATTTAATTATTAAACAAAACTCTATACCTAATGACTAAAAAATTATTTTTACGCAAAATAGAAAGCATAATTTAATTATTTTGAAAAATCTATACCTATTGACTAAGTGACTTCGTTCATGGCATATGCAGATGGTACAATAGGTTGCCAAAATTATTACAAATCTGATTTTAAAAAGGAAAAGTGAATCATTTGCAACTGTGGTGAACAGCCTTATGTCATGAGGAAGGGAGACACTCTTCTTACTAAATGTTAATAAACATGTTTCATAATTCTGGGCTTATATTTCACTTTCTAATGACTTTACAATCTGAACCCAGATCCCTTGCCAATAAATTAAAAGGATAATAAAAATTTATAAAATTGGTAAACAGTCATAGATAAATTATAGAGTTATAATAAATGAAACTGGTGAGACTACTGAAATTTTAAATTTATGATTTGCTTTTGAAAAAGTCATCCCTTAGATTTGAGGATTCTTATTAACACTGGCAAAATCTAGGGATGGAATGAGCATCTGAAGCCAAATTCAGAAAGGAGGTGGGAAATAAAATAATATTAATCCACATGTGGAGGGCTATTGGATGTGAAACTTTTATTATTTTGAACTTAACACATTGTTCTGTTAAGTATTGATCTTTTGCTCCACAATGAAATAAATGGACAAATCATAATAATACCAATGCTCAGAACAAAGGCATTTCTGGATATGGTTATATTTCCTTAGTCCAAAATGAAATATTACATGAAGTATATTTCTTTTCCTCATTAATGTTTCCTACATATATTGTCTTTATTTTTCAACTCCATTTTTTTTTTCTCTAAGCTTATTTCCTTATTTTTAATAACTTTATTTACCCTCATTTGTTTAATCTTTCTTGTACTTTCCTCCATCCTCTAACACTCATATCAATATCCAGTAGAGCTGAAATTGGATAATGTCAACAATAAATAATACTAGACTAAATAATAATAAAAAAATCTTTAAATGGCTGGATTGCACACATGAATGTAATCAGTATGGAGATCACTGGAAATTTATGACTTATATTAAAACTTCATCTCAGAAGCATGCCTTGAACTCAAACAGTAAATGTGGTTTCAACTGGTATGATTGGCATTTTTAGCAACTATACATGTAGATGTGTGTACGTTTACACTTTTAACTGCAAAACAATGCTTTCATACGAGACAAAATATAATAATAAATAAAGTAAGAAATGAAAAAAAAGATAAAATAATCAAATGTAATGAAAATAGTATTTCGATGTTAATTTTCCAATTACAACCAATCATCAAGAATTTGTTTGATCTCTTTACCCCTGAGCATTTTCTTTTTCTTCTTTTGCTACATGATTCAGCTGAAAAAGACTTCGAGGTTCACAGTGGGTTAGGAAAAGAAGTGCACTTTTCCTGTTAGTTTAACAGGGTTTGTTGTTGTTAGGGTAGAAGAGGTATTTCAAATCAAAGCCATTCAACATGTTATTTTATATGCCTATATGTTTCTCTTTCAGAATAAGGAGGAAGGACTGCAAGTAACAGAAATATAAAAATTAAAAAATTCCTGTAAAGAAATGCAAAATGCACCAATTGCTTGATTTTAATTATCATTCAATGCAATCTCTCATTATTAGAATAATTTTGAAGAGCACAGTACTGAAATTATAAACAGTCTTATTAAAGCACTGAAATGTGTATATCATGTTTATCTTGTAACCTTGCAGGCTGCAGAGAGAACACTGGTTTTGCAATACACCACTGGAAAAATTAGTTAACACTGGAAGGATATATGAACAAAGAAATATCTTGGATATTGATAAAACTGATTTACATCTTAGTTGCACTACAGGTAGTATTTAATATTTCTAGAGTGAAGTTGTGTTAAGGTATATGTATATATAAGCAAATATTTCAAGTTCAGATAATTTAACAAGATTTTTTTACACTGTTGTGTAAATATACCAAATCAAGGTGTGGTTTATATCAAAACTGCTGGTACTCTTAGAAGAGCAAGTTACCCCCTCTTTTTGAAGAATTCAGAAGAAAGTGCCAAATATACCCTGCCACCTTTTCACAGTAATGAGAAGCCAGCAATTTAGAGAGTGGCATCTCGATCGTGTGACCAGAGGCAAGTTTTCCATGTGCTGAGATAGGCACTAACTTGATCAGATCAGCCAAAGTAAAGCAATCATGGTCAGATGTGCCTGTACACACACTTCCCTCAGAAGAGCTTCAAAGAAGATGGCAAAGTTCTGTGATCTTGTCCATATATAAACATTAACTCTTCTTTGACAAATTATGGGAATGCAAAGATTGTGTCCCATTTAGATAACTGCAATAGCAAACTTTCAGCCATTAAATTTGTGGATAACCATTTCTTAAATTCTATGACCAAATGACTTGGGTTGTTTTACCTCTGAGTGGCACTTTTTTGCACACAATTAGCTAAATGGCCAGGACACATGGATTCAGGGAAAGTTATTAGAAGAGGACCCACTGAACAGCTGTTACGAGACAGATGAGAGCCTGCAGTCAAGGCCATCCAGAATGTTCTTTAACATGCACAGGGTATGGCTCTCCACACACATGGATAGTGGCCTACTAAGCCCAATAGTGTCACCTTTCTGACTGAGGGAAGGATGAGGGTTTAATGGAAATAAATTTCAATGCTGGCATGGTTGGACTTGAACCTGTGAACTACAAATTATCAGCCTGGCATCTACCAATTGAAGCAGCCCCTGCCTCAGTCAAATGACATTAATCTAAATTAAACAAAAAGTACACAAGAAAGTGGAAGGTATTGTACACAATTCATGATTGTTGTGTTTTTATTTCAGAAAATCCTACAAGTGCCAGCTGTTTTAATGAATATGATCAATAAAAATGAACATAGAACTGCCTAGGTTCCATCTGTTCAATAAAGAGTTTTCTTTTAATTTATAAAAAAACATAAGAAAAGGTTTTTTGAAATTCATTCATTCTAATTTTAGCTCAAGTTTCTTTGTGTGGTTCTTCATTATTTGTTATGCTTAAATATTAATTTTTATATTGCATACTTCATAGAACAAAGTTCAGGTTTTTATGCTAAATACAATATAATTAGGATTGCAGAACTGTAGATTTTGCATGTCAATAGAAGGCAAATTCTTTTTAGCTGAAAAGTATATTACTAGCAAACAAAAACTATGGCAATTATTCTATATTTCCTGTGTGAGTAATTTTAGGAAATTTAATCAGCCCTGAATACTATACTTTTCTTGTACAAGATCTACCAAATAAAATATTATCTTAAAAATTTATGCTATCCTTTACTATGACCAAGAAAAAAAGTAGCTGCTCCAAAAAAAAGCAAAATGATTCTTTTCTGATGTACTGTGCAGTGTTGTCATTTTTTTTTTTATTAGCTAAACAGCATTTTTCACTGCAAAAATGAGCTTAATAAAAAATTCCAATGCTGGCATTTGTACTGAATAAAATTTAAACACTTGCAAATACCAATCAAAAAGTTGAAAATATCTGAATATGATCTCTACAAATTCAGCACACAAAACTCAGTAAAAAATATATTTATATTTTACTAATTTTACATTAACGCAATTGGTACTAATTTACACTGAAATTTTCAAATCACTTGAGGTAACATAAAAAATTGTAATAAAATGTGAAGATTTGTAATAAGTCATAAAACAATGTGAGGAAAAAATGTATGATTTAACCCTTCCCATGTCCAGCTATTTTTCACTCTGATCAGACAAAAAAAATTAACTTAAAAATAGAACTTTTTTGCCAAATAACTAATGAATGGAATATCACGTTATATGCCAAATTAATCAGCATTTAATTCTGGATTTTCTGAAAATAAAAATTTAACAAAAAAGATGACTAGTTTTATTTTAATAAGAGTTTTTTTAGTCATGTAGTAAAAAAAATGCACCTGGCAACATGAATAAAAATTTATTTCAAAAACTCTAATAGACAGAAATGATTAATAATGCACATGAATAGGAAGGCTGTTTATTTGTGAATAATGAAAAAATAATTTTCTTGTTTAATGCAAACATCTTCCATTTTGTATTATTTTTTCTCTGTACCATACTTTGAGAAAAGTCCACGCTTGTTGCAGAGTCTAATAAACAAGACTTGAATATCTTTAAAATATTTTTAATAAATAACTAATTAACAGAAATAGGTTATGTTATATACCAAATTAAAGAGAATTTAATTCTGAATTTTACTGAAGTAAAAATATGAACATTATATTAATATATTAATTTTAATAACATTTTTTACAGTGGTATACCAAAAAAGTACATATTTCATAATTATTTCCAAAATCTTGTTTTTAAAACTAGCAGTTTTTTCATTAATTTTTAGGAGGTTTTTTGAAAATTTAAGGAAAAATATGTTGATAATAGTTCAAATCAAACTTGTGAGCTTAAATCAGGTGATTGCTTTAATACTAATTGAAACAAATTGGGAACATTAACAAACAAATTGGCAATACCATATAGTGCTTCTAAAATATGGCAATTAGATGGCTTTATCGAATTATTTATATTGCAATTTAATAAAATATGCATCAAGTGAAAAAAAGCAAATATTATTTTTAAAGCTTGAATTACATATCTTTAAAAGATATATGAAGGAAAATTTTCAAAGAGCAATTTAAAAAAAAAATCAAAGTTTCATGTGTTGTACAAAAAACGTCTATAGACGTCCTTGACCCTGGAAGGGTTAAAGCAGAATAGTGAAATTTATGACACCAATAATTTTCCTTTCGATCCCATTTATATGTCTCTTAGAATTTTTCAATTATGGATATTTTATGATAACGTCCAAATCTATTGGCTTAATGAAACATCTAAAAAATCTATATGTTTTTTTCCAAAACCCTTGTTATCCTTCCAAACTTCATTACTTAATGTTAAGATGAAATATATTTACTATAAAGCTTGCTATTCAGTTTCCAGTAAGTAAAATATTTGGGTGAGAAAGTTGTGCCTCAAACAGGAATGAATCTATTTCAGGAAAGAGCATAAAGAGTAAAACACCACAAATTTAATCTAATTATGAGGTGTAAAATGGTTCAGAATGCTGACTAATTTATGCTTTCAAAGAGTAACATTCGAGAATCTGAAAAAGAGAAACTATATCTTGAAACACATTAAGGAACATCTTTACCTTCTAAACCCAACCCTAATATTATCTGAAACCTTTGCATTGTAATTTAAACTCCCGCATTCCCATGCAATTATGCACATTTTTTCACGAGCAGAATTTTTTTTCTTCAAAAAATGCACAAATAGATATAGTGTAGAAGAACTGTAGTTGGCTTTGTAAATGTTTAAAATTACAAGCATAAAGAATGACAAAAGCTTAGATGAATTATGAATATGCAAATTTTACATATTATTCATACTAATCAATGTTACTGTATACAATTTGCATATAATACACCAATGGGGAAAAACATATTAATATCTTCAAAATTATTCACTTTTGGTAAAATATTTGCATCATGCAAAATTCTAAGTTCCAAATCCAGTCAACATGGAAATGATGCAGATTTATAGATTCAATTTCCATTTTAAACTACTTTGATCATAGTTTTGAGATGTTTAAACTACAAATACTTAGAGTAAGGGTTCTCAATGTGGGGTATGCGGTAAAATATTTTGGGGTACGCTGTGAGAACTCAAAAGTCGCTAGATCTAGTAACAAAGTAAAAATAATCATTGTTATACTATATAGTTTTATCTATCTATACAAGGGGTACGTGTTACATACACATTTCCAGGGGGTACGTGAAGCATAAAAGGTTGAGAACACTGACTTAGAGTAATAGTTTTAACCTATATCTGAAACAGAAAAATATTTGTATAGCTGTAAAGAGTAATGGAGCCATCCCGTGGTCAAGTGGTTAGCACGCTTGGCTACTGATCTACGGGACCTGGGTTCGAGCCCCGGGTAAGACATGGATGTATGTGTCGTTTTTCTACTGAGGTCCTGCCATCCTCTCAGACCTTCTACTATGGCATATAAACTGGCAGGCTCCTGTCAGACCTCTGTGGCAAGCAGCTGCTTGAGGGGGTATTTATTTTTTTTATTTAAAGAGTAATATCTAACTGTATTTTTGCAATGAAAAGATACAAAAATACTGTTTGCAAGAATACAGCTTGAGCTTTTTTTTTTATTTCTACATGCATATATTATTATAAATATTGTAGTAAAGCTGCTGTTATCAGTTTATACTTAAAAAATTACAGTAAAGCTGTTGTTTAGTTTATAATCTTAAAATAATTGCATCTTGTTCACTTAATACTTTTTGAATATATCTTACTGAAAGCAAACACTGAAATTTTAAGGCAAATACACAGTGAAGCCTCCTCCAACAAGAATTTTGCAAAGCAGATTTGATTACCTGCATTAAAAAAAATATATATAGGACACTCATTTTAACCACTCCATGTGAAATATGATTATGTGTGATTTGAGCAGTATGAATTTGAAGCACATAACCCTTGATGCTCAGTGGCATCCAAAATATGTTTCAATGATCTCTGGGTATGCTACAGTGAACTTATGTACAATTTTTCCCTCAACTTTCTTCATCAGAAAAGTAAGTATGATACAATTAACACTAGAATGGTAGGAAAATATAATACAGAATGACTGATGGGGATATTTTGATACATACAAAAAGAAATTAGATACCTAAAAGTTAATTTTTTTAGAATTTAGATTTGCCAATTTATCCACAACAGCAAATCAAATACATATTACAAGATGAAATTGTGCCTTACTTCATAATAAACTTTTCTACAGTAAAACTACAATAAACTTTTCTACAGTCTACTAACTAAAGAGTATTTAGAACTTGTAAAAGTTCTAAATTTGATATCTGTACAAACTTTTATGCACTTTTAGGGAACAGTTCTGTTTGTATAAGAACAGCATAAAAAATCAGAAATATCTAAGTTATTGTACTATTTCATTTTATTCTTATTTTATACAGTAAAACATCGATATTTAGTTAGTAGACTGTAAAAAAAACTTAATAATTAAAAAATACAATGGCATTTGTAAATATTCTTAGAACCTAACTTATTTTCTCTCACAATTTTAATTATTTGCTCAGTGTGATTTACTCAACATGAGACCAACCTTTGTGTTGGACAAGGCTTTACTGTATTCATTATAAGCTTTGAAACCACCTATATGATCAGCTAAAATGTGCTTCACATTTCCTGCTGCATATAGCTAAAATACTATTATTTAAACATAAACTCTTGCAATCCATAGTTTTAATCTAACTGGTATTTTTATAGGCCACTGATATTCATTTGGCACAATACCATCTACACCAGATTCAAAAAAATAAAATAGAGGAAACCATATGCGTGTCCTCCTCCTGTCATCTTGCATGAGAGCTCTGTTGTTGGCAAGGGTATGATAATACAAAAACAGACGAGTGGATATGTAGAAGGCAATGAATACATCAATGGAATAATGCTCATGACCAGCTAAGATGAAGAAAATGCCAAATAAGTTCAAAACCCATGTAAAAGTATGAAGGTAATACATGCTTCTAGGAGTATCTGAAAATACAAATTAAGCATACTTATTAATAATGTATAAATAATGTTTTGGATAAAAATTATAAAAGACTAAACAATAGCAAAGTGTTTATTGTTTTCAATAAATATTTCGGTTATTCTTTGCTAAAATAATATATTTCCCTATATTTTTGATTCTGATTTGAAACTGAAGTTTTCAATGCTAGTAAAATCATCATAATGTAGTTGTGCATTGCAAATTGTACAAATAAAGAAAATGATGCTGATGCATGGGGGGGGGGGGGGGGCTCAGTCAGTAGCGTGCCAGGCTCGTAATCTGTAGTTCCCAGGTTTGAGTCCCAACTGGGTCAGTGTTGAGATTTATCTCTGCAAAACTCTCTGCCCTGCCCACGGTCAGTGTAGGAGGCACCGATGGGCTTGGAAAGGCCGCCGTCCATCGGATGGGACATTAAACAGTGGCCCTGTGTGTGGAAGAGCTACACCCTGAACACGTTAAAGAACACACTGAACGGCCTTGAGGGAGGATATGATCTGTCTTCCAACAGCTGTTCCAGTGGGTCTCCTCCCCAAACCTTCTCTGAGCCTTCAGGGTCCTATGTGACCTGGCCATTTAGCTCATGGAGTGCAAAAAGTGCCTCTCAGAGGAAAAACAGCCCAACCCAAAGCTAATGATGGAGAGAACAATGAAATAGAGAGGAATTCATGAACTACATCATTCACTCTTTAAGAGTATGAATTACAGTCACCTCCACCCCCCTCAAGCAGCTGCTTGACATAGAGTCTGACACGAGCCTGGTCTATGAGGACGGTGGGACCTCAGCAGAAAAACAACACAAACATCCATGCCTTACCTGTGGCTCGAACTGAGCTCTAAGATGACAGCTAAAAAAATTAACTCAATTAAAATTTTTTAAATTACTTTAATTATCTTGATTTTAAAATTTATCAATGTTATTTTTAAGAAAAACTGCTTCTCTTATTTGCCAAAGATACAGAAAGCCAAAAATTTCAATTAACCAAACAAAAATGCAAGTATCATAAGGATATAAAGCTCCTCCTATATGACATATTATACTGATAAGCTCCTGTCAGGTATTGTATCATACTGTATTATACTGATAAGCACCTCTATGGGTTGGGTTGTTTTACCTCTGAGCGGCACTTTTTTGCCCACCATGGGCTAAATGGCCAGGTCACATGGACCCCGAAGGCTCAGAGAAGGTTGGGGGAGGGGACCCACTGGATGGAAGCCTCCCATCAAGGCCATCCAGCGTGTTCTTTAACATGCACAGGTCTGAATCCTGCGAATATCACCAGCGTGTTATTTAACGTGCACAGGTCCCGCACATGGGGCCACAGCGTAACGTCCCATCCGACGGACGGCGGCCTTTCCAAGCCTATCAGTGTCCCCTACTGCCTGCGGGCAGGGTGGGGAATTTTGCGGAGATAAAAACCTCTATGGCAAGAGGCTGTTGAGTTATTTTATTCCTGAGTGGCACTTTTTTTTTTTGCACAATTGGATAAATGGCCAAATCACAAGGACCTTGAGGGCTCAGAGAAGGTTGGAGGAAGGGGATCTACTTACACTGGACAGCTGTTAGGAGACAGATGGTAGCCTCCCATCAAAGCCATCCAATGTGTTCATGAACATGCACAAAGTATGGCTGTCATGCACATGGAGCCACAGCTTAACATCCCATCCAATGGATGATGGTCTTTCCAAACCTATTGGTGTCCCCCTACTGACCGATGGCAGGATGGGGAGTTTTGTGGAGATAAATTTCAAAGCTGACCCAGATGGGACTCGAAATTGAGAGTTGCAGATTACGAATCTAGCACATTATTGACTAATCCATCCCTGCCCCCAAGAGACTGTTGAAGAGTAATTTATTTTTAATTTACCAATTTATAAATAATATCAAACTTCATGAAAGAGGCAACAATTTTTTTTTTGTTAAAATGAAAATTGTAAAGTGTATAAATCATACAAATGAAATCTAGTTTTTTTTTGCCCAAATAATTTCATAACCATATTTACTCATGAGTTCCAATTATTTGAATGCTCCCTCCATGCATCAGCATCATTTTCTTTATTTGTACTGTATACAATGCACAACTATAATATTCATCAAAAGTTAAGCAAGGATCAATAAAATGAACATTTCTTAAAATGTATTTGGACAAATTCACTCAAATTTCACAGAAGATACAAAAATAATGCGATAAATGGTAAATTTGGGCCAAAATTATTTACATACACAAAAAAAAAATGAATAATGGTATGTACATTAAAAGGAGGAAGTAGTTTTGAATACAAAATCTATAGTCAATAGAGGATGTGGCCTCCTCTAGTACTAATGCAGGCCTCACAACACTGATCCATGCCCTCAAAGAGATAATCCAAAGAGTGGGAGGACAATAAAATCCACTGAACAATTCGCAGGAAAGCAGTCCTGCGATTTTGGAGGGATGGAGGAGGGATTTGAAGAGGGCAATATGTCTTTCCATGGCATCCCATAGATGTTCTATCAGTTTGTTTTTGGTTTGAAATCCAAAGAATCTTATTAGTTTGAGATCCAGAGATAAAGGTGATTCCATTTGCTGACTACCTTCTTTCTCAACATTCTGCTTGGTCAGTCTCGCTCTGCATTGATGGGCATTATTGTTCATTAGGAGGAAATTGTCACCTACTTCAGCAGCATAGGGCTTGACATAAGATCAATGACCTCACCCTAATATCATTCACAGAGATTCCTGAGAACATTCACAGACCCTCCATCCAACACACAGAGGTCAGTACATCCACCCAATGAAATTCCAGCTCAGAGTCGAAAATTACACCACCAAATGCACTTCTCTCAACGATGTTATGGAATTGAATGCAGGTTCACACCTCTCTCCATATCATTACACACCTGCTGTTCAATTATAGCGGAAATCTAGACTTTGCTGTGAACAGGATGTGACTCCATTGTTCTCAGGTCCAGGCTACATGATCACAACACAATTTCAAGTGGGCCAGTCAAGGCCTGTGTTTGGAGGTAAAAGGGGTAGATATGAGTTGATGGGCATAGGGCCCAGCCTTGTGAAGCCTTTTGGTCACAGTTGAGACCTGCCTTCTTGTGGCTACAAAAATGCAGAGAAGATTATGTTGTTTTGCTGTTCCATCAGGGCAGTAGTCTCTTATAGTGATTATCTTGGAGCTGTAACACTAGTATACCTGTGAACAGGTCTTTTAATAACATTGTGTATTCATTGGAATTGCTTCCATAGCCTTGAGATTACAGAATGATGGACACCAAAGAATATGGCCACCTCCATGTTGTTTGATCAACCTCCAACTTTCCAACAACTCTCCATAATTTTGAGTCATCTCAAAGTTTCCAATGATCCATCATGAAGCAATCAGCTATTCCAGACTGACAATACTCCTTTAATAGGCTATCTGTTTCACATATTCCATGTTATATAGGATTTACATACTGATTTTTCTCAACTATGTTATATTACCTAAAAAAAACCCCTCAAGCAGCTGCTTGCCACAAAGGTCTGACAGGAGCCTGCCAATTTATACATCATAGTAGGTCTATGACAGTTCAGCAGAAAAACAACATAAACATCCATGTCTTACCCGAGGCTTGAACCCAGGTCCCTTAGATCAGTAGCCAAACATGATCTGTGCTCTACTTTTGATGAGTGCTGTTTTTCAGAAATAGTTTCTCTGTGAGACTGAACATAGACATTAGAAATTATAGATCATGGATTCCAAAACCTACAGCTAAAATCTAGTTTCAAGTGCTTTTATAGTATGTGTAGGACTGCTTGAGACACTACCATATAGATGAAGATAAATGTTAATCTAACAATAAATATAAAGCTCCTTCTATATGACATATTATACTGATCCCATGGCTGAGTGGTTAGCGCGCTTGGCTACTGATCTAAAGGACCTGGGTTCGAGCCCCGGATAAGGTATGGACGTTTGTGTTGTTTTTCTGCTGAGGTCCTGCCATCCTTACAGACCTTCTACTATGGAATATAAACTGATAGGCTCCTGTCAGACCTCTGTGGCAAGCAGCTGCTTGAGGGGGTATTTATTTATTATGCTCCTGTCAAACCTCTATGGCAAGAGGAAACACGATAAAAGAGTAGAAAATTCGTGGCTCCATCAAAAACATGTTTTCCCCCACATCAGTGTAGCATCAATAAAATTGCTTTTAGCAAGAGACTGCATTCATTAATATGTTTTATTTCCCTATATCTAATAATCAAGTGTATTTACATCATTGTTAATGTATTGTGTTGTCATGGACATTTGATCTTAAATTAAAAAATAAGTCCCTTTTATTTTTTTTTCGAAAAACATTATTTTTAAACATATTTAATCAACATCTTATCTTAGGCTGACCATGGATTCTCGAATTTTAAATTTCTGATAAGGCAAGTTTGTTCAAAACAGTGGATATTTTGGGTTGTTTTACCTCTGAGCGGCACTTTTTTGCACACAATGGGCTAAATGGCCAGGTCACATGGACCCCGAAGGCTCAGAGAAGGTTGGGGGAGGAGACCCACTGGAGCAGCTGTTGGGAAACAGATGGTAGCCTCCTGTCAAGGCCATCCAGCGTGTTCTTTAACGTGCACAGGGTATGGCTCTCCCGCACACGGGGCCACGGCTTAACATCCCATCCAACGGACGGCGGTCTTTCCAAGCCCATCGGTGTCCCCTACTGACCGTGGGCAGGGTGGGGTATTTTGCGTAGATAAATCTCAACGCTGACCCAGCTGGGACTCGAACCTGGGAACTACAGATTACGAGCCTGACGCGCTACTGACTGAGCCACCCCCACCCCAAAAACAGTGGATATCTCTGCAAAATAGACTAATAGTATATGAGACCCTACTAATTTTTTTTAAATGTAGCGATAAAGTTGATGAAAAAATTTCTGAAGAAATTTTAAGAATGTTTTTACTCAGTAAAATATATATACAAACTACTACATTGCCATTTCTGATGCCATATATACAAGATTGTGATGCAACATGTTCAACTGGAGTTCATAGTACATTTTGGCTGGATCATCAAGTTCATTGTTAAACTCAGTTTGTGCTTTTGCTGCTTTATTTTTTCCTTTCAGTATCTTCCTACCTTTTCATGGAATTTTTTTCCCTTCTATTTCCTCGAGTAGATGGATACCATGGAAGTTTACGATACTCGATCCCTACATTCATTATATACAGGTTTATGATCAACAATACCCATTTTATAATATAAATACTCAAAATACAAGGAAATATAACTTATAGTAGTAATAGTGATAATAAATATCTTTTATCTTGTGTGTGTACTATTCAAACAGAAACAGTAACCTAAAAAGGATTGAAAAATAAAGCAAATTTTCTAAACTTGGATCATTGCTTGTGATAAAAAAGTTTATTTCCTTTGGCAATCAGGAAACTGATTTGGTCTGTGAACATAAAATAGTTTTCACTCTTTCAATGTCAGAGTGTTGCAATATCCTGCTTAATCTCTCCGTGGAAACACTTTTAAATACACATAAAAAAAAAATCAGGATCACTAGCAAAAACCATATTTTAATACTTTTTGAGATGCAAATTAAATGCATATGGATACAACAATTTGTTTTATTAAAAAATTAGGAATAACCCTACTATTTAATAAGAAATGAAGTAAAAATATATAATATAAATAACAGACCTTAGGTTGACCGAATAATAAAAAGACTGTACTACTAATTTTACTCCATCCACTTTTGCCTACATATGCTACTGCCAGACCTCTGTGGCAAGTAGCTGATTGAGGGAATATTTATTTTATTCATAATGAGCCCATCATTAAAGTGATTAGTGAACCTGTTGTTAATAGACTGAAAGCACAATCTTGGATATAAATTTCTGATTTGTAACATTAGATTTTTCAACTAACAGTGTATGTTCTTTTAGTAGCAGTGCATGTTTTAAACTTTTATAGTGTATCAGGTTTTATTGCATAATAAGAGGAAGCAGATGGAACAGGTATATAGAAACTTCATTTAATCCAGTTTTTTAACTAAAAGCAAAATATTAACCAAACAGCATTCCAAGTGTACAGGTTCAAAAGAAGAAACCATTATAACTTGTGATGGTGCATGGGAACTTTCTCCATTGATATTTTTTGTGGCATGTGATTATAGGGGGTCTGTAAATGATAGCTAGGTAGTCACTGGAAGGAGAGCTATGCACCAATCCCCTGTGATGATGCATAGAACCGGCCAGGCCTAGCACCTAATGTCCGACCCTGCCTTCTCGTGGTGCAGACCGTTAGTACCTTTCAAAAGAGATACTCTCTTGTGGAAGTGAACGGAAGGGGAGGGCTGCCAGATTAGTGTGGCCTACTGATCTGGACAACTATGGCTACTTTTCTTTTTTTTCTACCCTGCTGAGGAGTGGTCAACCACACAGGGTCCTGGTGCTGACCATATAAACCCACTGGACTGGACAGATATATGGCTCTGAGCTTGATTATGGATCCTGATTTTGCTGCACTGGTGGGCTTCTGTGGAGGGAAAATCTTCCGCTGTGTTTTCTGTTTGTTTGTGGGTTGACAGCCCCAAGTGAATAGATTCACAGGATATGTTTATCAGCTGGTGGATAATCCTGAGCAGAAGTCATCGCAGGCACCTGAACTCTTTGCTTCTATTGGCATCGTCAAATTCTATATTGGAGGGAAGTCTTCCAGTGCAGATGGCTTCAGCCTTTAGTGGTGGTGGAATGGGTCTTTGCCCCATGTCTGCGATTAGGGGGCTGTTTGATATTGTCGGCATTCCCTCTCTCAATAAACATAGTTTCTTTAAACATCCCACTAACCATTTTCTCTCCATAGGTAGTTGGAATGTGAGGACTCTGCACAGAGCTTTTTCTCTTGATGTCCTCACACAAGAATTCCACCATTATAATTTAGATATTCTCGGCTTGCAAGAGACCAGATGGACAGATAAAGGTCAGATTCTTAAAAATAATCTTAAATTTCTCTTTTCAGGGAGGGATGACAATAAGCATCACCAAGGCATGGGTCTGCTTCTCAGCAGACATGCTAGTGATGCTCTTCTAGGATATGAGTGCATTAATGAAAGGTTTCTTACAGCAAAATTTCAGACAAGCGTTAAAGACCTGAATGTTATCTGCTGTTATGCCCCCACTGAGAATGCCGATGAGGATGAGAAGGATAGGTTTTATGAACAACTTCAGGATGTTTTGAATTCTGTCAAGAAAGGAGATATTACCCTTGTTCTTGGTGACTTCAATGCCAAAGTTGATACTGACTCTGACCTTTGGGGAGGGGTGATTGGCCCTTTTGGTATTGGTAGCTGCAATGGCAATGGGCAACGTCTCCTACAGGTAAGTAAACTCAATGGTTTCAGAATAACTAACACATATTACAAACACCGCGACATACATAAGTACACATGGGTTTCACCTGATGGGCTGCATAGGAATATGATTGATTATATATTAATTAACAGCAAATGGGCTAGTTCTGTTAGAAATACCAGGGCATATAGGGGAGCTGAAATTGGATCTGACCATTACCTTGTTAAAAGTGTCTTGCAACTTAAATTTAAAAAGTGTTGTGCTAGGGTTAAAAAATTTGCTTTTAATACTGAAGCTCTGAAAGACCCAGTTATAGCCAAAGCTTACCATGATAGGTTACTTAGTCATTATGACAGTCATGGTATGCTTACTACTGAAGTTGAGGAAGAATGGGATCATTTTAAACGGGCTTTTTTGGACACTAACAGTACTCTTTTACGAAAAAAGGAGCAGAAGAGACAGAATTATCTGAGTGATAAGGCACTTGAGCTTATTTCGGAAAGAAAGAACTGCAGGAATGTCCTTAATCAATACCCTACTAGTACTAATAGAAAGCATTACAGAGAACTTAATAAACGTGTAAAAGATCAGTTAGCTGCTGATAAGAATCTTTGGCTTGATGGTTTGGCTGACAAAGCCGAGGAAGCAGTTAGACAGCACAACAGCAGAGAGCTGTACCAGATAGTTAATGTTTTGTGTGGTAGAAAACGGACAGGTATACAAGGAATGAAGGATAAACAAGGTAAGGTTATAGAAGGGGAGGATTCTGTCATGGCTAGGTGGGCTGAGCATTTCAGTGATGTTCTAAACAATGTAGTTAGTTCTACTCCCATTGTTTGCAATGATGATAGATGCATTGGTGGCTTTAATGTTGGCCCTATAACACAATCTGAAGTTATTTTGGCTATTTCTAAACTTAAACTACATAAATCCCCAGGGGTAGATGAAATTACTACCGAAATGCTTAGAGCTGGGAATGTTTCGGTTACCACTTGGATGACTAAAATTCTGAATATCTTTTGTGATAAAGGCATGGTTCCTAAGGATTTTACCAGAGCTATTGTTATCCCTATTTTCAAAAAAGGTGATCGCAGTTCTTGTGATAACTATAGGGGTATCAGCCTACTCTCTGTTCCAGGTAAAGTTCTTTCCATGATTGTGCTTAATAGAATTAAGAATCTGGTTGACAGTCAATTGCGTGATGAGCAATGTGGATTCAAAAGTGGTAGGGGATGTGTGGATCAGATATTTTCACTTAGGCAGATTCTTGAGAAATGTTTAGAGGTTCAGAAACCTTTGGTGCTAGCTTTGTTGATTTCAAAAAGGCTTTCGACTCTGTTGATCGTCATAATTTGTGGTTGATTGTGAGATCATATGGTTTACCAGACAAGTTAGTTAACATAATGAAAGCTCTCTATAATAACACTGAGTCGTGTGTGAGAGTTGATAAGGCTTGTAGCAATTGGTTTAGCATTACTTCTGGTGTTCGACAAGGGTGCATTTTGTCTCCTTTTCTCTTTAGTTTGATTATTGATTATGTTATGCGAAATTCACTTCGAGGGAAAGATTTTGGCCTTAAATGGGCTGGAGATACGAAAATTTCTGATTTAGATTATGCTGATGATTTAGCCCTTTTGGCAAATGATGTTGATGAGATGAACTCTTTCATTCGAGCTGTTGATGAGACTGGTAGTAGAGTAGGTTTGGTTATAAACAGAGAGAAAACTAAAGTGATGAAAATTGGTCAGGCAGGCTGTGATTCAGTTAATCTGAATGGTTGCAGTCTTGAGCAGGTGTCACAGTTTAATTATCTTGGGAGCTATGTAACAGATAATGGTGATGTGCGGCATGAGATTAACAGACGAATAGGGATTGCTGCCGGGACTTTTAAGAATCTATGGAGAGTGTGGAGAAATAGGAGTATACACCTAAAGACTAAAATTAGGCTGTATAATAGTTTGGTACTTTCTAGGGTTAATTATGGTAGTGAAACTTGGACACTTTGTAAACAAGATAACAGGAAACTAGATGCTTTTGATTCCAGATGCTTACGCAGTATCTTGGGCATTAGGTGGTTCAACTTTGTAACTAATGATGAGGTTAGGCAAAGGAGTTTGCAACCTCCTTTAAGCAGCATATTGTGCAGAGAGAGAGACTCCGTTGGTTTGGCCATGCTGCCCGTATGAATAATTATAGATTGGCGAATAGGGTTATGAACAGTGTGCCTAAAGGCCTCAGAAAGAAGGGGGAGACCTAGGATGCAGTGGGCAGACAATGTCGAACAGGACCTTGTTAGAATTGGTGTGCAGTGGCCAGATGCAGTAGATGTAGCTCGGGATAGACTTGCTTGGAGAACTAAATTGCACCGTCTGGTTGGACCTCCGTAGCCCATGGCTGCTTGAGGATGATGATGATTATAGGGAACAATGGTCAGTAGATAGTTTTAAACACTAATGATAGACAGAAAAAGTAAACATAAGCTTTATCCTTGGATACTGGTCAAAAGGACCTGGGTTCAAGCCCTGGATAAGGCATGGATGTTGGTTTGCTTTACTGAGGTCCTGTCTCCTCACAGACCTTCTACTATGGTGTATAAACTGACAGGCTCCTGTCAGATCTCTAAGGCAAGCAGCTGCTTGAGAGGGTATTCATTCATATATATATATATATTTTTAATATATGTATAGACAATTGTGAGTGATTGACGGCTGACAGGGGATCATGCTAATTCTAACTATGGTACAGAAATGGTAGGGCTCTGAAAATTTGTAATTTCTGGTAATTTGTGTTGTAGTTCTCGGGAAAAGTCATCTCTCTTAACCCTTCCAGGGTCCACATAGATTATATACTTTAATAAGTAGAATGCAAAAACAAGTAAAAGCTAGAATATAAAATGATGCAAGAAGTGGCAATATCTGTTTTTAATACAACACATGAAAAACTTCGAATTTTATGAAATAGAAATTACTGTTTGAAAATTTTCTTACATATATATCTTATAAAAATACATAATTCAAAGCTTGAAATATAATACTCATTTTCTTTCATTTGATAAACATTTTATTAAGCTGTAATATAAATAATTTGTTAGAGTGATCTGACTGCCATTTTTTTGATGCAATATACAGCAAAGCCAATTTGCTTGTTTCCATATGGCATAGTGGGGGACTCGAACCTGGGAACATCTGATTACCAACCTCCTGTGCATCTAGGTACTGAGTGACTAAACATCACACTAGTGTTACTTATACGTAAAATATATTTGCACATACACACTTTTAATATTTTTTCAATTCTTTTCCTTATATTATTGCATTCAGATTATTAATTTTTCTGGATTTTTCTAATGATTTGACCCCAGATTTTATTAGGTATTATTTCTCTCTCTATATATATAAACATATATTACATAAAGGATAGCTGTTGGCATAAAAATAATAAATACCCCCTCAAGCAGCTGTTTGCCACAGAGGTCTGACAAGAGCCTGTCAGTTTAATATGCCATAGAGAAGACAACACAAACATCCATTCCTTACCTGGGGCTAAAATCCAGGTCCCTTCAATCAGTAGCCAAGCATGCTAACTACTCGGCCATATCTGCTCATTAATTCATGATATAGATATTCTGAAAATTTGTGCTTTGATGAGCTTAGAAACAATATTAAATTTAAAATTGAATATATCCACAGATCAAAAAGAAGCCATCTTTGCCAACAACAGGAATTTTCTAAATTGAACAGTTTTTGAATTCTGCAACATAAATAATTAAAGACTAATAAAACATCAGTAACACTACTTTGTACAAATAATCAAATATATATTGAAATATAACAAAAGTAGTATTGAAAAGACTTACATTCAGTTATGAAGAAATTAAGCAAAGTCAATGCAACTGTGTGACCACTGAACATGTAGTCTCCACATGTGCGTACTCCTTGAATGGACATTCCTCCTCCTTGCCAAATCAGAAATGCTGTATATATTTTCTCCCACCATTCTCCATAAGACTAAAAAACAAATATGTATAAAATTTTTGCATTAAAGTATTGAATAAAACTTACTATTTATATTTAAAGTAAACATTGAACTTTTGATAGTACTACTAAAACAAGGCTACCCTAATAATTGATAAGCAGCAACAGATATCAGCATAATCCAGAACAGCAGAAATAGTAGGTGTAACACGAGGAACTGTATCGAAGATTATGACTACCTATCAAAAAGGGCAGGGCGTTGCCTCCAAAAGTGCAAATTGTGGATGCCATACGAAGTTGTCAGATAGGGGACAGGCTAACTTTGGCACAGATTGTACAACAGGAACACATAACCATGGTTTCAATCTAATAATAATCTGAAATCTGACAATCATGCTGTAGCAAGGATTTTTGGAAAGTGTGGGTGTATGTGAATGCTACATTTAAAAAAAAGTCCCCGATTGGGAGTGGGGTTAAAAAATGCCAATCCCCTATTGGATGGCAAGCCTTTTTTCAGCATTTCATGTCTTCTCATAGGGTATCCCATATTATGAAGCATGCTGAAACCTTTAACCAAGCCCACCTCTACTCTTGTCATTAAACAATTATTTACATTTCTACAAACATTTTCAGGCCTTAGAGATAGAATATCTGATGTAATGTATAAACTAATAGGAGTTGGAAGAGGGAAAAGTATATGGCAAAAGATGTTTACTGAAACAGATTTACAAGAGATGCTTGGAGTGAATAAAATGTTTACTGAAACAGGTTTACAAGAGAAGCTTGGAGTGAATAAAATATTTACAGACATGGAATGTAGGGAAATAAAATTGGTCAAGATAAAACACTAGGCAAATGTATACTTAACACTCAGCACCAGTCTGTGTTACTCATAACAAGATCATTTAGAACAGTACCAAAAGAAGCAGCTTTAAGTTCTGGGAAGATTAATTCCCACCCATTTGGAAGCATTGGAAGAATTTAATTTATTTAAGCTCACAACAGTTAAAAATGCACAATATTCTTAATGAACATGTGAATGTCCAAGAAATAGTTCAGTTAGAACAGTAGCTGGTACACCCAGCATACAAAATAAAAGTTCCTTATGATAAAGAGTTACCGACAGGATTAGGATTAGAAATATACACATATGCATCAAAAGAAGAAGAAACTATAGGAGTAGCATATGTTGTCATGTTCTCAGGATTACACATTCACTCAAAACAATTTTGACTCACAGATAATGCTTCTAATTATCAAGTGGAAACTTTTGCCATTTTGAAAGCCCTTGATTATGTCTTACAGATGAGAGAAGCGGGAGATATTAACCTATACAGCGACTCTCTCTCAGCCCTTCAGGCCTTAGGGAGTAACGACAACAGAGACAAAACTTTAAACAAAATCAAAATACGTAAGGATCAAGAAGTATCAAACTGGATCAGGATTGGCTGGGACAGCAACAAGACAGCAGAAAGGAATGCGAAGATAGCAAGCAAGTTAGAAAACATCACACATTCAGTTCCCCTAGTGCTCAGCTACATGAAAAATAAATTTAGGAAGAAAGTAATAGAGGAATGGCAGAATACATTTAAAATGGATGAGCACTGAGCATGAGTTCAAGTAAAAATTGGTCAATAAAAATTACAATACAATGCAATTTATTACAAAAGCATGGATGAAATTATTTATAAACAAACTAAATCAACCGGTATGAAACTCTATAATAATAATAGAAAGATCAATTTTCAGTAGAATCCATTATCTCAGTTCTATTCACATCCAATTCACAAAACAAGACTAAAATCATTCAATGAACAATAAAATCATGTTGATAAATAAATATGCAATCTAACTAGAATCATATATGTGAATACTTTCAATATCTCGAGAATAACCTTACCAATTCCTAAATAACTAAATAACTCTGCACAAAATGATTTCCTTCTTAGGATTTAGTCCTCAAGTACTCCAAAACTGTGGCTAAGTATACTGATTTCTCAGAACCAATTCTTTTCAGGCACTGATCACCATACACAAGACAACAAATTCTTCTTTACCAGCTAAACATGATTCACACAAATAAACTAATCGACCTCCAGCACACACACCAAATAAAAACATTTATTCTTTAGACTATTGTGCACAGACTAAGGCTATTTATTCCTCCTTTCAGATCTCCACAATTCCAACAGCAACTCTATCTCTTCTATTTTTTTAGATTGGTTCTGTATTCCAATTTGTTGGTTAAAATAAATCTCTCGCAGAAGCATACACGAGCGTTCATGTCACATTTATCATAAACTCACTGCAGCACGTTCATCTGTCGTAACAATATAATTTTTTTTTTCACATATAATCACAGTTATTTTAATTTTTATCTTTATTTTATTATGTATGTTCCCTTCTTTCCTTTCATTTCCTCAGTTTGTCCTTTCTCTGCCATTTCCCTTAACAGATTCGAACCCTGACCCTCATTCCGTTAGCAGGTCTCGTGTATGCTTCCCCCCCCCCTTTCCTCTCCACTCCTTGCCCTTCGGTTTCCTTTGTTTTACTGCCCCCTCCCCCAAACTTACTGCTAGCTGCCGGTGGCTGTTAGCTGATCCCAACAACATACGCTTGTCCTCCAATCCTGAACTTTGACCTTTCATTCACTGCTCTGCACTTTTGCTGCTTTTTAGGCAAGAGTGGCTCTTTGTTATGCCAAAAGCCCTCATTTCAGGCTGGGGTCAAGGCTGGGATCAAGGATACAGACTTAAGACTCTTTTCCCTACTCTCTACCTGTACTTTGCACACAGCAGAATGGAAGATTCTTTTCAACATTCCACGATTAATTATTAACCAGCTATTCACTGTAAAAAATCCCCTTCTTCAGAGGCGAGCCCAATTTGTAGCAAGAATCTATTACTCTTGACTTCCCTAATTAGGCAAAGTTTAAACTCGCAGATAATATTTCTTTTTATTACACATTACTTATTATGTGAACCTCTGATTAAATGTTTTAAATATCTGTTCATTTGTTTTATTTTTATTATTTTCTCCTTATATTATCTTACGCTTTTATTCTATACCAGCTAATTACCATGTGTGCTTTTATTAAAGTATTTTTAATTCCTGCATTTTCTCCGTTTTTTTTTCTTTCCCCTCATTTATTGCTATGTGTACTTTTGTTTAAGTATTTTAAATTCCTGCATATCTCTGTCCTTAATTTTTTCCCCTGATATATTACTATATGTACTTATATTTAAGCATTTTAAATTTCCGCATTTCTCTGTCCTTTTTTTTTCTCCTTCCCCCTATTTAATATTTATTTATTCTAATCTGTCCCTTTTCTTTTAACCTTCACCTATTTTTTTTCCTTCTCTTTTCTTTTAGTTTCCTTATTTCTTTCCTTATTTTCTTGCTTTTTTCTTTGTTTTTTATTACAAGGTAGGTTGGGTTGTTTTACCTCTGAGCGGCACTTTTTTGCACACCATGGGCTAAATGGCCAGGTCACATGGACCCCGAAGGCTCAGAGAAGGTTGGGGGAGGGGACCCACTGGAACAGCTGTTGGGAGACAGATGGTAGCCTCCCGTCAAGGCCATCCAGCGTGTTCTTTAACGTGCACAGGGTATGGCTCTCCCGCACATGAGGCCACGGCTTAACGTCCCATCTGACGGACAGCAGCCTTTCCAAGCCCATCGGTGTCCCCTACTGACCGTGGAAAGGGCGGGGAATTTTTCGGAGATAAATCTCAACGCTGACCCAGATGGGACTCAAACCTGGGAACTACAGATTACGAGCCTGGCGTGCTACCGACTGAGCCACCCCCGCCCCTTTACAGGGTAGGGGAGGCTCAGTTGGTAGCATACCAGGTTCATAACCTGCAATTCTCAGGTTTGGATCCCAGCTGGGCAAGTGTACAGATTTTCTTTTCCAAACTCCCCACCTTGCCCACAGTGAATAGGGGTCACTGATGGGCTCATAAAGGCCACATCTGTCAGATGGGACATTAAGCCATGACCCATATGTGGGAGAGCCACACCAAACGACATTGGGGCGGGGGTGGCTCAGTCGGTAGCGTGCCAGGCTTGTAATCTGTAGTTCCCAGGTTCGAGTCCCAGCTGGGTCAGCATTGAGATTTATCTCCGCAAATTTCCCTGTCCTGTCCATGGTCAGTAGGGGACACCGCTGGGCTTGGAAAGGCAACCGTCCGTCGGATGGGACGTTAAGCCGCGGCCCCGTGTGCAGGAGAGCCATACCCTGTGCATGTTAAAGAAAACACTGGATGGCCTTGATGGGAGGCTACCATCTGTCTCCCAACAGCTGTTCAATGGGTCACCTCCCCCCAACCTTCTCTGAGCCATCGGGGTCCATGTGACCTGGCCATTTAGCCCATGGTGTGCAAAAAAAGTGCCGCTCAGAGGTAAAACAACCCAACCCAAATGACATTAAATAACACACTGATGGCCTTGACGGGAGGCTGACACCCCTTTTCCCAACAGCTGTCCAGTGGGTCCTTTCACCCAGCCATCCTCGAAACCATGAAAGCTTAGAAAAAAAATTTTTATTTTCTTTTCTTAAAAAAAAAAGCTCGAATTTACCCTTTAAATAATGGAAGACTTTCGGCACAAATATACTTACAGAGTTGCAGTATAAAATGAAGACTACAATGCTACCAAATCTTATTGGATATAACTCCTTGGCATGATACAAAATTCACAAATTTTCCACTTTCCAGATAAGATTGAACAGACTGAATTAGCTAACTATAGAGTAATGCAGGTCATTTTGACAGGTTCCTTCTTCGCTGCATTGCAGCTTTATTGTCAGTTTTCTATTACACCTCATTCAGCACACAAATGTGACATGTGGTGCCTTCCATCAGATGTAGTACTATCCTGTATAGTGGAATGTCGGATGGCATCACTCAATAATATTTACTCTTGTTATTAATTTAGGAAGTAATCTAATTTGTCCAAATTGAATGTCAGCAAGCATTACCATAAAAATAAAGTTTTCTGTACTGATTTCCTTTCTGTTTCTAGTTGTTAAGAGAGTTGCCAGTGGTTAATACTGCTTTAATTGACATTGCCAAGAGAATTATCTGGTTAAGAGAAATTTATATATCACAGAGTTTCCATCTTAGAGGGGGTTTTACTGTAAGAGCAAAAAAAAAATGTATAATACAAAATCTATAAACATATAACAACTGTTTAGAGTAAGAAGTTGGTGGTATTTCACTTACGCTAACACATAAACAGTCTTCACCATGCCATATTCATTTATATTTAATGTAGCAACAACATTTTTTAGTATAAAGTATTTGAACAAAAAAAAATAGTTGATAGGTATTTAAAATTACCTTCACCACCTTATAAAACTTAGATATTACCACACATATTATACAATATAATACACATATAATTGTAAACAACTAAGTAAACTTGCTTTCTCATGCTGGGAGGCATAAATCAATACACAATATGCCATCGAAAAAAAAATTAGTTTTATGAACCATGGAAATAACTTTATTCCAAACAACTGCACAATACAATGCATGCAAAATATATGACCATGTTGTGCAAGGAGAAAAAAATGCTTGCAATAAAACAATTATGGTATTACAGTCTATAAAGTAATTTTCAATCCTTTAGGAAAAATATCATACAGAATACTACATGCAGTTGCAGTATATGCATGACATACCTGTCCAGTGGAATTGCTACAAGATGGAATTACCAGTTGATGAACCTGGGAAAACCCAGTTAATTTTAATTGAAATCTAAGAATTAAAAGCTAGAAGTACAACTTAAATGTTTCAAACAGATCACTGGAAATTTCAAGTAGTTAAACTACTCTTAAAAACAAGTTACATAAATATATAAAATGTCATATATGAAATGCCTCAACAGTTTTGCAGCTCAAGAAAAAAAAATATTACGGAAGCTTGGGCTGTTTTACCTCTGAACAGTACTTTTTTGTATGCAATGGGCTAAAAGGCCAAGTCACAAGGCCTTTTAGCCCATTGCATACAAGGCCTGGAGAGTCAGAGAAGGTTGGGGAAACGGGGCCCACTAGACAGTTGTTAGAAGACAGATGGCAGCTTCCCATCAAGGCCATCCACCATGTTCTTTAACATGCACAGAGAATGATCACAGATCTCCCACACATGGGGCCACAGCATTATGTTCTATCCAATGGATGGCTGCTTTTCCAAGTCCATCAGTGTCCCCTACTGACTGAGGGCAAGACTGAGAGTTTTATGAAGATAAATCTCAACACTGGCCCAGCATTGGGTATCTAGAACTTGAACCTGGGAACTACAGATTATAAGCCTAGTGTGTTACTGACCGAGCCACCCAAACCCCCATTACAGAAGCCTTAATAAATAAATAATAATACCCCCTCAAGCAGCTGCTTGCCACAGAGGTCTGACAGGAGCCTGTCAGTTTATATGCCACAGTAGAAGGTCTGAGAGGATGCCAGGACCTCAGCAGAAAAACGACACAAACAGCCATGCCTTACCCGGGGCTTGAACCCAGGTCCTGTAGAGCAGTAGCCAAGCGTGCTAACCACTCGGCCACGAGATGGCAAAGAAAAAAAAAAAAACTCTGGCAACACACAAAAATCTGCCAGCACATCAGGGAATGTAAGGTATTAATCACATGATATAGAACATTTAGGGGTTTCATGGTACAAGGACAACACTGGCCATGTGATATAGAGTAACCTTTCGACTTAGCACATCAGATTTGGGTTGAATTGTTTCTATCCTGAGCTGTATTTCTATTTAGCCAGTGGAAAATCAATTAGTCACAGATTATGTATACTTTCTTCTTCTGTCACAGATTATGTGTACTTTCTGTGCTAATTTCTTCTAACTTTATTCTATCTCTTAAATTCTCTGAAAATAAGATATACATTGTCTAAAATACAGCCGATCTTTGAAAAGGTTTCAATGAATAAGGAGACAAATAACCAGTAAAAGTTAGAACATTAGCCTTCATTAGCTATCAAAAAAGAGTTGTAAAAGTGCAGAATGCTTACAAATGCATAAAGCAATACACAATATGCCATAAAAAAATTAGTTTTATGAAACCATGGAAATAACTTTATTCTAAACAACTGCACAATACAGTACATGCAAAATACAGCTATTGGATATATATTAACAGTGCTATTTTTTTAATACCAGGCTAAATGGCTAAGTTAAAAGAACCCTCCAGTTCATAGCACATTTGAAGAAGATTTATTGAACAGTTGCTGGGATCAGATGGGAGCTTTCCATCAAGGCCATCACTGTGTTCACCATCACAGAAAACCTGACTACTAAATCAGTGGGCAAGTCTTGTGTGTTATCTTATATGAGGAACCAAGACAAGCTAGATAAAGTTTTAGGCTATCTCTGTCCTCTGTGTAAAGAACTAGCCAATATCCTTTCAAAAAAGTGTTTGCACAATTGTATAAAAAAGCCAATTGCCTTCTAATTTCAGAATTTGACCATCTACCCTCACTAAGTTTTACCAGTTTTCACTTTTTTCATGCATTTCTGTTATGATCCTTTCTAACACAATCACTAGGAAACTCACCTTTCATCAGTCATTTTTAAGGATCAAATAAAAACCATTTAAAAGTCACTAAGAAAATGACCACAAGAAAAATATTTCATTGGGCACATAAGCATCAAGTTACTGTGGTGGCATGTGGTCCAACTGCTGTTGATAACTGATGTAAGTGATTGACATAAGTCAAGAAACCCCTGTCCATATTCATAACTGAAATTTAATTACTTTCAAAATCATTACTAAAAATGCTTGTTACTAACACATTGCAATGTAGAACACATACTATCTTATATTGGAAAAATCCCATAGCAAATTCAATGAAAATTCTCAGTTAAGTGAAAAAGAGCTATATGCAAATATTATTGTATTTGAAGGATATTATATTAATTTTTCTTATTTTAAATGGACTAGTTTAGTGCAAAAACAGGGATAGTTACATTAAATTAACTAAATTTCATTAATAATATTATCTGCTTAATTTAACATTTGTTGTATTTATATTTTTTAATATTTGCCACAATTTTTAAATCATTTTTAAAAATGAATTTTATGTCTGTTCATTTGTAAACATAATTTTTTTTTCACAGAGACAAATTAAAGCTTCTTTTGGGGTTGGATAGCTAATAATTAATATATTAAAATTCAAATCTTATTAATCTCCCAATAATTTTAATTTCCACCATTAGAGGGCCCTAAAATTGAAAAATTGCTTTAATGAGCTATTCATGTAAGAAATGCTAAATTTGAGTGGTAGTGAGTGTGACCAAGGAATTTATATTGACAGCAACATTGTCACCTTACTCTCACCCCAGGGGGGACACACACAATTTTTTTGTTTAAAGAGATACATAAAATATTTTTTGGTTGGATAGGTACTAATGAAATATTACTGTTTGCATTTTCTGAATCATGCATTAGTTAAAATTTAAACCATTAGAGGGTGCTAAAATCATTAAATGGTAAACTTTATTCTCTTTGAAAACAAGTATTCCACATTCATCATAGGCAATATGACATTCTTCAGTTAAATGTGTAATAGCTCATCAATTAGTCACATCTTGGCCATGTTCACCATATGCGACAAGTGTTATACGCAGCACCATATGCGATTCCAATGTGACCATTCCAATGTTCTTCACCATATGCGACAAGTGTATATGCGACAAGTGTTATACGCCACAATGTTATACTCAGCAAAGCCATATAAATTCCATTTGTGAATTTTTCAATGTGACACTGGCATAATGGCAGACTAAGCCTTAACTGGCATAGGGGTTAGTGAACTACCTACTGTTCCAGCAGAGCAAACTTTATACATTAACTCTATCTGAGACAGTGGTCAGCAATGACTTAGGTCTTAGTTGGGCATATCCTTGTATAAGGACTGTAAAAACTAGGATTAACTTCTACATTTCTTCTCTGTCTTATATGTAAAAAATACTCTAGCAGCATATTAATGCCTTTGTTTCAGAACTTCAGTATTACATGTAACTATGGGTTAATACATTTTAATGCTTCATATGCAAATTTCTAGCCAACAATTCCAGACTAAACTTTTAAATTATAATGTTCAATCAGTACAATAAAACATGTACTTTAGCACAAAAATATACTCAGCACAAGTACAATTAGAGATACATCCAACTGAATTACACAAACAGTAAAAAACTACAAACATAAACTTAGTAATCAATAATACAAAGCAGTCAGTACACTGAATTTACAGGTAACTGAATGTTTAATAATCTTAAAACACATATAAATTTTACAAAAATTGATATGTCTAAAAAAACTGGAATTTTGAATAAGGCAAGAAAATTTTACCATAGATGCAATGATGACATAGTATTATGCATTTATTTTCATTTGGTTTATGAAATAGTAAATTGTAGATCATGTGGTAAAACAAAAAATTAATAGTTTGTAAAGTTTATATAAGAAATCAACAAGTTGTATATATTTAGATTATATTATGGAGATCTTGTTTCATATATTTTCTCAGTTGAATTACGAGTGAAATTAAGAATATTTTTATAAACAATTTTAGTTATTTTTAATTATAAAAGAAAATATTATTCAGAGGTTTCAGAACTCATTAAGAAATAACCTTAATTTACACATCCTTTTGCACCATAAGGAAATTGGGCAAAGGTCAGTAAAATATACTGGAGCAAAACTTATGGCATATCAAAATTTTATATAAATGCATATATACACAAATAATACAAATTAAATAGCATGAGATATTTAATTTCACTAATATATGAGACAAAGGCAAATGAATGGCAAAACCTCACCTAAAGTGATTTCATGATCAAATCAGAAAATGAACAAGTGTAAAAAAATCAACCAGCCATCTCTCAGACTGCAACATATCTTTAGGTGATATGTCTTTCTACACTTACTGAGATAAAGTAACAACTGTAGGACACTTCCTATTGTTTCTTTATATCAACATAGCAACTTATAATAGCCAAGGTAATAATGTAAGGTTATAATGTGGTGTTATTTATAACCTTAACTTGCCTTTTTATTAACTATGAATGATGCAATTGAAGGATATAAACTCACTAAAAGTGACTTGATAGCAAATTGATCATCTAGTCAATCAATCAATTGAAGATTAATCATTTACCTTACCTTCTTTTTATCTTAACATTTAAGTAACTTCTTTCTGAAGGTTCCTACCATCCAACTTTATGATCCACAAATGGATTCAAAGGCAAATTAGTTATAAGTTCATATATTGGTATGATCAGGGAAATAAAAATTATCCCAGCATGGATCCTACAGCACATAATCATTAAAGCAAGTGTGCAATCACCTTAAATTATCTGGGAGATAAAGGTATGTTACAAGGAAATTATGTTCAAGTTCAGAAGTCAGGTTGAATTTCTTAACATTTGCTCATTTCCTGAAAGGAAAAATTACTAAAATGATTTTTCATTTAAAAAACATTAGACTTATTAAGATGAAAGCTAGCACACTTATATTTCATGAAAGATTCAAATCAAAAATTATAAAAAAATTAATAATTAATCATTTGTCTTACTGGATAAACACATATACTGTTATTATTGTGAATGGAAGACTTACTCTTGCTTTGCACTCCAAATGTCTTCCAGGAACTGATAGGGATGTTATAATCATAGTTATGCACCGAAGAAGAAATACCGATCCAAAAAGTGAACACATCCGCCGAAGTAAAATGAATCTGGTGAAAATATTACAAAATATAAACATAAACAATATTCATTGCTAACCGCATACTTTATATCAGTAATAATGCACACTATTCAACTTTTTGAAACTGTAAGTAACATAGATAGTATTAAAATGGGGGTTGTTCAGAAAAAATAATAAGACTGAATAGAGCTCATTACTTTAGAGAGAAATGGCTTCATAATAAAGAGTATGCAATGGTAGCATTGAGCTATTATGTTATACAGCATCAGCCTTTGTCAGTATCATCAATTGTGAGTAAACATTGAAGTGTATGTGCTAATTTTGTGTCTATATGAGTACAGATGGGATCAACTGTGGAACAACAATATGCAAATAGGTTTTGTGTTTGCTTGAAGAAAGCTTTTCAGTACTTAGGTCTGTACTAACATGCAGTGTCACAATATTTCACATTCAATGGATCATATTATTCCATTTTGTGCCCAATACTGCATCATTCCAGATGGAAATGACCAGAAAAACAGCCAACAGACATGTCGCATGTTACCACGACATGAGTTCGTATCCCACTCAAGGCAAAATTTTTTCAGCAAATTTTTCACAAGTTGATATTCATTCTTTGTCATGACAATGCATGTCTGCACATATGGTGAAGTTTTTGATTTTATGCATGAAAAAGGCATCAGAATTGTACTACACTCTCCTCAGAATTGAGAAAATATCTTAGGGAGATCTCTGGCAACGGAGAAAAAAAAAATAAAGATTTCGATAATGGTTTGAACCATGTATTCTGAAAAGAACCATATTTATCTGGATATTAAATGTATCACCTTGCTGTACATACACTAGTCATTACTTTTTGGACAGCCTTCACATTTCTTATGGCTTATTTATAAAATTTTTAATATAACAGCTTAATTTACTACTCTACACCAGGCCTGGGCAAACTACAGCCTACAGGCTACATGCAACCTATCACCTCTTTTTGTGCAGTCTGAAGAGAAAATGAATGTATAGTGGACAAGAAGTCAAACTTTAGTAAAGCAAATTCTCATTACAGTAATTAATATTGATAAAATTATATTGTTCATGTTTCACTTTAGATTTTTCTTTTGTGATAGCTATACATAACATTATTGATTATATATTTCTTTGGCAGTCCATCCTTCCATTTTCAGTTTCTTATGCAGCCCTCCCTTCCATTTCAGTTTCCTATGCAGCCATTCAACTAAAACATTTGCATAGGGCTGCTCTAGACATTGTCTTTAGTTATAAATTTTAGTGCAAGTTTCAAATCGCATATTTTTTTAATTCTGAACTTTTGTCATTTTAATGGGTTTTTCTTTTGTGTGTGCCCATTTTGGGCACAAAATGGCAAAGTTTAAATCAAATTAGTCCTCTGGTTAAAATTACAAAAAAAAAATGACAACAGTTAACTAACAATGGTCAATATAATGAAAAATAATATGAGCAGACTTGTGAACAATTTCACTCTTATGAACAGTGTTTCAGGCATCATTTAAATAGTGCCAAAACCTTTTACTTAAATCTTACTGGGGTATAACTAAATGCAGTTTACTGCAACAAATAAATAAAAACAAACTCCTGTAATTAAAAAAACACACACTAAGTTACAAATCTTGCATAATTGACTTAATGAACCATTTCACACTTTACGATATATATTTAACCAAGAATATATATGTGGCAGTCAATAATATTGTGGATTGGCAGCCATGCTGTGCATTGTATCCCAGAATTCATTGTACATACAAGTAATGCCACCTATATACTGTTCATCAATGACAAGAGATTAGTTTACGTGAGTGGTTGTGTGAACATTAGCTTATGCAAAGTGTGTACAGTGTACTGGCTAAGTACATCATGTTAGCATCTGAACAATGCGCAAATATCAAATATTGTCAAAAGTTAAGCAAAATGGTAACCAAAACTCTGAAAATGCTCCAACAAGTATATGAAGAAGAAGCGATGGGCCATAGTGCAGTATTTAAGCGGCACAAACGTTTTGTGGAAGGTAGAGGTAGTCTGGATGATGATTGCGCATACTGGTTGCCCATGAACTGTGAGAACAAAAAACGTGATTCGTAAGTTCGTGTCCAAAGTGAACTGGCTCAACAAACCAGTGTTGCTACATTCTTCCCCAACTTAGTACCTTGTGATTTTTTCTTGTTTCCCCATGTGAAAAACCAGCTTCATGGGCATGGGTTCTCTTCAGCGCAGAAAGTTATCATAGCTACGAAAAACGCTTTTCAGGGCTGCTGGCAGAAGTGCATCATAGCTGGAGATTACTTTAAAGGTGGATGTGCATAAGGTGTCGCAACTATATCATCGGTATTCACAGTAGCCGTAGTCCACAAAATTATTGATCTAGTGGTATATTTGAAGAATTCATCTTGGAATCCCTGTATGCATAATTCCAGTTAAAATATGGCAAAAAGTTTGAAACATAATCAAAAGAATATATAGCTAAATAATTTAAAAATCTCATCTGCACCACCTGTCTATTGACTTTTCATCTAATCAATACCAACTAATATCATCTAACAATATTTTAAGAGTAAACTTCTGTGGCAACCCAGATGGGACTTCTTCGCTACAATTGATACATATCATAGTTCTGATCATAGCTACTGTGTTTGCATATTTTTATAAAAGACTGATTACTATAAAATTGTTTCACATAGCATATCTCTTTTAGTCAACAAAAAGTGTTACTATGCTTATTAATGACTTCAAACTAATATCATACTTTAACTACATAAAATGCCTTAACTAACACTTCTTTTGTTTTGTTATATTACACACTGATAGCAAATCAGCTATTCTAACTACTAGCTTTAACTAGTAACTGTTGTTAATTTGTTTAATCAAGAAAACCTCCTAAACAAAAAAGGACCACAGATCGGTATGTAGTTCCTTTCATCAGAACTTAAAGCAGTTGTTTTTAAACTTTCTAATTGTACTCCCTCAGCATAGCAAAGATTTTATTGTTCTCCCTTCAATATCATCAAACCCAAATGCATGCAGTGGCAAGGATTGTCAAGTGTTGAGATGTCGCTGTCAAAGCAATTTAAAGTGCATGTCACAATGTTGCTAACTTGTCAAGAATTGATTACTGTTTGTGATGCCCCCCCCCCCCTGAAGTGGGACCACCTTGTCGGGGTGGGGGGCCTACGGTGCCTCTGAGAAGTTGGGTTCGGCTCGTTGGCTCTCTGGGGTTCACGATATCTTGTAACCTCTGGTGGAGGGGCCTATTGAGGGTCTGCGGACTGGTGGGAGAGCCTCCAGACTTGTGGGCTTATCGATTTGTCCCCTGAGAAGCATCGGGTTGCAGCCCCAATTGAGGGGCAGTTGCTGGGGGTTTGCTGGCTGATGTTGAGGTGGTGCCTCTGCGAAGTAGGGGTGGCTCGTTTTCCTTTGGGCGTATGGCATGTGTGCGCGTGGCTTGGTGGAGGTGTCGGAATGGGAGGGTCTGTTGAAAGGGTTGTGGGGTGCCCGATTAGACAGACTCATCCTGGCGCCTGAGAAGGTTTGCCGCAATTCCTGATGGATGCACCCTATGTGTTGGGAGGGCTGCAGGTCGTCTTTATGGAGAGATAGAAGTTGAGGGCTCGCAAGTGGGAGTGGTGACCCCAGCCAACGGACTTATCAATGGAAGAGCTACTGAGGCGCTGGTCATGTGGGCTCTTCAGTACAGTCTCAGTGATATCGTGGGTTGGAAGACTGTTCACTGGGGGGCCTCGGCCGGCTCACAATGGAGAGGATGAAGTTGAAGGCTCATGACTGGTAATGGTCTCCCTGGTCGACGGGCTTATCAATGGAAAAGCCAAATTAACCCTCTGACTGCTCATCCCGTGATTTCCACGGGCAACTCAAATGTAGCAAAATTTGCTCATCCCGCAATTTTCGCGGGCAGGTGTTTTTCTTCCTTTATTGAGGAGCGCATTCCGCCTTTTCACTGTTTAACCAGTGAAATAAATTACATACAGTGTAGACGTTTAATTTAGGTTTTGACCAACAGATGTCGTTAGTCATCCACTAAATTGCGGCATTTGAAGGTACTTGGTATTTACCGCTCTAACTTCACTATGTTTGCCGCCTTTTTCTAATCAGAAATGGCTGCTAGAAAACGTTCAGCGATTGACAGAGTATATATTCCTGATGATTTATCAGATTCTGAAAGTAAATTTAGTTTTGATAGTGATAGTGATATAGATTTTTCGGACTGCTCCTCAGATGGCGATGAATCTGATCATGATTCAATAAACTTGCAAAGCGTTAGGCAGTGGTGCAAAATTGATATGAAGAATATTCCTCCTCCTCCTCCTCCATTTTCTTTTTGTGGAAATCCGGGAATTACTGTGAATATAGCTAACAATGCAAGTATATTGAATTATTTTGAACTTTTTTTGATGATCAAATATTACGAATGATAGTCCAAGAAACAAATAGATACGCTGAACAATATATCCATAAAGCAGTTTGTAAAGAGAGATCACGCTGGAAAAAATGGACAGAAACGAATGTTGAAGAACTAAGACTATTTTTTGCAGTTTTGTTACTCCAAGGAGTCATAAAGAAGCCAGAACAAGAGCATTATTGGTCTAAGTGTCAAATACTATACACACCAATTTTTGAAAAAGTAATTGGAAAAAATAGGTTTTTATTGCTTATGAAGTTTCTTCATTTTACCAATAATGAGGAATTTGATAAAGACCGACACCCATGGCCGAAATTGAATAAAATTTATGAACTAATGGAACATCTTCAATGCAAATTTCGAGAAGTCTATATACCAGGGAAAAATCTTAGTTTAGATGAAAGTTTGATGCGGTTCAAAGACAGGCTGAACTGGAAAATGTTTATTGCCAAAAAAAGAGCAAGATTTGGCTTGAAGTTTTTCGTTCTTTGTGAAGCAGAAAGTGGATACATTTCAGATTTCCTCATAATACACAGGTGATGGAACAGTGTATAATCCGAAATACAGCCACTATCCAGTTTCCACCAAAATTGTTTTACACTTGATGGATCGATTCCTGGGAAAAGGTTATTGTGTCACTATTGATAATTTTTATATGTCTCCACAGCTTGCAGACATCTTAGTTACAGAAAAGACGGACACTTATGGGACAGTGAATAAAACCAGAAAAGACCTTCCTGTCAATTTTTCAAAAGAGAAAGTCCCCAAGGGTGAAATTGTTGCTTATCAAAGAGGTAAAGTTATGGCCCTGAAGTGGCAGGACAAGAAGAGTGTCTGCCTTATGAGTACTATTCATGATGCAAGCTCTTATTTGGTTACATGCAAATCTAACAAGACTGTTATGAAACCAGTTGTCGTTTGTGACTATAATAATACAATGGGTGGCGTCGATTTATGCGACCAAGAAATGTCCTACTACCCAACGCTCCGAAAACAACAGGAAAAGTATTATAATATAAAGTATTATATCAAAATTTTCAGGCAGTTTTTAGATCAATCGTTGTGGAATGCCTATGTACTTTACAAAAAGCAAAACCCAACACAAAATATAAAGCTTTTGGAATTTCGTTTGCAAATGATTGAAGAAAGTATCCAAAAGTATTCTGATGGAGATAAAAGCAGTTGTCCTGGAAGACCAAGTTCTACTCCGAACCCTTTGAGATTGACAGCTCGTCATTTTGCAAGGCACATACCGCCTAACCCCATAAAAAGAGAGCCTCGAAGACAGTGTGCTGTTTGCTGTTCAAGAAAAGATGCAAATGGAAAAAATATTCGCAAAGAAACACGAATCTGGTGCAAAGACTGTGAAGTTGGACTTTGCCTTGAACCCTGTTTCGAACTCTATCATACTAAACTACATTTCTAAGGTATTTTTTTCTCAGTGCATTATATTTTCTTAAGTTTTATACATTTTACTTTTTTATATTATGTAATAAATAGAAATTAACTGCAATTCAGTTGAAATTTATTTAAAAAAATTTTTTTTGTGTGATAACATCTGAAATTGTTTTTTCTGACAGCTTAGTTTCTCATGATAAAAAATCTATATAAAAAATGTTTTCTAGAAAGAAAAAATGCATATTTCAATTCTCCAATATATATATAGATTTTAAATATGCACAAAAAAAATACACAATTTTTGAAGCGATTTCGGTCCTCAAATTGAGCAGTCAGAGGGTTAAGAGTCTCTACATGAGCTCTTTAGGCAGAATGGTGGAGGGGCTTAGGTGCCTCTGTGAAGTAGGGTGGACTGGTGGTCCTTATGTGTGCAGCCACGCCAGCAACCTCCTGGAGATGCCAAATGGGAGAGTCCGTTGAAAGGATTGGAGCACCCGATTAGGCAGACTCATCCTGGCATCTGCAAAGGGCTCGGTTGTGAGCCCAGAAGTGGGTGGCAACCTGTTCACTGGGGACTGCGAATCGGCTCTTTGGAGAGGAAGAAGTTGAGGGTCACGCTGAAAGGGCTTGATCGACCCGATTAGGTGTGGCTCATCGATAGGACAGCCTGAGAACCTCTGCCATGGACAACATCAGTTCTAAAAGTTAGGATTATCATTTAAAGTTTGGCAATCTAAATGAAAAAAATTACCATCTGATATCTGGTTTGGCAAAAGAATTTGGACAAAATTCAGTGAGTTATTTGGCTTATTAGGCATTGATCAAAATTCGAAAAGACCACTCACTGCACCTCAATGATTATCTCATCAGACTTGTTTAAACAACAAATAGGTCTTTCTCTTTGCAGGGTCTCCACAGACAGAAGGCAGAACACAGCAGGTTCTCCAGCGAGTGGATGGTGGTTTCGTGGCAACTCCCACTAGATGTAGTGCTGTCCAAGTATAGCGGAACATCGGGATTGCCACACATTACTAGTGTTTGTGATGCTGAATCCTGCAAGAGATGCAATGACTGAAGGCTTCTAATTGAATGGAGTTATCTTGTAGCTGAAAGGGTTTTGTTCCTAAAAACAATGCCGAAACTAAACAGTTGATTGTTAACATTTTAAGAATTATAATCAATTTAATTTTACCATAAACATTTTCTAGAACATCTCCTGTCTCCCTAACCAACTAGTTACACTCCACACTTTGGGAACTACCATTCTTTTGTATATACATATTATAGCAGGCCACAGTAGCTTTGGCTAAGTGAGGGTTCGTTCCATTGATAGTGCATCAGGCTCAAAATCTGTAGCTCCCAGGTTCAAGCCCCACCTGTGCCAGCATTGAAAATTATCTCTGCTAAACCCTACTCTGCTCTTGTCCAGAAAGGGAACACTGACGGGTTTGTACAGGAGAGCCATACCCTGTGTACGTTAAAGAACATACTGGATGGCCGTGACACAAGGCTTCCATCTATCTCCTAATAGCTGTCCAGTGGGATCCCTTTCCCAACCTTCTCTGACACTGGGATCCTGCACCATTTAGCCATTGTGTTAAAGAAGTGCCACTCAAAGGTAAAACAACTGAATCCAACTAACAGTAACTTAGGCCTTAGAGGTCAAAACGTGAAGTCAAGATATCAAAATATATTTTACTGAGGCTATTTTGGGGACTTGCTACAATTATTAGATCCAAGAAATTCTGGAACATCTGCTCTTTGTAATTTAGCAATGTGTCAGATATGGCATACAAAAAAATTAAAACTACTGTCTTCCTTTTAAAATTTTAACTTTACATTGTTTTAAAGTGTACTTTTTTTTAATCTTACTTGAACTACACTAGCATTATGGCAACTGAGCAAATGCAACATAGTGAAAAAACTAAATTCGACATGTACTAAGATGATCAAAAACATATTGACTCCAATCATATTGGATTTCAATATAAAATAGCATTACACTCATGAAAAAGTTAAAATTGAGAATGTTTATATTCATTGGACTTTTATAATAATATTACCACATCTCACAACTAAGCTGAGATTGCCATTGGATTGGACTGTTTGTTTTACTTCTAAATGGCACTTTTTTTTTGCATACAATGGGCTAAATGGCCAAGTCACAAGGACTCCAAAGGCTCAGAAAAAGTTGGGGAAAGGCGAGCTGTTAGGAGACAGATGGTATATTCCAGTCAATGCCATCAAGTGTATTTAGCATGAACAAGGCTTAGTTTAACATTTCATCCAATGGACAGCAGCCTTTCCAAGCCCACTGATGTCCCCTTTCTGACCAAGGGCAAGGGTTAGCAATAATTAATATGGTAAATCAAATTATGAAGGTAATACTTACCTGTGTTTATGGAAAACTAATATGGCAAACCATATAAAAAACAACACAATGCCAGTCAGTTCACACATACTAAAAGCCCATGGAATTAGTGGAACATTGTCAAGAAATATATCTGGTAATGGAGGATATGTTTGCATATCTGGAACACGGTCATGAACAATCACCATGACTATAGCAGTAATCCATGTGACAGTCAGAAAGTATATCATTCCAACTACAGTTTTCCAGACTTCTGGTTTCAGCTATAAAAAACAAAAGGAAAATTGTAATGAATATATGTAAGATTTTTCCCATTAAAGAATTAAAAAATTTAAACTTTTGAAAATTTTCAGTTTATTCAGCATTTTACAAAAACAAACCATAAGTATACATAAAAACACTATTGTAATCCACAAAGAGATGAATTGGCTTTTTTTTTACCTTTGAGCAGGGGTTGGCTCAGTCAGTAAGTGTGCCAGGCTTGTAATCTATAATTCCCAGGTTCGAGTCCCACCTGGAATAGCTTTGAGATTTACCTCCACTAAACTCCCATCTTGCCCTGTCAGAATGGGACATCGATGGGCTTGGAAAGGCTGCTGTTTGTCAGATGGGATGTTAAGCCATAAGCCTGTGTGCAGGAGAACCTGCCCTGTGCATGTTAAACATGATAGCCAGCCTTGATGGGAGGCTTCCATCTATCTCCTAATAGTGAATTTCTAGTGGGTCCCTTCTCCCACCTTCTCTGAGCCCTTGGGGTCCTTGTGAACAACCATTAGCCCAGTGTATGCAAAAAGTACTGCTCAGAGGTAAAACAACCCAACCTATGAGCAGCAATTTTGCACATACAATGGGCTAAAAATAAAATGATGCTGATATATTTGAAGTTGCGAAAAAAAAATAACTAGTGTAAAAGAGGAAATCCATTGACTGACCCTTGTTTTGGTAGTGAGCTATGAAAACTGCAAGATACAGTATACTCTGTGTATAAAAATATATTGTGTTATTGCCTAGATTTTCAATATAATATTGTTTTAAATATAGTATGCCATTGTTATATATATATACTGCATTTTACACTACACTGAAGTGCCACTGAATTAGGGATAGGAGACATCCAAATTCAGTACCGCAAGTCCTGCATTTGCGTGCATGTGTGGCTGAAACTCTGGTCATACATAGCTGTCAGCTTCCCCAAGCATTCATCGTGAGAAGCATAATGGGAAAGGCACGGGATTTAGATGCATTTGACAGAGTTGGTAGCCAACCAATCTTAGGTGCCCGACGGATGGGACACTCAATCTCAGAAATTGTCAACAAACTTGGATTTTCTTGTACGATTGTGGGCTTTACCGTCTGACCCGCATCATACGGACAGATAGGGACCAGACATTATCTGAAATCACCTCCCATCTGAACATGGGTTCCAACCAGGAAGTCAGTGCACAGACCGTGCAAAGCTCACTTCATCGTCTCGCTTTGGAAGCCATTGACCTACGACAGTTCCACTTCTAACGGCACGACACCGGGCTCAATGCCTTGCCCGGGCTAAAGAACATCGAAACTGGATGATCGAAAATTGGCAATGGATAGCCTGGAGTGATGAATCCCTATTTAAACTTCATCACACCAATGAGAGACTGAGGGTATGTCTTCATCATACCCTCAGTCTCTCATGGTCATCAAGCCCCATGAAGCCATGGATCCCACATGTCAGGTTGGAACAGTACAAGCTAGTGGTGGCTGTGATGGCCTGGGGTGTCTTCAGTTGGATGTCTGTGGGACCTATGGTATGTGTACTGACAACTCTCAATGCATCCCGGTACAAAGAACTCATGGCTGACCATTTATACCCATTTATGGCCGTCATGCATCCCAATGGAGATGGCATCTACCAGCAACACAACTGTTCATCTCACAGGTCCAGGTTGGCTACTGTATGGTTGCAGGACCATTCTACTGACTTTGAAATAATTAATTGGCCACCTAGAAGCTGAGATTTAAATTCCATCAAAAATCTTTGGGATACTGTCGAGCAAAGTGTTCGGGCCCATGTCCCATCAGTGACGACCTTGAGTGAATTGTGTACAGCTCTGGAGGATGCATGGCTCGCCATACCTGTGGAACATTTATGCAAGCTTGTGGAGTCCTTGCCTCGTTGTGTGGTAGCTGTTATCAGGGTCAGAGGGGGTCCAACACATTACTAGGTTGCTATCCCTAATTCAATGGCACTTCAGCGTAATATAACATATCATTCCATATATTCTGTATTACCTTATACTGTATTGCAGCTGAGCTACTTGTTCTTCACTCAGGTTACGATTGCTTGTCCTGTCAATGTGTAGTATTGATGGGCTGTTTTTGAAATGCATGAAAATTCTCAGTTTATGTATTTCACTCAAAGCCATAATTTTAATAAGCCCACCATATATCCCACTAGCCCTCCCGTGGCTGAGTGGTTAGCACATTTGATTAATGATCTAAGGGACCTGGGTTCGAGCCCCGGATAAGGCATGGATGTATGTGTCGTTTTTCCGCTGAGGTCTTGCCATCCTCTCAGACCTTCTACTATGGCATATAAACTGACAGGCTCCTGTCAGACCTCTGTGGCAAGCAGCTGCTTGAGGGGGTATTTATTTTTTTATTTAAAGAGTAATATCTAACTGTATTTTTGCAATGAAAAGATACAAAAATACTGTTTGCAAGAATACAGCTTGAACTTTTTTTTTTTATTTCTACATGCATATATTATTATAAATATTGTAGTAAAGCTGCAGTTATCAGTTTATAATTAAAAAATTACAGTAAAGCTGTTGTTTAGTTTATAATCTTAAAATAATTGCATCTTGTTCACTTAATACTTTTTGAATATATCTTACTGAAAGCAAACACTGAAATTTTAAGGCAAATACACAGTGAAGCCTCCTCCAACAAGAATTTTGCAAAGCAGATTTGATTACCTGCATTAAAAAAATATATACATAGGACACTCATTTTAACCACTCCATGTGAAATATGATTATGTATGATTTGAGCAGTATGAATTTGAAGCACATAACCCTTGATGCTCAGTGGCATCCAAAATATGCTTCAATGATCTCTGGGTATGCTACAGTGAACTTATGTACAATTTCTCTCTCAACTTTCTTCATCAGAAAAGTAAGTATGATACAATTAACACTAGAATGGTAGGAAAATATAATACAGAATGACTGATGGGGATATTTTGATACATACAAAAAGAAATTAGATACCTAAAAGTTAATTTTTTTAGAATTTAGATTTGCCAATTTATCCACAACAGCAAATCAAATACATATTACAAGATGAAATTGTGCCTTACTTCATAATAAACTTTTCTACAGTAAAACTACAATAAACTTTTCTACAGTCTAGTATGATTATAGGAATAAGAAACTGATCGTTCTGAAAACTATAATAGTGTACCCAGTAAAAAAGTAGCATTATTTCAAGTAATTGATAATTTAAAAACATTGGCTTATACTGTACTGATTCATGGAAATAAAAGCTTGTGTCAGTGCATCATAGTCTACACATTGGAAAATTACAGTGGCAGTTTCAAATTACTATTAAAAACAAAATAAAGCCAAGGGGGAAATCTCTGATTTGTAAACAAGATATGATCAAAGCAAAAGCAGTGGAATAAACAAAAATAAAAATTGACACAGCAGAATAAAAATTTCAGAATTAATCAAAACAAGAGAAAAAAAAAAAGCAGACTTTACGTTAAATAACTGCAAAAAAATTTCCCATGGTAAATTGAAAACTTTATTTACGCCAAGTCATATTTTTTGGAAGGGATAAAATTTGAACTACTTATGGCTAATATAAAAATTATATTTTTATTATTTTCATTATGATTATTAACATAGTTGGTAAAAAGATAAGTTTAAATAAAGATTTGTGTTTTAATTCGATCAAATTTAATTTTAAGAGCAAGATCATAATAATTTCTTGGATCATCTAATAGATTTTCTACAGTAATTCGATATAAATTACCATATAATTTCTTTATTAATTTTTGTTTATTATTATTTTTTATTTATATCTGGCCAAGTGGTTAGCACGCTTGGCTACTGATCTAAGGGACCTGAGTTCGAGCCCCGGGTAAGGCATGGCTGTTTGTGTCGTTTTTCTGCTGAGGGCCTGCCATCCTCTCAGACCTTCTACTATGGCATAAACTGAGAGGCTCCTATCAGAACTCTGTGGCAAGTAGCTGCTTGAGGGGGTATTTATTTATTTTTCATTTATTTATTATTAACTTTTGAGAGCAATTACTTAAATTGGAATTATTGCTGTTAAATAGTCAATTTCCTTAACTCTAAATAGAGAACGAATGTTGTTAAAGATTCGTTCTCTATTTAGAGCTGTTTTATTTAGGTTTATTTATTAGTTTTGTTCAGGTTGAAATAGATTTCAGATCTTTAAATTGTCTTCAGTCACACTTTTTCAAAAAAAAATATTATTTAAGAAATTCTCAAGTTCTGTATCTGTTATTATTGACATAACACAGAACTGTACCTAACAAGTGGCTGCTGAGTGTTTATCTATATCAATAAACATTTCCCTGATAGCTAGATAGACTTCAAACACTTAAAGAAACAGATATTGTAATTTTACGCTTTTTCTGCCAACAGAAATCTATCTTACCACACGCTTTTATAAGCTTTGTTTACTTTCGTCTCCCAGCTGTGACATCAGAATGCCTAGCCAATGACTGTCAAGAACACTTCCTCGTGGAGTGGCACCACCCTTCTTTCATTCCCCCTGAGTAAAGCAATCTAACATGAATGTGCTGATACTCCTCTCTCAATGTTCCATTGGGGAAAGAAAGTCTAAATTGCTCCCAGTTTTGAAGTGCTTTTCGTCTGAACATGCACGGTCAAATTTGCTATTACTTTGTATACAGGCAAAAAATATTAAATAAATTGTTTCCTAGTTTTCACTGCATAAACAATTGTTGTTGCATACCCCTATAGAAAATATTTCATACTCAAGGGTTCAACTATAATTTAATAGATAAAATGTATAAAATGATAAAATTGCTAATGGTCTAGCTTGTCTCAATTTAAAAAAAAAAAATCCTAATGTAACTACACTTAACCAAACCTAATATATGACATGCACAAATTCAATGGGACAGGGGTGGTTCAGTCGGTAGTGTGCAGTTCCCAGGTTTGAATCCCAGCTGGGTCAGCGTTGAGATTTATCTCCACAAAACTCCCCGCCCTGCCCATGGTCAGTAGGGGACACCAACGGGCTTGGAAAGGCCGTCATCCATCGGATAGGATGCAAAGCAGTGGCCCCATGTGCAGGAGAACCATACTCTGTGCACGTTAAAGAACACACTGGATGGCCTTGACGGGAGGCTACCATCTGTCTCCCATCAGCTGTTCTAGTGGGTCCCCTCCTCCAACCTTCTCTGAGCCTTCGGGGTCCTTGTGGCCTGGCCATTTAGCCAATTGTGTGCAAAAAAGTCCTGCTCAGAGATAAAACAACCAACCAAGCACAAATTCCAACCTAAGTAAGCAAGTGCTGCCATTTTGCAGCCAGCACATTTACTGAGCAACAATTATGCACTTAAATCTGTGATCAGGCACTTCACTTTTATAATATATAGCTTATCTTATACTTGAAATAATTTGCTGGAGGAAAAATTTGGTTTCATCCTGGGTGGGATTTTTCTGGAACCAATTTTTTTTTTTTCAGCAAATTATTTCAAGTGTTTCTTTTTGTGAACAGGATATTTCCTGGATACTTTATTACTGAGTTTGGCTTATACTGATTATATCATTAAAAGACTATATATTTTTCTTAGTTAAGCTACAGAAAATAAAAATTTTAAATTTTAAATGTAAAGAAGCAATGTTATAATTATATCTGATATTTTTCTGAATTGAAGTTACAATCTGAATTAGATATTATTAAGTTCATTCACTGAACTTGACTTTTTGACCCTGTTGGTTGGGTTGTTTTACCTCTGAGCGGCACTTTTTTGCACACCATGGGCTAAATGGCCAGGTAACAAGGACCCCGAAGGCTCAGAGAAGGTTGGGGGAGGGGACCCACTGGAACAGCTGTTGGGAGACAGATGGTAGCCTCCAGTCAAGGCCATCCAGCGTGTTCTTTAACGTGCACAGGGTATGGTTCTCCCATACACGGGGCCATGGCTTAACGTCCCATCCAACGGACGGTGGCCTTTCCAAGCCCATCGGTGTCCCCTACTGAGCGTGGGCAGGGCGGGGAATTTTGCGGAGATAAATCTCAACGCTGACCCAGCTGGGACTCGAACCTAGGAACTACAGATTACGAGCCTGGTGCGCTACCGACTGAGCCACCCCCGCCCCAACCCTGTTGGTAATACAAGATATAAGAAGAATTTGGTAGTTATAGGGCTAAAAAGTTTTACTTAATTTATTAAAAAAATCCCATGTGATAAATGCTAGTGGAAAGTGAAATCTGAAGCTCTATAATAACATAAATAAAATATAAACTCTCAAATAAGCTCTAGGGGAAACGGTGACTACAGATAAATTAAGCATTTAAATTTTGATTTTTCAACAATATTTGTTCATTATTTAGAGTTATGAAAGTTGTAATATTTAAAACCATCATGAATCTTTCTATATACAAAACTTATGAAAACTGAAAGTATCATTATGAAATCTAAAAAAATGAACTAAATGTAAAAAAAATGTAAATGTTTAATAAATAATTTAACACTTATTATTTTGGCAATTAACTTCCAATATTAACTTTTAAGGCCAATTCTTCTGAAGAATGTTACTGTTAAATAATATTTCAGCTTTTATAAAATTTTTTGAATATTTAATATACATATTGCTGAAAGTCAAATTTCAGAAATATTTGGTTTAGATCTGTAATTTATAATTTGATAGAGATTGTATATGACTGACAATAAGTGGAAATAATATTAAAGCATGTATATATGGATAAATGCAATGAGTAAATGTGCAGAGATACATACATATTCTCTTTTACATTTCTTTAGCCACATTATAATTAAAAACATTTATAATGCAAACAAGCAATCTAAAAATTTGTAGAACATTTGCCTACCTTTGCAGTTATTACAGGTTGTTGCTTGTAAAAGAATAAATATATTACCTCTTAAAGTATTAACTGAAACTTTTTATAAGCAAAAACTTCTCTCTATATATTTATAATACAGTGAAAAAAATTAAGCATTAAAACATTGAAAAATCGTAATTCTATATATAATTGGGACTTCAAAATTAAAAGGATTTACACACTGAAAAAGACAGCTGTCACAGGAAATGAGTTTTTGCATGACTTCACTCGCAAAGCACATACTTAAAAAGTAGCTTTACAACTTCAAAGTATGTATAACTACTTTGCAATAAACAAAAAATAACTCCTCAAGCAACTGCTTGCCACAGAGGTCTGATAGGAGCCTGTCAGTTTAATATGCCATAGAAGAAGATCTGTGAGAAAGGCGAGACCTCAGCAGAAAAACAACACAAACATCCATGCCTTAAGTGGGGCTCAAACTCAGGCCCCTTTGATCAGTAGCCAAGCACACTAACCACTCGAGCATGGGATGGTTTCATTTGTCATATGAATGGAAAATAAATGGCATGATAATGAAAAGAAATACTTAGGTTACTAATCTTACTTTGGTTTATTCTTAGATTGCAAATACAGCAAAAATTGTGAAAATTAAATGTGAAGCAAAATATATATATAAAAAAAATTATCAGCCTGCTAAAGTTTATTGACTTTTCATTTTTAGTGACAGTTACAGGTGTTGTATAGCTGGATGTGCTTGAGAACTTTTAATTAGTACAAATAAATGACCCAGAAGGAAGAATTCTTTTTCAGCAAATGATTTGCCTCTCCATTACTTGCTGCAAATGAGAGACTATCTAAATTAGCAATTCCAATGCTGCTGGATCAGCCATGATCCACCCCTTAAGTAACCTCTTCATTCACTAGACCTAACCCCATGCAATTTCTCTGTTTTTCAAAGATACAATTTATCACACACCATCAATGAACTGGACAGAATTATTATTATTGTTATCCCCCAAATAACTCCTAATATGCTTCATAGAATATGGAAGGAGACTGAATTTCATTGGGATGTCTACTGAATCACTTCCAACACTCATATTTGAGTATCTGCAAACATCATGCATTTCTGTTCATTGTCGTGTCATTTGTTTTCATGTGACAAAGAAAGGAGTTATAAATATTTGAAGTTGCAAAGCTAATTGCAATTGTCCTATACATTAAATATACAGAATAAATGTAGTAAATAGTAGTAAATATGATAATTAAGCTACAAAAAATTCTAAAGGACAATAAATTCTAGAGGTCAATAGTTATACAAATGCTGCTGGCCCTTCCAACTGTATATTTATTACTTAAAATGCAAAAGACTTAATGGTGGATTGAACAGATTTCTAATTTTTTCTTTTATTTTGTGAATTATATATTACGAAAGCTGTTCAATAAGTTACATCTCATAGAATGTGGCACAGGAATTAATATGTGAATGCAACCATATATGTTTGATTCTCAGCTAGAGGGCATTAGAAAGTAATGTGGTTAAAGATATATTACTGTATATTTATGTGAAATGAAACAAGAAAAACTATCTGCTTCTGTTTCCTACAAAATGCAGACTGCCACAGTTTGACAACAGGCTTAATCTGCAATATTTATTAACCTATTTTGACCAAGATCAATGTCTTCTGCCAGGAGCTTGATGGAAAAATACTTCTGAAAATTTATGTATGGAACCTATAATGGAGGACTGATCAGGAGCACAGCCAACCTGGAAACAATATCTACCAAATCATTGTCTCTGATGTCAGCATGCCTGGTCCTAAGAGAGCTTGATGATAGAAGTGGTCAGACAATAACTGCTGGTGAATTTCGGAAAGAATGTGGTGAGACCAAGATCTTACCAAAATCAAAACCTACAGTGAATGAAGGGAGTCAGTATGCCACACACAAGCAATAATGCTTACTCCAAGCAATTACTACATTTGAGTCGATTCAAATTTTAGAGGAAATATTGTCTTGAGCCAGGTGGGACACAACCCACGATCTCCTGATAACATGTCAGGTGCTCTAGACCCTAAGCTACCAGCCGCTGATCAAGATCTCCTCTAATTGATGATATGAATATTTTCTACCTAGAGTACATATTCCATTATGTCACATGTAAGTGCTGTTCAGGCAATCTAGCCACAAGTGGCACATAAATGCCATATAGATGAAAAGTATATATTACAAGTATAAAGTTGATTAAATATTGAATAAACTCGGCTTTAGCTGGTGGTCCACAACACCTGACATGTTATCATGAGATCGTGGGTTCATATCCCACCCGGTTCAAGACAATTTTTCCTCTACAATTTGAATCGACTCAAAAGTGGTAATTACTTAGTGTATACCAAAAAAGTAGAGTTTATTTAATATTTAATCAATTGTATACTTGTAATATATACTTCCCATCTATATGGCATTTATCTGCCGCTTGTAGCCAGATTGCCTGAACAGCGCCTACATGTGATATAATGGAATATGTTCTGTAGGTAGAAAATGTTCATATCAATTAGAGGGGATCTTGATTGGCGGCCGGTAGCTCAGTGGTCCAGAGCACCTGACGTTATCAGGAGATCATGGGTTTGTATTCCATCTGGCTCAAGACAATTTTTCCTCTAAAATTTGAATCGACCCAAAAGTGGTAATTACCTATTGTATACCAAAACAGTTGAGTTTATTCAATATTTAATAATATCACTATGATTCAAGCAGAGAAAGATAGAATGCAACTCAGCAGTAAAGATGGTACATATAGGTGAAATCTGGCTCAACATGATTGTGTTACAACAGACTATGGCTGATCCCACAAAGTTCCTGGACTTCAAATCATTTATGAAAGCAGCCACAAAGTCCGGGTGCACAGCATGATGACTAGTAAAAAGTTGTTGGTAAACACAGTTGGGTGTAAAAACCTTTCCAACCTCCAAAGAAAAAAATCACAAGAGGGTAAAACAGCAGGCTATGGTGTAGTGATCTGACATTGACTGGTCAACCTATCAAAATTGTAATTAATGTCTAGCTTTGGACAAACAAAAAGGACAATCAGGTGATCAGGTAAAGTATCCCACACAGGACAAAAAAATCCAGTCCCAAGTAGGGTGACCTGGCAGAGATCAAAATTTTCAAGCATACTGTAACAGAAACAGCCAACAGTGAAGTGATACAGAGAATTTGTCAGTCTAAATCTAAAACTCTGGACTGGTAAGGTACAGAAGGGCTCCATGCATATACTAAGGGTCTGATGATGGAGAAAGTCTAACGTGCTCAACACAGAATCTGGACTGAAGCACAGACCTGGAATTCATAATTGTTTTAACCAAAGGAGTGCTTTGATAATGTTCAATGCTATGTGCACTTAAACCTTAGATGACATCTGGAAAAATTTATGGTTGAAGATGAAGAAAAGAACTTGGTCTTCACCAAAATGGAAAGGATAGAACCCCTGGTTCCTATAGTTCAGGGCCCAGATGAAGATTATGCTTTGCAGCAAAAGTGACTGCAAGCAGTCTTCTGTGGGGAAAATCAAAACCCATTTGCCATAGCACAAACAATGAGATGGTTCAGGGCTATTTGCAACTGCCATTCAATAACTCTCAGGCTTGAAGAATACACAATACTAAAATCAACACAAACTACGTCAGAGGAAGTTGTCTAGTGATAGAATTAATATTAACAGGAAAAAAATTGTAAACCTCAAGACACAGCCTTGAGGAACATAATTAAAATAAGAAAAGAAAAAGTGTACTTATACTGATCTAATTGGAGGGGTGATTTGTTCAAGCATAGGAAGAAATTTGTTATAATATTTTCTTCTGTGAAAAATCCAAATTTTTATGGAAAAATAAATTAGGTGCTTTTATATTAAAGGTTTTCATGAAACAAAACATTTAATACAACCTTCATTTAATTAACTAGAGTGCTTTAGCCCATTCCAATTCTTCTGATCTGACAAAATGTTTCAACTCAATTCACATTTGGTTATTTTTATGTTTGATTCTATGTATTCTTAGTTCTATTTATTGTTGTACTATATTCAAATTATGTATATTTATCAATATTTTTGTCTTCATACTTGCATTTTGTTTTCTGAAATAAATGAAACTGATTTTGTTTTCCCTTAGAATCTTTTAAAGTCTTCATACAAAAATCCTTTCTTATTACATTATTATTTAAATAAAATATCAGCATCTTTACACTTAAAATATTATATTACGTGTTAAATGAAGTACACATTGTAAAAAATGTGCCGTTTATTAACATTTTTTCATTCAATACCAGACACACAAAGATAGCTTATTTGCTGATTATGAAGAATAACACCGTAATCCAGGAGCAGATAGGCTGATAATGTGGTAGACATCTTCACAGGTCCATCCACATTTGCTTCCTGATTGATGAATGCCACAAACTACTGCTTATTCCTGCAAAATGTTCTGCCAGAGCTGCTTGAAGACATTCCACTAGCAGTGCAACAAGAAATGTGCTATCAACCTGATGGGTACCACCCCACTTTGGCATATAGATACAACAGCATCTGGATACCCCTACCTTGGTAAGTGAACTGGGCATGGTGGCCCTGCAACATGGCTGCACAATGCCTGATCTGAATCCTTTAGATTTCTTCCAGTGGAGTCAACACTGGATGTCACCCACCAATGAATCATAAAGTTCAGCAACCAAGTCTGCAAGGCTGACTTGGTTGATGAACTCAAACTTCATGAAGCTAACACAACTATAGATCCTATTACACTGAAGCATGTTCAAGAGAGCATTGTTCAAAGTGCACAAACCTCCTGCCACATGTGGGGTGGACAATTTGAACATTTGCCAATGTAACATGCCTATTCAACACATTTTACAACTGTAATGCTATTATGCTACCACTGTCAATCATTTTTGTACTTCTCTGAACAATAAATACCAATTGCTAACTGCCTTGATAGCTTCTTTCACAGTATCTGTACACAGTAATGGATATCCATGACCTAATGGCCCACACCATTCCAGCCATTTTTCTTCCTCAGAAACGAAATCACCAAAGAACTTCTGGTATGTAGTTTTCAATGATGGATCAACCTATTGAGAGATCTGTCTATCATTAAGAGACACCTGTATACAGAAATGTTGGGAAATAACTGTTGACACAGAACTTTACAAGGGAAATTAATACAGCATTCTTATGAAACTAGCCACAAGATATGCCACGTGATGCCCAAATACATCAATATAATATTGGCGAAATATGCACACGTTTTCCATCAACATTACAAAAACATAATTTTTAATGATGATTTAATGAAGTAATCTCATAACACAATACTGCAATTCTAAATGAACCCCTCAAAGCTCTAAAAGACACTTTCGGAGATATAGTATACATTATCTGTAACAATAGTAATATTCAAAAAGTTACCACACTTTTCAAGAGCCAGTAACATTCGAAATGTAAAGTAATGATGCTTTTAGACACTTAAACACAGTAAGCATTCATTGTTAAGTAAAACTGCTAAATCAACATGATTATCTCTTGAACACAGAAAAGTAAACTTCTTTCTAAGAAATTCCCTTTAGCATTTCTAACCTACTATATATATATATACTGCAACTATTAAAATATCCTTCAAATTTTAATTTCAATACTTAAAAACTACAACTCATAATTACCTGCTTTGGTCGACTGTCACACTGCTCATCCTCTCCACTGCCATCACTTCCTAAGGTGTTCAAGTCTGATGAGTCACTACTGTTCAAATGAGATTTTCTTCGCTTTATTTTTGCTGAGCTATGGTTGCTGGAACTATGATGCAAAGACACAATGCCATCTAAGGATGATCGTAGATGTGACAAAGGACCAGGATTTTGTTGCTGCAATTCATGAATTGCAATCATCAACCTCTTGATATCACCTAGAACCTACAAAAAATTCTGTCACTTAAAATATAATCATAAAAAAGGGGAAATTAACTGGAGTTTGTTTCCATAGAAGACTATTATTTATTAAATTTAAATTCTCACTTAATCAAATAAACTTAATTACACAAATCTTTCACCATGCATATGTATGAAGTAAATTAATTACTAGAAAGTAAATTCCAATGGTAATGTAGTTCTTGAAAATTTTCTTGATAAATGAAGTAGCATTTTGGATGGGAATATTTTTTATAAACTTCTTTGAAGAAATACATTCTTAATAAGATTCAAATGAATAAAAAAAATGGCCATTGTCAGCAGGTTTGTGAGTTGGGCATTTTCTTCTTTTATCATAAAAAAATGTCAAGTGTAAATTTATTAAATGTCAAATGGCATATCATGAAATATAAACAAAAACTGCAGTGGTTCCTTACCTTCAGTGACAGTGGTGGCAGTCTTAAGTCACTTTCAGTTGTAATCAACAAGGCTTTTCCATCCATTTTATGTTCATCACAAAAAATAGAGGCATAGTCTCCAAATCCTTTCTGTTCCAACCATTCAGTAACTTCTTTTGCTGTCCACTCAGAGACTTGGTCCATCCTTATTATGAGGAAGAAAATAAATTACTGTCAAATTTAAAGTACTACAATCATAAAAATAAAATTTAATATAGTTACAACAGGGGCAGGTTAAGATTGTTTTCAGCTGACTACTTTGTCAAGGATTTCAGTGAATGAAAAAATTTAAATCTGTTTTTCTTAGATCATACTATTACTAGCAACAGCAGTATTACAAGAATTTAGCCCATACTTTTAAATTACTCTGTGTAAAATAACTGCACAATTAACAATATCATTAATTCAGACAAAAAGGTCATACAAACCTACTATAAATTGAACTGTGGGAAAATAGATCTGCAACAAGGCATATTTTCTTGAGTAACTCATCAAACAGACAATTGATAGTGCTATTTAAAGTAGTCATCATACTAATGAGGTGAAAAAGGTTTAAGCTTGATACAGCAGTTGAATAGTGTTACTGCAAACTAGTTACTCATAGTTTGACTTCCAATGAACAGGATTACCTTTTCTCACCTGCTAAATTAATGAGATCAGTACTTTGTTATCTAATTTATTTGGAGATATTGTCAGTGCCAACTTGCTTGGAATTCAGTGGCATGGCAGAGAGCCAAGTCAGATGTTACCACTATCAATGGTAGGGCAGGAAACTGTATGAGTGGGAAAAAGTTCAGAAAGAAATCTGCTAGACAAATGCCAAAGTAAATAAAATTGCTATAAGAAAATAAAACAATTTATTAAACAATATCTAAAAAAAGCTATAAGTATTTCTAACTGTTTTCACATGAAATCACTTCAATTTTTTTGTTCTTAAAACACATTTTATCTGTTAATAGTGGAAACACGTGCTATACACTAACTCTATCAAAGTTTTACACAGTGCATTTCATTTATCACTCTTTTAACTGTTTCTTTTCTTTTTAACTTTTTGCAGCTTATCAAGTATATTATTTAATAATTACTTGATAAACTGCAAAATACATAACTTTTATGAACCATGCAAACAATACCAATAATCGACATTTCCTTTTCTATGCTTTAAAACAATTGCATAATTGCAGATACATTGACAAACCTTTATCAAAAATTGCAGAGAATGGCTTCCTTTATTGAAAAGTGCAACCATCTGTTTAGTTCATGCACTAAAACAAAAGTTTCCATTTAAAGTAACAGAAACACAGGTTGGCTAGAATTATTACTGCCTAGGGATAGCAAGCAACTACCAGCTGATGGATTGATTGGTTCGTTTCCAAGCCTATCAGTGTCCCCTTTCTCACTAAGGACAAGGTGGAAGTTAGCAGAGACAAATCTCACTGCTTGCACAGGTGGGACTTGAACCTGGAAAAGTGCAGATTACAATCCTGGTATGCTACTAACTGAGCCACCTCCACCCTTGATGATTCTGCTATGAAAAGATTAAAACTTTGCAGTATCATGAAAGTTATTTAGTGTTCAACTTTATCTGCAGAGCTGATGAAAATAATACAAGATCTTGATTTATGTGTGCAGTGAAATTTTATCCTTAAATGTTTGGTATCAGCAAACTAAAATGTCATGTGAGTACCAAGCATTCACGTTACAAGCAGAGAAATCAATGCACAGTATGACACAGTTTGGTATTTTTTCACGTAAAATAATTAGCTGAAAAAAAATTGAGTTTCCCCTGAGTAGGATTCAAAAATACATCTCCCAGGAATATGCCAGGTATGATAACCACTACACCATCAGAGACAAACAGTTTTCTTTAGCAATATGACATATAAGCATTCCTGCATATTTTGTTGATTCACCACTGGCACAATCTATGTCGAGAATCAGGTACCCAAGTTGCCTCATATGATGGAAGTAATATTTGTCACTCATGCTCGCAGCATTACCTACATAATTCAACAATAATGTATCACAGAAAAATGTCCTATTAATAAGAAACACTTGAAATAATTAGCTGAAAAATAATTGGTTTTGCCCTGAGTGGAATTTGAACTCATGTCTCCTAGAAACATGCTAGGTATGATAAATGCTACACCATGAGAGATAAACCATTTTCTTCAGCAATGTGATGACATTTAAGCATTCCTGCATATTTTATTGATTGCCACTTGTGCCATCTATGACAGGAATTGGGCAACCAAGCTGACTTGTGTGATGGTGTAGTCGTTCTCATACTTTGCATGTTTCTGGGAGATATGGGTTCGAATCCCTCGGAGCAAAACCAAATTTTTTTTCAGCTAATTATTTCAAGTGTTACTTGTCTAAAGGGCATTTTTGTGATACTTTATTGCTGAATTATGTATATAATGCTGTAAGCATGAGTGTCAAATATTATTCCCATCATATGTGAAGCTTGGTTGCCTGATTCTCAATATAGATGGTGCCAGTGGTGAATCAACAAAATATGCAGGAATGACTATATGTCACATTGCTGAAGAAATGGTTAGTCTCTGATAGTGTAATGGTTATTATACTTGGCATGTTTCTGAGAGATGTGGGTTCGAATCCCACTTAGGGCAAAACCAAAATTTTCTTTTCTGCTAATTATTTGAAGTGTTTCTTGTCTACAGGATAGTTTTCTGTGATATTTAGAAGTTTCTAAATTCATTTAGAAGTTTAACATAAAACTTCTAAACAAAAACATGAAATTGGGAAATTTGAATTAAAAAATATTACGATTATATCATTAATAAATATTTTGTGGAAAACATTTCACCAACATAAGGTACTTGAACCCACATCTCTCCAGAAACATGCCAGAGTATTCTACTATTGAACAAATGCCAGCTCTATCTTTTTCCACTAATTTAATACTTTAAACTCTTCACTAAGATTTCGGCATCTACTGTTGGCACTATCTATAATCTTGGGTGGCAACTATTTTATTTATGTTGCACTGAGTAAGATGGGAAAAAAATAAAGTCTATCATGCTATTTAACATTATTAATTATTTAAATATAAATGACAATCACAGCATTACCTGTTGACTTTTTAACATCTATAAATCAATACATATTTTGTGGAATTTAATTTTGCCAAAATATCCTGAAACCGTGATAGAAGATACAGAAAAACAAATAGAAAATGTGCTGTTATCAAAAACATGATAAAATAACATGTCTGCAGGTGCTGAATCGATCATTTCTGAAAAACTCTGATATACTGTATATAACCATGGGAAAAGTTAAGTTGCATATGTAAGGTTTTCCTTCATATTTTGATATCCATCCATAAACATATAAGCCTCAAGTTATTGTAAGTTCATGGTGAAATTAGATCCAATGAGGGGTTCCCTACACCAGTCACAACAGGAGTGTGAGAAAGCAGAGGCATAACATACTACCTCAGCTATCTCATGAAACTATTAAGTATACTAGTCAAGGAAAACAGAGATGCAGGTCCTTAGACCTTGCAGAGGAGGCCAATGTCCTGAAAGTAATCTGTGAGAAGAAACATGCTTGTTTTCTGCAGTTGCTTGTTCTGATGGGAACCAATAAGGGGGGTGATGGAAAAGTCAGTGGTTCCAATAGTATGAAGTTCCTGAAACAAAGCCTCTCTTTCAGCATTGTAGCGGCAGCAGTTCAACTCTGATATACTGTCTTATTAATAAGAAACACTTGAAATAATTAGCTGAAAAATAATTGGTTTTGCCCTGAGTGGAATTTGAACTCATGTCTCCTAGAAACATGCTAGATATGATGAATGCTACACCAGCAGTATATGAGATACAGTCTCAGGTGCATTGTCACACTGACTGACTGTATCAATAACATTAAGTATACATGTCATTGATACAGTCTCAGGTGCATTGGCACAGTTAGGGCCATGAGTTCTGTCTAGAGTGTGAAGTGTAGAGTTGCTGTAGATGACACTAACTCGGAGATGATGAAGGAGGGTCTCCTCAGTTCTGCAGAGATCACCGAGGTTAGGAGCAGTGAGAGAAGGATCAACCAGGTACCTGAATGAGGAGCAACTGGAGTCCCTCTGTCACTGAGTAAGATGATATTAGCTCATCACTTGTGAGACAAATGTCTTGCAGTCACTGAGAGAGAGAAGGTAATTAGCTTTATACCTGATTCTCAAGTGCCTCCCTCACGGTGTAATCAGCAAGCTCATTGCCAGGTATCTGTACATGTGAGGGGATCCACTGGAAATGGATCATGATACTGGTGGAGGTAACCTTGGATCATGTTTCCATCATCTTCTGAATGAGGAAGGGGTTGCAGCTCTTGATGTCTCTCTTCTGGAGGGCTTGTAGTTGCCAAGGTGTGATTTGGAATCACAGAGGATGACAAAGTTGCCATTCTTGAGGTTGAGGATGAAAAGTACAGCTTCCAGGATAGCATGAAGCACAAAGAGGTGGAGAAGTGAGATGTGGAAGACGGAAACCTCTAGCGATGTCAGTAACAGGGATGGCAAAGGTAGAGGCAGTATATAGTCTCTCCCAATCAACAGATCCATCAGTGTAGACCTCAGTACATCTTTCATAACATGCAGTGACATAGGAAGTGGAGAGAAGCCTGATGGCCACTGGATCCGATTTGCTCTTTTGACCTAGAGAAGGAACAATGATGTTGATCATGATCACCAGTTCCTCCAGGATGGAAGATCAGGAAAGAGCGTACTGCCATCAGTGGAGATGGCAGGGAGGACTTGGTCATAGATATCAGTGGCAGACATGGTGATGGTAGAGTCTGGCCTGTCTTGCAGTTTCCTGAGAAACTTGTGCTTAGGAGTGGAAGCTCCCAAGTTTCCTGAGAAACTCGTGCTTAGGAGTGGAGCCTCCAAAGGTTACACAAAATATCTCTCTTCCGATGCAGGTGAAATGGGCAAAATCTCTTCCAATGCAGGTGTCAGCCTCTGTGATCACAGATGCATTAGGTGTGTTAGGGAGAGCCCAAGACAGAGGCGCAGAGATATAGTGTGGACAGTGGCAAGCTTGCTCAGCTGAGACTGTAGTTGGCCACTGTAGTTGATGCAGGAGAGAATCAAATGCTGGTGCAAGCAACCATGGGCTCCTAAGGTCCAACCAGACTGCATTTTAGTTCACCATTCACACCTCATCCGAACTACAGCTGTTGCACTTGGACACTGTAGCTAATGCTAAAAAGGTCCTGAATGGCATTGTGTACTGTATTTAAGGTCTCTCTCTTTTTCTGAGGTCTTTATAGGCACACTTTAATAACTTAATTCACTAATCTGTAGTTCTGCATACAGTCATCATGGCCAAATCAATGTAGTCTCTACTTACACAAGATATTTTTCAAGGGTGGTTGATAACTCCTTCATCTAACTTCATCATTCCTTAACATCAGGGGTTCCCTAAACCAGGGTTGAAAATGCTTTCTGATGGCTAGCAAAATGCTCTTGGTCCATCTAGTTAGCCAGTAAGTATGGCTACTAATTTGGGTTATGAAGTTAAAAACTGGATCATCATCTACCTGACCTATTTTCATCACTTTTGCTTTTTACCTATCTTCCTACTGCTTAGTTGGTTGGTCAAAACAATTGTTCAACCACATTTTCTGAATGTGACAGGTAAACTTAATGATTTGTGTCAAATGAAAACTTGTGATGCAAGAAGTGTCATAGCCTTTGAAAAAATACCCCCCATGCTTTCTTACCCCCTAAAAATGAGGAAATAAGAAAAACATTGTTCTGCTTTATCTTCAAAACTGAAATAATGTTGAATTAAATATTGTTCTGATTTATCTTCAAAACTGAAATATTATGAGTCAGATAAAAGCTTATGAAATGGGGAGTGTCACAAAAACCTCCCCCCCCCCAAAAAAAAAAAAATAAATAAATAAAGGAAAAGTATGTGAAGGATTATTCTACTATATTTCGAACAAGAAGGACAAAAGTAGCAAGTTGTATGTCAAATGAAAGCTTGTGACATGGGAAGGGCTGTGGGCAATAAAAATATAACCTCTTGCTTTCTTCCCCCCCCCCCAAAAAAAAAGAGGAAATATGACAGTCATTCTTCTAACTATTTTATTCTGACCTACAGTAACAAGTTAGATGCCAAATGAAAGCTCATATGAAGACTGTCATAGACTACTTTGAATTATGCTCTCCAGCAATCTACCCCACTCCCCCCACTTCCAGAAGATACAGGAATTTTTTATAGGTCGACCTTAATGAACTATATCTTAAAGCTTCTGACATTTCCAATGTCATGAACTACCTAAAACATAACTCCCCCCTCCAAAAAAAGGGGGGGGGGAGAAATGTGGTCGATGTTTTTGAGTCATACATCAAATGAAAGTTTCTGAAAATAGGTGTTTTTAATAACAAAAATATAAATTAAAAAATTAAAAAACCATATCTTCCTATATGCACCTAAAAAGTAGGAAATAAAACTAAAGCACCTCGATGGTACAACCAGTCACTGAATTCGTATTCACTTAAGGGAATATAGGATGCCGACTCAACAAATTGTCAGGGTCTTATCTTACTGGGGGGGGGGGGGGGGGAGGGTGACTCAGTCGGTTGCGCACCAGACTCGTAATCTGTGGTTCCCCGGTTCAAGTCTCAGCTGGGTCAGTGTTGAGATTTATCTCTGCAAAATTCCCTGCCCTGCTCACGGTCAGTAGGGGACACTGATGGGCTTGGAAAGGCCGCCGTCCGTTGGATGGGACATTAAGCCATGGCCCCATGTGCAGGAGAGCCATACCCTGTGCACATTAAAGAACACGCTGGATGGCCTTGACAAGAGGCTATCATCTGTCTCCCAACAGCTGTTCCAGTGGGTCCCTTCCCTCAACCTTCTCTGAGCTATTGGGGTCCTTGTGACCTGGCCATTTAGTCCATGGTGTGCAAAAAAAAAATGCTGCTCAGAGGTAACCAAACCCAACCTTATCTTACTTTGAAGTGAATAGAAATTCAGTACTGATTGCACTATTGATACTTTAGTTTCATTTTCTACTTTTTAAGGTGCATATAAAAAATAAGCATTTTTTTTATGTTATATACTTTATTTAAATATCATCAAACCTAACCTACTACCAGTCTAATGAATAGCTTTAATGAAAGAGTTCATCCTGTCAACAACACTTGCCAAACAGGACAAATCATCAGCATAATCTTTTAATATATTTAAAAAAAGAGAGAGAAATCAGTCTCCCCTATAATGCCTTCAGAACTGATTAAAGACATTGCTAGCAGTAGGCCTGGATCTTGGGAAAAATCGGGAGGGGGGGGGGGGGCAGAAACAGAATTGAGCCAAAAAAGATGTAAATGAGGGCTAAGATACTTGATTTCCAATGCAATATAACATTTCCCTCTCTGTTTTATAGGTTTTTTAAAAAATTTCTTGAATACATGAAACATAAATAAGTTTACTAATTTTTTGCTTCTTTTACCCTTACTCACATTTTGAGGGGGGCATGGCATCCCTTCCCCTAGATCTGGCCCTAGCTTGCAGTATAAGAAAGTACCTCATATTGTTTTAATGGATAATCACACCCCTTATTATGTGTTTACATTCACCTTTCTACTTACTTTGTACCCTCATGTAAACATGATAACTATACAATCATTCATCATACATTTTTATTCATACGTAGAATGTAAACATTCTACAATTACCTAAACATATTTTTTTTTACAATCCACAGAGATCAGTTTCATTAATTGGTGTATTTCTGTTTGCAACTTAGCTTTTGCATATCAGTATTAAAATATTTCCCTTTAAGCTGCATGAATTAACTTTCTGGAGCCCTGGCCCAAAATATTCTAACATAAATCTGTACAATAATAATGATGGAGAAACTTAATACATGGAAAGAAATATTATATATATAAATTAATATTAATTTATATATTTTAGCAGAAAAATGTGCAACACTCATAAGGCCAATGCAAATTTCCCAACTTGCACATTTCTTGCCCCCCCCCCCCCCCCCCCCCCCCCCCCCCCGGTAGCAAATAGGGACCCATATATATCAAAGAGCCAAAACATTATGACCAGCATATTTTATGGAAATCAAAGCAACTGCAGGTAAATGACAGCACATGCGAAGGTCATGAAATGGTATAAATAACACCTGATACTGAACTCGGTTAATCAGTGTTATTCTTGTTCTTCAGATGGGAAAGGCACCGGACTAAGCAAGTTTGACAAATGCCTAATTTTAATGGCCAGACGACTGACTGGGTCAGAGCATTTCCAAGATGGCAAGGCTTGTGGGGTGCTCATAGCCAGCCATGGTTAGTACCTTCAAAAAGTGGTCTAAAGAGGGAAAAAAAACCACGAACCACCAGCAAGGTGTGGGCCAACCTTGGCTCATTGATGCTAGAGGTGAGTGAATGTTATCCCATATGGTATGAGCCAACAGAAAGAATACTGTGGTGCAACTCGCCCATAATTTGAATGCTGGTGACAGGAGTAATGTGTCACTACACATACTACATCGAACCCTGCTGAAAATGGGACTGCATCACATCTGCCAAAATGATGAGTGCCCATGCTAACCTCGGTTCACCGTCATTGTAGGCACTACAATGAGCACGTGAGCATCAAAACTGGACCTTGAATGATTAGAAGGTCATCTGGTCCAATGAATCTCATTTCCTGTTGCACTATGTGGATGACTGGGTATGTGTGCATCATTTACCTGGGGAAGTTTTGGCACTAGGATGCAAAGTGGGACGGAAACAAACCAGTGGAGGAAAGTGTAATGCTTTGAGCAATGTTCTGCTGGGAAACCCTGGGTCCATTCATTCATGTGCAGGAAACTATAACATTCTACCACTTACCTAAAGATCATTGCAGACCAGGTACATCCTTTCATGGCAACTGTATACCTTTTCGTAGTGCCTTTTTTCAGCAGGATAATGCACCATGCCATACTGCCCAGATTGTTGAAGAATGGTTCATGGAACAAGAGGAAGACTTCCAGGTATTGCCCTGGCCTCCATATTCCCCAGACATCAATCCAATTGAGCATCTGTGGTTTGTGTTGGAACAGAATATCCAATCTGCAGCAGCTCAACCACATAACTTACAAGAGTAAGGATCTGTGTGATCCAGATACCACAAGACACCTTTAGAAATCTTGTAGCATCCATGCCTCGCCAGGTAAGAGCTGTTTTGGTGGTACATGGAGGAACATCATATTAGGCAGGTGGTCATAATGTTTTGGCTCTTTGGTGTAAATAACTCTTTCTTGAGTATCAAATGAAACAATAAGGAGTAATAGATATCATAGAGGTGATCCGCATATAAAATCGAAGTGTAGAACGAAAACATAGAACAGTAAAAGAATTGAAGGCTACATTGTTCAATATACTTCAGATAAGACATTGCTGCAAATATGAGCAGTTGTCCAAATTTTGAGAATGGGGATATTTTTAGGCAGTGTGAAGCTAAAATGTTGTGCTGAGAAGTAGCATGTTGTTTACTGTAACAATGCCATCAGGATGGATCACATGAGTGCTGGGAAGTTATGGTGAGACATTAACATACATCTGCACAAGACAGACTGCTATGATACATGACACTACAAATTTGGCACACAAACATATCTCAGTTGATAGATCAGTGGCTCTCTGGACAGTAACAATAGGCTGTTAGCAATTTCCTTGTGACCTATTGCCCTTCACATACTGCTGTTCAGTGCAACAGTTGTAAGCAGTGATATCATGCTAGAGTCAACTGAAAACCTCCACAATTCAAAGGTACTCTGTGTAGCAATGAATTCAAATTCATTTTGGCAGATATGATAGTAGACAATGAATGAGTTTTTAGCATTCACATGAACTTTTTTTTGCCAGTAATGTATAAAGAATTCTTTTTTAAATGTTTCCATTGTTACATAAAAGAATATCCTCATAACAGCAGATCAAACTTTAATATCTCTTTTAGTTGTTCTTGAACAACAAGTAAATATTTCCCACTAATCAAGGACAATGAATTTACCTGGCTACAAAACCTAAATTTGAAAAACTTTCATTGGCAAATTAGTTTTTTTTTTTAACTTACTTCAAACACAGTTATATATTATCAACTGGACTCTAATACATAATAATACTGTTCAAGTTTGATTTAATTCAAATATTTCTTAAAAACTGCATGAATATAGCTGTTACAGAACCATACACACAAATATATATTCAACATTATGAATTAATGTCAAACTTAATAAGGCGGACTTTTCTAAAGACAATAAAATTTTTATAATGAAAAAACAAGAAGAGTTCATCACCGTTAATAGTACCTATGCTCTGAAAGCCAGGTATTCCAAGTTATCCATCAACAAATTTGTATGTTATACTAGTCCAATAGAGACAGTAGTCAACTAGACTCAACTTCAGCCTTAGTAAGGCAAGTCTTTGTATGAGAAGGCCTGTAAATTCTAAGAAGCTTCTTATGGTCCTTTTCAAAGTATTGCAATAGAAAAAAAATGGCTTTCTAGGTAATGGTTCTGGGATCACACCAGCTGATACCTAGTAGATCTTAACTAAATCAGTGGTTTATTCCAACTCATGTTGGATGGTGACAAGAAGCAAAAAAGATATTTTCCTTTCAATCAAATTATCCCTTTATCTAGCAATATCCAAGTAACTGAAATTGCCACATTCCAAAAATCGGGACATGTTGATAAAACAATGTGAAAGCTATCAACTAAACAAACTTAAACAATCAAATTTACATACTGTAAAGTAGCTGGCTGGAGTCCAGTGCCCTGGGGTTCAACTCCCATTGAGTCAGGTACTCCTTTTCACATGTGCTAAAATTAATATGATTAATATTAAGGTAATTAGCTCTGAATAATATTAATATCTAGATGAAATATAAATTATACAAGCACACCTCGAAATCTCAAAATTTCACTGAATGTGGCACAAAAAGTGGAGTGTTCACTTTTGTAGTCGATTAATTAAAATGTTCACCAACTCTTAAATTAGCAAATTAAATATGGTAAATGATTATCTCTATGTCATGACCTCATTTTTACTGAACTATCAAAATGACACTGCAACTTGGCCATCTGCTAAAGTTGGGTGCATTTGTGTAACCATGAAAAATCCTCCTTCTGCATTTAAAACATTAACATAATGAAATTTTAGTTTCACTATATTAATGTTTTACATAGTGTTATCACAGAAGTCAATAACTTTGTTACTTTATTTTTTTAATTACTGATACAGTGAAGAATTATAAATTTTCTATATTTATTGCCTTACTGTAATATGAGTAATGTTTTCTAACAAATAATGTTTCATCTACTCACATTTCAGTGTAATGTTAATGAGAAAATTACTAAGAAATGTAACATTTTCAAAATATGAGTTAATATGGTAACATTAAATACTACACTGGAGTTTCTGGATTTAATGCTTAATATTAACTGCAATCAGAAATATTTTCTGTCTAACAGTAATAATGTAATTAGTAGTTGTATTTAGTTTTACTGACAGAGTGCTTAGGGAGTTGGTTACTGTTCCAGTATGCATACTTTATTTGTTATGTTAGCTCTAATTGACGCAGTTTTAACTGACTTTATATTAAAAAATATTTTGAATCCTGTTATGCTTTCTTTTCAATTGGTTATCTATCAACGTTTAATTGTTTTCCTTAGAGAATCAATGCTATATTTCAATTTTTTAATAATATCTGTGAAATATAAAAATCTTATTCAGCCAAAGAATATTCTCTAAATTTATTCCTTGGTTTAACTGTGTCATTTATACATAAGAGTTTTTACATTGTATATTGCTCTATGTATATATGTAATGTTATTATTGCAAACTCATATTCTAAGTATTTCTGTTTTTCAATTACTTTGAGGTAACAAATGACAACTGAATACCCCAGAGGTTTGCAATATTAAATAAATAAATAACTGAGGTAGTGATCAATTACTCCCAACTTCAGTCTTATTAAAGCATGCACCTGTATGAGAAAGCCTGTAAAAATTAGGAGTGGCATTTTAGGACTCTTCTCCATTTTAAGTATTACAAATAAAACTGTTGAAGTGTCCAAAGCCAGTGAAGCCTTTTCCAAAATTACACTAAAGTAGTCAAAATTAATTTGAATCTGTTACTTTATTGCTCAGAATGAAATGCTCTTTCATTGGGTACATAATATGATCTACACATATATATATTTAGCCACTGCCAGACAAAGTTTCAAAGAGTTGTTTTCTGCTGAAAAAAAGTTTAAAATTATCTTAGCCACAAATTAAATGCATTGCAAGAAACCTGGCATTTTAAGGGTTAAATCAATGATTCTGGGATCAAGCCACGGCTGTGAGTAATTGGGAATCCATGGGTTAATTAGGGGATTTGTGATAAAAGAATACAGTTTAGGAGATCTATAGTATCAGTAAATGACTGCAGATGATAGCACTAGTCATTAGAAATGCAGATATATCTTGCAACTAAGTGAAGAATGATGTAAAAGGCAGTAAATAATAGATGATTAGTAGTTCTAAATTAAAGACATATTATATTGAGATAAGAACCAAATTTTAGAAGGCAGATATTGGAGAAACAACTAATTTAGTGCAAAAGTGTGTGTTAGTCGAGAGTGACCATCAACCAAAAGTCCAACCCCCTGAGTGGCAGTGAGCAATCTGGAATGTTGTCCGAAAATCATGAGTAACAAACTTCAGTCTGATATTCACTGGCTCATTTTTGCTGACCAGTGGCAGAGACAGAATTTTTGGGAGTGAAGGTGAGTGGGTTGTCAAAGTTATTAATATAAAATGACTAACTTCTTCAGAACAAAATTTTCACAAAGGGTGATTTAAGCATCACTGCCACCCTCTCGGTTACACCACTGCTTCAATCATACAGGTTACCATTTTTTAGTAACAATTTGAAAATTTGTAAAGATAAATTGTTTTACTCAAAACTATAGTTTTCTGCTCAAGATAAATTACATAGTATTTTATTATTAAAAATATATAGGGAAACAAGAAATAAGTGTATATTTTGCAAAGTCATAGTTCTAACTCAATGATCTGATGATCAGGTTGTGTCCTCATATTTGCTGTAAAGCTACGCAGATTAGAGAATAGTTATGTAGTAGGTTCAAACTCTTGAACCTACTACATAACTATTAGTATGTCAACTAGTCACTCACCATGAAAAAAAAAATTATGATCCTACCACTAAGGCATTTCAAATGAAATTTTCATTTTAACATTACAATTGAAATAACATTGTATTGGACCTAAATGTTTTATATTAAAAGTGCCACTGCATGGATCAATGATGAATATTTTGTGTATTGTTATATTGTATTCTGCAATATCTAGTTTGCTTTTAGGTACATATCATTGCAATACAAATATTTCCATGGTAATATCAAATGTTATCTGCTCCTTAACCATTTCAGTTTGAATATTAGTCATTCACAGAATATTTACTTAGTGATTGTAGAATAATTGAGTAAAGAATAATTTACCAGTGCTAAATGGAAATTGAACCCCACACCATTGGAAATATGCCAGCCACTTTTCCATTAAGCTACTGAGATGGTCTTCCTTATTCATTATTTTCCCAAAATAACATTATACAATGCTGTAAAATGTGGTGTTCTTGAAATAAGTTTATCTATGCTAAGTTTGATTATTATTATTATTATCATCAAAGACATATAAAAGATGGTCTATAATGATTTCAATCTTATAATAGTCCCTGCAAGTAGAGTTATATAGAAAGTTCAATAGTACCTTAATGGTTTTAGAGGAATTATTCTAGAAAGTTGAGGCTGAAAACACAATTCAAGGATATAAGACTAAAAAATACTTTTCATTTCAAAGTTCAAGGGACAATTATGATTTTACGTTCTTTTTTCATCTTCATAAACAGATAGAGAGAAAAAGTATATATAAAAAAAGGTATACAAAGTAAAAAAATATTTCTTTTCCTATAAGCATCCTAAAAAAGTAAAAATACCAATGATGAAATCACTTACTGAATTTGGGGGCATCAGCTGTTTCTATTCACTTGGTAAGAGAAATCAGTTTTGTCACCCTATGATTCCTTTGAGGTTAATATGAACTCAATCAGTGATTTCATCATTAGTTACTCAATCATTGGTTACTTTTTTTGGGCACATATAGGAAAATTAGCATTCTTTTCCCATTTTTTAATTACATATCTTAAATTTTGCTTCTGCAGTTTCACGTGGGATTTTTGTCACTAAAATCCATAAAACCTACCATTTTTTCCCTCCTGTGGGGGGGGGGGGGTAAAAATGCTACTTGCTACATTATTTTGCAGGCCTTAAGTGTTATTTAACATATGATATCAACCCCTACTAAATTTCCCTCCCCTGTTTCGGTAAGGAGAGAAGAAAGGGCATAATTTGAAGTAACTCCTGACATTTTTGACATCACAAATTTTACCTTTTGCTCTTTAGGGAAAAGGGGAGCATTGTTTGAGGTAATCTATGACACTCCCGACATCACAAACTCTCATCTGAAACATAATGCAAATGAAAATGTGTTTAATTTTTCGTGTCTGTTTTTTAATACATTTTTTTTTTGTTATTGTTTTAGTTTCTGTTTTTAATTATGTTTTATTTTCCATTATACATGTCATATTCTTTAATAAACCTGTCGTGTGATTGAAAGGAATCCTGCTGACAAGCCATAAGGCTTAGTGGGGTAATCTATGAATATAACCATACTAAGGCTTAATAAAGATATTATTGTTATTAAAAAAATATTGGAATATATAAGTTCAAAAGATGCCATGTGTAGTGAACAATGGTTTACTTTGTTTTTTCCTGTTTAAGGGGGAATAAAGTATGGAGGCAAATTTATACAACCTATGACAATTCCCCACATTAAAAACTTGCATTTGCACAACTCATTTAAACTTAGCTCTTGGGCTCAGAAGATGTAGTAAAACAATCATTTACATAAGTATAGAATTTTCACAGTGCTTGGTATTAAATACCTATATGGCTGTTTAGCATAAAAAAAATAAGAATTTATTTTTCTTTTTTTTTATCTCTTTTATATTGCATCTTGCGACATTAGAATTTGCTGTGCCTTAATGAATTAGAGTTTCATAGTACCACTAAGAGTCAATGGAACACACTTACTATATTTAGTAGTAGGTCAACAATTCTTACTTGTTGCATTGCAGAACAAACAAGAACTGTTGACCTGATACTAAAAATAGTAAGTTCATTCCATTGACGCCTAGTGCTACTATACAACTCTAATCCATTAAGGCACAGCAAGTTCTAATGCCACAAGACACGATATAAAACCTAGAAGAATGCATACAGCTTCTGGTGCATACGAGAATCTCATTTTCAAAGAGAAAGAAGTTTTTACTTTACCTACTATTTCATTCCTTAAAAGTTTTAATTTGAGGCTAGCAGATGATGGGGGAAAATGCAAATAATATTTCATTAGTAATTATAGAACAAAAAAGTATTCGTCTTTTAATTTTTAAATCTAAAAAGTTGCATTTTCCACACCTCTCTCAGAAAAGTGGATACATTTGCAGTCAGTGGAATATTTCTCAACAACTACCACAAAGTTTTCAAATTTCTATTCTACACATATTATTTGTAAAACTCGATAACAGTTCTTCTGTTTCATTATTTCAGTGATCTGTATAGATATATATATTTAAACTACTGAAAAATGTGAATTATAATATTTCATTAGTACCTATCAAATTAAAAGGATTCTCTAATTATCATTTTCATTGTTTCCAATGGAAACTTCATGATTTCACATTCCACCATCAAAATTTCATATTTCTATCATTAATACATCATTGCAATATTTGTTTGAAATTTTGGAATTTTCAACTTTTTCACCATTGGAGGGCACAATTATAGTGTTCGAAAGATTCCGAAAGTGTGAATCATAATATTTTATCAATTCCTATCTAATCCTAAAAAGATTTCTTCGTTTATCTCTAAATACAAACAGTTATTTGCTAACACAAAAAAAAAAACTCTCTCCCCTCCCCAGGTCTAAGAGGTCAATTCATTGTTGCCAATGGAAACATCATGGCATTCACATTCCACCACCAAAATTTAAAATATGTAGCTTAAATATGTCATTTGCAATATTCATTTGAAATTTTGGAATTTGCAAATTTTTCCACCAAAGGTGGAATTATAAAGCTTTTAGAGATTATATAGCTTTAGAGAGAATTATATAGCTTTAGAGAGATTTGAAAAGTGCATATCGTAATATTTCATCAATACCTATCCAACACAAAAATTTTTTTAACTTATCTCTGTAAACAAAAAAGTTCAATATCTACAGACAGAAAGACGACAAAGCGAAACTATTACCTCATTTTTTTTTGAAAACGAGATAAAAAAAGAAAAAAAATTTAATGCTAAACAACCATTAGTGTATTTAATACCAATATAATCATTTACATTTTCCCCACCACCCTCCTTTTTTTTTGTATGTGTTGTGTAAGTGCAGCCTATGATACTCCCCGAGTCACAAACCATCATTTGACACATTAACCCTTCCAAATTCTGCAATGAACGTAGACATTGACAGGATTCAAAATGAGAGGCCCAAGATGAACATAGATGTCTTTTGTACAAAAAAAAAAAATCAATTTCTTAAAAATAGAAATTGCTGTTAGAAAATTTTCTTACATTTATCTTCTAAAAATACATAATCCAAATTTGAAAACCAATATTTAGTTTTTTCACTTGATGCATATTTTATTAAATTACAATATAATTGTTTGTTAATAATTTATTACTCTACGTTGAAACAACCACCTGATTTAAGCTCAAGTTTGATTTGAACTATTTTCAAAAAATTTTTCTTTAAAGTTTCAAAAAACTCATGAAAATTAAGAAAAAAACTGCCATTTTTACAAACGCAAGATTTTGGAAGTAATTATAAAGTATGCACCTTGGTTTCCCTCCCCCCTCACTTACACTCTTTTTTGCCTTAAACCTATTTCAGTATTCTTAGAATTATTTATATCATTTATCCCAGCATTCTATGCATTTTTCTCACTCTCCAGATCAAAATTATAGCTAAAAAAAGTTTCATTCTTGAAGAATGGCTCAACACACAGGATCACAGTAGGAAGAAGTTGCGGTGTTCTAAATGCTCACTCAAACGTGCAACAATGGGGAGAGCCTGCTGCATTGGCAAGTTGTTTACATGGATGATTTAAGTAGGATATATGTTCCCTTCAAAAAGTTAGCATTTCATTTCCTTTTATAATTAAACCTTAGTTTTCATTTCTGTGGATTTATTTTATTTCGGTAAAATTTCAATCTTTCAGTCGATCAATAATTATTGATTTTTCAGATTATGCTACATCAAATGGCTGGCTTACTTATTGCTCTGGATATTTCATTTAACATTGCATTAGGCGATACGTTACTTTTTTATTATTTCTTCATTTTTTAGTACAAAAACTGAACTTTTATTGGTTTCTGAAAATGAATGAGATATTGGATATGGAGGCAAAAAGGACTTTCTTAGCATAGAAATCATTCATTTGTGAGTGCAATTTCAACAAGGGATTTTTACCCCCTCCCCTCCCCCCAGAAAATTTTAATTAAAAAAAATTTTGAGTCTTTATGTTTATATTGAATGATTTTAAAAGCACTCCCCCTCCCCCCTCAGTATCTTGGCTATGCCACTCTGACAATATAACATTTTCTTTTATGCTTTGGTGCACTAATTTTTCAGCAGATTAAATCACAGATTAATTCACTTACTTGTGAATAAGTAAGTGAATCTATTTGTCTTAAGGTTAAACAAATATTAATGGTAAGCATTACATAACTTAGCAAGTGATATTTCATGGTTTCAACCAAGATGATGCTGCTCAGGGAAACAATGGTAAACATACTGTTAGAGTAATGGTGTGATGTTGGTACTGGCATATGATTCAGTATTTTGTGGATGGTATTGTGGAATCTCGTGTTTTATGGGAAATTGTGATTTGATATGAATGTTCAGAGATTCAGCCGTAATTGTAATGGTCAAGTTCGCAACTGGAGCAGAGGTATGTACTTCTAATTTGCTTTTCATGTGTTTTTAGGATAGGTGGATGTCATGATGTTTTTAGGAAAGGGGTTAATACCTCTCCCTCCATTGTTGCAAATGTGATTAAAATGGGATAAACAATTAGTTATTTATGAACTGAAATCAAATTGTGACTACTAGTAGTGTTGTGGAAAGTGTTAGGTAAATGCAGTGTAATTTTATGGCCTGCTGGAAGTTAGGGAGCTTATTGTGGCTAGGGCTGTGTAAGAGCAAAGTCTTACTGCTCAGGGTTCTTGAAGATGGGGTGATGCCACTTGGTGAGGGAATATTTTGAAGGTCATTGATGTCACATTGGAGAGATTACTATGGCAAGCAAATCTCATAAACAGCAAGTTGTAAGATAGATTTGTATTGATAAAAAAGTGAAAAATCACAATTTCAATTTTAACTAAAAAAATTCAATAATCAAGGAAGTATTTATTATTAGATATATATATTCGTGTTAAGAATTTCATCATTATATATGCACTTCATATCTAATCATTACAGAATTTGCATTTGGTGATTCAGAGTAATTATTTTGAACTTGCTCTAAAAATTAAACTCAATAGAATTAAAATACCAAATCTCAATTTATTACAATTTATCTTATTTCCAACTATGTTAATAATTATGAGAAAAATCTAAAAAGTACCAATCACCAATTTGCAGTATAAAAAAGCCCTCAGAACTAAATATTCTGATTTGAGACATCTAAAGAAACATAAACAATGTAGCACCAATCAAAAATATAAATAAAAAGCCCTCAGAACTAAACATTCCAGGGGCTAAGCTAAAAAACAAACAAACCTAAGAAATAAGAATACCATAAACAATGCACTGTTGATTTCACATTATGAAAAAAGCCCATCGAAGGTTTTGTTTCTGATTGGAATATTTAGGTGATTCTCCATCGAAATAAATATTCCAATCAGAGCAATCTCAGCACAAAAAGGCAAAGCAAATAATTCCATCTGAGACATGCCTAAAAACATGAATACTGTAAATAATAAATAATAATAGTGTAAAATAATTGCCTATTCACATTATAAAATAGGCCCCAAAACTAAATAATCCCATTAGGAACAACAAACTTAAAAAACAAGAAAATTGTAAGCAATTAAATAAAAATCTGCTGAGGACCCACCATCCTCACAGATCCTTCTACTATGGCATTTTAAACTGACAGGCTCCTGTCAGATCTCTGTGGCAAGCAGCTGCTTGAGGAGGTAAGCAATTCACCACCAATCCACATCATAAAAATGTTCCCCGTACTAAATAATCCCATCAGAAACAAAACCTGAAGATCACAAATATCATAAACAATGCACACTGCCAAAACACATTATAAAAAATCTCCAAAACAAACTCATGGGGGACAAGATAATTTCAACAATCATGGACCAAAACTAGCACCTTACCCTCCAACTTTACTTACCAACAACCCTTACTTACCAAGGGAAAAATATCATCAAAGTACTCCTAAAAATAAGTCTGATTAAAGAACAGCACAACTAAAGCACAAATGTGCAAACATGAAATATCACTGTCCCACATTTCCTGCTTAACATATAAACAATAAATGTATTGAAAAAAAACTGCAGTTTGCTACACTTACCTAAGAGATAAATTTATACCTTTATGCTACATATAAAGAAATAAATCTAAATCACAGAAAAAAAACAATACAAATTTCTGTCCATTTATCCTTAAACACTTACTATTCTTAATCTTATTAACTTCAGATCTAAAAATTTTTTTGACCATGTTAAACAGTCAAAACACAATCTAATAAACAGTCCATACTGTAAATACACACTATGTCACTGTCATACTGAACAACTTTTACTTTATACACCTTACATTCCATCAGGTCACGAGCAATTACTTGTGGCACATATACTGAGCTGCGTGTGATTTAATCTGCAGAAGCACCTGGAATGGCATTATTCTCTAGTTTATGACTAACAGGATATCCTAAGAGTTTGTTTCATAGGTCATGATGCTAACAGGCATCAGAAAAATTTTCACTAAATATCCTAGCATATTGCACATCGAATTTATCTTCATGTCAACACTGTATTACCCATTTCTTATATATTTTTTCATCTGATGGGATTGTGACATGAAACAGCACTTTCCTTATTCTTCAAATTATAATTCATGCATTATGTTACTGTGCAGTTCAGTATGATGAAAATTTAAAAATTACCTGGACTTCATGAAAGGGTGAGCTATACCCTTTGTGACATCACTAATGTCCTCTCAGTGAAACTGGAATGAACTTCATAAAACAAAGTCATTTGGCACCACCTATCTATATTCACTCTGCTATTGTTTATAATGTCAGTTCATGGTTATGTTTTTAAAGTATTTTGCTTTTTATCTCCTTCGTCATTGTTTCTTAATGTGTTTCGGAGTGGTGATTTCCATAATTATTTTTTTTTCTGTTGACATCAGTTGGCATTATATGTCCATAGATAAAGCTTTGTACCAGAAAAGGCAATGCATTGTTACATAGCAAAGAAAACATCTATGGTTGCCAAGAAGTATTTTAAAATGGATATTTTATTTGATAACAGAAAATTTTAGAGACCAGAACTATTCTTCATAGTGAAAAAAAGGTGATTATTTTGGTAAATAATAATAAAAATAAAGATTTAAACTTTATTATGACTTATGATCCTACCGAGTTCTTACACACATCACAGACCTGTGTAGTTGCTGTCAGACTTAAGTGGAAACTAGCTGCTTGATGGGTAATTTTATGGTTCCTGGATATTTTTGAATGTATTAAATATCCAGGGAATTGCCCTGATTTATAATTTCTATAAGCAAATATTAGTTGGTACCCTAAAGTCGGGCAAGTTGAAAAAAGCGGCATTATAAAGACGACAGTATAAAAATTCGAAAATCAGGATTGTCCAGCTTAAATCTCGCATTTGAGCACTTTGCAATTAAGTGTTATGTTACTTTCCATCAATTTGCTTATCGCTGATGTGTTGGATTAGAAACTTCGAAGTGGGATTCACTACTTTGGTAAACAGTGCTTAACTTCAACAATCAACTTCGTACTTACGTTAGAACTTGTCCATTAATTTGCAACGATTACTTCATTACCAAACCAAGCGTTAAAAATAGACAAACATTGGAAACAAGGAAAGACAAAATTCAAAAATACGACACTAGATAAAATGTTTTCTCTTTCCGTCTTAAACAATCACAACACACGCTTCTTTTCCACCCAGCATTTTAAGCTGTTTTATTCTTTAAGGTGCAAACTCTTAAAACTGGGATAATCCTGTCATCCTGTGAGAGTGGAGTAATTAATAAATATTCCCTCAACCAGCATTTGCCACAGAGGTCTGACAGGAGCCAGTCAGATTATACGCCATAGTAGTAAGTCTGTGAGAAAGGCGGGACCTCAGTAGCAAAAAGGAAGACAAAACAATTTCACCATATGTAGGATTCGAACAGATGTCTCCCAGTTACATGCCAAGTCTCTCACCATTAAAGCAACCTTCTTTGACTAAACTATGGGTTTTTAAAGTAGGGTAAGCGGTAAAAAATTTTTGCTGTACGCCGTGAGAACTTAAAAGTCGCTAGATTTATTTCCAGGAACCCCACATTCTGAAGCGGGCCCCCAAGCCAGGATCGTTGACGGGGACCCCCTACCTACCGTTAAGGTTAAGGACAGCGTGCTGCTCTGCAGGATTTAGTATAAAATAAGTCAGTTTAAATGATGACACAAAAGTAATATTTATATTTATTAAAAAAAATGTAAAGATTTAAAAAATAATAGTAATAAAAATACCCCCCTCAAGCAGCTGCTTGCCACAGAGGTCTGACAGGAGCCTGTCAGTTTATATGCCACAATAGAAGGTCTGAGAGGATGGCAGGACCTCAGCAGAAAAACGACACATACATCCATGCCTTACATGGGGCTCGAACCCAGGTCCCTTAGATTTACATAATAAAAACTTACAATAATATCAAAAATAATCTCAAAGTATATTTTCTAGCTTTGTTGGTATAAATGTTTAAACTATAGTGCCTATAACTATAGTGTGTCATTTGCGCATTGAAATCTGACAGCAAAAGTGTCCCATACTAGTAGAGGGCGCTGGGAACGATATTTTTGCCTTGTTAACATTACCTTCTTAGGACCTTTCGCTTTTCAATGACTTTTAAACATAGAAGAATTTATGCAATGATTTTATCATTCAAATGCACATTATTGCTAAGTATTTTAACTGAACTAGTAAAACTTAGAGAACGCTTGAGCAAGTATATTTTTTTAAAACTAAGAAAATTGATGGCCGTTCGATCAAAACAAACCGCATTCCTCTTTATGTATCAGAGCGCTGAAGTGATCGTTTTGATTGGCTCTTTGGTAAACTCTTCAAATGACACGTGCTGTAACACATGTTCTAACACGTGACGTTTGGACTCGCCAATTGTAATAGAAGTCTTATGGCGTAGATATCCTTGTAAATTGCAAAAGCAATTTAAAACGTTGTAATTGGCTAAACAAGAATGCAAGTTATTAGTATCATGATTATTCTTTCTTGTTTAGCCAATTATAACATTTTAAATTGCTTTTGCAATTTAAGAGGATATCATCTACGCCAGGACTTCTATTACAATTGGCGAGTCCAAACGTCACATATTAGTACATATGTTATTTGTCACATCTTCAAATTATAAAATATACTTCAAGTAATAAAAATTTGAATTAACCAATAGGTCAGCTCATTTTAATACTGCAAATTATTAGTATCATGATTATTCTGTATTAAAATGCTCTAACCTATTGATTAATTCAAAATTTTATCACCCCCTCTCAACCCACAACCCCCACTTCACCACTCTCAATACACCAATTGGTCATAAACAGACCCCCATAACTCCCTTACCCCTCACTATAAGGAAAAAATATGGTATCAAATATCCTTTAATTCACAAGGAATACAGTTTGCACTTTACCCCTTCGAGTCTACTTCACTGCATTCCACTTCATTATTATTGCTAATCTAACTGGCTAACAACCATCTCCTTACCCCCATACACCTCAATTCACATCCCCATTAAATTAATGGCATATTTTAAAAATTTTAAGGGCAGTTAATTAAAGGCCCCTCTCCCCCTCACCCCTAAAACTTCACTTTCTACAATTAACTCCCTCCAATGCAAGAGGATCTAAAGAATATAAAAGTTTTATCTTAGCCCCCCAGGGCACAAATTTCCACCCCTATTCAAGACCCCAGACCCCTCATACCCCACACCATTAAAAAATTATAACTAACTGAATCCCATACCTTTAACTACAGTCCATCCCATTTCCTAAGTAGTTATGCTACGTTGTGTAACGCAACGCAAGCGCTAAAATTTACCTTATTGAGACCAACTCACAGTATGTCCCACAAAAAGCATTATACATTTCACCCTCCATCATGGAAGATATTTTAACTACTCCCTACCATTCTCTAACACTTTTTTACGACGTAGCAGCTTCCCTTAGCTTCTTTTTTTTTTCATTTTTCAATGAATCTAAGCGGCCTGCGAGCCATTAAGCCTAATCGCCGAAATGTGGATAACCAACACTTTACGGTCCTGAGGCCCCTTTTACAAAGTGGTTCAGGAAAGGATGAAGGATTGTTAAACGCTATTACCATCGCTTCCCGTGCTGAATGCTACAGCATTTTATTACCGTTCAGTACTGGAACATAGGTCATGGATTTGACAGGAACCAATAACAGCTTTACCGTACCCACAATATTAGACTTAATAGAACCGCATATTAGACTTGAATGACTTGACCACAAAATTAGAACCGCATATTAGACTTGAATGACTTGACCACAAAATTAGAACCGCATATTAGACTTGAATGTTCTTAAACGTAAAAACAAACCCCAGTAATTTATTTATATTTGAGTAGAATGTAAAATTCTAAATATTACTCTTAAAAATTCTCGTCTTAACTGCACTGTGCAAAAGAAAGTAGTTATACTGAGAAAAATACTTTTAAAACTGTTATTTGCAATCGTGAGGCTAGCGGTTCTTATCGCTTCAAGGTGCTGCATGCAAAGCACACCTTACTACGTGTAAATATTACAACGGACGGGATCATGCCTTGCCGCTTTATATTTTAGCCACAGCGAGCTGAATTTCTTACAGCGACACAGTATTCAGCAAGTTGTACTTGAAATTCTATTAAATGTCATGTGATAAACTATAAAATTCTGTCCTTTTCATAACGTTCAACATAGCAACACTGAAATTTACACTGCCCTGAAACTTCTATAAACGATCAAATATGCTAAATAAATCAAACAAATTAAAGGTTTATTCACTTATTGAATGCTATTTCTTGTGTTTCCGGGTGATCTGTAGATGGATTTGTTAGTCACACAAATAACTATTTTTAGGAAATCAAATATCCTTATTGCACAACTTTCTCCAATCCAAGCTGTGGTACTATTAAAAATGAAAACAGCCATTTTCGAAACCACTATGATAACAGCAGGATATGTTAGACAACTTAATAATAGATTAATTCTATCATATATTATGCCTAAATCATCTTTTCACAATGAATAATATATGCTTATAGAGTATCATGTTTTTTCATGCCCATAATATTTCGCGATATATTTTTTATTTAGAACTACATTTTTCCTGTACAGACCTACTTGTGGCGGAGCAATTTGACGTAAAACGGTACTATATCAATATCTTTTCACTGCGCATGTACGAAGTTATGATGTGACCATTGAGGTAATATTGCTAGAGACAGGACTGGCAACGGACGCCATGAACACGTACAGATATTAAGCCTAGTCGATAATGAGGAGAAAGTTGGGTGTTTTTAATAAGTCAACAGTGAAATGCCAAGTTCATGCTCCGCATACGGATGCAAAAATAAATGCTGTAAAGGAAGTAATTTGACATTTCATAGGTTAGTACTTTACGAAAATTACGAGCTGTGTTCTTTGTGATAAATTAAAAACTGAAATTGTTAAACTAAGGGATTTAAAAATAAAGGGTTCTCAAATTTTCAATATACCTTTATGCCTAAGTCGAATGTAGTTCATGAATTTTTTAATATATGGAACTAATAACATTTGCATAGGTAAAGTAGGTGATTTAAAGCCTGAATTAACATGAAATTAAAAGAATGTTTTCGTACATTTTATTACAATAAGAAATATTAAGCACATGGTATTAAATTTATGAGACGTCGGCTTTGCATTTTTTATTTTGCCAAAGTGTATTATTATTTAGGTAACATATATTGTGCAAGTGTATAATATTTGGATTTTTTTATAGCATGATATTAAATTCTGTCATTTATTATGAGGAGATTTGATTTCCTGCCTCAGCTGAATTAAAAAAAGTTCACACTCTGATTAATTCTTTCAATTTTTAATAAATATCAATTTTTCTTAATGAAAGAAGAAAATAAATGTGATTTTTCATGTTTTTTTTAAATGAGGCGCGGATTTGCACTATTAAGGTCTATAAATTTTGAGGGCTTTTGCTTAAGCTGAATGATTTGATCATGTATCAGATTTTTAAATATGTTTACCATTGTTCCTGTTTTAAACGGACTCTGTGATGCCCCACCATTCACTTTTGCTTTACCTTTACCAGTTTTGTTTAATTTACGTTATATTTATCATTTTGGGGATTTTTTATTTCCTTTTTGGCATCGCAGCACTCGTTTCCAAGTTTCTAGGAGTTGCGCATGCGCCGCAACTCCGATCTTCCGACTGTACCGTTAAAGCGCGTGCAAAGGACACGCCCCCTCTTGCGTCATAGCTTGCGTCGTTCGTCATAGTATGCAAATGTCTTTCCCGGCATGTGCCGGCCCATTGTCAAAAACCGGTGACCTACGAGTCACTTAAACTGAAGCAGTAGCAGAAGCAGTAGAGTAGTAGGAGTAGCACAGTGGAGTGCACAAGCACAAGGTGCGTAGCACCAAGCACAGTGCGTGTAGCACAGGAGTAGGAGTTATGTTTTCTCCATTGATGTCTTGGTGAGTTGAATTATTTTGGAAATAAATCTGTTTTGTTATAAACCTTTTGAGTCTGTACAGTTTTTTTCCCTTGAGCAACGCGAATTAAGGACTTTTTTATATTACTTGACAATCATTTTGATTCTTACTCATTAATGCTCGCTGGTATTTGAACCCTAGATCAACTTATTATCAACTTATTCTACTTTTGGCAATTTATTAAGTATTGCCTGGCGCCCGTCTAAGCTATCCGGAGCATAAAACTTCAAGTATTTTGCATTTGTTTGGAGCGTTACAGAGTGCAATAAAAGAAGTGGCGCAGCGAACAGGGACTCGCCAGTATTTAAAGATAGTATATATATTTGTGGATAAATTTTGTATGATTGTCAAAGATAGTAATTTTTTGAGCTCAGTAGTTGTATGTACTAGTTGTAGATTTAACGGCAGCTTAAGCCGAGAATTTTTGTTGAGCAAGTAGCTTAACATTTTTTTCTGTATTATTCAAAGGTACTGAAGTTTCAGCGTAGATATTGCTGAATATTTAAGATATTTGTTGTATGTATTGATTTGAAGTGTCCGGGCACACACGTACGTAGGCACGATAATTGATCTCTATGTTGCGATCTTGTGCAACCACGGCAATTCCCGGTTCCGCCTGACAGCACTACCTGGTTAAGAAAAGCCATGACTATCTAGAGCCGGGGGCAAGGAATACGCCCTATAGGCGCACCTCAACCCCGGCCTCACATGGCAGCAGTCCTATAGAAGGAAAGCTGACCACTGGAAGAAACCTAACTTTAATCTATTCCCCGGTTTGCAAATGTGCAAGGATATAAAGATCCAAGCTCGATCGGCACCCGGGGTGGAGACTCTTAGTAAGACCCAGACTTTTTGGACAGCTCGTGCCTACTAGGCCAAGGGAAACCTTTCGGCAGAGCCGTCGAACTGACCACACAGGTCCCTGAGAGGTGAGGTCTCCGATGCCGTCACCACCCGACCGGCAATCAAGCCGGCCAGCAGCGTCTTCAACCTCGGTTGGCCTTGGCCATGTCCAACCGGCGCCCAACCCGGTCGGCACAGCCTTCAGCCAGGTTGTTGGGCCCTAGGCCCCCCCACCACGACAAGGTGGTCCCCTATCGAGGGGGGTAGGCACGATAAGAAAAATCTTTTTTTTTTGATAAGCAAATTTATATTTTTGTAAGCTTAGTTATAGCTTTAGTATTGTTGTATAGCAGTACCTTTGAGCGCTGCTCAAGATTAAAAAAGGTTTTCAAAATTTCCAAAATTCAAAATTTCGGCAGATCGCTAAACATGTCTGCTAACAATATGGCCGATTCCGCCATAATGACTCCCGACATAGAAAGAGTAAAGGGTAGATTGCAAGATGCAATGATGGAAGCAGAAGTGCTAATGAATCTGCTTGATGATAATCGGGAGAAAAGGGGAACGACAACAACCCCTAAATTTGCTGACAATGCTACGTCAGTTCACCGACGAAGAAACTTTGAACGTAAGGTTCCATTTTTTGTTCCATCAGAAGCAAGTGATAGAACAGAGTATTTTCAACCGCCACAACGACGATTTGCCAACCCATCCATTAACTATAGTCCTTATGTTAATTGGCCTTTACCTGAGATAAGGTTCGACGGTTCGAAACGTCCGTCATCGTGGACATTTGTCAAGTCCATGGAGGAGCACTTCCGTTTACATGAAGTGCCAAGCAACAAAAAAGTTGTTTTAGCAGTATCTTGCCTAATTGGATGTGCTAAACAATGGTGGAATAACGTAGGATGTCGTCATGGCATAGAACTTTGGGAAGAAGTTAAAAACGAAATCATGGACATATATCCGGCTTATAATGATTTTACAGAACTAGCTACAGAATTGTTTTCACGAAGACAAAGGGAAAGAGATGACATAGAAAAATTTATATGGGGTACAGTAGAGTTATACCAGCTGTACGATGCTGATGTCGCTGAAATTGATATTGTAAATTGCATTTTGTCTCAAATGCTTTTGCCCATTAGAGAATTCCTAGAAGTATGAAACGAAAATTCAGTTTCAGAGTTAGTCAAATTGGCCCGGCAATACACTGCAAGAAGAGAATCTGCAGCAAATACACTTAAACAACAATGGATGCCATTCCCGCCAGAGCAGCGATATCAGGTTGAGTCGCGTAGAATGACTCCCGCACACCGGAATTTACACGGTCCCGACAATTTGCGCCGAACGCGCCTAGAACTATAGAATATGAACGTAGTAGAGACTTTGTGTCACGTCAAGCTTCGAACCATAACACTACACCTAAAACTTTGTTTAAACACATTAGAGAAACCCCCAACTGTAATTTTTGTGGCCGACTAGGACATACTGAGAAATACTGCTATCAAAGGAATGAAAATTCGGGAAACTTTCATCGGGATCTTTGAAGCGAGAGGCCAAAGTTCCTCAAGAAAAGCCCTCTCAGGAGTTATGCCTTGCCACTATGGCTTTACCTTTTGTTACTGATTGCCACGAAGTAACTAAAGTAACAGATCAAAACGATACAGAAGTCGATCTTCAGTTTGCTAAGGAACAAGTTTGCGACGATAATAATGACGAATGTCGATTGACAGTGCAGCCGCGGTCCCGTGGACTTTTTTTTGACTTACCTTGTGGTCCAGAACAGATTATTTCAGAAGCACCTATAAAATGTCCCGTTAGTGCAAATAATGAAAGTTTAAATAACGAAGTTTGTGAAGTAGAACAACCATATGAGAAAGCCGTTTTTGAAAAGGTTTTTAAAATAGAAGTTTTAAAAAGAAGTAATAACGATGAAAATAATTTTGAGTCTGATTTAAGTGAAGAAAAAACCAACCAAGAAGTTGTGCCGACCGCAAGTATTCCTGACAAGTCTGGAGGTCCTCAACTATTAAAGCGTCATTTGGAGGCGGACACCAATAAGCCTAGATAGTACGAGAAAAGGTTCTTCAAAAATCCGCACGGAGCAACGAAAAGCCGACGAAACGACCAGAGCCTGCAGAGCGACAACCGGCAGCGAAGCAGCGAACATCGGGAAGATGACGTCACGAGAGAGATCTACAGCGACGACTTGACTTGAACGAGATCTTCAGTAACAACTTTACGTGAAGCCACCCAACGACGACGGAAGGATGTTATCGGAAACGGACTAGATGATTTATCGCCACGGAGTGCCAACAATGAAATTTAAGTATATTTTTCTTTCACTTGGCACTTGATTGAGTTATAAAATGTTCTCTGTTTTTTTTTTCTGGAATAGATGAAGACGAAGAAGAAGCCTTGTGAATTATGTAGTTAGCAATGTTTAATTTCTTGTTGAAACTTTAGAGTTCGATATTTATTTTTGAAAAGTGAATTTATTGTAGTTCGAGTTTATACTCTGTGAATAGAATTTTTTTTTGCATTCTTGTTCATCGAAGTTCTAGTTATTGTATTTACGTGAGTTAAAATGTAATTTTGTAGATTTTTCCGTTTCAGCTGACTGATAGCTGAAAATTTTGTAAGTCGATATTGAAAGTTTAGAAATTGTAAAATATTTCTGGATATGAATGAGAAGACTGAAAGAGAATTAGTGATTTAATTTTTTTTTATGTTTAAGAATTTGTATTGTAAAATAACGTGCATTCCAAAGTGAATTTATGTAAAAAAAAAGGAGATTCATGTAAAAGTTATTCGATGAAATGTTATCATCGTATATTATAAATTATTCACACTCTTTTTTCTTTATTCTTAGATACGATTTATGTATATGTGTTTAATTCTGTTCAGTGTCATCAGTGATATTTATGTGTCAATGATACGTAATTTTTGGGATGACATTGGCAGTATTTATTGGTATATATAGATGATGACCATGATGATGACTGCAGAATTTTGTTTTTTTTGCGTACCTTTTTGGAGCTGTCCCCAAATGGCCTAGTCTGATAACCGAGTTGTTACCAGCATAACTCCTTTGGGAGGGGGACGTTAGCTCTGAAGGGGGAGGTAACTAATGAATTTTTATTTCAACTAGATCGCAATTTCTGTGAATAGAAGAAGAATTAGCGGATGATTACAATCCCACTTATTTGTAAATTTTGAATTTTCTTAGCTTTGCGTATTTGAATGTAATTAGGAGGAGATAACGGTGTTCGAATACCCGTTTTTTTATGTGATTTAGGTGAAGATTTAGCTGTCACATACTTTTTTGTGGTTAGGGGAAAAGCGGAAGTTATCACCCCGCTAACAACAATTGTAATGAATTTTTTCCTCTTTTCATATTTTTAACAATTAGAATCTAAGGAAGATTAGGAGTTCATTAACCTGTTATTTTCTGTACAGTTCAAGATATGCCAATTTCGAGTTTGCATCAGAATGTGATACTAGTTAGACCGATGAGGCTAGTATACAGTTAACTGTCACAGCCACTGGTATATATTGACACTAGGTTAGCTGTTAATTACATATTTTTGTTAGGAGGAAAAGGGAGGAGGTACCTTTGGTTGTGCTGGAAAATTGTGTCAAAGTGAGAATAGTTCGTCATATCAAAATTTGCGCTAGCATACTTTTACTTATTTATGTTCAGCCATGTGTAAATGACATAAGATGTGTCCTTTATTCCAAATTGCTCGTCAAAATTTGTTAGGTCAAATCTTTTGACTCCCTTTGGAAGGGGGAGTTGTGATGCCCCACCGTTCACTTTTGCTTTACCTTAACCAGTTTTGTTTAATTTACGTTATATTTATCATTTTGGGGATTTTTTATTTCCTTTTTGGCATCGCAGCACTCGTTTCCAAGTTTCTAGGAGTTGCGCATGCGCCGCAACTCCGATCTTCCGACTGTACCGTTAAAGCGCGTGCAAAGGACACGCCCCCTCTTGCGTCATAGCTTGCGTCGTTCGTCATAGTATGCAAATGTCTTTCCCGGCATGTGCCAGCCCATTGTCAAAAACCGGTGACCTACGAGTCACTTAAACTGAAGCAGTAGCAGAAGCAGTAGAGTAGTAGGAGTAGCACAGTGGAGTGCACAAGCACAAGGTGCGTAGCACCAAGCACAGTGCGTGTAGCACAGGAGTAGGAGTTATGTTTTCTCCATTGATGTCTTGGTGAGTTGAATTATTTTGGAAATAAATCTGTTTTGTTATAAACCTTTTGAGTCTGTACAGTTTTTTTCTCTTGAGCAACGCGAATTAAGGATTTTTTTTATATTACTTGACAATCGTTTTGATTCTTACTCATTAACGCTCGCTGGTATTTGAACCCTAGATCAACTTATTATCAACTTATTCTACTTTTGGCAATTTATTAAGTATTGCCTGGCGCCCGTCTAAGCTATCCGGAGCATAAAACTTCAAGTATTTTGCATTTGTTAGGAGCGTTACAACTCAAATTAAAGTCTGCTAAGTTTACAGTCAATTTAGTTCAGCTTTAATCACATGTTAAGAACATATCGTATTTTTTTTTTAATTTTAGTACAAAACCTCGATTTGAAAGAGAAGCAGTTTCCAGAGTCTTCGTTTTTCATCCGATATAAATCAGTAAGTGTGTATTAATTAAATCTATTTTGCTTTAATTATTACACTGGAATAACCTCATTGAAATAAAAAACAAAAAACAGCAAAGTTCAGCCTCATTTAAATCACTTGTTGAGCATTTTTAAACAGCCATTATCGTTGTTCGCAGCCAATTCGCAAGGCATCATGGGTATCTTTCCTCACTAAGCAGTCGACAAACACAGCCGTCTGTGATCATGGTGGTCAATGCTAGTGGAATCGGAGACCTGTCCCTAGTATTACTACCTCAATGGATGCGACTCTAGTCCCCCTGTCGGTAGGGGGCCATTTTTTGGACCACTTTTTAATGGCTAGGCTGTTGCGAATGCCGCACCTTATACTTATAGGCACTATAATTTGGGCGTAAAAATTCCATTCATAGATATAAATTAATGAATAATTTTACGAAGAAACTCTGTCAGAAGATGGCAATCGGCTTCAAAAGTGAAACGAGCAAACTGAAAACCGACAAATAATTTCTTTTAAGGTTCGTTTGAAAAACGAGCTGACGGAAAACTGACCAATAATTTGTTTTAAGGTTCGTTTGAAAAACGAGCTAATATTTTCACTTTGTCGTCTGCCTATGGAAATGTCTGTCTGTCTGTCTGTCTTTCACCTGTCAGTCCGTCTATACAATCAACTTTTTTTACATTTAGAGATAAATGAAATATTACTTTTTGGGTTGAATAGGTGTCAAGAAATATTGCGATTCGCAATTTCGAAATCTTCCAAAGCTTTAATAGCGCCCTGTAGTGATGGGAAAAGATGGAAAATGCTAAAATTTCAAACGAATGTTGCAAGTAAGCTATTTACATTGGAAATTTGAAATTTTGGTAGTATAGTATTATGATCAGAAGCTTTACAATGGCAAAAGGCTTTGCCCTCTTACTCCCAAGAGGGTGGGAGAATGAAACTTTTTTATTTTAAGAAATAAACGAAAAATTCATTCAAACATCCCTATCAATTGGAATTTCCACTGTTAGAGAGAGTTAAAGATGGAAAATAAAAACTGAAAATGCGGCCTCTAACGGTAGAAAAAGCTGAAAAATGCAAAATCTTTAGACATATATTGCAAATGATCTATTTATGCTAGGAACTTAACCATTGTATTCTTTCACCAAAAATTTAAGTGGTTTTTTTTCTGCTGAGGTCCTGCCATCCTCTCAGACCTTCTACTCTGGCATATAAACTGACAGGCTCCTGTCAGACCTCTGTGGCAAGCAGCTGCTTGAGGGGGTATTTATTATTTTTTTTACACTAATAGTAATGATTTGTCCTCTTATACAACTTTTCTGCTTTAAGAGATAAACAAAAAACTTTTTTGTGTTGTACGGGCACTAATAAAGTATTAATAGTTTTTTCCCAGTTACGAAATGTCGAATTTCCACTGTCAGAGGGTGCTGAATGTGTAAAATAATTAGAAGCATGGATATCGCCTCTGGCGCACATGGCAATTTCGTTTTCAAAGATAATGACGTTCATCCTTTGCCTACTTTTTTACTACTTCAAAGTTTGAATTATGGATGTTTATTCTGCTGAAAATTCTGCTAAAAGAGTCAATTTTGTTGTTTTTCTGATGGATAATAATTTTTGTTTTGTCGTCTGTAGACATCGAACTTTTTTGTTTACACATATAAATAAAAACTTTTTTGTGTTGGATACCTATTAATGATATATTACGATTTCATTTTTCGAATCTCCCAAAAGTTATAACTACGCCCTCTAATGATGTAAAAAGTTGAAATTTCCAAAATTTCAAATGAATAATCCAAACGATGTGGTTATGTCAGAAATTCGAAATTTTGGTGTTGAAATGTGAAGGTTACCATTTGCAATTAACGAAGTTACCATTTGCAAAAATCACTTATCCTTTTAGACCCAGGGAGGGGGGATTGCACTTTTTTTTAACAACAAATTATATGTTTTTAGAGATAAATTAAAATTTTTTTTAGGTTGGATAGATATTGATGAAATATTACAATTTGTTATTTTCCCCGAAATCTCCCGAAAACTATAATTGTGCTCTCTAGCAAATGCAAAAAAAAAAAAAAAAAAAAAAAAAAAAACCCGAAATATTCCAAAATTTAAAACGAGTATTGAAAACGATGTATTTATGTTAGAAATTTGCATTTTGTTTGTGGAATGTGACAGTCTTAAAGATTCATTGACAGCAAGGAGTACGCCAAAGGTAAGAAGGAAACGAAAAGGTTTTGTTTTAAGAAAAAATTGGAAACCTTTTTTTTGCTTGGTATTAATGAAATAAATTTTCATTTTCAAAGGTAGTTTTAATATATATCATTAGATATCCAAACGGCAAAACTTTTAATGGATGTTTCAAGTGATCTGTTTGTGGTAGAAATTTTGGCAGTAGAGTTCTGTTATGTTAGAAATTGCACTGACAACAATGATCTGCCTACACTTTTCGGAGGGGTGGGAGAAAAGCAACTTTTTAAATTTAAGAACTAAAGGCAAATACTTTTTATGTTGATAATTACTAATAAAATTCTACTATGTGCATTTTACCCATCAGCAGAAATACAACACAGACATTCATAATTGAAACTTTTAAGGAGTAAAGAAGTAGGCAAAGGAAGAACTTCATTTCTTTGAAAACGAGATTCCCATATACGCCAGAGGCGATATGCATTCTTTTAGTTATTTTACACATTCAGTACTATCTGACAATGGAAATTCGAACTATTGCATAATTGAGAAACTAAAATATTAATATTTTATTAGTATCTGTACAACACGAAACAGTTTTTCATTTATCTCTTAAAGCAGAAAAATTGCATTTTACCAATTGGTATTAATAATTTGTTGGTTCTCAGCTCGTTTCACTTTTGCAGCTGATTGCCGTCTTCTGACGGAGTTTATTTGAAAAAATAGTCATTAATTTGTTCCTATGAAAGGAATTTTTACGCCCAAATGCAGCGCAATGAGGCATTGATAAAATTTGGAAGATTTAATAGAGAAAAAATTAAGTGATATGAATGCTTAAACTATAATAACTGAGAAGCTTTAACTAGATACACACACTAAATTCATAGGCTATCTTCTCACGGTACGGTACGAGAAAACATGGCGACCATATACCACGTCACTCAATCAACCAATGGCAGTCAATCACCGAGGTCCTGATGATAAGCGGGCCGAGGCCCGCTTTACAAATAGGACCAGGTCATCGATGGATGTACAAGAAGAAGAAGGCCATCCTCACAGCCTCTAAATATACAGAACCTCTATTTCTTACCTTCTTAACTTTATTCTACATGGACTTTTCGCTTTTGAGTGACTTTTAAAGTACAAGCATTTATTTAAATATATAGAGTCATACTAAGTAGTTGAACACTGTGAATGAAGAAATGAAATAATGTTAAAAAATAATTGTAATTTTTTATGGTGTTGACATGCCTGGGCGCGAGCTATTGGAATGGCTAAACGGCAACTGAGCTGAGGGATATCAGCTTTATAATGATGTGAGATGAAATTTAGGTTCCATTTTAATAACTTAGATTGCCTAATATATTAAATATGAAAATGACTTTTTTAATTATTTTTTCCAATCTGTTTAACATTTTATGTTCTAGAATTTTTTAACTGTTAATTAAACTGATTTACTATTTTCTTAATAACGCATTTATATATTAATAATAAAATTTAATGCCAAGTATAACATGCTCGGGTAAGTAATCTTTGGTTCATGGTATCTTTGTTTTAGTGTCTGTCAAAGATGAAGTCGGTTAGATGGGGTTTCTCTGGGATGAGAATTGGCTCAGAATAGCGCAGACTTTTAGTTAGCTCGTATTTCTACGGTTTCTTGGATTGTGGGAAAAAATAAGAAAGTAAAGCAATTTTTGATTTTTATTACAAATTTCTAATTAATCATTAGTAATTAAAAATAAGCATCATTCAACCATTTATTTTTTTTTTAATGCAATTTTGTCTTTTTCATTAATGAGATATTCTTAGTGTTTATAAAGATGTTTTTTCTAAGAGTTTTCAGTTTTCACGAATTATATTTAGTATTTTTTGCTGCAAATAATATTAAGATCTTAATTTTATCCTGAAATAATTATAGTTATGTTGTTGAAGTTTGTAGTGGCTTAAAATATGAAATTTAAAGTACAAGCACTTTGAACCTAACCGTCTCGGTCTCGGAGCTCGGGCGGTTCAGGACTCAATATCTTTCGGTCTCGGGCTCGAAAATTTGAGCCTCAACCATAGATATAGCCGAACTCACATCTAGTGCCTTATTGTATCATTCAGTCAAGTAGAACTCCATGAAAACTCATGCCAGTTCCAATATTCAAAATTGGCAACGTTCCTGTCTCGGCCATTGCCTTCGGGAGAAAAGGTTGAAGGGAAGAGAGTCAAGGAACCATCTTTTTATTTAAGAATCTCTACGGTATGTTTATTACACTTACAAAATTATCGTTACTTGAGTGGAAAAATATAATGTTTGAATGACATGTGTAATGTTAACTGTATGATTCGTAGAAGAATATTAATGCTTAAGCTAATTCGTTTTAATACTAAATTTTCATTGTAAATAATGATTGAACAGTTTCATTTTTGGAATTAAGAGTAAAATTTAAATTATAGTTTTAGTTAATACCTAGAAAGTAAAAAAAATATGTTTTTCAAATTCGCATGCGATTTTTTTTTATGAGTTTGCCGAATTGGGTGTGGTCTTGCATAATTATGTAGAAGTTTATGAAATTATGAATTCCTTTACTATTACAATAAACTGAAAAATGTGCTTGCTTTACAAATTGTACGTTGCTGGACGTTTAACATAGGGCCTAACTGACTTATTGCCTAATTCTGTTAAATAACGTGGAAGTCATTCAAAGACCAAAAAAGTAAATTATTGCAAAATTTATTCCAAATTATGTATATAATTATACTGCAAAAGTATGTTAGGAAATTAGGAGCGTGGGCAGAATGTATTTTTCTAATTTGATTAGGAACACTTGCAGTTGTGTAATAGGAGACCACACATAAGAGATTACAGATCGTTAACTCCTTTAAAACTCGATGGTTGTAATGAAATAATTGTAACACCTTTATGAACAAGGCCTGGAAGCTCCAAAGAGCCTGCCATAAAAAAAAATGTAACCACAGCTGGTTTTGAACCAGGGATCTATGTATCATGAGCTAAAAGTCTGCATGATATATTTTTTTTAACTTTTAAAAATTTTGTTTTTTACAAAAGGTACTGGTAAAATTTTTTTAAAGTACAGTATTAGTATTTTATCATAAACCAAATCATGATTATATTGTTATATTTTCATATTCAGTTTGTTTTGGTATTATAGTAAGAGAGATTGTACAAGTGAATGTAACAAATAGACAAACTAATTTGGCAAGACTTTTTTCTACTATTTCAATACAGTTTATACCTAACACTGAGTACTTATTTGGTCTTTTTTTCTGGCATATTAAGACTGATTTTCATATTTATTTTTACAGATTTGTTAAGTTACCAGAATAAAACTTTTGTTTTTCCTTTTCTGATTATTTACGGCATGTCAACACACCTTCTGTTGAAAGCTATGAAATGTGATATGTTAATGGTGGTCTTAACTAGATAATAGCCGAGTAATAAATTTAGATGGCACTGTACTGCAATTTGAATTAGTCATCCTTTATCTGTGATAGGAGACACCATGTGAAATTGCAATATTGTGAAAAAACTTGCAGTTGTTGACTACCCTTTTCTCAGAAGATAAAATTGGCAGTTATATTTCATTTCTTTTGAATGCTCTATGCCAATATCCTTAACAAGTGTTTAAACTTTGTGAGTTTGTTATTATAGATAATGCCTTCAATTCCAAAGCCTGAGTGCTAACAAAGTTTTCCTTCGGAACTCCATGATGAGGCTTCTTGCAACCACCACCAATTTGATCTCAAATGAGCCAACTTATGACACTTCAAAACAATGGGTTCAACAGAGTCTGCCACCAAACCACATACACCACAAATGTCTGAGAGCTGAAGGAATTTATTGAATCCTTACCATAATAATAAAAAAATAAATACCCCCTCAAGCAGCTGCTTGCCACAGAGTTCTGACAGGAGCCTGTCAGTTTATATGCCATAGTAGAAGGTCTGAGAGGAGGCAGGCCCACAGCAGAAAAACAACACAAACACCATACTAGGTCTGAAAAAGTCAATTGTACCCTGTAGTCAGGCTTTTTTTTTTTCAACTGTGTTAAGGCAAAAAAAGTGAATTTTAGACTTTTTTTGCCAAATAACTACTGAAAGGAATTATGACGTGTTGTATGCCAAATTAATTAGCATTTCTGGATTTTCTGAAATTAAAGTATTTAATTTTTTCATTAAGTGTGACTAGTTTTGTTTTAAAGGGCTTTTATAGAGGCATGCAGTAAAAAAATGCATCTGGCATTGCAATTAAAAATTTATTAAAAAAAAATAGAGAAATAATTATAATGCATATGAATTGAAAACTATTTCTGAATAACAAAAGAAAAATTTTTACTTCAAACAAGAAAATTACTCTTTTTATATATTTTTTCTTGCTTACCATACTTTGAGAAAAGTCTAGACTTTTCACTAGCTATGTCCAGTCAGCTTGAAAATTTTTTGAAAAAACAAGTGAACAGATATAGGTCATGTTATATATCAAAAGAAAGAATGTTTAATTTGGATTAAAAAAATGACAAAAAAAAAAGATGGGCAATAAAATTTTCTAAGCAATTTTTTAAGGAAAATTGTAAGGTTGTATTTTTTACATTTTAAAATCAGTAAAAATTAAAAAAATCCATATTTTAAATATTTAAATACCTTAATATATAATTCACAATACTTCAATCTTTGATTTATAAAATTTTTTCAAAATTATTTGGTAGTTTAATGCAAACAACACTCAATGCCAATATTTTTCAGATTGTAAAACACTTAAGACTAAGGTAGCAAATGTTACAAAAATTTATTTTGCTTTAAAACAATATTTTTTAAATAAAAACTGAAAAATAACTCAAAAGGGATAAAGAGCTGTGAAGAAATTAAAAATATTTCAAAGCAAATATAGTTTATTTTTAACCTGTAATTCAAGATAAACACTTCCAGATCAATTTGCATTATATACTGACTACTATAGAAAAGTTTTACTCTACAAAAATGTCAGAAAAATTGGAAATTGCAAATTCTGAATGCTAGTTATGAAATTATTTCAATTTAAAAATAGTATTAAAAAGTCCTATCCTCAAAAATTTTTTTTTATGTCCTGATTGTAACTACCATTTTAAGTTATGTATGCCTAATGATTTAATTTTCAGTCAAACTTCAAATAATTGTTCTTTCTAATTACAGTATATATTTGAGAAGCAATATAAAGAATTCTAGAAATAATTGAAATTGATATCCTCATTCAGAATCTGAGAAAAGTCAGAATTCATCTAAATCACCCTCAAAGTCAATGGAATATTTTAATTTAGAAGAAAACACTATTTTTCTGCACAACTAATATTAATATTAATGTTATAACGTATTTGCCCATCACTATTTTTACCTATCTTCCTCTTGCTTTTCACTTGGCATTTGTCAATTTCTCAGTATCCTGGTATGTGGATTTGTCAAAACAATTGTTACACCATATCTTCCAAACACAATGGAGAAACTTAATGATAATGTGCCAAATGAAAGCTTATAATACAGGTAGTATCATAGGCTATAAAAAATTGGCTCCCCCATGATTTCTTGCCCCCTAAAAAATGAAAAATATGAAAACTATTCTGCTATATTTCCAGAACATGAGTGTTGAAACTAACAAGTTGTTCATTAAATGAAATCTTTAGACATGGGGAGTGTTGCAGACTATAAAAAAATTGACTGCCTATGCTATCTCCCCCCCCCCCCAAAAAAAAAGGAAAATTTGAAAATAATTATTCCCCTATATATCCTGAACACAAGTGTGTGGAGAGTAACAAACTTGCATCAAATGAAAGTTTTATGAGTTTTGCAGATAGATCTCTTCATAAGCTATAAAAAATTGACCTCCCCTGCTTTCCACCCCCTAAAAAAATAGCAAATACAAAAACAATTGTTCCGCTGTATCTTTGGAATGCAAGGACCTACAGGTAGAGTTAGTTTTGAAATGAAAGCTCATATAATGACAATCATAATCTATTTTGCCCCCACCATTCTCTCCCCCTTGATGAAAGGGGGCAGGTAGATTTTTGTGGGGTTCGATCTTAATGAGTCATATCTGAAATTAAAGAATGTCTCCATGTCATGTGCTACCTCAATACTACTCCAAAAGGAAGGTAAAATGTGGTCGAAGTTTGAGTCATATATCAAATGAAAGTTTCAGAAAGTGTTTTTAGTTACAAAGAAAAAATATAAATGAAAAAATTTGGAAAATACCTATATATTTGTCATAAAAAGAAGAAAGTAAACTTAAAGCATATCTATGGTGTAATTGGTCACTGAGTTCATATTCACTTCAAAGGAAGATGGGTGCCAATTTTCCTACACAACAAGATTGCTGGCACCCTTATCTTCCTTTGAAGTGAATAACAATTTAGTGACTCATTGCACCATTGAATATGCTTTAGGTTTATTTTCTACTTTTTAGGGTGCATAGAGGAAGATGGTTATATTCTAAAATTTTTAAATTATTTATATCTAAAATATATTTCATCAGCAAAAAAAAAATGCGAAAACACTTCGTTACTTTCTGAACTATCCAGTCTGTACAGCTAACATGCACACTAAGTTTGAAATCAAAATGAGATGTTTGCCTATCGATATTACGCTCCTATGACATTATAAATTAAAAATAAAATAAATATCCCATCAAGCAGCTGCTTGCCACAGAGGTCTGACAGGAGCCTGTCAGTTTGTATGCCATAGTAGGTCTGTGAGGATGGCAGGACCTCAGCAGAAAAACGACACATACATTCATGCCTTACCCAGGGCTCGAACCCAGGTAGGTCCCTTAGATCAGTAGCCAAGCTTGCTAACCACTTGGCCATGGGACGTTACCGATCACATAATCAAGGAAATAATGATTTGTCTCTTTGTATGCCATTCATAAAAAGATATCTGATAATGGGCAAAGATAATTTAGAAAATTGACTAAAATTATGCAAAAACATATATATGGTTGTATTTTCATGCAAATCATTGAAAACCTCCAATAAAAAAAATGTTCCCATGGTACCTGATTTCATTTTATTGAGAAACAGATGGTGGGATGTTTACAAAATAACTTGATTAACTAGCTGGAGCTCTCAGCCAGCTAGTGGGGGACTGTTCTGAAGATAGAACAGTAGCTATAGCAAAAGCATCATTTGGACTGTCGTAATAGCAGTTTGAACAAGAGAAAGGGCTTTTTATTTTCTGAAACATCAAGTTGAGGAATTAAAAAGAGATTAACACTTTTTAGGAGCTCTGAAATGTCTGTTTTACATATATATATAAAGTTAATTCAAATTAATGTTTAAAAATTTTCTAAAATATTTTTGTTTCTAAAGACTGATTTCATGGCCATATATACAGGCTTTGTGAGCTTGATTTTATAGGTTGTGGCAGTGTAATGGTTAAACAAAGGTTTGTTTCTAAACCTCTGGCCAGAAGAAGCCGCCTGGGGTTTTATAAAAATAGATAACTTTCAAGTATTTTTCCTTTCTACTATAGGTTCCCACAAATCTCAGTTTCTTCCCAACCTTTTTCAGATTTCCAGGGATGTTACTTTTACACCTTTCCTAACAGCTGTTTCCCAACTAAAAATGATTGGCAAGCAGTTACCACCAAGACTATGTACTACAACTACTGAAATGAGACTGTATTGCTTGCTATATAATACAGACAGATTTGGACAAGTATAAGCTACAGTTTAGGATGCAGTAAGAGGTGCCTCAAGGAAAAAAAATGCTTTTATAGCTCTCTTTTTAATATATAAATTATTTTGAAAACATTGTTCATCTTAACTTTACATAGTCATCTTTATATACCAATGTTAGTACACCCAGTCCTTACACAATTCCAATTTTACTTGGTGAGTGAAATACAAGTGGTTTCATTTTACATGATGGTAGACTCAATTTTATACATTGTGAATTTAGATTTTGGCAGTACTGTACATGGTTACAATGCCATCAACTTGTTTTTTATGCAATGTAATGATATGTGTGTTTTGCCAAACCACCGCCCCCTAGTTGTGATTAGTAGAAACAAAATTTTTTCCCCTCAATGAACATAAAAAATCCTCCCAAAATTACTACCATAAAAAAATTAATGCTAAACATGAAACAGAATGAAATGAAACCTTTTATTGCTATGCAATGTGCTTTTGTACTAGCAGTAGCACATTGCAAACAATATTTAATGAATTAACATTAAATTAATGAACAAAAATTTTGCATTTATCATTATGTTCTTTTTTTGTGTACCCTCCTTACCATGCCTTCACTATGTGTTCTCGCCTTACCATGCCTTCACTAGCTTGTAGTTTGAAGTTTTAGGCAAATACTCCAAAATAAGAATATAATGATAAATGCCAAATTTTTGTTTTACATATAAAATAGTGGCAAAAAATAACTGCATCTAATGCATTTTTTCCTCAACTGAGCATGTTGCTAAACAATGAACGTGCTTAACCAAAAACTCCAAAATGTATTTAATGTCATCAGACAACTATTTTGACTCAAACATATCACTAAACAACAAATTTTCAACACTAAAATAAAAAAATCCCAAAAATTTTAATTAAAATTTTTATTAGATAGCTATTTTTATTAGAAAATATAACTGAAAAGCAAATTTTTGTCCTGCACCTAAAAAATTCACCCCGAAATAATCTCCTTGAAGGCAACTCTTTTAACCAGAGCATATCGTTAAACAATATATTTTCAATCTGTACTTGAAAAAAGCCCCACAAAATAATTTCAATGGAGACAACAGTTTTAACTGTAGTTTAATGATAAACAACAAATTTTCTTTCAAATATAAAAGCAAATTATCTTATTGGAGGCAACTATTTTAACCAGAGTTTATCACTAAAGAATTAATTTGGCTTTTCACTTGAAAACCCGAAAATAGCTTGCTAAACAATAAAAGGCAGAAGGGGAAAGCAAAAACGATAAAATCAAAGGATTAACACAAAATTACTTACCTGTAAATGCCTAAAAGTCCATAAATTTTGGTTGGTAAGGGTCAGGGTATATCATCTGCATTACTAAAAGCATTTTTAATTCACACAATTGAAGTTCCCCCACATGATAGTTTAAAGAAATGCACAAATATTCATTTCATATCCAAGATTTTTTACAAATGTAAAAAATTATAAAAATGCAGGATTCAGAAGCCACCAATCTCAGCAGCAAATGATCATGTTTGTCACTTGCTTCTGCAAAAACTTCCAACTGTTGTACTGCACATTACATTCTTACACTGCATTTATTCGCATATTCTCAACTTATATTATGATTATCCATGGATGATCAAAGAATAATAAAAAGCACATTTCCCCATGAGGTGCCATGTTGTGACCGTGAAATGCAGGCCAACCTAGATTTTTTTCCATGTATGTAGATGTGATACATATTGTGAAATAGTAGTGGCATAGTGTCAAGGAAGACACACTGTCATCAATTTGTGTTGATATCATTGGTTTTCAAACATAAAATTAGCTCACTAGGCAAAAAATTTGTCACCCTAGCTGAATGTCACCTAATAGCACATAATGCCTCCATGCGACTGAAGAACAGCCGAAATCTTGTCTGGCATTGATGCCACCAGTGTGCGGATGTAGTGCACATCAATATTCATCCACTCTTCCAGCAGCAAATGCTGGATGGCTGAGACGTCACTTCATTCGTTGCCCCAAATAGTCCCACTAGTTTTCTATGGGATTCAAATCCGGGATTTGGCAGGCCAGTTGAGATGTTTGAAGGCTTCAGAATGCTTGTCGTGTCAATCCAACATACTTCGAGCCCTATGCAAATGACAATTGTCATCTTAGAAGACTGGAGTATCCTTCTGATGTTCACTGTGGAGATGCTGCACAAAAGGCAACATGTGGTCGTCCAGTAGCTCCATATAGCCCTTCTGGTTCAAATGTGCTGTCACCACAACCAAATGACCCATTTCCTTGTATGTGAAACACCCCCAGAACATCACAGAGCTGCCTCCAGCTTGAACAGAACCTTGCACACAGTCTGCATGGAAGGCTCATGCAGCTTACAATGATGTACATGTCACCTTGCATCATTCGAGTACAAGCAAAAATGTGACTCATCCAACCAGATCACACGCTTCCAAGGGTCAAAAGTCCAGTCTTTGTGGTGCCACGCCCACTGTAGTCTTGCAGAGCTGTTAACATGGGTCTCTTCTGCAATACTCTGCTCCAGATATCCATGGCATGCAGTTTCCTTTGGAGTGTTCATTTGGAAACAGCTTGTTGAAGGCCTGCATTGAGACTGGCGAGCAATTCCTGCCTCGTTGCAAAGCAGTTTGCCCTAACAAGTGTGTGACATACTGCAGCGGTCCCTATTGGTGAGCAGTCTTTCTGCCACAGTTCTGGTGACGATTAGCGGTGGACTGCGATGTAATCCACTGCTGTAAGACCCTTTGGACAGTATGTTTTGACACACCTGCACAATTTAAACACTGGTACAATATACATGCTACTCATACTGATAGATTTAATATATATAATAAAATAAATTTAATAATTTTGGATTATGCAAAAAAGGCGTAAACTTAATTTTTAGAATAAAAGTAAATATGGCTATTAATTACCCCTACAACTTTATTCAAAAATGAAAAAAAATTTTCCTGACTGTGAACAATGCAATGCACCTTACTCTTTAACACATATAATTTTTCACTGTAAAAAATATGTAAAAGAAAGAGAAAAATATTATAATTTAAAAAAATATAACTAACAATCCTAACTTTAAAAATATACTAGAACCAGACAAATCTTAAAGCAAAAATTTTATAAAATGCTCATCTTCTTTTTAAGGAACATAAATATAATGTCTTATAAAAAAAATATACATATAAAAAATTATAAAAAAATATAAAAATTTTTTTTCTCGCTGAATGAGTCTGTGTTCGTTTCCTTTCTGTTTGCAGGAATTTTTGATTTGTTTTCACTTCACGCATCTGCAACCCTAGCTGTGCCAAGTAGATGTCTGCAGTGATTGTTTGACCAGTGGCTAGAAGCTGATAATGGATGATATAGCTATAGTCCACCAGACAAAACAAAAATTTCTGTTGGAACCTGGGCTTTGGTGTGTGCAGTACAGATTCACTGGACGACAACCAGTGATACAAATGTTTGGTATTCCTATAGATAATCCATTTTTCATCGCATGTCCAAAAATGACTCATTCTTGTGGCATGACAGCAGCGACAGGCAGATTATAAGCCCACTGGAGTTTGATGCTGGCAGTCAGTTCATGTGGAACCCATTTGCTCAGCTTCCAGGCTTTTTCTAGTAAAAGTGGTGTAAATGCAAATCAATGGTTTCATCACTTACATGGAACCTTTCTGCAAGCTCTTGACTCATCTGACATGAATCTAACTTTTTTTGCTTTCAGTTTGTTGTCATCAATGACGGTTGGTCTTCCCTCGTGGGGTGCATCTTCAAGTGTCTCATCGCCTGGCACAAATTTTTTGGACCACTTTTGGGCTGTCTTTTCACTCACTGTGTTCTCTCTAAATGCCACCCATATCTTATGGGCTGCTTGCACCACTTTATCCCAGTTTAAACTCATAAAGTAAGCACCCTCGAATAACTATTCGATGCAGGTGTGTTTTCATCACCTTCCCCAATTTCACCGAACTGCTTTTCACACTTGCTACATATTGACTGACTCAGTGTGCCATGTGGTTTTGACTGTGTATTGATGCACGTGCACAACTTGCACAATTGTGCTTACATCCTTTTCATTGAAATGATAACATTGAAAATCCACACGAACTTATTTGGTTCCCTGATACTTTTCAAAAGCATTCTACTCTCACAGAAGGGTTGCTATACTCCAACAGAAATAAAAAAAATGTGAAAAATGTTCACTAACTTTTTTGCTTGTTACACTGTTTCTCAGATTTCAGTCATGATTTTTTGTGTGTATTTAAATTGTAATTGCAAAACAATGAATACTTATTACCTGTATAATTAGTGAGATGGATTCTTGTAACACTTTTTACACTTTGGGTGAGTTAAAATATCTGCAGCCATAATCTGTGTTGTGCAATAACTCACACACAGATTTAAAATAATTTATAGATTGTTTCACTCAACATAATATGTAAATATTAGAAATAATGAAATATTTGCCTATGGCATTTTTTTGTATGTACATGGGGAAATGTTAGAAATTTCATGTTATACCATATAAAAATACTTGCACACATAAAAAAGTAGCCTACCAAATTTTCTCTCTCCATCCATTGTTGTGGGGCTGGGCAGCACTTTTGAGGGCTGCTGCTACACACAACATTGAATGTGGGGGGGGGGGGGGTTGGCTCATTTGATGCCATGCCAGGCTCATAATCTGCAGTTTCCAGGTTCGAATCCCACCTGGTCCAACATTTAGATTTATCTTTGCAAAACTCCCCCGCCCTACCCATGGTTAGTGGGGGACACTGGTGGGCTTGGAGAGGCTGCTGTTTGTTAGATGGGATGTTGAACCATGGCCCCTGTGTGTGGGAGAGTCATACCCATGCACATTAAAGAACACTCTGGGTGACCTTTATGGGAGGGTCTAAGCCAGTAAGCAGAGGTCCTGGGGTGGTCCCTCCAGGACCGTGCCTTGCCCATGTCTGGATACAAGTTTATGAGTTTCCTCACACATTTTCTTCCCTTTCTCTCATATCTTTATTTTGTGAGAACAGTTTGGTCTCTCTCATTTTTTTTTTTTGCTTATTTCATTTTGTGAGGACTTGGGCAAGTTCCTCCCACTTCTCTTTCATTTCTTTGTGAGAGCTCGTTCACTGGCTGTGTGGGTATAATGCCTGTGCAGCCCTGGCACTCGATCGGTCATCCCCTTGGGGACCATGAGCACTGAACCACATAAAACACATCCAAAATTTCCGTAGATTCAGTCTGTGCTGTAAAATGGACTCAATACCAGTCCCCATCTTCATCACTGTCCCTTCATCTCTGCAATTCCTGATCAGATGCTTGGCATCATGTCTCCGTTTTTTTTATCAACTAGGGTTTGGAAGGTCTTGTGGGAATACCGAAAAAATGCATACTCTACACTCGCAGAGTAAGAGAGTTCCTGAAGGTAAGTGATAGGATGGCTGTTATGGTGACACCCTACAAATCTCTGAATTTCTCATGTGATATGATCTCGGTGGGGACCACAACCAACCATAATTAGGAGCAAATCAGCCTTTTAGAGTGAAAACAGTCTTCAGTGAAGTTATTCTATGTGGTTAGACTGTAAAAACTTCTCTTTAAATGTCATGAAGGGTGATTCGAATGTCTTGGTTGCAGGTGGGGATGGATGAGGTCATTTCAGTAGCCTCACTGATGATGGTTCTGTAGTTAAAGGGATGCACACGCTTAACAGTGTGGCATGCACCCAGTCTATGGTAGCTGCATATTGTATTGCCAGCTCAGCAGCCATTAGTTTGTTTGGCTGACATCTGTCTGATGCTCTGTGAACCTCTTGTAGAGATCATGTGATTTTTCTGATATGATAAGCAATGGAATTATCTGGCAAATATAGGGAAAATATGTATATGCCTGATTTTTGAAGGAGGCTAAATTTGTCTGACCCTTTTTATAATTTTCTTCACATTTAGAGCTGGGTTGAAAGCAATATTGTTTTTTTTTTGGGGCTCTGAGTGATTTGCAGATTGATTTAGTCAGGAACATAATATATGGATCCGACAAAGGTTGCCTGCTCAGAGACTGTGATTTGGAGGATAGTCGAATCTGTTCTGTTGGTGTTTCTATATTTATTAGCTTCTATTGTTTTTGGGTGGAAGCTATTGAAATAATGGGCACGTCCATCTCCACTTGCAACCAAGATAATGGAATCCCCCTTCATGATGTGGAAAGAAGTTCTTAATATCCCTAACATCACCATATAGTATCACTTCACTAAAGATGGAGCACTACCCTTGCTCCAAGAAGCTTCTGAGTTTGCACCTAAAAAGTTTGTAATATACAAATAGTTTGAAAGATAAAAAAGTTCTAAATTTTATTGCTCAATGACAGAGAACTTTGCTATTTTAATGCATTTAATATTTTCTCAAAAAATGGATTACTTGTAACTAGATTTTTTTAATGATGAAAGTCATGTCATTAGTCACATGTTATGGGTAAGAAAATGAGATAGTTCTCAATAATTGCTGTTGTGGCAATCATTTTATATTAGCTTATTCTTTATTACAGAATGTTCTTTAATAATAGTAACCATGCCACAACTTTGTATTCTGCTCCCATTAATAAAAAAGAAAGATTGGTGATCTAGGAAGAAAGGCAGCAAAAGCAAATTTGAGTCTTCTCTGGGAATTTAAAATTGAATCCCTGAGCACAGTAACCAAACCTAATCACTCACCCACTGTGTAGTTCATAACTCAAATATAACATTTCTTTTAATAGTTACATGGTTAAAAAAAATCCCCAAAAAAGAAAAAAAAATACAGTTATGGTATATATTAATTATTTACATATTTTTGGAAGTATTAAGATTCTTAGAATGTGTATAAACTACAGGCTCCTGTCAGACCTCTACTACTTGAGGAGGTATATATATTTTAATGGAGATACGAACTAGCTGTTGGTAACTTTAGTGGTTAGAATACCCTTTGTGTAACTAGGAGATGTGTGGGTTCGATTCCCATTCATGGCAAAACTCCTTTTTTCCACAATGCTATTTATTGAATTCTTGTTTCAAAACTAGTTCAGGAACATTTTCCTTGCATCTAGTTTATTGTTTGAAAATATTAGAACTTTAGAATTGATGTGATGGTTAAATTTCGCATTTTCTCTGTCATGGGAAGGCACTTTTTAGTTTACTATTTCGTATAGATTCAAGGAAAGTTTTATTTCAGATTTGAATTGCTCATTCATTAGCTCGTGAAGAGTATTTGGTTCTAAAAGTTCCTTGTAGTGTAATAGTTTTTTTTTTCCTTTGGAAAAAACAGGTAGTAATAACCTATTTCAATTTCCCATTTAAAAGCACTGAAATGTTACAAAAAGTCCTGTTGTGTAGCTTTATATTTTATAGTTACAGATGGTAATTCATTAAGTCTAATTTTTCAGAAACAATATTAAATGACTAGAATATCAATTCTCTAATATAAATTGAATTATACAGAGTGGAGAATAATGCAGAAAAAATACTAAAATATGTTCATTCAACTGATTGAAATTTTGAGAAAAATGTATTTTGTATAAACTGTTACTATAGTAGCATTTTTAACCCTAAAAGTGTCAAAAGCTAGATAAGTTTTTTTTAATTAGATTTAATTAATATTTTAATTTTAATTTCTGCTGTTTTATTACTCATAATGAAATGCTCTTTCATTTAATGTGTAGCATGACCTATATATATTGAAAGGACAATTTATTATACACACCCACCTAATATGTGTGTGGATCCCCTTATTTGTGTGTGTGGTTCCCGTACCATTACAGTGACTCGACTGACCTGTGACACCCTGACTTGATGGGGCGTGGGTGGCTTAGTCGGTAGTGCGCCAGGCTTGTAATCTGTAGTTCCCAGGTTCGAGTCCCATCTGGGTCAGCGTTGAGATTTATCTCTGCAAATTTCCCCACCCTGCCCATGGTCAGTAGGGGACACAGATGGGCTTGGAAAGGCCGCCGTCCGTTGGATGGGACGTTAAGCTGTGGTCCCATGTGTGGGAGAGCCATACCCTGTGCACGTTAAAGAACACACTGGATGGCCTTGACGGGAGGCTACCATCTGTCTTCCAACAGCTGTTCCAGTGGGTCCCCTCCCCCAACCTTCTCTGAGCCTTTGTGTTCCATGTGACCTGGCCATTTAGCCCATGGTGTGCAAAAAAGTGCAGCATGTTGTAGTTGGAACCTCAAGTCATTGGACAAAGCTACACATTGAACAAAATTACAAGTGGCATATATTGGTGACCCGAGTGAATTATTTCTTTGTCTATGTACCTTTGTCCACTGCAGACTCATAGTCTGGTGACATGCTTGTTAACAAGAATACTTAATGTGGGCATTGGCTTCCATAGCCCAGTCATGCCAATGTATGTTGAATGGCCTTTGCACAAACCTTTGTAGCTGCCCCATCTTTGAATGTTGACATTTTTGTCTGCACTGCAACTCTCCATTCCAACCTTACAATAGGGAAGAGGCAGTGCTCATTTCAAGCATCAAATGCCTGGTTACAGCCAAGTTTTTCCTCATGGGTTCAAGTTTTTCCAGTTTTGATGTCCTGGTATACACGTGGATGGTAGCAGATGAAAATCCTAGATATTCTGCAGTTGCAGATGTGGATCACCCAATCTTCCTTGCACTGCCCATGGTTGAACTTGCTCAGGCTGCCACGTACCCATCATAACAGTCACAGATACAGCAAGCATGTAGCTATCTCACCTAACCAACAAGGGGTTTCGGCTGACCACACATTATTTGACTGACTGCATTATTGTGGTGGAGTAGGGTAGGTTTATGGATGAGTGCCATATGTATAATAAATTTGCTTTCAATGTATATATCTGTTAGTCATAGCAGGAAAAATTCTAAAGTTGTTTTTCTGCTGAAAAAGTCAAATTAACTGGCAACAGTTGCATACACTTAAAAATTATTTTATAAAATCTATCAAAATCTGTTTTTAAAAAAAGTTTATTTGCTTTGCAAAACAGTTACTGTAAACACAAAAATGTTACTTTATGCTTATATAATTTCAAGCAAACCTACTATTGTATGTTCTGATTACATGTTTTTTTCCAGTTATCAGAATCTCTTGAGTCACACTATGCTTAATATTTTAAGCTGGCCAGATTTTATCTTCTGAATTTCTGATGCTTTTGAATCCAGAAATGAATATAAAAATCATTTATGGACCAAAGGTGTGATATAAAAACTGACAATGACAGAATATGTTTCATATTTTTTTGCCAGTTTTTTCACCACAAGCCCCCTTTTTATTTGGGGGGGGGGAGCAGATTTTCTAGTTATTCTTTTATGCTTTTCAAAATATTTTTGAAGGCCAAAGATCTTTCACAGATCATCAACTGAGTAGACTTACGTAATAATTCAAATTACAAATTCTACATACATTCATGTTGAAATTTGTCAATTTCAAAGGTCTTGAATTAAGCTTTAAAATAAGGAGTCACATTAACTGTGTTATTAAATTAAAATTTTAAGGCTATTGACCTCTAGTATGAAGCTGGTGTTGGAGTTCCTGCTGAGTGGGAATGCTATGCTGCATTATGCAGCAAAGGTTCTTTTACCTCTGAGCAACTTTTTTTTTGCACATAATGAACTCCAGAACCTGAAGGATTCTGAGAAGTATGGAGAAGGATATCCACTGGACACCTATTAGAAGACTGATGGAAGTCTATCAAGGCCATTCAACATGTTCTTTAATGTGCACAAGGTATGGCTTTCCTGCACATATGACCACATATATTCTATCCAATGGATAGTGGCCTTTTTTTTTTTAAAGTCACTCAGTGCCCCATTGTGACTGAGGGCAAGGTGGGAGTTAATAAATAAATCTCCTCAAGCAGCTGCTTGCCACAGAAGTCTAACAGGAACCCATCAATTTACATGCCATGGTAGGGCTGTGGGGATGATGGGATCTCAGCAGAAAACAAACATCCATACCTTAACTGGGGCTCAAACCCAGGTCCCTTTGATCAGTAGCCAAACTCACTAACCACTCAGCCACAGGATGCTGCAGTGGAGATAAATCTCAATGCTGGCCAAGGGGTAGGGGGGGGGGGGGGACTAGAACCTTGGGAACTAGAGATTACGAACCTGGCACACTACTGACTGAGCCAACCCCTATTCCATGTCAAATGATTTACTGTTTGAGGAAGTTTGCAAAAGGTGTATGAAGGGCAAAAATAATTACTCCTCATTAATTATTTGAATAGGCAGAAGAAAATATTAAGTCAACATCTTTCCAGTATACAACAGCACCTATGTAGCAGCATGAACAACTAACTACATGAGAGATTTGCATATATTGGTGAAATAGCATACATGAAAACTTTACCCATTCATATTTTTAAAGAAAAATATTTTAAAAGTTTTTATTTTCCAAAAGTTCAAAAAAAAAAACCCCCACACATCTGACGGTAAGAGAAAATAATTTTTGCAGTAATTTTAATGATTTGTGAAACAGTATTTTGATAATTATATATTCATAAAGGAAAGGTGTTAACTCTGTCCCTTTGTGAGTATAACAATCTGTATTGGGTTTGTTGTGTTTCAAACACAATGTCAAGAAAGAATGAAATATTTGTTTTAGGGTTAACAATAAGAAACAGATGTATCCTTTTTCCTACAGTTAACCAGAAAAACCCAATATTTTAATCACACACACAAAAGTAAAGTTGTTTGAAGCATTTTGCAACAAAAAATCACACTGATAGCTGAAAAAATTAATGGGCACTGTGATTAGAAGTTTCTTTTCACAAAGTGAAAGCGTTCTGCAAATTTAATTTTCAACTAAAATTTACCTTTGTTATTTCAAACTGTCAGTATTGCATCATACTTTACTACACAGATTTCCACGAATTTGCTCGTATTTTGATATTGAAATTTTAATCACTGATAAATTATATTTCAAAATTTTTAAGAGATTTAAAGGGATGCTTTTTTAGAGATATTCAAGAGAAAATTCTTTGATTAATGACTTTGAAATTTATTTTCAAAATATATACCTTATTTAAAAATTTAAGACCTTTAAAATGTGATCATTGTGGCACTGTTGCCACCATAAACATGTTGGTTTAAATGAAATTAGAGATGTGTTTAAAAAAAGATGCAACACTCAAATTCAGAATTTTTTTGAAAAATATAGTTACTATTAAGCAGAAATGCAAAATAGCCTTTTAGATTTACCAGTGAGTATACAAACATACTAAATTTCATTAAACTGGAGGTAAGGTTGTATGAATTATGTTGATTTAATAGGTAATCACATTGTATTTTTAAATCTTATACTGGTGCAAAACAAGCATTACTTCTTAAACTGCTACATGAGAGAGGATATAAAATCCAAATATTGTTATCAACTTTTTATCATTTAAATATCTGTTTTCCTGTAATGCAAAAGTTAGAACTATACTCCATTCCACCTAAATTGAGACCCAAATAAACAAATCAAGACGACACAAGGAAGTTTATCCTAGTATCAGTGTGCAGTGACTGCTATTGCTTACATTTTTAGGTCTCATTTTTAAGGACATGTTAAACTTGTGGATATAAAACATGGTATCAGTAATGTATGACCTTATAACTCCAGTGCTAAATAATAAACACAAGTATCAATTTATATAAATGCTTGTGAAAAAATATGAAATAATATATTACCGATAGAAACATTTGAATGAATTTAAAATGAAAATGCTATTTCAGTCTGTAATTTTCTGGAAATTGCTATTCTCTAATATTGCCTATGTATCATTACTATTGCTGCTTTGTAAGACAAGTATATTTTTAAAAACTTGTTCACTTATTACATCAACTGCCACATTTTAGAAACTGTTGAAACCCAAGTTTCATCTAAATAATAAATTTTCTTTTATGTCCATGATATATTTCAATTTGCCAAATAATTTCCTCTCAATGTTGTTGCATTGCTCAGTGAAAGCAGCTTTACATTGTGTGTGGAAAATCTAAAGCCATATCTGTATGATATTAAACTTCAGTTAATATTTTGTTTGTTAAATTCAGCAGCTTGAACTTTTCTCCTGAAAGCTGTCATGGTAAATTGATTGCACTTTCATAACTGTTAATTAGGTATACAAAATATTCAACTTGAGTCATATACTTGTAGAGACATAATATTTTCAAAATTTTCACTTGCAGTTCCTTTATTGTGTTTTCACATATTTCATCATTAGATTTGAAACTTGACATATAAGTAATTGTAAGCAGCTTCTGTTGGCTATTCCATTTTCACTGCGCACAAATAATATTAATTGCCATTGATGCCATCTTGTCTTCTTCGAGAGCTGGTGCATTCATAAATCTTCTGATTGTTAATTTAAGTGCTAATAATGTTTAAGTGCATCATCTAGCAACCAAATATAGAATGTTTTATGTTTCCTGATCATTGCTTTGTTGGAACCAATATATCAGAAAAATCTACAAATTTTGTTATGCAAACAAATACATTTATATGTAATATGTCTTTAGCTAATAGGCAAATAGCTGTTTACATCAGGTGTCAACTTTGGTGAAATAGAGTATAGTATTGATATTCTAAAAACAGCTTCTTAAAAATGGTTGCATTCTTTCTGAACTTCAGTTGCATGCAAACCAGTTTTCTCGTGATGACTAAGCTATTGTGAGTTCTGTCTATTTCTAGGCCTTTAATCCTTTAAAATATTGTGTTTGTGTGTGCCATACCTCCAGACTAAAAATATTACATATAAAAATTACTTTCATTAATATATTTCTTCTTTCATTATTCTTAAGTTTCATTTAATACTTTTACCAAGTAATGATCTAATTTCAGCTCCCCTATACAACTGGTGTTCCTAATTAGTTCATTTTCTGTTAATTAAACCAATCCTATACTTAGGTTCACCAGATGACACCTATATGTATTTATAAATGTCTCTATTTGAAAATAATGCTAGTTGCTTTTAAACCATTGTTTATTAGCTGTAAGAGAGATTCTCTGCTGCTGTCAGTTTTAAAAAGGCCCATTACTCAGAATCTGTACTGATTAGGCATTAAGTCATGTACATTATATATTTCCTTCCCTAAAGATTTAAAGATATCCATTAATTGTCCCAAAAAATCTCTTACTCTTATCAGATGCCTCAGTGGGAGCATGGCAGCAAGTAACTTTTAAATCTTTAATGTAGATCAGTTTTATTTCACATGTTTGTCATGTTTTTTGTAGCAGTATTTTCCACTGGACAAAGGGATAGTCAATAGTCTTATTTTTCTAGTTTTGATACGTTGCTGAGAGCACTATTTAATGTACATTACTGATCAAAATAATGAGAAGAGTAAGACATTACTGATGTAGTACATTATTCAAAATCTTGCAAGTTCTAAGATTTTGTTTTTGCAAATTCTAAGATTTTGTTTTTGCAAATAATAGTTGTCAGAGATACAGAAATGCATTCTTTTGCACCCAGTGCATTAGAACTTTAAAAATGCTTATTGACTGTAGTCATGCTGTGATTTATAGGAGCAAATTTACTAATTCAGTAATAAAGTATCACAGAAAAATGTCATGTAGACAAACACTTGAAATAATTAGCTGAAAGCACTTGGTTGCTCTAAGTGGGATTCGAACCATCTCCTGAAGCATGCTAGGCAACATAACCACTAGACCACCAGAGACTGTTTTCTTCAACAATGTGATATATAAGCATTCCTGCATTTTTGTTGAATGGATGATGGGGAATGTTTATATGTCACATTGTTGAAGAAAACTGGTGGTGGTCTAGCAGTTATGATACTAGCATATTTCTGGAAGATGTAGGTTCGAATCCCACTCAAGGCATCCTTTTTAACATAATTATTTGAAGTAAATTTACTAATTTTCAAAATTATTCCTAGAACTCTATTCTAAATGCTAGTTTGTTTTTAGGTGTGTGCAGTTTGCTAGTCTTAATTTGTAACTTGAGTTAATACAATGAATTTAATCATATTATAAAATTAGTTTTAATAGTTTTCTAATATTTCAACTTATATATTAGCTACCTCAGTCTCCTATTACCATGGCTCCCCCTTGCTATGCAGATCTGGGTAAACAAGCCCGTGACCTATTCAGCAAAAACTATCGTAAGTATATTTAGCACTCTATTAAATCTTAAATGGAAGTTAAAATTTTCCATTGATGACAAAGTATAAAAATACTGAATAATATATGCATCCAAGTTAAAACTGGCTTATACTATAGTGCCATTATAAATATGAAACTCAAAGATTTTATAATATTACATGTATATTAAATTACAGGTTAATATATTAAAATTCTAGTATCCAAGAAATTTTAACTAGCTATTTAATAGTACTGGTACTTTATAGAAACTTCACTGTTCACAGTGGTGTAAAATTTCATAAAAATTTAAAACCTATTATAAAATTAAGTTTTTTTTATTATCAGAAACTAATTTTTGAATGTAAATGATTTTCCAGTATGTAAAGCTACTACTTATCAAAGAGTGATATGAATGTCAAAGACCCAAACTATTACACCTACAAAACCTGATCTGTTGTCTGAAAAAAAAAATTATATCTCTGTTGCAGATGTCCAGTTTACCAAATGTTTGGATTTTGTCAAATTTATTTATTTATTTATTTATTTCCAAACATTTATGCATCTGTCAGTTTTGAAACATCAACTCGTATATGAAAACATTTCTAGTTTCCTTCAAGCATAATGATTTCAATCCTTTGACTGTTAAGTATGAAATACATAAAGAGTGAAATTGCTTTTTATTTTAGTGTTACTTCTAGCAGATGAGTAAAGACAGACTTTAAATTCATTTAAAATCTTAAAGTTAGTTAATAAATTATTTACAGGGTGCAGAAATAATATGTTTATATTGTGCATCTTAAATTATATAATGAATTTTTATGTTCATCAACCTTTCAAGTACTACTTTTGCCATAGAGGACTGGTGTTAAGAATATGCACGCTAGGCAGTTGCCTGAGGTAGCAACCTTTAAGGATGCCAGACATAATTTCCCATAGTGGAGTTTTCCAAAGTGTACTCTGTGAAGCCTGGAGCAATAGGTCTGAGGTCTCTGAGAAAATATTTGATAGTCCTGTAGAGCAATATTTTAAAGTAAAAATTTAGAAGTTTGTTTTTATCTCGCTTTCTTTGAAAACGAGATATTAGTTTCACTTTATCATCTGTCTGTCCATCTGTCTGTAGACATCAAATTTTTTTGTTTACGAAGATAAATTAAAAATTCTTTTTGTGTTGGATAGGTATTGATGAAATATTATGATATGCACTTTCTGAATCTCTCTAAAGCTATAATTATGCCCTCTAGCCATGGAAATAGTTGAAAATTCCAGAATTTCAAATGAATACTGCAAACAATGTATGCTAGAAATTTGAAATTTTTGTGGTGGAATGTGTGAAGGTCACAAAGTTTCCATTGCCAACAATGAGTTGATCCCTTAGACCCAGAGAGGGTGGGAAAACATACTTTTTTAGTTTTACCAGATAACTGTTTTTGGTGATAAATGAAAAATTCTTTTTGGGTTAGATAGGAACTGATAAAATATTATGATTCATGCTTTTTAAATCTTGTGAAAACTAATTGCACAAAACAGTGAAAAAGATCGAAAATTCCAAAATTTGAAATGAATATTGCAAATGTGTATTAATGATAGAAATATGTAATTTTGGTGATGGAATGTGAATGTCGTGAAGTTTTCATTGGAAACAATGAAAATGATAAGTAGAAAACCCTTTTTTAAATTTGATTGGTACAAATGAAATATTAGAATTTGCATTTTTCAAATACTTAGTAGTTTTAATATATGTATATCTTTACAGATCACTGAAATGATGAAACAGCAGAGCTGTTATCATGTTTTACAAATAATATGTATAGAATAGAAATTTGAAAAACTAGTAGTTTTTAAGATATTCCACTAAACAGCAATAACACTGGGCAACACACAAAAAAGGCTTTGAAATGAAAAGAGACAATCTTTACCAATTTTGAGGTGCTGAACACGAAAATGACAATAAAATTTGTCGATTGGTTTTTGAGAGACAGAGATGGTCATGTATAAACAATTCAGTCTGCATTGAGTACATAGGTACCATTGAGCAACGCTGTATTTTAAACTCCAGATTGCAACATATTATGGGGCAGGGGTGGCTCAGTCGGTAGTGCGCCAGGCTCGTAATCTGTAGTTCCCAGGTTTGAGTCCCAGCTGGGTCAGCGTTGAGATTTATCTCCACAAAATTCCCCGCCCTGCCCAGTGGGTCCCCTCCCCCAACCTTCTCTGAGCCTTCGGGGTCCATGTGACCTGGCCATTTAGCCCATGGTGTGCAAAAAAGTGCCGCTCAGAGGTAAAACAAACAAAACAAAGCAACATATTATGTTGTGTTGCATCAGCCCACCTTACACACAACCTCCGGAGGTATTGCATCATTGTCTGATGCAATGTAGTTGAGTCATGACATCACGGCTTGATGATCGCTGACAAAAGATGATGCAATCGCGATGTCTTGTAAGGTGAACAAGTCTTTTGAGCGACCCCCATTTACCCCTGGGTCATAAGTACAACACAAGTGATCCTTGCAGTTTTAATCCAGCAGTAGTTATGCCTTGTAACTGTGTTAATAGTGCAGATACATTTTGTTACATTTGCGGGAATTTACGTTTGGAAGCCAGAAAAGGGCCATCACTCCAATAGTGAAAGTGGCGTATTAGTTTTATTTTGGATGCAAGATCAGGAACCAGAACAAGGCCTGGGCCCCACACCTATGCTGCAGTATGTGTGCAAGAAATCTCCCGAAGTGGCTGAAAGGCAAAAAAGTGGCGATGCTTTTGCTGTTCCTATGGTTTGGAGAGAGCCAAGCAGTCACGCAAATGACTGCTAGTTCTGTATGGTTCCACCTGTTTCTGAAGGCATCACAAGGAAAAAGAAGTGGACAATAGCGTACCTGAATATACAATCTGCTCTCTGACCAGTTTCGAACAGCGAAGGCCTTCCCATTCCCGAACCTCCAAAAGAATTTTCCAGCAATTCAGACTATGAGGAGGGAGGCGAACCGACGTCAGGTTCTCGGCAGCCTTCGGTGTCTAATGATAATCCATATTTCTGCCACAGTGCATCATCTGCACCACACATTCTCACCGAAGAAGCAAAGAACGATCTTGTTCACGATCTGGAGCTGTCCAAGGCCAAAAGAAGAATTACTTGGATCAAGACTTAATGGAATCTTCTCAAGGAAAATGTCTGAGTGACTTCATTTCGAACTTATCATGAGCAGTTTGCGCCTTTCTTCAGAAAGGAAGATGACCTTGTGTTCTGCTCCATTGTAGATGGCTTGATGAATGCCCTCAGAATCAAACATGACCCTCAAGAATGGCAACAATTCATAGACTCCTCAATATTGTGTCTCAAGGCCGTGTTGCTGCATAACGGAAATTGACTTCCATCCATTCTGGTCAGACACGCTGTCTACATGAAAGAAACCTATGACAACCTAAAACAGCTGTTGAATTGTCTTCAATACAGCAAGTATGGCTGGCATTTCTGTTGTGACTTGAAGGCAGTGGCTCTGCAGCTGGGATGTACGAATTACTGCTGTTTCTTATGTGAATGGGACAGTCGAGCAAAGACTGCACTACGTGAAGAGAAACTGGCCTCAGAGGAAATCTCTGAAGGTCAGAGAGAAGAATGTAGAACATCCAGCATTGGCAGAAACACACAAAATTCTGCTACTGTCCCTACACATCAAACTCAGTGTGATGAAAAACTTCATAAAAGCCATGGACTGGACTGCAGCTTTCAAGTACTTGGCTGACAAATTCCCTCGACTTGGCGAAGCATAAATTAAAGAGGGAATTTTTGTGGGTCATATCTGCGAACTGTTCAGAGACCAGATGTTTGACAACCTGCTTCAGGGTGATGAGAAAAAGGCTTGGGATGTGTTTTGTCTGGTGTCAACTAAATTCCTCTGGAATGTCAGGGAAGACAACTACAAGAAACTGGTTAAGGACATGTTGTCTCTGTATCACAAACTTGGCTTCAATATGTCCTTCAAGATCTACTTTCTCCATTCCCACTTAGATTTCTTCCCCAACAACTGCTGCATTGTTAGTGATGAGAATAGTGAATGTTTTTACCAGGACATTGCAACGATGGAGAAATGATACAAGGGAAACTGGTCCACTTCAATGTTAGCTAACCACTGTTGGACACTCGCCAGAGATGATCCTGAATAGTTGTACAAGCGACGGGTAAAGCGACATTGGAAGTAGAAGCGGAGAGTTACCAATACATGTCATATGTATGTATGTACATATTACTCTATTATATAAGAAACTATTGCAGGTTATGCAATAGTTTCTTATGAGAAAGAGGCATGACTTTTATGAAAATTTGTTGCTCAGTGTAATTTACTCAATTTTCTGAGAGAGGTATGGGAAATGCAACTTGTTAGATTTAAGGAATAAACAACAAATACTTTTATGTTGTATATTCCCAATCATAAGCTAAATCAAAATTTTTAAGGAATGAAACAGTAGGCAAAGGAAAAACTTCTTTCTCTTGAAAACGAGATTCTTATACATGTGCCAGAGGCGATATGAGTCCTTTTAGTTATAATTAACCTATTGTAAATTATTGTGTTAATATTCAATAAATAAGCTAGACACTGCATCATAAAATTTTGGCAGGGAATATATAAAACTAAGTGTGGTTTGGCAAAACAGGCTTCAGCTAATGCATATTTCTTCTGTCAGATTGGGGAAAATTGACTTTCCCAGTTGGAAGGGGTGGAAACAGAGGCAGGCTCAGAAACATGAGGTGCATAGGAGGCCTTCAGGGCAGTAGAGTTCATGAGCATCTCACTGGGTATTTGTTCTAAAATGTTCTTAACTGCAGATTGGAAGAGAGAGGGAGAGATTTAGTAAGACTCATTTTTTGGTCTATGTAGCTGGTTAGGTAGCTTATTGCAATCACTGTAGGTTTGCTAATCAATTTTGGCACCATTTTTTTCCTTCAATTTTCACTATTGTTTCCTTCTATGCTCTATTAAGTACACTCACTTAAATCCTCACCAGTGAAAAAAAGCTATTTCTTCTTTGGATTGGAGCCCACTGTCATACAGTACTTTTCATGCTGCATTTTTCTTCAGTGTTTTACAATTCATCACTGTTTACCCTTTTACCAACATATTCAATATGGATCAGTGACTATAAAAGGAAACTTTGTTTCATAACAATCAGATTCTGGAACAAACAAGCAGAACGTCTGAATAGGAAAAGTACTATCAAATTCTTTGGTGATTGAAAAATGAGGAAGTGTTAAGAGGAAACACCTTATCCACTGGATTAGCAGAAGACAAGAAATGTGTCTATGATGAGAGTTATTTTTTCACATTTATTTTTAATTCTAATAGTGCTCTGATACCTGCCAAACTACACATAAATGGCCACTGAATTACAAACCTTTGATACCAAGTTGGACTTCCTCTAGCCCTAATCATAGCATGTATGTGGCTTGGCATAGATTCCACAATGTGTTGGAGTGCCTTTACATCTGCAGCAGACCAGGCATTCACCAGAGAGTCCTTGAACTGGCTCAGATTTGTCAGAAGGACTTTGCTGCCAGATCTGTTTTTCTAACATGTCCCATACATTCCCAATGGGGTTCAGTTCCGGGCTTTGTGGTGGCTCCGGAAGATGGCGAAAGTCTGTCATGCTTGCAGAACCACTGCTGAACACATCTTGTGTGATGGACAGTAGCATTTTCGACCATGAAACAGCTGTCACCTGTTGGATAAAAGTCAACATTGCAAGATGGACTTGATTGGCAACAATGCTCAGATAATCCTTGGACGACAATATCAGGGGACTCGTTCCGTACTAGCAGAAGTGTCCCAGAACCTTGAGTTGTGTTTACATGGCAAGTTGGATGTATTGCTTCATGGGGCTCCCATCAAACTCACTGCCTACTTTCTGTACAGAACAAGGTGTACCATGACTCATTGGACCTCATGACTTTTTTCCAGTCTTCCAGTCGTGGTGTTCCTGACACCACTGTAGATGAACTTTGCAGTTCTTCCCAGAAATCAGTGGTTTCCATATAGGATGTGTCTGCTAATACTGATGCTCTTCAATTTCCTGTGCATAGTTTGCTGAGATATGGGTCGGGAACCAGCCTTCATTGAATGCTTCGGTCAATTGTTGCACACAGGAAGTCCTGTTTATCTGTACTTCATTACATTCTTACGTTTAAGCCTTCTAAGACTACGGCGATCTCATTCCTAACAGATTGTCGTCGCTTCACACTTAAGCCTCTTTGACAAGCAATATGGATTATTTTTTCACTGATTAAAGACCTAAGATATCTCACCTTTTGAGACACCGGTCAGCTCTGCTGTTTTTAAAATCATCGCTCCAGGCAGATGGGCACCCACAATAAGCCCTTTATCGAACCTCTAAAGATCCTTTGTTTTTTCCATCGTGATCAACACTACTGACAGTTACTGATGAGCATCAGTCTTAAATAGTAGCCTAGATCATGTGGTGATGCATATGACCACGTATTTTGCATATACGCTGCACAAGTGACATTTATGTACATCTGCATTAAGGTTTCTAATCCAGTGGCTGGTGTATGTACAATAGTATTAGATTTGTATGATTAGAAATTTAGTACGAATAAAAAGTGGTGGTAGTGCCGCTGTCAAATAATACTATTGCATTCAAAACTATTTCAATTATAATTACATATTTAAATAAATTCAACAGTTAACACTTTATAATAATCAGGAGATATAACATCTTGATATGAGGGATTGTGTGTGTAACCTTAGAGGTAAACAGTTTACCTATACTAGTTATATACTGTTAGATAGATCTGTGTGGTTAAAGTGTATAGTTAGTATAATAGATAATTTCTAATTTGTTATTTCCATCAGGCTAGTAACAAGTTGCTACTTATATGTAAAGATGTCTTTGTTAATTTAAGTATGACTGAATTATGCAAAGAGCAGCTAATAGAATGATATGTTATCAGAATATTTGATTGTTAATGTAGCTGTCTTAAAACTCACTCTCTCATATTGAGGTATTATATCCCCTGATTATTATATAGTGTTAACTGCTGAGTTTATTTAAATATAAAACTTATGCATTGTTGTTATCAGTCATTTTCATATTTTTTTTTTAGAAAATTGCTTTTTTTTTTAAAGCAAAATTTTTTTTGAGACAGTGAGTTTTTAAACTTTACTGTTAGCTAATATTGTATGCATTTACATAATATTTAAGTGGCATATCTATTTAAAACTAAAGAAAAAATTTAATATTTGAGTAATAGAAATAGGAAATAGGTAAAATTATTTGTAAAGAGCAGTATAAATAAGCTCATCGGACAAAAAATTAGTCATCTCCCGCTGTAAGAGGGTTATGTCCGTTCGACAGCAACACAGGGCGCACCAATGATAAACGCATCCTACAAATAGTTGTGCCGTATGTTATGGGGTTCATACAGTGACAAGAAGTGGTTGTGTGCCACATGTGTGTTAGTTGCTCGGTGAAATATGGGTCGCGCCAAAGATGTGAATGAGTGGCAAAAAAGTGTTATTGCGTTTGGCCGAGCCAAAGAGCATTGTATACAAGTTGCTGCCTTTGCAGGTGTGTTGAAACATACTGTCCAAAGGGTTTTCCAGCAGTGACGTACATTACAGTCCACCGTTAATCGTCGGCAGAACTGCGGCAGAAAGGCTGTGCTCACCAGTACAGACCGCTGCAGTGTGTCACATGCTGTTAGAGCAAACTGCTTTGCAACAAGGCAGGAATTGCTCGTCAGTCAGTCAATGCAGGCCTACAACAAGCTGTTTCCGAATGAACACTCCAAAGGAAACTGCATGCCACAGATATCTGGAGTAGAGTACCGCAGAAGAGACCCATGTTAACAGCTCTGCAAGACTACAGTGGGCGTGGCACCACAAAGACTGGACTTTTGACCCTTGGAAGTGTGTGATCTGATTGGATGAGTCACATTTTTGCTTGTACTCGAATGATGCAAGGTGACATGTACATCATTGTAAGCTGCATGAGCCTTCCATGCAGACTGTGTGCAAGGTTCTGTTCAAGCTGGAGGCGGCTCTGTGATGTTCTGGGGGTGTTTCACATACAAGGAAATGGGTCATTTGGTTGTGGTGACATCACATTTGAACCAGAAGGGCTATATGGAGCTACTGGACGACCACGTTGCCTTTTGTGCAGCATCTCCACAGTGAACATCAGAAGGATACCCCAGTCTTCTAAGATGACAATTGTCATTTGCATAGAGCTCGAAGTACGTTGGATTGACATGACAAGCATTCTGAAGCCTTCAAACATCTCAACTGGCCTGCCAAATCCCGGATTTGAATACCATAGTGAACACCAGAAGGGATACCCCAGTCTTCCAAGATGACAATTGTCGTGTGCACAGGGCCTGAAGTGTGTTTGATTAGCCTGATGAGCATTCTGAAGCCTTTGAATATCTCGACCTAGCCCACCAAATCCCCAGATTTGGATCCCGTAGAAAACTTTGGGGCTGTTTGGGGCAATATATGAGAGCCGTCCCAGCCATCGGGGCGAACTGGAGCATTTGCTTGGGAAGAGTGGATGAATATTGATGTGCATCACATCTGCACACTGGTGGCATCCATGCCAGACAGGATTTTGGCTGTTCTTTGGTTGTACGGACTTATTTTAAATAATTTACTATAAGTTGGAAATTAAAATTAAAAATTTTACCTGCATTTTCTATTAACTTTGAATTTCTTCTCCTTTATTTTATTGTTCAGAATTAAATTTTCTTTATTTGGGTGTAGAGCAGTACCTAGCTGTCAAGAAAAGCTTCATTTTGTGAATAAACTTCTATTTGAAACTGAAAATTTGCATTATCATCCATTGTGTTTGGATTATAATGCAAATTTTTAGTTTATTCACAAAATGGAGCTTTCCTCAAAATTCTCAAATCTCAGAGAGTTACCAGAACCTCACGCTCTTATTTACCTCCTTCACATGCAGATCGCATTATGTCCATCTGCACATCTTCCGGCCACTCTGAACCTGGATGTTGAGCCAACGACATTACAATTTATTGCACCCAACTCTCCCCACATTCAACAAACTGCTCCTAGCCTAATGCATAAAGCTGTTCACTTTCCACCTGATGATGCACCCACAGTAAGGGTGAAAACTCATTGATTTTAATGTGTTATAAGCACTCTAGGTTTTCATATGTATCATTAGTTATTATTGACACCACTGCTGTCGCAAACTTCTATCAGTGGAAGAAAATTTCACTGTAAGCACCAACTCCAATTCATCAGCATACCATATCATCTTCTCCACTTCAAACCTGCTGTGCCTCATTACTTGCTGGCAAGGAATTTATAAAATGCACTTGTCACTCACTATCAACTTTCATTTATAAGTTCCCCTCACTTTTCACCTACGGTATTTAAAATTTCATTAATTACTTTTGATACCAGGTAGCATTGGTATTTTGTTGAAATGTTTAGGTTCCATGTCTACAGGACTTATCCTGTGATTATTTACTACTGATTTATTGATTTAATGTCCCGAGCGTGAGTGACAAATATTAATTCCATCTCTAAAGAGGCAACAGAGTTGTCCACTTCCTGGATAGATGGCACCACTAGTGCAAATCAAATAAATAAAATCCAGAAAGCTTATAAGGTCACTAAGCTGAGAAAAGGTTAGCCATTGATGGTGTAGTGGTCTAGCATAACAGGCATGTTTCCTGGAGATGTGGGTTCAAATCCCACTCATGGCAAAACCAAATTTTTTTCAGCTCATTTCATGAGTTTCATGTCTACAGAATTTATCCTGTGATTATTTACTAATGTTTTAAAACATTTAACAGTGTCATAGAGTACTAAAGAGTATTTAATACAATGTGTCATAGAGTATTATATTTCTATTAATAGAGTATTGAAGATATTAATTTAATTTTAATTAACAAAGAGTTGTCAAGTGATAGTAAAAGGTTTTTTGATGGTATTTAAGGTTTAAAGATTAACTCTTATCATGCCAGGCCTGAAAAACTGAATTGTATCTGTGGCCAGGCTTTTTTTCAACTGTGCTCAAAGAAAAGTGATTTAAAACTTTTGCCAAATAACTAATAAAAGGAATTATAGCATTTTGTATGCCAAATTAATCAGCATTTAATTCTGGATTTTTATGAAAATATTGAACAAAAAGATTACTAGTTTTGTTTCAATAGGGCTTTTATTGAGGCATTTAGTAAAAAAAAATGCATCTGGCAATGCAAATAAAAATTTATTTAAAAAAAATAGACAAAAACAGTTATACTGCAAATGAATAGAAATTCTACTTATTTCTGAATATGCTTAAATCAAGAAAATTACTCTTCCAGTTTTTTTTCCAATACTATACTTTGAGAAAAGTCCAAGCTTTTCACTAGTTGTAGCCAGTCAAATAAACAAGTTAACTTCAGAATTTTATATAAAAAAAAACTCAACAGAAATTGGCCATGCTATATATCAAAGAAAGAACATTTAATTGTTAAAATAATGATGAAAATTAAAAAACATATAAATATAATTTTTATAAGCATTTTTAAAGAAAATTGCAAGATTTTCCTGTGAAACTTTACAAAAATGTCAAAAACTTATCTAGCATTCAGAAATGGTAATTTTTTCTCAAATTGCTTCATTTTAATCAAAAAAGTACTAAAATTAGTCCTATCGTTTAAACATAAAAATTTTCATTATAATGTACTAATCAGATGCCTCCTAAAGTAGCTTCCATTTTAAGTTGCATATGCCTAATGATTTAATTTTTGATCAAATTTAAATTTTTTTTTCTGCAGTATATATTTGAGAAGCAATATAACTATTGTAGAAATACTGGAATCAATATCCCCATTCAGAATCAGAAAATTCAGAATTAATCTGAATTACTCTGAGTCAATGAAATAGTTTAGAAATAACTTAAGATTTTTCAGTTCTACTTGATAATATCCATTGCAGAATATGGGGACACTATATTATGATGATATGACTATGACTATATTAATTTAATAGTTTTTTAGTTAGTTTTTTTTAATGTTTTTCAAACGTCATATAATTTTGTACACATTATTTTATCCTTCAAAAATTCATCGGCAAAACAAAACACAAAAATACTTCAGTACTTTCTGAATGCAGTCTAAATATTTATCTGTACAGCCTAACAACTGCACAATGAAAGTATAAAATGAAACCAGTGTTTGTTGATTGATATCACGCTCCTATAATGTTGTGATCACATGATCAAAGAAATATCAATTTTTCTCTTCACATTCCATTTGTAACAGATGCCCAATAATAGATAAAAATAATTTAGTAACACCAAAATAATTTTTAATTGCTAAATATATTAAAATGTAGCAAAAACATATAACTGTATTTTCATTCACATCACTGAAATCCTCCATTAAAAAAATGTTTCCTTGCTGTCTTCATTTTATTGTGAACACAGATGGACAGATCTTTAGTAAACAACTCAATTTGATCGAGCTCTGTTAGCTAGAGGATGGAATGAGATAAAAAATATACCCAGCCTGTGGCAAACCCATCTACTGCACCTGTGATAATGGCAATTTCATCAAGAGTAGAAGTTTTTTATTTTCTGATGCATCAAGTCAAGGAATAAAATGAAAAAAAAAAACCTGCATTATTTAGGTGCTCTGAAATGTCTATTTTACATCCATATATAAATAAAAAAAAAGTTCAAACTTTAGTATTTTTTTAAATTAAATTTTTTTTATGGTTTAATGATGGACTTTATCATTTCTGGCTGGTATATGCAGGCTTTGCAAACTGCATTTTCAAGGTATTGGCAGTGTAAGGTTTAATCTGTAAGGTTTAATCAAGTCTTTTACTGTTCAGTGATTACTTCACTCAATATCATCTTGTGATCAGGCATTTTTGAACCTGTATATACTTTTCTATTTATCTTTACCTCTAGGAACATAATTACTTATAAAATTTGTATTATGCATTTTTAAGATTTCGATCTTTATAATAATTTTTATTGAAGTTAACACTATGATTGTCTTATTTAAAAATGGATAATTTTGAGTATCTCATCTAGAGCATATTGTGCAGAGAGAGACTCCGCTGGTTTGGCCATGTTCCCCATATGGATAATTATAGATTGGCGAATAGGGTTATGAACAGTGTGCCTAGAGGCCTCAGAAGGAGGGGGAGACCTAGGATGCAGTGGGCAGACAATGTCAAACAGGACCTTGTTAGAATTGGTGTGCAGTGACCGGATGCAGCAGATGTAGCTCAGGACAGATAGGCTTGGAGAATTAAACTGCGTGGTCTGGTTGGACCTCCGTAGCCCATGGCTGCTTGAGGATGATGATGAATTTTGAGTATTAGGACTATTTCAGGAAAAAAAAATTACCTCTCAAGCAAAATGATCAAAGATTATATGATTTTTCTTACAAAACTGTTCAAATATTTATAGAAAATAAAATAAATAATAAAATAAATATCCCCTCAAGGCAGCTGCTTGCCACAGAGATCTGACAGGAGCTTGTCAGTTTATATACCATATGATGTTTATATACCCAGAGCTTGCATGTAGATCTGTGAGAAAGACAAGATCTCAGCAGAAAGACAACACAAACATCCATGCAACAACACATCCCCTCAAGGCAGCTGCTTGCCACAGAGATCTGACAGGAGCTTGTCAGTTTATATACCATATGATGTTTATATACCCAGAGCTTGCATGTAGAAGATCTGTGAGAAAGACAAGATCTCAGCAGAAAGACAACACAAACATCCATGCCTTACCTGGAGCTCGAACCCAGGCCCTTTTGATCAGTAGCCAAGTATGCTAACCACCACTTAGTTTATATATAAAAGACAAGGGTTTAATGAACTTTTCTAAATATTTGTTTGATAATATGTATAAAACTGAACTTGTAAATAATGTCACATAGGTTTGAGGAATAAATTGGAATGAATAGGAATTAAAGACTAGAGGTTTTTTCGAAATAATTAAAAAATTATTGTGCACTGCCCTACCAAAATATTAGAGAATTTGTATATTATATTAATTGGACTCTAACTTCAAAGCTCTATCACTTATAAAATACACTTTTAATGAAAAAATGTGATGCAAGATAAAGGTCACAATGAAATCTATTTAAAATCCGATTTTTGAACAATATTCATTCAGTATTTAAAGAGTTAGAAGCTAGAATATTTGAGAAATATAAATTGTTTTTTTTTTCAAAACCTTCAGTAAAATATACATTTTAGAAGTTGCATATTGATTATTTCAATATTAGACAATTATGAATGATATTTATAAAACAAGATAATTTATTGTTAAATATTCCAAATTCCATAACTCTTTAAATACTGCATGAATATTATTGGAAATCAAGATTTTCTTAAGCTGAGTTTTAGGACAAAAATTGCTCCTTATAGTAATGCAAAGCTGCCAACTATTCTAATCTTTTTGGATTTTTATGCAGATTTTGGTTTAAAATCTAAGTCTGAATTTTGTGGGTTTTTTTTTTTTTTCAGTTTTGCCCTTAAAGTAAGCTCCCAAATTTTACAATATTTTCACCTTTTTTTAAAAGGAGGTTGGCAATAATAGTTAAGATCTGTTTTCTTTCCTCAATTATAAAGATGCAAAATTAATTGTTGACATAAACCAAGAAATACTTTTGTGGGGAAAAAAAAAAGTTTTGCCTGTGAGTGGAACTACCATGACTCTCAGTTGCATGCCAGTTGTTGTAGACCACTGAATTATCACCAGCCAGTTCATTTCTCTGTTAAATGTGACTTTAAATCTCACTGACCTTGTTGCCAGTAGTACAATCTATGATCAGGAATGGCAATTTTTCACTATTGCTCAGAACAAATGCATATAGGGATGTCACACATGCTAAAGCATTATTAACTCTTACCATGTTAGGCCTGAAAAACTGAATTGTACCCTGTGGTCAGGTTTTTTTTTTTCAATTGTGTTCAGGCAAAAGAAAAAAAATGAACTTTAAAACTTTTTTGCCAAATAACTACTGAAAAGAATTATGGCATGTTGTATTTCTGGATTTTCTGAAAATAAAATATTTAATGAAAAAGATAAGCTAGTTTGTTTTAATAGGGTTTTTTTTATAGAAGCATGTAGTAAAAAAATGCATCTGGCAATGCAAATAAAAATTTATTTAAAGAAACTAATAGACAGAAATATTTATAATGCTTATGAATAGAAAGGCTATTTCTGAATAATAAAAAAAAATTTTTTTTCAAGAAAATTTCTCTTATTATAATTTTTTTCTTGGTACCATACTTGGAGAAAAGTCTAGGCTTTTCACCAACTCTGACCAAATCAAATAAACAAGTTAACTTTAGAAGTTAAAAATAACAAATAAATAGAAATAGGTCATGTTACATTAAATAAAGAACATTAAATTGGGATTAAGAAAGTGACAAAAATTTAAGAGACTGGTAAATAAAATTTTATAAGCATTTTTTTTTACAGAAAATTAAAAGCTTTTACTGTATTTTTTTTGCATTTTAAAATGAGTAAAAATTTAAAAAAAGTCATTTCCATTTTTTTTTAAGTATTTCACTACCTTAATATATAATACTATATTTTTGTTTATCAGTAAATGGTAGTTTGTCTTTTTACACCTTTTTAACTGTGGAACTTTGCATAATTGGGCCAAAAGTGTTCTACTCCTGATGTGTCCCAATTAACTGGAATCTGCTGTGTTACAGATGTTAACCACTCAAGTGAATTTAGTAATAATTTATCTGAAAAAAGAACAATGAAATTTTAAGTATTGATGTGATAAATTCGTTTTTTTTTTGTGCCTATTAATGAATTTTGTTGTGAACTCTATTGCAGGGTCAATACTTTCTTAAACCTTTTTATTTCTTAATATAGACTTTGGCCTTGTAAAGTTAGAATGCAAGACAAAAACCAGTTCTGGAATGGAATTCACTGTCTCTGGTTCTTCTAATGCAGATAGTGGGAGAGTAAATGCAGCTCTTGAAACTAAATACAAAGTTCCTGATTATGGTAAGTGATTATAGTTAGTGTCTTCAGTAAATTTATTTTATCTCTGCAAAATTCCTCACCCTGCCCATGGTCAGTAGAGGACACTGATGGGCTTAGAAAGGCTGCCATCCGTCGGATGGGGCGTTAAGCCATGGTCCTGTGTGCAGGAGAGCCATACTCTGTGCACGTTTCCAGTCAAGGACATGCTGGATGGCCTTGACTGGAGGCTACCACCTGTCTCCCAACACTGTTCCAGTGGGTCCTCTCCCCCAACCTTCTCTGAGCGTTTGGGATCCATGTGGCCTGGCTATTTAGCCCATTGTATGCAGAAAAGTGCCGCTCAGAGATAAAACAAACAAAGCTGGAATTTATATGTGTTTTGTCTATCAAAGTATTCATCATTGAATGCTATGCACTTATGTCATTGCCTAACCCATGCATTGAATGGTTCCTGCAAGCCATTTTGTGAAAGCATTTGGTGCATCATTTTAACCCATGTCAAGCTTTCTCGTCATTTGCAAAATGATGGCTTTTAATGCTGTTTTCAGCTTTGGAAATGGGTGGAAATCACATTCTCAGCACTAATATTGGTGATAACAGTTTGAATTAAAACAGAGTATGGGTTCTCACATTATCATGGCGCAGAAACCATTTTCCTCCTCGTAATTATTGTTGGTTTTCATGAACTGCAAGATTAAGTTTTGTTTGAAGGAATTCTGCATAAGCTTTTTTATTCATTGTTAACCCCCAAGACATAAAATGTATTAAGAGAATACCTTTGCAATAAAAAACAGAGCCAGTTGTTTCCTGGCTGACTTCACAGCTTGAAATTTTGTAGGCTTGAGTGCTTCCATTTGCTGGATTAGCATTTTGTTTCTGGGTTTTAGTGGAAAATCCAAGTCTTGTCTCCAGTCACAATATGCTGTATGAATCTTTTTACGTTCCTCTTCAAACCATGCCAATCAGTTCCAACACCACACATCATGTTTTTACTTTTATTTGAGGCTCAGGTAATGTGGGATCCAATGAGTACAAATTTTTAATATTTACAAGTGCTCCATCACTGTTGCTTGGACACTGCCATCAGAAAGGCCCATCCATGCTGCTAGTTATTCTGTGATTGTTATTCTACTATTTGCTAGTTATTCTGTAAGTGTTATTCTACTAGTTGCTAGTTATTCTGTGAGTGTTATGCTGCTAGTTATTCTGTGAGTGTTATTCTGTGATCTTCATTGAGAATATCTTGGTTTGGGTGATTAGTTGTGCATTGATTGGAAGTGCTTGGTTGCTCCAGTTCTAGGGTCATCCATCCTCCATGGAATTGCACCCGTCTGTGAAATGTTGATGCCACTTGAAAATCATGCTTTAGTTTCTAAAACTGTTTTCCATACACTTCAATCATTTTGTGACTGTACACCTTTAAGCCTCGTGAAACACTGTTTCTATATCAGCCATAGCATGCAAAATGTCCTACACACAGAAACTAACATGTTTCCGGGGCAAGAAAGTGACAAAATGTGTGCTCTTACTTACAACATACCACTACGTTTCAACTTGCACACACTACTCTGTGCTCTTGAAGAGTCACATATCATGTGTTACCACATATCTGTGGGGTGGGGATGGCTCAGTCAGTAGCACGCCAGGCTCGTAACCTGCAGTTCCCAGTCCCAGCTGGATCAGTTTTGAGTCCCAGCTGGATCAGTTTTGAGATTTAAATAAATAAATAATAAATAAATACCCCCCTCAAGCAGCTGCTTGCCACAGAGGTCTGACAGGAGCCTGTCAGTTTATGTGCCAGAGTAGAAGATTAGCTCTGCAAAATTCCTCGCCTTGCCCATGGTAAGTAGAGGACACTGATGGGCTTAGAAAGGGTACCATCCGTCGGATGGAACGTTAAGCCGTGGTCCTGTGTGCAGGAGAGCCATACCCTGTGCACTTTAAAGAACATGCTGGATGACCTTGACTGGAGGCTACCATCTGTCTCCTAACAGCTGCTCCAGTGGGTCCTCTCCCCCAATCTTCTCTGAGCCTTCAGGGTCCATGTGACCTGACCATTTAGCCCACGGTGTGCAAAAAAGTGCCGCTCAGAGGTAAAACAACCCAACTACATATCTGTGTTTTAATTCTTACAGAAAGCTGCTAATTGTTTCTGATGAAAGTCCACATATTAAATGATCCACCTATGTATTTACTCTGATAGTGCCTAGTTGTAATATCTGGCAGATTATATACATGCAGAAAAATACATGATGTATGTTTTGGTTTGAAGAAACTAAGCCAGCTATGCAAGTGTATGGCACATCCCCATTATCTGCTGCAAGTGATAGATTGCCTAAATCAGTATTTCCCAGGCTGCTGCATCAGTTGTGGCAGTTTCCTTAAGCAGCCTTTTTATTCACCAGACCTAACCCCACAAAGTTTCTTTCTGTGGGTTATCGTCAAAGATTCAGTTGATCACATGCCATTACCACAGTCTATTAATGAATGAAAGAGATGATTTACTATTGCTATCCCCAAGTAACTCGTCATATGTTCCTTATAGTTTGGAAGGAAATTTAATACTTTTGGGCTATCTGCCATATCACCACTGGTACCCATGTTGGGCAACTGTAAACTTGATGTGTTTATCTTTATTATTAGGTCATTTTCTTTTCTTGTGACAACATTAATGTTTAAAATTGTAAAGCTAATTTGTCATTATCCTGTGTATTCATAATGAAAAATTCCAATGATCAAAATTCCTTTGTCATATGTAAATAAGAATTCCATAAAACGTCTTGAATGTAATCATAAAGTAACATTATAAGAACTGAAAAGACTTCCAGTTCCTGAGAAATATGGAATACTTGTTTGCAATGAAAATGAAGTCCTCATTTTCCAACTTTTAACACCTAAAACCAAGAGTTCCCAAACTTTATGGGGACCCCCTTCTCCTTTGATATTTGAGAAACCTTCATGTCTCTCCACCTCTCATTTATCATTAATCAATTATTAACCTCCTATTAACAATTTCAATTCATAATTAAAAATGAAGTAAAAAAAAATCCTTATGCCTCCTTTGGAATGTTTCCAAAATTTGCAATGCTCATTCTTGTGATATAGAAACAATTTGTTTTTAAATAAGTTCTTTAGCTGAAATTAGTTTATGAAAAACCCTTTGATTGAATTAGTTTATGATCAGTGTGCAGTTGTGCAAGTGTGATCAGATCATCCTTTTATGATGGTCAGGCAAAAAATTTAAGGCCTTCAGTCAAGTTTTGGTGGCTAAAGTAGCATTGACATTTTATCATCCCTCTGTAATACCATGCATGTCTTATTTCATCCAGCTTTTAGATGGTAGCATTTTTTTAGGAATGTTTGAATTAACATATTTAATAAGTGTAATAATTGTTCAGCAGGAGTAACTATAATTTTATTTTTATGGAAAATGTTCTGTTATTTACTCTCCTCAACAGAATTAATTATTTTTTAGGCATGACATTCAAAGAGAAATGGAATACAGATAATACATTGGCCACAGAAGTTTCTGTTGAAGATCAGTTAGTAAAGGGACTTAAGTTAGCATTTGATTCCAATTTTGTACCTCAGAGTGGGTAAGTTAATTTGGTATATAATTTTACCATTAATCAAGCTATGATATCGTAAACTTTTGATTTGATTTTTGATTTTTTTTTCATACTTTCAGAAAGAAAGCTGGCATGATTAAAGCAGAATATAAAGTGGATAATATGCATGTAGACACAGATGTTGATTTTGATTATTCTGGACCAGTTATCAACAGTGCAGCTGTTTTGAGGTAAGTTATGTGTAGCTTGCAAAAGATTTATGAAATTATGTGGGATTTATTTTGAAAGCAGATATGCTTTTTATTGAAACACAAATTTGAAGGAATATGCCGATAACCTCTTTCTGTTGCTTCAGTTTAACTGTGAATTATAATGCATTTCAATTGAGATTTAAAGCTATAAATCATGTTAAGCAACATTCCTTTTTGACTATATTTTAATCCTTTATTATAATTATTATTCAATATATTGATAAATTAAAATATTTTATATACACTATTTCATTCACCAGGTGCATTTTCAGTATAAGCACCTAGTGAGACAATTTAGGACATTGAGTGATATATGCATTAAAAAAAAACAGTAAATTTTAACTTTTAAACATTTTTATAGGCTTAAACTTATTGTCCAATAGTAAAAATCTGCTGTGTAAAATTTGTGGTTAGTTTAACAATTTGGAAAATTAAACATTTTTATAAAGTATTCAAGTGATGTTAATATATGTAGTATTTATAGATCCAAACAAATATTTATTTAAGATTAAAATGCTATAAAGTAGTTTCCATTTTCAAGCTTATGAATTTGCTTATTCATAAAATTTTGCAGCTAATGTTCTTAGTGCTCTAAAGTTAATAGTTTCTTCTATCTGTGGGTAGTTTGTAATGCTTATTTCTCATTGCTAACTTTAACCCTTTAACGCCCAGGAAATTACAGAAAAGGGTGGAGGGTATTAAACACTAAAGAGTAGCATTATTTGGACAAGTCCATTTCAAATGTCAGCCGTTTTGGGCTGTTATGGGTGTTAAGGGTTTAGAAAAGATATTAAAAGTATGAGGTTTTAAAAAAAATGTGCATTGTATATATATTATGATGAAAGTTTGAGTTAATAAATTTTTTCATTTTTTCACTCTACTGGTTATACTTTCAGAAAAGGGTTTCAAAGTATTTTTAAATGTTCATATTAAAGCTTTTGTTGACCTTGATGTAACCTTGAGGATGTTTTATGAATGATTAATATCTAATATTAGCATCCAATTTCTCATTTGTCTATGAAATAAACTACCAGTGACACATATTTGATCTTAAAGGAACTAAGATGTTAAATATTTTGAAATCTGTGCAGCTATCCCCAGAGCAGAATTATGTGTTCAGTAAAATGAATACCAGTTAGTGGCTACTTCTATTTTTCTCAAAAATTCAGAAACTTTCCCCTCTTTAACTTAGCCAATATAAATTTGGATCTTCTTTGGTGTTCTGTTCATTCAATGCAATTAGAGTTATGGTTGAAGGAATATTAGAAAATGAATAGACAAAGAGGGCAAAAGAAAGTTATGTAATATTATTATATAATGGCAATTTAATTTTTTACCACTGAAGAATTTTTTTTAGGTTTGTCCTGACCATTTTCAACAAGGTCGATTTTTCAGAATAGAATTGATATCACAGATTTGAGTGTAATGTGAAAAATTAATGGATGTAAAAGTATGCAACAGGTAAAACGTCTTAAGCAATTGTAAAATACATATAGAGGGAAATTTAAACTGAAAAATTTATAGATGTTTTGAGTTCAGTATTTGGATACATTTTATATTTTATAAAAGTCATTAATTAAAATGCATGTGTCTGAAAATTCTATTTGGTTTATGTATGGGTTAACTCTACTTTGAATTATGGAATAACAGATTGGGGAGGAGTCTCTCTCTCAAATTGTTTTAATAATTAATAATAAAATTGTGAAACAATAATAAACTTAACAATTAATTGAAAATATAGATCTGTGATAATTAAGTGTAACTTGCATAATTATTTAGTTCACTTGAAATGTGTATTAGATATTGTTTTTGTATAAAAATAACTGGATTGCTACAAAGGCTAGTAACTAAGATATCAGACTATATTTTAATAACTCAATTTCTTGATTTACCAATTGTTTCATAGATAAATCAAGAAAAAAAAATCGTAAATATGTTTCATAATGTGCTAAAAATATATATTAAAAATTTTAAAAATACATATCTTCCTATATGTGTTCTAAAAAGTAGAAAATGAACCTAAAGCATATTGATTTGTAATCAGTCACTGAGTTCATATTCACTTCAAAGAAAGATAGGGTGCCAATTTTCCTACATAACAAGATTGCTGGGTACCCTATCATCCTTTAAAGTGAATACGAACTCAACGATTCATTGCACCATTGATATGCTTTAGGTTTATTTTCTACTTTTCAGGGCCCATGTAGGAAGAAAGTTTTTAAAATATTAAAAATACCTATTTTTGCTTTAATAAACACTTATCTGTGCAGTCCATAGCATATGCTGGCTCTTCCAAATTTGTCAGTTATGTATTTTTAGTGTATAATACATATCTGTCCATATTATACATTTACATATGTATACCAGGTAGTTTTCTTTGCATTGTAGTTTTTAGTGGAGGTCTGGGTGGGGTAGCTTTCATGTTGCTTTTTCTTTTGTGTTAAATGGTGTGCATTTGATTATGTGTAAAAAAAGGTGGATACAATGGTGCTAATACGGACTTCCATTTGACACTAACTTGTAATTGTAGTTCCTCACATTAGAAAAATACAGCTGAATATAGATTTTTCATATTTCCCCTTTTTTAGGGTGGAAGAAATCATGGGGGGGGGGGAGTTTTTATAGTCTGACACTCTCAGTATCACAAGATTTAATTTGATGCATAACTAGCTACTTTTGACTGTTGGTGTTCTGAAGGTGTAGCAGAACAATTGTTTTCTTATTTTCCCCCATTTTAAGGGGGGGGGGTAAGAAAGCATGGGGGGGGGTCAATTTTGTATAGTCTATGACACTTCCTGCATCACAAGCTTTCATTTGACCTGTATCTTGTTACTTTCGGTTATCACGTTCTGGAGATATAGCAGAACAATAGTCTTCACATTTCCCCATTTTTTAGGAAGGAAGAATGCATGGGGGCACAATTTTTTTTATAGCCTATGGCACTTCCCATATTGTAAGCCTTCATTTGATGTATAAATCATTGTTTCTTCATTGTGTTTGAATGAAGGTGGAACAACTGGTTTGACAAACTGACAAATGAACAAAAAACGATAGAAAGATAGATAAAAATGTAAAATATATATAAAAAGAAATTATTTTCCAACCTTCCTCCAATTTTGGTCAAGTTATTACATGTTGAAATTCAAAACTGTGGAAGGCTCAAAGATGTATGATAAACATTTGAGAAATCACAAAGTGATCTAAAAAAACTTCTACATAAATTGACAATATGTTTAATACATTTTTAATAGAATCCCATATCTTTAATACACTGTAATCTGTTGCTCGGGGGCAAAACAATCCACTTTGTAATCACTAAGTGTTTCATATGACTTCCACCACATTCCACAACAAGCTCCATGAACCATTGCACAATATTGCTCTTCAGTCATCTCAGTCAGACCTGCTGCAGCAGCATCTTCAAGCATTGTTCATGGAGATTATAAGAGGGATAGGTGTAAAACACCTTTCTTTAAGTAGGTCCCCTGGATATGCATTTGGAATGACAGGTTAGAACTTTGTGCAGGATATACAAAGTTTATATGTCTGGAAATTAAACAACTGCAAAACAACTTGTTTAAAAGCTTTAGGTCCCTGCTACCTTTGTGTTTCTCTATGTCAAAATCATTCTCCAAGTAGAACATTTCCATGCCTCCTTGGAAAAGTTCGATGATTTGTTCTCTTTATACCTGTGATATCACCATATGCATACCATTGGAGCATTTTCTTATTGCATATAAGTTTCATAAGCTAAAAGAAGACTTCTAGGCCAATTTAGAGTATTGCAGTTGTATAATGACCAACATATATGAGGATCCAGATTACTGCAAAAATTGGTGGTCTGATGATGCCATATGATGCTCAATATGCAAATGAATACATAAAATCTTTTTTCTTGCTTGGGTAGTCAAGATATAGCACTATTGGTGCTTATTTCATTGAAAATGATCAAAGGAATATGACAAACATAAATCACAGGTATAAAGAGAACAAATTATTTCAAACACATGTCCAACATTGTCATTTGTTCTTTTAGTTTATGGTTTTCCAGATTTCATTATAGTTCTGAGCAAAAGCTGACTCTAAGCATTTCTAACCTTTGTAATAGTTTTATTTGCAGGAGGTTCATTAAATTCATTCTCAAAGCTCTCTCTCAAACTTCACAATGATGGCCTATTATTTTGTCCATTACCGTAAGTTGAAAAATAATTTCAACAGCTGAAGCATATTCTTCGATTGAATACTATTGAATTATACTCTATTTACCTACAAAAAGATAGAACTAAGGGCAAAGAAAAACAATTGATGTGGCCAAAATTAACAGAAATTATATATTGTATTCTCTCTTCATACTTAGTTTGCCTTTTTTTTTTATATGGTTGATATATTGTAATAATTTGAAAGTTTTGTAATATCAGAATTGAAGGAGATTATTCAAAGTTTTTCAACTTTTATTAAGAAAAACTTGTCTATATCTCATAACTTTGAAATATTTTTCACATGTATGCTCTAATAGCACTTTTCTGAATGTAGCTTCCAAGGCTGGCTTGCAGGAGCACAAGCATCATTTGATACAGGAAAAAACAAACTAACAAGAACAAATTTTGCAGTTGGCTATTCAACTAATGATTTTGTCCTACATACAAATGTGTAAGTACAAGTTTATTATAAGATATAATAGATTATAAGATATTTTCTTTAACTCATAAAGTGCTGATTTAAAAAAAAGAAAGAAATCAACTCTAGAACATTAAAGTAAATAATGAAAAAGAAATATGTCATGTTAAATAAATCAAATGGAGAAACCTGGACCCCCCATAATTTTCCAGATATGGGAGACCAACCTCTGCAGTCCATTGACTTCCCAAGGGTTATGGATATGTGGAATGCAGTACATACACACTTATATTTAACTCTTAGAATTTACTAATTGGTGGCCATATAAGTTGAAAACTTAATTAAAGAGAGTTAACTTTTTTATGCTTTATGGTGACAGTTACAGCAATTAGATGGTGACAGTTACAGCAATTAGATGGTAGAATATCACTCTTCCAAAAATGAATTCATTCTAGTGACTCTTGTTTTTTAATAATTTTCATAAAAAAAACAACTTTTATACCATTATCCTGAGGTACTGAAAAACATGTCATGCAAATATACCAATGTAAAGCAATAAATGTTTGTGTGGAAAAAAAAATTCGCCGATATACGGGATTCGAACCCACATTTTGCCAGAATATTCTAACCTGTTGAACTAATGTCAGCTCAGTCTTTTTTCCACTAATAATGACTATCATTCTTCCCATGAATTTTGGGCACTTTCTTTTGACATCATCAATGATCTCGGGTGGCAACTATTTCTTTTTAGTGCTCTGAGTAAGATGGTAATAAATAATAAAGTCATGTCACACTATTTAGCGTTATTAATGATTTTAACAATAATTGATTTATAGAAGTTTAAAGTCTACAGGCAACGCTGAGATTATCAATTATTGTTTAAACCAATATAAAAGAACATTTAATTCCAAGGTGATAAAAGGTAATATAATTTTATAAAAGGAAATGTATTTTTTTTTTTAATTTTTCTCATGAAAAGCAAATGTTTGTTTTTTTCATTGTAACTAGTGTTGTAGAAGAAATTTCTATATTATTTCATTCTTTTTTTTACAAAATATTTAGTTGTTTATGCACTTTTGGTTTGAAATAAATTTATGCACAGTAATGATTGTCAAATAAGGCTTAACAACTTACTCCACAGAAAATCTTATTTAAAAGGAAAAAGATAAATTCAAATCTAAGAAGTAAAGAAAAATTTTAGGTAAAAATTATTTTTTTTTTATGTTAACTATAAAGATTAAAAAGTTAAAATATTTCTGAAACTATTCCTACTGCTTTAAAATGGAACTTAAAACTTCCAAAATGCAATGAGGTTTTGGAACACAGCAGAAAATCCCAACAGGTTTTATAGTTTGATTCAGATAAAATTAAAACAATTGATCTTTCAGTTATTTAATCTATGTAGAAAAAAAATCTAGAAATACTAAAGGCTAAAGTTCTAGAGTAAAATGTAAAGCAAAAATTGAAATATTTGTTAATTTTAATATCCACCATTAAAAGAAAGCATTTTGTTCCATATAAGACAATTTTTATAAACGTTTTAGACAAAAGGAATGGGATCATTTCAAAATAACTTTGAGCTAACAATTTCTTTATTGAACATTTGAACTGAAAATAAAAACTAGAATTGTAATTGTGAATTTTGAGACCTCTTAATGTCAGCTGCTAGAGGTTAGCATATATTGCGTGGGTTTTGCTTTGGATATTTTAAAACATAATCTTGAGTTAAAAAAGTAAATAATAGTTGGAGCTTTGAAACTTGCATTTTATACTAAATTTTAAAACTAAACATTTTAAGTAAATTTATATGTTGTACTATAGATAGATGCATCCACTGGTGCATTGAGTTTTAGCATTTGTCAGTGGATTCCTTTGTGGTTGTGCATGGAAGGGGTTGGTGTTATAAATTGGCTCTGTATTTCTTAAATATTAGTAAGGTCAGTTTTCACTTTGGATATTTGAACTGGTATTGTTATCACTTCTATATTATTGTTGCATAGTTAGCTGTATTTGGTAGGGGGCTAATGTTCTTTTTGTGAAATCCAAAATAAATTGATACTGGGAGGATTAGTGATCCTTAACTGCACTTTTCCACAAGAAATATGACCAAAATAGTTCATTAGTAAGGTAATAGACAAAATACATTACTACTAAATATATTCTGCTAACTGAATATTAGTTTACATGCAATGTTTTTCTTGGTTACAGAATGGTAAGGTTGATTCATATAGGACCTAAGTTTCACAGCTGATGTTCTATATCAGCTGCTCTTAACATGTGAACTGTATTACCACATAAAGCTTTTTGCTGTTAAGACTGAAGGCAACCTAATGTTTCACATTTTTGGTTCTTCAGTAATATAATTTTCTTATAGCTAATCATCTGCAGCTGGAATTCTGGGGTTAGTTTCATCTGAGTCAAAAGCAATTTTTAATTGACGTATTAAGGCAAGTATTGTACAGTTAAGGGGAAAATGTCTGTGAATTATTAATATTAAGTTCATTTCTTTTGCACAAAATCTATAGAAATGTTAACATTCTCAATATAAAAGTTATATTTACTCCCAGTTTGAAGAAATTTTCTCAGATGACAGATAAATTTGATTTAGAAATCTAGGTTATGCAGAATCTCCTGAAGGTAAATTAAGGTACATTGCATTAGAAAAACCATCTTGATATTTTAAGAATATTTTAAAGAGCATAATTGCAGCACCATATGAAGTAAACACCACAGCCACAGGGCAAAATAATAAAACACAAAACATCCAAAAAAATAGAGAATACCACATCTGGAATTGTTTTGAAACAGTTGCAAAGCACTTGGGTTAATGTCATCCATTTTCACCTGGAATCAAAATGTAAGAATCAACTATTTTTCTGTCTAGATATAAGTTTTAAACTAACACTCCACTGGACATCACTTCATTGATGATATAACACTTGTCTGTTTTAAAAGCTTTTGAAATTTAACATTTTTTTTTTAAATTGGCATAGCTGTTTGTGTTTTCTTTCTGCTGAGGTCTACGCCTACTTCACAGATCTTTGTGCATGGTATATTTTACTGAAAAGGCTTCTGTGGCAAGCAGCTGTTTGAGGAGAAATTATTATTGTTATAAGAAGTTAATAGATAAAGTGTAATTGCACATATGTACAGAAAACTTGCAGTAATATATATTTAGAATGCATTGCTATTTTATGTTATTTAATATATAATTCATGTTACAGAAACGATGGCCAAGAGTTTGGTGGTTCTGTTTACCAGAAGGTAAATCCCAACCTGGAAACTGGTGTGCAGCTAGCATGGACTGCAGGTAGTAATGCTACACGATTTGGACTTGGATGCATTTATAAATTAGACAGTGACACGTCATTAAGGGTATGTATCTGTGACAGAGTTTTTTTAATGCATATTCAAGGTTGATGGATTACATCGGTATAATATAACTTCGTAATATTTATTTTGTTAGAACTCTAAGAGTTTTCGTACATTCTTTTTTTTTTGAACTTATTGTTTTAATTTTATGCTTTGAAAGAAATGTTTTTGTCACTGAAATGACTTTATTTTTGTTTTAAAATATTATTTTAAAAAGGGGCATAACTCTTTCTTCATTTTACAGAAGAGCACTTTAAAAATTTTCATTACTATTACCATAATGTTTAGATTTTAGAAATGACATGTTATTAGATATATTAGACATGTTATTAGATATATTAGATTTTTTTTATTAAAACTTTAAGAAATATTTCTTCAAAAACCATGAGTCTTATTTTCAAATTATAATGATAATATTTGACCAAAAATGGGAACATGCCTGTTTGATAAAACATATTTTTATGTGCAGATATATTTTGCATTCCTTCTCTATTTTGGTTGTTTTCAATCTTTGCCACAACATCCCACAATCTAGGTTTTATTAAATCACCATGAAAAACTAAGAAATATTATCTGCCATATTTCAATGCACACTGCATTTTGAAGAACAGTTTTGAATACATATCAGGAAAACAAAACAAAGAAATAATAAAAAATGATTCTAACTAGAGCCATCATTTAGACTTAAGAATTATAAAATATATATATTACATTTGCACAAATGCATTTCATAGCATGAAATGCAAATGTAAAGCAGGATGAACATAATATTCATAAAATGTAAAATTGAAAAACACTTTAAACACTGGTACACAGTATATTGGTAAAATTGAAAAAGTTCACAAATTGAGCTTGTGAATTGTATGTAAAGAGGCTTGAAGCTGAAATAAGTCCATACTTTTCCCTGGATGAAAGTAGAACTATAATTTATTCAGCTTGATCTTCATGGTGATGTATGCAAGAACATGTTGCATAGTAGTTTATATAGTACATATCAGTCATGACAATGAAATATGATTTGCATAACTTCACAAATCACAACTCATGAAAATGACATTTAAAGAAAAATATGGTTGTGATTTTGGAAAATACAGTTGTAGGGATTCTTAATTCATATTGTTTAGAGTTCATGATATAATATTTCATGGACTATTGCATGTTTTATATGAGAAACATAGCATTGTTGTTCTCTGGTTTAAAGTTTTTAGATATTATTAAAAATTTTTGACTCAAATTTGTAATTAGATTTTAGCACATTGGCTTACAAATGTTTTTACACTAAACGCCCAGAATTACTGTTTTATAAAGTGATATTTCACGTATTGTGTGTAAGCTGAAATTTCACCTGATTTTCATAATATCCAGTTGCACCAAATTTTTATAATATGCAATTTCGCATAATTTTTATATCAAATTTTATGCAGCAAGATCTTAACTGTTGAATTTTTACTTGTAATATGTTGAAATGATGACAGTTTTCTTGTATTTAAAAGTTTTTCATGGTAGAACACCTTGTAATACTCAGAATAGTGGAAGCAAACAGAACACTTCTCACATCATAGTAAATTATTCTTTTTTTAACTTGGTACACAGTCTTGGAAGAGACTTTTTTTTTGGGGGGGGGGGGGGGAGGTAGGGAGTGCAGGGCAAAATCTTGTAAAATGGACCCACTGTAGTCTTGCTGGCAATATTCTTGATTTTACAGATTTTTCGAATGCAACTGTGTCTGATAATTGCAACTGATACATAAAAATAATCCCTGCAAGCACTCGGCATTGACTTGCCTATTATCTGCAGAATTTTCGCATAACACGATTCACATTTTAATATTTAGAAGATACAATATATATCTCTTTGAATTGATAATTAGTTTGGTAAAGAACTGCTAGGCTCAGTTTCCATATTTCAAGTTTTTGTAAAATTAAACTTCTTCATATGACAGACTGTTGTCTGTTACATAGAGACATTAGTTTTACGTAGGTGTTGGGATGTTGTGGGATTCTTCATTGAGTGATTTCAATGGCAGGTCAGATACGTTAATTCCTTTTCAGGCAATGTATTCAGTAGTCCTTTGTAAAGTGACTGGCTCTGAAGTTGATAGATAGTGGAGATCTTGCACAACTTGTATTTCTGTCATCTTTTAATCTGCAATTGTTCCATCATAATCTTATCACTGCCAGGATATGCAAAATCTTGTCGTAATTGCTTGAAATAACACCCTAAAGTTGATCCTTCTTTCAAGGTGAAAAGCAGCAATTGTATTAATGAAACGCTTGCTTTCTTAATACACATGGAATTGCATTATGAGTTGAGTTAGTGTTTTACCGATAATGTGTTTAGAAGAAATGACAGATTTCTTATTTATTTCACACATTATGACTGTGCTGTGCATCCATCACTGAAAAAAAGTAGTTGTACTGCCAATGTTATCCGTGGTACAAAAATATGTGTACATCTTTTTATATGTATTATATTTATGTTTTATATGTCTATATTTGTATTACCCATCTTCCTTTTTTTTATTCCTATTTATCTTCCTATTTATTTATTTATATGTTTTATATGTCTTTATTTGTATTACCCATCTTCCTTTTTTTTTGCCTGTCATTTGTTTGTCAAAATGGTTGTTCAAACATACCTTACTATCTACTCATAATTTTACTACTTAGCACTAATAAGTTCAGTCCTTCATTCACAAGTGTTGTATTCCCACAGTTAGATGTCACTACATTGTACTACTACATTTTGCAGAACAAATGGTTAATTATATATTAATTGAAAAAAAAACTGCATTTTATTACTTCAGTTCCAAAACATCCACAATTGCAGTAATTATCTATTTAAAGGTGATTTACTATAAAAGCATAGTTTAAAATATTCAGAGTCATAATAAACTTCAACAAATTACTCACATTTTTATTAGTCTACTCATGTATGCACTACTCATTAAAAAAATGCCATTTTTTTGCATTGATTTTTGTACAAGTTTTTAAATTTTACATTTGTATTTTTTTACATGTAACTTATGGAATATACATGATTAAAGAGGGCAACTGAATCCAATTGAATTTTAATGTCAATTTAACTTGGACTTCCAGCCACATTTGGATTAAGCTGGGGAAGGGGGGGCAACAAATTGTATGAAAGGAAAGAATGGTACATGGCTTTTGAAGCCATTCCCCATTCTTTATATCCTTTTATATCCTAATTATACTGCTCAACATTGAAAGTGTCCCACCCAGAAGGACATTGTACAAACATGCAAATAGAAGGGTGGGTGTGCACAGTTGAGATACACAAATGATAATTTGGAGCCAATGACTTGTGTGGCTCAAGATAAAAGGTGCAAGAAGGAACAGGGATGGTATTGTGTTTATGCAGATGGAAGTCATGTGAACGGTGGAGATTAGGTGGTTCCTCTTGGAAATTGTCCATCGAAGGCTGAAAATGCCTGGTAGATGCCATTGGCAGGTATATTGCTATTTGGATGCTTTTGAGAGGAAAAATTATAGGCCTATGTGAAACTGGATGGACTACATGTCGTGTCACTGCCCATGCTCATCGGGATGCACAAACTATTGGATGCTGTTGGCAGCAGTGGCAAAATGTTCTAATGTGTGTTGCAGACAGAGTGGTGCCATGTGACCGTCAGCATGGCTTGATAGGCGCATTGTTCGACATGCTCATTCGTCACCACAGAGCACTGCAGGCGATATTCGACAGGCTATGTCAGCATCTATGGACATCCTGATAACGGCCTGAATGGTAAACTGAAGGTTGCATGAGGCACACCTGCGCTCTAGGCAACCGTTGTGTTGACTGCAAGCCTTCACAGCATTCGTCTGGCTTGGTGCCAAAGTTGTGCAAACTGGGGAATTCCGTTTCTGTCCGGGTGCTGATGATTTATGGATCCATTTATGGTGACAACCTGGCAAGAAGATGGATCGAACCTTTGTTCGCGACCAGCACACTTCCCGACAGCTGGGCATAATTGTATGAGGTGCTATTGGATATGACAGCAGGCCACCTCTTGTCTGCATCACATGGAAACATTGACAGCTACACAATATATAAGCACAGTTCTGTAGCCCATTTTCCAGCATGAGAATGCCCGTGTACACACTGCTAGGGTCTCCAGACAATGTTTGCAACATGTTCAAGTATTGCCATGGCCAGCACGATCTCCAGATTTATCCCCAATAGAAAATCTGTGGGACCACATTGGACAACGTGTGCAATCCTCTCACTGGCCAGCACGGAATCTCAAATTATGGGAGCAAGTCAACGCTGCTTGGTGTGCAATTCCTCAGGACCATCGACTGTATGACTCCATGCTACATCGTATTGCTGCCTGTATTGCCATTCACAGTGGTGCAACAACCTACTGAGGCATTGTATTTTGTTGTGCTGCATTATCTCATCTTCTAACCATTGTAAGTGGCTGCAAATGAAATCATGTTATGCTAATATGTGTTGCTCTGTGTGTGCTACATTTCACCCCTATCCCCTCACAGCCAGTAGCTCAGCAGTTGAAGCACTTGACATGTTATCAGGAGGTCATATGGGTTCGTATTCTACCTGGCTAAAGACAATTTTTACCTCTAATGTGATATTGATGTTAAACTAAGAGTGAAAACTTCCCTGACAGGTGACAAAAATGTCGAAGAGTTTCCTCCATTTTTTAAGTGATAGTATATTGATCATTGTGCATTATTGAACCCTGTTTTTAATACTGTTTGTGATTCTGCCATTCTGTATATTTAATAAAGAATTTAATGTGACATACATAGTTTATATGTAAACTTTTTGCCAACAGTGTACAGTATTACATAGAAGTCACATATAATATGATATTTATCACAGCCTTTAATCTTTCATAAAGATATTTGCAGTAAATATATATGTAGTGATTTATATTGATTATTTTTCAGGCAAAAGTCAACAATTCCAGCCAGATTGGTCTTGGATTAACTCACAGACTTAGGGATGGTAAGCATGAATATTTTAACTGATTTTTATTACCTAGATGTAAGAAACAAATTCTTTTGCGAAAAATACAATTTTTAGTATTTTTATTTTATTTTAATATCCACTATTAATCTGAATACTATTGTTAAATATATTTTTCACAAAACTATTTATTGATTTGACATTAAAGTCAACAGGTAACTCTGAATATTACTTACGAAATGCTATTGTATTCTGTACTATCTACTTCATTGCTGAAAGCACTTGAATTGGATGTTAGTAGGTTTTTGTCAAGAGCAGTGGATTTCATCTGTGATAATTGTGCAAATAATTTATTAGTGATTATTTGGACAAATGCTAAGAGTTTGTTTCATTAAACAAAATAAATAAAAAATAAAAGGTTCTTTAAAATTATCCCTGCTTTTAAAATGATCCATTTGAAGCAAATTATAATGCTGTTAGTGATAGGCAACAATGAAATTATAATATTTCATATCTTTTTCGTGGAAGATCGGTGAAGCATGGGGGTTAAGAGGAAACATAATGGTACATGGTGGAATCTGTTAAGAGAGCTGAAAAGTATTTGACAATGCCAAACCCAAAGAACTTTGCTATTAAAAGGCATTTACTGCCTTAGTTATTCCATTAAATTCTGGATCCTATAGAAAAAATGCGACCAAAAAGACTAGTGGGGAAAAGTAGGAAGGCTTTGTTTATACCGTCGGATTGCTGGTGCCAGTTCAACCTCTTGTAAATGCAGTTTACATTTTACATTATATCATTATTTTCACATGAATATCTGAAGACAAGGTGACATTTCTATTTTTATAATCCACTTACCTCATATCCCAAAAACTGAAAATGTTAATGAATGAAATGTTAATGAACTAGCATGTGCAAGTGTGTGACCACTTTTTTGCCACTGAAGATGTGAACAAACATGGAAGTGCTACTGCAGTGTTCGAGTGCAATTGCAACTGCAAGACTGTGCATTAACCATGTAAGAGGCAGTTATTGGCACCAGTAAATCATGCCATTGCAAATTAGCTCTTAGAATTTAAAAATGTTGTATAGTGATTAAGATTCAATAAAATCATAGGCAGTTTAAAACATAGGATCCCTCCCATAAGCTATGAACTATACACATTTATAATATAGTTATAACCATCCTGTGGCCAAGTAGTTAGTGCGCTTATCTACTGGGACCTGGGTTCGAGTCCCAGGTAAAGCATGGATATTTGTGTTGTCTTTCTGCTGAGATTCTCCCATCCTCACAGACCTACTGTGGCTTATAAACTGGCAGGCTCCTGTCAGTCCTCTGTGGGAAGCAGCTGCTTGAGGAGTTATTTATTATTTATATTTTATTTTTTGTACCCCCCACACACACATATACATGGAAACCACTGATAGAAGTTTATATAAATAACTTAATGTTCCCAAAAAGGGAACAAAAGGGGGGGGGGAGAGTTCAGCCCAGCCCCCAAGCAGGATGCACCCCCATCACATGGCAGATTGAATTTTCTTGGAGAAGACCATTAATAATAAATTTTCTGTGTGTGATAAAAGCATGATGTCACATTGCAGAATATGTTCACTATGGTAAGAAGCACACATTCAGGTTCATGGTAACCTTTCACAAATCAATTCATATATTCAGAATTGCAATATACATAATAGAGGTAACATTCATTTATAAGAGAAAGTTTCTCACAGATTAAATTTCATGGGAAGTTTAAATTTGACCTGTGAAAAAAATTAATGTTTTCAAAAAATATTGTGTGTCAGAAATTATTCTACTTTGGGCAATTCAGTTGTCCCATGGGTTATATGTTGTCCACCTCTGATAACCTGCTATTTGATTATTATATGCATAGCTGTTTTACCAATAAATTTTATCTTTAAACTCTTTGTTAATTTGATCAATTATGTACTCATTTTTCAGAATATTCTCATTGCCACAAAATGGCATGAATTTCTGTGATAGTGTAAATATAACTATTTCACGACTTATTTGAGAATTGCATTTTGTAATTCAGAGGGTCAGTGAGCTATGTAACAAATAGATTTGGTAAAATTAGATTTATGACTGATATCAAAATATTATAGAATCAATTTTAGTAGGGAATTTTTATAACTTTATAATAGTTTACCACAAGTGAAATTGCTATATTTTAGGATTTTTTTCACTTTATGCAAGAGGACATCCTTATGGACACAATTATAGAACGTATGCAATATAGCAAGCAAAACACAGTTGTTTGGAAAAACTCCCATTTCATTTTCTGACCTATATCTCTAGTGACAAGCATAAGTTCACTGTTTTAACCCTGAATGAAAAATTTGTTTTTAAGATATGATGATATTGGCAACCCTAAAAAGATTGATATCCAATGACATTGTAAATAAAAAAAATCCTCAAGCAGCTGCTTGCTATAGAGATCTGACAGTAGCCTGTCAGTTGAATATGGCATAGATCTGGGAGGAAGGCAAGACAGCAAAAAGACAAACATCCATACCTTACCTGGGGCTTGAACCCAGATCTCTTTGATCAGTAGCCAAACACAATAACCACTTGGCCAAATGGACAGTATCTGACTTATTGTAAATTTAAATATTAATTTTATTTACAGAGTGCTTTCTTGTTTTGAAATGTTGAATGGGCAATATACTGGTACTGGATAGAAAAATCGAAATAATTCCATGTTTTCTCAGTGGAAAATCACACTGAGCTCAATAATTTCAATATGTTTCAATGAGAACCATATCTAAATATAAATTAAAAATCTTAATCAAATATATCTAAACCCTGAGTTTAAACAATATTTGTTCAGTATTCAAAGAGTTATAAATGCTGGAATATTTAAGTCTACAAAAAAAAATTGAAACATTTAATCAGTGTAAGAGATCGGAGATCATAGTTGGCACTACTAGAGTACAGGATGCATTGCACCCTAGACTGATCTCTTAAACTGTTTTAATTAAATTTTGGAGTAAATTTTTGGTAGCTTGTTAATATTCCAGCATTCATAACTCTTTGAATACTGAACAAATGTTGTTTAAAATCGAGATTTAGATTTAATTGAGATCATTAGACATATTTTTCATTAAAAAACATATTGAAGTTATTGTGCTCTGAATGTAATTTTCTGTTGAGATAATACGGAACTGTTTCCATTTTTCTGCCCAGTATCTATAGGTGTCATAGGTATTGGAAGCATTTTGACAAAACTTATGTGTAATTTTTGAAAGCGGAACTATTTTTTGCTCTTGCAAAGAAAATAGAGCTAGTGTTTTTCGGTTCATTGTGCCTGTACATCTATAGACATTTTTTAACTTTTTTTTAAAGAGAGAAATGAAAAAAATTTTGGGGTTGGATAGGTATTGATAAAATATGATGGAGGGTACTTAGATAGGTTTCAGGTATATTGTCAAGGTTCTTGCATCATCTTTTTGAATAAAAACATATCAATGGAGGTGTCATTGCTGTTTTCTACCTCCTCCTCCATGAAACAAAGGAGTTCCACCTTGCCCAGTATTGAGATTTATCTCTTCAGAACTCCCCACCATGCTCTTAGTATCCCTACTACATTAATGGGCTTGGAAAGGAGTCCTTTGAGTCCTTGTTACCTGACCATTTAGTCCATTGTGTGCAAAAAAGTTCCACTGAGAGGTAAAGCAACCCAACTGTGAAATAAGGAGGAAAACAACAATGCCATCCCTTCATTTCATGGAGGAGGAATCTTTTATGATTTTATCCAAAAAGATGATGCAGGAGCCTTGACATCAATATTCCTAAAGCCTAACTATGTACCTTCCATTATATGTTCACGGCATACATCATGGGCATACAAAATTGCAGTCTTTCATTCTCTCGTCTGTAGGGCCATCATTGTATCATCAAATAAATTTTTGCTGAAAAATGAAATTCAAAACATTCAATCCATTGCTGCATCCCACAGCTTTCACCCAGAAAAAATGGAAAAGCTATTCAATAAGTATAGAAATGACAACAGAATCAGCTCTCCTCCCAATCACTGACTGAGTGGGCAGCCTTTACAGGATCCATATTTTACTTGTCCTATTTACATTCCTGTGTGAAAGTCTGCTAATTTCTCAGAGCTAAAAAAAAATCAATATTGTTTTCAGCCCAGCTCCGAATCTAAAGAAAATTACAAAAAGAGACAGTGACAAATTTATTGCCCTTCAAAAATTGGACATATAAAGATATTCCCTACATTTGCTGGATAATTAAATTTCATATTTTGGAAAAACCATACATTCTCTACAACGTAATAATGTAATAATGTGTGGCAATCCCGGTGTTCTGCAATACAGAGACTGCACTACACCTTGAGGGAGTTGCCACGAAACCACAATCCTCTAACCAGAGTACTTTCTAGATCATGCCTTCTTAGATCTGCCTTACTGCGGGAGAAGACCTGTGGAAGAGAGAGAGAGACCTTACTTTTTGAACAAGTCTGTCTGATGAAATAATCATTAAGGTGCAGTGAGTGTGTTATTTTTGAATTTAGAAACTTGCCTAGGAAAAAGCCAAAATCACTCACTGATTTTTGTCCAAATACTTTGCCAAAATCATATCAGATGGTAACTTTTGAATTTAGGTGCCAAACTTTCAAGAAGTCCTAACTTTTTGAGTCTTCTGCAGCAGAGACTCTCAGGCAGCCCCGTTGATAAGCCACACCTAATCAGTTCCAGCCAGCCTTTCAGCATGACCCTCAACTTCATCCTTTCCATGAAGCCGACTTGCGGCCCCCAGCGCACAAGCTGTCACCCACTTCGGGGCTTTCAACTCAAGCCTTTCACAGATGCAGGAGTCTGCCTACTCAGGTTCACCACGTCCTTTCAACAGACCCTCCCTTTCTAGGCATCTCCAGGGGGTTGCTGACCCAGTTGCACACATAAGGACTGCCAGTCCACCCCACTTCTCGGAGGAACCTAAGCTCCTCCACTACGAAATCTATCTGTTCTTCCAAAACAGCTCATGTGGGACTCTTTGGTTGTTCCATCGATAAGCCCGTCGACCAGGTTAGCTACTCCTGATCACGAGCTTCCTACTTCTACCTCTCCATTGTGAGTGGGCTGAAGCCCCCCCCCCCCCCCCCAGTGAACAGTCTTCCAACCCGCGATATCACTGAGACCACATCGATGAGCCACATCGACTGGGTTCTCCAGGCCCGGTCCGCAGTCCTGTTAATGTGCTGAGCTGGTTGATTATACTAGATACCTGTGACTAGGCATTGCTGAGCATTTCATGCCATCTGCTTCAGCACGTCATCAGGCAAGCACTGCTTGTGGTAGCAGAGGGGTCAAGATGTGGACAGGTGAAGCCCTGGGGTGATGTGTTGTGAAGGATAATATAATGTTCATGAGTGCATTACAGGTGTTGGGTAGTCCTGCTCTTTCATTTTTGCATTTATAGCAAATAAGTACACCAACTGAACAAATAATTACCAACCTGCTGGCACGTGTATCCACTTTACTATGGGACCATCATTCATGAGGCTATTGAAATACAGTGGTTTCCCATATAATGCGCTCCCCGTATAATGCCCTCGTATATAGCGTAATCTGCTATATAACGTGACGAAAAATTGCAACTAGTATTCATACAGCATGATAAACAGTCCCGTATTATGTGTAAGATAAATTTAACATTTTGACATAGTTTTTGATTTTTTTTTATTTAGAAAAGCAAACGTATACACTCACCTGTTTATATATGCACAGTAAAGCTGACAGCTTTAAAAGATGTAAAGGTTTATTGAAAAATAATATGCACATTTTAAGATATGAGGAAAATATTTTTATTCAATTTTTAATTAAAATGTAAATATGTACTTCACTATTTTTAAATTTATTCCCTCTCAGAAGTATCAAGAAATAAGTTCCAATGACGCCATCTTGTTAACATTGGTTGTACAGATTCATCGCTTGAAGAGTCCATAGTTTCGTCTTTATTGTTATCGTTATTTAAAAACAATTCTTTTTCCAGATCATTTTTAGATTGAAAATATGGGGATAGACAATTCGTCTGATAATGTATGTCCTGTATAACGACGTCTGATAATGTATGTCCTGTATAACGAGATTTCCTATAATGCGGAATGTATCCCCTGCATTGTACGGGAGTCCACTGTAATGATGTCACCTGTCCCCATCTGCAATAAAGATGCGATATGTGGAAAGAAGTTCTTAATATCCCTGATGTCACCACATAGTGTCACGTCACTGAAGACAGTGCTGTCCTTGCTCCAAAAAGCTTCTGAGTTTGCCCCTAAAAAGTTTTTGATATGCAAGCTGGTTGAAGGATGAACTTCAAAATATTATTGCTCAATGACGGAGAGCCTTAAGTTATATTAATTTATTCTTTCACTCTACTTAGGAACTGTGTCATCACTTTTGGTAAATATTTTAGTATATTTTTTTCAAAATAGTTTTTTTTTACTATTTGTAGAATTATTTTTACTGTGTCTCAGATATATATATATTGCAGCTAAAAAGAGCAATAATTTTTTTTTAAATTCTCACTTTAAAACAAAACTGACAGTAATACATTAGGATATGCTTTCTTGAAATGGTGGCTGTCTTAGGTAATATCAAATTATGGAACAAAATTTTTTTGGAAGGTACTGTTTGTTTTAGTGATTTTCTAGTTACTGTTTAAACTGCATTTCTTAAATTCACATTGAAAATTGCATTTTTTTAAAGCAAATTTTTGTTAATGTTTTCAAATTAAACTTTTTCATAGTAATGCATCATTATAGAGAAGGCCTTTTAATAAAAAATGTTCAATGGGGCAATGTAGGGTCATTCAATAGAACTCGGCATTGTTTCACAATGTTCTTGAATTCATCAAGGTTTATAATATTGACTCTCTGAAAATCAGAATTTGAATTGTGCCTTAACTGGCAAAGTGGTTAGGGAGCCAGTGACTGTTTCAGCAGGGCAAATTTTGTGTTGAGTTAGTGCTATCTGAGGCAGTGGTCAACAGTGACTTCTGTCTTAGTAGGACATGTCCTTATATGAGAAGGCTTGTAAAAGCTAGGAGTAGCTTCTAGGATTCTTCTCTGTCCTATATGTTGCAAAGGAAAATTAAGATAATCCACTGGATGGAACTGTAGGTGGAGTGATACATGACTGGTAGTTAATAACACTATAGCACACTAGTCTCAATTGCTCTCTGATTCAAGCAGAGGATAAACCTTTCTATAGACATAATGTGTACTATGTTCATCCTATTCATTTTAAGGTTTATGAAAAATGTGTGACATCATTTCAAGTGATTGTTCGGTAATTTAACCAAGTGATGTAGGAAGTATTAACATGCAAATAGTTTGAAGGATAAACTTTAAAATTTTATTGCTCAATGACATAGAATTTTTAGGCTATTTTTAATTTCTGAGCAAGAAGGCCCTTTGTGTAATTGTCATTTTATTACTCAGATACTGTGTAAAAGCATTTATGACAAGATTAAGTAAATGAATTTCTTGTTTATTGATATAAGTGTTTATTATCTGTAGTGTTTGAGTATAGTTGGAAGAGGGCATAATTTCATAGGAATATTAGTGTATTCATTGTTAACAGAGATAATGAATTTTTCTTTTCTAGGAATCCAGTTGACTTTCTCAGCTATGATTGATGGCAAAAATTTCAACCAAGGTGGCCATAAGCTAGGCCTGGGACTAGATTTGCAGGCATAATAGTACGAAAGTTGGGTTCCTCCATTATTCTTTTCCTCAAACAAGACTGTAGATAATCGGATTTTTCTTACTGTATTTCTTTTCAACACATCGAAACGTTCCATTGTGAAAGATGAGATCAGTGTCTGTTTCGTTTGCTTCTTTATTTTGCTCTAGTTACCCTGCTGCACTAAAACTATTGTGTAAAATGAATTTTTTTGTAGGCCTTGCCTTTGTACTGATTCTACTGCATTTTGATGGAGTACCCAACCTCAGTAGTTGTCATGTTTCAATTCTCAACTATTTAAATTACCATAGTGTTTGATAGAACAACATTTGTGATAGTGTAATGACAGTGTGAAATTGGTCATAACAGTGCAAAAATATTTGGATCTGTAAAATCCGAGGTAAATTAAATCTCATTTTGTCAATTATAACAAGAATTGTGAGCATTTACTTAGAGATAATCAGCTAATAGAAGGCTAGTAAAATGTCGCTTTATAATAAATTGCATTTGCATTGTGGTTTTGGTATTTACATGATTTCTGTTAGAATTTAATATTTTTGTACACATTCAAGTTTACTCAACACAAAAATTTAAATTTTTTATAAATATGCTTGTATACAACATTTCCCATATTTCAACAGTTTTTTGCAGCAAACTTTTCATATGGTGGTACAGTATTAAACCATTTATCCAGAAAGCTTGGTATTAGAGGGTATCTGGATTTTGAAATTTACAAAATTATGGTTAAAAGCTTAATAATAATATATATGTGAAGTACTGAAAAAATAAATTGCACTATAACAGTATAAAAATACTTTAAATTCTTTAGCTCCCTATTGTTTTTTGCTTGGTGTTTGTGGATTTGGTCAAAACAATTGTTCCACCATATCTTTTGAATGCAGGGACAGACATAACGATTTATGTGTCAAGTGAAAGCTTGTGATACAGGGAATGTCATAGGCTATGAAAAGTTGACCTCCTATGTGTTCTCCCCCCCTCCCCACTAAGAAAGAGAAATACTTGTTTTCTTACTTCGTATTTGTATACTTGGTCTTCTCTTTAACCCATTAACTGCCAATATTTTTTTTAGAATTTTTTTCCATATTTGTTTAGATATAGTCTCAAATAAGTACTAACAAATGTTTAAAAAATATATGTCATACAAATGTTATTAAAAATTACATTATATTTTTGGTAGTCATTTGAGGCCCATGGCAGTTACAGTGAATGTTATGTACCAACCAGTAAAGTTATGTACCAACCAGTAAAGTTATGTACCAACCAGTAAGCAGGCAATTATTTTAAATCTTACAGTTCAGAATTTTAAGTATGGTTTTAATATTTTAATACAAGTATAACCTAACATTTAATACATTTTATTTACCATTTACATATTTTACACTTATATACATATATATTATAAAAACAATACAATCATTTTTAGTATGCCAAACTGGAAAACACTCTAAATGTAGGCCCACGTCGCATTTACGGCATTGTTTTCTAACATGACTTTTGCTTAAAGCACATTTACGTTGTTTACCCTCAAATGTTCTCCAAAATATGGCCAGTAGGATCATACCGTATTGCATGTGATATACGACTGCTTATAATTGCGCTTGGGACGTTCTGGTTTTTTAGGATTAGAAATTGATTCTTTTTTAAGATATGCTCTTGTAATTTGCCTTCTAAAGCTTAGAAGAGGTATGTTTTCATTTGCCATTGAATAAAAGTACATATGCATTGTAACAGCAACATCAATTGCATTTGTAAATAATGGAAAATACCACTTTTTACCTCTGAATTTAATGCGATATTTTTGTACACTCCAATCTAATTTATCAACACCTCCCATGTAGCGGTTATACTGTCCAATAGCAGAAGGGCGATTTATTTGAATATATTTTCTCAGATTTAGACCACCTTTTCACCTGATCTAAAGGCTCCAATCCTAAATGGTTTGATATTATTTTCACAGCATTATCATTCCATGTCACAGCAAAAATTTCATTTTTTGTGTCATATCTATAGTCATATACACTCCGATTTTCTTTTATTTTTTTATCGTTTTTTATTGGGCATTTGTTCATCCTGTTATATTGTGCTGTACTAATTGCCTTTATACCATTTTCCTTTAATTTTACAACTAGTTCGAAACTTGTTAAAAAGTTATCGAAATACAATTCGTACTCTGCTGGATGTTGTAATATTTTTGCTAACTTCATTATAACAGATGATCCTAAACCACTAACTTCTTGTTCTTCAGATTTGCCTTCATAAACGTCTATATGAAAGCAAAAACCGGTGACGGAAGAACATAATGCCCATTGTTTGAATCCGAACCTTATAGGTTTCCCCCAGATAAATTGTTTTAAAAAATGATAGCCATATCTGACCATTTTCTCATCAACGCAAAGCTGTTCCGAAAATATTCCGAATTTTTTTTAACTTATTCAGTTTATCAATAACAGGTCGAATTTTGAACAATTTGTCTACTTTATCTGATTGAGAGATAATAGAATTATTGAAATGCCGGTACTTTTTTATTTCTACGAATCTGTTTTTAGTCATACAATTTCATGCAGACTTGATATCGATATCTTCGTCTTCACACCAGTACATTTGCTCTTGGGGTAAAGAATGATATCCAGATAATAAAAATATTTCAATAAATTTTCGGAGACAACCAGTAGATAAATTAAAATTGTGGCAGTTTTTCTGTTCTGCAAATATTTTACTATGAGTAACAATATACTCTAATAAAGATTCATCAAAAATTTCTTTGAAGATTTCAACTGGAGTTTTCCCTTTCAAATCCTGTTTGATGTCGCTTACCATTGAAGCTATATTCGAAGAAGTGTTTGAACCACTTGATAAAACTTGGACTGATATTTTTCCAAGATGAAGATAAAGTAACCTTCTTTTTCTTCGTAGTTGGTTCCGGTGAAGTTTCTGACTCAGTGACGTGTAATTCAACTTCACCACAAACATCTTGTGGCATAGTATCCTGTAATACATCTTCATCCATATCCTCGCAATCCGACACTGTATCCACCCTTTCTGGTGGTAATTCCACTACGTCAACAACGTCCTCTTTCAAATCTTTGAAAAACTCATCTTCAAGTATATTTTGTAACTCAGCAAGCATTAAAAATTTTTGGTCGTCATATTGCCACAAAAGCTAATCACAATATTTATAATAAAAATGATCGTACATGCCAAGGTCCTCAAATGGGGACCGACGTAAATATCCATGGTACTTTGTGATACTGCAACATATTAACTCACCTTTAGCATAAAATTTGTCTATAATGTTCAATTTTCAAATTACAACAGTAAATTTCAAAATATATTCATAACTACACATGGTAGACACTTTCATAATATGCGACTTGCAAATTTCTCACATAACCTCAAATAATAATCTTCAATATTATTTCATAACTAAACAGTATTGCCAACTTCATCATCCTCATCCTCAAGCAGCCATGGGCTATGGAGGGCCAACCAGACCACGCAGTTTAATTCTCCAAGCATATCTGTCCTGAGCTACATCTGCTGCATCTGGCCACTGCACACAATTCTAACAAGGTCCTGTTTGACATTGTCTGCCCACCGCATTCTAGGTCTCCCCTTCTTTCTGAGGCCTTTAGGCACACTGTTCATAACCCTATTCGCCAATCTATAATTATTCATACGGGCAACATGGCCAAACAACGGAGTCTCTCTCTGCACAATATGCTGCTTAAAGGAGGTTGCAAACTCCTTTGCCTAACCTCATCATTAGTTACAAAGTTGAACCACCTAATGCCCAAGATACTGCGTAAGCATCTGGAATCAAAAGCATCTAGTTTTCTGTTACCTTGTTTACAAAGTGTCCAAGTTTCACTACCAAAACTAACCCTAGAAAGAAAGAAACTATTAAACAGTCTAATTTTAGTCTTTAGGTGTTTTTAGGCTTAGGTTATTTCTTAGTCTTTATCTTAGGTTATCTTAGTCTTAGATTATTTCTCACACTCTCCATAGATCCTTAAAAGTCCCGGCAGCAATCCCTATTCGTTTGTTAATCTCATGCCGCACATCACCATTATCTGTTACATAGCTCCCAAGATAATTAAACTGTGACACCTACTCAAGACTGCAACCATTCAGATTAACTGAATCATAGCCTGCCTGACCAGTTTTCATCACTTTGGTTTTCTCTCTGTTTATAACCAAACCTACTCTACTACCAGTCTCATGAACAGCTCGAATGAAAGAGTTCATCTCATCAACATCATTTGCCAAAAGGGCTAAATCATCAGCATAATCTAAATCAGAAATTTTCGTATCTCCAGTCCATTTAAGGCCAAAATCTTTCCCTTGAAGTGAATTTTGCATAACATAATCAATAACCAAGTTAAAGAGAAAAGGAGACAAAATGCACCCTTGTCGAACACCAGAAGTAATGCTAAACCAATTGACTCTCGCACACGACTCAGTGTTATTATAGAGAGCTTTCATTATGTTAACTAACTTGTCTGGTATACCATATGATTTTCACAATCAACCACAAATTATGGCGATCAACCGAGTCGAAAGCCTTTTTGAAATCAACAAAGCTAGCAACCAAAGGTTTCTGAAACTATTTCTCAAGAATCTGCCTAAGTGAAAATATCTGATCCACACATCCCCTACCACTTCTGAATCCACATTGCTCATCACGCAATTGACTGTCAGCCAGATTCTTAATTCTATTAAGCACAATCATCGAAACCATTCCATTTACCTGGAACAGAGAGTAGGCTGTGATACCCCTATAGTTATCACAAGAACTGCGATCACCTTTTTTGAAAATAGGGATAACAATAGCTCTGGTAAAATCCTTAGGAACCATGCCTTTATCATAAAAGATTTTCAAAATTTCAGTCATCCAAGTGGTAACCGAAACATTCCCAAGAAAAAAAAGCTCTAAGCATTTCCGTAGTAATTTCATCTACCCCTGGGGATTTATGAAGTTTAAGTTTAGAAACAGCCAAAATAACCAGATTGTGTTAGAGGGCCAACATTAAAGCCACCAATGCATCTATCATCATTGCAAACAATGGGAGTAGAACTAACTACATTGTTTAGAACATCACTGAAATGCTCAGCCCACCTAGCCACGACAGAATCCTCCCCTTCTATAACCTTACCTTGTTTATCCTTCAATCCTTGTATGCCTGTCCGTTTTCTACCACACAAAACATTAACTATCTGGTACAGCTCTCTGCTGTCTAACTGCTTCCTCGGCTTTGTCAGCCAAACCATCAAGCCAAAGATTCTTATCAGTAGCTAACTGATCTTTTACACGTTTATTAAGTTCTCTGTAATGCTTTCTATTAGAACTAGTAGGGTATTGATTAAGGACATTCCTGCAGTTCTTTCTTTCCGAAATAAGCTCAAGTGCCTTATCACTCAGATAATTCTGCTCCTTTTTTCCTAAAAGAGTACTGTTAGTGTCCAAAAAAGCCTATTTAAAATGATCCCATTCTTCCTCAACTTCAGTAGTAAGCATACCATGACTGTCATAATGACTAAGTAACCTATCATGGTAAGCTTTGGCTATAACTGGATCTTTCAGAGCTTCAGTATTAAAAGTAAATTTTTTAACCCTAGCATAACACTTTTAAGTTTAAGTTGCAAGACACTTTTAACAAGGTAATGGTCAGATCCAATTTCAGCTCCCCTATATGACCTGGTATTCCTAACAGAACTAGCCCATTTGCTGTTAACATATAATCAATCATATTCTTATGCAGCCCATCGGGTGAAACCCATGTGTACTTATGTATGTCGCGGTGTTTGTAATAAGTGTTAGTTATTCTGAATCCATTGAGTTTACTTACCTGTAGGAGACGTTCATTGCCATTACAGCTACCAATAACAAAAGGGCCTATTACTCCTCCCCAAAGGTCAGAGTCAGTACCAACTTTGGCATTGAAGTCACCAAGAACAAGGGTAATATCTCGTTTGTTGACAGAACTTAAAATATCCTGAAGTTGTTCGTAAAACCTACCCTTCTCATCCTTAGTGGGGGCATAATAGCAGATAACATTCAAGTCTTTAACGCTTGTCTGAAATTTTGCTGTAAGAAACCTTTCATTAATGCACTCGTATCCTAGAAGAGCATCACTAGCGTGTCTGCTGAGAAGCAGACCCACGCCTTGATGATGCTTATTGTCGCCCCTCCCTGAAAAGAGAAATTTAAGATTATTTTTAAGAATCTGACCTTTATCTGTCCATCTGGTCTCTTGGAAGCCGAGATTATCTAAATTATTACGGTAAAATTCTTGTGACAACTGTGAGAATAAGCTTTGTGCAGTCCTCACATTCCAACTACCTATGGAGAGAAAATGGTTAGTGGGATGTTTAAAGAAACTATGTTTATTGAGAGAGAGAATGCCGACAATATCAAACAGCCCCCTAATCGCAGACATGGGGCAAAGATCCATTCCCCCACCACTAAAGGCTGAAGCCATCTATACTGGAAGACTTCCTCCAATGTAGAATTTGACGATGCCAATAGAAGCAAAGAGTTCAGGTGCCTGCGATACCTCTGCTCAGGTTTATCCACCAGCTGATAAACATATCCTGTGAATTTATTCACTTGGGGCTGTCAACCCACAAACAAACAGAAAACACAGAAGATTTTCCCTCCACAGAAGCCCACCAGTGCAGCAATATCAGGATCCATAATGAAGCTGAGAGCCATATATCTGTTCAGTCCCAGTGGGTTTATATGGTCAGCACCAGGACCCTGTGTGGTTGACCACTCCTCATCAGGGTAGAAAAAAAAAGTAGCCATAGTTGTCCAGATCAGTAGGCCACACTAATCTGGCAGCCCTCCCCTTCCGTTCACTTCCACAAGAGAGAGAGTATCTCTTTTGAAAGGTACTAACGGTCTGCATTACGAGAAGGCGGGATCGGACATTAGGTGCTGGGCCTGGCCGGTTCTATGCATCATCACAGGGGATTGGTGTATAGCTCTCCTTCCAGTGACTACCTAGCTACCAACTTAAGGAAACTAAAATTTGTAATGACAATTAAGACTTCTGCAATGGTCTCATGTATTTAATAATTTTTTTTTATTTAAAAATTAAAAAATATTCGGCTTCCATTTGAGGACTATGGCAGCTAATGGGTTAATGAAGCCATTAAATTTTGTAACATAGCCGAGTAGTTAGCATAGTTGGCTACTGATCTAAGGGACCTGGGTTTGAGTCCCGGGTATGGCATGGATGTGTGTTGTTTTCTGCTGTCTCGCCATCCTCACACCTACTGTGGTGTATTAAACTGATAGGGTCCTGTCAGACCTCTGTGGTAAGCAGCTGCTTGAGGGGGTATTTATTTATTTATTTATACTTACAAATTTAATAGCCAGCGATGGAATTATTTCTCAAATAAGTTCTTCAGTGAGGCTGATAAACTTAGTACTGTATGTACTTCTGCATTGTGATTTTCAGCACTTTCAACTAAGAGCTTTTTTTTACAAGGCAAGAATATAAGCAAAATTTGTGTTTTGTATATTCTACATTAAACTGATATTTAAGATTGCTTGTTTAACATATTTTTCTGAATTTTCAAGACACTTATTTAATCAAGAAATTCACAGATGAATAATAAAAAAAAATTTTGTACAGAAACTTTCTACAGAAATCTGAATTTTAAAACGGCATATATGAGGGCATCAGAAGGTAAGGTTCCCTGTTTAATTTCTGCAGGGTAGGTAATATACAATAAAGACAATATATAGGAAATATTCCCTTATGCATGTATTTTCCTTACATTCACCACATATATTAAGATACTTGTAATGGTTTTACTGAAACCCTTCTGATAGAAGAATGCACCCTTTTTCTGAAGCCACGTTTCGACTTCTCTTTGACAGTGTCTTCTGATGAAAACATTCTTGGAGCAGCAGCTTCAGCTTACCAAACAAGTGAAAGATTGACAGCATTAAGTCTGTCATGGTGAACAGTTGCTCATCTGCTACGGTCAGTCACACGATTATTTCTGAACTTGGAGCTCCATTTCCTCACGCATTGTACTGAAAGACATCTGAGCCATACACAGTCACAAGCTGTCGATGAATTTTCACCGGCTGTATCTTGTGTGCCCACAGGGGACCAAATTATTACTCAGATCTACATAACAGATTTATATACACATGCAGTAGCTTCGCCATATTCACTTTGACTCTTGTGCTTTACAGCACGGGTATGTAACAGCTACTGAGGTCCTGCCATCCTCTCAGACCTACTAAGGCATATAAACTGACAGGCTCCTGTCAGACCTCTGTGGCAAGCAGCTGCTTGAGGGGTATTTATTTTATATTTTTTTTTATGTAACAGCGATGGCTTCTGCCATTTAGTGACACTGTTTGGTAATAACATGGTAGGAAATGAACTGGGAATCTTGCTTTCTGACACCCTTAAAGCTCTGGGTATTTTGAAATTTCATTTGTAAGTGATAAATTTAAGTACATTTTAAGGAAAGCTTGAGCACAACCTGGAATATGTGAATTGAGTACATATTTTTCATGAGAAGTCTCTACAGATTAACAAATGATAACTTCTATACTTCAATGATGGCCAATTTTTATATTTCTTTAAATGTTCCAAAGGTTAGAAAAAGTTTGCAGTGAATTTTTTTGCATTTAAATAAGCTAAAATTTTTATTTTGTTTTTACTTATTGTTTAAACTATATTTTAGAGCACTTCATGTATTTAATATTTTAGCATAATTGTTAGGCATAAAATTAGCCATTTTAAAAATTCTGCATAATTATAAATAATTCTGCAATGAAAATAATTGAACATTTTTTTAATTCATATACAAAATTTTAAGAAGTATGGCCAGACTCCATAGACCATACGCCATTGATGCAGGGTTAATTCTGCAATCTTAATCGAGAATAACCTGGGACGGACGATTTGTTGCACATTGATGGAAGTGTTTGCGTTCAACGAATCGCCTTTCACTGAAGCGTTGTTCAACCTGAAAATCGCACTTTGTTTCAAGCGCTGTTCTCCATACACTTGTGGGGCGGGGGTGGCTCAGTCGGTAGCGCGCCAGGCTCGTAATCTGTAGTTCCCAGGTTCCAGTCCCAGCTGGGTCAGCGTTGAGATTTATATCCGCAAAATTCCCCGCCCTGCCCACGGTCAGTAGGGGACACCGATGGGCTTGGAAAGGCCACCGTCCGTCCGATGGGACGTTAAGCCGTGGCCCCGTGTGCGGGAGAACCATACCCTGTGCACGTTAAAGAACACGCTGGATGGCCTTGACGGGAGGCTACCATCTGTCTCCCAACAGCTGTTCCAGTGGGTCCCCTCCTCCAACCTTCTCTGAGCCTTCGGGGTCCATGTGACCTGGTCATTTAGCCCATGGTGGGCAAAAAAGTGCCGCTCAGAGGTAAAACAACCCAACCCATACACTTGTTATTTGTTACTGTACACTGATGCCACACTGCGAGGAAGCATTTCTTGACGGTCATTGGCTAGGCATTTTGACGTCATAGCGGGGAGACGACGGTAAAGCTTATAAGAAGCGTACAGTAATGTAGATTTCTGTTGACAGAAAAAGGGTAAAATTACAATTTTGCATTTTTTAACTGTAAGGTCTATGTCGCTTTCAGGGAAATATTTATTGTTATAAACACTTGGCAACCACTTTATTAGGTATAGTTCCTTTATTAGGTATGTCAATAGTAACAGAGAACTGAAGAACATCTTAATTATTTTTTGAAAAAGTGTGAAGACAATTTAGAGATCTGATATCTATTTCAAACTAGATTTTAACTATATTCGTTCTCTAATTCCAGTTTCCGTAAGTAATTACTCTCAAAAGTTAATCAACTCTTTAGTTTTAATTTGTTTTTATTATGTTTCCAAAATTATTTTCAGTCGCATATTTTCATAAAAAAATAAGGAGTTAATAAGACCTATATCTGCGTTATTAGTAACATTATGTGGAACTGTACCTAATAAATAGGCCCTTTGAATATCATAATTGCATCATTTGTAATTTATATCGAATTACTGTAGAATTTCTATTATATGATTTTGAGAAATTATTCTGATCCTGTGCTTAAAATCAAATTCGATCGAATTAAAAGACAGATCTTTATTTCAACTTATCACATCATTTTACCAACTGTGTTAATAATCATAATGAAAATATAAAAATAATTTTTCGCCGCTATGAGTAGTGACTAAAATTTTGCCCAAAAAAATATTTAATGTGACCTGGGGTACAGTTATCAATTTATTAAGCAAATTTTTCCTGGAGTTATCCAAAGAAAAAGTCTGCTTTTTTTCTTGTTTTGATTCTGAAATTTTATTCTGCTGTATCAATTTTTATTTGTTTGTTCCACTGCTTTTGCTTTGAGCTTAATCTTGTTTGCCACGTAGAGATTTTCCCCTTTGGTTTATTTAATTTTTAATAGCAATTTAAAACTGCTGCTATAATTTAGGGACGGGGGGTTGCTCAGTTAATAGTGCGCCAGGCTCTTAATCTGCAGTTTCTAGGTTCGAGTCCCACCTGGGTCAGTGTTCAGATTTAGCTATGAGTAGTGGCTAAAATTTTGCCCAAAAAAATATTTAATGTGACCTGGGGTACAGTTATCAATTTATTAAGCAAATTTTTCCTGGAGTTATCCAAAGAAAAAGTCTGCTTTTTTTCTAGTTTTGATTCTGAAATTTTATTCTGCTGTATCAATTTTTATTTGTTTGTCCCACTTGCTTTTTTTTAATAGCAATTTAAAACTGCTGCTATAATTTAGGGACGGGGGTGGCTCGTAATCTGCAGTTTCTAGGTTCGAGTCACACCTGGGTCAGTGTTCAGATTTATCTCCACAAAACTCCCTGCCCTGCCCACAGTCAGTAGGAAACAGCAATGGGCTTGAAAAAGCGCCGTCCGTCGTCGGATGGGACGTTAAGCCGTGGCACCAGTGCAGGAAAGCCACACACTGTGCACGTTAAAGAAAATGCTGAATGGCCTGATTTACCTCCCCCGACCACCTCTGAGCCTTTGGGGTCCTTGTAACCTGGTCATCCCATTGTGTGCAAAAAAAGTGCCGCTCAGAGGTAAAACAACCCAACGCAAGCTGCTGTAATTTTTTAATGCGTAGACTGACGCACTGACAAGGTTTGGTTTCTTATTCCAACAGTCATTTCGTTGTTTTCAGAGATAAGATTGAATTTTTTATTTGACGGGTTTTTTTTTAAATCTGGAATGGCATCATTTAGTTTACGGTTAATAGGTATTCCTAAGAGTTCGCTTCATAAATCTTACATGCTATCGATCGTAACAGGCATCTGAAAAATGTTTACCTCATGGGTGGGCATCGAATTTATCTTCAGGCCAACACTGCAGCACCCACTGCACAAAAATTGTTGCTCCTAATTTGAATGTATATGAAATGTTTTTCCTATTCTTCGCAGGATTACTTATTTAGTTTGCTACTGCACAGTTCGGCATGATAAAAAATACCTGAAAGATTTCGGAGATTCACCAAGCAGAGAACAAAAAAAAATACGAAAGAACAAACGATTATGTAAATACTTGAGCTGTGCTATCTCCCCGCTGTGACGTCATGGAGCACGTCCTCTCAGCGACACGAATGACCTTGGTAAAAACAGCTTTTTGGCACCATTTTATATATATATTAACCTTAATTGTACACCACTTTAAGCCTCACTGAACAGAGCAACATATTACGTACTGCTTCTAGTTTATGGATCAGCCGTATCCTGCAAAAAAACGCACACAAAAACGAACATCTTTGATTAGCACGCTTGGCTACTGATCTAAGGGACCTGGGTTCGAGCCCGGGTAAGGCATGGATGTTGTGTGATGTTTTTCTGCTGAGGTCCTGCCATCCTCTCAGACCTACTTTGTCATATAAACTGACGGGCTCCTGTCAGACCTCTGTGGCAAGAACTGCTTGAGGGGGTATTTATTATTTTTATTATTCCAAAGCGCGAAAACGATAGAATGCGTAATGATGTTATGTGGGATCGTATCGCAACGTATTTCAACTTGCACAAACTGCTTCGTGGTCTTGAGGTCGCAATGTTGCTACATAACGCGTTAACTCGTACAACTACTAATTGTGACGCGCCAGGCTCGTAATCTGTAGTTCCCAGGTTCGAGTCCCAGCTCTGGCAGCGTTGAGATTTATCTTCCCAAAATTCCCCCCCCCCTGCCCACGGTCAGTAGGGGACACCGATGGGCTTGGAAAGGCCGCCGTCCATTGGATGGGACGTTAAGCCGTGGCCCCGTGTGCGGGAGAGCCATACCCTGTGAACGTTAAAGAACACGCTGGATGGCCTTGACGGGAGGCTTCCATCTGTCTCCCAACAGCTGTTCCAGTGGGTCCCCTCCCCCAACCTTCTCTGAGCCTTCGGGGTCCATGTGACCTGGCCATTTAGCCCATGGTGTGCAAAAAAGTGCCGCTCAGAGGTAAAACAACCCAACCCACTAATTAAACAATCCATCTATGAAGACAAAGGCTTAGGCACTCGGTCATTAGTCGACAACGCGTGACTTCCACGGCATATAGTAGAGACATTACTCTCCAGCGTGTTGGCCAGAGCTTAATTTCTCCACAAATCGTTTTTCAACATTTTGCCACCAATACCAAAATCTTTGACCGACTGGTACAAAATTCAAACCTATACCTACAACCTGTAGCGGAAATAAGGTGGGACACTAGGATGGAGTCTCACAAGTTCGAAAGTGAAAAAAAATGCTAGGTGTTTGAAAACTAAAGATATGAAAAGAAAACATGGACACTTTACCCCCCTCTTTGGTCTGATACTTTGAATGTTATTTCGGGTAATTTTTTTTTTTCTGGGGGCTGGGTCAGAATCAATGCAATTTGCCCCAGTTCGAAAATCCCGTTTCCAGTGCTGCCTATAACACAGGAATTTGGAATTGCCTTTGTTTTCTCGTTTAAATGTTGAAAGGCTGAAGTTTTGCATTAACGCTTTTTGACTAGACAAATACTTCACTGTACACGCTCAAATATCCCCTAGGGTGTTTGGGAACACCAAAGTTCTGACACCAAAGTTGTGAGAAAAAATTGAAGCATATACCTGTGATAGAACTATGTTATTCAACAATGTTATTCTATTCATAGTTTATATTAGTTCTCAACGTGGGGTACGCTGTGAGAGCTCAAAAGTCGCTAGATCTAGTAAAAGTAAAAATAACCATTGTTATACTATAACTATAGTTTCATCTATCTATACAAGGGGTACGCCGGTTACATACACTTTCCAGGGGGTACGTGAAGCATAAAAGGTAGAGAACCCCTGGTTTAGATAAACTATTAGTCTGCCTCTGTAAAGTTTATTTTAAAAACATAAGTGACAAGATATTTGTGGAATTAACATCAGTTTTTTCGAACTGCCGTCCCGTGGCCGAGTGGTTAGCACGCTTGGCTATTGATCTAAGGGACCGGGTTCGAGCCCCGGGTAAGGCATGGATGTGTGTGTCATTTTTCTGCTGAGGTCCTACCATCCTCACAGATCTTTTACTATGGCATATAAACTGACAGGCTCCTGTCAGACCTGTGGCAAGCAGCTGCTTGAGGGGGTATTTATTTATTTTTTTTATTCTAGGGTATGTAAAAGATATGACGATATTTATGTAGTTAACATGACAGGTTCATGAATATTTCTGTTATTTTTTTTTTCTTTTGTATTCTAGAGAATGCCCCTCCGAAAATGTCAAAATGAGGTAGACAACTTATGTTATATTTGCGGAGAGTTCATCTTTGCAAGACAAGAAAAAAATGTCACCTATAATAAAGAGAGCAAACAAGCATTACTTTGGATGTAAAATAGGAGATCAGGATAAGCAGTGGTCCCCTCACATATGTTGTGCACTATGTGAAATTAATAAACTGGTGGAAGCGTAAAGGTAGCGCCATGTTATTTGCTGTACCGATGATATGGAGGGAACTAAAAAGACCTTTCCACAGATTGCTACTTCTCTATGACTAATATCCAGGGCTTTACCAGCAGAAAATCGAAGAGACATATCGATTATCCCAACTTATCTTCTGCAATACGACCAGTACCACATTCTAAAACTTTGCCAGTTCCACTAACTCCAAGTCAGGAAACAGAAGATGAAGAAAGTACTGATGAAGAGAGTGAGGAACGTGAATCCCCTCCAGAAAGAAGTGATCCTACGAGGCTACCATGGATTCAACTCCACATTTTTTAACGCAGGTAGATCTGAACGGTTTGTTTCGTGATCTAGGACTAAGTAAACAAAATGTTGAACTGCTGGGCTCTAGGTTCCAAGAATGGAATCCTCTCCAACCTAGTACAAGTATAATTTTATATAGAAATAGAGAACGGAATTTTGTTGCATTCTTCTCACATGATGGCCCATTGACTTTCTGCAATGATATTGCCGGTTTGATGACAGCTTTAGGCTTTATTCATGACCCACGAAATTGGAGACTCTTTACAGATACATCCAAAACTAGCTTGAAGGCGGTTTTACTATATAATGGTAATTTAATGCCTTCTGTTCCAATTGACTATGCTAGTATGGCAAAAGAATCATATGAGATTCTAGATATAATGCTGAAATCCATTAAATATGCGGTTTTCAATTGGAAAGTATGGGGGGATTTAAAAATAATTGCCATGATATTGGGAATGGAACAAGGGAACACAAAATTTTCTTGTTTCCTTTGTGAATGGGACAGTCGTGACAGAGCATCCCATTACTTGAAGAAAACTTGGCCAATACGTAATTGGAAAGTGGGAGCAAAAAATTTACAGAAGTAGAGACTTACAGCTTATGAGAACGTGATCCTTCTTCCACTTCATATAAAACGGACTTAGAAACAATTTGTCAAGGCAGTGGATAAATTGACAGCCTTGACGAGAGGCTTCCATTTGTGTCCTGTTTGAAGTTCTGTTTAGATAAAATTCAGTCAGAGCGTCAGGCTTGTAATATGCCTCTCCCAGGTTCGAGTCCTACCTGGTTCAGTGTTCAGATTTATCTCCGCTAAACCCGCCACCCTTCCCTGGGTTAGAAAGGGGACATGGGTTTGGAAAGGCCGCCTCCACCATAAGGGACGTAAACCAGGGGCCCATGTGCAGGAGAGTCATACTTTTCAGACAGTGAAACGTTAAAGAACAGTACTGTAAAGAACACATTCGATGGCCTTTAATGGGCTTACCAGAGATGCGCATGATACACGAAAATTTACGGCATTACAGTAGTTCCCTCCATGTTGGCGTCTACCATTGGCGATCATCTCTATTAACGTAACGCTTGGCAATCTTCTAACGGGACATGGGCAATGAAATTATGCATTGCTTTATTCACTGGCCGTTCCGTGGCCGAGTGGTTAGCACGCTTGGTTACTGATCTAAGGGTTCTGGGTTCGAGCCCCGGATTAGGCATGGATGTGTGTGTCGTTTTTCTGCTGAGGTCCTGCCATCCTCTCAGATCTTCTACTGTGGCATATAAACTGACAGGCTCCTGTCAGACCTCTGTGGCAAGCAGCTGCTTGAGGGTTTTTTTTTTTTTTTTTTTTTTGTTCACTGTCTGAAAAGTTTCATCTTTTTCATCACATATTTGGGTCCCCCTGCAGATATCCAAATACTTGCTTATCCGATCTCAGATTTCAACCACGGATTCTTCCCTGGCAAACTCCATGTTGATTTGAAAAAAAATCAAATCTTTATTTCCGATACGAGCCACTTTTAAAAAACACCTTTTATTTTGTCATTTAAAGCCCTCTTGAAAGTCCAGGAAAAATTGCTACCTATTTTACATTTTTTCTAATGCCCATAGATATTTCTGGTCATTCTATACGTACCATAGCACGTATGTAATGACCAGAAATCTTATAGAATGCTTCTAGTGTAAAAATCAATGTTAGAGTGTGAGAAGCAACTGGGGAAAATATAAACTGTGCAGTTGACTTTGGTTGAGTTGTTTTACTTCTGGGCAGCACTTTTTTGCGTACAGTGGGTTAAGTGGCAAGATCAAAAGGGCCCCAAGGGCTCAGAGATGATTGGGGGAAGCTGTTAGGAAACGGATGGTAATCTCCAGGGCTGGCGTGAACTTTTGGGGGCCGGGTTCCAAAATTGTGCGGAGCCAAAAAAATAAACGCATTTATACGTACAAAAAGCCGTCCCGTGGCCGAGTGGTTAGCACGCTTGGCTATTGATCTAAGGGACCTGGGTTCGAGTCCCGGGTTAAGGCATGGATGTATGTGTCATTTTTCTGCTGAGGTCCTGCCATCCTCTCAGACCTTCTACTGTGGCATATTAACTGACAGGCTCCTGTCAGACCTGTGTGACAAGCAGCTGCTTGAGGGGGTATTTATATTATTTAAGTACAAAGTGCGATACATATCTACATACAACTTATAGGAACACCGAGTATATTATAAATGTTACATAATTTTTCTCGCCTTTTTCGCCGCAAAAATCTTTAATTACGTCATCAAAATTGACCGATTTCACGATTTCGGTCAATTTGGTCCAAAATTTTGTTTTTTACGATAAGCTTTTCGTGGAACACGGGGCCTTTTAAAGAGCGGGGCAGTGTTCCGGGGAATGCACTGAACCCGCCTCGTGCCAGCCCTGGTAATCTCCAATTGAGGCCATCCAGCATGTTTTTTAATGTGCACAGGGTATGAATCTCCCACACATGGGGACACAGGTTAATGTCCCATCCGGCAGATGGCGGCCTTTCCAACCTTATCGGTGTTTCCAACGAGGTAAAGTAAATTGAGTGGGCATCCGGTTCCTAAAGTTGAAGCAATTTCAACGACGTCGTTCCATGGCCGAGTGGTTAGTGCGCTTGGCTACTGATCCTAAGGGACCTGGGTTCGAGCCCCGGGTTAAGGCATGGCTGTATTGTGTCGTTTTTCTGCTGAGATCCTGCCATCCTCTCAGATCTTCTACTGTGGCATATAAACTGACAGGCTCCTGTCAGACCTCTGTGGCAAGCAGCTGCTTGAGGGGGTATTTATTTTATTTTTATTTTCCCACCCTGTACATGGCCACTGTAATGTAAAATATGGGTATTAATGCACTAAGCCTAAGTAGTTAAAAGTTTTGTTTTTTTGAAAATTACGTTAAGTTTTCGTTTTCAGGATAAAATCCAATCCATTATATTAGAAGAACCTTTAATAGCCTACAAAAATATTTTATTTAACAGAAAAAAAGTAAATATTTTATCTGATACTACAATTTAATGAAAATAGAAACTCCGTTATTTATTTCTTAAGTCATGTATACAAAACACTAAGAGAAGGCGCTTGCTACATGATTGCCTACACTTTACATGCTGGCGGCCATGTAAAGGATGGACATTGACGAGCTTACTTTAGCTTCCGACTGGGAGCGCTGGGGACGTTGGGTGTTTCCCACTGGCCTAGGGCAGGGTGTGGGTTTAGCGTCGATAAATCTCGACTGAGCCACCCCCATCCCTGGCCAGTTGACGCTTAGATAGTTCTCATAGATAATACGCCATTTGAAATAATTTGCTGAAAAAAAATTGATTCCCTCTTGAGTGGGATGCAAACCCACATCTCCCAAAAAAAGCATGCTAGATGTCATGACCACTAGACCACTACTAGAAATTAACCCTTTTCTTCAACAATGTGATATATAAGCATTCCAGTATACTTTTTTTTTTTTTTTGGGGGGGGGGGGGGGTCAGTCGGTAGCGCGTCAGGCTCGTAATCTGTAGTTCCCAGGTTCGAGTCCCAGTTGGTCAGCGTTGAGATTTATCTCCGCAAACGCCCACGGTCAGTAGGGAACACCGATGGGCTTGGAAAGGCCGCCGTCCGTCGGATGGGACGTTAAGCCGTGGCTCCGTGTGCGGGAGAGCCATACCCTGTGCACGTTAAAGAACACGATGGATGGCCTTGACGGGAGGCTACCATCTGTCTCCCAACAGCTGTTGCAGTGGGTCCCCTCCCCCAACCTTCTCTGAGCCTTCGGGGTCCATGTGACCTGGCCATTTAGCCCATGGTGTGCAAAAAAGTGCCGCTTTTTTGAGGTAAAACAACCAGATCTCAGAGGTAAAACAACCCAATATACTTTTTTTTTTGTTGATTCGCCACTGGCGCCATCTATCGTCGGGAAATGAACAACCCAGCTGCCGCATATGATAGGATATTTATCACTCAGAGCGATATAAATAATTCAGTAATAAAGTATCATAGGAAATATCCCATTGACAAGAAACACTTGAAATAATTCCACTCAGGATGAAATCAAAATATTTTTCAAAAAATTATTTCAAGTGTGGCTTGTTAACTGGACATTTTCTGTGATACTTTATTACTCATAGATCGTTGACCTCTCCATTCTCATATATCATAAGTCACTAAACCTATCGATTCTCACAGATCATAGCCCATCGGCCTATCCATTCTCATACATAATAGGTCATTGACCTTTCTCATAGATATTAGGCCATTGAACTATCCATTCTCATATATCATAGGTCATTTACCTATCCATTCTCAAAGACCATAAGGTCATTGAGCTGTCCATTCTCATTGATCATAGGCCATTGATCTGTTCATTCTCACAGATATTAGGTTATTAACCTATCCATTAATTATCCATAACCTATGCATTATAACCAGATATTAGGCTTTTAACCTTTCCATTAGAGATATTACGTCATTGACCTATCCATCATCAAATATCAAAGGTCATTGACCTATCCATTCGCATAGATCATAAGCACATTTAGTTATTAATTTCCATAGATCATATGTTATTGACCTATAAATTCTCAAAGATAATAGCTCATTAACTTATTAATTCTGATAGATCATAGGTCATTAGCCTAGCCATTCTCATAGATCATAGGTCATTAACCAATCCATGGTCACAGATATTAGATCATTAACTTATCCATTCTCATAGATCATTAACCTATTCATTATCATAGGTCATTAACCTATTCATTATCATAGGTCATAGGTCATTAACCTATCCATTCTCAAAGGTATTGGCCATTGGTCTATCCGTTTTCATATATCGTTAGTCATTTACCTATCAGTCCTCAGAGATAATTGGTCACTTTCCTATCCATTCTCATAGATAGATAACCTGTCCATTCCCATAGGTATTATGCTATTAACCTATCAATTCTCATAGATCATAGGTTATTGACCTATCAGTTACCATAGACCTTATATCATTGACTCTAAATTCTCAAAGATCATAGGTCATTGACCTATCCATTTTCATAGATCCTAATTCATTGACCAGTATTATCACTTGATTCTCGGGACACATTAGGAAAATAAATCTATCCATGGTTCTCATGGGTATTGATTCAGAACAAGTCATTCGAGATTTATTTTGCGACATGTTGCATATGAAGTTTGCTTAACTTATTAAGTAATGATTAGATTTCCGGTTTTCATTAATTCATGACCCAAAAAAGAGAAACATGAAAGCTAGACGAATTTTACATTTTAAGGCAAAAAGAAAACAAATAATTTGTGTTCTATCAAAAGTTTAATAATTTGGTACTGTAATCTTATTTATCAGGTAACCACAAAAGTCCTTGCCGTTTATGTGCCATATTAAATAATCAGCATGTAGTTAAAGAAACAGTTGATAGAAGGCGTTACTGTCGTGTCAGAACAATTATCCGCATTTTAAAATTGCATTGTATCTTATTTACATAATAATACATCATCCAAGTGGTAAAACTAGTAAAATATTGAAATGAAAGTGTCGTCGAAGCTTATCAGATGTTTACTTTATGAGTTTAAACTCGGTAGCACTGCAGCAGAAGCCATTAGAAGAATATGTTTCGCATTTGGACAGGATGCAATAAAGGAAACTTTATCCCAAATGCATCTTTTTCTTTTAAAGTGGATTTCACCAATGAATTTTCAAACCAATTTTCTTTTTTTCATTATCTGAAGTAGTATTTTCACGCATGTTAATTATCAATAATGCAGTAATGATTGCTTGTGTTTCTTCATATCTTATCAAATCCAAGATTTTATCCGCTATCAGAGTTATCACTTTTTTTTATCCGCTATTCACGTTAACATTAATCTTTCATCAAGTCAATAGTAGTGAAACCGCTAAATACCGACGTCAGAGAACTTAAGCTCGTGCAAAAAGAAATAAGGGGTGTCAAACAAACAAGATTTTTGGGAAAAATCATTTGTTTCAAAATAATGAAATTTGTTGGATGCCCCGAGCGTCCGCTCCTCTCAATCACCCCTAAACCGACCTTGCCTTGGGTCCTTGTGACTTGTACATTTAGCTCATTGTTAGCGCGCTTGACTACTGATCTAAGGGACCTGGGTTCGATTCCCGGATGAGGCATGGCTGTTTGTGTCGTTTTTCTGCTGAGGTCCTGCCATCCTCTCAGACCTTCTACTGTGGCATATAAACTGACAGGCTCCTGTCAGACCTCTGTGGCAAGCAGCTGCTTGAGGGGGTATTTATTTTTTTTATTTATTTTATACAGAAATAAAAGTGATGCTCAGAAGTAAAACTAACCCAATTCATATATCACCAATTGTTTTTCACACTACGCTACTGACTGGTCTGAACGGTCTAGGAAAAAAGTTGGGTTGTTTTTACCTCTGAGCTGTATTTACGTGCACGCAATGGGTTAAAAGTCACAAGTACCCCAAGGACTCGGAGAAGATTGGAGAAGGGGATCGAATGTACAACTGTTAAGTGACAGATGGAAATCCGTCAAGGATTGATCAAGGATGGAAGTCCGTCAGCAGATGATCCTGTCAAGGTCATCTAACTTGTTCTTTAACTCGCACAGAGTATGACATATATTGTACACGGAACCACTACTGTAGTCCCATCCGACGGACGGTGACCTTTCCAAGCTCATCGGTATCCCCTTTCTCACCGAGGGCAGTGCGTGACTTAGTGGAGAAACTTCTGATCGGACAACACATGAAAAGAAACATCCAATATCCTGTCTTCAGGAGACTGGAATTGGCTCAGTCGGTAGCGTAATCTTCAGTTCCTAGATTCGAGTCCCAGCTATTCCAGCGTTGCAATTTATTTTAACCCAACCCTTCCGGGGCGGGGGTGGCTCAGTCGGTAGCGCGCCAGGTTCGTAATCTGTAGTTCCCAGGTTCGAGTTGGAAATCAGGCCTGGTAACTGCAGATTACGAGCTTAGTGCGCTATGTGCTGAACCAATCCCTCCCCCTAGGATTAAATTAAAATAGTTGAAGGAATAAGGGAAGGATATAGGTACCGCAATGCGGCCCTTTTCATGATGAATGACTTCTTCCTTAAAGAAAAATAAACAAAAAGCTTTATTTACATGTTTTCCTACTCCTTGCCTTTGCTTAACAAGAATATTTCAAAAACTCCAATTATAACAATGACGATAGACCTCTGCCAGAATTGAATATACCTATAAATTCCACTTTTTTGGAAAGATAAACCCTCTCTGGATCTTCCCTTGATTGCATTTAACTGTATCTACATTTCCTTAAACTGAATTCATCGAAGTTACTGTTTCGGACGCCACTGAAATTTAATGACATCCACAACTAGCAGCTACCATGTCGTCATATTGTTTCAATATGACATTTTCATGTTCATCGAAATAGAGCAAATTGATGGAGTAAAGTTTGCTGGGAACACAACACGGAGTCCCGACATCGGGCGATAGCCTCAGTTCGTGCACGATACTTTGGACTGTTGCGTGGTTTGTTGGCCACTGATTCTGACCAAGTGGGAAGGAACATTCACCCTTACAGTAGTAAGCATTGTACCATTTGGGTGAAATTATCCAAGACGACCAGCCAATTTTCTCGAAGTCCACGTGTAACTCTAGTCTGGTGCAACCTGCTGAGCTTGGGGCATCTTCGAAAGCTTCCAATGATCTTTCTTCTCTTGAAAGTGTAATTGATGTATTTCCTGTGTCAGACCAAAAAGAGTCGTTTGTACCATTTTGAGGCACTTCATTTTCATAAATTGTGTCTTCGGGGCTTTTCTTATCCATTAAAGAGGAATCTCCATCGACCAAGTCGGGATCTCCATTTCGTCTGAAACCTGAAATGACACGAACGCTGTATGAATATAAAGCAGGGAACCACTATTTATAATGATGATTATATTTTTAAACATGCTCAATTTTCATGTTTTTTTTGTAAATATGCGTATTTAAAAACATCTTAGAAATACACCGGCAACTATCATCAAACACAATACAAGGTTCAGTAGGTTTTTTTTTTCCCAACGTGTTTCGTTCAAGAACCAGCAAAAGTTTACAACAGAAATGTGACAATTAGTGCTTGTTTTTTGAGTAACCTATCACTTTATTTGAATGTGTAGCGATTTCTTACTAACTGAGCATCTGAAGACAGAGTTGGATTGTTTTACCACTGAGTGATTACGTTTCTTTTACTCAGAGAGCGCTAAATGGCCAGGTAACAAGGACTCCAACGGCTCGGAGGAGGTTGACGGAATGAGGACCCACTGGACAAGCTGTTAAGAGACAGATGGAAGCCTCCCATCAAGGTCATAGAGTTCATTCTTTAACGTTCATACTGAGCTATATATTGATGTACCATTCGGCGAATTTCCTCCAAGTCCGTCGGTGTCCCTTTCCTGACCGAGTTCAGCTGGGAGGAGGGGAAGCGACACTTTTTTACACACCATGGGCTAACTGGCCAGGTCACATGGACCCTCAGAGAAGCTCAAGAAGGCTCAGAGAAGGTTGGGGGAGGGGACCCACTGGAACAGCTGTTGGGAGACAGATGGTAGCCTCCCGTCAAGGCCATCCAGCGTGTTCTTTAACGTGCACAGGGTATGGCTCTCCCGCAGACGGGGCCACGGCTTAACGTCCCATCCGATGGACGGCGGCCTTTCCAAGCCCATCGGTGTCCCCTACTGACCGTGGGCAGGGCGAGGAATTTTGCGGAGATAAATCTCAACGCTGAACCAGCTGGGACTTGAACCTGGGAACTACAGATTACGAGCCTTGCGCGCTACGACTGCCACCCCCGCCCCACATGAAAAGGAGACTTTAGTGGACTAGGTAAGGCCACCGTCCTTTAGACGGAACATTAAACCGTGGTTCTTTGTTCAGAAAAAAGCCATTCCTCTCCATTTTCAACAGCATGCTGGATGGTCTTGACTCCCAACTGGTTCCAATAATTGTCCAAAGATTTCTCTACTCATCCCAGAGGCCATTAGGTTCTTGAGACTGACCTGTCAGCCCATTATGTGCAAAAAATCCTTCTCAAAGGTAACAGAACCTATTCATCCTTTTTTATTAACATATAAAAAATATTACGGCCAAATGGTTAGCATGTTTGGCTACTGATCAAATGGACCTGGGTTCGAACCCCGGGTAAGGCATGAATGTTTAGGTTGTCTTTCTGCTGAGGGCCCGTCATCCTTACAGACCTACTTTGGCGTATAAACTGATAGGCTTCTATCAGGCCTCTGTGGTAAGAAGCTGCTTGAAGGTTTTTTTATTTATTTTTTTAAACTATCATTTATTTATGTTTTTTTTTATAAGAATGGTATTGTAATGAAATGTTATTTTGGACCACAAAAAAAAATCGTGTGAGAAAAAAGTTCGCAGCCCCTTGTAAAGTTTACTTTGGATAACCTAGAAATTAAATAAAGTAATAAAATTCATTCCTCTTCAAACAGGGGCGGGGATGTCTCAGTCGGTAGCGCGCCAGGCTCGTAATCTGTAGTTCCCAGGTTCGAGTCCTAGCTATGTCAGCGTTGAGACTTATCTCCACAAAACTCCCTGCCATGGTCAGTAGGGGACACCGATGGGGTTGGAAAGGCCGCCATCCGTCGGATGGGACGTTAAGCTGTGGCTCCGTGTGCGGGAGAGCCATACCCTGTGCACGTTAAAGAACACGCTGGATGGCCTTGACAGGAGGCTACCATCTGTCTCCCAACAGCTGTTCCAGTGGGTCTCCTCCCCCAATCTTCTCTGAGTCTTCTGGGTCCATGTGACCTGGTCATTTAGCCCATGGTGTACAAAAAACTGCCGCTCAATGTTTGAGGAGGAAGAGACTGTCAGTGTCATACATCATAGAGAAGATCTGTGAGGATGGGGAGACCTCAGAAGGACAACACAAGATACGAAACCTCATACCTTACTAGAGGATGCTCAAACACGAGATAAACCTTATAGATATCAATAAATATCGAAATTTTCCTTTTCCCAAAGAAGAAATACATAAATTTCAGGAACAGTGATTTCTCTCTGCTTTTAAGATCTTTTAAGATCCTAAACGCGAAGCAGTTTTGATGGCAATTTAAGGATCGGATCTGTCCAGTGCAAGGTTGGGCTTTCCAGTCTTCCCCGGTTTCTACCCAGCGAACAGGGACCACTGAAATTGTTTAACGGCGGCCTTGATTCGCTGGGAACGTTTTGCAAACTGGATCGATGCATAAAATTAAAGACTTGGCAAGGCTGAGCACCTGCCTTTGATAAAATTGGAGATAACGCTGGTGGAGAAAGCAGATGCGCCAACAGGTGTTTAAACCTTGAAATTTCTCAGAAAATAAATAAATTCGCGGGTTCTTCAAGTTTTATTTAGCATAATGTATATGCATTAGCCTCATAAGTTGTTTAAGGCTTTAATTCAACCTAAGTAATAGGCTGTCAGATCGAAATCTATGTTCCTGTATCCTCAAGTTTAAAGATAGACTCTGATTTTTATTTTTATCTTTCATGTGATTAAATAATTTTAGCAAATATATATATGTATTTTATATTATTTAGGTAAAATAAATGATTATTTACATTTGTAGATATGTTGATCCATTACGTTTACACCAAATTCCAGCGGGGCAGGGTGGCTTAGTCGTAGCTTGCCAGGCTCGTAATCTGTATTTCCTAGATTCAATTTCATCTAGGACAGGGTTGAAACTTATCGCGGCTAAACCACCACCTACCCTCGGTCAGAAAGGGGACACCGATGGGGTTGGGAAGTGCGCCGTCCGTTGGATGGGACATAAAGCCGTGGCCCCGTATACATAAGAGTGCACTTAAAAACACACTGGATGGCCTTGACCGACAATACCTCTATCTTCTAACAGCTATCCATTGGGTCCCCTTCTTCAACCTTTTCTGATCCTTGGGGTCCTTGTGACCTGCCCTTTGCGTACAAAAAAATGCCTCTCAGGAGAGTGCACTTAAAAACACACTGGATGGCCTTGACCGACAATATCTCTATCTTCTAACAGCTATCCATTGGGTCCCTTCTTCAACCTTTTCTGATCCTTGGGGTCCTTGTGACCTGCCCTTTGCGTACAAAAAAATGCCTCTCAGGAGAGTGCACTTAAAAACCAACTGGATGGCCTTGACCGACAATATCTCTATCTTCCAACAGCTATCCATTGTGTCCCCTTCTTCAACCTTTTCTGATCCTTGGGGTCCTTGTGACCTGCCCTTTGCGTACAAAAAGATGCCGCTCAGAGGTAAAACAACCCAAAGACCCCGAGGACTGAGAGCTGGTTAGGGGAAGGACATTTACTGAACACTTGTTAGGTTGGGTTGGGTGTTTTACCTCTGAGCGGCACTTTTTTTGCACACCATGGGCTAAATGGCCAGGTCACATGGACCCCGAAGGCTCAGAGAAGGTTGGGGGAGGGGACCCACTGGAACAGCTGTTGGGAGACAGATGGTAGCCTCCCGTCATGGCCATCCAACATGTTCTTTAATATGCACAGCGTATGGCTCTGCCACACATGAGGCCACAGCTTTAATCTGATGGCCTTCCGACGGCCACCAGTGTCCCCTACTGACCGTGGGCAGGGTGAAGAGTTTTGCGGGAATAAATCTCAAGGCTGGCCCAGACGGGTCTAGAATCTGGAAACTAAAGATTATAAGCCTGGCATACTATCCACTGAGCCAACCTTCTCCCCATGGCGTATTATGGAAGGGTATTGTCACAATTAATAGCAAGTGGGATAAATGACAAAATCGTATAATATGCATGGGAGCTGCATTTGAATTTGGTGTCGGAATTAGGTGACAGGAAATGTTAATAAGTCGCATGATCACGCCTTACAGCCACTCAACTCATGTCACGTGTTCTTATGACATTGACGAGAGGATAAGGTTTTGTGGTAATAATAAAATCTATTCCTGCACAAGAGTAGATCTGAACTCTGGAGTGTTATGGGATTCTGCAATTGGCGTTCTTCACATGATCAATTGGATTCAGGCCCAGAGATCTTTCTGGATACTCTATCTTATGAATATCTTCCGTTTCAAGGGAATTGCAAGCATATGAGCCCTATAGGAAAAGATGTTTTCCTCCGTAAAGGTGAAATGAGGGCCGAGGGCATCCCTGGAAATCCACACAGGACGCAAGACTCTCGTCTCTGCATCACTGTTACTCCCTGTAGTGACTCCCTGTAGGGTTTGTTAGTGACTCCCTGTAGGGTAGGCCTAACGTCATAAGCATTCCAAGCTGCCTCTTGGGGCGGAATGTGTAATTCGAAAGGTTTGTTTTATTTCATCTTGAAATGAAAGTATTATGAATGTGAACTGTTAAGGTCTTTATATACCATTGTGAACATAGTAATTTTGAAACCCTGTTACTAATGATTGCTGGTATTTTAACTGAGACATTTTAGAGAGAAATGTTTTAGTTAAATCCACAAAAATGGTAAGATCGTTTTAGATGACAGAAATGGTACGATCCCTTGAGACGCCAAGAACAAATCAGCAAGGGAATTGGTTTGAGGGGGCAAAACATTGTGTGTGTGGGGTGGGGGTGTTTGGGGGGGGGGGTGAAAACAGTAATTTACTCCAGGATGGCAAATCACTAATACTTATAGAAACAAAGGTGCTACCAAATAACTCTATTTCAAAACAAAAAAAGAGGTTGGGTTGTTTTACCTCTGAGCGGCACTTTTTTGCACACCATGGGCTAAATGGCCAGGTTACAAGGACCCCGAAGGCTCAGAGAAGGTTGGGGGAGGGAACCCACTGGAACAGCTGTTAGGAGGCAGATGGTAGCCTCCCGTCAAGGCCATCCAGCGTGTTCTTTAACGTGCACAGGGTACGGCTCTCCCACAAACGGGGCCACGGCTTAACGTCGCATTCGACGGAGAGCGGCCTTTCCAAGACCCATCGGTGTCCCCTACCGATGGTCGGTGTCCCTGACCGTGGTGTCCCTGACCGTGGGCAGGGCGGGGAGTTTGCGGAGATAAGTCTCAACGCTGACCCAGCTGGGACTCGAACCTGGGAACTAGAGATTACGAGCCTGGCGCACTACCGACTGAGCCACCCCCAACAAAAGAGGGTTAATCTCATTATTTGAACTGAAGATTGCAAGTCATTGTCGTTTACATGATGCGATGGGGGGGGGGGGGGGGGGCTTGAAGTACGACAGTTGGAGGCGAAGATCGTAATTGAATGGCAACACCTAATGCTCCACTATTCAAGATAGCGCTATATCTTTAAGGTTCATTCCATGTTTCTTTATCTACTTCTAGAGAAATTGTTCTAACTAAATAATCGTTCATGATTATTTAGTTAGAAGTGCACACCAGAGAAAGGACCTGTCATAATGAGATCTGCTAGGCCCGGATCTAGAAAGAATAAAGTGGGAGTAGAAAAACGATGCAATTAGTCCGGATTGGATTGGATTGTTTTACCTCTGAGCGGCACTTTTTTGCACACCATGGGCTAAATGGCCAGGCCACAAGGACCCCGAAGGCTCAGAGATGGTTGGGGGAGGGGACCCACTGGAACAGCTGTTTGGGAGACAGATGGTAGCCTCCCGTCAAGGCCATCCAGCGTGTTCTTTAACGTGCACAGGGTATGACTCTCCCGCACACGGGGCCACGGCTTAACGTCCCATCCGACGGACGGCGGCCTTTTCAAGTCCATCGGTGTCCCCTACTGACCGTGGGCAGGGCGGGGAAATTTTGCGGAGATAAATCTCAATGCTGACCCAGCTGGGACTCGAACCTGGGAACTACAGATTACGAGACTAGCGCGCTACCGACTGAGCCACCCCCCGCCCCCAATTAGTCCGGAAGAAAGGTAAAAAAAGGAGGGGCAAGAGACTGGATTTCCATGGTAGTGTAACTTTCATTCCTTCGTTTCTTTTCAGAAGGTTTTAAAGAAAATTAATGAAAAATGCTTGAAATATTTGCAAGTTTAATAATTTTTGATCTCCATTACCCTTTTTACCATTCTCAAAGGGAGGCCATGCCCCTCTTTGAGAATGGTAGTAAATTTTCCCATTGAAAGTTTAAACCAATGTTTCCGAAAGTGGGCGATAACGCCCCTTGGGGGAAGCTGGATCTATCCAGGGGGTCGGTAGTAGCCTCGGGTGCAATTGGGGGGCGGTGGAAGCATAAAGAAAGAAGGGAAGATAAGAAATTTTTGAAAAACCGTTCATACATGTTTCATGTTCATGTCATCTGTTGTGTAACATAGAGTTAAAGTCGTAGTGATTACTTTATTTTCCAAATAAACACATAAAATTATCCTTCGTTATCTTAATTTTCTGTGTGTAATGCGAATGTTACTATGGTGGATTTTAATAAATAATTTTATAATTTTAAGCTTCAAGGTGTCTTATTTACAACAACATCTTTCTTTACTATGTTGTAGGACGTAGGTAGAAATATAGATACATATTTGTCATTGCATCTTTCTGTTTGTTCGCTTAAAGAAGGTAGATTTCCAGGGGGGCGCTGGGTAATTTTTTTTTCTGAAAAGGGGGTGGTTGGACAAATAAGTTTGGGAACCACTGGTTTAAACGTTTTCTAGTGGTAAAGGTTAAAAACGAAAAAAAGTTTATTCTCTTTGAAAAAAGAAACATTCGACATTCGCCACAGGATATTTTTTTTAGTTGCTTGGCAACAGATTGAAAACTAAAATAACTTAAAAGGAAATGATCTAAAAAGAAAACTAAGATCTCATTTAAAGTACAGAATCAATACACCAATCCACTGGGATGTTGGGTTGTTTTATCTCTGAGCAGCACTTTTTTGCATACAATGGGCTAAATGGCCAGGTCACATGTACCCCAAAAGCTCAGAGAAGGTTGGGGGAGGGACCCACTGGAACAGCTGTTGGGAGACAGATGGTAGTCTCCCGTTAAGGCCATCCAGCGTGTTCTTTAACGTGCACAGGGTGTGGCTCTCCCGCACACGGAGGCCAAAGCTTAACGTCCCATCCGATGGACGGTGGCCTTTACCAAGCCCATCGGTGTCCCCTAATGACCGTGGGCAGGGCGGGGAATTCATCGGAGATAAATCTCAACGCTGACTCAGTTGGGACTCGAACCTGGGAACTACAGATTACGAGCCGTTCCACCACCAATTCACTGATTGATATATGTAGTTGTTGTACTTAACTTTCATGGTTGTTTGCTAAGGCTAATCAGACGAAACAATGTTAATTAATTGTCTTAAATATGTTTGAGGGTTGCTTCAGTCGATAGACGTTTCCAGGTTCGAATCCCAACTCTGCCAACGTGAGATTTATCTTCGTTAAACCCCCACGCTGAGAGGACATCAAGGGGTTAGAAAAGCCACCGTCCGTCGGATGGGACGTTAAACAGGAGAGCCATATCCTGTGCACGTTAAAGAACACGCTGGATAGCCTTGATGGGAAACTTCCATCTGCTCTGAGCAGCTGTCTAGTGGATCCCCTTCCCCAACCTTGAGACTTTGGAGTCTTTGGTGCATTGGGTGCAAAAATGCCGCTTAAAGGAAACCCAATATAACTTAAATGCACCGGAAAAGAATGTGACAGCATAAACTATGTTTCATTTTCCTTCACAGTTCTACCGCTTGTTGGATTTGATTTTAAAAATCAAATCCAACAGTTTTATCTCACAGAGAAATTTCAATTTTATGTCTTTCTTTAAAATAACGAAACTATACAATGTACGAGTAATATTCTTCCATCTTATTTTAAACTGTGAAAAATTTAATTTACAAAGACAAAATTTTTTTTAAAACCTTGAAAGCATAGGAATTAAGGAATATTACATTAAACTCAATTTTGAATTTTCCTAACTTCATTACTCAACAAAAATTTTTTCGATTTTTGCTAGACTTCCTCCAAGAGACAAATATATGGTATACCTTATAGAAAAAAAAAATGAAAAAAGAAAAAAAATATATATAAAAAAAGAAATAAAATATATATAAAAAAAGAAATAAAAAATACATATATATAAATTTTTTTTTTTTTGAGAAAATAAGATAATTTTCCACTAAATATTCAATGGGAAAGCCTGAGGAAGGACCTCCCAATTTCTGTGAAGTTTTCAATTTCAATTTCAATGTACGAGTAAAGACAAGAATTTTTTTTTTTAATAAGAGCAACGGTAGTTTTACTTTAGTCTTAATTCCGCAAAAATCTTCAGTCCTTCGAGAACGTTTTATCCTTACCAATTAATTCTGAATGCGCTCAGCTTTAAATCTCGTCTTACAAGCAATTCATTAATAATGAAAATTCGTTAGAATTCTGCCAAAGGCGCGCCCTTTTCAGCACTCGCGAGAAGGATAATTAGCTGCAAAGGAATAATTCTTTTTCCTTTCTCCTCTTTTGCAGCTCGACAACAAGAAGACTTTGGTCGAAGGAATTCCAGTTGTTGTTTAATAAATGAAGGTGACGTTACCTGACGGATAATGAGAGCTCTTCTTCGGTCTCCCGTCGTCGGTGAAGAGGACCAGAATAGGGAGCTTGTTCATATGATGCTGGTGACGTTTGGCGAACTTGAATGATCTGAAATCTGCTGGAGTGCCAAGCATTGTTCTTGCCGTCATTAGTAATCCTGAGGAAGATAATAACATACGAATAATTTTTGTTAAAACGAATAGACACAATATAATTCTTTGTGTTATTCAGAAAAATATAAATTTCGCAGCAGATTTAGTTAAAAAAATTAAAGCTATTTATAAATAATAAAATAAAAATAAATACCCCTTCAAGCAGCTGCTTGCCACAGAGGTCTGACAGGAGCCTGTCAGTTTATATGCCATAGTAGAAGGTCTGTGAGGACGATGGGACCTCAGCAGAGAAACGACACACACATTCATGCCTCACCCGGGGCTCGAACCCAGGTCCCTAAGATCAGTAGCCAAGCGCGCTAGCCACTCGGCTTCAGAAGAATATAAATTTCGCAGCAAATTTAGTTAAAAAATTAAAGCTATTTAGATCTTATTAATTAATGCAAACTACAGTTACACTCTTATTCGGGTTTTAGTTAAACTGCATCGGGTAACTGATTTGTTCTTTGAACAGTCTCTCGTATTTCTTTTGCTGAAGGGTTGGTTCAGTTGATAGCGTGGCAGGTCACTCAGGCTCGTAATCTGCACCTCCCAAGCTCGAGTCCCTTAGCGAGAGAGGGAACACCATAGTGCTTGGAAAATGCCGCCATCCACCGAAAATATCCGAACACTATGGTTGATTACAGAATTGAGAAAAAATATCTGGCAACGATTTTTTTTAGAAATTAGTGATCTGACAACCTTTGTGTCACGTGATTACAGAATTCAGGAAAAATATCTGGAGCGTGTACAGCAACTGTACACGCTCCAGTTACCGTTCACAGCAAACTGGAGCGTGGGCAGTTACTGCACACGCTCCAGTTTGTTGTGAACGGTAACTGCACACGCTCAATATTTCCGTGAGTGAGCCCACACGATCCAGGTCTTTGTGAGCTCACACGATCCAATGTGCTGTGAACGTTAACCGCAACCACTCCAGTTTGCTGTGAACGGTAACTGCACACGCTCCATATTCATTGCATTATATATTCATACGCATTGTGTGTCACGTGACACGTGACACGAAGGTTGCCAGATCACTAATGAACTAAAAATTATAAAAAATAATTCTGAATTCTGAAATCAACCATAGTGTTCGGATATTTTTTTGAGCGACTGTACAGTTCGTGTCAAAAAAGCCTGTCCCTGTCTGCCAGAGCGTTTTTCTCCCGCATTTGACGCGATTAACAGACGTTTTTTGGGACCTTTCCCATTATAAAGGGGGCGGGGGGTGGCTCAGTCGGTAGCGCGCCAGGCTCGTAATCTGTAGTTCCCAGGTTCGAGTCCCAGCTGGGTCAGCGTTGAGATTTATCTCCGCAAAATTCCCCGCCCTGCCCACGGTCAGTAGGGGACACCGATGGGCTTGGAAAGACCGCCGTCCGTCGGATAGGACGTTAAGCCGTGGCCCCGTGTGCGGGAGAGCCATACCCTGTGCACGTTAAAGAACACGCTGACGGGAGGCTACCATCTGTCTCCCAACAGCTGTTCCAGTGGGTCCCCTCCCCCAAGCACGTTAAAGAACACGCTGACGGAAGGCTACCATCTGCTTGACGGGAGGCTACCATCTGCCTCCCAACAGCTGTTCCAGTGGGTCCCCTCCCCCAACCTTCTCTGAGCCTTCGGGGTCCATGTGACCTGGCCATTTAGCCCATGGTGTGCAAAAAAGTGCCGCTCAGAGGTAAAACAACCCAACCCATTATAAAGAACACTTAGTATATTGGGCTCTGTGATTTTCCGTTAAGTTCCATCCCCTCCCTTGTTATGGATGTTGTTCCTACCCATCCCCCATTAACGATGAACCCCCCTGCTTTCGAAGTCAGTTAGATCAGCCTTTATATCCATGTCCCCCTTTATTTTTACTTATTTTATTTTTTTAATTTTTGGTCGTTGCCACTTATAACCAATGTTCACTTTATGCCCCAATATGAGAACATCGTTTTTTGTGACAGAACAAAAGTTCTTCTATTGAGGGGCAATCCAAAGGGCAATCACAACATATATGACAGAACAAATGACTATGCCATACCCGTGACTCGAACCCGGGTATGGAAGCCTCCGTTAAGTCCTTTAAAATCAAACGAACTTGCTTGTTATTTTATGCTTTTTAAGTTTTTCCAGATGAATTATAGAAAAGCATATTTTGGTCGTTTCGTAAATTTGGTCGTAGTTCAGAAAATACATAATAGGTGGCAGCACCATTTAATTTTTAATTCCACACAGAATTGAAATGACAATGCAATTTTTCCTTTCTCTAAAAATAATGGTATCGTAACAACCTAAAAATGAACAGGAACATTTATTTAAAAAAAAAGAGGAATATTTTATAATAATTTGTTTTTGTTGGAATTATTAATAATAAATGAAATTATATCATTATTACATTTCATTTTTAACCTAAAAATACATAAAAAAATATTTTATGTGAATTGCAAATACATTTTCGGGAACTATCAGTGGAGTGCCTTTTCTACTGGGGCCATACTCATTAGCCAGAAGATGGAGAAAATTCTATAGAAGGGGATATTCTGGCACATTAAAAGGGGGGGGGGGCAAAATACCTATAGTTTGCGCTGATTCCTAACTATGCACACTAATCTATTGTTGTATACAGGGTGATTCAAAACTTATCGTTCAAATTTCGTGGGGAGGTAGGGAATACGTCAGGAAACCGATTTCACATAGGAAAGTATGTCCGCAAACGTCATCTACATGAACAAAATGGACAAGTAAAGTGAACACAAGGAAACAGTACAGTTAAGTGGTAACGAATGTGACTTTTATTCCAACAAGGTAAAGTACAGGTTCACAGTAGGTGCTCAAAATTGCGACCATTTACACCGACACTGGATTCACAGCGTCGTTGCATTGACCGCCGAACATTTTCAAAAACGCCTGGCATATCACGGACAATGCCTGCGGCGGCCACTCTTCGTGCAACAAGGTCCATTTCACTGTCGACGGGGTCTCGTACACATGGTCTTTCATGGCCCCCCACAAAAAGAAATCCATGGGCGATAAATCAGGTGACCTGGGTGGCCAAGCGATCGCTGATGACAGCGGGAGTGGTCGGGCGAGCTGTACACTGGTTGGGTACACACAGCGCCCTCTACATACGCATGCGTACATTTGCGGACATACTTTCCTATGTGAAATCGGTTTCTTGACGTATTCCCTACCTCCCCACGAAATTTGAACGATAAGTTTTGAATCACCCTGCATAGTGCAAAATACCCAACTAGCGAAATCTCTTCCTACATAGCCTAAAGACTGCTGATGACTATCAAATCTAGGGATCGGCAATCCACGGCCCTTTTGAGTACACCTACATGTGGATCTTTATATACAATCAATACTAATAAGAGATTTTAATTTGCGAGATGACGTTTAATCCCTTTAATTTTACCTTTCCGATTAGATCTCATGCTAATGTCTTATATAAATTCAAATATATCATTTTCATATTTCGTTTTTAAACAAAAATAAATTTAAAAACAATTCTGTTAATTTCAAATACATTTTTCGCATACGACCGTCGTATTCCTTTTCTTACTTGGGCCATACTCGACACCCAAAAATATCATTTACTTTTACCTTTCTGAGCTTACGCTAATATCATTACATATATATAAAGATATATCTATAATATATATATCTCTAATATATAATATATATAAAGATGTATCTTTATATATATAAAGATATATCTTTATATATACATACCTATATAACTCGCGGCTGATTGATTAAGATTGGTTTCTATGTATGTGTTTATGGGTGTATTTACATTTACGACGAAATGTTTTGCAATACAACAGATGCATATCGGCGATATGCAAAAATAAATTTACCAACAGATTTGCTGTGGATCGTTGTGACTGTGAAGGAGGACCATTGCGCCCAAATAACCAGGTCAGAGGTCGACAGCTGCCAGCAGAAGTGGAAGCAACCCCAGTTCCAGCACTTGCCGTAGAGCTGCTAGCGTTCCATCGCATCCTGAATGAATTTGTGCTGTCTTTCTGCTGAGGTCTCGCCTACCTCATAGACCTTCACTATGACGTATTGGGGCGGGGGTGGCTCAGTCGGTAGCGCGCCAGGCTCGTAATTTGTAGTTCCCAGGTTCGAGTCCCAGCTGGGTCGGCGTTGAGATTTATCTCCGCAAAATTCCCCGCCCTGCCCACGGTCAGTAGGGGACACCGATGGGCTTGGAAAGGCCGCCGTCCGTCGGATGGGACATTAAGCCGTGGTTCCGTGTGCGGGAGAGCCATACCCTGTGCACGTTAAAGAACACGCTGGATGGCCTTGACGGGAGGCTACCATCTGTCTCCCAACAGCTGTTCCAGTGGGTCCCCTCCCCCAACCTTCTCTGAGACTTCGGGGTCCATGTGACCTGGCCATTTAGCCCATGGTGTGCAAAAAAGTGCCGCTCAGAGGTAAAACAACCCATCCCAACTATGGCGTATTACATTGACAGGCTCCTGTCAGACCTCTGTGGCAAGCAGCTGCTTGAGGGGGTGGAAATTTAATAGTCGGCAACATACATATCGGCTTTTACTTATTCTACTCTAAGTTTACAGCTTATCTTAGAAAAGATTCGTATCTGGGCTTCGTAGAAGAAGATTTTCCACTACTTTTCGAGACTTGTTATCTGAAGATGGTTATGGTACGTTCCAAATGACCCACACTCCAGGCACATTTCAGCCACATAATCAAATATTGTCTGGATGCACAATACCCACAATGAAGGATTGGACGTGTAAGTTCTGTGGAATGGGCACAGAAGGCTCCGGATCTTAACTCTTTAAATGTTCACTTATGGTGACACTTGAAATCCGTTGTTTTTTTATGCAACGCCAGTTAAGAGACAGCGAGAGAAATGCACTGCATGTCGATTGGTTAGAAGTTCTGACATGTTCAAACATGTTCGTCAGCTGAGAGTCAGTCGTTTCCAAGCATGAGTTGAAGTGGAAGGTTCAATTTATGAACTTCTTTTTTTAAAACCACTTCGTTGATAATAAAAAAAAAGTGTCATAGGAATGCTTACTATTCTTTTAATTTATTATTCCCTGAAATTGTTGTTAAGAACTTTTTATTGCTTAGATCTCTCGAATGCCTGCAAAATTTTGTAAACGGAATTTTGAAATTGGGTCAGACTTATAGATTTTGATTAGTTCAAGAGAACCACTACGTGTGATTTGTCATAATTTGGACTTAAAGATATGATATTGAAGATAAAGCACATACAGAAGTACCTAATTAAAAAGCATTTTTAACAAACGGTTTTATACTTTACCATAGTTTTTTGTCGCATCTTTCAGCCAATCTAATACAGCAGGCTTGACGTAAAATACTTCCCAACCACTGGAGTGGGCACTGATTCGACGGACATCAAGCAACTTATTCCCTTCTTCCGTATAAGTTGCATTGGCCATCATCACTTGGTATATTCGGACCTATAATGGAAAAACGAATATGCATAACATATGTTACCGCTAAAGTGCAGAAATCAGTTATTCTACAGATTATCTAGGTATTGTGCAGATTAACTAGGGTGATCTGTTAACGTGCCGAAAATTGTTTCATTTCTCAAATTACCTAGGTAATCTGCAAATTACCTGGATAATCTGCACATTACCTACTAGGCACTCGTTAAAGCGAAAATAAGATCTTTGCTGGAACAACAGGAACGTTTCTGTACGCTTAAATTAACATAATGTTATTTATCTAGTGTCCGAGAGTAGAGTTGAAACCAGGGTCATCCCTCTGTCAACATGAATCAGTCGTCCGAATTATAAAAAACGCCCCCAAAATGAGCAGGCCAAGTGAGAACGAATCATTTTAGTGATTCGTTATCAAGAATGAATCACTTTACCGATTCGTTCTCACTTGGCCTCCGCTCATCCGGGGCGTTTTTTATAATGCGGACGAGTGAATCACGTGACACGAAGATTCATATTCAAGAGATTCACCACTATGAGAGAAACAAACTTTTGAACTTTAACGATACGGAAGCGTACAGAAACGTTCCTGTTGTTCCAGCATAGATAGAGGTAAATGCGGAAAACTCTTGATTCCGCACGTTAACGGAGCAAATCAGTTAATCTGCAGATTAGCTAGGTAATGTGCACATTAACGGCTTTAGCGGTAACACATATATTACTTTATTACGAGCCACAGCTGGCCAAATTTTTGCATGAAACATATTTTTCCTTCTGGCAGATTTTCTTGTTGATAACTTTCAGAATTCGCACGAAAAGGTAATAATTGTAATAACGATATTTGTATTTTCATAACTTCCACAACGTAACCCAGCGGCGAAAGTTCTGTATTTAATTTCTGCGGAGATCATATAATTAACCAAAGATATTATAGAAGAAATGTCCCACAAAGTAGAGTAGTCGGAGTGAATATAGAGTACTGTCGCTCAAAAAAGTATCCGAACACTATGGTTGATTACAGAATTGAGAAAAAAAATCTGGCAACGATTTTTTTTAGAAATTAGTGATCTGACAACCTTTGTGTCACGTGATTACAGAATTCAGGAAAAATATCTGGAGCGTGTACAGCAACTGTACACGCTCCAGTTACCGTTCACAGCAAATTGGAGCGTATGCAGTTACTGCACACGCTCCAGTTTGCTGTGAACGGTAACTGCACACGCTAATATTCCCGTGAGTGAGCCCACACGATCTAGTATCAAAATAATATGACCACCTACAGTCGCTCAAAAAAGTATCCGAACGCTATGGTTGATTGCAAAATTCGGAAAAAATATCTGGCAACGATTTTTTTTCTGAATTCTGTAATCAACTGTAGTGTTCGGATACTTTTTTGAGCGACTGTACCTGCTCTATATTCACTCCGACTATGTGTCTCACATCACGGGGTCCGCAAAACTCCCGCTTTGCCCATGGTCAGTAGTGGACACCGATGGGCTTGGAAAGCCCGCTATCCGTCGGATGGAACGTTAAGCCATGGACCCGTGTGCGGGAGAGACATACCCTGTGCATGTTAAAGAACACGCTGGATGGTCTTGACGGGAGGCTACCATCCGTCTCCAAACAGCTGTTCCAGTGGGTCTACTTCCCCAAACCTTCTCTGAGCCTTCGGGGTTCATATGACCTGGCAATTTAGCCCATGGTGTGCAAAAAAATGCCGCTCAGAGGTGAAACAACCCAAAATATCAAAAATTCCCATGTTATGTCAATGGAAAGCTAAAATCTTGAAGATAAAGCTTTTTACATCAATCAGAACGAAAGTAAATTAAATATCTTAATCAAGTCTATCTAAATCTTGAAATGCAGTGATATTCATTCCGCATTTAAAGAGTTATTATATTAGAAGCCAATGACGAAAATACGTGAGAGTCCATTCCGGTATATTTTTTCCGTCACTTGAACCCCCACTCTCATCACCACCTGCATCACCACCTGCATCACTTCCTCACAATTTCATTCCTTTGCGGATAATGAGAAAATAGCAATATTCTAATAGTAGTTAAGTAACAAATAAAAATTCTCGTTTATCTCTTAAAACACAAAGGTTGCATTCTCCCCCCCCCCCCACACACACACTCTTCGAATCACTACTGCCAATGTGAACTGGGGCAGGGGGTGGCTCAGTCCGTACCGCTCCAGGCTTGTAATCTTCAGTTTCCAGGTTTGAGTCCCAGCTGGGTCAGCGTTGAGGCTTATCTTCGCAAAACTCCCCGCCCTACCCACGGTCAGTAGGGGACACCGATGGGCTTGGAAATTGTGCCGTCCGTTGGATGTGACGTTAAGCCGTGGCCCCGTGTGTGCGAGAGCCATACCCTGTGCACGTTAAAGAACACGCTGGGTGTGCGAGAGCCATACCTTGTGCACGTTAAAGAACACGCCTTGACGGGAGGCTACCATCTGTCTCCCAACAGCTGTTCCATGAGTCCACTCCCCCAACCTTCTCTGAGCCTTCGGGGTCAATGTGACCTGGCCATTTAGCCCATGGTGTGCAAAAAAGTGCCGCTCAGAGGTAAAACAAACCAACCAAACACAGCACGGGTATGTTAACCCTTTCACGACTAAGGGAAACATTTTTCCCATTTTAAAATTGGTGATTGTCGTATTTAATTATAACCTTATCTGCATTTTTTATACAGAATGTCAAAATAGAACGTATGCCGAACGCAATTACGTAAACGGGAACGTTTAGAAAACAAAAACAGAACTGTCAGGACGCATTATATATGTACTATGTGCAATGTCCATCTTTGCCTCACTACCAAAAGAAATTGCCTCGCAGAATATCATAATTAGCACATCATTTTGTATAGTATTTTTATTTCATAATTTTGTATTATTTTAGTTAACATTTTGTTCTAATAAACCAATAAATAAAAGACATTGCATAATAAGCCTAACTATAATTTGTGTTACCTTTATAGTCCATTGGGAAAAATATTTCCCATAAAATTCCAAAAAAACTACACATTGTTATGTATTTTTCTTATGATTTTTATTTATTTTACGTCTAAACAAACTAAAATAAACAGTTACATACTAATATTTACTCTTAGAAACCATATGGTCCTGAAAGGGTTAACAGTAATACTTGGTGTTACTTAGTGAAAACATGCGATGGTGCCCCAGATTTTTGTTAGTTTGGCAAGGAACAAACTGGGAAGCTTCTGAATTCTCCTGGTTATCTTATGTATTTTAAGAAAAATACCTCCTCAAGCAGCTGCTTGACACAGAGGTCTGACAAGAACCTATAAGTTTATACGCCATAGTAGAAGGTCTGTGAGGATGGTGGGACCTCAGCAGAAAAACAGCATGAACGCCCATGCCTTATCCGGGTCTCGAACCCAGGTCCCTTAGATCAGTAGCCAAGCACAATAATCACTCGACCAGGGGACGGCTGGTATATAAATGGGTAAAAATGGAAAATATTACCGATTTTTACCGAAATACACTTTTGTTACGAAGAAGAAAAAAAATCATAAAGGTGATGATAATAAACAGCAATGAAGCGATTAAATAAGGGAATATTATAGAATTCAATATTCATCCTTTTAAGATTCTGTCCCTGGAACAATTGGAATTCCGAAGATTACAAGCCTGACTCGCTACTGAATGAGCCAACCTTTGTCGATATTTTTTCCGTAAATAAAGCATTTTCTTTCAGTTAACACTCAAATTTTCACCATTTCAGTAGATTTCGTCTACATATATATATATTTCTAAAAGGGATCGCTATTTCAGTAGATTTCATGAAGATATATCATTAAAAAAGATGTTCATTTCAGTAGATCTCGTCTATATATGTGTATATTTCAGAGAGAGATCGCCATTTCAGTAGATCTAATCTACATATGACTTTCCAAAAGTGGTAATTTCTCAGTCGGTAACTTGCCAGGTTTCTAATCTGTAGTTCCCAGGTTCGAGTACCAGCTGGTCCGGCGTTGAGATATAACTCCGCAAAACTCCCCGCCCTACCCTCGGTCTGTAGGGGATAGCGATGGGCTTGGAAAATGGGTCTGTCTGATGGGATGTAAAGCCGTGGTCTGTGTGCGGGAGAGACATACCTTGTGCACGTTAAAGAACACACTGGATGACCTTGACGGGAGACTACCATCTGTCTCCGAACAGCTGTTCCAGTGGATTTTCTCCCCCAACCTTCTCTGAGCCTTCGGGGTCCTTGTGATCTGGCCACTTAGCCCATTGCTTGCAAAAAAGTGCCGCTCAGAGGTAAAACAACCCAACCCTTGTAACCTGACCATTTAGCGTATTATGTGCCAAATAAATACCGCTCAGAGGTAAAACAACTCGACCCAACCCTTAAACCTGGCCATTTAGCCTATTATGTGCCAAATAAGTGCCGCTCAGAGGTAAAAAAACCCAACCCAACCCTTGTGACCTGGCCATTTAGCCTATTATGTGCCAAATAAGTGCCGCTCAGAGGCAACCCAACCCAACCCTTGTGACCTGGCCATTTAGCCTATTATGTGCCAAATAAGTGCCGCTCACAGGCAACCCAACCCAACCCTTGTAACCTGGCCATTTAGCCTATTATGTATCAATTAAGTGCCGCTCAGAGGCAACCCAACCCAACCCTTGTGACCTGGTCATTTAGCCTATTATGTGCCAAATAAGTGCCGCTCAGAGGTAAAACAACCCAACCCTTGTGACCTGGCCATTTAGCCAATTACGTGCCAAATAAGTGCCGCTCAGAGGTAAAACAACCCAACCCTTGTGACCTGGCCATTTAGCCTATTATGTGCCAAATAAGTGCCGCTCAGAGGTAAAACAACCCAACCCTTGTGACCTGGCTATTTAGCCTATTATGTGCCAAATAAGTGCCGTTCAGAGGTAAAACAACCCAACACTTGTGACCTAGCCACTTTGCCTATTATGTGCCAAATAAGTGCCGCTCAGAGGTAAAACAACCCAACCCTTGTGACCTGACCATTTAGCCTATTATGTGCCAAATAAGTGCCGCTCAGAGGTAAAACAACCCAACCCAACCCTTGTGACCTAGCCACTTTGCCTATTATGTGCCAAATAAGTGCCGCTCAGAGGTAAAACAACCCAACCCTTGTGACCTGGCTATTTAGCCTATTATGTGCCAAATAAGTGCCGTTCAGAGGTAAAACAACCCAACCCAACACTTGTGACCTAGCCACTTTGCCTATTATGTGCCAAATAAGTGCCGCTCAGAGGTAAAACAACCCAACCCTTGTGACCTGGCCATTTAGCCTATTATGTGCCAAATAAGTGCCGTTCAGAGGTAAAACAACCCAACCCAACCCTTGTGACCTAGCCATTTAGCCTATTATGTGCCAAATAAGTGCCGCTCAGAGGTAAAACAACCCAACCCTTGTGACCTGGCTATTTAGCCTATTATGTGCCAAATAAGTGCCGTTCAGAGGTAAAACAACCCAACCCAACACTTGTGACCTAGCCACTTTGCCTATTATGTGCCAAATAAGTGCCGCTAAGAGGTAAAACAACCCAACCCTTGTGACCTGGCCATTTAGCCTATTATGTGCCAAATAAGTGCCGCTCAGAGGTAAAACAACCCAACCCAACCCTTGTGACCTAGCCATTTAGCCTATTATGTGCCAAATAAGTGCCGCTCAGAGGTAAAACAACCCAACCCTTGTGACCTGGCCATTTAGCCTATTATGTGCCAAATAAGTGCCGTTCAGAGGTAAAACAACCCAACCCTTGTGACCTAGCCACTTTGCCTATTATGTGCCAAATAAGTGCCGCTCAGAGGTAAAACAACCCAACCCTTGTGACCTGACCATTTAGCCTATTATGTGCCAAATAAGTGCCGCTCAGAGGTAAAACAACCCAACCCAACCCTTGTGACCTAGCCATTTAGCCTATTATGTGCCAAATAAGTGCCGCTCAGAGGTAAAACAACCCAACCCTTGTGACCTGGCCATTTAGCCAATTACGTGCCAAATAAGTGCCGCTCAGAGGTAAAACAACCCAACCCTTGTGACCTGGCCATTTAGCCTATTATGTGCCAAATAAGTGCCGTTCAGAGGTAAAACAACCCAACCCAACCCTTGTGACCTGGCTATTTAGCCTATTATGTGCCAAATAAGTGCTGCTCAGAGGTAAAACAATCCAACCCTTGTGACCTGGCCATTTAGCCTATTATGTGCCAAATAAGTGCCGCTAAGAGGTAAAACAACCCAACCCTTGTGACCTGGCCATTTAGCCTATTATGTGCCAAATAAGTGCCGTTCAGAGGTAAAACAACCCAACCCAACCCTTGTGACCTAGCTATTTAGCCTATTATGTGCCAAATAAGTGCTGCTCAGAGGTAAAACAATCCAACCCTTGTGACCTAGCCATTTAGCCTATTATGTGCCAAATAAGTGCCGCTAAGAGGTAAAACAACCCAACCCTTGTGACCTGGCCATTTAGCCTATTATGTGCCAAATAAGTGCCGTTCAGAGGTAAAACAACCCAACCCAACCCTTCTGACCTAGCTATTTAGCCTATTATGTGCCAAATAAGTGCCGCTCAGAGGTAAAACAACCCAACCCTTGTGACCTGGCCATTTAGCCTGTTACGTGCCAAATAAATGGCGCTCAGAGGTAAAACAACCCGAACCTTTGCAAAAGGGATCGCGATTTGAGTAGGTCACTTCAATATACATCTTTCCAAAAAGCAAAGTTGGAAATGAAATCAACTTACTTCTAGCAGATGAGAGCGTACATCATCCAGATTATCTCTCAGCCTCTCTCTGGATTTAGTTTTGTAGAGATGAAATTCTGCCTCTAGAACTTGCTCTTTCACTGGTATGCTTGATGTTATATTAAAGAAGAAATGTTGGTTGTGACTGATATCTGAAAAGCAGAAATAATGTTGTTTTAAATATGTAGATTTATATATTCGACTTTGCAACACATTATCTGCATGTAAAATGGATGACAGATCACTATTTTCGTTGAGAATAAGTGAATTTGAAATTTGTCAAACTGGAACATTAAAATAATCAACTGGGAGGTGCAAATTGATTAGAGAAACTATCTCATAGGCATCTAGTATTAACGTAAGATCCAAATGTGTGCTTTGAAATAAGTGTAGTGGGGTATTCAGAAACTTTCAATGGGGTTTTTTGATATGCTTCAGGCAAATCTTAATATAACGGAGGAGGATGGTAGGTTTGATATGCTTAAGTCTCTGACTTGCTGGATTTGTTGGAAAATATGCTTTATTCAAGACTTCCCCTCTGTTTATATAAAGGGGGAGGTATAACCCCCCCCCCCTACTCTGGGTGCTCCACTGGATAGATGCAAAAGATATCTGTTATTCCCCTAGAGGGAAGGTTGGGTTGTTTTACCTCTGAGCGGTACTTTTTTTGCACACCATGGCCTAAATGGCCAGGTCACAAGGACTCCCAAGGCTCAGAGAAGGTTGGGGGAGAGGACCCACTGGAACAGCTGTTGGGAGACAGATGGTAGCCTTCCGCCAAGGCCATCCAGCGTGTTCTTTAACGTGCACAGGGTATGGCTCTGCCGTACACGGGGCCACGGCTTAACGTCCATCCGACGGACGGCGACCTTTCCAAGCCCATCGGTGGCCCCCACTGACCATGGGCAAGTTTCAAGGCCATCGGTGTCCCCTACTGACCGTGGGTAGGACGGGGAGTTTTGCGGAGATAAGTCTCAACGCTGACCCAGCTGGGACTCGAACCTGGCAATTACAGATTACGAGCCTGGCGCGCTACCGACTGAGTCACCCCCGCCACCCCTAGAGGGAAGATGGTGGTGGCTTAGCCGGTAGCGCTCCAGGTTCGTCATCTTCAGTTCCCACGTTCGAGTTTCACTTGTGCCAGCGTTGAGATTGGTTTGGTTGTTTGGGGTTTAATGGCGCATCGGCAACAAGGCCATAATGCGCCACGCGTTGAGATTGATCTTCTCTGATCTCCTGCCTGCTGTTGGTCAGTAAGGAGATGCTGATGGGCTTGTAAAAGGTGCCGTCCATTAGATAAGATGTTAAGCCGTGACTCTGTATGCATAATTCTGTTGTTGGGTTGTTTTATCTCTGAACAGCATGCACACAATGTGCTAAATGGCCAGGTCACAAGGGCTCAGAGAAGGAGAACCACTGGACAGCTGTTAGGATGATCATGCATGATAAAGAACATGCTGAATGACCTTGATGAAAGGCTTCCATCTGTCTCCTAACAGCAGTTCTCAGAAAAGATTCAGTTAGCTTAAATCTTCTCTGAGCCTTTGGGGTCCTTGTGATCTGGACATTTATTCCACTGTGGGCAAACAAATGTACCCCTAACCTAATCTGACAACAATTGTGTAAAGAGCTCAAAGCCTGACTGGTCGACAACCTCCCCACTCCCCTCCGCTCTTAGTGACGTCATATGTAACATATCACTATATTCTTGTAATATACCGACGCATACAGAATCGTCGAGGCTTGTTAATTGAAGATTACGGCTGACGAAACAGAGTGAGGTAAATCTGCATTGAAAGTCCGATCAACCAAAAAATGTACGAACGGTAGTTCACGATCGATGGGGGGGGGGGGGGGAGACACCCTGTTCTAAATAAATATATTTTTAATTTCCAACATTAAAGTTCAGTAAACTTCGAAGTCGGTGGCATTGCGTTGGTTCGTGGTGATGCTGCAAATTGCTAGGATCCGGGTACGAGTCCTGGGATGAACAATATGGGTCATAACCTGTAGGTAAGCTAATAGCTTTGAGGGTCTCATCACAGGTCACACATTGAGCAGATATCACTAAAAAAGGATCCACTTATGTAACAGTAAAAGGGGCGTTTTGGAAAAAATCTGTTTGTGATGGCGGTTGTTAGTTATATTGTAAATACTAGTAAGAATAATGGAAGCAAAAAAGAAAAATATGAAACTAAATGTATTTTTTTAAAGACTTCTGAAACGGAGGGTTTGGTTGTTTTACCTCTGAGCGGCACTATTTTGCACACAATGGACTAAATGGTCAGGTCACAAGGGCTCATAGAAAGTTGGGGGCGGGAACCCACTGGACAGCTGTTAGCCTTCCGTCAAAGCCATCCGGCATGTTCTTTAACCTGTACGGCTCTATGGCACACCGTGCCACAGCTTAACGTCCCATCCGACGGATGCCAGCCTTTCTAAGGCCAACGGGGTCAGTTACCGACCGAGGGAGTTTTCGGAGATAAATCTCAACGCTGGCCCAGGCGGGACTCGACCCTGGGAACTGCAGATTAGGAGCCTGGCGTACAGTCGCTCAAAAAATATCCGAGCACTATGGTTGATTGCAAAATTCAGAAAAAATATCTGGCAACGTTTTTTTTAGAAATTAGTGATCTGGCAACCTTCGTGTCACGTGATTACAGAATTCAGGAAAAATATCTGGAGCGTGTACAGCAACTGTACACGCTCCAGTTACCGTTCACAGCAAACTGGAGCGTGTGCAGTAACTGCACACGCTCCAGTTTGCTGTGAACGGTAACTGCACACGCTCAATATTTCCGTGAGTGAGCCCACACGATCTAGTATCAAAATAATATGACCACCTACAGTCGCTCAAAAAAGTATCCGAACACTATGGTTGATTACAGAATTCAGAAAAAATATCTGGCAACGATTTTTTTTTAGAAATTAGTGATCTGGCAACCTTCATGTCACGTGACACGAAGGTTGCCAGATCACTAATTTCTAAAAAAATCGTTGTCAGATTTTTTTATGAATTCTGAAATCACCCATACCCCTTCAAGCAGCTGCTTGCCACAGAGGTCTGACAGGAGCCTGTCAGTTTATATGCCATAGTAGAAGGTCTGAGAGGATGGCAGGCCCTCAGCAGAAAAACGACACAAACAGCCATGCCTTTCCCGGGGCTCGAACCCAGGTCCCTTAGATCAGTAGCCAAGCGCGCTAGCCACTCGGCCATAGTGTTCGGATATTTTTTTGAATGACTGTACCACCGACTGAGCCACCGTCCCCTCTGAAATGGAGGGGAATAGGTTATACTGAAATGGAAACCCAGTCCCCCTCCCAACTTTTACCGTTTTTCGGCTCGTTTGAGTCACTTCCATCCCTCCCTTTATTTATTTCTAGATTCCGTCTGCTATCGCGGTTAATGATTACGAAGTTAAATTAGTTTTGAAAATCTACGTCATGCCATGGAGCCTCCATTTCGGTAAAGAGTTAATAACCGAATTTTACTGACACTAACTGAAATCGATGGAACAATGCCGGTTCCTCTTATTGGGGTAGGCCGGTTAATAGACCTTCCGCTTAGCTGACATGGTTATCGCTTGATAACTTTAATACCGTCATCCCATTATGGATGCTAATTGAATTACTTAGTGTATATGTAAAATTGTTCGGGACACTTGGATAAATTATGACTTTCATAAGATCAGCATTTTGCAATTTAGAGCTATTAAATCTCTCGTGTGATTTACATAAAACTCTCCCTTAGAATCAATTAATTATTTATTCCCATGTGTTATTAATTGGAAATGTTAGAAATTTTGTGAACTGTGGAAGAGAAATTAGAATCGATCTGAAATCGTTTATTCCGAATTTTTTTTTCTTTTTATTTTGGGTTGGGTTGTTTTACCTCTGAGCGGCACTTTTTTGCACACCATGGGCTAAATGGCCAGGTCACATGGACCCCGAAGTCTCAGAGAAGGTTGGGGGTGGGGACCCACTGAAACAGCTGTTGGGAGACAGATGGTAGCCTCCCGTCAAGGCCATCCAGCGTGTTCTTTAACGTGCACAGGGTATGGCTCTCCCGCACACGAGGCCACGGCTTAACGTCCCATCCGACGGACGGCGGCCTTTCCAAGCCCATCGGTGTCCCCTACTGACCGTGGCAGGGCGGGGAATTTTGCGGAGATAAATCTCAACGCTGACCCAGCTGGGGACTCGAACCTGGGAACTACAGATTACGAGCCTGGCGCGCTACCGACTGAGCCACCCCCGCCCCTATTTAACGGTAGAGTTTGGTTATTTTTACCTCTGCGATGCACTTTTTTTTTTGCACACCATGGGCTAAATGTCCAGATCACAAGATCCCCGAGGGCTCAGAGAGGGTTGGAGGTGGGGACGCACTGGAACAGCTGTTAGGAGACAGATGGTAGCCTCCCGTCAGGCCATACATAGTGTTCTTCAAAGTGCACAGGGTATGACTTTCCTGCACATGGGGCCACGTTCCATCCGACGGACGGTGACCTTTCCAAGGCCATCGGTGTTCGATACTGACCGTGGGCAGGGCGGGGAGTTTTGCGGAGATAAATATCAACGCTGACCCAACTGGGACTCGAACCTGGGAACTGCAGATTACGAGCCTGGCACCCTATGGGCTAATTCCCCCCCCCCCCCCCCCATCCCGCTCATTTGAGAGTAGAAGTAGAGACTTGGAATAGTGATCTAATATCTTACATTCCGTAACAGGGTCGCATAATTTTAGAAAAGATAAAACGCATTTAATATTATGTTAAATGCTTTTATCTTTTTTTAAATCCTAATGGTCGATCGGTTAGTGTATTTGATTGCAGAAGGGTAATTATTTTTTCAATCCTGTGGGAAGATACGGTTGGGATCATGGACATAGGTAGGGGGGGTAGGTAGGTAGGTAGGAAGGGACCTCCACGCTTTTTCGTTACCTTTTTAAAAATTTCTCTGATATGAATGCTCTGAAATACTTAAGCCTATTATTTTAAATTAAATGAGGTGAAATTAAATGAAAGGGTTATCAAAACTAATTCTAGATTCCAGCTTTGAGCTTCCTTTTATCACATAATAAAAAAAATCAAATAAATACCCCCTCAAGCAGCTGCTTGCCACAGAGGTCTAATAGGAACCTATCAGTTTATATTATGCAATAGGTCTGAGAAGATGGCAGGACCTATGCAGAAAAACAACACAAACGTCCATGCCTTACCCGGGACTCGAACCCAGGTCTCTTAGATCAGTAGCCAAGCGCACTAACCGATAGCCAATTTTAATTAAAGATCACGGACATCGGCGGGGTGGGGGGGGTGGGGGCGGTCTGGAGAGGGCCAGTTGCCTCCTCCTGGAAAAAATAATCGAAAAAATTTACTTATGTTGAATAATACAGGTGTACCAAAAACGAAAGTTTTTGTTTTTTTTCTTTAATGAAACGTAATTTTTAATTCTTGGTTTTTATATTGTTTTCGTAAAGATATCATTTATTTTTTTTATAATATGAAAGACCTTTTTTAAATGCGTTTTCAACAATAAGTTTCCCTGGGTGTAGGAGATTTGGATTGGATTGTTTTACCTCTGAGCGGCACTTTTTTTTGCACACCATGGGCTAAATGGCCAGGCCACAAGGACCCCGAAGGCTCAGAGAAGGTTGGGGGAGGGGACCCACTGGAACAGCTGTTGGGAGACAGATGGTAGCCTCCCGTCAAGGCCATCCAGCGTGTTCTTTAACGTGCACAGCGTATGGCTCTCCCGCACACGGGGCCACGGCTTAACTCCCATCCGACGGACGGCTGACTTTTCAAGCTCATCGTTGTCCCCTACTGACCGTGGGCAGGGAGGGGAAATTTTGCGGAGATAAATCTCGTCGCTGACCCAGCTGGGACTCGAACCTGGGAACTACAGATTACGAGCCTGGCGCGCTACCGACTGAGCCACCCGCGCCCCGGGTGTAGGAGAGATATCCTGTGTATGTTTTGATTTACGTTTGATACTTTTATTTGACATCAGTGTGCGTTTTGACATTTTTATCACTTTGATTGATTTAATTAGAAAAATTTGACTACTTCAATTTAAAATAATTTTATTTATTACTACTTCGGTGGTATCCAAAAATTAAGGAACAGCCCCATGTTATGTCAATGGGAAAGTAACTTCGAAGTCATAAGATTATCTGATGTAACATTTTTCAAAACATAAAAACTTATTTTAGGAGCTATAGAGCTTCGACGTCAGCTTTCCATTCACCCAGCACAGAATTGTTCCTTAATTTTTGGAAACCAGTGCATATTAAGAAACCGTTCAAAACATGTTGGATGGCCTTGACGCGAGATATGCGTTTGGAATTCTAACAATTTCTGATACCCTTCTGCGATTGGGGCAGGATAGGGGACTCAGTCGGTAGCGCTCCTGGCTCGTAATCTGTAGTTCCCAGGTTCGAGTCCCAGCTGGGTCAGCGTTGAGATTTATCTCCGCAAAATTCCCCGCCCTGCCCACGGTCAGTAGGGGACACCGATTGGCTTTGAAAGGCCGCCGTCCATTGGATGGGACGTTAAGCCGTGGTTCCGTGTGCGGGAGAGCCATATCCTGTGCACGTTAAAGAACACGCTGGATGGCCTTGATGGGAAGCTACCATCTGTCTCCCAACAGCTGTTCCGGTGTGTCCCCTCCCCCAACCTTCTCTGAGTCTTCGGGGTCCTTGTGACCTGGCCATTTAGCCCATGGTGTGCAAAAAAGTGCCGCTCAGAGGTAAAACAACCCAACCTTCTGCGATCGTACTCTGAAGCCCTCCTTTGAAACCACAAAACAGAATCATTCACTGTATTTTTTTCATACAGTGAATAACACTGCAAACTAGAATCATATTTGTGAATACTTGCAATATCTCGAGAATAACCTTACCAATTCCTAAATAACTAAATAACTATACACAAAATGATTTCCTTCTTAGATTTTAGTCCTCCAATACTCCAAAACTGTGGCAAAGTATATTGATTTCTCAGAACCAATTCTTTTCAGGCGTTGATCACCTCACACAAGACGACAAATTCTTCCTTATCTTTACCAGCTTAACAAAACGATCCACACCAACAAACTAATCGACCTCCACGCGCACACACCAAATAAAAACATTTATTCTTTAGAGCAGTGGTTCTTAACCTTTTATGCTTCACATACCCCTTGGAAATGTTTATGTAACTGGCGTACCCTTTGTATAGTTAGATAAAACTATAGTTATATTATAACAATGGGAATAAAACTTCGTTACCAGATCTAGCAACTTTTGAGCTCTCACCACGTTGAGAACCCCTACTTTACGGTAGCGCGCCAGGCTCGTAATCTGTAGTTCCCAGGTTCGAGTCCCAGCTGGGTCAGCGTTGAGATTTATCTCCGCAAAAATTCCACGCCCTGCCCACGGTCAGTAGGGGACACCGATGGGCTTGGAAAGGCCGCCGTCCGTCGGATGGGACGTTAAGCCGTGGCCCCGTGTGTGGGAGAGCCATATCCTGTGCACGTTAAAAACACGCTGGATGGCCTTGACAGGAGGCTACCATCTGTCTCCCAACAGCTGTTCCAGTGGGTCCCCTCCCCCAACCTTCTCTGAGCCTTCGGGGTCCATGTGACTTGGCCATTTAGCCCATGGTGTGCAAAAAAGTGCCGCTCAGAGGTAAAACAACCCAACCCTACTTTACTGTCTTGCACAGACTAAGGCTATTTATGCCAACTTTTAGATCTTCACAATTTCAACAACAACTCTATCTCTTCTTTTTTTCAGATCGGTTCTGTATTCCATTTCGTTGGTTAAAATAAATCTCTCGCAGAAGCATACATGAGCGTTCATGTCACGTTTAACATAAACTCACTACAGCACGTTCATCTGTCGTAACGATATTTAAGTTAACAACACTACGCAAGATTCAAGCATGCGCAGTTTGCTTTCAATAATAGTCATTTCCGTGGAGTCGTTTGTAAACGCAGAGATATTCTGTTCAAGTTCTGTCTTGTATTCAGGTTAATACGAACGTGTTAAGGTCATGTTTTGTGTTAATTTTGGCTTTAACGTTAAAATTTAATATGGATAAGTTTTTGATTAAACGAAAAAAAAGTTAAATAAAGAATCAGTGACAGAAAGTCGAAACAAAATGGTTAATAAATTTCCTTTTATCTGCAATATCATCCGAAATTTCGGGCACACTGGCGAATCTCGTGGCATACCGTTTGAGGTTTGGGTTGTTTTACCTCTGAGCGGCACTTTTTTGCACACCATGGGCTAAATGGCCAGGTTACATGGACCCCGAAGGCTCAGAGAAGGTTGGGGGAGGGGACCCACTGGAACAGCTGTTGGAAGACAGATGGTAGCCTCCCGTCAAGGCCATCCAGCGTGTTCTTTAACGTGCACAGGGTATGGCTCTCCCACACACGGGGCCACGGCTTAACGTCCCATCCGATGGACGGCGGCCTTTCCAAGCCCATCGGTGTCCCCTACTGACCGTGGGCAGGACGGGGAATTTTGCGGAGATAAATCTCAACGCTGACCCAGCTGGGACCCGAACCTGGGAACTACAGATTACGAGCCATGCGCGCTACCGACTGAGCCACCCCCGCCCCCTACCGTTTGAGGACCACTGCTCTGGGGAGATGTGGAATATTGCACAAATAAATATTTTCCCATTTATCGGCAATATCATTCGAAATTTTGGGCACACCTTTTCAGGACCACGGCTATGGGGGAGATGTGGACTGTTGATTTATATCGTAAAATAAGGATTTAGTGATTGTATCGAAGATTTAGTGATTATAAGAGCGGGGGGTGGCTCAGTCAGTAGCGCGCCAGGCTCGTAATCTGGAGTTCCCGGGTTCGAGTCCCGGCTGGATCAGGGTTGAGACTTACCTCCGCAAAGCACCCCGCCTTGCCCACGGTTAGGGGACACCTGATGGGCTTGGAGAGGCCGCCGTCCATCGGATGGAACGTTAAGCCGTGGCTCCGTGTACATGAGAGTCATACCCTGTGTACGTTAAAGAACACACTGGATGGCCTTGACGGGATTCGCATTCCTATGCTTAGTCATCAACTTCAGTACTTCACCCAAATCATTTCAAGATTTAGTTTGTCATGCATTGTGGAGAAAAATTTCTCAACATGAGCATTACTTAGAAGAGAAGAAGAACTTTAGTCACAAATTCTAAAATTGTTCAAGATGTGACCTTACACTAATTTATGGTGTAAGGTCATGACTACAGCATAAACTGGTGTAATCCTACACTTTGTTTTACAATGTAGGGTGGTTATAATTAAATGATCTCTCAGCGTATATTCTAATATTAAGATTGGTAAATACAGAATGATAATAACCGATTTCTTTATTCTTTTGATCTCGGTATTGGTGGGAAGCTGTGAATATTGTAAATAAGAAATGTCCAATAACTCTCAGAATTCTAGGGGCGGGGGTGGCTCAGTCGGTAGCGCGCCAGGCTCGTAATCTGTAGTTCCCAGGTTCGAGTCCCAGCTGTGTCAGCGTTGAGATTTATCTCCGCAGAATTCCCCGCCCTGCCCAAGGTCAGTAGGGGACACCGATGGGCTTGGAACAGCCGCCGTCCGTCGGATGGGACGTTAAGCCGTGGCCCCGTGTGCGGGAGAGCCATACCCTGTGCACGTTAAAGAACACACTGGATGGCCTTGACGGGAGGCTACCATCTCAGAATTGAGATGGTACCCTCCCGTCAAGAACGACGGTTGCTGCAAACGAATCATACCAGGAATCGAATTTCATTTCAGCATTATTACTTAAAATATTTCAACCCCATTACGAAATAGCACCCTGATCTTTCTCGCTAAGAACTCTGGCCAATCAGCATTCACACATTCAGAACAACATCAGTGAGGTATTCAAAAACCTCATCTTTTGAATTGCTTGGGTTGTTTTACCTCTGAGCGGCGCTTTTTTGCACACCATGGGCTAAATGGCCAGGTCACATGGACCCCAAAGGCTCAGAGAAGGTTGGGGGAGGGGACCCACTGGAACAGCTGATGGGAGACAGATGGTAGCCTCCCGTCAAGGCCATCCAGCGTGTTCTTTAACGTGCACAGGGTATGGCTCTCCCGTATACGGGGCCACGGCTTAACGTCCCATCCGATGGACGGCGGCTTTTCTAAGCCCATCGGTGTCCCCTACTGACCGTGGGCAGGGCGGGGAGTTTTGTGGAGATAAATCTCAACGCTGACCCCGTTGGGATTCGAACCTGGTAACTGCAGATTACGACCTGGCTCGCTACAGACTGAGCCACACCCACCCACCTCATCTTTTGAACCAGAGTGACAGTTACAGACGCTCAAAAAAGTATCCGAACGCTATGGTTGCATACAAAATTCAGAAAAAAAAAACTGGCAACGATTTTTTTTAGAAATTAGTGATCTGGCAACCTTCGTGTACTGTACACGAAGGTTGCCAGATCATTAATTTCTAAAAAAATCGTTGCCAGATATTTTTTCTGAATTTTGTATACAACCATAGCGTTCGGATACTTTTTTGACCGACTGTACATTAATTCCCTTCTGCTGTTGTCAGCCAATATTTGCACCAAATGCGTCCACTTTCCTGCCATCAACGGACGGAAACTTTCTCCCTCCAGCATTTTAATAACTAATCTCTCAAATAAACTTCATTGCGAAGTAAGAGGTGCTTCGCAATGCACTAACTATACGAGAGAGAGAGAAAGTCTTCCTAGCGATCTAAACCACGTTATCCATAACAAGCTTCTCCAAACTTTCTCTCCAACGCAGAATCATAACGATTCTCGGCATCAGACATTCATTAAAGTTTGCGTGCCTTATCACAGCCATCGGCGTTCATCTTAAACTCCCCCCCCCCCCCCATAAATGCGTTCGATAGTTTCACGTGGCAGAAATGGGCGGTAGGGACTTTGTGGACACGAGGCGCATTGGAATTACTCACCTTCGATCACGACAGGCCTTTGGATTCGAGAGAAAGCTTGCCGCAAAGTTTGGAATGAAATTTAAATCCAAATTCTTTCCGTGATCGCATTTTGAGACTTCATTAGAAAGGTTTGTTATCTGAAAAAATAATCTATTGATTCTTTATTGAAATTGCATAAAGCAGACAGAGCGAGGTGACGATCCGAAAATTGAATAGACCTCATCTTCGTTTATTGCGTTGGATTTTAAGCGCGTTTGCACAGCGTGGGCCAAGTTAATTACGTGGAATTTGGAATAGCAGCGCTGTAGATAACGTTTTCGGGAGATATCAGCTGGCGATCTGCCATTTATTTTGATTGTTACCTCTGTTTTCGGGGAAATGTTAACCTGCACAGGCAGAATTATGGACGGACCGTTGGTTTGATTTCGAAAGTGAAATGCAGTAAATTTTGAAAGCGAACTTGAATCGAATTAACTGTACGTTCGCTAATAAACATTGGCCGTGACTTCGCCGCAGTTTCTCCGATTTCGAGTGCTAATGACTTCTGTGAAAGTTTAATATGCGTAATATGCATGTGCAATAGTAGCTTGATGCAGGCCAGCACCGAGGATTTAGTTTCGGGGGTGGGTGGTATAGGGCGAAGGGAGAGAGAACTTTTTTTCGGCTAGGGGGTGTCCCAGAATTTAGTTTAGAGAAAGGTTTGAGAATTTAGTCTTCTGGGGGAGAGGGGGAAGATGTCCAAAAAGTAAAACTTCAAAAAATATTGGATCGATTGGGAGGATTAAAAATATGTAAATAAACAAACTTTGATAAATTTATATTCTGCATTAGTGTATCCACATTTAATATATGGAATTAGTGTTTGGGGAGATACTAGTTCAGCCAATTTGAATAGTTTATTTTGTCTGCAAAAGAGAATTATGAGATATATTCTAAGATTAAATTTCAGAATTCCGGTACAACACTTGATGGTAGAAAATGGAATACTAAATATATATAATATCTACAAGTATGTTATGGGGAATTTTGTATACAGAGTGAAGAATAAAATGACAGAGTACTCGGAACTTTACTGCTGCTTAGAAAGAACGAAGACTTTCAGTTATGATACTCGACTTAAGAACAAGATCATGTTGCCCCTTTATAAGAAATCTATAGGCCAGAGATCAATACGGTACATTGGCATTAAGATTTGGAATGACGAGATACCAGAGGATACTGCTGCAATGGAACAATATAGAACTTTTAAATATATATATAAACTACACTTATTATCAAGTCAATGATAGAGTCAGACCACAAAAATTCATGTACTCAAATAAATGTATAAATGTATAAATTAAGGTCACCTGCATTGTTTTAAATTTAAGTGTATTTCAGGAAACATTTATTCAAAAGCTACGGCTTATTATGTTCTCCTTTTTCACCTGTGAACTTGTCTGTGTTTTATCTACCAATATATGTATGTTTGGGTGAAATAAACTTATTCAATTCAATATATTTAAGTAGCTAATTATGAACCGTAAATATTCTTGCAATAATGACTAGTCGATTTTAACGCCACCAGCCGCTTTATATAAAGGCATGAATTTGAAGAAAGTCGGCTAATGTGAGCGATCACACCACATGATTACAGATCCAATTTTCTCTTTCGCCTCGATAGATGAGCCGATATCTGCTCATCAGTGACTGCTCTTAAGTCATTTACGTTGGTTATCAGTGAAAGTTGTCGTTGTGTTTCCATAAGTTTTTTCGCTGTTAAAATGTGTGCACCTTATCTGTCAGAAGGTATTCAGGAAGGAAAATAGGAGCGAACTGGAATCATCATCATCCAGAATTTGAATAATTCGCTTCCTGTTTCTTTAAGAAGAATTTCGTGAAAGATGTGGATTTTTTTCTACGTGGTAGTTCTAAGAGGAGGGACAACATTACACAATTTTTTTGATGAAGTTATCCTTTTACAGAAGTTTTGCTGAAAAAGCGAAATACATTATCAAGAGGAAAAGCGAAATCTTTTTTGGCGTTTCGTCCTGTAATTTCCTGCAAGAGACAAGAATTTTGCTGCTCTTTTTAAAGTTGGGTTGTTTTACCTCTGAGCGGTACTTTTTTGCACACCATGGGCTAAATGGCCAGGTTGTTGTTTTACCTCTGAGCGGCACTTTTTTGCACACCATGGGCTAAATGGCCAGGTCACATGGACCCCGAAAGCTCAGAGAAGGTTGGTGGAGGGGACCCACTGGAACAGCTGTTGGGAGACAGATGGTAGCCTCCCGTCAAGGCCATCCAGCGTGCTCTTTAACGTGCACAGGGTATGGCTCTCCCGCACACGGGGCCACGGCTTAACGTTCCATTCGACCGACGGCGGCCTTTCCAAGCCCATCGGTGTCCCCTACTGACCGTGGGAAGGGCGGGGAATTTTGCGGAGATAAATCTCAACGCTGACCCAGCTGGGACTCGAACCTGGGAACTACAGATTACGAGCCTGGCGCGCTACCGAATGAGCCACCCCCGCCCTAAATGGCCAAGTCACATGGACCCCGAAGGCTCAGAGAAGGTTTGGGGAGGGGACCCACTGGAACAGTTTTTGGGAGAGAGATATTAGCTCCCGTCAAGGCCATCCAGTGTGTGTTCCTTAACGCACACAGGGTATGGCTCTTCCACACATGGGACCACGGCTTAACGTCCCATCCGACGGACGGCGGCCTTTCTCAAGCACATCGGTATCCCCTACTGACCGTGTGCAGGGCGGGGAATTTTGCGGAGTGCTATTTTTAAGGGTATATACGGGTATTCCTATGCTTCCTCACTAGGAAAAGTACAGAATTCCTTTAATGGCTGCCATGGCGATAATTTTCAAGAAATACACTGAAAGGACAATTTATACACTGAGAGGCCAAAAGTCATGGGATACGTGCCTAATAACGGGTTGGTCCTCCTCGAGCCCTCAGCAGTGCAGTCACACGTCGAGGCATGGTTAACGAGTTGCCGAACCGTTCTGCAGGGATGGCAGTCCACACATCCTGAGTGTAGACCATAATTGTGTTGCATTGGATGGTTCTGGGTTCATGTATCGTAAGCTTGTTTCCATTGTGTCCCACAGATGCTCCAAGGGGTTCATATCGGGAGACCATGGGTGTTCATGGTGGTTAAGTCCGTGGTGGTTAAGTCCGTGGAGTGTTCCTCGATCTACCTCCTAGCAACCAAAGACTGGTGACACGTTGCATCATCTTGTTGGAATATCCCTTCACCATCAGAGTGCTCGAGAGTCATGAAGGGGTGCAGGTGATCTGCGAAAATATCACGTATCTCATACCTGTCAGCGATTGCCCCAAACGGACGAGAGAGCCCAATGTAGACCACGTGAACACGCCCCAAACCATCACAAAGCTTATTCCAGATTGAACAGTACCTTGCAGACAGGAAGGGTACAGTCGCTCAAAAAAGTATCCGAACACTATGGTTGATTACGGAATTCAGAAAAAATATCTGGCAACGATTTTTGTAGAAATTAGTGATCTGGCAACCTTCGTGTCACGTGACACGAAAGTTGCCAGATCACTAATTTCTAAAAAAAATCGCTGCCAGATATTTTTTCTGAATTCTGTAATCAACCACAGTGTTCGGATATTTTTCAATATATATAATGCGTATGAATATATAATGCAATGAATATGGAGCGTGTGCAGTTACCGTTCACAGCAAACTGGAGCGGTTGCGGTTAATGTTCACAGCAAACTGGAGCGGTTGCGGTTAATGTTCACAGCACATTGGATCGTGTAAGCTCACAAAGACCTAGATCGTGTGGACTCACTCACGGAAATATTGAGCGTGTGCAGTTACCGTTCACAGCAAACTGGAGCGTGTGCAGCTACTGCACACGATCCAGTTTGCTGTGAACGGTAACTGGAGCGTGTACAGTTGCTGTACACGCTCCAGATATTTTTCCTGAATTCTGTAATCACGTGACACGAAGGTTGCCAGATCACTAATTTCTAAAAACAATCGTTGCCAGATATTTTTTCTGAATTCTGTAATCAACCATAGTGTTCGGATACTTTTTTGAGCGACTGTAGGTGGTCATATTATTTTGATACTAGATCGTGTGGGCTCACTCACGGAAATATTGAGCGTGTGCAGTTGCTGTACACGCTCCAGATATTTTTCCTGAATTCTGTAATCACGTGACACGAAGGTTGCCAGATCACTAATTTCTGAAAAAATCGTTGTCAGATATTTTTCCTGAATTCTGTAATCAACCATAGTGTTCGGATACTTTTTTGAGCGACTGTACATGGCTTCACGGGGGAATACCCCCCCCCCCCTACAGGAAAAAGGTAAAGGGGGGGAGCAAGAGACTGGATTTCGATTTCAGCATAATAACAAAAAAATTCTTGAAAAGTGCCTTGAAACATGCACAAGTTTATTAATTTTTCTCCCCCGTTATTACTCTTAGCAGCATTCTCAAAGGGGAGAGGGGGACATGCCCTACCTAGATTCAGCTCTGGCATTTCAGGTTCGAGTCCCACCTGGTACAACGTTGAAATTAATATTTTTTAACTCCTTCCCCACCCTGTTATCGGTCATAAAGTCAGAAAGGGACTTGGAAAGGTCGCAATCCTCCAGATGGGTTGTTGGGTTGTTTTACCTCTGAGCGGCACTTTTTTTGCACACCATGGGCTAAATGGCCAGGTCACATGGACCCCGAAGGCTCAGAGAAGGTTGGGGGAGGGGACCCACTGGAACAGCTGTTGGGAGACAGATGGTAGCCTCCCGTCAAGGCCATCCAGCGTGTTCTTTAACGTGCACAGGGTATGGCTCTCCCGCACACGGGGCCACGGCTTCCTCCAGGTGGGACATGGTTCGGTGTGCAGGAGAGCCAGGTCCTGTGCACGTTAAAGAACATCCTCTCCGGCCCGACGGAAAGTTACCATCTGCTTCCTAACAGTTTTCCAGTAGGTCCCCTTCCCCCAACCATCTCTGAGCCCTTGGGGTCTTTGCGACCTGGCCATTTAGCACTTGGTGTATCCAAAAAGTGCCTTTCAGAGGTAAAACAACCCAATCAGTTGAGAGATTTTTCGACTTTTACTCAATGAAGAAATATGGATAAAATACCTTGAGTCGTCATTGCTAATAAAAGATTTTTCCATTTAATAACAGCTACCTATTTCTTCCTTGCTTTAAAAGTGAGTCCTAGGACTAAATTTTAATCAAGTTGCCGTCTTTGTGAATTCTCGTTTATCACTGATATGATTAAATTTCGTAAATTTATTCGTTCAATATCCCCAGAATGAGAGGAATTTTTCATTTTGTTTCGTGGGTGCATCAAGAGTTAGTATACCGCCTCACATAAAAAGTTATCAGGGGTTTAGCGTTACCAGCGTTTCCAAAGTTTCCTGCGTCTTAAATTCATTACCGCTAATGGAGATGTCCTCACGGGAAACTAGAGCGAGGGCACCTTCTGTGCACGTTCCAGCATGCTGTGAGGCCACCTCTATGGTCGGTAATAGTCCTAAGATCCTAAAAAATTTTTAAAAGTTGATAACGCTAAATAGCTCATTCTGTGGGGCCGTACTCTAGCAAATCTCCTACGATAACGTTCTGTTCTACTGCTGCGTGCCTCGCGAATATTTGGCAACGCATGGTTGCTAGGCAACTAGCGACTTCACTATCAGTCCGTCGTTGACTGTGACCGTGAATCGCGTGGCTATTGTACTTTGGTGAGATTCTGAAATAAAAAACACCCTCTCATATTTCTGCTGAGGGAGAACGTTAGCTGGCTCTCTTGAGGTCCCTGTTAGCTTTAATCAATAAAAATTACTTACACAGAGATCCCACTGTGACGTTGCGCAATAAATTAGATGAGCCGCGTAGATATGGAAGATGATTGGTTACTGCAATTATGGTTCTGGATATTCGAGCCACTGCAATATCGTTGATAGAGTGTAAAGCTGCTTGTAACATGAAATTTACTTTCCTGTTATCTAAGGAGAGGGGAAATACAGATGGGATTTAATCAAAGCCTGTTGTCTTTATGATAAGCCGCTAATCTGCTGGCAGCAGTGCTGGAATTAGATATTTCTCAAGTACCGGGAAAGGATTACCAGATGTCAAGATTTTTCCCGGAAAGGGATTATATGTTTTTTTCTGCAGCTTCCAATAAAAGAGCATTAGTTGGGTTGTTTTACCTCTGAGCGGCACTTTTTTTGCACACAGTAGGCTAAAAGTAGAAATGGCCATTAGCACACAGTAATGGCCTAAAAAGTAATAGCACACAGTAATGGCTCTAAATGTAGAAATGGCCATTTGCACACTGGCCATTGGCACACAGTAGGCTAAATGGCCAGGGCACAAGGACTCCGAAGGTGCATAGAAGTTTGGCTACTGAAACAGCTGTTGGGAGACAGATGGTAGTCTTCCGTCAAGACCATCCAGCGTGTTCTTTAACGTGTACAGGAATGGCTCTCCCGCACACGGAGGGGCGGGGGTGACTCAGTCGGTAGCGCGCCAGGCTCGTAATGTGTAGTTCCCAGGTTCGAGTCCCAAAAGGTCAGCGTTGAGACTTATCTCCGCAAAACTCCCCGCCCTACCCACGGTCAGTAGGGGACACCGATGGGCTTGGAAATGCCGCCGTCCGTTGGATGGAACGTTAAGCCGTGGCTTCGTGTGTGGGAGAGCCATACTCTGTGCACATTAAAGAACACGCTGGATGGCCTTGATGAGAGGCTACCATCTGTCTCCCAACAGCTGTTCCAGTGGGTCCCCTCCCCCAACCTTCTCTGAGCCTTGCGGGGTCCATGTGACCTGGCCATTTAGCCCATGATGTGCAAAAAAGTGCCGCTCAGAGATAAAACAACCCAACCCAACCTTATAAAAATTGTTAATTTCTTAAATTTAGGGCAAGGTTAGAAGAAATGCAAGACCTCCTCTATGGTTATATGCATGATAAGAATGCATACATCGGTTCGATTCGAAATTGACAAAAAAGATAATGCTTCTGATATTCTAAAAAAGTATAATAAACAGTTTTTTGCGTTTTCCATTTACGCCTGACTTCATTTGTTACTGAAAATTGACAAGTCGAAAAGATAAAAGTCCAAATGGGCATCTTTTCAAAAGCAGCTTTTATCAGTGCATAGCTCAAGAACTTGAAATCCATTAATCCCTTTCCGAATATTCAATCGTTACAAACTGTACCAGAAATCTGAAGTTCTGCGATAACTCAAGGAGATTGTAATTCCTTTATTTCGGTCGATAAAATCCCATTTATTGGTTTCTGCTGACACTCCTTCAGTATCGATTCCATACGAAGAAGTGTTGCTCAAGTTAGGAAATGCTTTTTTTTCATTCTTCGATGTACAATGTTTAATGTAAATCGATGAAATAATTAACAGGAAAACGTGAACAATGACTTCAACCTAGATGTACCTACTAGTGACTTCAGAATATAGTGAGTATCAGAATTTTTTTCCAAAGCCGAAATCCAATCATTTCCAGGAAGTATTTTCTGGTCTCATAATATCTCTTTACAAAATCACTCAAAATAAAGAAAGCAGGCTGGGTTGTTTTACCTCTGAGCAGCACTTTTCTGCACACCATGGGCTAAATGGCAAGGTCACAAGGACCCCGAAGGCTCCGAGAAGGTTGGTTGAGGGGATCCACTGGAACAGCTGTTGGGAGACAGATGGTAGCCTCCCGTCAAGGCCATCCAGCGTGTTCTTTAACGTGCACGGTATGTCCCATCCGCACACGGGGCTACGTCTTAACGTCCCATCCGACGGGCTGCGGCCTTTCCAAGCCCATCGGTATCCCTTACTGACCGTGGGCAGGGAGGGGAATTTTGCGGAGATAAATTTCAACGCTGACCCAGCTGGGACTCGAACCTGGGAACTACAGATTACGAGCGTGGCGCGCTACCGACTGAGTCACCCCACCCAATTTGTGGGAAAACCAGGCTAATGTAATTCCACACTCGAATATTTTCAAAATTTTAAAAAGATTTTGTGCAGAGGTGAAGTTTGTTTTCGACGTTTAGAAGCAAAAAAAAATCATTCCAGGCCTAAATAAACGCAAATTTTTTATTTATTTTCATCCAACACTTGTATGGTTTCTACAAAGGAATAATGGGGCGGGGGTGGCTCAGTCGGTAGCGCGCCAGGCTCGTAATCTGTAGTTCCCAGGTTCGAGTCCCAGCTGGGTCAGTGTTGAGATTTATCTCCGCAAAATTCCCCGCCCTGCCCACGGTCAGTAGGGGACACCGATGGGCTTGGAAAGGCCGCCGTCCGTCGGATGTGACGTTAAGCCGTGGCCCCGTGTGCGGGAGAGTCATACCCTGTGCACATTAAAGAACACGCTGGATGGCCTTGACGGGAGGCTACCATCTGTCTCCCAACAGCTGTTCCAGTGGGTCCCCTTCCCCAACCTTCTCTGAGCCTTCGGGGTCTATGTGACCTGGCCATTTAGCCCATGGTGTGCAAAAAAGTGCCGCTCAGAGGTAAAACAACCCAACAAAGGAATAAACCTCTATGATTCGCTGATTACTGGTTGGTACAGCGCGCGAGTTCCAACCATCTAAGCACGATGGTGTCAATATTAGTTATTTTACACCTGAACTGCATTGTTTTTGCACATAATGGGCTAAACGGCCAGGTCACAAGGACCCCCAAAGGCTAAGGGTAGGTTTCAGAATGGGATACATTAGATAGTTCTTAGGGAACAGAAGGATTCCTCCCGTCAAGGCCAAACAACGTATTTTTTGAATGTGCACAAGGTATGGCTCTCCCGCACTCGGGAGTAGGGGAGGAGTCTCAGTCGGTAGAGCGCTAGGCTCGGAATATGCAGCTCCCAGGTTTCAGTCCCAGCATTGATGAGGAAGAAAATCTCCACCCTGCTCCCAGGGAGAAATGGGACATTCTTAACGTCCCATCCGATTATGATCTTGGAAAGCCCACAGTCCGTCGGATGGGTTGGGTTGTTTTTACCTCTGGTGGCACTTTTTTTGCACACAATGGGCTGAATGGCAAGGTCAAGGACCTCAAAGGCTAAGAGAAGGTTGGGGGAGGGGACCCACTGGAACAGCTGTTGGGAGACAGATGGTAGCCTCCCGTCAAGGGCATCCAGCGTGTTCTTTAACGTGCACAGGGTATGGCTCACCCGCATACGGATCAGGCGTAACGTCCCATCCGACGGACGGCGGCCTTTCCAAGCCCATCGGTGTCCCCTATTGACCGTGGGCAGGGTGGGGAATTTTGGGGAGTAATTGTGTGCAGGATTTGTATTTCGAACCATTTAGATAAGTGCTTATATTAAAATAAATAGGATATAATATATAATTAGATTTTATTAATAATAATAGGATATAATATATAATTAGAATTTATATAATAAATAATTAGAATAAATAGGAAGGTTGGGGAAGGGGACCCAGTGACAGCTGTTAGGAGATCAAGGGGATCCAGTGGACAGCTGTTAGGAGATCAAGGGGACCCAGTGGACAGCTGTTAGGAGATCAAACGGACCCACTGGACAGCTGTTAGGAGATCAAGGGGACCCGGTGGACAGCTGTTAGGAGATCAAGGGACCTAGTGGACAGCTGTTAGGAGATCAAGGGGACCCAGTGGACAGCTGTTAGGAGATCAAGGGAAACTTTCTCTCAAGGTCATTGTGCATAGAGTATAGATCTCGTGAACACGGAACCATGATTTAACGTCCCATCCGACGGACGGCGGTCTTTCAAAGTTCATCGGTATCGTTCTTTTCACCGATTGAAGAATGGAGTTTATCGGAGATAAATCTCAACGCTGGCGTACTTGGGACTGGAACCTGGAAACTACAGATTTCAAGCCTAATGTGCTACGAATTGCGCAACCTCTAGTTATAACATTATTGTTATTGGAGGAAAACTTTGTTATGTGATTTCAAATTACACGACCACCTTTGGGAACTCAATTTCTACACATCTTCCAACATCTACATAATACCTACATAATCAAACGCCCACTCATTCATTCATCGCAAAAAACATCGTTTTCGTGTTTTGTAAAAATAGAAATAGAAATTAGAGAGAGATTAAAAAACACGCAGAAAACCCGAAAATCTGACAGCTGACCAGTCGTCAACACGAAGTATCATCTTCGATTATTCTTCTGAATAATTTTGAGCCAATCATCATCATATTATTTATTAGCCGTAATTTTGGGCGATCGGACCGGCAAACGGGCGGGGGGAGGGGCACGTATAACAACATCGGTGACAGAAATCTGTTGGCAGTTTCCCGTTGGTTCTGCGGCTACTTGAGTGATCGGTCCCGAATTTGGTGGGGTGGTCCAGGGTGATCCCACTTAGTTCTGACTCTCTTGATGTGACAGATGGGGTTCCTAGCTGCAGTGGGTAGGGAGTTATTCCTCGAGAAGTTTCTGCAATTTCTGGGGCGCTGCCGTCGCCTACTTTGTGAATGAAGTAGTATGTTGTAGTAGCAAGTGTGGAAAACTGTGAATAAAGTTATCAATGGACATAGGTTTGGAGAGATTTAACTCTGACTGGAGTGGTGGAAAGTTGTGAATGGACTTATCGATTGGAAGTGTTATTAATGCGTTTTACGCCAAACTTTTTTTACCGTGGGTATAACTAGGTACTCATATTACAGTAAAATTCCGATAGTCCGCTACCACTTAGACTTAAGTGCAAGATGAATGGATATTCCGAATTATTGAATTAGCCAGAATTAGCCCAAGACACTTTTATTTCACAATTTTTACGTGTAATATAGTATTAAATTAATTTCAATAATGCTAAATTAAGTAGCTCTCCCTCTGAGATCAGCATTTACATCAATATTATAGACATGTCTTCAGAAATGATCCAAAGCAAGAGGTTAGTGAGCATCACAGCTTATACTCTCACGAAACTTGTAATAATAGCACGTTACAACACAACGTAGAGAATGTTTTATTCATATTCTCGGTATTTCTGAGTCGGTAGCGCGCCAGTCTCATAATCTGAAGTTCCCAGGTTCGAGTCCCGACTGGGACAGGGTGGAGATTTATCTCCTCTAGACCCCTGCCCACGGTCAGTAGAGGACACCGATGGGTTTGGAAAGGCCGCCGTCCGTCGGATGGGACGTTCAGATGCGGCCCACTGTGCCGGAGAGCCATATCCTGTGCATATATTGTGAAGGCCATCCAGCGAACACGCTGAATGGTCTTGACGGAGGACTACCATCTGTCTACTCTGGTCAAGCAGCTGTCTGCCACATAGGTCTGACAGGAGCTTGTCAATTTAATACTCCATTGAGAAGATCTGTGAGGAAGGCGAGACCTCAATAGAAAGATAGCAACAAACATCTATGTCTATCCCGGGGCTCGAACCCAGGTCCCTTTATTCAGTAGCCAAGCTCGCGAACCACCGGCCACTAAGAATGTGGGCGCCATCTACTCTAAACAAAAAGCATAATAAACAAAGTGCTGGAGTTCGAAGAGAGGAAAATGGCGGACTGATAACGGATTCCTTCGGCAAGCTCTTTGATCAAACAGATATCGGACAATCAAACTTTTATTGTAGATGAATGTTTCAGGGTTATTTTGCCTGTGAGCGGCATTTTTTTTGCATAAATGGGTTAAATGACCAGGCCACAAGGGCCCACAGAAGGTAAGGGGAGAAATGGACCCAATGGACAACTATTAGAAGACAGATGACAGTCTCAACTGAAGGCCATTCATCGTGTTCTTTAACGTGATCAGGGTTTGGATCTCCTGCACACGTTGCCACTATTTTACATCCCATCCGACCGACTTTCCAAACTCACCGTTATCACCTTTTCACTTTTTGCGAAGAGAAAATTTGCTCTGTGAAACATCCAACATGTGACGTAACTAGTACTACTGTGTCAAGATTATTCTTTTGATTAAGGCTGATTTTTGTTTTACGTTGGTTTTTATGAAAATTTAATTCTAATTGCTTGTGGAGATTTTTTAAACAGCAATGGCGAGAGCTGCTACGTACATAAAGCACAATGTAGCCCTCTATTAGGTGCTTAAGGAGCAATGCGACCGAAGGTTATGTACCCAGTTCAAGGGGAAATGTGGTCGTGGTTAGGTACCGAAATGGTAATGTGTCAGTCGGTAGCTACCAAAGGAGCGATGAGTCAGCGTTTCGGAAACCAAGGAGCAATGCGACTTTCTGTTAGATGCAGCAAGTGGTCGGAGGGATGCCTACTTAGGAAGTAATGTGGTTCATTGCTAGATATTTAAGGAGCAATGCGACATCATATCAGATTCAACAAGTGGTCGGAGGGATGCCTACTTAGGAAGTAATGTGGCTCATTGCTAGATATTTAAGGAGCAATGCGACTTCTTATCAGATGCAGCAAGTGGTCGGAGGGATGCCTACTTAGAAAGAAATGTGGCTCATTGCTAGATATTTAAGGAGCAATGCGACTTCTTATCAGATGCAGCAAGTGGTCGGAGGGATGCCTACTTAGGAAGCAATGTGGCTCATTGCTAGATATTTAAGGAGCAATGCGACTTCATATCAGATGCAGCAAGTGTCGGAGGGATGCCTACTTAGGAAGCAATGTGGCTCATTGCTAGATATTTAAGGAGCAATGCGACTTCTTATCAGATGCAGCAAGTGGTCAGAGGGATGCCTACTTAGGAAGTAATGTGGCTCATTGCTAGATATTTAAGGAGCAATGCGACTTCTTATCAGATGCAGCAAGTGGTCGGAAGGATGCCTACTTAGAAAGAAATGTGGCTCATTGCTAGATATTTAAGGAGCAATGCGACATCATATCAGATTCAACAAGTGGTCGGAGGGATGCCTACTTAGGAAGTAATGTGGCTCATTGCTAGATATTTAAGGAGCAATGCGACTTCTTATCAGATGCAGCAAGTGGTCGGAGGGATGCCTACTTAGAAAGAAATGTGGCTCATTGCTAGATATTTAAGGAGCAATGCGACTTCTTATCAGATGCAGCAAGTGGTCGGAGGGATGCCTACTTAGGAAGCAATGTGGCTCATTGCTAGATATTTAAGGAGCAATGCGACTTCATATCAGATGCAGCAAGTGTCGGAGGGATGCCTACTTAGGAAGCAATGTGGCTCATTGCTAGATATTTAAGGAGCAATGCGACTTCTTATCAGATGCAGCAAGTGGTCAGAGGGATGCCTACTTAGGAAGCAATGTGGCTCATTGCTAGATATTTAAGGAGCAATGCGACTTCTTATCAGATGCAGCAAGTGGTCGGAGGGATGTCTACTTAGGAAGCAATGTGGCTCATTGCTAGATATTTAAGGAGCAATGCGACTTCATATCAGATGCAGCAAGTGGTCGGAGGGATGCCTACTTAGGAAGCAAAGTGGCTCATTGCTAGATAGTTAAGGAGCAATGCGACTTCTTATCAGATGTAGCAAGTGGTCGGAGGGATGCCGACTTAGGAAGCAATGTGACTCATTGCTAGATATTTAAGGAGCAATTCGACTTCTTATCAGATTCAACAAGTGGTCGGAGGGATGCCTACTTAGGAAGTAATGTGGCTCATTGCTAGATATTTAAGGAGCAATGCGACTTCTTATCAGATGCAGCAAGTGGTCGGAGGGATGCCTACTTAGAAAGAAATGTGGCTCATTGCTAGATATTTATGGAGTAATGCGACTTCTTATCAGATGCAGCAAGTGGTCGGAGGGATGCCTACTTAGGAAGCAATGTGGCTCATTGCTAGATATTTAAGGAGCAATGCGACTTCATATCAGATGCAGCAAGTGTCGGAGGGATGCCTACTTAGGAAGCAATGTGGCTCATTGCTAGATATTTAAGGAGCAATGCGAGTTCTTATTAGATGCAGCAAGTGGTCAGAGGGATGCCTACTTAGGAAGCAATGTGGCTCATTGCTAGATATTTAAGGAGCAATGCGACTTCTTATCAGATGCAGCAAGTGGTCGGAGCAATGTGGCTCATTGCTAGATATTTAAGGAGCAATGCGGCTCATTGCTAGATATTTAAGGAGCAATGCGACTTCTTATCAGATGCAGCAAGTGGTCGGAGGGATGCCTACTTAGAAAGAAATGTGGCTCATTGCTAGATATTTAAGGAGCAATGAGACATCATATCAGATTCAACAAGTGGTCGGAGGGATGCCTACTTAGGAAGCAATGTGGCTCATTGCTAGATATTTAAGGAGCAATGCGACTTCTTATCAGATGCAGCAAGTGGTCAGAGGGATGCCTACTTAGGAAGCAATGTGGCTCATTGCTAGATATTTAAGGAGCAATGCGACTTCTTATCAGATGCAGCAAGTGGTCGGAGGGATGTCTACTTAGGAAGCAATGTGGCTCATTGCTAGATATTTAAGGAGCAATGCGACTTCATATCAGATGCAGCAAGTGGTCGGAGGGATGCCTACTTAGGAAGCAAAGTGGCTCATTGCTAGATAGTTAAGGAGCAATGCGACTTCTTATCAGATGTAGCAAGTGGTCGGAGGGATGCCGACTTAGGAAGCAATGTGACTCATTGCTAGATATTTAAGGAGCAATTCGACTTCTTATCAGATGCAGCAAGTGGTCGGAGGGATGCTTACTTAGGAAGCAAAGTGGCTCATTGTTAGATAGTTAAGGAGCAATGCGACTTCTTATCAGATGTAGCAAGTGGTCGGAGGGATGCCGACTTAGGAAGCAATGTGACTCATTGCTAGATATTTAAGGAGAAATGCGACTCCATATCAGATGCAGCAAGTGGTCGGAGGGATGCCTACTTAGGAAGCAAAGTGGCTCATTGCTAGATAGTTAAGGAGCAATCCGACGTCTTATCAGATGCAGCAAGTGGTCGGAGGGATGCCTACTTAGGAAGCAATGTGGCTCATTGCTAGATATTTAAGGACCAATGCGACTTCATATCAGATGCAGCAAGTGGTCAGACGGATGCCTACTTAGGAAGCAATGTGGCTCATTGCTAGATATTTAAGGAGAAATGCGACTTCATATCAGATGCAGCAAGTGGTCGGAGGGATGCCTACTTAGGAAGCAATGTGGCTCATTGCTAGATATTTAAGGAGCAATGCGACTTCATATCAGATGCAGCAAGTGGTCGGAGGGATGCCTACTTAGGAAGCAAAGTGGCTCATTGCTAGATAGTTAAGGAGCAATGCGACTTCATATCAGATGCAGCAAGTGGTCGGAGGGATGCCGACTTAGGAAGCAATGTGACTCATTGCTAGATATTTAAGGAGCAATTCGACTTCTTATCAGATGCAGCAAGTGGTCGGAGGGATGCTTACTTAGGAAGCAAAATGGCTCATTGTTAGATAGTTAAGGAGCAATGCGACTTCTTATCAGATGTAGCAAGTGGTCGGAGGGATGCCGACTTAGGAAGCAATGTGACTCATTGCTAGATATTTAAGGAGAAATGCGATTTCATATCAGATGCAGCAAGTGGTCGGAGGGATGCCTACTTAGGAAGCAAAGTGGCTCATTGCTAGATAGTTAAGGAGCAATGCGACGTCTTATCAGATGCAGCAAGTGGTCGGAGGGATGCCTACTTAGGAAGCAATGTGGCTCATTGCTAGATATTTAAGGAGCAATGCGACTTCATATCAGATGCAGCAAGTGGTCAGAGGGATGCCTACTTAGGAAGCAATGTGGCTCATTGCTAGATATTTAAGGAGAAATGCGACTTCATATCAGATGCAGCAAGTGGTCGGAGGGATGCCTACTTAGAAAGAAATGTGGCTCATTGCTAGATATTTATGGAGCAATGCGACTTCTTATCAGATGCAGCAAGTGGTCGGAGGGATGCCTACTTAGGAAGCAATGTGGCTCATTGCTAGATATTTAAGGAGCAATGCGACTTCATATCAGATGCAGCAAGTGGTCGGAGGGATGCCTACTTAGGAAGCAAAGTGGCTCATTGCTAGATAGTTAAGGAGCAATGCGACTTCTTATCAGATGTAGCAAGTGGTCGGAGGGATGCCGACTTAGGAAGCAATGTGACTCATTGCTAGATATTTAAGGAGCAATTCGACTTCTTATCAGATGCAGCAAGTGGTCGGAGGGATGCCTACTTAGGAAGCAAAGTGGCTCATTGCTAGATAGTTAAGGAGCAATGCGACTTCTTATCAGATGTAGCAAGTGGTCGGAGGGATGCCGACTTAGGAAGCAATGTGACTCATTGCTAGATATTTAAGGAGCAATTCGACTTCTTATCAGATGCAGCAAGTGGTCGGAGGGATGCCTACTTAGGAAGCAAAGTGGCTCATTGCTAGATAGTTAAGGAGCAATGCGACTTCTTATCAGATGTAGCAAGTGGTCGGACGGAGGCCGACTTAGGAAGCAATGTGACTCATTGCTAGATATTTAAGAAGAAATGCGACTTCATATCAGATGCAGCAAGTGGTCGGAGGGATGCCTACTTAGGAAGCAAAGTGGCTCATTGCTAGATGGTTAAGGAGCAATGCGACTTCTTATCAGATGTAGCAAGTGGTCGGAGGGATGCCTACTTAGGAAGCAACGTGGCTCATTGCTAGATATTTAAGGAGCAATGCGACTTCTTATCAGATGCAGCAAGTGGTCGGAGGGATGCCTACTTAAGAAACAATGTGGCTCATTGCTAGATACTTAAGGAGCAATGCGACTTCTTATCAGATGCAGCAAGTGGTCAGAGGGATGCCTACTTAGGAAGCAATGTGGCTCATTGCTAGATATTTAAGGAGCAATGCGACTTCTTATCAGATGCAGCAAGTGGTCAGAGGGATGCCTACTTAGGAAGCAATGTGGCTCATTGCTAGATATTTAAGGAGAAATACGACTTCTTATCAGATGCAGCAAGTGGTCGGAGGGATGCCTACTTAGGAAGCAATATGGCTCATTGCTAGATATTGAAGGAGCAATGCGACTTCATGTCAGATGCAGCAAGTGGTCGGAGGGATGCCTACTTAGGAAGCAAAGTGGCTCATTGCTAGATAGTTAAGGAGCAATGCGACTTCATATCAGATGCAGCAAGTGGTCGGAGGGATGCCTACTTAGGAAGCAAAGTGGCTCATTGCTAGATAGTTAAGGAGCAATGCGACTTCTTATCAGATGTAGCAAGTGGTCGGAGGGATGCCTACTTAGGAAGCAATGTGGCTCATTGCTAGATATTTAAGGAGCAATGCGACTTCTTATCAGATGCAGCAAGTGGTCGGAGGGATGCCTACTTAAGAAACAATGTGGCTCATTGCTAGATATTTAAGGAGCAATGCGACTTCTTATCAGATGCAGCAAGTGGTCAGAGGGATGCCTACTTAGGAAGCAATGTGGCTCATTGCTAGATATTTAAGGAGCAATGCGACTTCTTATCAGATGCAGCAAGTGGTCGGAGGGATGTCTACTTAGGAAGCAATGTGGCTCATTGCTAGATATTTAAGGAGCAATGCGACTTCATATCAGATGCAGCAAGTGGTCGGAGGGATGCCTACTTAGGAAGCAAAGTGGCTCATTGCTAGATAGTTAAGGAGCAATGCGACTTCTTATCAGATGTAGCAAGTGGTCGGAGGGATGCCGACTTAGGAAGCAATGTGACTCATTGCTAGATATTTAAGGAGCAATTCGACTTCTTATCAGATGCAGCAAGTGGTCGGAGGGATGCTTACTTAGGAAGCAAAGTGGCTCATTGTTAGATAGTTAAGGAGCAATGCGACTTCTTATCAGATGTAGCAAGTGGTCGGAGGGATGCCGACTTAGGAAGCAATGTGACTCATTGCTAGATATTTAAGGAGAAATGCGACTCCATATCAGATGCAGCAAGTGGTCGGAGGGATGCCTACTTAGGAAGCAAAGTGGCTCATTGCTAGATAGTTAAGGAGCAATCCGACGTCTTATCAGATGCAGCAAGTGGTCGGAGGGATGCCTACTTAGGAAGCAATGTGGCTCATTGCTAGATATTTAAGGAGCAATGCGACTTCATATCAGATGCAGCAAGTGGTCAGACGGATGCCTACTTAGGAAGCAATGTGGCTCATTGCTAGATATTTAAGGAGAAATGCGACTTCATATCAGATGCAGCAAGTGGTCGGAGTGATGCCTACTTAGGAAGCAATGTGGCTCATTGCTGGATATTTAAGGAGCAATGCGACTTCATATCAGATGCAGCAAGTGGTCGGAGGGATGCCTACTTAGGAAGCAAAGTGGCTCATTGCTAGATAGTTAAGGAGCAATGCGACTTCATATCAGATGCAGCAAGTGGTCGGAGGGATGCCGACTTAGGAAGCAATGTGACTCATTGCTAGATATTTAAGGAGCAATTCGACTTCTTATCAGATGCAGCAAGTGGTCGGAGGGATGCTTACTTAGGAAGCAAAATGGCTCATTGTTAGATAGTTAAGGAGCAATGCGACTTCTTATCAGATGTAGCAAGTGGTCGGAGGGATGCCGACTTAGGAAGCAATGTGACTCATTGCTAGATATTTAAGGAGAAATGCGACTTCATATCAGATGCAGCAAGTGGTCGGAGGGATGCCTACTTAGGAAGCAAAGTGGCTCATTGCTAGATAGTTAAGGAGCAATGCGACGTCTTATCAGATGCAGCAAGTGGTCGGAGGGATGCCTACTTAGGAAGCAATGTGGCTCATTGCTAGATATTTAAGGAGCAATGCGACTTCATATCAGATGCAGCAAGTGGTCAGAGGGATGCCTACTTAGGAAGCAATGTGGCTCATTGCTAGATATTTAAGGAGAAATGCGACTTCATATCAGATGCAGCAAGTGGTCGGAGGGATGCCTACTTAGAAAGAAATGTGGCTCATTGCTAGATATTTATGGAGCAATGCGACTTCTTATCAGATGCAGCAAGTGGTCGGAGGGATGCCTACTTAGGAAGCAATGTGGCTCATTGCTAGATATTTAAGGAGCAATGCGACTTCATATCAGATGCAGCAAGTGGTCGGAGGGATGCCTACTTAGGAAGCAAAGTGGCTCATTGCTAGATAGTTAAGGAGCAATGCGACTTCTTATCAGATGTAGCAAGTGGTCGGAGGGATGCCGACTTAGGAAGCAATGTGACTCATTGCTAGATATTTAAGGAGCAATTCGACTTCTTATCAGATGCAGCAAGTGGTCGGAGGGATGCCTACTTAGGAAGCAAAGTGGCTCATTGCTAGATAGTTAAGGAGCAATGCGACTTCTTATCAGATGTAGCAAGTGGTCGGAGGGATGCCGACTTAGGAAGCAATGTGACTCATTGCTAGATATTTAAGGAGCAATTCGACTTCTTATCAGATGCAGCAAGTGGTCGGAGGGATGCCTACTTAGGAAGCAAAGTGGCTCATTGCTAGATAGTTAAGGAGCAATGCGACTTCTTATCAGATGTAGCAAGTGGTCGGACGGAGGCCGACTTAGGAAGCAATGTGACTCATTGCTAGATATTTAAGAAGAAATGCGACTTCATATCAGATGCAGCAAGTGGTCGGAGGGATGCCTACTTAGGAAGCAAAGTGGCTCATTGCTAGATGGTTAAGGAGCAATGCGACTTCTTATCAGATGTAGCAAGTGGTCGGAGGGATGCCTACTTAGGAAGCAATGTGGCTCATTGCTAGATATTTAAGGAGCAATGCGACTTCTTATCAGATGCAGCAAGTGGTCGGAGGGATGCCTACTTAAGAAACAATGTGGCTCATTGCTAGATACTTAAGGAGCAATGCGACTTCTTATCAGATGCAGCAAGTGGTCAGAGGGATGCCTACTTAGGAAGCAATGTGGCTCATTGCTAGATATTTAAGGAGCAATGCGACTTCTTATCAGATGCAGCAAGTGGTCAGAGGGATGCCTACTTAGGAAGCAATGTGGCTCATTGCTAGATATTTAAGGAGAAATACGACTTCTTATCAGATGCAGCAAGTGGTCGGAGGGATGCCTACTTAGGAAGCAATATGGCTCATTGCTAGATATTGAAGGAGCAATGCGACTTCATGTCAGATGCAGCAAGTGGTCGGAGGGATGCCTACTTAGGAAGCAAAGTGGCTCATTGCTAGATAGTTAAGGAGCAATGCGACTTCATATCAGATGCAGCAAGTGGTCGGAGGGATGCCTACTTAGGAAGCAAAGTGGCTCATTGCTAGATAGTTAAGGAGCAATGCGACTTCTTATCAGATGTAGCAAGTGGTCGGAGGGATGCCTACTTAGGAAGCAATGTGGCTCATTGCTAGATATTTAAGGAGCAATGCGACTTCTTATCAGATGCAGCAAGTGGTCGGAGGGATGCCTACTTAAGAAACAATGTGGCTCATTGCTAGATATTTAAGGAGCAATGCGACTTCTTATCAGATGCAGCAAGTGGTCAGAGGGATGCCTACTTAGGAAGCAATGTGGCTCATTGCTAGATATTTAAGGAGCAATGCGACTTCTTATCAGATGCAGCAAGTGGTCAGAGGGATGCCTACTTAGGAAGCAATGTGGCTCATTGCTAGATATTTAAGGAGAAATACGACTTCTTATCAGATGCAGCAAGTGGTCGGAGGGATGCCTACTTAGGAAGCAATATGGCTCATTGCTAGATATTGAAGGAGCAATGCGACTTCATGTCAGATGCAGCAAGTGGTCGGAGGGATGCCTACTTAGGAAGCAATGTGGCTCATTGCTAGATATTTAAGGAGCAATGCGAGTTCTTATCAGATGCAGCAAGTGGTCGGAGGGATGCCTACTTAGGAAGCAATGTGGCTCATTGATAGATAGTTAAGGAGCAATGCGACGTCTTATCAGATGCAGCAAGTGGTCGGAGGGATGCCTACTTAGGAAGCAATGTGGCTCATTGCTAGATAGTTAAGGAGCAATGCGACTTCATATCAGATGCAGCAAGTGGTCGGAGGGATGCCTACTTAGGAAGCAAAGTGGCTCATTGCTAGATAGTTAAGGAGCAATGCGATTTCTTATCAGATGTAGCAAGTGGTCAGAGGGATGCCTACTTAGGAAGCAATGTGTCTCATTGCTAGATAGTTAAGGAGCAATGCGATTTCTTATCAGATGTAGCAAGTGGTCAGAGGGATGCCTACTTAGGAAGCAATGTGTCTCATTGCTAGATATTTAAGGAGCAATGCGACAGCTTGAGGAGCAATTTGGAGCATTCTTAATCACTAAAGAGCAATGCTGAATGTGGGTTAACTAAACTTAAAACAGTTATCTCTGGAGAGGAAGTAACGGCCGTAAGAATTTCTTTTCGAAATAGATGGAAAAGGAAAAAAAAAATAAACGAAATTGCCCGAAAGTTTAACAACCACACCTAAAGTACACAGGCTTTTTTTTCCAACAATTTTTAGAGAAAAAATATTAGGACTGTTCTGCCGATCAATATTGAAATTTTCGTAATCTCTACGAAAGAATGATAATTTGTAGATTTTAAAATTTAAGAAAGCTTCATTTCTAACTTTTTTTTCAGAGCGAAGTGTTTCTGAAATTACTATTTCTGAACATATAATACAGTTTCGAAATTAGTTTTCGATTGACTAAACGGAGAAACGTATATTGTGTTTCTCGGTATCACAATGTAGGCTTTTTTCACCTGTCAGAAGTTTCTGGTTTCATAACTCTCGACAACTTTTCGAAGCTTCTTGAGAAACGGTTCATTTGTGAAAATATCGATTTCTGTAAAATAATATTGGAATGTTATCCATATTTTTTTCTTAAGATTTTCCGAGACCCTGCGAAGAAAATAATGTTTCAACTTCCAAGAAACGCAATCCTTCATAACAACATCGTTAATAAAAAAAATTTCAAAATAATTTTTAATATTTAAAACTTACACGAAAAAAATTCTATTAACGGTTAATAATGTTAGCTACGATAATGAACAGACTCGACCGCCATTAATAGAATTTTCCTACCTATTCGACTCTAACTGAAGTGATTTATAATTTGGTTTTCATTTTCAACAATGTCGCTAAAATCTGCTTAAAATATTGTTTCAATTAAAAATCTAAATAGAACATTAATTTTTGAAACAAAATAAAAAAGAAATAAATAACAAACGTAGAAAACAATGGAAAATTTACGATATTCCGATTAACGGGAAACTGGATTAAGCAAAAAAAAAACAACAATCAACGGGAAAAGAAAAGTTCTCACCTTTATCAGGAAAACTGCGAACGATATTAGCATGGTATGGATGAGGTGTACGAGTGATGCCCGAACTGTCAGCAATGGCATTGTAGAGATCAAGCATGTATTGAGGAGGTGGATGGTGTCTTTCACGACGACCTGGATGATCCATCCCAAACACTTGAAGTAATCGGTTCAGAGCCTCGTCTTGTGGCACATCGGCCTCGGCGTTGTCGTAATCTGTCGCAGGGATCCCATCCATGCCGTAAGCCACGCACTGGAGGAAGAGGAGCATCATCATCCCTAGCATCAGACTTAGTCTGGTCATCAAGGCTTTGGGCCAGCTAGTGCCGGCGATCGTATTGATGCACTGAGCAGCTGCTACTTCTCTCCCAAGCCTCATTTTCGGTTGCTGTTCGCGGTTATCGTATCGACTAGTTAGCTGTCTATCTCGCGCGGCGACTGGTGGCTCTATGTGACAACGCCGCAGCTACCGGTGCGTTATATAGATTGAAGAGGTGTAGTGTAAGTCCACGTCATTTCACATCACATTCTTGTGTGCACACCCTCCGCTTCCGTCGTCGGCTCTCTTCTGTTGCTGGCTTCCCCTCCTTTTCTTCACCTGCGCGCCTTTGGGCGTGGTGTTCTCCTCGATCTTTTCCGAACCAATCAGCATCGGAGAAGGGATGTCGAAAAGTAGCTATGGTCCATCTTCGCCGGCTGGGGTATGCAACTTTTGTTTTAGAGAAGACTTCCTAATTTCTTTTTCTCCGACAAAAGGTGGAACAGCATGGAAGCGAATATGCCCCAAGGGAGAGAGAAACTGATCGAGAATACTTAATGATGACCGAGGTTTTGAACGGAAGGAGCAACCTCACTTTTCATCCCTCCAGCACTTCATTGTTCTTCCTGCCTCCACAGTTGGTTGCTATGGTGATCAACCACATCGCAAGCGTTGCGCACTGTTGGAGTTGCTCTTCAGCATACCCCAGAAAGGCTTAGATGTGTCAGAGAAGGCCAAAACACTCGTCGACGCCACTGCTCAGCGGGGGCTTTGCCCATTTTTATCCATCGCCAACCCCGCCACCGACCAAGAGTCGCCAGTGGCTGGCTTGGGGTGAGTCCGATAAGATGTGTCATGGAAGGTTGAGGCACCCACCTTGGCGCCATCATCCGCAAATGATGAACGTGTCGGTGGAAACGCGTCGTTGGCGAGGAAATCCCCTCCATGCTGTCAGGAAGTAGTTGGGTGGCTGCCACGTAATTTATTTTACGCCCATTTAAACTTGGCATCTGCACCCTACTTGGCTGCTACATTTCGGCTAGTAAGGCACCAGCTCCTTATCTCATTGAGGAGAATGCTAGGATGGAGATGATGATGCAGATACCGAAACAGCCGGTTGATCGCGATAGAGACCATGAACGGTTCTCTTGTCACTTGGGCCGGCAAGTAGGTCACGTGTGACGAATAGTTATGTAATGTCGTTACGTAATGCGCTGGGAAGTGTCAGGTAAATTGCGGTGACAGTAATGACAGGTTTCCATTTTCCGATTCGTATGGAAAGGGATTATAATTAAAGATTGGAGTCGGATAAATGTGTTGTTTAGCAATTTTTGTTTGTTCGGATATTGTAACTTTGTATAGAGAAGCATCTATGGAAGCGCCAATCCAAGCCAGAATCTAGAAAAAAAAATAAGGGAGGGGGAGCAAGCGATGCAGTTAAGCAGTGAAATGGTAAAAGGAAGGGGAGGCGATGCAGTTGAGCAGTAAAAATGTCAAAGGGAGGGGGGGGGGCAAGCGACGCAGTTATGCAGTAGGGAAAAAAACAGGGACAAGCGATGCAATTGAGCAGTAAAAAGGTAAAAGGAAGGGGAGGGGGGCAAGAGATGCAGTTGAGCAGTAAAAAAATAAAGGGAAGAGAGAGGAAGCGATGCAGTTGAGCAGTAAAAATATAAAGGGAAGAGAGGGGAAGCGATGCAGTTGAGCAGTAAAAAATAAAGGAGGGGCTAGGGCAAGCGACGCAGTTGAGCAGTGAAAAGGTAAAAGGAAGGGGTGGGCAAGAGATGCAGTTGAGCAGTAAAAAAATAAAGGGAACAGAGGGGAAGCGATGCAGTTGAGCAGTAAAAAAATAAGGGGGGGGGGGCAAGCGACGCAGTTGAGCAGTGAAAAGGTAAAAGGAAGGGGGGGGGGGCAAGAGATGCAGTTGAGCAGTAAAAATATAAAGGAGGGGGGGAGGCAAGCGACGCAGTTGAGCAGTGAAAAGGTAAAAGGAAGGGAGGGGGGCAAGAGATGCAGTTGAGCAGTAAAAAAAATAAAGGGAAGAGAGGGGAAGCGATGCAGTTGAGCAGTAAAAAATAAAGGAGGGCGGCAAGCGACGCAATTGAGCAGTGAAAAGTTAAAAGGAAGTGGGGGGGGGGCAAGCGACGCAGTTGAGCAGTGAAAAGGTAAAAGGAAGGGGGGCAAGAGATGCAGTTGAGCAGTGAAAAGGTAAAAGGAAGGGGGGCAAGAGATGCAGTTGAGCAGTAAAAAAATAAAGGGAACAGAGGGGAAGCGATGCAGTTGAGCAGTAAAAAAATAAAGGAGAGGGGGGGGGGCAAGCGACGCAGTTGAGCAGTGAAAAGGTAGTGTGTGGAGGGGGGCAAGCGATGCAGTTGAGCAGGGGGAAAAATAAAGGAGGGGGCAAGCGATGCAGTTGAGCAGTAAAAAAGGTAGGAGGGCAAGCGATGCAGTTGGGCAAGAGACTGGGTTTCTACTGCAGTGTAGCATTTTACCTTTCGTTTTGGAGGCTTTTAAAACATTTCACGAAGAATGCGTGAAATAAGCACACGTTTAATCAATTTTGGCCTCCAGCGTCTTAAAATATTTTAAAGACGCGCGTAGTAGCATTCTCAAGGGGGAGGAAGAATGCCCCTTTCCCTTGAAAAAATTTATTACTCACGCGGTGGGAATCGAACCCGTAACTCTCTAGATACATGCCAGAGCACTCTACCAATTAAACCTCGCATCAAACGACAATTCGCTTTTAGCGATAGGGGCTATAGATCTTTCACTGAAATGTGGCGAACCTTGCGCCATCTATACTTCAGGAAGGTAACTTAATTTTCAATTGTTGCTAATGATTTAAATGTTAATGACGAGATCAATCACGCTTAAGAGCTATTACGAAAAATCCATCCGTAGTAAATATGCAGATTACCTGCAGAAATAGAATTCAGTAATTATTCATCGGGACCCACTGGGCGACTGTTAGGAGACATGAAAACCTCCTCTAAAGGACAGCCAGAGTGTTCTTTAACGTGTACAGAATATGGCTTTCCTGTGCACGAGACCATAGTTTAACCTCTTATCCGATAGATGGCGCAACACCACCCATAACAGAAAGTCAAGGGACCAAATTTATGACGTCAGCTTAAATAATCCTACCATATAGACAATTCTTGTATTTTTGATTCTAATATTATTACTGGTAGACTCTGTGGTAATCTTTATACTAAAGTTTATTTATAAATATATATTATTCAAAAGAAAATAATTTGTATTAATTAGCATTGTGATATTTGGTAATAAACAAGAATAATTTTCTTTCTAAATAAAATATATTTTTCGATAAACGTTAGTAAGAAGATTAGCAAAAGAGTCCACCAGTAATAATAACAGAAACTAAAATATAAGAATTATCTGGATGTTAGGACTACCTATGCTGACGTCATAGCTTGGTCCGATGGCTATCTGTTATAGGAAGTGTTGGATGGCGGCCTTTTCAAGCTCATCGTTTTACCCTTTCGTGAGTAGGGTGAGAGTTTTGCGGAGATGAATTCCAGCTCTTGAGCAGTTGAGACTGGAGCTTGAGAATTGTCAATTGAATAAATATATACAATATTTGTGCTATATTTTCAAGCTAAACTGAACTCTTTATATATTAAATATATACTATATATATTATAAGTATGTCGACCATTATTGTTTTAATTAAATTACATTGTTCTAAACAAATAATGCATTATGTTTATGGGTTATTCTTATGAAAGTCAATCCTTTAAGTTGCTTTACGCTTGGATTCATTTTATCCCTATAAGCACAAATCTTCAAAATCCTGTAATATTAAGAACCCAGATATAGGAGCTATTCCACGGAGTCCCTTCTCCCCTCCCACACGATGTGTCTATAAATATATTTCCTTATATAAATAACTACCTGTTAGTATGCAGTAATGGAAGCCTGTAGTGGCTACCATCTACAATGGGAAGGGATAGAAAAAGGCTTTCATATCTTTTCTAGGATCAAAGCGATCCATACCTTATCTGATGTCCGAACCCCCCACATAAGGTATAGATGTCTCTTTTATATGTGTTGTTTTTCTACTGAAAGCTTTCTTCATTCTTACAGATCTACTCTATGATATTTTAAACAGACAGGCTCCTATAAAACCAGGGGTGGCTCAGTCGGTAGCGCGCCAGGTTCGTAATCTGTAGTTCCCAGGTTCGAGTCCCAGCTGGGTCAGCGTTGAGATTTATCTCCGCAAAATTCCCCGCCCTGCCCACGGTCAGTAGGGGACACCGATGGGCTTGGAAAGGCCGTCGGATAGGACGTTAAGCCGTGGGCCCCGTGTGCGGGAGAGCCATACCCTGTGCACGTTAAAGAACACGCTGGATGGCCTTGACGGGAGGCTACCATCTGTCTCCCAACAGTTGTTCCAGTGGGTCTCTGAGCCTTCGGGGTCCATGTGACCTGGCCATTTAGCCCATGGTGTGCAAAAAAAAGTGCCGCTCAGAGGTAACCCAACCTATAAAATCACTGTTACAAACAGCTGCTTAAGAGGAAGTTTAAAATATTTTAAGACGCTGGAATATGCGTTCAGGGTCATAAAGATTCGACTTTTATTATCCTATTTTTATATCCTAATATTACAATTTTATAATTTTTTTTAAATCTAATTTTAGAGTCGGACATATATTATGGGGCTAAAAAAAATTATACAGAGACACCTGTTTGGGATTTTTGGGATTGCAGACAAGTTTTAGATTTCGTATAGGTCAGCAGGATTTTCGAGCAAGGGTGTCCGGACCCTGCTGGTTCCCTCCTCCCCCTGGGTAAGTTCACGACATCGTGATGGTATATATCGACCCTGCGGATATGACCGTTACCCATAAATATATCCGTACAAAACAATTCATTTAAAAATGCACCTATCACGGAAAATGTTTCACACCTCACTCTTATAATTCACTCAGTTAGAACCATTATAACGTAACGTTTGAACTATTTACTGTAACGAAACAGTCAAGTTGCCATTAAGTAAGAACTAACTTTCTGATAATCTGTTTGGATTAGTCTCAATTGTTCTCGCCTGGCAAAATCACACTCCTTTACACATTGGCAGAGATAGTGTATTCTTATAGTACCCACATATTTTCTTGCTTGCACAAAAAAATTTTCTTGACAGCATTTTGCACCACGTTCAACAATTCTTCAGACAGAGAATATTCAACCTATGATATTTATGCTAATATTATTATATATAATTTTTGAGAACCAAAAATAAGGAGTAAAACGTAAATCTATTTAATCTAGTATTTTCATAAATTAAAAAACTTCAGATCTAGAATCTTATTCCCTAAGTATGTTTTAATCCTTCGCTGGTCGGGCTGTTTTGTAACACGAATGGTCGCACTGTGTCTGACAGGCCCATCATGTATTTCTTAACATTAAACATATTATTATCTGGTTTTTTCATGAAACATTTTTTTCTCATTTAAAATATCTTTTTATCATTGATGTACATATTAATATATTTCAGGCAATAAAAATAGTCTTATTTTTTCTTTCAATAACCAACATTTTACATTTTATTCTTGTGAATGACATAAAAGCATTTCTAAATACGAGACAAAAAAGAATCTGCTCTATATCTGAAAGAGTTTGTCTACCTGTTTCTCTGTTTTCAGGAACCCTAAAATGTTCTCCTGAAATAAAAAAAAAACTCCTTTAAAATAAAAACACAAGTAAGTTGTTTCTAACTGATAACCGTTAAAACCACCAAACTCAATATAACATTTTTTCTAATGTAACTTAAATTAAAGTAAGGATTTGATTTTACTTAGTACTTAATTTTTATCCTATACCCCGCCCCCTTTAGAAAGTTATATAACTGCTTCTAAACGATAAGAACTAGAACAGCCAAACGCAGTATATTGCTTCTTCTAATCGTCTTAGACCCACATAAGGGCTTAGAACCCCCACCCCGAGATTTTTCATGTCACCCCAAAATATTTCCTCCCTCCAAAAATACCCTCCTTTCAAAAAGTGTTAGGAACTACTTCTAAATGGTAAGAACTAGAACCTCCAAACTTAGTATGCAGTTTCCACTAATAGTAACTTAGATCAGCGCTGTCCAACTAGCGGGCCGCATACGGCCCGCACAAGGATTTTTGTGGCCCGCGAACAAAATCAAGTTTTTACTTGAAATTTTAAATAATATCTGTAATCCACCTTAAAATTTTTTGACAACTAATATTACATTACTTGATATACAATCTTCAACTTACTCATTCTATGTGCAATTATTATTGCATTATTTCAACTTACTCATTCTATTCTTATTTCCTAACAACTACGACCACAATGCTTCCATTGAATTTATTAAATATTTGATAAGGTTTAAAAAATTTATATTGATTTATTATTACATATTATTTTCCATATAAATAAAATAATTTTTTTAGGTGACATGAACTGATTTTTCAATTACCTATCCTGTCCTATTTTTTTTGGCACGCGAACTATTGGCGAAAGAAAAAATAGCCCGCGGTCTTAGAGCAGTTGGACAGCACTGACTTTGATCAACGTTAGAGTTAAGCCATCCAGCAATATTCTCCCCCCCCCCCCCCAATTTTTTTAAAGAGACAAAAAGTACTCTCTGAAAAAGTGGGAGAAACAGTTTTTAAACGATAAGAGCTAGAACCTTCAAATTCAGTATACAGCTTTCTCTAATCGTAACTCAAAGTAAGTTAAGGACGGGACCCTTATAATTTATTCCTTTCCCTCCCAAAAAAGCTCTCTCCCTAAAATGCGGTGCAGTCGCTCAAAAAAGTATCCGAACACTAGGGTTGATTACGGAATTCAGAAAAAAATGTCTGGCAACGATTTTTTTTTAGAAATTAGTGATCTGGTAACCTTCGTGTCACGTGATTACAGAATTCAGGAAAAATATCTGGAGCGTGTACAGCAACTGTACACGCTCCAGTTACCGTTCACAGCAAACTGGAGTGTGTGCAGTAACTGCACACGCTCAATATTTCCGTGAGTGAGCCCACACGATCTAGTATCAAAATAATATGACCACCTACACCTGTCACGTGACACGAAGGTTGCCAGATCACTAATTTCTAAAAAAATCGTTGCCAGATATTTTTTCTGAATTCTGTAATCAACCATTGTGTTCGGATACTTTTTTGAGCGACTGTACAGACTGCTTCGAAATGGTGAGAACTAGTTATTAACACTCTTAATATACAATTTTTTTAAACTGCAACTTTTTTTTTAACTGCTTACTTGATCTGTTTATAGAAAAAAGGTGGAAGGATTCTTCTTAAACGGTAATAGCGATGATTGCAGAATTCGCGATACGACTCATTCTCAAAAAGTATTAAAGAAGCGTAGGAATCGTTATCCACTTTCCTCAAAAATCTCCACCCCAGACGCAAATAGAATGGAATTTCTCTTAAACTATAAAAGGTAGAATCGCTGAATTTGAAGGAATTCGCCACTGAATCCCCTGATCAACTGAACACGAGGCTTTCAACCCCACCCAGCTCCCCGCAAAATAAGTCCCTTTGCATTAAACAGGGATAAAAATTTTCTAAACGGTAAGAGTTATGATCACCGAATGTGACATGCATCTTCCTCTCATCGCGGTAGGCGGGGGTGGCTCAGTCGGTAGCGCGCCAGGCTCGTAATCTGCAGTTCCCAAGTTCGAGTCCCAGCTGGGTCAGCGTTGAAATTTACCGCCGCAAAATTCTCCGCCCTGCCCACGGTCAGTAGGGGACACCGACGGGCTTGGAAAAGCCGTCGGATGGGATGTTAAGCCGTGGCCCCGTGTGCGGGAGAGTCATACCCTATGCACGTTAAAGAACACGCCGGATGGCGTGTTCTTTAACGTGCCATCTGTCTCCCAGTAGCTGTTCCAGTGGGTCTCATCCCCCAACCTTTTCTGCGCCTTCGGGTCCATGTGACTTGGCTATTTTAGCCCATGGTGTGCAAAAAAGTGGCTCAGAAGTAAAACAACTCATCGCGGTTTTAAGAAATGTGAGGCTTTTGACACCCATCATTTCTTCCTTTCGAAAAACATAGAAAAAATAAAAATTCCTCTACATAAAACCGGGGAAAAAGGATTTTTCCGAAACTGTAAGAACATCACCGATTTTGCTTGAATTGGACGATTTTGCTACGAAAGACGTTGATGTTAATACTTGAACATGAGGAATGCATTTTCTCTAGTATCACCTAGAGTTAATAAATTATACAGCTCGGATTGATTTTTCGTATCATTCAGACCTGAATTATGGCGATCAGTTACAGAAAACAAAAATCAATCTCCAAGGACATAAGGTGGAATCATTTCCCTTTGTTTTTTGTGATATCAACGAACCAGCAATATCATAAATTGAGCGTAGTCTACCAGGATGTTGGCTTCTCTGCAGATCACCTCTTTCTTCATACAGTAGTAGGCTTTAACGGAAAGCACAGCCGTTCCGTGGCCGAGTGGTTAGCGCTGCTGATCTAAGGGACCTGGGTTCGAGCCCCGGAGTAAGGCATGGGTGTTCATGTTGTTTTTCTGCTGAGGTCCTGCCATCCTCACAGACCTTCAACTATGGCCTATAATATAAACTGTCAGACCTCTGTGGGAAGCAGCTGCTTGAGGGGGTATTTATTTTTATTATTTTCTCCGTGGCCGAGTAGATAGTGCGCTTGACTTCTGATCCAAAGGAGCTGGATAAGGCATGGATGTTTGTGCTGTCTTTCTGCTGAGGTTCCCTCCTCGTAGGTCTAGTATGGCGTATAAAACTGACAGGCTCCTATCAGTTGGGTTGGGTTGTTTTACCTCTGAGCGGCACTTTTTTGCACACCATGGGCTAAATGGCCAGGTCACATGGACCCCGAACTCAGAGAAGGTTGGGGGAGGGGACCCACTGGAACAGCTGTTGGGAGACAGATGGTAGGCTCCCGTCAAGGCCATCCAGCGTGTTCTTTAATGTGCACAGGGTATGACTCTCCCGCACACGGGGTCACGGCTTAACGTCCCATCCGTCGGACGGTGGTCTTTTCAAGCCCATTGGTGTCCCCTACTGACCTTGGGCAGGGCGGGGAATTTTGCGGAGATAAATCTCAACGCTGACCCAGCTGGGACTCGAACCTGGGAACTACAGATTACGAGCCTGGTGCAAGATGATAACTACAATGGAAAAATAATTTTTTTTTAATGATTCTTACGTGTGTGTGTAGAAACAGTTAGGAGGATTTCCTACTGTTGTCTAAAAGACTTCAATGAAACGTCCCATGATGATTGGAAATAATTATCTGATGAACCAATGAGAAGAGTTATATAATCACAATGTACCAGAAGGAGCAGCATTCTCAACCTTTTTTCTGGAGGAACCCATGAAGTAATTTTCGGGTCTCAGGGAACTCCTGCATAAAATTATTTTATATACAGCTTACTCTACGTTAGCGTGATCAGTTAGTTGCAGATATAATAATAATAATTGTTAATGATCTTTTGAGTAAAGAAAGGTAATTTTCTGTGGATCTGTTAAATTTGGTCAACTTATTAGCCTACTATTTTTGTGTATTTTTTAATCACTATCTCTCGCGGAACTCCTAGCGACCGCTCGTGAATCCCGGTTGAGAAAGACTGAAATGGAGCATCAATTAGCAAAAGAAAAGTTACCATTTTGAAATAAGATTAGTTCTGAAGATACCTTGCAAATATCGTTCATAATTATGTACGATTAAGATAACAATTTTGGCAATTATTTTATGATAGTTAAATCATAAAAATGATGTGTTAAATTGAGATAGTTTTACTCTGTTAATCATTCAGTTTCCCCGCTATTTTACCCCATTCTGCCATTAATGGTAAAAGAAAACATTTAGTACTTTCGCCTGACGAGATTTATTTAACGAGTTCTTGATACTAATCCTACGGCAGAACAAAATTAGGATTGGATTGTTTTACCTCTGAGCGGCACTTTTTTGCACACCATGGGCTAAATGGCCAGGCCACAAGGACCCCGAAGGCTCAGAGAAGGTTGGGGGAGGGGACCCACTAGAACAGCTGTTGGGAGACAGATGGTAGCCTCCCATCAAGGCCATCCAGCGTGTTCTTTAACGTGCACAGGGTATGGCTCTCCCGCAGACGGGGCCACGGCTTAACGTCCCATCCGACGGACGGCGGCCTTTTCAAGCCCATTGGTGTCCCCTACTGACCGTGGGCAAGGCGGGGAAATTTTGCGGAGATAAATCTCAACGCTGACCCAGCTGGGACTCGAATCTGGGAACTACAGATTACAAGCCTGGCGCGCTACCGATTGAGCCACCCCCGCCCCAACAAAATTAGGAAAAGGGCATTTTTTTTTGCCTGAGAACAAATTAAATTTATAGAACTTACCTGAAAATGAAAAACTGGTGGATAACAGCAGATGATCGCAGGGTCTATATATCCCATAAACCATCTAGTAACATCTGCCGACTATTGTAAAAACTCCTTAAAAAGCCTTGTTTTACTATGCTTATTCAACTATATTTTATTAGTGGAATTTATTCCTTTTCCTCTTTTTCGCTTCTCGAAAAGAAACAGCCAGAATCGCTACTACAATTCGCTCGTTGTTTATTATGCGATGTTTCAAAATATGCACACGTACATTAATCACCTATTTCTGTTCCTAAAGCATTTGCTCCTGAAGCATAGAGATGGAGTCTCTTTCCATGAGGTTTATCTTAAATGCTAAAATTGTACACTTCAAGCCATAACGCATCTTCGACAATGATATGAGTTCCCTATTATAACATTTACCTGGAATGCTCAAAATATGTACTGTAAGCCTTTTGACACTAATTTAGAAATTCTGCTTTAAAATGGCAGTTCAGGCAAATTAATCTAACGCATCAGTTCTTCCAGAGTTCTTGGCTTTATAGTGCATAGTGACTTTAGTTTAACTCATAAGTAAAAGGACTTGCTAATGTCCAGGCACTTTGTCCAGGTTAATTGTTAAATAGGCAGGCTATTCGAGCGGATACTCGATACTTCCTCGATCTGTATTTTTTCCACTAGATATGAACCTGAATGTGTCTCGGTCTGTTTTGAATCGTTGTTGACAATGTATTGTTTCGCACATTTTTCGCTATAAGATGAATGCTGAAAAAAAAAAGTTTCTACTTTGAATGTTTGGTTTGTTTTACCTCTGAGCAGCACTTTTTTGCACACCATGGGCTAAATGGCCAGGTCACAAGGACCCCGAAGGCTCAGAGAAGGTTGGGTGAGGGGACCCATTGGAAACAGCTGTTGGGAGACAGATGGTAGCCTCCCGTCAAGGCCATCCAGCGTGTTCTTTAACGTGCACAGGGTATGGCTCTCCCGCACACGGGGCCACGGCTTAACGTCCCATCCGACGGACGGCGGCCTTTCCAAGCCCATCGGTGTCCCCTACTGACCGTGGGCAGGGAGACTTTGAATGTATTACAGGTTCTGAAATAAGTGAATAAGTTTCGGGGACATGTTGTGTACTAACTGTATTCTCAGGAATAACACTGAGATGTACCAATAGTTTGAAATAGGACGAATACTTCTTACATCAGTTGATGGAGCATTCTTATAAATTTTTTTCACCAAGAAAAAGTAGTATTAATCTTTAAAGAAACATAAATAAAATACCGACTTCAGTTGATCGCAGTTCTAATGTTCCTGAAACTTCTCATCCGTGAGGGTTTTCTAATGTGATCTGTAAGCAGGAAAGAAGAGCCGAGTAAAGCAACACCTGTATCGGACTAACCTCTACTTCTCGGAACTGCTGACTTGTCGGGTGGTCCTTGCACGTGTGGTTTGTCTTTGATGTGACCTTTAATCGTGGCTGAGATCACTTTTTGCATTCTCCTTGTCATCAGAGGAAGTCACCAGGTGTGTGGTTCTCATCTAGCAAACCAATATAGAGGAGCTTATGTCAGGTGACATCAGGGAACTGTCTGCTCATTAAAGCCTTTCCATGACTATCGTCCTCCTTCTATAGAAGAGTAATAATAAGAAAACCCCTTCTTACTATACGGACTTATTAAATGGTTTAGAGAGAATTAAGCTGTGTTTTCTCAGAGGGAAACTTATTATTGGAGGGCAGATTATGATTTAAGGAAGTTGTCGTGAACATCTGTAATTTTTTTAATTTCTATAAAGCAATATTAGTTTTTTTCTGTTCGTTTCAATTGGTAATTTTCCTTCTTATTTAGGAGACGTTATCATCAAAGACGTTTATCTCTGTGTTTTGGAGATTGGTTGGTAGAACGGATGAATGGACGAATATGTTATATATTACAAATATATAATAAATCCATGGTCCTCCCAGACATCATAAGTTTTTATTTCATTAAACCTTGTTAGGGTCATTTTCTGGATTGGGAAAAATAATGGAAACAGTTTAGACCAGGCTTGTCCAATCAGCGACTCACTGCAAAAAATATTTGCAGCTCGTAAAAAAATAATCTATATGTTACCGCTAAAGCTCGAAAGCCGTTAATGGGTTGGGTTGGGTTGTTTTAAATCTGAGCGGCACTTTTTTGCACACCATGGGCTAAATGGCCAGGTCACAAGGACCCCGAAGGCTCAGAGAAGGTTGGGGAAGGGGACCCACTGGAACAGCTGTTGGGAGACAGATGGTAGCCTCCCGTCAAGGCCATCCAGCGTGTTCTTTAACGTGCACAGGGTATGGCTCTCCCGCACACGGGGCCACGAAAGCCGTTAATGTGCACATTACCTAGCTAATCTGCAGATTAACTGATTTGCTCCGTTAACGTGCGGAATCAAGAGTTTTCCGCATTTACCTCTATCTATGCTGGAACAACAGGAACGTTTCTGTACGCTTCCGTATCGTTAAAGTTCAAAAGTTTGTTTCTCTCATAGTGGTGAATCTCTTGAATATGAATCTTCGTGTCACGTGATTCACTCGTCCGCATTATAAAAAACGCCCCCGATGAGCGGAGGCCAAGTGAGAACGAATCGAATTTTAGTGATTCATTCTTGATAACGAATCACTAAAATGATTCGTTCTCACTTGGCCTGCTCATTTTGGGGGCGTTTTTTATAATTCGGACGACTGATTCATGTTGACAGAGGGATGACCCTGGTTTCAACTCTACTCTCGGACACTAGATAAATAACATTATGTTAATTTAAGCGTACAGAAACGTTCCTGTTGTTCCAGCAAAGATCTTATTTTCGCTTTAACGAGTGCCTAGTAGGTAATGTGCAGATTATCCAGGTAATTTGCAGATTACCTAGGTAATTTGAGAAATGAAACAATTTTCCGCACGTTAACGGATCACCCTAGTTAATCTGCACAATACCTAGATAATCTGTAGAATAACTGATTTCTGCACTTTAGCGGTAACATATGTTATATATTGAATCTGGCTCATTTCTTTTTTTTTGACCAAACATTTTTTAGGTGCATAACTAAATAATTTTGAACATTCATAATACTCATTAAAATGCATATTTTTTTTTTAAATCAAGATATATTTTTGATTCCTTCCCCTCCAATTCATAACCTTCCCCCCCCCCTCCAATTCATAACCTATTAAAAATGTACATTTTTGTTTTCTAATAAATAATTTTTCCTGCGGCTCTTTAAGAATGTTTTTTTTTTAGTGACTCTTCACTAATTTTCGGTTGGGGTGACCTGCTTTAGACCTTTATCATCTCCTGGAGAGCAAGGGAAGACGAAATTCTGTTTTACAGCCGATATCAGGTTTTTTTTTCAATTTTTTTTTCTTGGTACCTTTATCCCTCTCACCCAGAAAATAAAGAATAATATTTTTTCTAGATCTATAGATCCTGAAAAATACAGGATGGCAACGTAGTACAGTCGCTCAAAGAAGTATCCGAACACTATGGTTGATTGCAGAATTCAGAAAAAAATATCTGGCAACGATTTTTTTTAGAAATGAGTGATCTGGCAACCTTCGTGTCACGTGACACGAAGGTTGCCACGTGAAGTGTCAGGTGACGCTGCAGTCCGTCGGATGGGACGTTGAGCCGTAGTCCCTTGTGCGGCCCCTGCGCACACGGGCCTGGGGTGGCTCAGTCGGTAGCGCGCCAGGCTCGTAATCTGCAATTCCCAGGTTCGAGTCCCAGCTGGGTCAGCGTTGAGATTTATCTCCGCAAAAATTCCCTGCCCTGCCCACGGTCAGTAGGGGACACCGATGGGCTTGGAAAGCCCGCCGTCCGTCGGATGGGACATTAAGCCGTAGCCTCGTGATTGAGAGCCATACCCTGTGAAACGTTAAAGAACACGCTGGATGGCCTTGACGGGATGCTACCATCTGTCTCCCAACAGCTGTTCCAGTGGGTCCCCTCCCCCAACCTTCTCTGAGCCTTCGGGGTCCATGTGACCTGGCCATTTAGCCCATGGTGTGCAAAAAAGTACCGCTCAGAGGTAAAACAACCCAACCCAACCCCTGCGCACGTTAAAGAACATGCTCGACAGCCTTGAAAAGAGGCTATCATCTGTCTCCTAATAGTTGTCCAGTGGGTTTTCTTCTTCGAACTGTCTCTAAGCCATTGGAATTTGTTGACATACATCTGCAGAAAAAACTCCCCTCCAGCATATATGCAAAGTTGCAGATGTTTATGCCAATTCTGGAATGCTTGGTGGTACTCCTGTTGGGGAATACTCCGCAACTCTGAATGAACGCATTTTGCATGGTCTTTCACCCTTGAAAAGGGCTTCCCCAGCAAGTTCCGTTTAATTTTTGGAAACAACCAAAAATCGCATGGGAGCAAAATCGGGTGAATATGCAGGATGAGGTATTGCTTTTTTCCTGCTGCAGACACGCCATAACTTGCTGGGTTTTGTGAGCACTGGCATTGTCATGAAGGAGAATCCTTGATATGCATTGTTGGACGCTGCTCCTTCATTTCTTTAACCATTTTCGGCAAAACAATGTTGGTGCAATATTCGCCATTTATAGTCATTTTTTCGTGTAAGGTGTCCACTGCTACCATTCCTTGGGAATTGAAAAAAAAAATGTGAACATCCTCTTCCTTGAGCGCAGATCTTGTCAGAGAATTTGGGAACACGGTTCATTTTCCGAAGCCCAAACAAGTTGCTGATCTTTCTAAGAGTTGTATAGTAATAAAACCACGTTTCATCACCTGTGTGGGGGTGGGGGTGGTTCAGTCGGTAGCGCGCCAGGCTCGTAATCTGTAGTTCCCATGTTCGAGTCCCAGCTGGGTCAGCGTTGAGATTTATCTCCGCAAAATTCCCCGCCTGTCCACGGTCAGTAAGGGTCACCGATGGGTTTGGAAAGGCCGCCATCCGTCGGATGGGACGTTAAGCCGTGGCCCCGTGGCCCCGTGTGCGGGAGAGCCATACCCTTGCACGTTAAAGAACACGCTGGATGGCCTTGACGGGAGACTACCATCTGTCTCCCAACAGCTGTTCCAGTAGGTCCCCTTCCCAACCTTCTCTGAGCCTTCGGGTCCATGTGACCTGGCCATTTAGCCCATGGTGTGCAAAAAAGGGCCGCTCAGAGGTAAAACAACCCAACCCATCACCTGTGACAATGTCTGTTAACCGTTTTTGGGTCACTAGGTTGAAACATTGCCAGAATCTCCTTGCACGAGTCGATTCTAGTCCTTTTTTGCTGTTCTGTCAGTTTGTGGAGTACCCGTTTGACACACCTTTCTGAATTTTAAATGTTAATGAATTACTGTTTCCCCATTACCAATCCCCCTCCTCTCCTAAAACTAAGTGGAAAAATAAATGGTTTTAAACTGGAATCGGATCCTGTCGTAGGTAAGAATTTAAATTTATAAATGCAACATGCGATGACAAAGAAGTAACTAGTAGAAGTTTGGACCATAATTGTGAAAAATTTGGACCATTTGGGTAATTACATATGGGGGTGGGGATCAGTGATAGCACAAGACATTTTGCCCCCCTGAAGTAAATTTACTTTCTGCCGTTCCAAGTGAATTTACCTTTTTTTTTCTCATTTCAAACGATATTCCCATATTTGTGTTCCTGAGTATATTTTTATTAGGAATCAATTGATGCCTTCGGCACCTCGTGATTTCTAGACCGTCACTACGACCTCCACTTGACCTTGAACACAACAACGGATCTGAACAGTCTTAATATTTGAGTTCCACTGCTCGAAATAACCCTATTCGCCAACTTTTAACTCTCTACCAACGTTAGACAGAGATTTGACTTTTGACCTCGAAGAACCTTCCTGATCCGAAATTTCGCAAAGTTTCCTAGATCTGAACTGGCAGCCCTCCTCTTCCGTTCCCTTCCAAAAGAGTTGGGTTGTAGGTTGTTTTACCTCTGAGCGGCACTTTTTTGCACACCATGGTTCACCTAAATGGCCAGGTCACATGGACCCCGAAGGCTCAGAGAAGGTTGGGGGAGGGGACCCACTGGAACAGCTGTTGGGAGACAGATGGTAGCCTCCCGTCAAGGCCATACAGCGTGTTCTTTAACGTGCACAGGGTATGGCTCTCCCACACACGGGACCACGGCTTAACGTCCCATTCGACGGACGACGGCCTTTCCAAGCCCATCGGTGTCCCCTACTGACCGTGGGCAGGGCGGGGAATTTTGCGGAGATAAATCTCAACCTGACCCAGCTGGGACTCGAACCCGGGAACTACAGATTACGAGCCTAGCGCGCTACCGACTGAGCCACCGCCGCCCCAACAAGGCAAGAACAATCATTTTAGTGAAAAATGAAGATATCGATGAAGTTATTCTGATTGGTTCTTTCCACAATGTAAAGAAAAGGATATGGAAATTATTTAATTGGGATTTCCAGTCAGGAAAGTTACAAATAAATTTCTTCCATTCTGTACCGCTAACAATGATATCTCCAAAACTCTTTCAAAGTATGGCACAGTTAGATCAATTAATGATGGATATTACTTTATTGGGAAAAAAGAATACTAAAATATCAGAAGTGTACGCTACTATAACGCTCAGACAAGATATTCCCAATTTTCTCAAAATTGGAGCTTTTTCGTCCATCGTAGATTTTAGAGACATCACAAAAGTTTGCAAACGCTGCAGAGCAATGGACTATTTTGTAGTAAACTGTCCCAGAAACAAAAAAAAACTTCTACCAAACCAAAAACCTTCACAGATAACGTGGAAGACGAAGTACAAGAAGCAAAGCAAGCAAGAAAAACGAAAGCAGCGAGCAAACCTAGAAGAGAGGGAAAAATGAATCTCTACAAAGCGAATCAGAATTTGATTCAAATTGTTCCACAACAGAGAAAGAAGCAGAAACACAGGCTAAAAAACATGTCCCTATCGAAGAGAAAAGTGTAAATGAAAATTTTATGCCCAGCTTACCCAGCGTCTATTACCAAGGTTACTTTGACAATGACAGCCTGACAGTTATTTTGATGACCATGCTTTTATACCACAGAGTCATATACCCTGTGCACGTTAAAGAACACGCTGGATTGCCTTAACGGGAAGTTTTATATCTCTTCTAACAGCTGTCCAGTGAGTCCTCTCCCCCCAACCTTCTCTGAGTCTTTGGGGGTCTTTGTGACCTGGCCATTTAGTGCATTGCGTGCAAAAAAAAAAAGGGCAGCTCAAAGGCAAAACAACTCAACACGCCTATTGTCTGCCTCGACACGATTATTATTATATATTAAATGTTAAATATAATATTCAATTTACCAGAAATATACTTTATTTTAGTGGGGGCAAATATAGATTTTTTTAGACCCTAGAGCCAATGAAAATTGCTCAAAACGTTTTATTTATGTGTCACTTTTTAAGTGTCATCTGCATCTCAACAAGTGACTAGACAAACAATAATTGCTTTTCCATAACTCTATATATAATTAATCAGAATCAGAATCAAAATTACATTTTTTCAAATTTCATCAAAACTTTATTTAAGGAAGCTATTTAGCATAAAATTTAAGCACCACCTTATTAAATGCAAATTACAATTTCATGAATTACAGAAAATGCTTATTTATGATGACTCTGACGCGTCACCACTTGCGTGACGGTGATAAAGCCAACTTCACAGATGTGTCATCACTTCCGCTTCTAGTGTCAGTTGCAGCCACATTCTTCAATCGACACGATACTTCTCCTCTGTCCTTCCTCGCGTGACTCGAACGAATGAACTTTGAAATTTACAGGGATACATTTTGGTGGCGTCCTCTTTAAAGACATCAAACAATGCTCTGGATCACTGGAATCTCTAAGAAAGTAAAAGAGGAAAATACAGTTATCGATACTGCAGTACTATTACTCTGTTGAGGGGTTGGCTCAGTGGATAGCGCGCCAGGGTCGTAGTCCGATATTCCCAGGTTCGAGTCCGTACTGTAATTGCGTTGAGAATTTGTCTACTAATCATCGCTCTACCCATGCCTAGAAAGGGGACGTCGATAGGAATGTTTATTTCTTTGTGTTACCTTTGAGTGGGATTTTTGTGCACAAAATGACCCCAAGGATGACCCCAAGCACATAATGACCCAAGTGTCATAAGGACCCCAAAGATTCAGAGAAAATTTGGAAAGGGGATCTACTGGACAGCTGTTAGGAGACAGATGGAAGCCTCCCATCAAGGATTTCTACGAGTCTTTGGGGTCCAGCGTGTTCCGTTATGTTCTCTCCTGTACATGGTGACATGACTTAGCATCCCATCTAACAGACGGTGGCCTTTCGAAGCCCAAGGGTACGCACTTTCTCACAAAGGGTAGAATTGCGGTTAGTAGAGATAAGGGTCAACTCTGGAAGAGTTGGAGCTCGAACCTGTGAACTACAGATTACGAGCCTGAACTGCTACCGACTGAGCCAACCAGTGCTCTGATGATACATTTGAAAAGGCCGTCGCCTATTAGATGGGACTTTATATTTACCTGTACGAGAGAACTATATCGTATACACGATATGTAGGGGGAACCATCCAACGTGTCTCCTAACAACTGGTCAAGTGGGTTCACTTCCGTTAGCTGGACATGAGCTTTGAGGTCCTTGTGACCTGTTCGTTTAGTTCAATGTGTGCGAAAAAGCGCTACATAGAGATAAAACAATCCAACCTACTTTTTCTGTTTGTATACTGCAGTAATTTAAACACCTGACAATGGATCATAATTGAGTAATGGAAACACAGTAAGATGCATGAATGTGTAATGATATTCTAATATTATTAATGATTATATTGTTGTTTCCAGTTGATTTACCTTTGAGTGGTGATTTTGTGCAACTCAATGGACTCGCTGACATCAGGTCTCAAGAATTTTAAGAACTAAGAGATGGTTAGGGGAATGTGATCCCTGGATATCTATGAGGAGAAAGATGGAAAAGTTACATAGCTATTCCATAAAATGTACCCATTATAACTATCGTGCACAATTTTCCACGTCTCAATGGGCCAACTCTATATGTATGGTGGCTTTTAAAAGCCATCAGTGTCTCCTTACTAACCTGGGCTAAAGAGGATTTTAGCGAATAAAATCTGAACGCAAACGTAGTATGGATCCCAACTTGGGGAAATCATATTACGAGCCTTGTGCGATATTGATTTCTCCAACTCTCGCGCCATGAATGCTTATCTAATAATTACCATTATTGCACTACAAGTCAAGTAATTGAAGAATTATAGAACTGTACAGAAGTTGTTGGAAACAAATTATACAACGGTACAGAAGTTGTTGGAAACAAATTATACAACTGTGCAAAAGATATGGAAGCAAATTATACAACTGTACAGAAGTTGTTGTGAACAAATTATGCAACTGTACAAAGTTGTTGGAAACAAATTACACAAATGTGCAAAAGATCTTGGAAACAAATTATACAACTGTACAAAATTTGTTGAAACCAATTACACAACTGTACAAAAGATGTTGGAAGCAAATTATACAATTGTGCAAAAGATGTTGGAAACAAATTATACAACTGTACAAAAGTTGTTGGAAACGAATTACACAACTGTACAAAAGTTGTTGAAAACAAATTATACAACTGTACAAAAACTGTTTTTAGAAAATACCCATCCTAGTTATGGAACTTATACATAATTTAAATATTACAATCGGTCTGCTGAGTGAAACCTGTTTTTGTCGCATCGTATTTTAGCGGCCGTTTTCACATATCCCATATTGCTTTCGGGCATACATTATTGTTTTCAATATCCAAGTTAATCCGTACACTGAGTAATCCGATCCCGGATAATCGATAGATAATTGTAATGAAAGAACAAACAATAATTGAAAATAAACACCATCCAGGTTTTGATTATTTTTTACGTATTCTCTATTTTGAATAAATGAACACTCAATGTTTATAATGATGTCACCCAAGAGATTTCACTTCCTGCTAATATTTCCAATATTTTTCGTTCCAATAGCATTAAGATTTTTATTTTCTCATAAAATGGTTGCAATTATTTTAAAGTTTGTAAATATTTATAAATATCCTATAGCGCGAAGAATTAAAAAAAAAATGATTCGTGACATGCATTTCTACAATTATGTTTTATAGTACGTCAGAGAAAATTTTACCTTAGTTCGGGATCGATTATTGTCGAAGTGGTTCGGGACTGGATTTAAAAAAATATGCCCGAGCTCATCTCTAATAAGTACTAATAAAATATTACTTTTTTGCCTTTTCTCAATCGTCTATTAGTTCGAATTTTCACTTTTAAAGGTTGTAAAAGTAGGTAAATGAAAAACTTCATTCTGAAAAAGAGCATTTCATATTCAACAGAGCGACGTGTGTTATTTCAGTTAAATAAAACAAAATAGTTTCTAGACGATATCTAGGAACGTTTATTATTATTTACCACATAATAGACGCTTCGATCGCCACCATGGGGGCGGGGGGTGGCTCAGTCGGTAGCGTGCCAGGCTCGTAATCTGTAGTTCCCAAGGTTCGAGTCCCAGCTGGGTCAGCGTTGAGATTTATCTCCGCAAAATTCCTCGCCCTGCCCACGGTCAGTAGGGGACACCGATGGGCTTGGAAAGGCCGCCGTCCGTCGGATGGGACGTTAAGCCGTGGCCCCGTGTGCGGGAGAGCCATACCCTGTGCACGTTAAAGAACACTCTGGATGGCCTTGACGGGAGGCTACCATCTGTCTCCCAACAGCTGTTCCAGTGGGTCCCCTCACCTAACCTTTCTGAGCCTTTGGGGTCCATGTGACCTGGCCATTTAGCCCATGGTGTGCAAAAAAAGTGCCGCTCAGAGATAAAACAACCCAAACAACCCAACTTCGATCGCCATTGTTGTCCAATCGTCACCATTTACAGGATAATGTAGTTTAAAATAATTGTTTAAAACTTGGTCTGAATAAAAACCTAACTCTTCTTCATTACGAAAGCGGAACTTTATGATTTCGGTTTTTATTTCCTTTTTTCTTGTGGATGCTTTCTTTTCATGTGCACAAAACCAACACAAAATGATCTGCATGTAGACTGTCTCCACCTCCTAGGAGACGCCATAGATTTCTTCCATCGGCAATAAGTTGTCTTACGAAGCTGACACTGGAGCCAGATGATGAAGTGATGGAGAAGGCGAAGGAGTAGGTGAGGTCAGGGTCGGGTCAGGGACGTCTTTGTAAAGGACACAGAACATCCAAATATTGGAGTGGGGACTAATGAACTACTGAGTCATCGGAATGGAGCAGTTTGAAAACAGGAAACAGACCTGGGCATAACAGAGAGAGTTTTGGTATTTATGGCTTGCTGCAGATAGCGTAGGGTGGATTTTGTAGCGGATGTCAGCGGTGCTGTAACTTTAAATTAGCAGACATGGGGGTGAGAGATCCAGAAGCACGCTGCGGGTGCACTCTGTCACTGGCTAGGCAGAGCTAACTTGATGTTCTCTAGTTCGAATCTCAACTGTGCTAATGATGAGATTTTCTTACCTTTTCGTGGATTATCCATGGGTTAATATATAATGGTAGTTGAGCCCTCTGGAAAATTTGATCAAATTATTTATTTATATTGAATAACACAGATATATCAGAAATTAATGTCGGTTTTTTCCTTAACGAAATATAATCTTGAATTTATGCGTTTTTTTTTTGCTTTCGGAAGCATCTCATTTATTTTTATTTATTAATACGAAAATCATATTTCTACATTGTTTTCAATAACAAGCGTGCTTTTTTGTTCTGTTTTCGGGCATCCTTAGTTATATTTTGACATTCTTTATCATATCTTTGTTTTATCGTTACCCATAATTGATGTATTTGCAACCGAACTCTTTAATGAAGGACTCGATCAAAGTAGTTTTATTTTAAAATTGATTAATTGTACAAACTAGGAGTAGTTTCCAACGACCCTTCTCTATCCTATACGTTATAAATCAAGTCAAATGATAATACACCTATCCCTCGATTTACACGGTACTCAGTTCACACAAGTTTGGCTTTGCACGGTCAAAAAATGCAACCAGCTTCGATTTACACGGTACTGACTGAGACGTACATAGAAAGGAAATCTCAGTCAGTACCGTGTAAATCGAAACTGGTTGCATTTTTTGACCGTGCAAAGCTAAAATTGTGTGAACTGAGTACCGTGTAAATCGAGGGATAGGTGTACTATATTAATTATTTTAATTGGATGATTTAGATGGATTATTTTAGTTTAATAAAATGATAAATGAATAATAATAATAACAACATATGAATTTATTATTTTGATTACAGTGATTTAGGTGGATTATTTTAATTTTAGTGAAATAAATGAATACCACTGAATTTAGACCCTGAAGTACACTAATGGCTGGAAAACTACCAGAGTTTTTTTTGTCTATTGTGCAAACTGTAGACTTATATAATTTCCGATTCGCGTGCGTCTGATCGATTTTTTACGAAAAGAACAAACGTGTTTTGCACCGTGGCGTGTCGTATCGACCAGCCAAAGATAAACAAACATACAAAAATAGCAAACACACAAACTCTTAGGCTTCGAAATTCTCGAGAAAACGAGAAAAACGAAATTCTAAAGTTTCCGAGTGTTGTTTTTGAATGTTGCTTTCGAAAGATTCTCTTTCTTTCTGCATTTGCTGTTGAATCAACTTGATTGCTGGTATTTATCAGAATGTGATGGCTGAATACATCTAGGTCGGGCAGAGGCGGAATCGAAAGCAATAGGCAGAGAAAAGCCGAGTTTTCAGAAAAAAAAATTCAGAAAAAACAAGGCTTGAAGGAAGTCGAATCTAATTTTTTTGGGGGAAAAAAGGAGTTGAGTTACAGAGAAGTTTTTGGAAAAAAATGGTTGAGCAAATAGGTCAAGCTTAATAAAATGTAATGCTTTTGAAATGAAGGCAGGAAATGGATCGAGTTTTAAAAAATAGAGCTTTGAATAGGTTAGAAAAAGGGTTTTAAAATGTAGAAGAATAGTTCTGATAGGAGTCTGTCGGAATGAAACTCTACAGAGAAGAACAGGATGAATGATATAGCACAGAGAAAAATATGCTTGATTGGAGCATATCATAGTGAAACGTTACAGATAACAGATCCGATATGTCAGTATGAAACGTCTTAGAGAACAGGACTGTCAAGAGCATGCCAGAATTGGGTAATTTTATCTCTGAGCGGCACTTTTTTCACACAAGGTGCTAAATGGCCACTTCACAAAGACCCAAGGGTTCAGACAAGTTTGCGAGAAGACTCACTGGACAGCTGTCAGGAGACAGATTGTAGCCTCCTATCAAGGCCATCCAGTGTGTTCTTTAACGTGCACAGGATACAGCTCTCCCCAAAACGGAGCCACGGCTTTATGTCCCATCCGACGGACGGCGACCTTTTCAAGCCCATCGGTGTCCCCTACTGATCGAGAGCAAGGCAGGAGTTTTGCATAGATAAATCACAACGCTGACCCAGCTGGGACTCGAACTTGGGAACTACAGATTACGAGCTTGGCGCGCTACCCACTGAGACCCCCCCCCCCCCTCCTCCATGGAACATGTCAGAAGGAAAAGCCACAAAGAAGCATACGTTTAATAAGATCCTGTTAATATGAAACACCACTGAGTCAGAATTCAATGGTATGTAGGGAACAGACCTAATAGAAGGAGTCTGTCGAATGAAATACCACAGAGAAGAATCTGTCTGACATGAGCCTGTCGTAATGAAAATCCACAGAGGAGAATAAGCCAGACATGAGTCTGTAGTGATGAAACATCACAGAGGAGAATGTGCCTGACATGAGCGTGTCAGAAGGAAATGACGTAGAGAAAAATTGATCTGATAAAGCCTGTCGTAATGAAACGCCACAGAGGAGAATAGTCCTGATACGAGTCTGTCAGATCGAAAAGACACAAAGAAAATAGGTCTGACAACACTGTCGTAATGAAGCGACACAAAAGGGAACAGGCCTGATGTGAGTCTATGGTAATGAAACACTAGAGAGATGAATAAGCGGAAGTGCAGGCCAGGAATCTGTCGAAATGAAACATCACGGAGGGGTGTGGGTTGTTTTACCTCTGAGCGGAACTTTTTTGCACACCATGGGCTAAATGACCAGGTCACAAGGACCCCGAAGGCTCAGAGAAGGTTGGGGGAGGGAACCCACTGGAACAGCTGTTGGGAGACAGATGGTAGCCTCCCGTCAAGGCCATCCAGCGTGTTCTTTAACGTGCACAGGATATGGCTCTCCCACACACGGGGCCACGGCTTAACGTCCCATCCGACAGACGGCGGCCTTTCCAAGCCCATCGGTGTCCCCTACTGACCGTGGGCAGGGCGGGGAATTTTGCGGAGATAAATCTCAACGCTGACCCAGCTGGGACTCGAACCTGGGAATTGCAAATTACGAGCCTGGCGCGCTACCGACTGAGCCATCCCCGCCCTCATATCACGGAGGAGGATAAGAATGAGAGGAGTCTATTGTAATGAAAACCCCTGAGAATATCAGGTTTGACAAGAGCCTATCGGAATGAAACGACACAGAGTAAAATAACGAAAGCAGATCTGTGACGTCGTCCTTCTTCTTTGGCCCACATGTTCACCGGATCTGTCGCCCATCAAACACATATGGGATGTGATGAAATGATGCATTACATACAGTGCTAAGCCATCTACGATGGTCGCCATACTGACAGTAGGGGAACATGAATACGCCGTACTGACAGTAGGGGAACATGAATACGCCGTACTGACAGTAGGGGACATATCACCCATGATCGTATTCGCCACATGTTTCACTCACGCCTGCGACGTCATGCCTCATGCATTGCGTGGCTCATGGCAGCCATACTATCTACTGATGCACCTCTCGTTTTGTCATTAAATATTGACAATACCAACATTAAGCTGCCACCTAGAATTCGAACACTGATCAATTTGGCATGCATGAAAATAGCTTTCCATGCATGCCAAATAATCTATGTCTATATATCCGAATTTATCGTACTATTATAATACCAATTCATTTTTTTCAGAAGTAAAGAACAGTTTATTACAAACAGGACAGGATTTAGAAAAGAATAAAGATGGTATGGCAGGGGGGGGGGGGGGGGCGGTCAAGTGACTAGATCGCAGTTCCAGTATAAAACGCCCCTTTCCTTTTTCAGTGGAATTTAAAAAAATCATTGTAAAATGCACGTAACATATAGTGGGTTAAACTTTTTTTTTTCTCTTTGATTTTGGTTACTCTCATCCTCAAAGGGGAAGGGTGATATCTCTTTGCCATTCGCAAATTTGGGCCTGATTACTAAATGTGATTGCGCTTTCTCAAATTTATTCAGTGGTTTAAAACAATGATGAAAAAATAGTTGACTCGTTCCTAAATTTTAAAAGCTAATTTTTTTAAAACTGAAAACCTACCAGAAATATTTCTATTTTAACAAAAAAAGTCTTACCTTAAAACACATTGATAAGGATCAGTGTTCTCACACGTTCCTATGCATCTTCCAACGTCGATTTCCTGTTAAGGTATAAAATGATAATAAGTTATATAACATTATTATATTATATATTATTATACATATAAGGTTTCGCAAAATGCAAATTTTGTTATAAGCACAAGCAATCAAAGATTAATAGTGAATTTTTCTCTAGGATTATACACTAACCACATTTGAAATCCATCAGGAAAGAATAGCTGGATAGAGCTGAAAATTTGCATGCATATGGCGATAACGATGTCACTGATTACAATGTTACAACCTATGTCGCTGATTTATTTGTATATGACGCTGATAGGCGCAAAAACGCGGCCAGTAGCAGTGCAGTCGTCCCTTTGACGTAAGTAACCCTTTGGTTGGGTTGTTTTACCTCTGAGGGGCACTTTTTTGCACACCATGGGCTAAATTTCCAGGTCACATGGGTTGGGTTGTTTTACCTCTGAGCGGCACTTTTTTGCACACCATGGGCTAAATGGCCAGGTCACATGGACCCCGAAGGCTCAGAGAAGGTTGGGGGAGGGGACCCACTGGAACAGCTGTTGGGAGACAGATGATAGCCTCCCGTCGCCATCCAGCGTGTTCTTTAACGTGCACAGGGTATGGCTCTCCCGCATACCGGGCCACGGCTTAGCGTCCCATCCGACGGACGGCGGCCTTTCCAAGCCCATCGGTGTCCCCTACTGACCGTGGGCAGGGCGGGGAATTTTGCGGAGATAAATCTCAACGCTGACCCAGCTGGGACTCGAACCCGGGAACTGCAGATTACGAGCCTGGCGTTCTACCGACTGAGCATCCCCACCCCGTAACCTTGGACACTATATAAAGCACTGTGAAAAATTGCTAGCAAACAGAAGAGTGTGGGGCAGACCTCATATAAAATGCCAAAGACGACATTACGTGTGCATCACGGACTTCGAAAAAGGGCCAGTTAATTAGAAGGGCAGAAGCTGGATTGTCGAATCGACAAATTGAGACACTTATGGATTGTCATGCACGAACTTGTGGACGCTCTTGGAGACAATGGATATTCTCATACATTCCGTGTACAGAATGTTCCTCAACATCGCAGTCAGATCCCGTTAGGAGGACGTCAAAGCGGGTGGACCATCTGATCCTGCGACAGAACTGTGAATGTATGGCAGATTACTAGGGCCATAATGATATCCTTGCCTTCTTCTGACTCCATCCCATCGTTGTACACATGTTGCAGTGGTACAGGGAGAGAAGTTGCTAGGGACCGCAGTATCATCGTGCATCACGCTGTGGGGAGCCATTAGAGTACAACAGCCGGTCACCCCTGGTTGTTACTGATGGCAGTTGATGTCGATACGGTATAGTGAAACTGTGCTACGACCTATGCGCTGCCTTATCTACGTACCATACCTTACAATATTTTCCAACAGGATAATGTCCATATATCTCCGGGCTCTCCCTGCAGTGCTTCTGTAGTGTGGTGGCCTCATCTTCCTAGGCCCTCATGTTCACCGTATCTGTCGCCCATCAAACACATATCGGATGCAAGAGGTAGTACAGTACTGTCCAACTTCTCTAAGACCGCTCCGCAAAAATTCCCCGCCCTGCCCACGGTCAGTAGGGGACACTGATGGACTTGAAAAGGCCGCCGTCCGTCGGATGGGACGTTAAGTCGTGGTCCCGTGTACGGGAGAGCCATACCCTGTGCACGTTAAAGAACACGCTGGATGGCCTTGACGGGAGGCTACCATTTGTTTCCCAACAGCTGTTCCAGTGGGTCCCTTCCCCCAACCTTCTCTGAGTCTTCGGGGTCCATGTGACCTGGCCATTTATCTCATGGTGTGCAAAAAAGTGCGCTCAGAGGTAAAACACCCCACCCAACCCAACCTTCTAAGACCGCGGGCCATTTTTTTTGCTTTCGCCAATATTTCGTGGGCCAAAAAAAAAGAATAGGACAGGATAGGTAATTGAAAAGTCAGTTCATGTCACCTCAAAAAGTTATTTTATTTATACGAAAAATAATAAGTAATAATAAATGAATATAAATTTTCTAAACCTTATCAAATATTTAATAAAATTAATGGGAGTATTGTAGTCGTAGTTGTTAGGCAATAAGAATAGAATGAGGTAAGTTGAAATAATGCAATAATAATTGCAAATTGAATGAGTAAGTTGGAGATTGCATATCAAGTAAAGTAATATCAGTTGACAAAAAATTATAAGGTGGATTACAGATATTTATTTGAAATTTCAAGTAAAAACTTTATTTTGTTCGCGGGCCACAAAAATCCTTGTGCAGGCCGCTAGTTGGACAGCGCTGAGGTAGTACATTACATCCAATGCTCAGACTGACAGTAAGGGAGCTGGAAGCATGGCTACATGTCACACACGATCATTCGCCGCATGTTTCACTCATGCCTGCGACACCTCGTGTATCGTGGCTCATAGCAGCCATACCATCTACTGATGCACCTCTTGTTTTGTCATTAAATATTTGTAGAATTGACCTCCTCTGTAATCATTGGTTCTTTATATGTATAGCTATTACCATATGCAAGCATTCCATCTAGATGGGACAATTTCAATGAAGCGCAGTGTATTTTATCGCTCCTATTTGTGTAGCTGTTTATACTGCCATAATGTTGTATTGATTAAAAAAATGATAATTTTATTGTCTTTAAAGTCAATAATGATAATTTTGTATCACAATTTTTCCCCTTAGTGTTGCCAGTATTGTCATGATTTTGCTCTCCATATTGCCTGGGTTGTCATAGTTTTGATCTCGGTGACTTCGTCTTTCTTAGGATCATAAAATTCTCTTCTTTTTGCAATTATGCTATCATAGCACTGAAGGGGCGGGGGTGGCTCAGTCGGTAGCGCGCCAGGCTCGTAATCTGCAGTTCCCAGGTTTGAGTCCCAGCTGGGTCAGCATTGAGATTTATCTCCGCAAAACTCCCCGCCCTGCCCACGATCAGTAGGGGACACCGATGGGCTTGTAAAGGTCGCCGTCCGTCGGATGGGACGCTAAGTTGTGGTACCGTGTGCGGGAGAGCCATACCCTGTGCACGTTAAAGAACACGCTGGATGGCCTTGACAGGAGGCTACCATCTGCTAACAGCTGTTCCAGTGGGTCCCCTCCCCCAACCTTCTGTGAGTCCTCAGTGTCCTTGTAACGTGGCCATTTAGCCCATTGTTGCGAAAAAAGTGCCGCTCAGAGGTAAAACAACCCAACCCATAGCACTGAAAGTTTTGGAATTAGTTTAGTCATAATTCTGTTATTATTGCTATTAGTTAATTATGTTATTGTTATTAAATGAATCAATCAATAAATAAATAATAAAAAGAAAAACCAATAGATCTGACACGAATACAAAGATTATTATTGTGTTGTTGCAGTCCTCCTAATTTTGCTCTTGGTGTTGCCATAAATTTGTTGATTTTTCGTGCTGTTGTCACAAGTTTACTTGTGGTGTTTAACTAGGTTGTCGTTGTTATAATGTTGTCATCATCGTCATAATTTTTCTGTCGTTATTGCCTATTACTATAATTCAGGTGACGTCATCATAATATTACTATGAGTGCTGCTATTATTTTCCTCTCGGTATTGCCTGTGTTGTCACAATTTTGCTCTAAGTGTTTCCAGTGTTGTCATAATTTAGCTCTCCGTATTGCTTGTGTTGTCACATTTTTGCTCTAAGTGTTTCCAGTGTTGTCATAATTTTGCTCTCGGTAATGCCTGTGCTGTCACAATTTTGCTCTGTGTTTCCAGTGTTGTCATACTTTTGCTCTCGGATTGCCTGTGCTGTTACAATTTTACTCTGTGTTTCCAGTGTTGTCATAATTTTGCTTTCGGTATTGCCTGTGCTGTCACAATTTTGCTCTCAGTGTTTCCAGTATTGTCATAATTTTGCTCTCGATATTGCTTGTGTTGTCACAATTTTGCTCTCGGTATTTGTCAAAATTTTGTCTCGGTATTGCATGTGTTGTCACAATTTTGCTCTCAGTGCTCCCAGTGTTGTCACAATTTTGCTCTCGGTATTGCCTGTGCTGTCACAATTTTGCTCTCAGTGTTTCCAGTGTTGCTATAATTTTGCTCTCGGTATTGCATGTGTTGTCACAATTTTGCTCTCAGTGTTTCCAGTGTTGTCATAATTTTGCTCTTGGTATTGCCTGTGCTGTCACAATTTTGTTCTCAGTGTTTCCAGTGTTGTCATAATTTTGCTTTCGGTATTGCCTGTGTTGTCACAATTTTGCTCTCATTATTTCTAGTGTTGTCATAATTTTGCTTTCGGTATTGCCTGTGTTGTCACAATTTTGCTCTCATTATTTCCAGTGTTGTCATAATTTTGTTGTCAGTATTGCCTGTATTGTCACAATTTTGCTCTCAGTGGCTTCGTCGTTGTTAGTTCCATCAACTTCTTTTAATGTTGTAATTAATGCTATCATAGCCATTTAGTGTTGGTATTTGAGTGGTCATATAAAAACGTCAATTTTCTTACACAAAAATCCAATTTAATACCAACAAAAAATCTTAATTGGTATCATTTTTTTAATTCTACAAAACATATAATAAATATTAAATTATAACCTGGATGAGCTTATTCTAGCTGTTTGGTTGTGCATATTATAGAACATATTTAATTTTTTTTTTTCGTGTGTGTAAGTATTGTATATCACGTGCCGTATTTTCATTATGTATGCATTGCTATTTAATTCCAGAACTATAGGATTGAAATTTCATATTGAGAAATACAAGAAAGAAATTTCCACAAAAATTTCGTTTCATTGTACCAAAAATTTTCAGCACATTAATATAAGAAATGAGAAATGTTTAACAACATTCAAAAATCTGTTAACGAATATTTGTTAACAATTGACGAAATTGATAGTATTCATGATGTACAAAAATAAAAAAAAATTAAATTTAAATGCTAGTGAAGATTGAACTTACTCAATAAGCTACTGCAAACATTTTATTTTCATTTTCATATTTTTTCTTGTTTATTTCTTAATTGGTATCATTTTTTTAATTCTACAAAACATATAATAAATATTAAATTATAACCTGGATGAGCTTATTCTAGCTGTTTGGTTGTGCATATTATAGAACATATTTAATTTTTTTTTTTCGTGTGTGTAAGTATTGTATATCACGTGCCGTATTTTCATTATGTATGCATTGCTATTTAAATATTCTAATTTGTTTTCCTTGATAAATACAATCACTCAAGATTTCATATCATTTACTGTTGATGTTAAATATTTATTATTATATAAAAAATGATTAAATAAATAAAATAATAATAATATTAATAATTTCGTTATTATTGTTATTAGTGTTACCGCAGTGCTTTGAAAATGCTGGGAAAAATTGTGTTAGTGCTGTCATAAATCTATTATTACTTTTAGTACTTTAATAATTCAGTTCATTGTTGCTTTTATTGCTATCATAACGTTATTATTGTTCTACAAAGAAACAGGAATATTGTTAATATTGTTCCCATAATGTCATTGTTGTTAATCATATTGTTTATATTATCGCCATTCTTATTTTTGTTGCCTTTAATATTAAACAAGATAAATAATTTTGATGTTTATGATTCATTCTTAGTATTTTTATTTACTTATTAAAACCTTTCCAAATTTGCTAAAATCCAGTAATATTTTGTTTTATTAATTAGGTAACTTAATGACTGAACCGAATCTGTTATAGGCCTTCGTAGTCAACAAAGCCCCTCCTTTTTTCTATTGTGTGCGAGGATTTGTGTCCTTTGACTTCACGAGCAGCAAAGAGTTCGCCAAAAGGAATCGTTAACGACGTCTGAAGAGCACGGGCGGTGGCGTAACGGACTGTGCACGTGACTACGTGGGATCGATACACGATTTCGGATAATGCCACTCCTCCTTTGCTGCTTGCTTTTGGAGTTTCCCATTCGCTGCTCTATCAGTGAGCTGTACTTGATGGCCAGGCCACAAGAACTGCTGGATAAGTGCAATGATATATGCAGTCGATTGCGATAAATTTCCGGCAACCGAATAGGGCAAAGCAGTATTTAAAACAATGCAATTTTAAAGAGAGCCTTGAGATGGAGGCTCTGTTATTTGTAAAATTTTATAGGGCTATCCGGCCTTAATGTCCCATCCGAAGGACGGCTGTCTTTCCAAGCCTATCGGTGTTCCTTTTCTCACAGAAGACAGGGTTGGGGTTAGTGGGGAATAAATCTCAAAGCAGGCACAGTTGTTACACGAACTTGGGTTGTGGTGGGTTGTTTTACCTCTGAGTGACACTTTTTTGCACAACAAGCTAAATGGTCAGGTCAGAAGGACCCTGAAGTTTCAGAGAAAGTTAGGGGAAGGTGACCACTGGGACAGTTGTTGGAAGACAGATGGTAGCCTCCATTCAAGGCTATCCAATGCATTCTTTAACGTGCATAGGATAGGCTCTCCTGCACACGAGACAACGATTTAACATCCCATCCGACGGACGGCTCCCTTTCCAAGCTTACTTCTTTTACTTTCTTTTCCTTCTTACTGAAAAAAATTCAATATAAATTTTTCCAATTTCAAATAAAGGTATATGAATAAATTAGGTAGCACACGAAATTAAATATTTTCTTCCCTTTTATCATGCTGCAATGTTGTACAAATCCATATATGAGGGAATTCTTGGGACGGGATAACTATACTGCTCACAAAAATTAGGGGATATATTATCGCTTCATATTCATTTTGAAATATCCCCTAATTTTTGTGATCAGTGAAGTTGCCTGATGCTTCCAGGTCCGAATCCTTCCTTACCCCTTTCCTTAATTAGAAGAGTCGCTAGATTCCAATTTAAAAACAAAACAGGGGCGGGGGTGCCTCATTCGGTAGAGAGCCAGGCTCGTAATCTGCAGTTCCCAGGTTCGAGTCCCAGCTGGACCAAAGTTGAGATTTGTCTCCGCACAAATCCTGTCCACGGTCAGTAGTGGACACCGATGTCTTTGAAAAAGCCGTCGTCAGTCGGATGGGACGTTAAGCCGTGGCCCCGTGTGCACGGGAGCCATACCTTGTGCACGCTAAAGAACACGCTGGATGCCCTTGACTGGAAGCTACCATTTGTCTCCCAACAGTTCTTCCAGTGGGGCCCCTCCCCCAACCTTTTCTGAGCCTTCGGGGTCCTTGTGACCTGGCCATTTAGCTCAATGTTTGCAAGAAAAGTACCGCTCAGAGGTAAAACATCCCAACCAAACCCCTAAAAAATGCATTTGGGGTCCTTGTGACCTGACCATTTTGGGCAATAAAGCACCACTCAGAGATTAAAACAACCCTATTAGCAAATGCAGTAGTTTGGTAAAAAAAAAATATTTTCCGAAAATTTCAAAAAGTGTAACAAACCCCTTCTTTGACCAAAGCTTTTATTTCTACTCATAATGATTACTACACGTGTTTTAATCAAGGAAATCACTTCACCTTCATCAGTGGTTTTTTTTTTGCACATCCGTAACCGCTGTTTTCTCATGAAACAAACGATAAAACACGATCGAGGCGGGGCTGAATTGGAATTATGAAGCGTGACTTTCTTGTTAATTCTTCCGCGTTGATTGCTAAAATAGTCCCAGGTGTGCGATTAAATTCAACACACGGAGAACCAATATCCTGGGAGAAATCTATGTCGGCATGAACGTCATTAAATTATTGCGGAAGGGAAGAGGTTCAATGTCGTCTTGCATTTAAAAGATTATGAAATTGCCGACCTTCGTTAGGTTTAATCAGTTCTAACATCTTTTTCTTCCTCTTTTGATCATTTTTGCCTGTGATGGGATGGTTTGCATGCGTCAACTATATTTTGTGCTTTACTCTGCTATATACCTTTTATTTCAGTGGGGCGAATTCTGGCTCGAGTGGGACGGGGGTGGCTCAGTCGGTAGGCGCCAGGCTCGTAATCTGCAGTTTCCAGGTTCGAATTCCGGCTGGGTCAGCGTTAAGACTTATCTCCGCAAAACTCCCCGCCCTGCCCACGGTCAGTGGGGGACACCGATGGGCTTGGAAAGGCCGCCGTTCATCGGATGGGACGTTAAGCCATGGCTCCGTGTGCGGAAGAGCCATACCCTGTGCACGTTAAAGAACACGCTGGATGGCCTTGACGAGAGACTACCATCTGTCTCCCAACAGCTGTTCCAGTGGGTCCCCTCCCCCAACCTTCTCTGAACCTTCGGGGTGCCTGAGACCTGGACATTTAGCCCATGGGGTGCAAAAAAGTGCCGCTGAGAGGTAAAACAACTCTGGCTCTAGCTCAGTCGGTCCGCCAGGATCGTAATCAGTAGTTCCCAGGTTCGAGTCCCACCTGTGTCAGTGATGAGATTTACCTCCGCTTAACCCCAACCTTGCCCACTGTCAGAAAGGGAGCATCAATGGACTTGGAAACGCTACCGTCCGTCGGATGGGACGTTAAGACATGGCTCCGTGTGCAGTAGGGTCATACTCTGTGAGTATCCTTGACGAGAGGTCTGCTATCAACTATCCAGTGGATCTCCAACCTTCTCTGAACACTTGGGGTTCTTGTGACCTGGCCATTTAGGCCATTGTGTTCCAAAAATTACCCTCAGAAGTGCTTTTGAGCAAGTGTCTCAGTTAATTATTTCGGGAACTATGTAACCGATACTGGTGATGTGCGGCATGAGACACGCAGAATAGGAATTGCTTCTGGAACTTTTAGAAATCTGTGGAGAGTGTGGAGATGTAGGCGTATACACATAAAGACTGAAATTAGGCTGTGTAATCGTTTGAATCTTCTTAAGATGTTGTGGTAGCGAAACATGGACCCATTGCATGCAGGATAATAGGAAACTTGATGCCTCTGATTCTAGATTATTACACAGCTAGCAGATTTACCAGGCATTGCTCGGGTCTGAATCTTTCTAAAATGTCGATGGCAGTCCCCACGTTGCAAGCTTTCGTTTGGCAAAAATATCATCACGCTCGACTGTTAGTCGTGCGTGATATAGCGAGGTACAGTCGCTCAAAAAAGTATCCGAACACTATGGTTGATTACAGAATTCAGAAAAAATATCTGGCAACGATTTTTTTAGAAATTAGTGATCTGGCAACCTTCGTGTCACGTGATTACAGAATTCAGGAAAAATATCTGGAGCGTGTACAGCAACTGTACACGCTCCAGTTACCGTTCACAGCAAACTGGAGCGTGTGCAGTTACTGCACACGCTCCAGTTTGCTGTGAACGGTAACTGCACATGCTCAATATTTCCGTGAGTGAGCCCACACGATCTAGTATCAAAATAATATGACCACCTACAGTCGCTCAAAAAAGTATCCGAACACTATGGTTGATTACAGAATTCAGAAAAAATATCTGGCAACGATTTATTTTTTAGAAATGAGTGAAATTAGTGATCTGGCAACCTTCGTGTCACGTGACACGAAGGTTGCCAGATCACTAATTTCTAAAAAAATCGTTGCCAGATATTTTTTCTGAATTCTGTAATCAACCACTTACAATGTAAGTGTTCGGATACTTTTTTGAGCGACTGTACAGCGTGACGTGTCGAATGGGGGAGGAAATGTTTTGCTGAATGCCGTTCTGACACCTGTTGGTCATTAAAAGACATTGATTTGTAGACCAATAGATTTATTTTTTTCGTCATTACGAATATAGATACATATAATTAACATTTCTCATTCATATTTATTGATTTCATATTCAATATTCCTTGATGAGAATAGTAAGAGAAGCATTTCTTTGATTGCTTCCTTGGATAACTATCTATTGATCTCGATTAACGCTTAGAATGTTAGCTCTTTCTTTTAGCAATGAATGTGTTTGTAGGCGAATTAATTGCAAACTTTTTCTATTTTCTGGAAACCGACTCGACTTTAGATAGAATCTTGTTCTGAAGTAGTTTACGAACTGACATTGGTTATATTGCATACCAATTAAGAGATTTTATTTGTTAAAAATGTTAAAAAAGGTAATTTAAAGAAAAAGGAATATATATATATACACTATGTTGAAAATGTGTCCGTACACATCCATGTTATGTGAATGGAAAGCCACTTTCAAAGCTACCTAACATTGAAAATAAACCCTTTAGCAAAAACTGTTTTTGGCGATAAATTGTAGATGTCACTCAAATCTCTCTAAATATATTTCTCGTAATATTCGTTTAATATTTAAAGAATGAATGGAAGCTGAAGCATTTATCTTCAACTTTTGATACTTGTGAAAAAATACTTCAATAGATAAAACACAACTCTTGTAACAATTTGTTCACTAACATAAATTAAATATCTGAAGTTTGTATGACGATTTTTTAAGATTTCATCAATTTGGAGGCAATGTGACAGTGTCAGTTTTCAACAATCTTCGATCAATATTTAAAGAGTCATTGAAGCGGGGACCATTTAACAGCAGACGACACTGCAACATAAAACCACCCAATCCGGATCTAGAAAAAAAATAAAGGGGGGGGGGGGGGGAGAAACAAGAAACTAAATCGAGCCGGAAAAAGGTAAAGTTCGAGTGGAGGAGTCAAGAGATTGGATTATTGCAGTGTAACATTTCCCCCTCTGTATCAGAAGTCTAAAAAGTTTCTTGAAAAATGCATGAACTATACACACTTTAACAATTGTTTGCTTCTGTTACCCTTACTAGCATTCTCAAAGAAGGGGAGGGCATGTCCCCCTTACAATATCCATCCCTACCTTGCCCACGTTAAGGAAGGTGCTGGATGCCTCAATGAGAAGGCTGCCATCTCTCTCCTAACAGATGTCCCGTGGGTCCTCTTTTCTGGCAGGATGGAAGGTTAGCGGAGTCAAATCTCAAAGCAGACGCAGCTGAGAATGGAACCGAGAGCATCAGATTAAGAGCCTGACGCTCTACCGACTGAGCTCACTCCCACCCTATAGGTGGGGCGGGGGTGGCTCAGTTGGTAGCGCGCCAGGCTCGTAATCTGTAGTTCCCAGGTTCGAGTCCCAGCTGGGTCAGCGTTGAGATTTATCTCCGCAAAATTCCCCGCCCTGCCCACGGTCAGTAGGGGACACCGATGGGCTTGGAAAGGCCGCCGCCGTCCGTCGGATGGGACGTTAAGCCGTGGCCCCGTGTGCGGGAGAGCCATACCCTGTGCACGTTAAAGAACACGCTGGATGGCCTTGACGGGAGGCTACCATCTGTCTCCCAACAGCTGTTACAGTGGGTCCCCTCTCCCAACCTTCTCTGAGCCTTCGGGGTCCATGTGACCTGGCCATTTAGCCCATGGTGTGCAAAAAAGTGCCGCTCAGAGGTAAAACAATATAGGTGGATTGGCAGGTAATTGATGGCTTGTGGATGCACGATCTGTGAGGACTGAGAAAGCATCAACTGCACAGCCTCATGGTCTCGCTAGTTGTCATTCAAGTTAGGCCATTGATTAAAAAGGAAACACTGAAATGAAAAATTATTTACCAGAACTTCATCTTCAGTTGAGTTTGAGTTGTCGGTCCAGTTCCTTCGATAAAATGCATCAAAATGTTGCATCCTGTAACACGATGATGAACAGTCACATTCTTCTATTACTGGGATGCTGTTCGATCCTGTTGGGAGCAAAAATAGTAACGTTTACCACTGCGATTTGATGCAGTAGATTTTCGAATATTATACTCTGGTTGAAATGTACTGCTTTAGAAGAAGATAGAATAATTCGACGTTTATTTTGATTTTTGTAGTTGCAGTGTTTGTCTGCAGATCACAGGGTTAGTGCTCAGATAAGGCACGTATCTATCTTTTCATGTGTTCTGCTGAGGTCTCATTTTTCGCAAAAAATACCTTCTTTATGTTGCATTGTACTGATAGATTCCTATGAGAGAGGACGCATAATATCATTAGTTTCTGGTATGCCATAAAACCCTAGACAACTAAGCACCCTGTCAGACTTCTATGACAAGCAACTGTTTCAGATGCCATTTTATTGACTAATGTTAGAAACTTTAAAAACTTTTATGAATCCTTTCTCGCAATAATAATAAGATGGAATTTTTTTTATTTTTTCCATTTTTTTCTCTTTTCAAGTACTATTAGGAGCTTTAGAGGTGCTTATTCAAATATCCTAATCATCAATATCAAGTACATGATATTTTTACAAATATATTAAATGCAAAATGCATATCTGCATTTTTTGATGGGTGGATTTAATTCCAATAATAAGAGTTTATATTATTATTATTTCAAATCTAAATATAAATTTTTTAACAGAGATAAATTTAAAAAAAAATGAAGATTTTTTTCTGCCTCCAGTGGTAAATATTGCGCAGAAATTTCCAAATAATCCTAAAAAAAATCGCTCACTTCCCATATTTTTTGCGTCAAAAAAAAAAAGGTTTGTATCAAGGTATAATCAAGTTCTGCTTTTGACAAAGTTTTTACTAATATATTATCCGATGTTCTCAAGTTTTAGACTGCACTGTATGTGACCCCGTATGCGTTGAAGAAAATATTGGAGCTCAGTTTAGAAGTTGATAGAATTTAATTTTGATATAAACGCAAAATAATTGCTCGAATAAACGAACCGGCGATGAATTTTCGAGGATGGGGGTGTCTGAGAATAAGACTTGAGTAAGGTTTCCCAATTATTAAAATATTCCACTGAACAGGAGAGGTTAAAATGATATTCTCTATGGCAGAGGTTCTCAACCTTTTATGCTTCACGTACCCCCTGGAAATGTGTATGTGACTGACGTACAGTCGCTTGAAAAAATATCCGAACACTATGGTTGATTGCAGGTTGAATGGTTGATTTTTTTTTATGCAATTTCATAAAAATATATCTGGCAACGATTTTTTTTAGAAATTAGTGATCTGGCAACCTTCGTGTCACGTGATTACAGAATTCAGGAAAAATATCTGGCGCGTGTACAGCAACTGTACACGCTCCAGTTACCGTTCACAGCAAACTGGAGCGTGTGCAGTTACTGCACACGCTCCAGTTTGCTGTGAACGGTAACTGCACACGCTCAATATTTCCGTGAGTGAGCCCACACGATCTAGTATCAAAATAATATGACCACCTACAGTCGCTGAAAAAAATATCCGAACACTATGGTTGATTGCAGAATTCATAAAAAATATCTGGCAACGATTTTTTTTAGAAATTCGTGATCTGGCAACCTTCGTGTCACGTGACACGATATACCCACCACTTCCATGATCAGATACACGAACCTATCGTGTATCTGATCTGACGTGATATGTCGGTAATATTCTGAAGAGACTGAAGAAGACTGACACAGATGAAGACCATAATGTGAATATTCGGGATGAAGTCGAAGTTAGCCGTCGCCGGTCTGTAAGAAAAATTGCATAGGAGGTGGGAATAGGAAAAATCATCTGTATACTGAATCCTGAGAAGAAACAGGTTCCACCCATACAAAATGCAAATGATACAGGAGGTGTATGGAATGGCATAGACTGTAGGGAGCAGTTCTGTGATTGGGTACTAGGAAAAGATCAGGAACAACCGTCTCTCTTTGATGACATCATCCTCATCAGCGAAGCAAACTTTCGCTTGAATGGGATAGTCAACCGCCACAATTGTCGTTACTGGACTGCGACACAATCATACTGGGTTGAAGACGCACACGTACAGAACGATCCCAGGGTATCTGTTTGGTGTGCATTTCATGGTAACAACATCGTAGGACTTTTTATACCGACACAGTCGCTGGTGACTCTTATTTGCAAACGTTAAAAGTCGCTTTGGAACTCTACTTAGAGGTAAATACTCTTAGCACAATACCTCAGTGTTTTCTTTCAACAGGATGGGGCCGTGCCCCACTAAGCCGAACTTGGTGGGATGAAATACTACCCACAAATGGATAGGCCGAAGTGGAGCGGTTAAATGGGCACCTCTAAGTCCAGATTTAAGTCCCTTGGATTTTTTTCTATGGGGGTCACCTAAAATCTCATGTGTACCAAAATCGTCCTCGAACATTGGATGAATTAAAAGGAGACCATCTGCAGTGAATGTCGTAAGATAACGCCGTCCATTCTTCGTAACGTGCGTCGGTCACTCAGAGACAGTATTGCCATGTGCAAGCAACACAGGGATCATCAGTTTGAGCATTTGATATCTTAGTATGGATTCAGTACAGTTTAATAAAGTGAATATAAAAGTTGAATATAGCGGATGTTGGGTTGGGTTGTTTTACCTCTGAGCGGCACTTTTTTGCACACCATGGGCTAAATGGCCAGGTCACATGGACCCCGAAGGCTCAGAGAAGGTTGGGGGAGGGGATCCACTGGAACAGCTGTTGGGAGACAGATGGTAGCCTACCGTCAAGGCCATCCAGCGTGTTCTTTAACGTGCACAGGGTATGGCTTTCCCGCACACAAGGCCACGGCTTAACGTCCCATCCGACGGACGGCGGGCTTTTCAAGCCCATCGGTGTCCCCTACTGACCGTGGGCAGGGCGGGGAATTTTGCGAAGATAAATCTCAACTCTGACCCAGCTGGGACTCGAACCTGGGAACTACAGATTACGAGCCTGGCGCACTACCGACTGAGCCACCCCCTCCCCTATGTATAAGGACTTATGGGATATCTGTACATATAAAGTTAATGTTAAGATATACGAATAACTTCCCGCCTTTTTTGACTCACTTGTACCACCCATGATGCATTACTAAAACAATCTCTTCTCGTTATAACAGAGCAGATACTTTATAAAACGAAAACAAATGTTCGAAAAAACGCAAAAACAATCATCAAAAATAGACGAAAAAAGAAACGTAGATAACATATTAAAGTTCACAAATAAGTCATTCATATTTCTTGATTAAACTGTCTTATAAATATATATTACTAATTTAATTTTCGTGAATTATTTAATAATGCTATTTCCATTTTAAACAATTTGTGGAAGTAGTTAAATCTTCGACTCAATGTAGTTGAGAGTAGACTTTAAGGCGAAAATAAATATTCTCAGTTCTCTACGGACATTTATTTTGTGGATGAACTTATGCATTATTTCACGATTTCTTACCGTTTGGCCCTTCGATGTTCAGTGTTTTGTTTCTCGTGGGACGGCATTGATTACCTAATGGGAAAGAAAGATGAATATGTAAATTTCTTTATAAATATGTTAGCTTGAAAAACAGTCCACGTACATTACCATGATATGAATAAGTAAAACATGGAATTTAAAATCCATTACGAAAGCATCGAAACACTTCAAACATTCGGCGTTACTATATATAAGGAATACATATCCTGGTATTCCTCATATATATATATATAGTAAATCCTCCATTGGAATAATTAATATTTGCTTTTTTTTCCCTGCCAAAAACCAGTCTGTTGATAATTGTGCAAACTTAAACACCATATATTTAGAGTTAATATTAGTATTTTTTTTATCAGTTTCTGCATTTTCGTTTAAACTGAGTTTTTAGATATTCGGAAATGGATGTAGATAAAAAAATAATCCGAGATTTCAACGGCGCGCAATTTATCATCATGAAGAATTGCCCCCGAGACAAAAAAAATAACAACAGATTCATTTATTCTGAATAATGTTTGCAGAAGTAGATATAGACTCGGTTGTCATAGTGATGATAGATTACTCGTCGTTTTCGGTGGTTTCCATTTTTTATTCTTTGGAATGTCTGAAAACTTTCATCGCTTTTATTAACATTTCCGGTGGTTGTCGATGAAACGGACCTTTAACTAAGTTAGAAGTAGGCTGGATTGTTTTGCCTTTGAGCGGCACTTTTTATGCGCAGAAAGGGCTAAATGGCCAAGTCACAAAGATCCCCCATTGTTTCGGATAAGTTAAAAGTACGGGATCCACTGGACAGGCAATAGATGGAAGTCTCCCGTTAAGGCCATCCAGTGTGTTCTTTAACGTGCGCAAAGTATGGCTCTCCTGTACACAGAACCACGGCTTTACTTCCCATCATATGGACGGTGGCCTTTCCACTGGTGTTCCCCTTTATGACCGAGGACACGGATAAAATTATCCCTCAAAATTAGCCTCAAATTAGCCATCAAGCAGCTGCTTGCCTCAGAGATCTGACAGGAGCTTGACAATGCTCCACAGAGAAGCTCTGTAAAAAAGGTGAGACCTCACAGGATTATAAAAAATAAAATAATAAATATTCCCTCAAGCAACTGCTTGCCACAGAGGTCTGACATGATGAGCCTGTCAGTTCATTCACCACAGTAGAAGGTCTAAGAAGATGGCGGGACCTCAGCAGGAAAACGTCATAAACGTCCATGCCTTACCAGGGGCTCGAACCTAGGTCCCTTAGATCAGTAGTCAAGCTCGCTAACCACTCGCCACGCGACAAGAAAGAAAACACCCATGACTTATCTTGGAGTCTATCATGTGTCTCTCTGTTCAATAGCCAAGCACGCCTGAATTGCGGAACAGCGTTAATCGGAGATAAATCTCGACACTGATAGTTAGGGGACTCGAAACTGAGAACGGCAGATTACGAGCCTACAGTTCTACCGAGAGCCAACTCCTTCCCCTTCTTCCGAGAAAGGAGGAGGAAGAGAAAATTAAGCTTCAAGGAAAGATAAATTCTGAAAGAGCAAAAGGATTGGTTAGATAACATCGAGCTTAAAGTAAAGAGAATCAAAGTGAAAGGATGTGTACCAGTCTATCTGAAGAAATTCTGTTACAGCAAAACGACTCGAAACGTAAGAGGAAGGTATGAAATATAGATCCTGAAGAGATAAAAGAGGTTAAACGATACAACAGCAATACAGATGAATGAATCGGGGGCATTTCAGGAAGTGGAAAAAGTAAGAAGAAAGGATTGACACAGAAAGGATTAAGGCGAAAAACAAGAGAAAGAAATTGTTTGATTTTCAGCCAAGTTGTCATGATACGTGGTTGAAAATAAAACAATTGATTCCTATTTTTTTGTAAATTTTCTGAGTGAAAATAAATGAGAGATTAAATGCAGCATTTAAATAATATAAGTACTGGATAGAGAAATGGAAACAGTTTCATGTTATCTCAATAGAAAATCACGTTCAGAGCTAAATAACTTCTTCAATATGATTTTCAATTAAAAATATGTCTAAAGATAAAAAATTCAATCAAATCAATATAAATCTCGACTTTAAACAATATTTGTTCAGCATTCAAAGAGTTATAAAAGCTGTAATATTTAACAAAATGCAAAAAATGACCACGAAATTTAGTAACAACAGAATAAGAGACTCTCCTAGAGTCATTTCTGATCTATTAACCTGTTTGAATTAAATTTTGGGGTCATTTTTTGCATTTTGTCAAATATTCCAGCGTTTATAACTCTGAATACTGAAACATTGTTTAAAATCGAGATTAAGATAGATTTGAATATCCTTAATTTATCTTTAGATTATTTTATTAAAAATCATGCTGAAGAAGTTATTGAGATCTGAATGTGATTTTCTATTGAGGTAACATGAAACGGTTTCCATTTTTGTCCAGTACCTATATATATGTATATACACCGATCAGCCAAAACATTAAAACCACCTACCTAATATGAATGTTGGTCCTCCTCTCGCCTCCAAAGGAACTCTCACCCGATGAGGCATAGATTCAACGAGATGTTGGTAGGTGTCGCTTGATATTTGGTACCATGGCTGCAATAGCAAATCCTGCAGTTCCCGTAAATTATGTGGTGGTGCTGTTGCTCGTATCCGTTTCTCCAATTCAAATCACAAATGCTCGATGGAATTCATGTCCGGCGAATTTGGGGGCCATGGCAATAAATGGAATTCCTCATCATGTTCTAGGAACCATTCCTGAACCTTCGTCGCAATGTGACATGGGGCATTGTCTTGTTGAAAGACGTTATCTCCGCCAGGGAATACAGCTGCCATAAAGGGGTGTATTTGGTCAGCCACGATGTTCAGGGTGGTGACAAACAGTTAGAGTTTGCTCCACAGAGATAATTGATGCAAGTGTTCCTCAAGAAAATATTGCTCAGACCATCACAGTCCCACCAGCCGCCTGGATCCGTCCCACAGTGCATCCAGGTGAGGCTTCCACGGGTAAACGTCGCACACGAGCTCGTTCGTCCACATGGTGTAACAGAAAATGGGATTCGTCTGACCATGTGACCTTCTTCCAGTCTTCTATGGTCCAATGTCGATGATTGCGTGCTCACTGCAAGTGTTGACGATGGTGAACGGCTGAGAGCATAAGGCACACGAATGAATCTGTGGCTGCGGAGACACATGTTTAAGAGCTTACGATGAACTGTGTGTTCATCGTAATTACAATACAAATATGTTTAGTATCGTAATTACAATACAAATATACAATAGTGTTTATTACATCGTAATTACAATACAATAAACACATTGTTCATCGTAAGCCTTCACCACAATTGAAATTGTGGGTAATGCCAGACACAGTAGCCCTCCTGTTGCTGCGGACAAGATGAGATATCCTGCGCTGACCTCTGGCATCAATGAAGCGTGGATGGCCCAAGCCTTGTCGACGGCTCGAAGTGTAACCTATTTCGGACCATTTTTCATAGGTACTAACTACTGCATAGCGTGAGCAGCCTATCAGCGTCGTTGTTTCGAAGATGCTCTTACCAAGGCGTCTTGCCAGAACGATCTGACCTTTGTCGAAATCAGATAAATCCTTTGCTTTTCCCATGTTAAGACGAAACAAAATACTGGCTGCGAGAGCTCTGACCCAGGGATTATATATATATATCATTCGTGACCTTGGCACGTGGCACTGATTGGCTGCACGTGCGCTTCTTTGCATAACGCAGAGGTGGTTTTAATGTATTGGCTGATCGGTGTATATACGTAGTAGTGATAATTCATTTTGGTCAGACGGATTCTGACTAATTCCTTCCAAAAATGCGTGTTGACGCTGTGTTCGGAAGCTTTCCAGCAACACGCTGATTAGAAGCACGTTGAATTAATTGTTGAAAAAAATAAAATAAATACCCCCTCAAGCAGCTGCTTGCCACAGAGGTCTGACAGGAGCCTGTCAGTTTATATGCCATAGTAGACGGTCTAAGAGGATGGCACGACCTCAGCAGAAAAACGACACAAACAGCCATGCCTTACCCGGGGCTCGAGAAAGTTACTTAAAAAAAAAAAACTTTTCCCACCTCAAATTTCCTAGATACTTGACCTCCTGGTTTCAAAATTTCGCAAGAGGGTTTCTTCTTGTACCACTTCCCCGCCCTGCCCACGGTCAGTAGGGGACACCGATGGGCTTGGAAAGGCCGCCGTCCGTCGGATGGGACGTTAAGTCGTGGCCCCGTGTGCGGGAGAGCCATACCCTGTGCACGTTAAAAAACACGCTGGATGGCCTTGACGGGAGGCTACCATCTGTCTTCCAACAGCTGCTCCAGTGGGTCCCCTCCCCCAATCTTCTCTGAGCCTTCGGGGTATATGTGACCTGCCCATTTAGCCCGCGGTGTGCAAAAAGTACCGCTCAGAGGTGAAACAACCCAACCTTGTACCACTCGATTTGCGTTAAAAATTCAAGTCTCTACCTATCACGGAATCCAACTTCGGATCATTTACCCCACTAACGTTTTTGTTTTGTGATTCAGAATTTGACATTTTTCGATTCACCCGTAACGTTTCAAATTCTTGCTGCCCTAAAATTTTTCTGCAGATTTCTTGTTGCCACCACGTCTACGTACGTTTCAAATTCTTGCTGCCCTAAAATTTTTCTGCAGATTTCTTGTTGCCACCACGTCTAGTTTTAAAAATTCGAATCTGTTAAATTTTTTTACCATCATGGGGTCTCGAGGGGAGTGGTATGGTGAGACTCTTATGACCCCCCTTCCCCTCCCCTTCCCCACACCCTCCGTCTACATGATTGGAACAGGGGTGCTGTACTGATATCACATTTGCTTATGGAAAAATAACTTATTGGACAGTAGGATCACAAAGAACGCGTAAAAATGTAAAATAAAAGATGTGTTAGTTGCGGAACCAAACGCAAGTATATGATTTCTCGTTACGAATAGATACGTATAGTTAAAAAAAAGTCCTACTTCAAATGAATTGAGTAGACTTGGAATAAAAAAATAGAGTTGCTAGAATTAGTATTAAGAAACTGAATTCATGAGATAAGTGTTCACTACTATACAGGTTCGAATCAGTGGAATAGTTATTAAACTTTATATACATACATCATTAATCTTTCCTAAGTCAGAAACAAAATCTGTTTTTTTTCCATCCAAAACTTAAGAAAATAATAATTTATTACCTAAATGCAAAATGCACATTGAAAACAATACCCACAGATGATATACAACAAATCTAAATCTATATAATAAAAGAAGGTGTCTGTCTGTGGCAGCCATAGCTTACCGCGAAATCAACGTACACGCTCCAAATTTTCAGAGAACGTTTCAGGTTGTGGTCCGGATCGCAGTGCCAAATTTCAGGTCGAAAGTCTAAAAGGTAGGCTTGCTAGAAGCAAAAATATTTACCATGCTGTTCTGACAAGAAAGGAGAATCGCTATCAAATTTACTGTTGCCATTTATTGCTCCCTAACTGTGAAAGTAAAGAGTTAAAATAGCATTTAACTCTTCTGCTGCAAATCTGATGCCGTTGCCAGATTCCCGACATTTCCAAAAGCATTATTTAGGCGTTCTATTGCAGCTAGGGACCTAATTTTCTACCCAAAAATGGGGTCGGGCAGGGGGAATCCACGTACGAAATTTGGGACCTTTCCGTGACGTACGTCGGGAATTACAGAATGCTAAAATCTGACGAAATATCTCGATCGTTTGCCACGGACTCTGAGCGCGCATGCTGTGTCAACAATGATCTTTGCAACACCGGGAAATTCTTCATGTTCAAACTATGTAAAATGTCGGGGGATGGGGACTACTGACAAAACTAATCTTTAGTGCAGGAAACAATAAAATATGCAAATTAAAAGTGAGACACGAGTTGTCACAATTTGTGTAGAAACGAAGCCATGGGCCAAGTGGGAACCTGATTTTTAAACTAATCACTGGAGCACACGGGGGACGCTGTGCAGGAAATTTGGGCCGTGCCAACGAATATCACGGGAGTGTTATGAAAATATTTTAGAGGAAAATAAATATTTGCATATTGAACTCTAAATAAAATTTTGAAAATCCATTTATGTACCAAATAAAAATTATTTAAATTCCGTTGATAATCTCCACACCATATTTAGATTCCATATTGTATATTTGAATATATCCATGCGAAATATAAAGTAATAAGAAAAGATTCTTGGGACCATTTTTTCAACAAATCAAAATTTGCATAAAACATGCCTAAGGTAACCTGCAAGTTTGTCTGCATTAGTTTTCCACTTTAAATTAGAATTAGGCACAACACCCAAACATAACTTTAAGAATAAAATCTGCCATGTCCCGAAAATAAATTTCCGTTACCAAATATGGTTCACCTACTCCTCAGAGCATTTTTGATTCGACTGTGGTGTATCGTAAGACTAACCTCTACGCTTTTCGTACAAGAACTACTTTATATGGAGATAAGTTAAAATAAAATTCTTTATGGTCGTAAAAACAGGATGACAGGGAATCAGAAATATTTCTTTGGAGACAAGAAATGGAACTAGTTTGTCGCCAAACATATCTTAAATGCACTCAAGGTGCAAATACACGAGAGTTAAAATGCGAAAAGTTCTTGAATGCTCATAAATATTCAGCCAAGAACCCGCTCTCTAGTCTGGTTCATCGCTAAGTACGTTTTTTTGTCACTGTGATACGTCGTAGACACTTTTAAGTGATATTCAGGTGTTCGGATAAAATGAGCGTCGTATTTCTCGAGATCGTTATCATCCATGGGATTGACTGGCATCTAGGGAGGTCCCGGAGAAACCTTGGCCTTCTATCTGTGACACTTCAAGTACACGTGTTCAGCATGAGGTCATGGAGGAAATAGCTCGAGGACAAAACACATGGTGCATCGGTATCTGCCAATCTTTGATGCATTAGACAGTTTAACGATGGTGGGCGTTTCGATGCGCAAACAGAAATAAAAAATTAGTATCTTTTTAATACGGAGCTTCAAAAAGATAAAAATAAAACGAAATTGTTAAATATTTTATTATTTTGATTATGAAAGAAAGAGGGATTGAATTGTATTACCTTTGAGCGGCACTTTTTTGCACACCATGAGCTAAATGGCCAGGTCACATGGACCCTGAAGGCTGAGAGTAGGTTGGGGAAGGGACTCACTGGAACAGCTGTTGGCAGATGAATGGTAGCTTCTCGTCAAAGCCATCCAGCGTGTTCTTTAACGTGCACAGGGTATGGCTGTCCCGCACACCGGGCGACGGTTTACAGTCCCATCCGACGGACGGCGGCCTTTCCAAACCGACAGGTGTCCCCTACTGACCGTGGGCATGGCGGGGAATTTTGCGGAGATAAATCTCAACGCTGACCCAGCTGGGACTCGAACCTGAAAACTCAGATTACGAGTCTGGCGCGCTACCGACTGATCCTCCGACCTCCTGATGACATATCAGTGCTCTGACATGTTATCAGGAGGTCGGGGATTCAGATCCCGCCCGATTAATGAAACTTTTGCCTCTGTGCGAATTTAATATATATCACCTACAGTTGTTCACCAGTGATTGTCTATTATTCTTACCTTCTTCTTCGCATGGTCCTACACATCGACCGACATCCACTTCAGTCTCGTAAGGTGAGTCTTGAAAATACAAAACGGCGTTATCCATCCTAGTGCAAGCAGCAGGGGTGGGAATGCAGTGACACTCTTCAATTACCTCCACATCGACAGGCCCCTCCCTCAAGTGGTGATGCTCCACCTGGATTTTCTTCGGTTCGCAGTGCTGTCCTAATTCGCATTCCTGGCGGATGTGGCTCGTTGATAAATTATGCGTCATGTCCTGAAAGTGTAACGTTAATTTAATATTTATTTTTAAAAAAATTGATACATTAAATTGCGACTTTTCAGTTGTTATCGGTGGTTAATTCATTGCCCTATCAAAATATTAAGAAAATTTCCATGTTATGTCAATAGGAATCCAACTTCGAAGCTCTGTAACTTTTTAAACAAGCATTGAGCGCAAAAATGTGACTGAATATAAATTGAGGACCGTAACCGAATCTATTTACATCTCGATTTTCAACTATATTCGTTCAGTATAGCAAGAATTATGGAAGCTGGAGTAGCTAAAAATAAATTAAATACCCCCTCAAGCAGCTGCTTGCCAACGAGGTCTGACAGGAGCCTGTCAATTTATATTCCATAGTAGAGGGTCTGTGAGGATGGCAGAACCTCAGCAGAAAGGAGCCTGTCAGTTTATATGCCATAGTAGAGGGTCTGTGAGGATGACAGGACCTCAGCAGAAAGGAGCCTGTCAGTTTATATGCCATAGTAGAGGGTCAGTGAGGATGGCAGGACCTCAGCAGAAAGGAGCCTGTCAGTTTACATGCCATAGTAGAGGGTCTGTGAGGATGGCAGGAGCTCAGCAGAAAGGAGCCTGTCAGTTTATATTACCATAGTAGAGGGTCTGTGAGGGTGGCAGGAGCTCAGCAGAAAGGAGCCTGTCAGTTTATATTGCCATAGTAGAGGGTCTGTGAGGATGGCAGGACCTCAGCAGAAAGGAGCCTGTCAGTTCATATTGCCATAGTAGAGGGTCTGTGAGGATGGCAGGACCTTAGCAGAAAGGAGCCTGTCAGTTTATATTGTCATAGTAGAGGGTCTGTGAGGATGGCAGGAGCTCAGCAGAAAGGAGCCTGTCTGTTTACATTGCCATAGTAGAGGGTCTGTGAGGATGGCAGGAGCTCAGCAGAAAGGAGCCTGTCAGTTTATATTGCCATAGTAGAGGGTCTGTGAGGATGGCAGGAGCTCAGCAGAAAGGAGCCTGTCAGTTTATATTGCCATAGTAGAGGGTCTGTGAGGACGGCAAGGAGCTCAGCAGAAAGGAGCCTGTCAGTTTATATGTCATAGTAGAAGGTCTGTGAGGATAGCAGGACCTCAGCAGAAAAACGACACATACATCTATGCCTTACCCGGGGCTCGAACCCAGGTCCCTTAAATCAGTAGCCAAGCACGCTAACCACTCGGCCACGGGACGACCTGATTTTATAAAAAATCATTCCTAATATTCAACTAATCATTGCGCAATCTTCTAAAATGTATGCATTTTATTAGATGATTGAAACAATACTTATTTAGGTTGTAATTAATTTCTGAAGTAAAAATCTTATGAGCATTACTGTAGTGAAATATTCTAGTTTTTAATACACTTTAAATAACAAATATTTTTGAAAATCGAGATTTAAATACAGTTGATTATGATTTTTAATCAATCTTCAGTCACATTTTACCATTAAATACATATTTTAGAAGTTATAGGGTTTCGAAGTTAGATTCCCATTCATATAACACGGAAATTATCTAGTATTTGGTCCGGGTTTTCACCCATTCCAAATAAATTTATTCACCACTCGATTTTAGGCCTAAAGAAGCTATATTCGAAACGTTTTATGGAGAAATGCTTCTGGGGATAACGGTCTTAATTTAAGCTCCCAAACTCTTGATTCATGAGAATATCCGTTCAGTATTGCAAGAGTTATAGCAGCTGGAACATTGAGCCTCGGTGTTTTAATTCATAAGAACTTACATCAAAATTATTAATATTAATTTATATGTAAATAAAAACTCTTATATCCTGCTATTTACCAGCGTTGAGATTTATCTCCGCGCAAAACTCCCCGGCCCTGTCCACGGACAGTAGGGGACACCGATAGGCTTGGAAAGGCTGCCGTCCGTCGGATGGGACGTTAAGCCGTGGCCCCGTGTGTGGGACCCTGTGCACGTTAAAGAACACGATGGATGGCTTTGACGTAAGGCTACCATCTGTCTCCCAACTGTTGTTCCAGTGGGTTTCCTCCCTCAACCTTCTCTGAGTCTTCGGGGTTCTTGTGACCTGGCCATTTAGCCCATGGTGTGCAAAAAAGTGCCGCTCAGAGGTAAAACAACCGAACTCAACAACCTATTGTTTACTATAATTTGGGTTGGATTGATTGTTTCACCTGTGAGCGGCACTTTTGTGAACACAATGGCTAAATTGGCTGGTCACAAGAATCTAAAGGGCTCAGAGAAGATTGAGAAATGCGATCCATTAGAACAGTGGTTATCAACCTTCTTGGCGACACATTTCTGAAATAGTCCACATACGGCGACACACCTGTGGTAAAAAGTAAGCTTTTTTTGTTTTATTATATCTTAAAATTCAGTTTATTTAAACAAAAAGGCATTTTAAACAGAACATTTGGCGAAAAACAGAATCAGAGTAAGAAATTCCAAGAAGTACTAAAGTCTAATTTGTCACTTTGCATTGTCCTTTTCTTTAATTTTTCGGGGCATATCTGGTCCTTCGACGTCGCGACAAACCGTTTGATAGCCACAACATTAGGAAACTGTTAGCAGACAGAAATAAATTTTAAACTTAAATCATCTACCATGTTCTTTAATGTGCACAAGGTATGGCTTTCCTGCACACAGGATCACGGCTCTATGTCCCATCCCACAGATAGCAGCCTTTCCAAGCCAATCGATGTTCCCTTTCTGACCGAGGACAGGTACGGGGAGGGGGGGTTAGCGGAGATAAATCTCAGTGGCTCAGATGGGACTCGAACTTGGGAACTGCAGATTACAAGCCTGGCATGCTAGCGAGTGAGCCTACGATGACGTCACTACGAAAGTAGTAAATGAATTCAAACAGGGCTATTACATGAATCGGTAATCTTTCATGAGAATTGTGACCTACTTAGTATTAATACAAAAAAAATATATTAATGTGACTCAACCAACGCTTGAAACGCAAATGAAAGGCCAGAACCTGACCTGAAAAAATAGAATTAATTATTTGATTTAGCAAACTGGGATGGAAGCCACGACTTGAACGTGATTCGCTTAAGGCTTTAAACAAGTTGACTGTTATGGTAATGTGTGTGCTTACGGTAAATTTCTTTTTTTCTTTTGTCTAATATCTAACGAAGAGGGTTGGGTTGTTTTACCTCTGAGCGGCACTTTTTTGGACACCATGGGCTAAATGGCCAGGTCACATGGACCCCGAAGGCTCAGAGAAGGTTGGGGGAGGGGACCCACTGGAACGACTGTTGGGAGACAGATGGTAGCCTCCCGTCAAGGCCATCCAGCGTGTTCTTTAACGTGCACAGGGTATGAGTCTCCCGCACACGGGGCCACGGCTTAACGTCCCATCCGACGGACGGTGGCCTTTCCAAGTCCATCGGTGTCCTCTACTGACCGTGGGCGGGAAATTTTGCGGAGATAAATCTCAACGCTGACCAAGCTGGGGCTCGAACCTGGGAACTACAGATTACGAGCCTGGCACGCTACCGACTGAGCCACCCCCGCCCGTGTAACGAAGAGAGTTTGCTTGCGTGTTGGTGTGTTGGTGTGTCTGTCCGCTTATTCTCGCGGCACCCATAAGAGCTAGAAGCATCAAACTTTTCATGAGCATTCCCTTCACCCAGGGAAAGAGCATAGGTTATGTGCAAATGTGCTGGGGTCAACCAAAACTGGAGTGTGAATTTTTCGAAATCCCCATAGACTTAACATTAATAACAGTTAAAAACCGGTGTTTCTCATAGGCTTAGCAGCTATTCAAAATCACGTGAGGAGTGCCATCTGCTGAAACTTTGGAGAGATTCAGATTTTCCCTAAAGAGAAGGAGAAAAATTTTATCGAGTAGTGGGGGGGGGGGAGGGAGGACGGATGGATTTTAATGCCAAATGAAAACTTGCAAAGTTGTCAGTGCCATCCATTGTCTACTTTAGAGTAACCTTTCTCAACGTGGGGTACACGGTGAATATTTTGGGGGTACGCCGTGAGAGCTCAAAAGTCGCTAAGTTGGCAACACTGCTATGCAAAAAATGTCATTTTTTATGTTCTGTGGATTATCGATATATGTAATTTATGAATACAAAATTTAATGTGTATATATATATATGTTTTATTTTATTCCCATTGATATACTATAACTATAGTTTTATCTATCTGTACAAGGGGTACGCCAGTTACATACACATTTCCAGGGGGTACGTGAAGCATAAAAGGTTGAGAACCGCTGATCTAGAATGTTTGAGACCCCAGCAACGTCGGGTAAACCTGTAGTAGTTCATAATATTCTTCAGTTTTGTTACGCCTGCCAATCCATAGGCTTTTGTCATCACCGTTGGTTGCTGCATAATTCAAGTATGAAGCGAACTTGGTGAGTCCATAGTGGTAAAAAAAGAACACAGGGACGAATCGAAACTAGCCTGAAACCTTTCGAAAACGATTATGTTGGTCATTCTGTGTAAACTTCGAGGCCTGAAAAATATGAAAGTTTTACCACAATATATATGTTATAGTCAAAGACCAAAATTTGACAATTCTGATTGTCAAATTTCTGATAAATTATTTTAATATTTTCAATTAATTTCTTTTTCAATTCTGATTGGGCCAACTCGATAACAGCCTCAATGACCGTGGACAATATGGAAAATGACTTATCAATGATAACATCACTGGCGTAACCAAATGACGTGGGGATCTTGAACAGCGCTGCACACCCATTTGAGAGCCTAAACTTATTAGCACATTTTTTAATGGCCTGCATTGTTTTCAAAGGCATTTGCATTCTCTCTAATATTTTGAAAAAATATTAATGACTTAGAGAATCACGGCATCATTATATATAAGAAAGAGTTGGGTTGGGTTGTTTTACCTCTGAGCGGCACTTTTTTGCACACCATGGGCTAAATGGCCAGGTCACATGGACCCCGAAGGCTCAGAGAAGGTTGGGGGAGGGGACCCACTGGAACAGCTGTTGGGAGACAAATGGTAGCCTCCCATCAAGGCCATCCAGCGTGTTCTTTAACGTTCACAGGGTATGGCTCTCCCGCACACGGGGCCACGGCTTAACGTCCCATCCGACGGACGGTGACCTTTCCAAGCCCATCGTTGTCCCCTACTGACCGTGGGCAGGGCGGGGAATTTTGCGGAGATAAATCTCAACGCTGACCCAGCTGGGACTCGAACCTAGGAACTACAGATTACGAGCCTGGCGCGCTACCGACTGAGCCACCCCCGCTCCTATAAGAAAGAATAAGGCTTTTTTTGCCGTTAGGTTTTTTAACACATGTATATAGGTTAGGCACTGAAATGTGCTCTTTACATGATCGTAGAAACCGAGCACTTTTGACTATACTCAGCATGCTGTTCAGTACAGTCATGTAAAGTGTAAGAAAAATGCCCGAAATTAACCATTGATGTGCAGAAAAATAAAAACTTTGAATTAGTTTAATAAAAAAAAAAACTTTGAAAATTGTTTCCTTATATTTAGTACTCACATTTACCTGTAATAACTCCATTAAGAAAAGGGAATCATTCACAGCTTCTGGACTCAGATGACGCCTCTGCAGTTGATGAGATTTATTCCTTTTGTGGTGTCCGCACGATCTGTGGCAAGTGCCAATATCTACAAAGTGTTCTTTACCTTCTAAATCTGAAAATATATATATATAAAAATTAGAGTAAAATAATATATCCAAAAACGCAACATCTAACTGGCGATATCACAAGACCACCAATGTTCAGAACTAGATTCGAGAAGTGAATCCGTTAGCCAGATGATAGAAGAAAGACGGAAACTTCTCGTCACAGCCATCCAGGATATCTCTTAATGTTCATAGTGTACTTCTATTGCATGCCTCAGTGCTTCCATCTGAGAGACTGCCCCTCTTTCCAAGCCCGTCGATGTCCACTTTTTACAGCAGGAATTTGCAGAGAAAATATCAACGCAATCATATTTGAAACAAGAGTCTGTTAGTGCCTAACGGTTCTTATAATGGTAAGGACAGACCCGGATCTAGAAAACAATCGAGGGAGGGGCAAGAAACACAATCGAGTCAAAAAAATGTGAAAGGTGGGGGGGGGGGGCGCAAGACAATTGATTTGCAATGCAGTATAACATTTCCACCTCTGTTTTATGTGATTTAAAAAAATTTCTTGAAAAATGCATGGATATCATCATCATCATCCTCAAGCAGCCATGGGCTACGGAGGTCCAACCAGACCGTGCAATTTAGTTCTCCAAGCAAGTCTATCCTGAGCTACATCTACTGCATCTGGCCACTGCACACCAATTCTAACAAGGTCCTGTTTGACATTGTCTGCCCACCGCATCCTAGGTCTCCCCTTCTTTCTGAGGCCTTTAGGCACACTGTTCATAACCCTATTCGCCAATCTATAATTATTCATACGGGCAACATGGCCAAACCAACGGAGTCTCTCTCTGCACAATATGCTGCTTAAAGGAGGTTGCAAACTCCTTTTCCTAATCTCATCATTAGTTACAAAGTTGAACCACCTAATGCCCAAGATACTGCGTAAGCATCTGGAATCAAAAGCATCTAGTTTCCTGTTATCTTGTTTACAAAGTGTCCAAGTTTCACTACCATAACTAACCCTAGAAAGAACCAAACTATTATACAGTCTAATTTTAGTCTTTAGGTGTATACGCCTATTTCTCCACACTCTCCATAGATTCTTAAAAGTCCCAGCAGCAATCCCTATTCGTCTGTTAATCTCATGCCGCACATCACCATTATCTGTTACATAGCTCCCAAGATAATTAAACTGTGACACCTGCTCAAGACTGCAACCATTCAGATTAACTGAATCACAGCCTGCCTGACCAATTTTCATCACTTTAGTTTTCTCTCTGTTTATAACCAAACCTACTCTACTACCAGTCTCATCAACAGCTCGAATGAAAGAGTTCATCTCATCAACATCATTTGCCAAAAGGGCTAAATCATCAGCATAATCTAAATCAGAAATTTTCGCATCTCCAGCCCATTTAAGGCCAAAATCTTTCCCTAGAAGTGAATTTCGCATAACATAATCAATAACCAAGCTAAAGAGAAAAGGAGACAAAATACACCCTTGTCGAACACCAGAAGTAATGCTAAACCAATTGCTACAAGCCTTACCAACTCTCACACACGACTCAGTGTTATTATAGAGAGCTTTCATTATGTTAACTAACTTGTCTGGTATACCATATGATCTCACAATCAACCACAAATTATGACGATCAACAGAGTCGAAAGCCCTTTTGAAATCAACAAAGCTAGCAACCAAAGGTTTCTGAAACTCTAAACATTTCTCAAGAATCTACCTAAGTGAAAATATCTGATCCACACATCCCCTACCACTTCTGAATCCACATTGCTCATCACGCAATTGACTGTCAACCAGATTCTTAATTCTATTAAGCACAATCATGGAAAGAACTTTACCTGGAGCAGAGAGAAGTTTAATATTTTTTTGCCTCTTTTACCCTTACTCGCATACCAGAAGGGGGAACATGGTCTCCTTGCCCCCTCCTAAGTTCGGCCTGGGTAAGAGTTGGGTTGTTTTACCTCTGAACGGCACTTTTTTGCACACAACGGGCTAAATGGCCAGGTCACATGGACTCCGGAGGCTCAGAGAAGGTTGGGGGAGGGGACCCACTGGAACAACTATTGGGAGACAGATGGTAGCCTACCGTCGAGGTCATCCAGCGTGTTCTTTAACGTGCACAAGGTATGGCTCTCCCGCACACGGGGCCACGGCTTAACGTCCCATACGACGAATGGCGGCCTTTACAAGCCCATCGGTGTCCCCTACTGACCGTGGGCAGGGCTGAGAATTTTGCGCAGCCCTGGGTAAAAAGAATATAAATTATTAGTATTTTATGTCAATAATGAATGAACACCCGTGGTTGTCGGCATTCCCTTTCCCTGAGAGAGAAATACTTAAGGGCTAGAGCAGCACCTTTTCGTTCTCCGAATGGGGAAAATGAGACAAATCGGACTATGGCGTGGCCATGTGACCGCCATCCACACCTTAACTTGTTGCTCTGAAAGGATAAGATGACCTTCTGAATGTCGATCTCACCATGCAAGCGAAATTCAGTTGACAAGCTTAAGTCCATCCCTACCCTCGCCCATTAATTACCCTTCTCCAGGGGGCGGGGGTGGCTCAGTGGGTAGCGCGCCAGACTCGTAATCTGTAGTTCCCAGGTTCGAGTCCCAGCTGGATCAGCGTTGAGATTTATCTCCGCAAAATTCTCCCGCCCTGCCCACGGTCAGTAGGGGACACCGATGGGCTTGGGAAGGCCGCCGTCCGTCGGATGGGACGTTAAGCCGTGGCCCCGTGTGCGGGACAGCCATACCCTGTGCACGTTAAAGAACACGCTGGATGGCCTTGACGGGAGGCTACCATCTGTCTCCCAACAGCTGTTCCAGTGGGTCCCCTCCCCCAACCTTCTGTGAGCCTTCGGGGTCCATGTGACCTGGCCATTTAGCCCATGGTGTGCAGAGGGTGCCGCTCAGAGGTAAAACAACCCAACCCAATTTGACGCGAAGCGTATATCCTTTGATAGCTCTTTCCATTGATAAGTTCATTCACAGCTTTCCACTGTTAACGTATTATTCACAACTTACTACGCCATTCATAAAGTAGGCGACGGCAGTATCCCCTGAAAATTTCGGACGCTTTTGGAGGGATCACTACCGACCCACAGCAGCTAGGAATCCGATCTGTTATCCCAAAAGGGCTAGAACTAAGTGGGACTATCCCACCTAATTTGCGACCGATCGCTCGAGGAACCACTGGGAAACTGAGAATATTTGTCACCGATGATGTCACACGTTCAAGTTCAATGTAATATTAGATCATGGTGAAATTACCCTCCAATAAGGGGCTCCCTACACCAATGTGTCCTCCTGACGGTGGGGCGGGGGTGGCTCAGTCGGTAGCGCGCCAGGCTCGTAATCTGTAGTTCCCAGGTTCGAGTCCCACTGGAAGGAATCTCCGCAAAATTCCCCGCCCTGCCCACGGTCAGTAGGGGGTACCGATGGGCTTGGAAAGGCCGCCGTCCGTCGGATAGGACGTTAAGCCGTGGCCCCGTGTGTGGGAGAGCCATACCCTGTGCACGTTAAAGAACACGCTGGATGGCCTTGACGGGAGGCTACCATCTGTCTCCCAACAGCTGTTCCAGTGGGTCCCCTCCCCCAACCTTCTCTGAGCCTTCGGGGTCCATATGATCTGGCCATTTAACCCATGGTGTGCAAAAAAGTGCCGCTCAGAGGTAAAACAACCCAACCTCCTGACCATCTGCCTGCCGTCCATCCACCCAGGAATTATGGCTACCGCATATCTGTAAAAATCAAACGGTACCTTCGACACCTCTTGATTTCTAGCACATTACTCTGACCCCTATTTGACCTCGAATGCGACACAAGAGCTGAAAATCCCCCTCATTTCAGAGTTCTACTGCAGGAAATAGACCAATTTACCAATTTTTAACTCTCCATGGCGGGTATATTGGGATTTGTACTTTGACCCCTAAGGACCCATTGCATCCAAAATTTGGCATAATTTCTGAGATCTACGATTCAAAATACCTCTAGACACCAATTTTAGCTCTCTACCACTGGTACATCTATATTTGATCTTTGACCTCGAAAAACCCATCACAACCAAAATTCACCAACATTTCCAAGATCTACGATCCAAAATACCCCCAGGAACCAATTTTTTACTCTCTACCATCGACAGATCTAAATTTGATCGTTGACCTCGAAGGACCATCCAAATCCAAAATTTCTTAACGTTTCCTACATCTACCGACCAAAATACCCCTAGACACCAATTTTCACGTTTCTAGCTATCACTGGTAGATCATCGTTTGACTTCTTCGTTACTTCTATTTGACCTTGAAGGATACGTCGAAGGTCAAATTTCGGATTTTTCCCGAGATCTGCGATTCGGTTTACACCTGAATGAAAATTTTCAGAGCTCTACCATTTCTGCATCATAGGTAGATTAGCGTGATCCCTTGTCAGTCAGCCATCAATCACTCCCAATAGTTTGTTTACTGAATGGGCAAATTATTATATATACTCCAATAACAATATGCAAAGCAGAAGTATCGCGTCCAGTCACGTGGGACGCTGAAACTGGCAATGCCTATAAATAGAGCAGGTCTCTATCTATTGGAAAAAAGTCATGGATAAGTAATCATGAGTAAAGGTAGTGATGTGAGTTTGACCATGGCCAGATAGTAGGTGCGAGGAAGGCCGGTTATTCAATCACTGCAACTGCTGAACTGTTGGGATTTCCAAGTCGGACCGTCGCACGTGTATACCAAGAATACTTGAAATACGAAAAACTTCTAACCAGCGGGATAAATGTGGACATGAACGTGCGATTGACTCTTAAGGTGATCGCAGACTGTCCCACATTGTTACAAGCAGATAACGTCGGAATTGAATGAGGGCGCTTCCACAAGCTTATGACAAAGACTAAACCGTCGTACCATGGGAAAAATATAATAGTTGACGTCCACATCGTGTCCCCTTGTTGACTCCAAGGCACTGAAAGATTAGGCTGCAGTTTGCAAAGTCCTATCGCAACTGGAGTGTGGAGAACTGGAAACACATCATCTAGTCTGACAAATCACGGTTTCAACTCTATCTCGCCGATGGGAGGTTGCCTGTATGGCGTAAACTACACGAAGCGATAGACCCAGTTTGCCAAGTTGGGGTCATAGAGGCAGGTGGAGGCTTTGGGTTGTTTTACCTCTGAGCGACACTTTTTTGCACACCATGGGCTAAATGGCTAGGTCACAAGCACCCCGAAGTCTCAGAGAAGGTTGGGGGAAGAGACCCACTGGAACAGCTGTTGGGAGACAGATGGCAGCCTCCCGTCAAGGCCATCCGTGTTCTTTAACGTGCACAGGGTATGGCTCTCCCGCACACGGGGCACAGTTTAATGTCCCATCCGACGGACGGCGACCTTTCCAAGCCCATCGGTGTCCCCTATTGACCGGGGTCAGGGCATACAGTTGGAGGCAGTGTAACAGTTTGGGGTGCGTTTACATGATCTTCCTTGGGGCCCCTAGTACCCATCGAGACCTCTGTCACCGGCACAAGGTATGTGAACATCCTCGCCGACCATTTACACACGTTCGTAACGATTCTCTTTCCAGACCTTGACGCCATCTTTCAACAGGACAACGCCACACCGCATACTTCCCAAGTAGCAACCAATTGGCTCCAGGAGCATTCAAGTGAGTTTACCACACTCGAATGGCCCCCTCGATCGCCGGACCTCAACCCCATTGAGAATTTGTGGAACAAATTGGAAAGATCTGTTCGAGCCCGCCAACGAACCCCCCCCCCCCCCCCCGAAAACTGTGGATGCTCTATAACACCGATCCTCGCTTCATGGGCGGCAATACCACCTCTATGTTTTCAACACCTCATTGATTCCTTACCAAGATGTCTGGCTGCTGTTGTGAGGATAAAGGATGGAGCAACAGGTTATTAGGTAGGGGCATTTAATAATTTATCCATTCAGTGTATATTTGATGATGATTTTTAATAATTGTTTTCGCCAGTTTTGACTACTAGCCTTTTGAAACTAGGGAATTTCTCATGGTCCTTTGCCCATTTCCCTAGATCCTGCCCTTAGTCTATATATTCTATCCATTTCGCTAACTGTGCAGCTTATAAGCGTTTTCCATGAGTCAGAACAACGTATATTTGCCTTTATGTTATTGAAAGACGTTTTGATAAGTAGTAGATTTTGATGGGTTGGGTTGTTTTACCTCTGAGCGGCACTTTTTTGCACACCATGGGCTAAATGGCCAGGTCACATGGACCCCGAAGGCTCAGAGAAGGTTGGGGGAGGGGACCCACTGGAACAGCTGTTGGGAGACAGATGGTAGCCTCCCGTCAAGGCCATCCAGCGTGTTCTTTAACGTGCACAGGGTATGGCTCTCCCGCACACGGGGCCACGGCTTAACGTCCCATCCTACGGACGGTGGCCTTTCCAAGCCCATCGGTGTCCCCTACTGACCGTGGGCAGGGCGGGGAATTTTTGCGGAGATAAATCTCAACGTTGACCTAGTGTTATGCGCTGATTTTACATCAGGCATAACGATTCATTTTTCTTAAATTAATTTCTTGCTAGATTGGGATTTTTTCTTTTTTCTCACACAAAGGGGACTAACAAAGGGAAACACGTCAGGAGTGGGCGGAAATCGCAGCTGCAGCGAGGGTCACACACACACGGAACACCCAACGCCAGATCTCATGACATTCGATAGCACACGGGCAGCGGATGGCAGACGGAATCACATTTTTCTTCTTGCAGTGAAGGTCCGGCTAGGGGTGCTGACAGTTTTAGTGCTGGGTTCACACGAGAGGCTGTGTCCACCCCCGTAGCAAATGCAGATGCTGGACGCTTGTCCAGTGTTATGTAACGAACGAGGGATCCCGTTCTCCCAGGCGGCGATGTCAACCTCACAGACCCCTGGGGAGAATTTATCTCTCGTGAGTTCTTCTGCAGGTGCTGTGGATGGGTTGCACATACCCTTTTCGTGGGAAATCGAGGGAGAAAAGTCGTGGGAAACTTGTAGCAAGGGGGCAGGGAGGACTGAGTTTTTGGAGAGAGGAGTTGGACTCTAGATTTGGAACAGAGCAGACAGCACTGAGATTTGAGAGAGAGCAGTTGGACGGGACGGCCAGAGCTCGGGGCGGGCCCGATTCAGTATTGGAGGTTGGAATGAGTGGAAGGCAGGACTTTGACTAAACAGCCGTGTGGTTGATGCGTTAACGCAAGGACTTCCCATGAATGAGTGGCTCCCTACAATGAGAAGCAGAGGGAGAGGATAATTTGCCTCCGTAGTTAATTAAGAGAGAGAGGATGATTTGCCTCCTTACGTAAATTGTACCAGTGAAGATCTCTCTCCTTCTCAACCTTCCTACGATGATGCAGTAGACCGCCTCCCTTCGCCGCAGCCAAATTACCCCACCGCGGAGGTGAAGGTCAACAGAGGCTCGTCTCCCTAGCAGCCACAGTACGACGGAGATGTCATCAGCTAAAGCGACGAACTAAGAGAGATGATCCCTACCCGGTGCTGGAGTGACGACGACCTGGCCATAATCTGAGGCAGCTGATCGAGGAGCTGGGCACTTAAAACGGTACGATGACCCTTCCTTTAATTGCTTACCCTTCCTTTCACTAGAAGTTGCTATCTTTAATTGTAGAGTTAGTTGTAAAGGGGTTCCACAATCCGTTTAATTCATTAAGTTCTTTTTGTTTTAAGTTCACGATAAATCATCCATTTTTTTTTATCTAAATGAATTGTTTGCCTGTACTACTAGAGATTGTGTTTCAATAAATATTGTTACCCTTTTATGTTCCCTTAAACCTGAGTTCTGATCATCAGTGTATTTCATTAATAAAAACGTCTTCCCCTAAGGAGACGGCCTGGGATTTTTGCGGCCCGCATTGTTTAATTAAGGTGCTATCCGTAATTGAACAATGTGGGAAACACAACGCCACACATTTAAATTTTATATGTCTAGTTAAAAGTGAATAGTGCTTGCAACCGCGAGGTGCGCACAACACTAGCTGGGACTCGAACCTGGGAACTACAGATTACGAGCCTGGCGCACTACCGACTGAGCCACCCCCGCCCCAGATTTTGATGGAATGATTCACCTAATTTAGTGGTTTTAGATATTTGTGACGATGTTTTCTTGAGTTTTTCTCTGGAAATACTATATTAAATGGAATATAGAGCCCTAAGAGTTTGACCTAAAAAGGTTATGAACCACTGATCCTGTTAAATAAGGTTGTAGTAATATGTATATCTGAATCATAACTTACCTAGACCAATAACTACCAAATTCGACGCTCTAGAACAGCATCGATGATGATTGTGATGATGTCGATGTTGATCAGGTAGTTGGTCATGTTGCAGAAGAATTTCATCTTTGATGCTGTGATGACCTATTTTCTTTTCTGTCGTTAGGTCTTCAAAGGTTTCGTTGTCTTCGGGGTTGTCTTCTTCTGTGGGATGTTTCAATTCTCTCAATGGGGGCACTTGAGGGTCAAAAGAGATCAACGATTTTACATGAACACAAAATGCTTATCTTAAAGTTAAACTGATAACTATACTTTTATAGAGAATGGCTACAGAATATTTAAAACATTGTTTTTTTTTGTACAATAAATTAATTTTTTTGTTTAAATTGTTTTTTCGCTTACTTTAAAAAATACTAAATTTGTTTAGACTGCTGTTGCCAGGAATGATTGATCAGATGGATATAAGAGTAATAATTCCCAAAGGAGATTTTTTAAACTCTTGTGGACTTCAATAAATTTCCATTTGGAATATTTGTGCCAACTTGGCTCAGGGAATGTAATCAAATGTATTTTTTTATTGAGTAAATAAATATTTTATTTTATATATATCATGTTGCATTGTGTTGTTTTTCAAAAATTTCTCTCGGAGGCATACTTCTGAAATAATCAATTTACCGTGACACACGTGTGGTAAAAAACCAATTTTTTGTTTTATTATATATATATCTTAATATTCAATTTATTTCAGCAAAAGCATATATTAAGCCCAACATTTGGCAAAAAACAATAAAAAACATTAAAAAAAATGAGGTAGATGGATACAAAAGATTTTAAAGAAGAACACTGGCGGGTTGAAGGGGCCAGGAAGGAAGGCGCAGATGAACACTGGGGGGGGGGGGGGGGATAATGAAGAGGAATTATTCTGACAATGGGGACCAGAAAAGTGGATGCATAATTTCACATGACATTGGAAAAGAGGATTCCGATACACAGGTGACCAAAGAGAAAGGAGACGCTGACGGACAATGGGTTCAGAGAAGAGTAGTTCACCGACAGTGGGAATAGAAGCTGGGGTTGAGGCAGAAACAATGGGACAGAGAGCAGTTGACAGACGGGCGATGGAACCAGAAAAGAGGATGCAGACAGACACAGAGTACTAAAAATATGACGCAGAAGTTCAAATTAATGTAAGGTCGTGGTGACATTAGTCTACAATAAGGGGCTCTCTACACTAGGTAAAATTAACATATTTTGAATATATTGTAAAATGAATGTATATTTTACATATACATTCATTTTAGCTAGCTATTAAAACCAAGTAGTCAGGGGAAGTGAGAAGAACAGGGGAAAGAGAAAGGAAAGACGAGGTCATCTCTAGCATCTGGTAGTTGCTAGGTTTAATCAGGGGCGTAACTATGGGTTGGGTTGGGGGGGGGAAGATCCCCCCCAAAGCAAATTGGCAAAATTCGAAGTGACGATAAAATACAGGTGAGTTGTGAAAATTGGGATTTTGTTTTTGTATAGTGAAGGAGTTGGGAAAATCGAGGCAACTTGGCCAAGCTAGGGCAGTTGGCAAAATTCGAATCCACTTGGCAAAATACAGGCGAGTTGTAAAAATTGGTTTTATGAAATTAAGGAGAGTTTGAAAAATCGAACCAACTTGGCAAAATCTTGGGAAGTTGGCAAAATTGGAAGTGGCTTGATAAAACTGAGGTGAGATGTAAGAATTGGGATGTTTTCCGTAAAGTTGTGGCGAGTTAGAAAAATCAAGGGGAGTTGGCAAAATTGGAAGTGACTTGGCGAAATTGAGGTTAGAAGTAAAAAAAAATGAGATTTTTTTCTATAAATTTATGACGATTTGACAAAATCAGGTGAGATGTAAAATTTGAGAATTTTCTGATAAATTATCATGATTGTTCAAAGGATTGTGACGAATTGCCAAATTTTAAAATATTTGAGACCCCCCTTCCCTTTCCACTGAACGAAATCCACCGAACATTCTTCAGAGACAAAATAAATTTATTTATTTATTTTCTCAGTGGGCAAAATTTGAAGTGACTTTGTAAAATTGAGGTGAGATATGAAAACTGAGATTTTTTTGTAAAATTATGTGGAGGTGGCAAAATCTAGAGAATTCGCAAAATTTGAAGCCACTTGGTAAAATACAGGTAGTTGTGGAAATTGGGATTGGTTTCCTAAAATTAAGGAGAGTTCGCAATGTTAGAGAGTTTGCAAAACTAAGACAACTCTGAAAAACCTTCAGGAATTTGCAAAATATGGAAAATATTAGAAAATCTTCGTGAGATGGTCAAATTCGAAGTGATTTGGCAAAATGTAAGTGAAATGGAAAAATTTTAGAATTTTCTGCAAAATTATCACGACTAAACAATTTTTGACGAAATGCCAAATTATTAAAGTCCTTCTCCACATTGAACGAAATCCTGGGACGGAATCATGACAGAGACAAAATAAAAATTATGTATTTATTTTTCAGTTGGCAAAATTTGATCTCCGAGTTGGAAAATTTTTTATCTCTCCCCCTCCCCCCAACCATAGTCGCTAAGCCCCTGACTGAATCTATTGAGATATAATTAATATTAATTCAATTAGTATCACAATTATGCCGTGTAAAATCATAATACACAAGCAAGGGGGTGTAAAGGCATAATACATAAGCAGGGGCATGTAAAGGCATAATACATAAGCAGGGGCGTGTAAAGGCATAATACATAAGCAGGGGCATGTAAAGGCATAATACATAAGCAAGGGGGTGTAAAGGCATAATACATAAGCAGAGGCATGTAAAGGCATAATACATAAGCAAGGGGGTGTAAAGGCATAATACATAAGCAGAGGGGGGTGTAAAGGCATAATACATAAGCAGGGGCGTGTAAAGGCATAATACATAAGCAAAGAGGTGTAAAGGCATAATACATAAGCAGAGGGGGGTGTAAAGGCATAATACATAAGCAGGGGCGTGTAAAGGCATAATACATAAGCAGGGGCGTGTAAAGGCATAATACATAAGCAGGGGCATGTAAAGGCATAATACATTAGCAGGGGCGTGTAAAGGCATAATACATAAGCAGGGGCGTGTAAAGGCATAATACATAGGCAAGGGGGTGTAAAGGCATAATACATAAGCAAGGGGGGTGTAAAGGCATAATACATAAACAGGAGCGTGTAAAGGCATAATACATAAACAAGGGGGTGTAAAGGCATAATACATAAACAAGGGGGTGTAAAGGCATAATACATAAGCAGGGGCGTGTAAAGGCATAATACATAAGCAGGAGCGTGTAAAGGCATAATACATAAGCAAGGGGGTGTAAAGGCATGATACATAAGCAAGGGGGTGTAAAGGTACAATACATAAGCAAGGGGGTGTAAAGGCATAATACATAAGCAAGGGGGTGTAAAGGCATAATACATAAGCAAGGGGGTGTAAAGGCATAATACATAAGCAAGGGGGTGTAAAGGCATAATGCATAAGCAGGAGCGTGTAAAGGCATAATACATAAGCAAGGGGGTGTAAAGGCATAATACATAAGCAGAGGGGGGTGTAAAGGCATAATACATAAGCAGGGGCATGTAAAGGCATAATACATAAGCAAGGGGGTGTAAAGGCATAATACATAAGTAGGGGCGTGTAAAGGCATAATACATAAGCAGGGGCATGTAAAGGCATAATACATAAGCAAGGGGGTGTAAAGGCATAATACATAAGTAGGGGCGTGTAAAGGCATAATACATAAGCAAGGGGGTGTAAAGGCATAATACATAAGCAGAGGGGGGTGTAAAGGCATAATACATAAGCAGGGGCGTGTAAAGGCATAATACATAAGCAGGGGCGTGTAAAGGCATAATACATAAGCAAGGGGGTGTAAAGGCATAATACATAAGCAAGGGGGTGTAAAGGCATAATACATAAGTAGGGGCGTGTAAAGGCATAATACATAAGCAGGGGCGTGTAAAGGCATAATACATAAGCAAGGGGGTGTAAAGGCATAATACATAAGCAGAGGGGGGTGTAAAGGCATAATACATAAGCAGGGGCGTGTAAAGGCATAATACATAAGCAAGGGGGTGTAAAGGCATAATACATAAGCAGAGGGGGGTGTAAAGGCATAATACATAAGCAGGGGTGTGTAAAGGCATAATACATAAGCAGGGGCGTGTAAAGGCATAATGCATAAGCAAGGGAGTGTAAAGGCATAATACATAAGCAGAGGAGGGTGTAAATTCATAATACATAAGCAGGGGCATGTAAAGGCATAATACATAAGCAGGGGCGTGTAAAGGCATAATACATAAGCAGGGGCATGTAAAGGCATAATATATAATCAGGAGCGTGTAAAGGCATAATACATAAGCAGGGCCATGTAAAAGCATAATATATAAGCAAGGGGGTGTAAAGGCATAATACATAAGCAGAGGGGGTGTAAAGGCATAATACATAAGCAGGGGCGTGTAAAGGCATAATACATAAGCAAGGGGGTGTAAAGCATAATACATAAGTAGGGGCGTGTAAAGGCATAATACATAAGCAGGGGCGTGTAAAGGCATAATACATAAGCAGGGGCATGTAAAGGCATAATACATAAGCAGAGGGGGTGTAAAGGCATAATACATAAGCAGGGGCGTGTAAAGGCATAATACATAAGCAAGGGGGTGTAAAGGCATAATACATAAGCAGAGGGGGGTGTAAAGGCATAATACATAAGCAGGGGCGTGTAAAGGCATAATACATAAGCAGGGGCGTGTAAAGGCATAATACATAAGCAAGGGGGTGTAAAGGCATAATACATAAGCAAGGGGGTGTAAAGGCATAATACATAAGTAGGGGCGTGTAAAGGCATAATACATAAGCAGGGGCGTGTAAAGGCATAATACATAAGCAAGGGGGTGTAAAGGCATAATACATAAGCAGAGGGGGTGTAAAGGCATAATACATAAGCAGGGGCGTGTAAAGGCATAATACATAAGCAAGGGGGTGTAAAGGCATAATACATAAGCAGAGGGGGGTGTAAAGGCATAATACATAAGCAGGGGCGTGTAAAGGCATAATACATAAGCAGGGGCGTGTAAAGGCATAATACATAAGCAAGGGAGTGTAAAGGCATAATACATAAGCAGAGGGGGGTGTAAATTCATAATACATAAGCAGGGGCATGTAAAGGCATAATACATAAGCAGGGGCGTGTAAAGGCATAATACATAAGCAGGGGCATGTAAAGGCATAATATATAATCAGGAGCGTGTAAAGGCATAATACATAAGCAGGGCCATGTAAAAGCATAATATATAAGCAAGGGGGTATAAAGGCATAATACATAAGCAGAGGGGGGTGTAAATTCATAATACATAAGCAGGGGCATGTAAAGGCATAATACATAAGCAGGGGCGTGTAAAGGCATAATACATAAGCAGGGGCATGTAAAGGCATAATATATAATCAGGAGCGTGTAAAGGCATAATACATAAGCAGGGCCATGTAAAAGCATAATATATAAGCAGAGGGGGTGTAAAGGCATAATACATAAGCAAGGGGGTGTAAAGGCATAATACATAAGCAGGGGCGTGTAAAGGCATAATATATAAGCAGGGGCACGTAAAGGCATAATACATAGGCAAGGGGGTGTAAAGGCATAATACATAAGCAAGGGGGTGTAAAGGCATAATACATAAGCAAGGGGTTGTAAAGGCATAATAAATAAGCAGGAGCGTGTAAAGGCATAATACATAAGCAGGGGCGTGTAAAGGCATAATATATAAGCAGGAGCGTGTAAAGGCATAATACATAAGCAGGGCAGTGTAAAAGCATAATATATAAGCAAGGTTTGTAAAGGCATAATACATAAGCAGAGGGGGGTGTAAAGGCATAATACATAAGCAGAGGGGGGTGTAAAGGCATAATACATAAGCAGGGGCATGTAAAGGCATAATACATAAGCAAGGGGGTGTAAAGGCATAATACATAAGCAAGGGGGTGTAAAGGCATAATACATAAGCAGAGGGGGTGTAAAGCATAATACATAAGCTAGGGGGTGTAAAGGCATGATACATAAGCAGGGGCGTGTAAAGGCATAATACATAAGCAGGGGGTGTAAAGGCATAATACATAAGCAGCACTAAAATGATACTAGATATGGTGATATAGATACATATTAGATGACCACTATCCCCCTTTTTTTTCATAAGGTGCTAGTTTCGATTTACATAGTAATTTTCCGAAGCTATGTACCGTGTAAATCGTGGAATGGGTGTATTGCAAATAAAGAAAAAAAAACCCTACATAAAATATCGACTTTCGCAAAAAGAAATCTGAGAAAAAAAGAAAGACGAAAAAACATGAAATGTCATTCAAATGAAAACGGTAAATGTTAAAGAAAAGCTATTTCACTCAAGAAGGAAAATGTGCACGTTAATCTTCACTGAAGTCTTCCACCACTTTCACCAACGATGAACTAACGACTGGATTTCTTGGAGAAAAGTTTTGCGGTTGGTGGTGTAGCCACTCGTGCACCGCTGTTTTGAATTCGTCAACGGATGTGACGTCATCTTAGTGTTAAACGTCGAAGAATCAAACGAGCAGGGATTTCTCGAAACTGCAGCTCATCGTTAACGATGTTTTACGCTGAACCAACGCTGCTGCAATTTCTTTAATGATAATGTGGCGATTTCTTCGCCTTAGCTCTTCCACTGACGCCGTGTTTCTTATTGTGGTGTCACGAGACAGTGAGCTTGATTGGGACGCGGAGCATCTTCAACACATTGGATAGCGTTCTTGAATTTATCCAGACACTCGTAAACTTTCCTTTGACTCATGCATCGTTCACCAAAGTGAACCAACATTCTAAGATAAATTCCAACCGGTTTTATTCCTTCAGCATTCAGAAATCGAATTGCAGATAGTATCTCTCTCTTGGTGAGGCATGGAGGTGGCTAAGTCGATAGCGCGCCAGGTTCGTAAACTGCAGTTTCCAGGTTCGAGTCCCACCAATGCCATCTTTGAAATTCATATCGGCTAACGATCTTGAATTTATCCCTGCTCTCGATGAGAAAGTGACACCAATGGGCTTGGAAAAACCGCAGTCTCTTGGATGAGACGTTATCCCGTGACTCCATCTTTTGGATGAGACGTTATCTCGTGATTCCGTCTCTTGGATGAGACGTTATCCCGTGACTACCTCTCTTGGATGAGACGTTATCCCGTGATTCCCTCTCCTGGATGAGACGTTATCCAGTGATTCCCTCTCCTGGATGAGACGTTATCCAGTAATTCCCTCTCTTGGATGAGACGTTATCCCGTGACTCCCTCTCTTGGATGAGACATTATCCCGTGACTCTGTTGATGAGATACTTCTACATATACATACATGTCCTGATCCCCTCTCTTGGATGAGACATTATCCCGTGATCCCCTCTCTTGGATGAGACGTTATCCCGTGACTTCGTCTCTTCGATGAGACGTTATCCCGTGATTTCGTCTATTGGATGAGACGTTATCCCGTGATTCCTCTCTTGGATGAGACGTTATCCAGTGACTCCGTGTGCATGAGGGCCATTCCTGTGCTCGTTAAGGAACAGGTTGGATGGTCTTGACGGGAGGTTTTCCTGTGTCTCCTAACAGCTGTCCAGTGGGTTCCCTTCCCCCAACCTTCTCTGAGTCCTTGGTGTTCTTGTGACCTGACCATTGTAAACAAAAAAATGTTGTTCAGAGTAAAACAACCCAACTTATCCCGAAGAGAGACCTAAAATTCATAATATGAAATCACCTGCCAATCTGAACATGCAATTCAGTCTGTTTCATGCTACGAAATTATTGAAACTGTTCACATTTCTACTAATATTAGGCGAAATTATATGCCCAATGACTTTCAATATTGTTTAAACACTTGGAAAAGGGGGGTGGCTCAGTCGCTAGCGCGCCAGGCTCGTAATCTGTAGTTCCTAGGTTCGAGTCCCAGTTGGGTCAGCGTTTGCGGAGATTTATCTCTGCAAAATTCCCCGCCCTGCCCAAGGTAGTAGGAGTCACCGATGGGCTTGGAAAGGCCGCCGTCCATAGGATGGGACGTTAAGTCACGGCCCCGTGTGCGGGAGAGTGTGCACGTTAAAGAACACGCTGGATGGCCTTAACGGGAAGCTACCATTTGTCTCCCAACAGCTGTTCAGTGGGTCACCTTCTCTGAGCTTTCGGTCCAACAGCTGTTCCAGTGGGTCACCTTCTCTGAGCCTTCGATGTCCATGTGACCTGGACATTTAGCCCATGGTGTGCAAAAAAGTGCCGCTCAGAGGTAAAACAACCCATCCACTTGAAAACGAATTTACAACCCACCACTTGAAAAAGAATTAAGCGAAAAATAATTTTAATACTGACAATTTTCTTGTGATCTCTTTTACGAATTTGGCAATTTTTCTTTGGTAAAATTGTTCAAGAGAATATTTAAGGTAACGGCTAGGCATTATTTTTAAATGTTTATAAAGACATACCATAGCATAGAGCATCTGGACTGGTAGTTCTCAACATCTCTCATGGCCCGGAAAATACATGCGTAGTTTCCAACTGCCCGTCCAATTTCGTGAATATATTCTTGCAATGGGATAGTTGCGGCCATTTAAACGTTCCCTCTCAAAGAAATGGATATATGTAGAAGTATCTCATTAACAGAGTCAGTGGCAAGTATCGGTTTGAACCTGAAGATCTGTGTGGATTCCAATTTGCCCAAATTGTTTATTCATGAGAGCATGTCAAGCAAATCTAGAGGAACGTACATGCCTCTGGCAAAAATGGAATTCTCGTTTTCAAAGAGGATGAAGTTTTTCATTTACCTACTTTTTCACTCCTTAAAAAAAGTTTAATTCCAGGTAATAGATGACGGAGGAAAATGCAAGTAGTAGCCTTTTATTAGTAATTGCACAACATGAGAAGTATTTGTCGTTTATTTCTTAAATTTAAAATGTTGTTTCTCTCGCATCCCTCTGAGAAAAGTTGGGTTGGGATATCTCTGAGCGGCACTTTTTTGCACACCATGGGCTAAATGGCCAAGTCACATGGACCCCGAAGGCTCAGAGAAGGTTGGGGGAGAGGACCCACTGGAACAGCTGTTGGGAGACAGATGGTAGCCTCAAGTCAAGGCCATCCAGCGTGTTCTTTAACGTGCACAGGGTTTGGCTCTCCCACACACGGGGCCACGGCTTAACGTCCCATCCAATGGACGGCGGCCTTTCAAAGCCAATCTGTATCCCCTACTGACCGTGGACAGGGCAGAGAATTTTGCGGAGATAAATCTCAACGCTGATCCAACTGTAACTCGAACCTGTGAACTACAGATTACGAGCCTGGCGCGCTACCGACTGAGCCACCCCCTAAATTGAAACTACCTAAGTATTTGAAAAATGCGAATTATATTTCGTTAGTACCAATGCAACTAAAAGAGAATTTTCCAATGACTTGTGTTTAACTGCTTACCAAATTTAATGAAAATATGCATACAAAAAATACTTTCGTTTTCCAAAAATAGCAAATGTTCACCAAATTTTAGACCATATTTAATCTTAAAGTGTTAACTAGATATTTACTTCTTGTTACTCTATTATATTAAAAAAATACCCCTTCAAGCAGCTGCTTGCCACAGAGGTCTGACAGGAGTCTGTCAGTTTATATGCCACAGTAGAAGGTCTGAGAGGATGGCAGGACCTCAGCAGAAAAACGACACAAACAGCCATGCCTTACCCGGGGCTCGAACCCAGGTCCCTTAGATCAGTAGCCAAGCGCTTACCACTCGGCCATTGAGATTTATCTCCGCAAAACTCACCGCTGAATGAAAATTGGTTATACCGAATTTAGTAAATGTTCACCAAATGTATAACACTAAATTTACGCGACAATACCGCCAACTTTACTGATTCGTTCTCATTTGACCTCCGCTCATTAGGGGAGTTATTTTATAATGCACAGGCGGGGGTGGCACAGTCGGTAGCGCGCCAGGCTCGTAATCTGTAGTTCCCAGGTTCGAGTCGCAGGAACTGATAAGTCGCGAGTCGCAGGAACTGATAAGTCGCGAGTCGCAGGAACTGTCTTGGCTACTGATCTGAAATGAATTCATTCATTTCAGATCAGTAGCCAAGCGCGCTTACCACTCGGCCATGGGACGGCCTATCTGAAATGAATTCATTCATTTCTGATCAGTAGCCAAGCGCGCTTACCACTCGGCCATGGGACGGCCTATTATATTATTTGCCACTAAAAAAACTTTTTGTTTCCCAACTGGCGAGCGATGGTCGAAGTGGGGCCCTTAGAAAAGTATGGCGTATTGGCTGTTTCGGAATTGGAACATCCAGTACATTGTACTTTTTCGTTTTTTCTGAATGGTATTATTAAGGTATTCTATCTGTAGATGAACAGTACACCGCCTGTGCATTGGGTTGGGTTGTTTTACCTCTGAGCGGCACTTTTTTGCACACCATGGGCTAAATGGCCAGGTCACATGGACCCCGAAGGCTCAGAGAAGGTTGGGGGAGGGGACCCACTGGAACAGCTGTTGGGAGACAGATGGTAACCTCCCGTGAAGGCCATCCAGCGTGTTCTTTAACGTGCACAGAGTATGGCTCTCCCACACACGGGATCAGGAATTAACATCCCATCCGACGGACGGCGGCCTTTCCAAGCCCATCGGTGTCCGCTACTGACCGTGGTCAGGGCGGTGAGTTTTGCGGAGATAAATCTCAACGTTGACCCAGCTGCGACTCGAACCTGGGAACTACAGATTACGAGCCTGGCGCGCTACCGACTGTGCCACCCCCGCCCCCCGCCTGTGCATTATAAAAAAAACTCCCCTAATGAGCGGAGGTCAAATCAGAACGAATCAGTAAAGTGTTGGCGGTATTGTCGCGTAAATTTAGTGTTATACATTTGGTGAACAGTTACTAAATTCGGTATAACCATAGTATTTAAAATACAGGCATTACTAAAACAATAGGAACCGTTGTTATTTTAGTGACGCAAATTTCGTTTTTCGATCTATCATCATTTGGTATCTGACAACTCTTTTTGATATTCATTATTTCTTTTGGAGTGCAGTGCTAGGGGTTCAGACTTTAATTTGGTAAACATTTAATTTGATCCCTTTTCCAATTAGCTCTTGAAACAAAAAAATTTCATTTCCCCTCACACCCTGGGGTTAAGGGACCAACTCATTGTTTTTAACGCAAACCTCACGGGTTTCACATTTCATCGCCAAACTTTCATTCTTCTAACATAAATACAGTTACAGTCGCTCAAATAAATATCCGAACACTATGGTTGATTACAGAATTCAGAAAAAATATCTGGCAACGATTTTTTTTTAGAAATTAGTGATCTGGCAACCTTCGTGTCACGTGATTACAGAATTCAGGAAAAATATCTGGCGCGTGTACAGCAACTGTACACGCTCCAGTTACCGTTCACAGCAAACTGGAGCGTGGGCAGTTACTGCACACGCTCCAGTTTGCTGTGAACGGTAACTGCACACCCTCAATATTTCCGTGAGTGAGCCCACACGATCTAGTATCAAAATAATACGACCACCTACAGTCGCTCAAAAAAGTATCCGAACACTCAGTGATTACAGAATCCAGAAAAAATATCTGGCAACGATTTTTTTAGAAATTAATGCTCTGGCAACCTTCGTGTCACGTGATTACAGAATTCAGGAAAAATATCTGGAGCGTGTACAGCAACTGTACACGCTCCAGTTACCGTTCACAGCAAACTGGAGCGTGGGCAGTTACTGCACACGCTCCAGTTTGCTGTGAACGCTATGGTTGATTACAAAATTCAGAAAAAATATCTGGCAACGATTTTTTTAGAAACTAGTGATCTGGCAACCTTCGCGTCACGTGACACGAAATTATTATGCAAACGATAAAGTAAGCTATACTTTAAGGCACTTTAATTAAAGTTTCTATGCGGTTTTTATGGATCTGTGAATCAATGCAGGTATTCTGTGGATTGGTTACAAAAGCAGATGGATCTTTTTTACATGGGGCAGGGGTGGCTCAGTCGGTAGCGCGCCAGGCTCGTAATCTGTAGTTCCCAGGTTCGAGTCCCAGCTGGGTCAGCGTTGAGATATATTTCCGCAAAATTCCCCGCTCTGCCCACTGTCAGTAGGGGACACCGATGGGCTTGGAAAGGCCGCCGTTCGTCGGATGGGACGTTAAGCCGTGGCCCCGTGTGCGGGAGAGACATACCCTGTGCACGTTAAAGAACACGCTGGATGGCCTTGACGGGAGGCTACCATCTGTCTCCCAACAGCTGTTCCAGTGGGTCCCCTCCCCCAACCTTCTCTGAGCCTTCGGGGTCCTTGTGGCCTGGCCATTTAGCCCATGGTGTGCAAAAAAGTGCCGCTCAGAGGTAAAACAACCCAACAAAATCCTTTTACATCATCCATAAAATTCAAATTTTCATATGGCTTTGTTTGATGAGTCACTTCTCTGGAATGTGGAAGGAGGGAGGGAAGACAGCCAAATGACGTAGAGGGGGGGAGACGGATTATGCCGCAAGGACAGTGTATATCGAGATTTACAACATATGAAATACATGCCTCATGTTGTATAGGAATTCTTGGCGAATGATTAATTACAAATTGAGAATGAAGGTAACACGAAAAATTTAAATAATGCCAATCATAAAGGTGAGAAAAAAATTTAAGTCAAAATGAAGAAAGGAAGAAAATAGTCCGAAAGAAAAAAATGTTTAAAAAACTAGAATTTCATTCCTGAACACAGTATTGAATTTTTAAAAAACTAGAAATTCATTTCTGAACAGAGTATTGAATGTTTAAAAAACTAGAAATTCATTTCTGAACAGAGTATTGAATGTTTAAAAAACTAGAAATTCATTTCTGAACAGAGTATTGAATGTTTAAAAAACTAGAAATTCATTTCTGAACAGAGTATTGAATGTTTAAAAAACTAGAAATTCATTTCTGAACAGAGTATTGAATGTTTAAAAAACTAGAAATTCATTTCTGAACAGAGTATTGAATGTTTAAAAAACTAGAAATTCATTTCCGAACAGAGTATTGAATGTTTAAAAAACTAGAAATTCATTTCCGAACAGAATATTGAATGTTTAAAAAACTAGAAATTCATTTCTGAACAGAGTATTGAATGTTTAAAAAACTAGAAATTCATTTCTGAACAGAGTATTGAATGTTTAAAAAACTAGAAATTCATTTCTGAACAGAGTATTGAATGTTTAAAAAACTAGAAATTCATTTCTGAACAGAGTATTGAATGTTTAAAAAATTCTGAGGCACTCGCTGAGCTTTCGAGGCTCTTCCGAGATGTTCGTTAACATTCCGAGTTCTTCGGAGATATTCGGAAAGTCACTTTGAGCTCTAGATCGTCCCTTAAAAAATCAGAATCTGTATTTCTTACATTTAATTTAGTAGTAAGGACAGATGTGCAATCTTCTGCTGTTAAAAGGAATCATATTTGAAGAAATTAAGTGACTAAATTATGTTGTTTAATGAAAAGTAAACGACGTATAACATAAAAATGAAATTTATATCACTCTACATTTTCATTCAATGATGAACAACAGTTGATGACAACTTGATTAGCTGATAAAATGAAACGCATTATCTCTCTGATTCCTCTAGATTAGGGTTGGGTTGTTTTACCTCTGAGCGGCACTTTTTTGCACACCATGGGCTAAATGGCCAGGTCACATGGACCCCGAAGGCTCAGAGAAGGTTCGGGGAGGGGACCCACTGGAACAGCTGTTGGGAGACAGATGGTAGCCTCCCGTCAAGGCCATCCAGCGTGTTCTTTAACGTGCACAGAGTATGAGTTCTCTCCCGCACACGGGACCACGGCTTAACGTCCCATCCGACGGACGGCGGTCTTTCCAAGCCCATCGGTGTCCCCTACTGACCATGGGCAGGGTGGGGAATTTTGCGGAGTTAATTTTGGCTTCAACACTAAAATTTAATATGGATAAGTTTTTAATTAAACGGAAAAGTTTAAATGAAGAATCAGTGACAGACGAAATGGTTTATACATTTCCTTTTATCGGCAGTATTATCAGAAATTTCGCAGCACTCCCTTTCGGAACCACTGGCTGTTATGGTAACCTCCCGTCAAGGGCTCTAGCAGGTTATTTAACATGCACGCGAGACAAGCTTAACGTCCTTATTTAGGCACTTTTTGCACATCATGGGCTAAATGGCTAGGTCACAAGGAACCCGAAGGTTCAGAGAAGGTTTGGGGAGGGGACCCACTGGAACAGCTGTTGGGAGATAGATGGTAGCCTCCCGTCAAATCCATCCAGTGTGTTCTTTAACGTTCACAATGTATGGTTCTCCCGCACACGGAGCCGCGGCTTAACGTCCCATCCGACGGACGGCGGCCTTTCCTAGCCCATCGATGTCCTCTACTGACCGTGGGAAGAGCAGGAGTTTTGCGGAGATAAGTCTCAACGATGACCCAGCTGGGACTCGAACCTGGGAACTGCAGATTACGAGCCTGGCGCGCTACCGACTGAGCCACCCCCGCCCCCATCCGTTCATGATCTTCGCATTTGTTATTGGGGATTGGTTAATACATGGTGCTCAAAAATTAAGCAACAAATGCAAAAGAGCAGCATATTTTGTGCAATAATTGACAATTAATAACAAAGGTCAGAAATTTTCCATGAAAAACCACACTGAGTTCAAATCTGCGCACGAAATTTGCATTAAACACAGTCGCACATGAGGAACAGATCATTATAAAAAGCACATCATTTGTACGTGCACGTCAGTTCGTGTTAGTCTTGACGTACGACATCCGAGATAGCCAACCGTTAGATAATGACCGGAAGAAATCTTTTGAGTGAAGAAACGAGATGGCGAGCTATCTGGTGGCGAGCAATCTGATGGCTCGAGAGCCGACAATGTCAGTCTGAGGTACTCAGATGGCTAAACGTGAATTGTAGCGTTGTAAGCCGACTTTGAAATCGATTTCAAACAAGCCAAATCATGGCTAGAAGACCTGCTCCTGGACGTCTATTCACATCGACTGTCAACGACAGTTACATGCTCCTGGACGTCTATTCACATCGACTTTCAAAGACAGCTGCTCCGAAATGGGTTGGGTTGTTTTACCTCTGAACGGTACTTTTTTGCACACCGTGGGCTAAATGGCCAGGTCACATGGACTCCGAATGCTCAGAGAAGGTTGGGGGAGGGGACCCACTGGAACAGCTGTTGGCTCCGAAATGCAAGAAGCCATAGAACCCACGCAGAACGCCGGCTTGCTTTTGACCTCGCTGCATCCAAGGGACTGACTGTATCTCGACAAACTGTTTCCAAAAGGATTCATGCAGGTCATCTTTATGCAAAACGACTAGTTGTGTGTGCCCCTTTGAACGCATGGCCAGCTCAGAGTCCGATTGAATTGGTCTCTACAATATCGCTACTGGACTCAACGTCAATGGAACAATGTTCTGTTCACCGATGAATCCCGATTTAGTTTGTAAACTAATCCTTGACCACTATTGGTTTGGAGATAGCCTGGAAACAGATATTATCCCATTATCATCCGGGAAAGTGACAGTTTTGGAACTTGTGACGTATTGGTGTGGGCAGGCATCCCTTTCATTCGATGCACAGACCTTCATGTGTCCCCAGGAGGGATTGTAACAGATGAGATCCTGAAACCTTATGTTCGTTTTAGGTATTTTAGTGCGATATTAGGATCACGGACTTCGCCTGTACGTTTCAGTGAAATCCAACGAAGGACTTGTTTGTAATTCGTGTTTTTTCTGTTTGTTGCTTAACTTTTGATCATCAGTGTAGTTAGTTTCAACGCTGGTCTACCTATTCATTTCATTGCTTGATTTTAAAAGAAATTACGCATGAAATTCAGAGGATCAATCCTGAAAATGTACGCAGATTTTCCTACCATCAATCTAATCATTCTAAGGGTTAATCCTTCTCTGATAAGAGTGGTGCCAAAGTGTTGGTTATGTGAAGGCAATTGCGGATTGTACATTATGTGAAATTTAACCTTCAGACACAAGACGAGAAATTTTGAGAACTGAAATTCGACAAATGGTTTAAGTCATCTAAACCTTCGACCTGAATATAGTTTGGCATTGCTCAACAAAAGATTATATGAAGAGTTTCTCATCTGCAAAATATTATTTGTTTCATCTGTAAAATTGATACGTAAAATATTCGAAACATTTTCAGAGGACGAAAAGCATTTCAGAAATGTTGGGGACCAGTTAGCAGGGTCTAATGAATTTCCAAGCTTCGTTCTGAGTCTTGAGTGCTTGTTGTTTGAGTTGGGTTGTTTTACCTCTGAGCGGCACTTTTTTGCACAAAATGGGCTAAATGGCCAGGTTACAAGGACACCGAAGACTCTGAGAAGGTTGGGGGAGGGGACCCACTGGAATAGCTGTTGGGAGACAGATGGTAGCCTTCCGTCAGGGCCATCCAGTGTATTTTTCAACGTGCATAGGGTAGCTCACCTACACACGGGGCCACTGCGGTCTTCCCAAGCCACTGCGGTTTCTCTAAAAATACCACGAATTCAGATTGACCAGAAACGAGTGATCTTATTACTACTCTTCAACTTTTTCTATACACTCTATTACAAAAAGTAACAGGACACTTCCACGTATGTGAATGGAAAGTTACATTCAAAGCTTTCAAGCTTTGAAAATAAGCTTTTTACGTAAAAATGTCACTAGAGATAAATTGAAGATCTCAGTCATTCTCGCTAAATCTCAATTTTCGAAAAACTCGTTAATAGTTAGGAAGAGTTTGACGGCAGATGACGCTGTCAAACTCTTCCTAACTATTTCCCCTCCAGACTGATAAAAACTGAAACAAATCGTTACACAAACTTCAAATATTACTTTTAAGTTAATGATCGAATTGTTACAACAGTTGTGTTTTATATTTGAATGAAATTTTCGCGAATAGCAGAAGTTACAGCTTCCATAATTCTTTAAATGTTAAACGAATATTGCGGAAAATAGATTTTTACAAAGATTTCAGTGAGAGCTTCAATTTGCATCCAATAACATTTTTTTCATAAAAAGGTTATTGGATATAAATTGTAGCCCTCGTCAGGATTCTCTTTGCAATATAGTGTATTTCTTAAAAGAAAAAAACAAACATCCCTTTACAACATTTTGTTCCTTGATATCTATCAAACAATATACCTGAAGATCGAAAGATATTCTTCAAACACAAGGGATTTCGTTTCTCCAGAAGAAACGAAATCCCAAGATTTAACAGAACATTTTATCTCTAACATCCAGACTAACTTTTCACCGCAGATCAATGGAGTACTACTTACATTCAGAAAGTCCCTCCCTGGCAAACAAAACCACGAAGAATCCTCCCAAGAAGAACAAGAAACAAAGTGTACTGAATGCCGCCTTCATTGCTGGAAGACCTACGTTCAATATTTGGCGTTCGGATCCGTAGAACGACAACCCGCAGAAGTAATCACGGGGGGTGTCCTGCACGCGTTTTAACTAACCATCTCATCCACCGCCTGAGGCTTCCCTGAACACCATTTCTCTCTTGGGCTGCCTTGAATGCTGCAGGCGTACAGATGGAAAAATTAAGATATCGACTAGGACTCGCCTCTGTTCACGCCACCGCAAGAGGCGGAGTTTGAGTCTCTACCCAGCTCCGCCTTCCCGAGAAAAAGACAATTGGGAAAAGTAGTTCTGGGTTCGATATGAGTGATGACAGCGTAAGAAAAAGGCAGCGAGGAGCAACACGTTTGAACACTTTGAAGCGCAGTGTGTGTGTAAGTCCAAATCCACCCCCCCCCCCCACCCTTGGTGGAAAGAGGACATTTTGAGCTGACGTGACAACCATTCCTCAAGGAAGTCTTGCGAGGTTGGGCTCGTGTAATGGGTTCGGTACTGATAAGATAGTCGTACCCGTGTCACCACTGATGGCGAGACGTGGCTAGTGTGTCACGAATTCCTCCTGCACCTGTTCACTTTGATTGGATGGAGATTAGCTGCTAGACACGCTAAACGTGTCGGATTCTCTTAATCTGTCTTTTTCGCATTATTTTTTTTAAATTGGTTTTGTGCCCTAACTTCATATTTACGGGTTATTTTTATGTGGATTCGTAGGTACCATTTTCATTCACTTAAAGATGGAAGACGATTCCGAAATAATTATTGAACCAAATTTATTCAATCACCAGGTATAAAAATTCGGCTACGTGCAATAATACATGTTATGTTACAGTGCTAAAGTCGTACGAAAAAGGTAGAGGGTCATATAGTCAGACAAAGGGCTGGGTTGTTTTACCTCTGAGCGGCAATTTTTTGCACACCATGGGCTAAATGGCCAGGTCACATGGACCCCGAAGGCTCAGAGAAGGTTGGGGGAGGGGACCCACTGGAACAGCTGTTGAGAGACAGATGGTAGCCTCCCGCCAAGGCCATCCAGCGTGTTTTTTAACGTGCACAGGATATGGATCTCCTACACACGGGGCCACGGCTTAACGTCCCATCCGACGGATGGCGGTCTTTCCAAGCCCATCGGTGTCCCCTACTGACCGTGGGCAGGGCGGGGGTCGGACAAAGGAATGAGGCTCCTTAATATGGTTCAGTCGCCTTGACAGAAAAGGGAATGGGGCTCTTTTCTATAGTTCAATCAAATAGAGAAGGTAATAGGGTCACTTCCTATGACAGTTGGGCAGGGGTGGCTCAGTCGGTAGCGCGCCAGGCTCGTAATCTGTAGTTTTCAGGTTCGAGTTCCAGGTGGGTCAGGGTTGAGGTTTATCTCCGCAAATTTCCCCGCCTTGCCCACGGTCAGTAGGGAACACCGATGGGCTTGGAAAGGCCGCCGTCCGTCGGATGGGACGTTAAGCCGTGGCCCGTGTGCGGGAGAGATATACTTTGTGCACGTTAAAGAACACGCTGGATGGCCTTGACGGGAGGCTACCATCTGTCTCCCAACAGCTGTTCAAGTGGGTCCCCTCCCCAACCTTCTCTGAGTCTTCGGGGTCCTTTTGACCTGGTCATTTAGCCCATGGTGTGCAAAAAAATGCCGCTCAGAGGTAAAACAACCCAAATCCTACAGTTCAGTCAAATAGAGAAGGTGAAGATAATAGGGTCATTTCCTATGACGGTCACAGAGTCAGAAAAAGAAATGGGACCCCTTCCTAAGTTCAGTCACACAGAGAAGAAAAGGACTTAGGATTATAACTAGAGGATGACATGTAAAATTCGAATATGTTAAAAAAAATATTTACGGGAGTTGGGTTGGGTTGGGTTGTTTTACCTCTGAGCGGCACGTTTTTGCACACCATGGGCTAAATGGCCAGGTCACATGGACCCCGAAGGCTCAGAGAAGGTTGGGTGAGGGGACCCACTGGAACAGCTGTTGGGAGACAGTGGTAGCCTCCCGTCAAGGCCATACAGCGTGTTCTTTAACGTGCACAGGGTATGGCTCTCCCGCACATGAGGCCACGGCTTAACGTCCCATCCGACGGACGGCGGCCTTTCCAAGCCCATCGGTGTCCCCTACTGATCGTGGGCAGGGCGGGGAATTTTGCGGAGATAAATCTCAACGCTGACCCAGTTGGGACTCGAACCTGGGAACTGCAGATTTACGGGAGACTATAGATTTATTATTTCTGAAAATATCGATTTGCAACTGAAATCTATATACGATGTTGTATTTCTAACTTTTCCTGCACACGTTTAACTGTTAAGTATGCATTCCGTAACAAATGTTTTTCAACTCACAAAGCATTTATAAAAAAAAATAACAGAATAGAGAAGTTTGACATAAATAATTTTGAAAAAAAAAAGTGTGTTGTATATGGTCATATACTTTCACCTGTTCTGCTACTTATACGCTGTCTCACCTAAACGATTGGAAAGGCCGCCGTCCATCGGATGGGACGTTAAGCCGTGGCCCCGTGTGCGGGAGAGCCATACTCTGTGCACGTTAAAGAACACGCTGGATGGCCTTGACGGGAGGCTACCATCTGTCTCCCAACAGCTGTTCCAGTGGGTCCCCTCCCCCAACCTTCTCTGAACCTTCGGGGTTCATGTGACCTGGCCATTTAGCCCATGGTGCACAAAAAAGTGTACAGAGGTAAAACAACCCAAAACAACAACACCTAAACGACAGGGAATTTCTATGATACATCATTGGGAATCTAACTTCGAAGCGCTGTAATTTTAAAAATATGCATTTATTTGAAAATGTGACTGCAGATAAATTAAGGTTCATAATCAAATTTATTTAAATCTCGCCATTCTACAGTATTCGTTCAGTATTTAAAGAATTATGGAAACTAGAATATTTCGCAGCACTAATACTCCGTAAGAATTTACCGCAGAAATTAATTAACGCTTAAAATAATAAATATTGTTTTAAATCCTTTACCTTAAAACAGCGTATTTTAGGTGAAGCAACTATTTCACTACAATAATTAACGTATTTAAGGCGGAACGAATGCTTCGAAAATTTTTAAAAATGGAACCAGCTTTTTTATGGTGGAATCAGAATCAGCTTAAGATGCTTAAGATTTTTTTCTTTTGACAATTCAGTGTATGGGTTGGGTTGTTTGCCTCTGAGCGGCACTTTTTCGCACACAATGGGCTAAATGGGCAGGTTACAAGGACCCCGAAGGCTCAGAGAAGGTTGGGGGAGGGGACCCACTGGAACAGCTGTTGGGAGACAGATGGTAGCCTCCCGTCAAGGCCATCCAGCGTGTTCTTTAACGTGCACAGGGTATAACTTAACGTCCCATCCGACGGACGGCGGCCTTTCCAAGCCCATCGGTGTCCCCTACTGAACGTGGGCAGGGAGTTTTGCGGAGATAAATCTCAACGCTGACCCAGCTGGGACTCGAACTTGGGAACTACAAGATTACGAGCCTGTCACGCTACGACTGAGCCAATCCCTTCCCACAGCGTATGGGAATCAGTTCCTTTAAGAAGAGGGGGGGGGGGGGGGCAACTGTTTCCGCATTTCTATAAATAGGAATCAACTTATTTAACCCTTTCAGGACCATAAGGTTTCTAAGAGTAAATATTAGTATGTAACTGTTTATTTTAGTTTGTTTAGACGTAAAATAAATAAAAATCATAAGAAAAATACATAACAATGTGTAGTTTTTTTGGAATTTTATGGGAAATATTTTTTCCAATGGACTATAAAGGTAACATAAATTATAGTTAGGCTTATTATGCAATGTCTTTTATTTATTGGTTTATTAGAACAAATTGTTAACTAAAATAATACAAAATTATGAAATAAAACTACTATACAAAATGATGTGCTAATTATGATATTCTGCGAAGCAATTTCTTTTGGTAGTGAGGCAAAGATGGACATTGCACATAGTACATATATTATGCGTCCTGACAGTTCTGTTTTTTTCTAAACGTTCCCGTTTACGTAATTGCGTTCGGCATACGTTCTATTTTGACATTGCGTATAAAAAATGCTGATAAGGTTATAATTAAATACGACAATCACCAATTTTAAAATGGGAAAAATGTTTCCCTTAGTCGTGAAAGGGTTAAAGTAGAACAACAGTTTTGAGAATTTCCGAAAATCCTTATTCAAGGTAGAACATCTGTTTTGAAGATCCACAACACTAATTAACTTATTAAAAGAGGAATAACTGTTTCAACAATTCCATAATTCAAAATCATTTTATTTAAGGTGGAAGAATTCGTATGACAGTTCCGAAAATGAGAGTCATTAAAGATGAAACAACTATTTTGACAATTTCATAAACGAGAATCAGATATGAAGGTGGCCTACGAGGCACTATAATATTTTTTTACTATATTCAAATTATAGAGCCTCGTCAATTCTACCCTGGCAGAACAATTCATTTCCTAATTCCTGAAACCGACAAATGGCAATTTGTGGGTGTGTGGAATTTGACGAAAGGCAATAAGAAGATAAGTTGGGTTGGGTTACCTCTGAGCGGCGCTTTTTTGCACACCATGGGCCAAATGGCCTGGTCACATGGACCCCCGAAGGCTCAGAGAAGATTGGTGGAGGGGACCCACTGGAATAGCTGTTGGGAGACAGATGGTAGCCTCCCGTCAACGCCATTCAGCGTGTTCTTTAACGTGCACAGGATATGACTCTCCCGCACACGGGGCCACGGCTTAACGTCCCATCCGACGGACGGCGGCCTTCTCAAGCCCATCGGTATCCCCTACTGACCGTGGGCAGGGCGGGGAATTTTGCGGAGATAAATCTCAACGCTGACTCAGCTGGGACTCGAACCTGGGAACTACAGATTACGAGCCTGGCGCGCTACCGACTGAGCCACCCCCGCCCCAAGAAGATAAGTAAGAAAGTAAATTCTATCATTACTCATGCGATGATATTTAATTAGCAAAAATTTCTCTCCTAGTCTGCAGCGATATCCCTTTCTATCAAAATGACTCGTCTGACAGAACTTGAACCGCTTAAAGACCAGTTGTTATAAGGGAATAAAAAGAAAATCATGAAAAGATTGTATCTTAGCGAACAGACCAAAGAAATCGCAATTTTTCAAAGGATGATTCTGATCTTCTCAGGTGCGAAAACTTCCAAAAGTTTGTCACTTGATTACTGACGTCAGTCTAGCCGTCGCGACGCTCTTTAACAGCTCCTGGAATTTATGAGATGGCAACACCTCCAAAAATGTGGCAATGCGACGACATTTAGTTAAAAGTAGCAGCTGACGTAAGGCCACAGCCTCCAACGGAACGAAGGTTGTAGATGGAAGTGGCATCGGAGCCCACGAAGAACATCACTCATCCATTAAACGAGCCGTTTTCATCATTCCTTAGAATTTTTTTTGGCTCCGCTAAGTTTTCGTGACTGAAATAAATACACGATGTTTACAGGGATAAAGTTTATCTACGTTAAATACTGTTCAAGAAGTCTTATCAACACGTATTCTGATGAGCGTAAATATGATGCAGCAGGAGAGAAAAAGGGTTTCTTGGAGGAGTTTTAATTCAATGTTAATATTTAAATTATAATCACAAGAAATATTTCCGATGCTTATTTAATTTAAATCGCTCTTAAGGTTGGATTTTGCATTGTATTATTTTGCATTGTTTTTGACACAATGGGCTAAATATCCAGGCTAAAAGGACCCCAAGGGCTCAGAGAAGTTTGGTGAAGGGCACCAAATGAACAGCTGTTAGGAGACTAATAGAAGACTACCGTAAAGGCCATCCAGCATGTTCCATCGTGGGGATTATGTTGGGTTGTTTTACCTCTGAGGGGCACTGTTTTTGTACACAATGGACAAACTGGCCAGGTCATGTGGACCCCAAGCTCAGATGGCTAGGGGAAGTGTCATGTCCCTCCAATTTAGTTATTTTTACTTATTTTTGCATTTTTATTGTTTCTATTTTTATGGATTAAGTGTGTTTTTGAAAGTGCTATTGTGGGGATGTGACTCATAACTGTTGTTTTCAAGTCTGAACTGGCTGTCTGCACGGACTGACGAGTCCAAAAGCCCTTTTTACGACTATTTACAACTAGCCTCGGTCGCGAGTGCGGGCTCTCTAGGCAACGAGAGTAAACAACAATCTTGAGCGTCGCTGTCAAACAAGAAGGACGTTTGAACACGCGTCAAGGGACGCCGCTCTTACTCAAAGTAAAAAATCCTTAAGGAGAGGGTTCGGTTCTACGTGAGAAGCAATATACAGTCCTTGGTGAACCAAGTACAGTTCTGGGTGAACCACATTGTATTAAAGGGTTGGATATCCTTTCGCCGAATTTGAGGTCGGTAAAGCGAAAATCTGCAAAGTGCAGTTGTCCACCTCATTACATAATTGTTTGCAGCCGCAAAGCAGCAAAGGCCTACGGAGTCGAGCTCATCCCCAGCATGTGATTGTATATAAATGTGAATAAACTGTGTCTTCCCTATACAACTCTCGTGCGTGAATTGTTGGACATATCTCTATACATCACTTGGCGCAGCAAGTCTGAGGCATACATCGGTACGGGTGTAACAATCCGCGAACCTGTAATTTCACCTAAGCAATGGTGAATCAAAGTAAGGGACTGGTTGATCGTCCTTTACTATAGAGTGGTTAATCATTCGCCACCTGTGCTCACCACGGGAAAGAAACCTACTTTCCTGTCTTAGGACACATATGATAGTCTCCCATCAAGGCTCTCCCGTACGTTCTTTAACGTTCTTTAACGTGAACAAGGTAAGGCTGTCTTGCACAGAGTAAACAGTTTAACCCCCATCCAATGGACAAAGGCTCTCCTGTACAGAGTAAATGGCTTAACCCCCCATCCAATGGGCAAAGACTCTCCTGCACAGAGTAAACGGTTTAACCCCCATCCAATGGACAAAGGCTCTCCTGCACAGAGTAAATGGTTTAACCCCCCATCCAATGGACAAAGGCTCTCCTGCACAGAGTAAACGGCTTAACCCCCCATCCAATGGACAAAGGCTCTCCTGCACAGAGTAAACGGCTTAACCCCCCATCCAATGGACAAAGGCTCTCCTGCACAGAGTAAATGGCTTAACCCCCATCCAATGGACAAAGGCTCTCATGCACAGAGTAAACGGCTTAACCCCCCATCCAATGGACAAAGGCTCTCCTGCACAGAGTAAACGGCTTAACCCCCCCATCCAATGGACAAAGGCTCTCCTGCACAGAGTAAATGGCTTAACCCCCCATCCAATGGACAAAGGCTCTCCTGCACAGAGTAAATGGCTTAACCCCCCATCCAATGGGCAAAGACTCTCCTGCACAGAGTAAACGGTTTAACCCCCATCCAATGGACAAAGGCTCTCCTGCACGGAGTAAACGGCTTAACCCCCCATCCAATGGACAAAGGCTCTCCTGCACAGAGTAAATGGCTTAACCCCCCATCCAATGGACAAAGGCTCTCCTGCACAGAGTAAACGGCTTAACCCCCCATCCAATGGACAAAGGCTCTCCTGCACAGAGTAAACGGCTTAACCCCCCCATCCAATGGACAAAGGCTCTCCTGCACAGAGTAAACGGCTTAACCCCCCCATCCAATGGACAAAGGCTCTCCTGCACAGAGTAAATGGCTTAACCCCCCATCCAATGGACAAAGGCTCTCCTGCACAGAGTAAATGGCTTAACCCCCCATCCAATGGGCAAAGACTCTCCTGCACAGAGTAAACGGTTTAACCCCCATCCAATGGACAAAGGCTCTCCTGCACAGAGTAAACGGCTTAACCCCCCATCCAATGGACAAAGGCTCTCCTGCACAGAGTAAATGGCTTAACCCCCCATCCAATGGACAAAGGCTCTCCTGCACAGAGTAAACGGCTTAACCCCCCCCATCCAATGGACAAAGGCTCTCCTGCACAGAGTAAATGGCTTAACCCCCCATCCAATGGACAAAGGCTCTCCTGCACAGAGTAAATGGCTTAACCCCCCATCCAATGGACAAAGGCTCTCCTGCACAGAGTAAACGGCTTAACCCCCCCATCCAATGGACAAAGGCTCTCCTGCACAGAGTAAATGGCTTAACCTCCCATCCAATGGGCAAAGACTCTCCTGCACAGAGTAAACGGTTTAACCCCCCCATCCAATGGACAAAGGCTCTCCTGCACAGAGTAAATGGCTTAACCCCCCCATCCAATGGACAAAGGCTCTCCTGCACAGAGTAAATGGCTTAACCCCCCATCCAATGGACAAAGGCTCTCCTGCACAGAGTAAATGGCTTAACCCCCCATCCAATGGACAAAGGCTCTCCTGCACAGAGTAAATGGCTTAACCCCCCATCCAATGGACAAAGGCTCTCCTGCACAGAGTAAACGGCTTAACCCCCCCATCCAATGGACAAAGGCTCTCCTGCACAGAGTAAATGGCTTAACCCCCCATCCAATGGACAAAGGCTCTCCTGCACAGAGTAAATGGCTTAACCCCCCATCCAATGGACAAAGGCTCTCCTGCACAGAGTAAATGGCTTAACCCCCCATCCAATGGACAAAGGCTCTCCTGCACAGAGTAAACGGCTTAACCCCCCCATCCAATGGACAAAGGCTCTCCTGCACAGAGTAAATGGCTTAACCCCCCATCCAATGGACAAAGGCTCTCCTGCACAGAGTAAATGGCTTAACCCCCCATCCAATGGACAAAGGCTCTCCTGCACAGAGTAAACGGCTTAACCCCCCCATCCAATGGACAAAGGCTCTCCTGCACAGAGTAAATGGCTTAACCCCCCATCCAATGGACAAAGGCTCTCCTGCACAGAGTAAATGGCTTAACCCCCCATCCAATGGGCAAAGACTCTCCTGCACAGAGTAAACGGTTTAACCCCCATCCAATGGACAAAGGCTCTCCTGCACGGAGTAAACGGCTTAACCCCCCATCCAATGGACAAAGGCTCTCCTGCACAGAGTAAACGGTTTAACCCCCATCCAATGGACAAAGGCTCTCCTGCACAGAGTAAACGACTTAACCCCCCATCCAATGGACAAAGGCTCTCCTGCACAAAGTAAACGGCTTAACCCCCCATCCAATGGACAAAGGCTCTCCTGCACAGAGTAAACGACTTAACCCCCCATCCAATGGACAAAGGCTCTGCTGCACAGAGTAAACGACTTAACCCCCCATCCAATGGACAAAGGCTCTCCTGCACAGAGTAAATGGCTTAACCCCCCATCCAATGGACAAAGGCTCTCCTGCACAGAGTAAATGGCTTAACCCCCCATCCAATGGACAAAGGCTCTCCTGCACAGAGTAAACGGCTTAACCCCCCCATCCAATGGACAAAGGCTCTCCTGCACAGAGTAAATGGCTTAACCCCCCATCCAATGGACAAAGGCTCTCCTGCACAGAGTAAATGGCTTAACCCCCCATCCAATGGACAAAGGCTCTCCTGCACAGAGTAAACGGCTTAACCCCCCCATCCAATGGACAAAGGCTCTCCTGCACAGAGTAAATGGCTTAACCCCCCATCCAATGGACAAAGGCTCTCCTGCACAGAGTAAATGGCTTAACCCCCCATCCAATGGACAAAGGCTCTCCTGCACAGAGTAAATGGCTTAACCCCCCATCCAATGGACAAAGGCTCTCCTGCACAGAGTAAACGGCTTAACCCCCCCATCCAATGGACAAAGGCTCTCCTGCACAGAGTAAACGGCTTAACCCCCCATCCAATGGACAAAGGCTCTCCTGCACAGAGTAAATGGCTTAACCCCCCATCCAATGGACAAAGGCTCTCCTGCACAGAGTAAACGGCTTAACCCCCCATCCAATGGACAAAGGCTCTCCTGCACAGAGTAAATGGCTTAACCCCCCATCCAATGGACAAAGGCTCTCCTGCACAGAGTAAATGGCTTAACCCCCCATCCAATGGACAAAGGCTCTCCTGCACAGAGTAAATGGCTTAACCCCCCATCCAATGGACAAAGGCTCTCCTGCACAGAGTAAATGGCTTAACCCCCCCCATCCAATGGACAAAGGCTCTCCTGCACAGAGTAAATGGCTTAACCCCCCATCCAATGGACAAAGGCTCTCCTGCACAGAGTAAACGGCTTAACCCCCCATCCAATGGACAAAGGCTCTCCTGCACAGAGTAAACGGCTTAACCCCCCCATCCAATGGACAAAGGCTCTCCTGCACAGAGTAAATGGCTTAACCCCCCATCCAATGGACAAAGGCTCTCCTGCACAGAGTAAATGGCTTAACCCCCCATCCAATGGACAAAGGCTCTCCTGCACAGAGTAAACGGCTTAACCCCCCCATCCAATGGACAAAGGCTCTCCTGCACAGAGTAAATGGCTTAACCCCCCATCCAATGGACAAAGGCTCTCCTGCACAGAGTAAATGGCTTAACCCCCCATCCAATGGACAAAGGCTCTCCTGCACAGAGTAAATGGCTTAACCCCCCATCCAATGGACAAAGGCTCTCCTGCACAGAGTAAATGGCTTAACCCCCCATCCAATGGACAAAGGCTCTCCTGCACAGAGTAAACGGCTTAACCCCCCCATCCAATGGACAAAGGCTCTCCTGCACAGAGTAAATGGCTTAACCCCCCCATCCAATGGACAAAGGCTCTCCTGCACAGAGTAAATGGCTTAACCCCCCATCCAATGGACAAAGGCTCTCCTGCACAGAGTAAATGGCTTAACCCCCCATCCAATGGACAAAGGCTCTCCTGCACAGAGTAAACGGCTTAACCCCCCCATCCAATGGACAAAGGCTCTCCTGCACAGAGTAAATGGCTTAACCCCCCATCCAATGGACAAAGGCTCTCCTGCACAGAGTAAATGGCTTAACCCCCCATCCAATGGACAAAGGCTCTCCTGCACAGAGTAAACGGCTTAACCCCCCCATCCAATGGACAAAGGCTCTCCTGCACAGAGTAAATGGCTTAACCCCCCATCCAATGGACAAAGGCTCTCCTGCACAGAGTAAATGGCTTAACCCCCCATCCAATGGACAAAGGCTCTCCTGCACAGAGTAAATGGCTTAACCCCCCCCCATCCAATGGACAAAGGCTCTCCTGCACAGAGTAAATGGCTTAACCCCCCATCCAATGGACAAAGGCTCTCCTGCACAGAGTAAACGGCTTAACCCCCCCATCCAATGGACAAAGGCTCTCCTGCACAGAGTAAACGGCTTAACCCCCCATCCAATGGACAAAGGCTCTCCTGCACAGAGTAAATGGCTTAACCCCCCATCCAATGGACAAAGGCTCTCCTGCACAGAGTAAACGGCTTAACCCCCCCATCCAATGGACAAAGGCTCTCCTGCACAGAGTAAATGGCTTAACCCCCCATCCAATGGACAAAGGCTCTCCTGCACAGAGTAAATGGCTTAACCCCCCATCCAATGGACAAAGGCTCTCCTGCACAGAGTAAACGGCTTAACCCCCCCATCCAATGGACAAAGGCTCTCCTGCACAGAGTAAATGGCTTAACCCCCCATCCAATGGACAAAGGCTCTCCTGCACAGAGTAAATGGCTTAACCCCCCATCCAATGGACAAAGGCTCTCCTGCACAGAGTAAACGGCTTAACCCCCCCATCCAATGGACAAAGGCTCTCCTGCACAGAGTAAACGGCTTAACCCCCCATCCAATGGACAAAGGCTCTCCTGCACAGAGTAAATGGCTTAACCCCCCCATCCAATGGACAAAGGCTCTCCTGCACAGAGTAAATGGCTTAACCCCCCATCCAATGGACAAAGGCTCTCCTGCACAGAGTAAACGGCTTAACCCCCCCATCCAATGGACAAAGGCTCTCCTGCACAGAGTAAACGGCTTAACCCCCCATCCAATGGACAAAGGCTCTCCTGCACAGAGTAAACGGCTTAACCCCCCCATCCAATGGACAAAGGCTCTCTTGCACAGAGTAAATGGCTTAACCCCCCATCCAATGGACAAAGGCTCTCCTGCACAGAGTAAATGGCTTAACCCCCCATCCAATGGACAAAGGCTCTCCTGCACAGAGTAAATGGCTTAACCCCCCCCATCCAATGGACAAAGGCTCTCCTGCACAGAGTAAATGGCTTAACCCCCCATCCAATGGACAAAGGCTCTCCTGCACAGAGTAAACGGCTTAACCCCCCCATCCAATGGACAAAGGCTCTCCTGCACAGAGTAAACGGCTTAACCCCCCATCCAATGGACAAAGGCTCTCCTGCACAGAGTAAATGGCTTAACCCCCCCATCCAATGGACAAAGGCTCTCCTGCACAGAGTAAAAGGCTTAACCCCCATCCAATGGACAAAGGCTCTCCTGTACAGAGTAAACGGCTTAACCCCCCATCCAATGGACAAAGGCTCTCCTGCACAGAGTAAACGGCTTAACCCCCCATCCAATGGACAAAGGCTCTGCTGCACAGAGTAAACGACTTAACCCCCCATCCAATGGACAAAGGCTCTCCTGCACAGAGTAAACGGCTTAACTCCCCATCCAATGGACAAAGGCTCTCCTGCACAGAGTAAACGACTTAACCCCCCATCCAATGGACAAAGGCTCTCCTGCACAGAGTAAACGGTTTAACCCCCATCCAATGGACAAAGGCTCTCCTGCACAGAGTAAACGACTTAACCCCCCATCCAATGGACAAAGGCTCTCCTGCACAAAGTAAACGGCTTAACCCCCCATCCAATGGACAAAGGCTCTCCTGCACAGAGTAAACGACTTAACCCCCCATCCAATGGACAAAGGCTCTGCTGCACAGAGTAAACGACTTAACCCCCCATCCAATGGACAAAGGCTCTCCTGCACAAAGTAAACGGCTTAACCCCCCATCCAATGGACAAAGGCTCTCCTGCACAGAGTAAACGACTTAACCCCCCATCCAATGGACAAAGGCTCTGCTGCATAGAGTAAACGACTTAACCCCCCATCCAATGGACAAAGGCTCTCCTGCACAAAGTAAACGGCTTAACCCTCCATCCAATGGACAAAGGCTCTCCTGCACAGAGTAAACGACTTAACCCCCCATCCAATGGACAAAGGCTCTCCTGCACAGAGTAAACGACTTAACCCCCCATCCAATGGACAGAGACCTTTCCAAGCTAAACGTTATCCCCTGTTTCACAGAAGGCTGTATGAGAGCAAATGGAGATAAATCTTAACGCTGGCACAGTTGGGGCTTGATCCGGTTAACTGCAGATTAGGAGCCTTGTGTGCTGCCAGTTGAGACGACCCATGTCCCTCTCTCTTATATGTCGAAAGCGTATGCTTGTTCGGTTATGTTTCTCCCATGCAAACTAGAAATTTGATGAAACAGAGTTAAATACAGTTTCCGAAAGGTTTCAAGAAGAGAGAAAAATCTACTGGAACAGCAGTTTTAAACATGCTGCTCAAGAAGTCATTTTGTGCGAAGGGGAGGGTTGGGTTGGGTTGTTTTACCTCTGAGCGGCACTTTTTTGCACACCATGGGCTAAATGGCCAGGTAATAAGAACTCCGAAGGCTCAGAGAAGGTTGGGGGAGGGAACCCACTGGAACAGCTGTTGGGAGACGGATGGTAGCCTCCCGTCTAGGCCATCCAGCGTGTTCTTTAACGTGCACAGGGTATGTCTCTCCCGCACACGTGGCCACGGCTTAACATCCCATCCGACGGACGGCGGCCTTTCCAAGCCCATCGGTGTCCCCTACTGACCGTGGGCAGGGCAGGGAATTTTGCGGAGATAAATCTCAATGCTGACCCAGATGGGACTCGAACCTGGGAACTACTGATTACGAGCCTGGCGCGCTACCGACTGAGCCCCCGAAGGAGAGGGAGGAGAGCACTGAGTCTATAGCGTGACAGGTTTGACATCTGCAGTCACAGGTTCTAGTTCCCAGCTGGTCGAGAACGTTGAGATTCATCTCTGCAAAACTCTCAGCCCTGCCTCGGTGTTTAGAGGACACCGATGGTATTAGAAAGGTCCCCATCTGTTGGATGGGATGTTGGTTCTGTATGCGGGAGAGCCATACTTGTGAAAGTTAAAGAACACGTTTGGATGGCCTTGTCGGGAGGCTACCATCTGTCTCCTAACAGCCATTCAGTGAGTTCCCTCTCCCAACCTTTCGGGAGCCCTCGGGGGTCCTTATGATCTGGCCATTGGCCCATTGTGCGATAAAAGTGCCGAATCAAACATAAAACAACGCAACCTAACCCATTTTGTGCGGGCCCACAATAAATATGTCCTCTCATAATCATGGTGGCGAACCATGGCTTACTAGCTTGACTCCACTGCGATGATCTCACTTGAATGTAGCGAATATGGTTGAGGTCAGCTGAAGATGAATCATCTACAAATGAAATTTAGGTTCTTTTTGGTATTAAAAGCATTTATGTTTTGCTCATTACTGTTCGTAACAAAATGTGTACCAGTATAGATTAAATCCGCAGTTGCAAAATTTGTGTAACTTGCCAGGATCGATCATCTGTATTTTTTTTAAATAATTAAGGACGGAGATAACCTGTAAATTCTGACTTGTGTTGCTTTCACGTACCCAATATACGTACACTCTACAAACATGCATACAAGGGTTGGGTTGTTTTACCTCTGAGCGGCACTTTTTTGCACACCATGGGCTAAATGGCCAGGTCACATGGACCCCGAAGGCTCAGAAAAGGTTGGGGGAGGGAACCCACTGGAACAGTTGTTGGGAGACGGATGGTAGCCTCCCGTCAAGGCCATCCAGCGTGTTCTTTAACGTGCACAGGGTATGGCTCTCCCGTACACGGGGCCACGGCTTAACGTCCCATCCGACGGACGGCGGCCTTTCCAAGCCCATCGGTGTCCCCTACTGACCGTGGGCAGGGCGGGGAATTTTGCGGAGATAAATCTCAACGCTGACCCAGCTGGGACTCGAACCTGGGAACTACAGATTACGAGCCTGGCGCGCTACCGACTGAGCCACCCCCTCCCCTTAAGCTGAAGTAAATCGCCGCTTGCTTTGTTGGTTGCTTCAGTTTTAAGTAGGGGAAGCATATCGCTGCGTGTTTTTTTTTTATAGTACACTACATATTTGCCTCAGTTCTCCTTTGTGAATATTGCAGTGTACAATGTACTGTGCGTATACAGGAGTGTGCGTTGTGATTTATTATTGTGTGGTACAAAATGAGTGGGTGCAAAGTAAGCGTAAGGTCGTTACGATGGAGATGAAATTAAAAAAGTTAGAACGTATTGACAAAGGTGATCCAGCAAAGCATATTTGTGATGAACTAGGTGTTGGTAAAAGCACGGTAAATGACTGGAGAAGGAATAGAAAATCTTTACAAGATTTTTGCACTCAAGTCGAGTCTGAAAAAACGCTTTCTTCTCGGTGCACTCTTAGAAAGCCGAAAAATGAGATTGTCGATGATGCACTTTGGTTATGGTTCATGCATGAGCGTCGAAAAGGAACGCCTATCAGTGGGCCAATCTTGATAGAAAAGGCATTAATCCTTCTTTCTAAAATCGATAATGGGGGAGTTTTTTCATCAAGTGAGGGATGGCTTTCTCGCTGGAAAAAAACTTGTGGTGTCGTTACCTTGGTGTTTGTGGTGAGAAATTGTCAGCTGATACTTTAGCAGCAAATGAATTTTCAGAAAAACTTTTAGTGACTGTTGAAGAAGAAGGACTATGCGCAGAACAAATCTACAATGTAGATGAGACTGGGTTAAATTTTAAACTTCTTCCAACGAAAACGTTTATGACAGCTCAAGAAACCTCAGCATCAGGATTTAAAAAGAATCACTCTGTTTCATGTACAATCTGTTTTGTACATGAAAAAAAATCTGTTTTGTACATGTTTGTTTCATGTACAATCTGTTTTGTACATGTTTGTTTCATGTACAATCTGTTTCTGAATCACTCTGTTTGCGTGTACAAATGCTGCAGGTACGCACAAACTTCCTCTTTTTGTAATTGGGAAATCAGCAAAACCCCGAGCATTCAAGCATTTAAATTTAGCTGCTCTGTCAGTTTACTACAAAGCTCAAAAGTCTGCTTGGATAGACTCGTATTTGTTTAAAGAGTGGTTCTTTACAGAATTTGTTCCAAAAGTAAAAAACAACTTGACAAGTCTTAAAATGCCTGTAAAGGCCCTACTCATTCTCGACAATGGCCGAACATACCCAAGCGAACTCATTTCTGACAACATAAAAGCCATGTTTTTGCCACCTAATATAACATCTTTAGTGCACCCACTGGATCAAGGCGTGCTTGTAAGTTTAATAAGACGATACAGGAGAAAGCTTCTTTCAAAAATTCTGCAGCGAACAGAAAATGACGGAATAAGACTTTTAAATGCTTTGAAATCAATAAATATCAAGGATGTGATCTACATGTTGTCAAGAGCTTTTGAAGAAATGTCTCGTACAACGTTTGTGAAGTCATGGAGAAAGCATTGGCCCGAAGTTGAAAACTGTGTAGAAAGTACCAAAGACGACAACACGAAAGTATCGAATGAGCCTGCGCCTGCCGAAGATATGACGGATAATGACAATATTTCACTGCTTAATGACTTTAAAGTGCTGCCTGGATGTGACACACTTGAAGATGGCATTGAAAAATGGTTAAAGGGGTGACGAACAGTTGGAAAATGAAACACCGAATGATGGCGAAATTATCAATGCAGTCTGCCAAGACGGGAACGGATTTGGGTTGTTTTGGGTTGTTTTACCTCTGAGCGGCACTTTTTGCACACCATGGGCTAAATGGCCAGGTCACATGGACCCCGAAGGCTCAGCGAAGGTTGGGGGAGGGGACCCACTGGAACAGCTGTTGGGAGAGATAGTAGCCTCCCGTCAAGGCCATCCAGCGTGTTCTTTAACGTGCACAGGATATGGCTCTCTCGCACACGGGGCCATGGCTTAACGTCCCATCCGACGGACGGCGGCCTTTCCAAGCCCATCGGTGTCCCCTACTGACCGTGGGCAGGGCGGGGGAATTTTTGCGGAGATAAATCTCAACGCTGACCCAGCTGGGACTCGAACCTGGGAACTACAGATTACGAACCTGGGCGCTACCGACTGAGCCACCCCCGCCCCGACGGGAAAGGAGAAGAAGCGTAGAATAAAGAGGAAGAGAAAGAAGAGGCAGTTAGCAATATAATAATTGTATTGATCATATATAACATATAACACTTAATGAAAATAATAAATATAAGACATATAATGCTACACATAAATAATGAGTTAAAATACATATCCACAATTCAGTATGAACAAATATATACAATTGAACATAAATAAAACTATATATGTAAAATATTTACTGTGAAATGAAATGTGAAATAAATAAATAAATACCCCCTCAAGCAGCTTCTTGTCACGGAGGTCTGACAGGAGCCTGTCAGAGGATGGCAGGACCTCAGCAGAAAAACACACACAACCATGCCTTACCCGGGGCTCGAACCCAGGTCCCTTAGATCAGTAGCCAAGCGTACTAACCACTCGGCCATGGGAAGGTAAAAGATTTAAGAGTGGAAAAAAATTAATAATTTCAAATTTATTCATTAATGACAACAAATGAGGTAAGTCACTTAACAGTGAAATAACGACTCAATATTGTTTATGTATAATAATCTTTGCCTAATTTTTATTTTAAAGATATTTTCATTTTTTTCTTCCCTTATACTTTTCGGTAATTTATTAAAATTTTGTAGAGCTAGAATCATGAAATGTTTATGAATAATTTCTTTTCTTGAAAAAGAATAGTTAACCAATTCTTTACACAAAGTTCTAAAATATAAACTTATTTTATTAAACACTTTGATACAATACTTATCACTAAGTTTTAATTAACTTCTGAAGTCAATTTTTGTGGCTGGCATTGTTATCGCTAAATATTCAAACTTCCATAACTCATTAAATACTGAACGAATATTGTCGAAAATCGAGATATTGATTTATTTGATTGAGATCTTTATCTGCAATCACATTTTTCAAACAAAAGAGACTTGTTTTAGAAGTTATAGAGCTTTGACGTTAGCTTCTCATTGACCTAACAAGGATTTTCCTTAATTTATGAAACCAGTGCATTTTCGTAGCTTTAATAAGTTTATTCTGATATAAATTTTATATTTATATAATATTCAATGACGAAATGCAGCTATTGGTTTTCAGGATAGATGAATTTGGGGACCTAAATTTTAAAGTTTGGTTGGACCTCCATCTGTGGTTTCTTGAGGCCCGCCATATATTAAGAGATAACCAATGAGGTCCCAATATATTGATGAGGCCCACTATATATTAAGAGATAACCAATGAGGTCCCAATATATTGAGAGGTAAGAAATGAGGTCTCAATATGTTGAGAGGCAACTGATGAAGCCCACTATATATATTAAGAGATAACAAATGAGGCCCCTAATAGTAAGAGGTAACTGATGAGGCCCCAATATATGAAAGGTAACTGATGAGGCCTGCCATATATTAAGAGGTAACTGATGATGCCCCAATATAGTGAGAGGTAACTGACGAGGACTGCCATATATTAAGAGGTAACTGATGGACTCCAATATAGTGAGAGGTAGCTGATGAGGCCCCAATATAGTGAGAGGTAACTGATGAGGCCCCAATATAGTGAGAGGTAACTGATGAGGCCCACTATATATTGAGAGGAAACTAATGAGGCTCACTATATATTGAGAGGAAACTAATGAGGCCCAGAATAGTAAGAGGTAACTGATGAGGACCGCCATATATTAAAAGGTAACCAATGAGGCCTCAATGCAATGAAAAGTAACCACCGATGAGACCCACTATATATTAATATTGAGTTACCCTCAATATATTGAGAGGTAACTGATGAAGTCCCAATAACTAATAAGGCCCGCCATATAATGATAGGTTTGCATAAGCAAAAGGCGGACGTTTCAAGCTGCAAAGAGCATTGAAGTTATCAAACAATGAGCTTTTAAAACTGAAAGAAAGAATGATGAATTTGTTTGTAATTCTTTTGCACATAGTGTATCTTTTGCATATGTTTTGTGAGGAATTTTCTTTCCGGATAACATGAACGCATTTCGAGAAGCAGAAAGACGAGTAAGTGATTCATTACCATTCTTTCTCGTAGGACTATGTGGGGCGGGGGTGGCTCAGTCGGTAGCGCGCCAGGCTCGTAATCTGTAGTTCCCAGGTTCGAGTCCCAGCTGGGTCAGCGTTGAAATTTATTTCCTCAAAATTCCCCGCCCTGCTCACGGTCAATAGGAGACACCGATTGTCTTGGTAAATGCCGCCGTCCGTCGGATGGGACGTTAAGCCGTGGCTCCGTGTGTGGGAGACCCATACCCTGTGCACGTTAAAGAACACGCTGGATGGCCTTGACGGGGTCTACCATCTGTCTCCCAACAGCTGTTCCCAACCTTCTCTGAGCCTTCGGGGTCCATGTGACCTGGCCATTTAGCCCATGGTGTGCAAAAAAGTGCCGCTCAGAGGTAAAACAACCCAACCCATAGGACTATATGGCTGTTCAACTTCTGTTAATGTAGAGAGATGTTTCTGACAGTTTAATTTGGAAGGTGCTAATGATCCGAGTTCCACGGAAAACGTTTAATTGACAGTTTAATTTAGCGATTGCTTAGTTAGAAATCGAAAGTTTAATTAAAACGTCATCCATTTTATTATGCCATTGTGTCAACGAAAGGGAGGAAATTCAGATAATAAAGCTGAAAGAAAAATGGTTTAAAAGGAGCGAAGTCTCTTTGTTTCAAGGTACTAAAGTCTGAAACCGTAAGAAGGTTTTTTTAGTTCTGGAATAAATCGTAGAGTTGTTTTTCAATAAAAAAACATAGCAAAATTTGCTTTGAGAACAGACCGGAAGATATTGTTTTGACTAAAAAAAAATCGTATTGCTTTCTGATAACAAACAAACGATATTTTGTTCCTACCCCCCAAAAAAACTTGTAAATTACTTTCTGATAATTAGAACACTAACGTATTTAACGTTTATAAAAAAAGCTTTTCATTCGGGAAAAGACAAATACTACTTTTGTTTTAAAGGATCAGAGTAGAAAATATTTTTATTTATGAGTGGTTAGGAAAGTGGGAAGTGTGTGTGTGTGTGGGGGGGGGGGAGTGGGAGCTTAATGTATGCTAATAAATATAAATTTTGATGTATGATAATTAATTACAAATTAGGAAAAAGCAAAAAATATAAACTCATCGCATTTTAATCTTTTTCAGACTCCATTTTCTTTTTTATTTTCAGGTCCCCCTCTCAGACAAAACTCCCCGCCCTGCCCACGGTTAGTAGGGGACACCGATGGGCTTGGAAAGACCGCCGTCCATCGGATGGGACGTTAAGCCGTGGCCCCATGTGCGGGAGAGCCATACCCTGTGCACGTTAAAGAACACGCTGGATGGCCTTGACGGGAGGCTACCATCTGTCTCCCAACAGCTGTTCCAGTGGGTCCCCTCCTCCATCCTTCTCTGAGCCTTCGGGGTCCTTGTGAAGTGGCCATTTAACCCATTGTGTGCAAAAAAGTGCCGGGTTTTTTTTGTATGTGTTTCATTGTGGAAACAGTTATTCATAACATTGAAAGTTCCGAAGGATCTGTGCCAAATGGGTACTTCATAAACTGACAAAATAGGAAAAAAGGGCTAGAATCGATCCGTGCAGAGGATGTTGGCAATGTATGAATCTAGTGACTCCAAACTGTTAACAGACATTATCCCAAGTGACTTGACTTGGTTTTATTACTATTCAACTTTCAGAAATATCGACAACTGTATTTGGGTTGGAAGATGGACTGCGTCCCCAAATCCTCCGACAAAACTTTCGTTCAAAGAAAAAAGATGTTCACAATAAGTTTCAATTCCCAAGGAGTGGTAGCCGTGGACATCTTATATATATCCTGAAAACATGACTATAAATGTCCACTGCTACACCAACATTGTTCTGACCAAAATGGTTAAGGAAATAAAGGAGCAGCGGTCAACAACAGACATGTCAAGGGTTCTCCTTTTTCATGTGCTCAAAAAACGCGGCAGGGCCTATTTGGAGCAGGAAAAAAATCATCTACCCGAACCTGCATATTCACCCGATCTTGCACCATGCGATTTTTGGTTGTTTCCAAAAATTAAAAACTTTCTGGGAAGCCTTCAAAACAGAGGTTCAAAGGTGCAACACCTTGCAAAATGCATTCATTCAGAGTTGGGAGTATTCCCAGCAGGATTGCCACCAAGTTTCAGAATTGGCGTAAACATCTGCAACTTTGCCTGGATGATTTAGAAGAGTGATTTGGAGGACAGTAAAAGTTTTATTGAGGTAACTGCAATGGTTTTTGTTCTGCAGATGCAGGTCAAAAATTTTTTTTGAACACTCCTCGTACATTTAGCAACTTTAAGTGGTCATCTCACACTTTTGAAAACTACTCTAATATTGCATACATTTGCCATAATAGTTGGTTTATTCGGGGGAGAGAGAAGATATTGTGTATCAGGATCGTTATTTTGGGGAAGGGAGAAAGATTATGCATCAGGATTTTCATTTTGGGTTGGGTTGTTTTACCTCTGAGCGGCACTTTTTTGCACACCATGGGCTAAATGGCCAGGTCACAAGGACCCCGAAGGCTCAGAGAAGGTTGGGGGAGGGGACCCACTGGAACAGCTGTTGGGAGACAGATGGTAGCCTCCCGTCAAGGCCATCCAGCGTGTTCTTTAACGTGCACAGGGTATGGCTCTCCCGCACACGGGGCAACGGCTTAACGTCCCATCCAACGGACGGCGGCCTTTCCAAGCCCATCGGTGTCCCCTACTGACCGTGGGCAGGGCGGGGAGTTATGCGGAGATAAACCTCAACGCTGACCCAGCTGGGACTCGAACCTGGGAACTACAGATTACGAGCCTGGCGCGCTACCGACTGAACCACCCCCGCCCCTTTCATTTTGGGAAGTGAAAGATGTTATACATCAGGATCATATTTCGGGAGGAATGTGCCTGTAGAGACATCATCCGGGAAGAAAGAACGCGACGTTAATTTAGGGGTCATCATCTCTTGAAAACGAAAGGGACTATGTATTTTGAGAACTAATTTTTAGGGGTCATCATCTCTTGAAAACGAAAGGGACTATGTATTTTGGGAACTAATTTCTGGTCGAAAAGCAACATGTTTGTAGAGTCGCCATTTCAACCTGTGTATATAGAGAGATTATTTTCGGTGTGGATAAATTGATTCTAACTTCTTTCCTAAAGTTTGGTTTAAATTTCCGGTACTATTTTCTTTTTGAAGAAAACTGCATATAGAACTGTATTTTGTAAGTGATTTCTTTAATCTATGATTTCTCTCTGATGGAAACTAAAGACAATTTTCCGCTTACTAGGAATGTTTGAAATCTTATTTACCAAAAAAAAAATTTACTTTACGACACACAACATCCGTAGCTATGTGTGCCATTGACCAAGCAAAGGATATGTTTTAATTGGAAATTTTGGTATTCTGCGCTTGTACTTTTGTTCTGAAATAACCTCTAAATTATTTGACTGAAATTATCCTTTCTGAAAAAGGTCACAAAATCGGAGAATTTTTATAAATAAATGAAATTGAGCAAAGTCTCTTGGCCCTGTGGCTCTCTAATATGCACACTAAAGGCCACTTTGTTTGGATTGGATTGTTTTACCTCTGAGCTAAATGGCCAGGCCACAAGGACCCCGAAGGCTCAGAGAAGGTTGGGGGAGGGGACCCACTGGAACAGCTGTTGGGAGACAGATGGTAGCCTCCCGTCAAGGCCATCCAGCGTGTTCTTTAACGTGCACAGGGTATGACTCTCCCGCACACGGGGCCACGGCTTAACGTCCCATCCGACGGACGGCGGCCTTTTCAAGCCCATCGGTGTCCCCTACTGACCGTGGGTAGGGCGAGGAATTTTGCCGAGATAAATCTCAACGCTGACCCAGCTGGGACTCGAATCTGGGAACTACAGATTACGAGCCTGGCGCGCTACCGACTGAGCCACCCCCGCCCCCAAAACAGTCGCAGGAAATATCCTCTACTTAAAAACGAAAATATAATTTCTAAATGCGTAATAAATTGGTTGAAATAACTTACTTTTTAAGGAATATAGAAAGTACATTGATTTAAAAACAGAAAATATTCATTTTAATGAATACTATGAACAGGCAAAATAGTTTCGTTACGCAATTAAAAAATGTTTGATAAAAAAATTATTTTATAAACCGCAGATTCTTTGCATTGACCAGCAGGTTGGATGGGTCTGTCTGAAAGGGATAGCTTTTCAGAAATAATCTCAATAATTGAACTATGAAGAGTGAAGTGTCATTATGCTGAACTAGGGATTCTCAAAATGGGAAGTGCGTCCCTTCGCTGGGAAGGCATGACGACATTCCAAGGGGGGGGGGGGGGGGGCGTAGGGATGTGAACATTTTTGTGCTTATTTTTGATGATAAACTAGAGATGGGGTAGTGTAAGGGATTTTTAATAATAAAAAGGAGAGGGCGTGATGCCGAAATGTTGGGGAACCCCCTGTGTTAAATGTCACTATCTCCGAGAAGGATGATTGGTGCATGCAATTTTGTTTCAGTATTCCCTTGCTTTTAGGGTTATCAAAAATCGGAATAGATGAAGACAAATTAAGATGAAACAATGCACTTGGAACAGCAGAAATTCTCATCTTACAGAGTAATTTTTCTTGGATTCGAAGCATTCTTAGTTTTGGTAGAAAAGCGAAAAAAAAAGAACTGGAAACGAACTCAAAAAGTACATCTTTGGAAAAGAATTGAAAAATTACCCGGACTTTTTGTGTCTCCTCCTCGAGGCACCACGATTAAACAAAAATACATAAAGCTGTCCAAAGCGCTACCCACGCACACGCATCTGAAGCGTCTGCTTCTGACAGGTGACCCCTTCAGCTGTTCTGCGAGTACCAGGTAACGCATCCCCGGGTGCCAAAGGAAAGATTAGCAAACCAAAATTCGGAGAAACGGCAACTAGTCGCGGAACCGACTTTGGCATCCTTAATGCATTTTCATTAATAGGTCGAAGTTCATTGTTTTTGTCTTTTTGTCTTTCCAAATGTCCTTCATAGTTCCTTCATTGAATTAGTGCAAGTGAATGCATTCTGTACTTCTTAGAAGAGTAATGAACTTTTCTCTGGTGATGCGAAAGAATCCGATCCGCAAATGCGTTCAGAAATACTTTTTATTTTACCCCAGGGCCGTGCTCTTTCGTTAGGCAATGAAGTTCTGACAACAAACTTTAGGACAAAGCTAAACACTTCCATAGAAATTGTCTCACTTTATAGAGTTGTTGGGTTGTTTTACCTCTGAGCGGCACTTTTTTTGCACACCATGGGCTAAATGGCCAGGTCATATGGACCCCGAAGACTCAGAGAAGGTTGGGGGAGGGGACTCACTGGAACAGCTGTTGGGAGACAGATGGTAACCTCCCGTCAAGGCCATCCAGCGTGTTCTTTAACGTGCACAGGGTATGGCTCTCCCGCACACGGGACCATGGCTTAACGTCCCATCCGACGGACGGCGGTCTTTCCAAGACCATCGGTGTCCCCTACTGACCGTGGGCAGGACGGGGAGTTTGGCGGAGATAAATCTCAACGCTGACCCAGCTGGGACTCGAACCTGGGAACTACAGATTACGAGCCTGGCGCGCTACCGACTGAGCCACCCCCGCCCCACTTTATAGAGTATGGCTTTCCAGTGGTTGATATCGACTCCTTAAGGTCGATGGGATTGTGCAAATAAAGAACTAGGGTTGGGTTGTTTTACCTCTTAGCAGCACTTTTTTTGCACACAATGGGCTAAATGGCCAGGTCATAAGAACCCCGAATACTCAGCGAAGGTTGGAGGAGGGGACCCACTGTAACAGCTGTTGGGAGACAGATGATAGTCTTCCTCAAGACCATCCAGCGTGTTCTTTAACGTGCACTGGGTGTGGCTCTCCCGCACACTGAGCCACGGCTTAACGTCCCATTCGAAGGACGGTGGCCTTTCCAAACCCATCGGTGTCCCACTACTGACCGTGGGCAGGGCGTGTTTTTCGGAGATAAATCTCAACGCTGACCCAGCTGGGACTCGAACATGGGAACTGCAGATTTAAGCCTGAAGCGCTATCGACTGAGCCTCCCCCGCCCGCCCCAATTATGCTGGGGAGTTGTCTCTTTTGGAAAATGATGCTGGAAAGATGAACTCTTTCATCAGAGCTGTTGATGAGACTGATAAAAAGGAAGGTCTGTTGATAGAGGGAAAAAACTAAATAAAATCGTTTCAGGAAGATGGTGCTTTAGTTCCTTTGAATGGCTGAGCTATTGATCAGGTTTCTGAGGATTTGAGTATCTGGGGGAGTTGAATGAAAGATATTGGTAGTGGTACGACATGAGGTAATCAGTCAGTGCTCTTGTTTTGTTTATAAATATGTATGGTTTGCTGGAAAATAGGTCTATACCTGTAAAGACTAAAATCAGGCCACGTAATAATTTAGGCCTTTCGAAAGTTTGCTGTGATAGCGAAACTTGGACTCTCAATAATCAAGATAACAGGGAATATTGATGATTTTGTTTGTACGCAGTCTTTGGTATTGGTGGTTCGAATATGTAACAGGACCTGATCTAGAAATTAATAATAATATCAATAGACTGGATTTTTTCCTTCTCCGTTTTAGGAGGTTTGTAAAGAATGTCTTAAAAAATGCGTGATATACACCAAAGTTTAATATTTTTTGCCTTCATTACCCCATTCTCAAGGGGGGGGGGAGTGGCTCCCTTCTCCTTAGATCGGGGTGGGGGTGGCTCAGTCGGTAGCGCGCCAGGCTCGTAATCTGTAGTTCCCAGGTTCGAGTCCCAGCTGGGTCAGCGTTGAGATTTATATCCGCAAAATTTCCCGCCCTGCCCACGGTCAGTAGGAGACACCGATGGGCTTGGAAAGGCCGCCGCCGTCCGTCGGATGGGACGTTAAGCCGTGGCCCCGTGTGCGGGAGAGCCATACCCTGTGCACGTTAAAGAACACGCTGGATGGCCTTGACGGTAGGCTACCATCTGTCTCCCAACAGCTGTTCCAGTGGGTCCCCTCCCTCAACCTTCTCTGAGCCTTCGGGGTCCATGTGACCTGGCCATTTAGCCCATGGTGTGCAAAAAAGTGCCACTCAGAGGTAAAACAACCCAACCCAACCCCCAACCTTCTCTGAGCCTTCGGGGTCCATGTGACCTGGCCATTTAGCCCATGGTGTGCAAAAAAGTGCCGCTCAGAGGTAAAACAACCCAACCCAACCCCCAACCTTCTGTGAGCCTTCGGGGTCCATGTGACCTGGCCATTTAGCCCATGGTGTGCAAAAAAGTGCCGCTCAGAGGTAAAACAACCCAACCCAACCCCCAACCTTCTCTGAGCCTTCGGGGTCCATGTGACCTGGCCATTTAGCCCATGGTGTGCAAAAAAGTGCCGCTCAGAGGTAAAACAACCCAACCCAACCCCCAACCTTCTGTGAGCCTTCGGGGTCCATGTGACCTGGCCATTTAGCCCATGGTGTGCAAAAAAGTGCCGCTCAGAGGTAAAACAACCCAACCCAACCCCCAACCTTCTCTGAGCCTTCGGGGTCCATGTGACCTGGCCATTTAGCCCATGGTGTGCAAAAAAGTGCCGCTCAGAGGTAAAACAACCCAACCCAACCCCCAACCTTCTCTGAGCCTTCGGGGTCCATGTGACCTGGCCATTTAGCCCATGGTGTGCAAAAAAGTGCCGCTCAGAGGTAAAACAACCCAACCCAACCCCCAACCTTCTGTGAGCCTTCGGGGTCCATGTGACCTGGCCATTTAGCCCATGGTGTGCAAAAAAGTGCCGCTCAGAGGTAAAGCAACTCAACCCCCAACCTTCTGTGAGCCTTCGGGGTCCATGTGACCTGGCCATTTAACCCATGGTGTGCAAAAAAGTGCCGCTTAGAGGTAAAACAACCCAACTCTCCTTAGATCAGCCCTAGTAAGCAAATGATGAAGTTGGACGATGGAGTCATCAACCACTTTTAATGAGTCATCAACCACTTTTAATGAGTGTCTTTTGTAGAGATTGCGTTTGTTTGGAAATGCTATCTGCATGCTGAACTAGAGATTAGGGAATTACGACCAGTGTGCCTAAAGGCTTCAGAAAAAGAGGGAGACTTAGAATGCGATGGGTGGATAATGTCTAGATTTAGATAGATTGACTTACATCTTTAATTTATCTTCAGTCACATTGCTTTCACTTAAAGAGTAATTTACAAGTTATAGGTCTTCGAAGTTAGTTCCCCATTGACATAACATGGAAATTCTTTAATATATTGAAAGGGCTCTGTATATACAGGGTGAATCTGAAAAAGTGGGCAAAACTTTACGGGTGGTAGAACGCAGCTATACGAGCAATATTCGTCATAGAAAGTATGGTCGGAACGCAAACGGCGAGCCGCTAGGTGGCGTTGGAAATGGTATAAAAGGGTCGGTCCTAGCACCCAACGGCATTTCTACCGTGAATTGCTGAGAGGATGGCTGGTTATACTAACCACGAAATGGCGGATATGCACTTTGTGTACGGTGCGGCGGACGGGAATGCAAGTGAGGCACAGAGTATCTCCTCTCCTTCTTATGTTCATTCTTTAAATGTGACAGTGGAAAACTACCTTTTAACTTCTCACCGCTTGCGTTCCGACAATACATTCTATGACGAATATTGCTCGTATAGCTGCGTTCTACCACCCCGTAAAGTTTTGCCCACTTTTTCAGATTCACCCTGTATAAATGAGTAGTAAAGGTCGAGCCGTCCCGTGGCCGAGTGGTTAGCGCGCTTGGCTACTGATCTAAGGGACCTGGGTTCGAGCCCCGGGTAAGAGCATGGATGTTCGTGTTGTTTTCTGCTGAGGTCCTGCCATCCTCTCAGATCTTCTACTATGGCATATAAACTGACAGGCTCCTGTCAGACCTCTGTGGCAAGCAGCTGCTTGAGGGGGTATTTTTATTTATTATTTTTTTTAGTGCAGGTCGCAAAATAAAGATAAAAAAAAAGGAAATCTATTTAAAGTGATAAAATTGTTTTAGAGGCCAATACCAAAATTGTTTTAGAGGCCAATACCACTGTTTGCTGTTACATATGAGAAACAAGAAGCAAGAAGCAATCTCGGTGGTGAAGTAACGGACAACGTGTTTAAACGTACAATTTAAATAAAAGATCATCGTAAACAAAATTCCTCTTTGCAGTCTTTCTGGCGAGGTGAGTCAAGCTCGTGAGCTCTTCAAGAGCCAGGTTATGGCTCTCGTCGTTTCTATATATGATCAGCTGAAAACATCCTAAGCTAAAAACGGAAACGTTTTGACGACGCTAATTGGCCGGGATGGTTTACACAAATTCCGTCCCCCTAAATATAGTGGCCGTCTCAAACTATCCTTCCATTCATACTTCACTCGAAACTCTTGCCAGAAAATTCGATCTCGACTTTAGTCAACGAGTGGGATTTTCTTTTTCGTGCATTTTTTGCGCCCACTCTTCGCGTTCCACACAAAATACGAAATGCCAAGTCTTCAGGGCATTGCAGGAAAGCAAGATCTTAAGCAGAACCGTGCAAATTATTATATGGGAGAGTCTTAAGAATTCACCTCAGAAATTAATTAAAACTTAGATACTAAGTATTGTTTGAAGCGATTTAATAAAATAAATATACATTTTACAAATTTGCGTAATAATTATTTCAATGCTAGACAATTATGTAGGGTTTTTTTTGGAAAACAATATCATTTACTGTTAAATATTCGATCTTCCCTAACTCCTTCTCAGTCGGTAGCGCGTCAGGCTCGTAATCTGTAGTTCCCAGGTCCTCGGCCATAAAAGCGACACCGATGGGCTCGTAAAGATCGCCGTCCATCGGATGGGACGTTGAACCATGGGCTGGTGGTGTGCAGAAGAGCCGTACTCATTACAGAACGTGCTGGATTCCCTTGATGAGATGCTCTCATCTCTCTCCTAACAGCGATTCAGTAGGTTCCTTTCCCTCAACTATCTCCGAGCACTTGGGGTCTTTGTGACCTGGTCATTTATCAAAAATGTGCGCTCCAGGTTCGTAATCTGTAGTTACCAGGTTCGAGTCCCAGCTGGGTCAGCGTTGAGATTTATCTCCGCAAAATTCCCAGCCCTGCCCACGATCAGTAGGGGACATCGATGGGCTTAGAAAGGCCGCCGTCCATCGGATGGGACGTTAAGCCGTGGCCCCGTGTGCGGGAGAGCCATATCCTGTGCACGTTAAAGAACACACCGGATGGCCTTGATTGGAGGCTACCATCTGTCTCCCAACAGCTGTTCCAGTGGGTCTCCTCCCCCAACCTTCTCTGAGCCTTCGGGGTCCATGTGACCTGGCCATTTAGCCCATTGTGTGCAAAAAAGTGCCGCTCAGAGGTAAAACAACCCAACCCAACCTTAACTCCTTAAAACTGAACGAATATTGTTGAAAAATCGAGTTTTAAATAGATTAGATTTTTGTCTTTATCTTCAAAGTCATATTTTTTTCCATTAAATGAATATTGTAGAAGTTGTAGAATTTCGAATTTAGATTAGCATTGACATAACATGGAAGATTTTCTAACGTTTTGGTAGGGAAGAGAAAAATTGAGATTAAAGAGCAAGACCAATCCCTAAAGCATGTTTTTTTTGTAATGCGGTGTAGACAGGGAGTTACTTGAGGAATGGTTCTGGATGATTTTGTACAGGGGAGATTGTCTTGTCTCAATAGTTTTCAAACTCTGGGTCCGACCCAAATTTGGGTGGCGAGAGTTTTACGATGGTTCACTGAAGGCTCTTCGCCTTCGCAAAATAAAAGTTAACTGGGGCTTGGTTTGGGTCGTTTTATTGCTGGACAGCACTTTTTTGTACACAGGGCTAAATAGCCAAGTCACAAGAACCCCAAGGGTTTAGAGAAAGTTGAAGAAGGGAACCCACTGGACATCTGTTAGGTTGGGTTGTTTTACCTCTGAGCGGCACTTTTTTGCACACCATGGGCTAAATGGCCAGGTCACATGGACCCCGAAGGCTCAGAGAAGGTTAGGGGAGGGGACCCACTGGAACAGCTGTTGGGAGAGATGGAAGCCTCCCATCAAGGCCATCCAGCGTGTTCTTTAACGTACTCAGGTTATGGCTCTCCCACACACGGGGCCACGGTTTAACGTCCCATCCGATGGATGGCGGCCTTTCCAAGCCCATCGGTGTCCCCTACTCACCGTGGGCAGGGCGGGTAATTTTTGTGGAGATAAATCTCAACGCTGACCCAGCTGGGACTCGAACCTGGGAACTACAGATTAATAGCCTGGCGCGCTACCGACTGAGCCACCCCCGCCCATCTGTTAGGAGATGGAAGACTGTGATCAAGAACATCCAGCATGTTCTTTGAAGTTTGCGTGTTCTTGACGGGGTCCACTGCTTAATGCCCCATCCTAGGGGTGGGGCATTTCCAAGTCCATCAGTGACCCCTTCCTTACCAAGGGGAGGGAGAGGGTTTAGCGTAAATAAATGTCAACGTCGGTACATTTGATTGGAGCAGTTAGCCTGTAGGTATCGATATCATTTGGATCGCGTGATGAATGCAATTTGAATTTTGGCTCCAGATCAAACAAATTGGGATTCACTAGTTTAGACCACTTTGGTAGTCGAGTTGTTGGCGTGGTTAGCTACGGATCAAAGGCATCTGGGTTCGAAACTCGGATAAGGAATTGGTGTTTCTTCTGTTGTGTTTCTGCTGAGGTCTTCCTCATAGATCTACTCTTTGGCGTATTGTACTGAGAGGCTTCTGTCAGACGTCAGTGTGAAAGTAGCTGCGTGAGAGGCATTTTTAAAAATTTAAAACTAGCAGAATTGCCCGGCATTTTTCTGTTGTTTAACGTATAATAAATGATACAGAGTAGCAAGAGTATTTCAAGCAACATATTTCGAATGGGTGCATGGACACATTTACGTCAGTTGTGATGTCACCCGTGACGGTTATTTTCTGTTTCCCGTAATTTCTCAGGTACAGTAACTCAAAAAAGTATCCGAACACTATGGTTGATTACAGAATTCAGAAAAAAATATCTGGCAACGTTTTTTTTCAGAAATTAGTGATCTGGCAACCTTAGTGTCACGTGACACGAACACACGAAGGTTGCCAGATCACTAATTTCTAAAAAAACGTTGCCAGATATTTTTTCTGAATTCTGTAATCAACCATAGAGTTTGGATACTTTTTTGAGTTACTGTACCTGAGAAATTACGGGAAACAGAAAATATCCGTCACGGGTGACATCACAACTGACGTAAATGTGTACAAGAGTAAGTTTGGTGATAAACAGAGGAAAAACTAAAATGATGAAAATTGGTCAGGCAGGTTGTGGTTCAGTTAATCTAAATGGTTGCACTTTATCTTGGGAGCTATGTAACAGATATTGGTGACGGGTGGCATGAGATTAACAGACGAATAGGGATTGCTGCCGGGACTTTTAAGAATCTATAGAGAGTGTGGAAAAATAGGCATATACACCTAAAGACTAAAATTAGACTGTATGATAGTTTGGTTTTTTCTAAAGTTAATTATGGTAGTGAAACGTGGACCCTTTGTAAGCAAGATAATAGGACACTTGATGCTTTTGATTCCAGATGCTTACGCAATATCTTGGGTATTAGGTGGTTTGACTTTGTAAGTAATGAAGAGGTTAGGCAAAGGAGTCTGCAACCTCCTTTGAGCAGCATATTTTGCAGACAGAGACTCCGTTGGTTTGGCCATGTCTCTTTCTGAACAGACGTGGCCAATTCGCCATTTATAATTATGCATAGAGACTCCTGCATGCATAATTATATATTAGTGAATAGGGTTATGAAGAGTGTGCCTAAAGGTCTCAGAAAGAGGGGAAGACCTAGGATGCGGTTGGCAGACAATGTCAAACAGGACCTCACTAGAATTGTTCTACAGTGGTAAGATGCAGCAGATGCAGCTCAGGACTGATCTGTTTGCAGAACTCAATTGTACGATCTGGTTGGCCTCCGTAGCCCATGGTTGCTTGAGGATGTTGTTGATGATTCCCATGAATTGCTGATATTTAAAATTTCCATTAAGAAACTTAAAAAAAAGGAAATAAATAATATCCTTAACACCATCTTCTTTAAGAAAAGAGGGGCGGGGATGACTTAGTCGGTAGCGCGCCAGGCTCGTAATCTGTAGTTCCCAGGTTCGAGTCCCAGCTCGGTAGGGGTTGAGATTTATCTCCGCAAAATTCCCCGCCCTGCCCACGGTCAGTAGGGGACACCGATGAGCTTGGAAAGGCCGCCGTCCGTCGGATGGGACGTTAAGCCGTGGCCCGTGTGCGGGAGAGCCATACCCTGTGCACGTTAAAGAACACGCTGGATGGCCTTGACGGGAGGCTACCATCTGTCTCCCAACAGCTGTTCCAGTGGGTCCCCTCCCCCAACCTTCTCTGAGCCTTTGGGGTCCATGTGACCTGGCCATTTAGCCCATGGTGTGCAAAAAAGTGCCGCTCAGAGGTAAAACAACCCAACCCAACCTTTAAGAAAAGAAACATTTTCCAATGCTTGAATAATAGACCCAACCGATACTGAAAAGTCATACTCTTAATGTCCCAACTGGCACTTGTTCTACGACCTGAGTCGTATTTTTTCTTCCCCTGCCCTCTCCCACCCCTTCAGTTGTCAATTGAAGTTTCTTGTCAGAACCGTAAAGGAGCCGGAAGTTAAGAGATAACACTGGAGAGGCTGTCTTTCGTCTATTCGGATGTGATGCCAAAATACGCTGGAAGAATGTTAAAGCATCACTATCGATCTTCGGCCCCTTAGTCGGCTTCGCACTGCCCACGGTAAGGCTCCAATCATTTTTCATTGCAGCCGTTGACTAAGGAAGCGTGGGACAGTGGGAGCAGGAGTCTTCTGGTAGCACATCACGAATAAACGAGCTCCGGTTCGGAACACATTGCCACTAGATGATGTCATAGAGCTGATTGATGACCTGACGTTCTGAAGGAGCTTAGACGTCATGTTAAAACGAGACCCAAGGGAAACAATCGTATGAGTCATCACGGCTCTATTGTTTTGGATCGCTTGCTAGATGCGAACAAGTAGACAAGAAAATTTTCTGTAACAATTCCGTTTTGGGTTTAAGACGGTTTCTATTTCATGAGAAATGTTTTTGTATTTAACGTTTATGCGGGACTTTTCCCCCCCAAAAAAATAAGACTTTTTCTCTCATTTTAGGGACCGTAAATGTTATTCTAAAGATTTGGTTGTTTACTTCTCAGAGGCACATTTTTCGGTTGAGTTGGGTTGTTTTAACTCTGAGAGGCACTTTTTTGCACACCATGGGCTAAATAGCCAGGTCATATGGACCCCGAAGGCTCAGAGAAGGTTGAGGGAGGGGACCCACTGGAACAGTTGTTGGGAGACAGATGGTAGCCTCCAATCAAGGCCATCCGGTATGTTCTTTAACGTGCACAGAGTATGGCTCTCCCGCACACGGCGCCACGGCTTAACGTCCCATCCGATGGACGGCGGCCTTTCTAAGCCCATCGATGTCCCCTACTGATCGTGGGCAGGGCGAGGAATTTTGCGGAGATAAATCTCAACGCTGACCCAGCTGGGACTCGAACCTGGTAACTACAGATTACGAACCTGGCGCGCACATTTTTGATAAATGGCCAGGTCACAAAGACCCCAATTGCTCGGAGATAGTTGAGGGAAGGGAACCTACTGAATGGCTGTTAGGAGAGAGATGAGAGCATCTCATCAAGGGAATCCAGCACGTTCTGTAATGAGTACGGCTCTTCTGCACACCACCAGCCCATGGTTCAACGTCCCATCCGATGGACGGCGATCTTCACGAACCCATCGGTGTCCCTTTTATGGCCGAGGATAGAATGGGAGTTTAACAAATAAATAAATAAATACCCCCTCAAGCAGCTGCTTGCCACGGAGGTCCGACAGGAGCCTGTCAGTTTATATGCCACAGTAGAAGATCTGAGAGGATGGCAGGACCTCAGCAGAAAAACGACACATACATCCATGCCTTACCCGGGGTTCGAACCCAGGTCCCGTAGATCAGTAGCCAAGCGCGCTAACCACTCGGCCACGGGACGCCACTTTAAACAAAAATTGTTCGCGGACCTTGATATCTGTAGCACAGGGGTTGTATTGTTACGACCTATGATCGACTTTTTTTTTTGCACATCATCATCATCATCCTCAAGCAGCCATGGGCTACGGAGGTCCAACCAACCGCGCAGTTTAATTCTCCAAGCAAGTTTATCCTGAGCTACATCTACTGCATCTGGCCACTGCACACCAATTCTAACAAGGTCCTGTTTGACATTGTCTGCCCACCGCATCCTAGGTCTCCCCTTCTTTCTGAGGTCTTTAGGCACACTGTTCATAACCCTATTCGCCAATCTATAATTATTCATACGGGCAACATGGCCAAACCAACGGAGTCTCTCTCTGCACAATATGCTGCTTAAAGGAGGTTTCAAACTCCTTTGCCTAACGTCATCATTAGTTACAAAGTTGAACCACCTAATACCCAAGATACTGCGTAAGCATCTAGAATCAAAAGCATCTAGTTTCCTGTTATCTTGTTTACAAAGTGTCCAAGTTTCACTACCATAACTAACCCTAGAAAGAACCAAACTATTATACAGTCTAATTTTAGTCTTCAGGTGTATACGCCTATTTCTCCACACTCTCCATAGATTCTTAAAAGTCCCGGCAGCAATCCCTATTCGTCTGTTAATCTCATGCCGCACATCACCATTATCTGTTACATAGCTCCCAAGATAATTAAACTGTGACACCTGCTCAAGACTGCAACCATTCAGATTAACTGAATCACAGCCTGCCTGACCAATTTTCATCACTTTAGTTTTCTCTCTGTTTATAACCAAACCTACTCTACTACCAGTCTCATCAACAGCTCGAATGAAAGAGTTCATCTCATCAACATCATTTGACAAAAGGGCTAAATCATCAGCATAATCTAAATCAGAAATTTTCGTATCTCCAGCCCATTTAAGGCCAAAATCTTTCCCTTGAAGTGAATTTCGCATAATATAATCAATAACCAAGCTAAAGAGAAAAGGAGACAAAATGCACCCTTGTCGAACACCAGAAGTAATGCTAAACCAATTGCTACAAGCCTTACCAACTCTCACACACGACTCAGTGTTATTATAGAGAGCTTTCATTATGTTAACTAAATTGTCTGGTATACCATATGATCTTCCAATCAACCACAAATTATGACGATCAACAGAGTCGAAAGCCTTTTTGAAATCAACAAAGCTAGCAACCAAAGGTTTCTGAAACTCTAAACATTTCTCAAGAATCTGCCTAAGTGAAAATATCTGATCCACACATCCCCTACCACTTCTGAATCCACATTGCTCATCACGCAATTGACTGTCAACCAGATTCTTAATTCTATTAAGCACAATCATGGAAAGAACTTTACCTGGAACAGAGAGTAGGCTGATACCCCTATAGTTATCACAAGAACTGCGATCACCTTTTTTGAAAATAGAGATAACAATAGCTCTGGTAAAATCCTTAGGAACCATGCCTTTATCATAAAAGATATTCAGAATTTCAGTCATCCAAGTGGTAACCGAAACATTCCCAGCTCTAAGCATTTCGGTAGTAATTTCATCTATCCCTGGGGACTTATGTAGTTTAAGTTTAGAAACAGCCAAAATAACTTCAGATTGTGTTATAGAGCCAACATTAAAGCCACCAATGCATCTATCATCATTGCAAACAATGGGAGTAGAACTAACTACGTTGTTTAGAACATCACTGAAATGCTCAGCCCACCTAGCCATGACAGAATCCTCCCCTTCTATAACCTTACCTTGTTTATCCTTCAATCCTTTTATGCCTGTCCGTTTTCTACCACACAAAACATTAACTATCTGGTACAGCTCTCTGCTGTTGTGCTGTCTAACTGCTTCCTCGGCTTTGTCAGCCAAACCATCAAGCCAAAGATTCTTATCAGCAGCTAACTGATCTTTTACACGTTTATTAAGTTCTCTGTAATGCTTACTATTAGGGCTAGTAGGGTATTGATTAAGGACATTCCTGCAGTTCTTTCTTTCCGAAATAAGCTCAAGTGCCTTATCACTCAGTTAATTCTGCTCTTCTGCTCCTTTTTTCCTAAAAGAGTACTGTTAGTGTCCAAAAAAGCCTGTTTAAAATGATCCCATTATTCCTCAATTTCAGTAGTAAGCAAACCATGACTGTCATAATGACTAAGTAACCTATCATGGTAAGCTTTGGCTATAACTGGATCTTTCAGAGCTTCAGTATTAAAAGTAAATTTTTTAACCCTAGCACAACACTTTTTAAGTTTATGTTGCAACACACTTTTAACAAGGTAATGGTCAAATCCAATTTCAGCTCCCCTATATGACCTGGTATTCCTAACAGAACTAGCACATTTGCTGTTAATTAATATATAATCAATCATTCTTATGCAGCCCATCGGGTGAAACCCATGTGTTCTTATGTATCTCGCGGTGTTTGTAATAAGTGTTAGTTATTCTGAATCCATTGAGTTTACTTACCTGCAGGAGACGTTGCCCATTGCCATTGCAGCTACCAATACCAAAAGGGCCTATTACTCCTCCCCAAAGGTCAGAGTCAGTACCAACTTTGGCATTGAAGTCACCAAGAACAAGGGTAATATCTCATTTCTTGACAGAATTCAAAATATCCTGAAGTTGTTCATAAAACCTATCTTTCTCATCCTCATCGGCATCCTCAGTGGGGGCATAACAGCAGATAACATTCAAGTCTTTAACGCTTGTCTGAAATTTTGCTGTAAGAAACCTTTCATTAATGCACTCATATCCTAGAAGAGCATCGCTAGCGTGTCTGCTAAGAAGAAGACCCACGCCTTGGTGTGCTTATTGTCGTCCCTCCCTGAAAAGAGAAATTTAAGATTATTTTTAAGAATCTGACCTTTATCTGTCCATCTGGTCTCTTGCAAGCCGAGAATATCTAAATTATAATGGTGGAATTCTTGTGTGAGGACATCAAGAGAAAAAGCTCTGTGCAGAGTCCTCACATTCCAACTACCTATGGAGAGAAAATGGTTAGTGGGACGTTTAAAGATCTATGTTTATTGAGAGAGGGAATGCCGACAATGTCAAACAGCCCCCTAATCGCAGACATGGGGCAAAGACCCGTTCCCCCACTACTACAGGCTGAAGCCATCTACACTGGAAGACTTCCTCCAATGCAGAATTTGACCATGCCAATAGAAGCAAAGAGTTCAGGTACCTGCGATGACTTCTGCTCAGGATTATCCACCAGCTGATAAACATATCCTGTGAATCTATTCACTTGGGGCTGTCAACCCATAAACAAACAGAAAACACAGCGGAAGATTTTCCCTCCACAGAAGCCCACCAGTGCAGCAAAATCAGGATCCATAATCAAGCTCAGAGCCATATATCTGTCCAGTTCAGTAGGTTTATATGGTCAGCACCAGGACCCTGTGTGGTTGACCACTCCTCAGCAGGGTAGAAAAAAGAAAAGAAAAGTAGCCATAGTTGTCCAGATCAGTAGGCCACACTAATCTGGCAGCCCTCCCCTTCCGTTCACTTCCACAAGAGAGTATCTCTTTTGAAAGTTACTAACGGTCCGCATCACGAGAAGGCGGGGTCGGACATTAGGTGCTAGGCCTGGCCGGTTCTATGCATCATCACAGGGGATTGGTGCATAGCTCTCCTTCCAGTGACTACCTAGCTACCATTTACAGACCAACACAATGAGCTAAATGCCAGGTTACAATGATCCCAAGTGCTCGGAGAAGGTTCGGGGTAGGGGATCACTGGACAGCTGTTAGGACACAGATCTAAGGTTTGATAAGCTCTCCTGCACAAGGTGCTGCGGCTTTAAGCCCCATCCTAGGGATGGCGGCCTTTCCAAGCTCGTCGGTTGGTTGGGTTGTTTTACCTCTTAGCGCCACTTTTTTTTGCACACCATGGGCTAAATGGCCAGGTCACATGGACCCTGAAGACTCAAAGAAGGTTGGAGAGGGGACCCACTGGAACAGCTGTTTGGAGACAGATGGTAGCCTCCCCATCAAGGCGGGCCACGGCTTAACGTCCCATCAGACGGACGGCGGCCTTTCCAAACCTATCGGTGTCCTCTACTAACCGTGGACAGGGCGTTGAATTTTGCGGAGATAAATCTCAACGCTGATCCAGCTGGGACTCGAACCTGAGAACTATAGATTGCAAGCCTGGTGCGCTACCGACTGAGCCCCCCCCCCCCCCCCCACAAGCTCGTCGGTATACCTTTTCTGAATGAGGACAGGGTGGGGGTTTAGCCGAGTTGAATCTCAACGATGGCTTAGATGGGACTCGATTTAGGGATCTGCAAATTACGAGCTTGAAGCGCTACCAACTGAATCAACGAATTAAAAACCCCATTGAATTAAAACTGCCATTTAATAAAATAAGTTTAATAAATATATTAGAGGATCTGGGTTCGAGCACCAGATAAGATAGAAATATTTTCTTTCTTGTGTCGTTCTCCTGAAGAGTTGATACTCGTGTTTCGCACAAATCTTGAGCCTATTTAACTGAAAGACTCCTGTCATACAGTCGCTCAAAAAAATATCCGAACACTATGGTTGATTACAAAATTCAGAAAAATATCTGGCAACGATTTTTTTTAGAAATTAGTGATCTGGCAACCTTCGTGTCACGTGATTACAGAATTCAGGAAAAATATCTGGAGCGTGTACAGCAACTGTACACGCTCCAGTTACCGTTCACAGCAAACTGGAGCGTGTGCAGTTACTGCACACGCTCCAGTTTGCTGTGAACGGTAACTGCACACGCTCAATATTTCCGTGAGTGAGCCCACACGATCCAGGTTTTTGTGAGCTCACACGATCCAATGTGCTGTGAACATTAACCGTAACCGCTCCAGTTTGCTGTGAACGGTAACTGCACACGCTCCAACGCTCCATATTCATTGCATTATATATTTTTAGCTCAAAAAAAATATCCGAATACTATGGTTGATTACAAAATTCAGAAAAAATATCTGGCAACGATTTTTTTTAGAAATTAGTGATCTGGCAACCTTCATGTCACGTGACACGAAGGTTGCCAGATCACTAATTGGATCACCATTGGATGGGACTTAAAGCTCGTGGCCATGAGCGGGAGAGCCATACCCTGTCACATTAAAGAACATGGTTTTTAGAGGAATTTTCCATCTATATCGTAACAGCTGTCAAGTGGGTACCATTCCCCCAGCCTTCTCAGAGCCCTCGGACTCATTGTGACCTGGCCATTTACGCTAATGTGGGCAAAAAAGTGTCGCTCAGAGGTAAAACAACCCAACCATCGATATTAAGGGCAGATAGCATTTTTTGTTTAAAGTGGTATCCCCTTTCTAGTTGGGGCGGGGGTGGCTCAGTCGGTAGCGCGCCAGGCTCATAATCTGTAGTTCCCAGGTTCGAGTCCCAGCTAGGACAGCGTTGAGATTTATCTCCGCAAAATTCCCCGCCCTGCCCACGGTCAGTAGGGAACACCGATGGGCTTGGAAATGCCGCCGTCCGTCGGATGGGACGTTAAGCCGTTGCCCCGTGTGCGGGAGAGCCATACCCTGTGCACGTTAAAGAACACGCTGGATGGCCTAGACGGGGAGGCTACCATCTGTCTCCCAACAGCTGTTCCAGTGGGTCCCCTCCCCCAACCTTCTCTGAGCCTTCGGGGTCCATGTGACCTGGCCATTTATCCCATGGTGTGCAAAAAAGTGCCGCTCAGAGGTAAAACAACAACCCAAACCCTTTCTAGTTGAAAGCCATGCGGGGTGGATATTTGGAAATTCTATAAGCCATGTCTCGATCTAATTTCTCATTGATATTTTATTATTACACTGCTCGAAGTAGAAAATGCCACATCAGGAAGTATTTGTCGGAGCGCCATGCAAATAGGTGGGTATGTGTCGACAGTTGGGTTATGTAAAAAAGTGTAGTTGTGAATCAATCACATGATAGGTGAGGGAGATAACGAGGCTAAACTGCTCAGCTTAGCTAAATCTAGTCATCCTCACCTGGACGTGTGGATCACTGTATCGGAATGATCTCGGTGGCGAGAGCACCTGTAAGGAGTGAAAATGCCTAGGCAACCTCATCGGGAATCCTACCATCACACTTACACTGTTACCAGAGGCTTCATCATAACGCTACGTACAGCTGGTTGGATCCTGCATAGCATCGCGGCAGAAACGCATCGGGATGCAACAACTGTTGGCCGAATTTGACGACAGTGTTTGAAGGAAGGTAACATGTGTCGCTGTAGTGGGACTGGTGTATATAGGCGGACGTCCGAATACCTCGATCACCACATTCGACGGCAAGTCTCTTATCCTTGAGCAGTCTCAAAACAACTTGAATTCCAAAGGAGAAATTAATCTGAGAGTTTAATTCATCTCAAGAGCGATCTCCACAGCTCATCGCCTTTCTGTCTAGGTGCGTTAGAATCTTAACCCTTTCTCCTCGTTGATAAAATCTTTTCACACGTTCGTACTGTTCAACAGCCAGGCCAAACCGTAACCGCCAAACCCACACTGCTTCTCTTCTCGTATTCTCCCACGCAGCCTTCTCGCTTCAAACTCCCCTCCCCTCAGGGTTTCAAGGGCGAGGGACGAGTGTTCCTGGCCGCAAGTGCGGCTGGACAATTGGAACCGAGGTCACTCTCTGAGACCCCTCCCCCTGCTGCCTATATTGCTACGGTACAATGATGAACCTACACGAAATTGATGTAATGAAAAGTACATAAAAAAGCAAAAACAAGTACAGTGGACCTTCGTTATAGCGCTGCTCGTTATACCGCGCACTCGGTTATAGCGCGGGCGATGTTCGCGATAAGTTCAAACATGTTTATACAGGTCCGTGCGGCGTTAGTGAGCATCGCATTTTATTGTTACTGCGTATTGAGTAATTGTGTATGTATTGAGTTCCTGCATGTATTTTGAATAGTGTTTAATTATTGTATGCATGATGAGTAAAAGAAAAGCTTACAGTGTGAAATTTATTGTGTCGCCACCGCGCCGCTCGGTATAACGCGGTTCACCTTATAACGCGGGTGTTGTTTCCCGCCCGAGATGCGCGTTATATCGGGGGTCCACTGTATTTACTCTTTGCATAATTACAATGAGTGAAGTGAGGCCTTGATCTCAAAAGCCACGCCGTTTTGCCCAACGTATTGCAGCATGGGGGTCATACGACCTACTGATTCGGGCCACTTTATATTGCTCCTCGCTCATCGCATTCATCAAATCCCTAAGAAATTAAATCACTTCTTTCCCAACTACTTGTCTACATGTATGATGAGTTTTGTCACATTTGGTGCACTCCTTCATGATGTGGCATTTTCTATGTCGAGCAGTGTATTGTTAGATTTTTCAAAAAGGCCTCTTTTCATACGTCTCTTCTTGAATGCAACAATTTTTTTTTGCAAAATAGCCATCACAAAAGGTGTCTATCGTGTTGCAGATCCGTTTTTGGAAAATGTTTAAAACAGAGAACTGGAATTGTAACTGAGTATGATGGGACGGGGGTCAGCATTGAGATTTATCTCCGCAAAAATTCCCCGCCTTGCCCACTGTCAGTAGGGGACACCAATGGGCTTGGAAAGACCACCGTCCGTCGGATGGGACGTTAAGCCGTGACTCCGTGTATGGGAGAACCATACCCTGTGCACATTAAAGAACACGCTGGATGGCCTTGACGGGAGGCTACCATCTGTCTCCCGTCATGGTTACCTTCGTGTCACGTGACACGAAGGTTGCCAGATCACTAATTTCACTCATTTCTAAAAAAAAAATCGTTGCCAGATATTTTTTCTGAATTCTGTAATCAACCATAGCGTTCGGATACTTTTTTGAGCGACTGTACATGTAAATGCAAAGGAAATAAAGGGTATTTATTATTATTTTTCACAAAAAGGTTTGGTCTAAGCGGGAAGAAACAAAAATTTGCTTTCGTTTGACCCGGACGTGATTCGAACACGCAACCTTCTGCTCTGGAGTCAGACGCGCTACCGTTGCGCCACGAGACCGTTGTTTTATTGGCCTCTCGGATCCCTTCAGACACAGGAAATTAATGCAACGGGGATGGCATTTTTGAGGAGGGACTCGAACCAGAGGAAAAACAACACTCACATAAAGAATTGCTTACGAAATAATGCAGTCGTCAATCAAACCGCTACTAGTAGCCTCAGCCAATCAACGACGGCCTTTTTATGAGTCTTGGAGCTCGATTTAATTTGTTTACATTGCTTGCTGAGGAAAGACCTCTCCTGTACATATTGTTACGACAGAAGAATCTGGCAACCGAAAGCAAAGTTTCAGCCAACGAATTGAACTTTGGGAGAATTTGGAGAAGAAGAGTGGAGCGTTAACGGTCGTTGTGTTGTAACGGTCGGAGAGTTCGAAAATGGCCGGTGGGCTGTTCTGAGACAGTGCGCGTAAGTATCAAGAAGTAACTTGATGTGTTGTGTATACGCGGAAGGATAAAAGTGGGATCTTTTATCGTTAAGTATCAAGAAGTAACTTGATGTGTTGTGTATACGCGGAAGTATAAAAGTGGGAACTTTTATGGCTAACTTCGAATGTCTACACGGACTGTCTTTTTGTTCGGCTAGTGTGTGAAAAGTTATTAGCACAGGACGAGAATTGGTTTACGAGTGAAGATCTTCGGGTGACCTGGTAAATCAAGTAAAAGGTAGTATTTAGTAAAATACACAGAGCTGATGTTGTGTACTCACGCAGGAAGATTGATGACTTGTGCATGTTAATAGTTAATTTGTTAATAAGATACTTCATCCATATTTCCTTTGTAACAATTTACCTTGTATTGAATTTGGTTTTGAAATATAGCTTTTAATACTCACGCTCAGTGGCTATCCATTTTTGTGATCCGCAACACTTGGTGTCAGAAGTGGGGTTATTTAATTGAATGCCGTTAACTAGAAGTATGGATGAATTAGTAAAGTTGATAAATAGCTTCAAAGCCGATATGACTACGCTGATGACTGACTTGAAAGCCGATATGGCTAACAAAATAGGTGACCTGGCCGCACAAAAAACTGAGATTAAAGGTGATATAGCTGCCCAAAGCGATAAAATAGGTGACTTGAAAGCCGAAATGGCCGCACAAAAAACTGAGATTAAAGGTGATATAGCTGCCCAAAGCGATAAAATAGGTGACTTGAAAGCCGAAATGGCCGCACAAAATACTGAGATGAGAACTGAAGTGGCTTCTCGAGTTGGTAAGATTATTGATCACTTCAAGGATCATAAAACCGAACTCAATAGACAATGCAATAGTTTAAATGTTGAATTTGTCAGTGAAAAAGATGATCTTGATAGTGTTAAGTTAGATTGTAAACATGGAAAAGAAAAAGAGACAAGGCAACGTATATAAAAATGTGGATCTGCTACTGGAAATCAAGAATTGTAGAGATAGCGCAGATGATGCCTTTGACCACGCAACTACTGGTAATGCATGGCAGAGTGTCTATGTCGCTGGTGACATGTCTAGGAACTGTGAAGAACAATCACACAGATCAGAGAGCTGTGAGACTATACAGTACGCTTTGCACTTCAAAATACCTAGGTATACAAGTCTGGCACGATCTGAAGAGAGATCCACACGAAAGGTATTCTATTCCTCGCCGTCAGCAAAATGCGTCATGGACAATTATCGCAAAGGCAGAGTAACGAGTGGTAATGAGGGGGAACGAAACAGAGTTTACGTTTCGCAGAGTGGTCCGAGTAAAGAAGAGGCGTCCATTCAGAATAGATACAAAGTGCCATTCGACGTTACCGGGGAAGTCGGAGAGATTTTTCCGAAGCATATAGCCACACTTGAATCGTTTATAGAAAGTGGGGAATTAAGGAAGAGGAATTCCGAAGAATGGCTTAGAAGCATAACAGGTGATGCTAGTAAAAGAGCTTCAGGCAGAGACGGTACTTCAAAGACTAACTTTCTGGATGAAACTAAGCCTCAGAGTTACGATGAGAGAGAAGTAAAGCCCTCAGACAATCTCAACGAAACCATGCTGAATTTCTTTTCTGAACAGTCAATGTGCAGATTTGGACATTATAACCATTTAGATTATAAGGATATAGAAAAGTTTTATCACGATTACAAGAGCTCTAAAGTGGACAATATCATGTTACAGAACTCGTCGCTGATCTCCAGAATGAACAATTTGGCAATCATGACTGATATTTCCCTGGCTAATTACAATGAGAGCTCCAAGAAAGTGAATTCGGAAGAAACAGCAAATATGACCTCCTCGGGTCATGTGTTTTGCTGGAGACCCGAGTGGCGCCATCGGATGGTAGATGAAAACAGCACAGGAGGTGTCGGCAACAAAGTGAGTCTTGTCTTGGCTCCTGCACTTGCTGCTTTAGGTCTCAAGGTCCCTATAATCTCCGGTCGTGCTCGCCAATTGACGGGAGATACTCTGGACAAATTGGAATCCATCCCTAGCTTCACAGTTGACTGCACTAAAGATAAAATCGAGCAGATGATGGAAGACGTCGGATGCTGCATCGTAGGACAGACAGAGGAGCTGGTGCCAACAGATAAGGAGATTTACCGCTGCAAGGATCTGACGGCTACCGTAGATAGCGTTCCTCTAAGGAGATGCTCAATTGTGTCCAAAAAGCTGGCTGAAGGAGTGTGCGCTTTGGTTTATGATGATGAATTCGGAAAAGGAGCTATTGATCTCATCAGTACAGAAGATGTTGCTGTTGATTTAGTTAAGAAAATGGTTGCAGCATCACAAACTCGTGGAATGAAGAGTTCAGCTGTTATCAGCAACATGGATTCACCTCTTGAAAACTCTGTTGACAACTCTCTGGAAGTGATGGAAGCTGTTCAGTGTTTCCTTGGTAACGGATCCTTGGAACAGCAAGAGCTCGTCAAAGAGTTAGGAGGAGAACTTCTGCGTTTGGTGAACATTGTGGATAATAGGGTAGATGAAGCATCACGTGTCTGCAAGGTTCTGCATAACGGCAATGCTTTGAACAAGTTTCGTAACATGTTAATAGAACAAGGAGTATCTGAAGATGTTGCAAGCTGGCTATGTGAAGGTAAAACAGAAAAAATATTGCTAGCAGCCCGACACATCACTGATTTCACTTATACAGGAGAAACAGGTAAGGTTGTCGGATTAGAAGCTGCAGTTCTAACAAGATTATGGAAGGAGGAGATGGACCGAGGCGCTAAAAAGAATTATGGAGCTGATATTATATTTGTGAAGCACCTTGGGGATCAAATTGATTCAGGTGAAGTATGGCTGAAGGTTCATCACGACAGTTCTGAATTAAGTGAAAGTCAACTGACAAAAGGGTCAGACTGGAGGATGAAACTCCTCCCTAGATTTTATGTCACTAATGACTTTCATTCCTTGTTACTGTTGATAGAAGTAAAAATCCAAAGAAGAAAACTTTTTACAGGTTTTGCACGAAAACTCTTAGTCGATTCTTCTCCCTGCAGAGACATAAACGTGTTCACAAGGGCTATAGGCCTTACACGTATTATGTTTGTGGACGAGGCTTCAGTCAGAAAAGAAATCTACGTCATAATGAGATTCGCTTTCATTTTGACACAGACGTGGTATATCGCATTCGTCGATGTCCAGCTACAAAGTGCAAGGTGGTTCACGTGGATCGTTTGGCCCCGTTTCATCGAAGAACTGAAGAAGCTTTGGAATCCAGAATTGTTCGGGACGAACAATACCTAGGAAGGGGGCAGTGTTACGACAGAAGAATCTGGCAACCGAAAGCAAAGTTTCAGCCAACGAATTGAACTTTGGGAGAATTTGGAGAAGAAGAGTGGAGCGTTAACGGTCGTTGTGTTGTAACGGTCGGAGAGTTCGAAAATGGCCGGTGGGCTGTTTTGAGACAGTGCGCGTAAGTATCAAGAAGTAACTTGATGTGTTGTGTATACGCGGAAGGATAAAAGTGGGATCTTTTATCGTTAAGTATCAAGAAGTAACTTGATGTGTTGTGTATACGCGGAAGTATAAAAGTGGGAACTTTTATGGCTAACTTCGAATGTCTACACGGACTGTCTTTTTGTTCGGCTAGTGTGTGAAAAGTTATTAGCACAGGACGAGAATTGGTTTACGAGTGAAGATCTTCGGGTGACCTGGTAAATCAAGTAAAAGGTAGTATTTAGTAAAATACACAGAGCTGATGTTGTGTACTCACGCAGGAAGATTGATGACTTGTGCATGTTAATAGTTAATTTGTTAATAAGATACTTCATCCATATTTCCTTTGTAACAATTTACCTTGTATTGAATTTGGTTTTGAAATATAGCTTTTAATACTCACGCTCAGTGGCTATCCATTTTTGTGATCCGCAACAATATCATCATCTAACAACTTTGAAAATACTTATTATTACTTATATACTTAATATAATTATATTAATATATACTGCTCCAGATATCTCCCAGAGATTATAATAGAAGGAATCGGTTATCTTTTTTAGTCTAAAGAAAAGTTTGTTTTACGCTGATATCTTGGGGTGGGAGTGGCTCAGTCGGTAGTGCGCCAGGCTCGTAATCTGCAGTTCCCAGGTTCGAGTCCCAGCTTGGTCAGCGTTGAGATTTGTCTCCGCAAAATTCCCCGCCCACGGTCAGTAGGGGACACCGATGTGCTTGGAAAGACCGCCGTCCGTCGGATGGGACGTTAAGTCGTGGTCCCGTGTGCGGGAGAGCCATACCCTGTGCACGTTAAAGAACACGCTGGATGGCCTAGACGGGAGGCTACCATCTGTCTCCCAACAGCTGTTCCAGTGGGTCCCCTCCCCCAACCTTCTCTGAGCCTTCGGGGTCCATGTGACCTGGCCATTTAGCCCATGGTGTGCAAAAAAGTGCCTTTCAGAGGTAAAACAACCCAACTCTGATATTTTTATGCCTTTTTTTTAAAACTGTTTCTATTAAGGCATGGATGTTCGTGTCGTTTTTCTGCTGAGGTCCTGCCATCCTCACAGACCTTCTACTATGGCATATAAACTGACAGACTCCTGTCAGACCTCTTTGGCAAGTAGCTGCTTGAGGGGGTCATTTTTTTATTTATTAACTTCAATCTTTTACCATGTTCTTACAATGCATAGTGTGTCCTTTTCACGTAAGCTTTAACGACTCTATGAAGATTACCGCATACGTATCTGCGCTCTATGAATGAATAAATTTAATGTCACCCAATAGGAAGAATATCGTTCAGCAAATAGAAAAGTAAAAATACAGGAAAAATAATTAAATAGGAAATCAGCGAAATCAAATTTGTGTTCATATTGCATCCCAGAAAATCTACATGCTCCATCACCCGACAAATCGAACGGTTGAAAACGAACTTCTGCTCCAGCCAGGTTCTGATCTAGAAAAAAAGGCAGGAAGGGGGAGGGGACGCAATCGAGCAGGAAAAAGGCAAAGGGGGAGGGGGGTGGGGTGGAAGCAAGAGACTGGATTTACATTTTAGTTTAATATTTTCCACTTCGTTTCAGGGGGTGGCTCAGTCGGTAGCGCGCCAGACTCGTCATCTGTAATTCCCAGATTCGAGTCCCAGTTGGCTCAGCATTGAGATTTATCTCCGCAAAATTCCCCACGGTCAGTAGGGGACACCGATGGGCTTGGAAAGACCACCATCCGTCGGATGGCACCCTGTGCACGCTACAGAACACGCTGGATGGCCTTGAAGGGAGGCTACCATCTGTCTCTGAACAGTTGTTCCAGTGGGTCCCCACCTTCGCGGTGAGGGGCGGGGGTGGCTCAGTCGGTAGCGCGCCAGGCTCATAATCTGTAGTTCCCAGGTTCGAGTCCCAGCTAGGACAGCGTTGAGATTTATCTCCGCAAAATTCCCCGCCCTGCCCACGGTCAGTAGGGGACACCGATGGGCTTGTAAAGGCCGCCGTCCGTCGGATGGTACGTTAACCCGTGGTCCCGTGTGCGGGAGAGCCATACCCTGTGCACGTTAAAGAACACGCTGGATGGCCTTGACGGGGAGGCTACCATCTGTCTCCCAACAGCTGTTCCAGTTGGTCCCCTCCCCCAACCTTCTCTGAGCCTTCGGGGTCTATGTGACCTGGCCATTTATCCCATGGTGTGCAAAAAAGTGCCGCTCAGAGGTAAAACAACAACCCAAACCCTTTCTAGTTGAAAGCCATGCGGGGTGGATATTTGGAAATTCTATAAGCCATGTCTCGATCTAATTTCTCATTGATATTTTATTATTACACTGCTCGAAGTAGGAAATGCCACATCAGGAAGTATTTGTCGGAGCGCCATGCAAATAGGTGGGTATGTGTCGACAGTTGGGTTATGTAAAAAAGTGTAGTTGTGAATCAATCACATGATAGGTGAGGGAGATAACGAGGCTAAACTGCTCAGCTTAGCTAAATCTAGTCATCCTCACCTGGACGTGTGGATCACTGTATCGGAATGATCTCGGTGGCGAGAGCACCTGTAAGGAGTGAAAATGCCTAGGCAACCTCATCGGGAATCCTACCATCACACTTACACTGTTACCAGAGGCTTCATCATAACGCTACGTACAGCTGGTTGGATCCTGCATAGCATCGCGGCAGAAACGCATCGGGATGCAACAACTGTTGGCCGAATTTGACGACAGTGTTTGAAGGAAGGTAACATGTGTCGCTGTAGTGGGACTGGTGTATATAGGCGGACGTCCGAATACCTCGATCACCACATTCGACGGCAAGTCTCTTATCCTTGAGCAGTCTCAAAACAACTAGAATTCCAAAGGAGAAATTAATCTGAGAGCTTAATTCATCTCAAGAGCGATCTCCACAGCTCATCGCCTTTCTGTCTAGGTGCGTTAGAATCTTAACCCTTTCTCCTCGTTGATAAAATCTTTTCACACGTTCGTACTGTTCAACAGCCAGGCCAAACCGTAACCGCCAAACCCACACTGCTTCTCTTCTCGTATTCTCCCACGCAGCCTTCTCGGTTCAAACTCCCCTCCCCTCAGGGTTTCAAGGGCGAGGGACGAGTGTTCCTGGCCGCAAGTGCGGCTGGACAATTGGAACCGAGGTCACTCTCTGAGACCCCTCCCCCTGCTGCCTATATTGCCACGGTACAATGATGAACGTACACGAAATTGATGTAATGAAAAGTACATAAAAAAGCAAAAACAAGTACAGTGGACCTTCGTTATAGCGCTGCTCGTTATACCGCGCACTCGGTTATAGCGCGGGCGATGTTCGCGATAAGTTCAAACATGTTTATACAGGTCCGTGCGGCGTTAGTGAGTATCGCATTTTATTGTTACTGCGTATTGAGTAATTGTGTATGTATTGAGTTCCTGCATGTATTTTGAATAGTGTTTAATTATTGTATGCATGATGAGTAAAAGAAAAGCTTACAGTGTGAAATTTATTGTGTCGCCACCGCGCCGCTCGGTATAACGCGGTTCACCTTATAACGCGGGTGTTGTTTCCCGCCCGAGATGCGCGTTATATCGGGGGTCCACTGTATTTACTCTTTGCATAATTACAATGGGTGAAGTGAGGCCTTGATCTCAAAAGCCACGCCGTTTTGCCCAACGTATTGCAGCATGGGGGTCATACGACCTACTGTCTCCTCGCTCATCGCATTCATCAAATCCCTAAGAAATTAAATCACTTCTTTCCCAACTACTTGTCTACACGTATGATGAGTTTTGTCACATTTGGTGCACTCCTTCATGATGTGGCATTTTCTATGTCGATTGTTAGATTTTTCAAAAAGGCCTCTTTTCATACGTCTCTTCTTGAATGCAACAATTTTTTTTTGCAAAATAGCCATCACAAAAGGTGTCTATCGTGTTGCAGATCCGTTTTTGGAAAATGTTTAAAACACAGAACTGGAATTGTAACTGAGTATCATGGGGCGGGGGTCAGCATTGAGATTTATCTCCGCAAAAATTCCCCGCCTTGCCCACTGTCAGTAGGGGACACCAATGGGCTTGGAAAGACCACCGTCCGTCGGATGGGACGTTAAGCCGTGACTCCGTGTATGGGAGAACCATACCCTGTGCACATTAAAGAACACGCTGGATGGCCTTGACGGGAGGCTACCATCTGTCTCCCGTCATGGTTACCTTCGTGTCACGTGACACGAAGGTTGCCAGATCACTAATTTCACTCATTTCTAAAAAAAAAAATCGTTGCCAGATATTTTTTCTGAATTCTGTAATCAACCATAGCGTTCGGATACTTTTTTGAGCGACTGTACATGTAAATGCAAAGGAAATAAAGAGTATTTATTATTATTTTTCACAAAAAGGTTTGGTCTAAGCCGGAAGAAACAAAAAATGCTTTCCTTTGACCCGGACGTGATTCGAACACGCAACCTTCTGCTCCGGAGTCAGACGCGCTACCGTTGCGCCACGAGACCGTTGTTTTATTGGCCTCTCGGATCCCTTCAGACACAGGAAATTAATGCAACGGGGATGGCATTTTTGAGGAGGGACTCGAACCAGAGGAAAAACAACACTCACATAAATAATTGCTTACGAAATAATGCAGTCGTCAATCAAAACGCTACTAGTAGCCTCAGCCAATCAACGACGGCCTTTTTATGAGTCTTGGAGCTCGATTTAATTTGTTTACATTGCTTGCTGAGGAAAGACCTCTCCTGTACATATCATCATCTAACAACTTTGAAAATACTTATTATTACTTATATACTTAATATAATTATATTAATATATACTGCTCCAGATATCTCCCAGAGATTATAATAGAAGGAATCGGTTATCTTTTTTAGTCTGAAGAAAAGTTTGTTTTACGCTGATATTTTGGGGTGGGAGTGGCTCAGTCGGTAGTGCGCCAGGCTCGTAATCTGCAGTTCTCCAGGTTCGAGTCCCAGCTTGGCCAGCGTTGAGATTTGTCTCCGCAAAATTCCCCGCCCTGCCCACGGTCAGTAGGGGACACCGATGTGCTTGGAAATACCGCCGTCCGTCGGATGGGACGTTAAGTCGTGGTCCCGTGTGCGGGAGAGCCATACCCTGTGCACGTTAAAGAACACGCTGGATGGCCTAGACGGGAGGCTACCATCTGTCTCCCAACAGCTGTTCCAGTGGGTCCCCTCCCCAAACCTTCTCTGAGCTTTCGGGGTCCATGTGACCTGGCCATTTAGCCCATGGTGTGCAAAAAAGTGCCTTTCAGAGGTAAAACAACCCAACTCTGATATTTTTATGCTTTTTTTTAAAACTGTTTCTATTAAGGCATGGATGTTCGTGTCGTTTTTCTGCTGAGGTCCTGCCATCCTCACAGACCTTCTACTATGGCATATAAACTGACAGGCTCCTGTCAGACCTCTTTGGCAAGTAGCTGCTTGAGGGGGTCATTTTTTTATTTATTAATTTCAATCTTTTACCATGTTCTTACAATGCATAGTGTGTCCTTTTCACGTAAGCTTTAACGACTCTATGAAGATTACCGCATACGTATCTGCGCTCTATGAATGAATAAATTTAATGTCATCCAATAGGAAGAATATCGTTCAGCAAATAGAAAAGTAAAAATACAGGAAAAATAATTAAATAGGAAATCAACGAAATCAAATTTGTGTTCATATTGCATCCCAGAAAATCTACATGCTCCATCACCCGACAAATCGAACGGTTGAAAACGAACTTCTGCTCCAGCCAGGTTCTGATCTAGAAAAAAAGGCAGGAAGGGGGAGGGGACGCAATCGAGCCGGAAAAAGGCAAAGGGGGAGGGGGGTGGGGTAGAAGCAAGAGACTGGATTTACATTTTAGTTTCATATTTTCCACTTCGTTTCAGGGGGTGGCTCAGTCGGTAGCGCGCCAGGCTCGTAATCTGTAATTCCCAGGTTCGAGTCCCAGTTGGCTCAGCATTGAGATTTATCTCCGCAAAATTCCCCACGGTCAGTAGGGGACACCGATGGGCTTGGATAAGGCCACCGTCCGTCGGATGGGACGTTAAGGCATGACCCTGTGCACGCTACAGAACACGCTGGATAGCCTTGAAGGGAGGCTACCATCTATCTCTGAACAGTTGTTCCAGTGGGTCCCCACCTTCTTTGAGCCTTCGGGGACTATGGCCATTTAGCCTATGGTGTGCGAAAAAGTGCCGCTCAAAAGTAAAACAATCCAAACTCGTTTTAGAGGTTTTTAAAAATGTTTTTTAAAAAAAGTGTGAAATACGAACAAGTTTAATCATTTTTGGCAGCCCTTATCGCATCCTCAAGGGGGGGGGGATTACTCCGTGCTTCCCCCCCGAGATCCAGCAGCACAAGGAAATAAAAGAAAATACAGTCTTAAACTGCACATTTGGTTCTATTATAGTGAGCTAAACTCAATTTTGAACTCAATATGAGGTAACACGGGTAATTCTGCGGGCAGAGACGGACCTTGACCTTCTGAGGCCATAAACTATGTCAAGTTTAAGAGGCCGCAAAATTTCGAAATATGTGTTTATTATTCTGACTGAAGGAATCATTAAAAAATTAATACGAAACTGATGTGGTGAAAATATTCATTATATTTTATAGCGACTAATACAAATTCCCATACTGCAACACAGTAAAATTTGAAATGCATTTTTTGAGGTCCCTCATATAATGAAGCCCTAAGCTGTAGCTCAGTTGGCTTATGTTAAGTCCGGCAATGTCTGCGGGACAAATAAGGGTCCCGGGGGTGGGGGTGGGGGGTAAGCATTTAAGTATTTACGAGGAATCCCAACCAGTTAAGTTAAATGAGGGAAAAATGAGAACGTTAAGAAAAATGAGTTTTGAAACTTTATCACCAATTCTATTAGTTGTTGGGTTGGGTTGTTTTACCTCTGAGCGGCACTTTTTTGCACACCATGGGCTAAATGGCCAGGTCACATGGACCCCGAAGGCTCATTTATAGTGAGCTAAACTCAATTTTGAAAGATTGAGTTTAGCTCACTATAAATTAATAAAAAAAAAAATGCTTACCCCCCCACTCCTACCACCAACACTTCAGAGAAGCTTACCCCCACCCCCACCCCCAACACTTCAGAGAAGGTTGGGGGAGGGGACCCACTGGAACAGCTGTTGGGAGACAGATGGTAGCCTCCCGTCAAGGCCATCCAGCGTGCTCTTTAACGTGCACAGGGTATGGCTCTCCCGCACACGGGGCCACGGCTTAACGTCCTATCCGACGGACGGCGGCCTTTCCAAGCCCATCGGTGTCCCCTACTGACCGTGGGCAGGGCGGGGAATTTTGCGGAGATAAATCTCAACGCTGACCCAGCTGGGACTCGAACCTGGGAACTACAGATTACGAGCCTGGCGCGCTACCGACTGAGCCACCTCAATTCTATTAGAGATAAAGCTTTGATTTTAGAGCGCAATAACCCCCAGAGAACCAAAATAAAAAAAATTCTGATCGATCTGACAATTTTCTGTAGCCCTCCAGTATACTAAGAGGTTATAAAGTCTGTTACAATAGCTATAAGGAATGTCTGAGTGACTCATGTATCACAAGCGTTGATTGGTTAATCTCTAAGAGGCATTTTTTTTGCCCATTGGCTTGCCAGATTAAGCATTAGCTTCGTTAAGTCTTGAAGCCGTATCAAACGAGCATCATTGTTTTTGCTCAGAGAACCATTTTTGTTTCAGAGCAAGAATAAGTTCGTAGAAATGTTTGGTTCTCCGTAAATATTTCCTTCTTGTTCGCAAAACCTTTTTTCTAAGGTCGATTAAAATAGAATTTTAGAGATGTGCACCAATTTCAAATCGAAAATCTTTAATAAACTTGAAAATGTTTAATAAATTTTAGAAGTGCTATCGGCATTGACTACATTTCCTCTGTCTGAAGTGTTATTAGAGACAAACACTTCAACGGCCCGGTGGCGCAACGGTAGCGCGTCTGACTCCAGATCAGAAGGTTGCGTGTTCAAATCACGTCCGGGTCAGAATGAAAGATATTTTTTTTTTCCCCCTTAAAACCAAACATTTTTGTGTTTTGAAATAATAATGCATTCTTTATTTCCTTTTCCATTTACAAAGTTGATCCTAGCAAGTTCTGAGAGCTTCGCTGCGAGTACAATGCTACGGTTCTCCTTACAAATAGCACATAGAGTTAATACAGAAAATAAACACTTTAAAATAAGTTAATAAATTTCCCACGAAGCTTGTTATAACTTATTCGAGGAAAAGTTAAACATCGATTCATTTTGAGATAACGAAAACAATAAAAATGTCAAATTCTGTTTTATAACTAGAAAAATAATTTTATAGGCCGCATTGTATGACGGGAATCAGAGACATAGAAAATGAGAGAAAGATTGACAACATCTAATAAGGTAAAAGGAGTCGAAATGGATTTGAGGGGAAAATTTCGGGAAATTAAAAGAATTTATGTATACAAATATTATGTGTACAATTGCAAGCTATGACCGGAAGAGGGGGGGGGACTTTTTTCCTCCCCTCCTTTTGTGAATGCTACTAAAGGTAATGGAGAGAAAAGGATCATAAAATTTGGGCATATTTCATTTTTTTCTCAATTTTTTAAAAAGTCTTAAACGGAGGGAAAAATTGTATACTGCAGTGGTAAAACAGGAGTCTCTGACAGTTTTCTGTTAGATTAATATTCAAGGCTTATGAAGTTCATATTTTTTGGTTATTTTAAGTTATTTCTGTATTATATCACACGAACGTTTCGTATTAAAAAAATTTTTCTTTTGGTAATTTATGTGTAGTCTAGAACAGGGGTTCTCAACGTGGGGTACGCGGTAAAATATTTTCGGGTACGCCATGAGAGCTCAAAAGTCGCTAGATCTTGTAACAAAGTCGCTAAGTTGGCAACACTGCTCTGCAAAAATGTCATTTTTTGTGTTTATCGATATATGTAATTTATGAATACAGAATTTAATGTGAATATATATATGCTTTATTTTATTTCCATTATTTATTTTATTTCCATTGTTATACTATAACTATATTTTTATCTATATATACAAGAGGTACGTCAGTTATATACCCTTTTCTAGGGGGTACATGAAGCATAAAAGGTTGAGACCCCTAGTCT